>JAULSN010000005.1:0-1200000 GCA_033439765.1 Lasiosphaeria ovina | reverse complement strand
GCGAGAAAGTAACCATCGGAGGTGCTGCCATTGCCATCCTCATGGCAGGTCTCGATTCGGACATGTCCTCTGCAACCGCAATAGATTCCTCGGCCACAGACTCGTCGGGAACCACCTCGGGCTTCAACACTCCAGGAATCAGGAGGAATCTGCGAATGTTCTTCGCCACCTCCTCCTTGGTCGGCTCCAAGTTATCCGATCGAAACATGCGTCCCTGGCCACCAATCCCATGTCCTGAAAATGTGCACCAGGCATGCTCCCACAAGTCGGACCCACCAACTCTCCTCGACCACACAACGCTATTCTTTTCAAAAGCGACACGCTCGCAATGTTCCCCATCAATCAGAAGCACCCCCGTGTGGAGCTCGACCTGTGCCAACCGCTCTCTAGAATCTCGATCAGAAGCAATGTACGACATGTTGACGTCCCGAGCAAGCACCACATGATGAGACAGGTGATGAGGCTTCCCCCCGTACCGGGCCGCGGGCATCTTCGCTTCGCGTTCCAAAAGCTCGAGGACGGTGGATCCTCCGAACCGCTGCAGCAGCGGAGCAAGCTCGCGAAGGCCCGCCAACAGCCCGAGTCGTTGCTGGGGGGGAAAGGATTGCAGCGCTTGGGCGACAGACGCAACCGTGATCTCGGGGTAGTTGAGCGCGACGAGGTAGCCGTTAGCGTGGTAGCTTCGGAGACCTTCACGGAGGTGCACGCCGTAGACGAATTGGTGCTCGCTCTTCAACGCTTCGATGGTTCTGATTTCTACCGTTTCGTACGACGATGTGTCGTCCTGTCTGACTCGAAGCAGCTGATGGCCGATCTTGAGCGTGCCGACCTCAATCCAGGGATTCTCTCGTCTCGCGGCCTCCGGATCGATGGCGCGAAGCCCCGTGGTCGTGAAGAAGGGATGGCCCGCGGTAAAGAAAGCGCCCTCTCCATTGATCCCAAAGAGCCGCTCCGGGCAAGGAAGCTTGACGGTCTCGGACGAGCAAATGCCCCATTGCTGAGGGTCCGCACGGGTCAACACCTGGGTGCCCTCCCTCAGCTCTTCGATCGCCGTGGTTCCAAAGTTAAAAGTCATGATTTGCGTGCCCGGTGCGAAACAAGTCGGGATGGGATCGCCTGTGTGGGGGTTGATCCTGGTTCCCCCATACAGCTCCACTTTAGCCACGATGTGATCCTTCTTGATGAAGTTATAGTCGCTGTTTTCGTTGACCCACTGAAACACTTTGTCGCCGTACCAATCGGCAGCGGTCATCGCATCGTACTTGTGGTCGGAAGTCGCGCTCGTCCACCCGACGCGCCAGAAATTGGAAGGTGTCGCGTCGTCAATCTGCTCCTGCCAGCTGTTCAGCAGCGTGTGCCCCTGCACCTGGTACGCCTTGTTGTATTCGGCGTCGAAGAAAGTGCCGTCGAGCACGGCCTCTGCCGACTGCTTCATCGTGTCGGAGATGTCCGGCTTGAACAAGAGGCCGGCGATCTGGAGTTGTCGCAGATAGCTGGAGATCTCGGCGCTGGCCAGACGGGTAGGGTTGAACACCGTCGCCGAGGATCGGCCCAGCAATCCGGCGAATTTCTTGAGGAGCTTGACGTCCGTCTTGTACGAGTTGTCGGGGTGGGTGGCGGACCAGTGCGCGAGGACTTCCTTGGACTTGAGCTGGGACGGATCCGTGGGGATTTTCATGTCGGCCCCGGCCTCGAAGAACTCGTAGATGAAGAGCAAGGTTTCGGCATAGTGGTGATCTTCGCGGCCCGTGATCGGATTGAAGGCGGCAGAGGACAAGGTCTTCTTGAAGTCGAGTACCAGTGCATCGTCTTTGCGGATGTCGGCAAGACTCAGTTTGACGCTGCCTTGGGCGAGTGCCCGATTGATGTGGTCGAGAAATAGCCAAGGCATGAGTTCCTGCATGGTAGCGTCCCTGACCTTGGCAGCCTCGGCCTGTACATCATGTTAGAATATATTTGCGTCTCAGGCTCCCAAAGACTCAACGTACCCCGTCGGCTAGACCATTGAATCCCCGAGCGTCGCCGAGCTTGGAGAGGACAACCGAAGCGGTAGCGATCCCGAGACGAGTAACCATATCCTTGCAGTCGACTCCCCCGAAGGTGCAGTCATTTTGACCATACTTCTTGTCGCCGTCGGATAGCTGGAAAAAGCTAGACACTTTGCCCATGCGCGGCGTCGCGAGGATGGCGGCCCTCAGTCGGCTCGAGTATTCATCGATGCTAAGTGCAGATACGTTGCTCACATCGGCCAGGAATTTATCAACATCGATAGCCATGTTGGCGCGGTGGTGGTGTCTTTGCAAAGCGTAGAGAAAAAGCCTTGGAATGAAAGAGTAAAGGCTATGACAATGAAAACAACTGCACATGTCAGAGCACGGCAAAGACCAATGAATATATGAAACATGAAGACCCCAGCTCCCCATGGGGGTAGAGGTTAACCTGAAGTGGAATAGCGAGTCACTGTCAACAAGCACGGGAACGGCCCGCATCCGACTTGGACCAAATGGTCCGTCTGCAGGTGATGGTGTCTACAGTGATGGATGTTAATACCTATTTTACGGGCATAATTGACACATTCGTCGGAAACAAGAACCAGCATTTCGCATCTCCACGACCTATCGAGGGGCGTCGTACGATGGCTGCATTCCCAGTTCATCTGGCAGCGAGTGGAGACCACTAGAGAGATCCAAAAGTGGATGATGTCCGTCCCACACAAGGGTTTAATATCCAACCACGCAAGAGTTCCTATGACCCACTGCTCTGGAAGAGGTACATCAGCCAGCCACGGCGACCGGTGCGTGTTAGCTGCTTCATGATGCAGAGATAGTAGGAAACTATCCGGTCATGGAGATGGGCCTAGACCACTGAAAGAGGAGGTGTGGTTGTGTTGAGCAGTGAAGGCGGCTCTGGACCAGCCCTGAACCGAGGGAGGCGGCTGCGGGGCAAGCTGAAAACAACTGCAGCTAGGGTAGCGCGTATGCATATTGAACCCTCCGTAAGTTTCTGGTTGGTTCGTTGTTGGGCGCGCCGGCGGGGGGAAGCAAGGTGTCGGCCTAGCCAATTCGTCACCGCCATCCAGGGTAGCTTCGGGATCAGGATTCAGGAAGTAGTCTACATGCACTCGAGGGATTCAGCCATCGCCTCTATCGGATGTCCCTGCATGTATTGTGCACATCCACTGAGACTTGATAGGTAGGTCCTGACGAGTGTGAGTGGGTCCACGAACAATTCTGTGTGTTGTGGTTCTGTCCAAAAAGAAAACCTCCATGTCAGGTATCGGCGGCGCTGACCATGGGATATGTCCCTGCTGAGGTGCACTGTAAAAATGTAAAATGCGCAAGGAACGATGTTCGGGATGAAGGTTTTCGCCGTAACCTGCTTCAAATCCTAATGGTGCCTGAGGCAAACCAACATTGTGTCTGGGCCAGCGAATCAGAAGATGCGATCTCGTTCGGGACGCAGCTGCCTCAGCTGGGTTCATCACAACCCCGCACCGCCACTCTGGACGGAAGATTGGTACTTTCCATCACTTTTCAACACCCTCAGGTCTTCTCCGACGGCACAATGTATCTCCTCGACACATCCAGCCTGAATCTCGAATACTTCGACGGGCACGAGGTCCCTCCATACGCCATCCTTTCCCACCGCTGGGGACCCGAAGAGGTGACGTTCCAGGATGTCCAAAGCGGTAATTCAGCTGAACGGAGCCAGCCACCGTAGGCGAGCTTGCGAGCCGGAGGTGGCGTAGAGAGGCTGTCTCTTCTCTTTTACCGTGAGGGTGCCGAATGTTTTTCGAACGCTGATTGGCCAGTTTACGTCCGTGTCGAAATGGACTCGGGGGACTGGTCGATCGGATAATCCCTGTCACGGCACGGCCGAACTGAGGTCCGTGGTGCCGCGACCATGCCCTAGCTGCTAGCCCTGGTGTGCAGGCCCCGCTATTCCCGATCGGGACTAGCATCACGACCCCGCACACCACCACGAAACCAGAAGTCTGCAGAGCCCGCAGACTTCTTCTTTTCCTTTTTCTTTCTTTAGCTTAGTTATTTACGAATCTAGTCATTCTTTACTTGCAGCATTGTCTCCTGTATATGCCTGCCTTCACAATCCCCGGGAGTTTGCATCCAGCGGGTCCATCCCCTCCGCCGACACGCGATCCAACTCGCCGATGTATGTGGTGGCAAAACTGGCTCACGCTAGCTGAGCTCGTATAGCCAGTTCAACTCTCCTGAGCTGCCTTTCAGCTTATATGGCGACACCTGGGAGCCCCTCCTTTTGACAGAATTAAGGGTCTTTACGCACAACCATTACGCGCTTCATCTCCCAACAACGTCCGCTAGTAAAGGCATCTCACAAAAAGTACATCTCTCGTCGCCAGTATTACGGCTAGCGATGGATGCAGCATTCCCAAGCGGGAAGACGAGTCATTTTCTATGAAGTTCTGGGCGGTGGCTATTGCGGGTTCAAGTGTCCCAGTTCTGGGCCCCTGATTACATGGGGACCGTTTTTGGGCTCTTCGGTAAGACTTGCACCCTCTAGCGAGGTTGTGCTGTGTGCTGTAGCTTTATGAGCAGGTAGAAGCCGAAACTGAGCCGGGGCTGATTTAGACTGATTAAAGCCGGCGAGGGATTGTGTGACTATCGGGGTTGGTGGTCGTCGATTTTAGGGTGGTGAAACACGACAAATTTCATCACCCTAAAATCGACACCATGTATTTCCCTTACCTTCTTCGGAATTAAGCAGTTGCCGCCTTGACCTGAGCTAGACTGAGCCAGACTGAGCGAGGGGGTCACAGTTCTGGGCTGCCTCGGCTACAGTTGCCACGGGTCTAAAATGGCGGTGGAGTTACGAGGACCAAGTTTTGGGACCTCTACCACCACCACCTAGCCGCGCTTTCCTTCACTCAAATTAAAAGAGAAGAAAAATCCTCCAATTTTAATACGTCGATAAATCATGTATATTATATTCGGATTCCAGGTATGGCTCTGTCAGAAGAAAGGGGTCCCTGGGCATCTAGTCAGCGGAGCTGACTGGATGCCTGGCACTGCCAGAGCGCCAGTGAGCCTCAGCCACCGCAGTGACGAAGGCTGAATCCCACAGATAGGTCTATAAGAGAAGGAGGTTCTGGCTGCAAGCCAGAACCTCCACACACAATTCAATCAGTCAATTCACACACACATCAATTCCACAGATTCCAAGAGTGCCAGTGCTTCTGACAGGCTCTCCTCCTTTTCCAGCATCTAAAGCTGTAACGCGGGTCACTACGCCCAGGGATGAGGATAGGGGGTGTACTGCAAGATGGCGGCTCGAGTAGTAGGGGGTTGGGCAAGTGATCAATTGAAGCCTGCCTTCGACTTTCTGCCTCCGCCAGAAAGCCTCTGTTATACCGGTAGTGTTGTGGCGATGTCCGCCAGCTGAGCCGGCTTCGCCAGTCCAACCCCGTTCAGCTCCGCTCAGCCGTACGGCACTGCGCTCACAGCTCCGATCAGCCGTCGGCATTCCGCACTCCACACTGGGGTTTTACAAAACCGGTTGCGCCCAGGTCGTGTTGTTCATTTTTCTAAACAACTTATCATTTTAGACACTTCTTTCACCAAGCGCACATGATACCCTGCATAGTGAGATCTGAGAATGATTATTTATTTATGTGATTAATGCCAAAGGGTAGCTTAAATTCTGAAAAGCGGGCAAGTTAAGGCCCAAATCTAGGAAACTGCTAAGGTGACAGTGCCCTGATGGCCCGAATCATGGACCACGGTGGCGAATTTAGCACAGAATATACTAGTACATGCCCTATGATGGTATATGATATCCTAGGTTGGAATTTAGGATGGTACATAACATGATATACCAGCACCGATGGGATGGTACATGGTATCTGTTACGGCCTGCTCCAGGGGCACTGGTAAAGACAGGGCGAGGGAGGGGTTGATAGGGTGCAGAAGGGCTAGTCGGGGGCTAGCACAACTCTCTAGAACAAACACTGTCAAGCAGATCGTAGACCAAGAGGTTCCCTGAACAGTAGGTCTCACTGAGTGGTACTCAAGAACAGTGTATTGCTAGCGTGAGGAACCAAGAGGTCCCTCACTCCATCGTGGGCACGATGATGGTATCTATACTACTGTGTTTCCTTGGACCCGAGGGTCTCTTGCTTCGGGTCCGTCAGACCCGAAGTCCTTCCGCTCCGGGTCCATCCCCGGACCCGGATGCCCCTTCACCTGGGTCCATCCTGATTGGTGTTGGTTCAATGCAGGGCTTTAGGGTCGTTGCACCCTGGGCCAGCGATTGGCTAGATACAGCTGGTCCGTGCTTTTCTCACGTGGTCATGACCTGGGTCGTGACATGCGGCTGTGAATGTCCTAATTCTGAGCCCTTTCCTTACACAGGACCATTTTTGGGCCCTTTGACTAAAACTGCACCTTCTTGGAATGCTGTGCCGTTTAATGGGCAAATATTAGCCGAAACTGAGCCGGGGCTGATCTGGACTGATCAAACGTGACGAATAATCACGTGACTATAAGCAGGGGTGTCTGTCGATTTTAGGGTCGTGAAACACCCACGTCCAGACATGCCGGACAGGGGTTCGGACGTGCTAAATACTTATCATGTTTTCTCTAGGATTCCGAGGTAGACTTAAGATCGAACATGTCGTTTGACAGCCACGAATACCAAAACATCATGGCGCTCAACGCGAGACGAGCTGCCGAAGCTGCTCCCGTAACCGTCCGGTCGTCCGAGATCAACAGCCGGGTCATGGTCGACTACGAGTCGTACTCGCAGTACGGGCAGGCCGACGTGCGGAACGGGCCGCTGAGGTCGGACGAAATGGGCCCGGGCTGCAGCTGCACCGACTGCGCCAACAACCTCGAGCTCGCGCGAAAGTACCGCACGCGCTTCGACGAGCCCAAGTTCGCCAACGCCAAGGAGTGGGAAGACGAGCAGTACCTGCTGTGCGCGCCCCGCGTGCTGGGATACATCCTCGACCAGAAACAGTGGGCCCAGCTCCAGGTCAACCTGCTGCACAGGCTCTCGGCCGAGGAAGACAGCATGGACGCCTGGAACTCGCGGCTCAAGCTCGCTGACGACACCGTGCCGGACAAGCGAAAGAAGGGGAAGAAGGGCTCCGAGAGCCAGTCCACCAAAGATCTCCTCTTCGACCTCGTGCGCAGCCACATCTCGTCCAACGCCGGGAGGTCCGACGAGAACGTCGAAGACAGCCTGGAAGTCGACGACATCATACCAGGCAAGGGCAAGGGCCTAGTAATTCTGCTCTATGGTGAGCCCCTTCTCCAGCGTACCACTTTTCGTGTCTCGCCCTTACTGACAATATAAAGGCCCACCGGGAGTCGGCAAGACATCGACCGCCGAAACCATTGCCATCGCCACCAAGAAGCCGCTGTTCTCTGTCAGCGTCGCCGACGTGGGCACACAGGCGAAGCATGTCGAGTCCAACCTCTCGAGGATCTTTTCGCTGGCCACGAGGTGGCAGGCAATTTTGCTAATGTTTGTATCGCCCATGGCCCCCGAGACTGACATTGCTAATAAAAATACGACAGCGACGAGGCCGACGTCTTTCTCGAGAGCCGCGGAAGGGGCAGTGCCATCCGCTCAACCGACAAGAACGCCCTGGTCTCAGGTAAATCCACATGTTCCCACCTCATTTATCATGAATATCCGGCAACCGGCTTACACAAATCCCGCTCGTCCAGTCTTCCTGCGCGTGCTCGAGTATTACCAGGGCATCATGTTCCTGACGACGAACCAAATCGCCGAGTTCGACATTGCGATCCCATCGCGCATCCACGTGTCGATCCAGTACGAGAGCCTCAAGGACTACCAGATGGAGGCCATCTTCCACGGGTTCCTCGACAAGCTGGACCAGCGCGGGCTGGTCGACGACTACGACGGCATCAAGGACTGGCTGGAGGAGGTCGTGTACAAGGAGAAGTTCGACGGGCGCCAGATCCGCAACACGGTCACGACGGCCCTCGGGCTCGCGCGCGCCGAGACAAAGTACCGCGGCCAGGGCGGCCGCCTGCGCAAGGACCATTTGAAGAGGGCTTTCGCCAACGTCAGCGCCTTCAAGCGCGACTTCAACACGCAGTGGGAGCGCTACAAGGAGAGCCAGAAGCAGCTGATCAAGTAACGGGGGAATTACGCAGCTGAAATGGTAGTATCCCAGGCATATCTACCTACCCAAATATGACTGGTTTCCATGTCTTCAAGCATCCTTGCGACCAAATTAGTAGACTCCTTCTGCAGTGCCCATCCACCGTTGCTTCAAACACCAACAATAAAACTCTCGATTGAGAATGTAGTCAGAAATGAATCGAGCCCCATGGGGGATCAGGGACATGGAGAGAAAGACCCAAGCTGCGGAACAAGACTGCAGCCAATGCAGCGACATCAACTTCAGCGACATCAAAGGTCACGGGGGATCTGATCAAACCAGGAGGCAATACCAAAAAGACTCTCGGGGAGAAGAGCAAGCCGTTCATGAAGCTTTGAAGCGGATGGATAGGTGCGAGCAAGGGTTCGACTGGGACAAGGTTCCTGGTGGTCACAGATGCAAGGGTGGCACTCATTTTGTCGGATTCGGATTTATTGGATTTGCGTATAGATTAAGTTGTGTTGCTAAATACCTAGGCAGTTGTACTCAATGCACTTAGTTGTGGAGTTTGAGAAAGGTCGGGCTACTCGTTGTGAGGATTGTGTTCTAGTTGAGGTAGATGAAAATTCCGCGGAGACCCAGAAAAGGATGACAAAATTCCGCTCACCCCCCCGTAATCCCCGAAACCCCGTTCATCTCCGGTCATTGTCAACAACCGACGGGTTGGGATGGAGCGCGACCATGAGTAGGGGAATGCCTTAGAAAGTGAATACTATATGTATTCAATAGCGTCGGCGGCTGCCAAGTCTAAGCTAGGTAGGTCAATTCCGACACCTCGATCGGCTTCTTGGACTTGGGTATTTTACCCATCGAAGCCAGCAGTCTTTTGCAGCCAAAATGACAGGACCCAAGCCCCCGTCCCGAATCGACGACGTCGAGGCCCGGCTCGCGTCGGACTCCTCTCGACAGACGGCCAGCCTGCCCCCTGCGGACGCGGACGCTGCGGACGCTGCCGTAGTGTCGGAGCGCAAGGCCGGCCACGAGCATGACGCCTATCCGACGGGCCTCGCCCTCATGGCCATCCTGGGCGCCGTAGCCGTCTCTTTTTTCCTCGTCTTCCTCGATATGGCCGTCATGTCCACGGTGGCGCCGGCCGTCACGACGGGGTTCGACGCGCTCACCGACGTCGGCTGGTACGCCAGCGCCTACCAGCTGACCAGCGCCGCCTGCACGCCCATGACGGGCAAGATCTACAGCTACTTCCACATCCGGTGGTCCTTCCTGGTCTTCTTCCTCATCTTCGAGGTCGGCTCCGCCCTGAGCGGCGCCGCCACCTCGTCCAACATGTTCATCGTCGGGCGTGCCATCGCCGGCATCGGGGCTGCAGGTCTCTTCACCGGCATGATGACCATTGTGGCCAACGTGCTCCCCATGCACAAGCGGCCGGCCATTCTAGGAGCCATCATGGGCCTCGGCCAGCTCGGCATCGCCGGCGGACCCCTCATCGGCGGAGCCTTCACCTCCAACATGCACGCCACCTGGCGGTGGTGCTTCTACCTCAACCTCTGCCTCTTCCCCCTCGTCACCGTCGCCTTCCTCCTCAACACGATCCCCGAGGCCGAGGAGAAGCCGCCCTGGCGGAGCGTGCTCAGCACGGCCGTCAAGTCGCTGGACCTCGTCGGCTTCGTGCTCATCAGCGGGGGCGTGCTTCTGTTCCTCTTGGGGCTCCAGTACGGCGGCAACCAGTTCGCATGGGGTAGCTCCGTCGTCATCGGTCTGATCGTTGGGGGAGCTGCCACCTTCGCGCTGTTCCTCGCGTGGGAGTACCGCCAGGGCGACTCGGCCATGGTGCCGTGGGCCATGCTCCGGAGCGGCATCATCCGCGCGGCCTCCATGACGAACTTCTTCAACTACGGCGTCATGCTCGTGGCCGACTTCTACCTCGCCATCTACTTCCAGTCCGTCCTGAACGACACCCCGCTGGAGAGCGGTGTCCATATGCTGCCCACCACGCTCGGCATGCTCGTGTCCATGGTGGTGGCCGGCGGCCTCACGCAGTCTACGGGCTACTATCTCCCCATGGCAATCATAGGCCCGTGCATTTCGGCCGTCGGATACGGGCTCTTGTCGACCCTTTCTCCTACGACGCCCACGGCTCGCTGGATCGGCTATCAGATCTTGTACGGGGTGGGCAGCGTGTTTGGAAGCAGCAGTGTAAGACTCCACGTCCCTTTTCCCCATAAAGTTCAAGCAAGGTACTGTACATGGCCAGGCCCGACGCTGACATGACATAACATGACAACCCAACCAAAAACAGCCCTACACGGCGGTGCAGAATCTCGTCCCGTTGCACCAAGTGCCCCAGGCAATGGCCATCGTCTTGACTGTGCAGACCTTGGGCAGCTCCGTCTGGCTCATAATCGCCAACGTCATCTTCAACAGCAGCCTCCGCAGCCTGTTGCAGGAGAAGGCGTCCGTGATCGGCCTGGCGCCCGACTTCGTCATATTTAGCGCGGGCGCCCGCGGCGTGCACAGCCTGGGCCTCTCGGGGGCGGCGCTGCAGGCGCTGCTGGAGTCGTATGCCACGAGCGTGGATCGCGTCATGTACTTGGGCGTGGGGCTGGCGGCGGGAGCGCTTCTCTTTTGCTGGGGCTTGGGTTGGCACAATATTCTCGAGATCAAAGAGAAGGAAGCGTTGAGGGATAAGAGGGAGGCCGGTGCGGTTGGTGAGGGACAGGGTGGGGGTGAGGGTGCTGAGGAAAAAGTCACTGTCTAGGTAAACAGGCGCGTCGCCGGATGGGCATGGATGGCGGCGCCTGGCACTCGGTAGACAGGTTATTACAAATTGCCCCTGACACCCAGCGACGTTGAATCTCTTCTCTTCTCTTTTCCTTTGGCATCATCGCACTAGAGTTCAGAGTCGGGCCGGGGGACCTGGCGTTCCGGAAGGATCAATGCCGTTGATACACAACATCTTGAAACCTCCGTTCTTACTCTTCTTACTCAGCTTTAGTCCCATGGTTGGAAAGATGCTTCGGAAACTCGCGGTATGGTTTAGGTAGGGTAGCATCTCGTACTCTTAGTGAGGATGAAAATTTACAGCTAATTACGTTAAAGGCATGACATGTCTACCACGGCGAAAGGAAGAGTATTGGCCGCGTTATACGTGTGAGTAATTTCTTGCGCTACATAGTGCTGCTAGTGCTGCTTCTTTCGAACGAGGAATTGCGCGAGGACAAGACAGAGGCAAAAGGAAACCATGCGTGCTTCCCGAAACATCTGCCCTCTGCCTCCTATATAGGTAGCAATGTCTATTTTGGAGGGCCACCCATCAATGAAGCATCGCCTTGAGCCCAGACAACATTCAACACCAACTTTTTAATCTTCCACACACCCGCTTCATCCTTAACAAGGTCAACGGAATACTCGCCGCCCACAGTGTACTTGGGCCCGGCTGGATCCCTGCCCGTGCCGGGAGGACTATGCTGTGCCAGTGATGTAGCAGTGAGAGTCGCAGTGTCGGCGCCATCCTCAACATGCACGCGGATCATGCTGATGTTGTGTGTGGTATCCATGGGACCAACTTTGTCGAGAACATGGGTGCGGATCAGGGAGAGGTTCGGGATGACTCTTTTGTTGTCGTCGTGGATTTCCATGGAAACGTCTTCGCCGGCCCATGCAGAGTTGAAGAGCGCCGTGTCGTGATGATCGCTGCCAATGGCGGCTCGGTACAGGGCGTCGGTGATGGCTTCACGCTGGCTGAGAGAGGAGAGGGAGATGGGGTACGGCGGCTGCGACATTTTGGCGGCTTGCTGATGGCGTCAGATGCTTGATAGAAGAATAGAGATGTATTTTGTTGATTGTCGTCGTGTTCAGTCTATCTACTTGGTTATTTATTGAGTGCTGCTGCACCCCTTTTTTAATATTCAGTAGACCACCCATAAATCTTTCCGCGGAATTCTCGGGGTTTAACAGCCCTGCCACGCCCCACTTATACTGTTGGTTACGAGTTCGCACAGCTAGAACTCTGCAAGGGTGGATTTTGTTAGCTAGGTTACGAGTACTTTGCAGGGGTCTCAACAAAGTGGTCACATTCATCTGTGTAGTGGCGGCTTGGCTGTACCAAACTAACAAAATTCCGTATTTCCCGCCGTGTGCCGCGGAGATTTCCAAAAGTTCCCGCCAAAGACCCCGAACCAACACCTATGGCCTTTGATTTCCGCGGCATGCGTGCGCATCGTACAGAACCGGTATTCTTCTAGAGCCACCACACCAACCTCGCGGCAAAGGCAAAGACGAATAATAGCGCAGAGTCGAATTATTACCTAAGATGGACGGGCCAAAGACGGGCCGCAGCGCCAGATGGGGCGCGGCCTGCGCTCCGTGTGCGGCAGCAAAGGCACGATGCCTTCGCACCCAGTCTCCTGCTCTACCATGTGATCGATGCCGAAGCTTGGAGAAACACTGCTCGGATCAGATTCCCAGACCAAGGAAGAAGAGACAGGCGGCAATATCCTCGTAAGCATTCATGTTGGACCCTCTGTTGAATCTGCCTGACCAGTGCCAGTTTTGACACGAGAACGGCTGTGCCGGAAGAGGGATCCAATAATCAGATCGGCTCATTGAGGACGCCGGGGGGGGAAAGCTCGACTGTACATGACAGTTCACCCACTAGCAGTCCAGATCACCTCGCAAACAACCATTCCGCATCATGGATCGGCACCGAACCTCAAGCTCAAGACACGGTAAGCCGGGAAGAAACTGCAACTGCTCTGCACACCCCGCCGTATGACTTCGCCTCTAGCACACCGGCGCGTCCCGCGCGTCCCACATGCACCTGCATGGCAACAGTCGGCAAAGACGATCTTGTCCCCGTGGAGTCTGACGAGACTTTGCTGTCCATCTACAGGAACCAGCTGTCCAGCCGGTTGCCCTTTGTCATCATTCCAGCTGGCACAACGGCGAGGCAGCTGCAGGCAACTCGTCCACTTCTCATGAAGGTGATCAGAATGGTGGCTTCCGTCCGCCATCTGCGGTTGATGAGGGGGCAAAGCCGCGCCGTCATGGAACACATCTCTCACGCCATCCTCCTGAGATCTGAGCGCTCGTTGGATCTCCTCCAAGGCATTCTGGTGTTCCTAGGGTCCTACCACTACCATTGCATGACTCATGCGCAGTTCAATAATCTGACCCGTCTAGCAGTCAGCCTGGTAGAAGAGATGGATTTGACTACATGCCCCAAGTCTCAACAAAGGAGGAGTCAGCTGCCTTTGCTACGCGCCGAGGAGCCTATGTCTAGAACGAACGACGAGAGAAGGGCTCTACTTGGCGTCTGGTATATGAGTTCAAAGTGAGTCTCGCACCGCCTAGATGCCGAACTACGGCTTCATAAAGAACAAGACTAACTTGATGGCAGCGCTGGCCTGGTCGTGAACCAGCTAGCAGTCGCAAAATTTACTAAATGTCTGGACCAATGCCTCACCGAACTTGAGGATGCTGGAGAATACAAGACAGACCAACTTGCCGTACAGCTGGTACGCATCCAGCGACTCACCGAGGAAATTTGCCACTTCCACAGTAGGGGTTTCTTGATGGACGAACAGCTAGGAGGTTCACCCGAAGCTTCGATGACAGCGCGTCTGGAGGCGTTCCGAGTTGAGCTAGACAGACTCCGGAACGCACTGCCCCCGAAACTCAAATCAGACTGTATGGATTCCCCAACTGTTTGAACAAGACAAGTCGCCGGTGCTTCGCTAACGTGGTTTGTCTGAGAGCCCAGACCTTCTGTCTTGCTATTACCATAGCGCTCACCTCAGGATCTTTGAGCCTCTGCTGGCAGGTTCACACCTCCCAGATGCCGAATCGCAATCCTTCGCCTCGCTCTCGCTCTCGGGCGTGCTGATATCCGACGTCTTTTCACGCTTCACTGCCGCGCTCAAGGCCTGGCTCGACAACTGGCTTGCCATCCCGGTGTGCTCCTACTTCTACATGCCTCAGCCCGCCTACGCCCAGTTGGTCCATGCCGCCATGATGCTCTCTCGCTGGACCAGAGTAGCCGGCCCGAGCGCGGTCAAGCTTTCCAGTGCCGCCGGCACCGCCGTGTCCGTGTCCCAGAAAGAATCCACGACGGTTCCTTGGGGGCCAACGCCTGCTCTCAGCGGCGTGCCTTCATGCCCAGATCTGATGAGCTTGTCGAGACCTCCTCCCGCCTCAGCAGCATCCTCCACCCAAGTCGTGTCCGCCCAGATACTCAACACGCTCAGGGCCCAGGTCGCAGCGCAACCCAATCTCCAGGTTGATATCTGCGGCATCTTGGACACCATGGCAGCTCGTTTCGAGGCTGCAAAGGACGAGATGGCCGCGGCGCAGGGCGTGGACTGGGAGAACGATACGTGGGACCTTGCTGCAGAACATTTGAAGATGAAGAAGGCCAGGGTCGAGAAATGGCGTGACATCATGGCCGTAGGCATAGCGGCAGGTGAGGGGAGGAGCCCGCTGACCACCAATGCCTATGACAGCAGCGTTTATGAAGGGGATCGAGAGACCATGATGAATATGTCGACAGGGCGGGGCGTCAACGGTTTCGAATGGCTAGCATCAGGCTATGACCAGGACGACATGCAGTGGGAGAGTGCCATGTTTGATGAAATCTTGCTCGATATTCATCCTGCAGCTGTCTTCAAGTCCTCGGACGACTACATGCCGGTTGATGCGGGATTTGTGGGCGGACTTAATATAGAAGCTGACGTGTAGAACTAGAGTCTTTATCGAGCGTCCGGACTTGTCGGGAATAAAACCCCCGCCCGGTATGGGACGCTCCAGGGCATAAGCAGAGGCGACGCGTCGCGCGTCACTGTCGCGAGTTGTTTCCCGTAAATTCCGCGGGGATTTCGAGGCCGAGAGTAGGTGCCTATTTATAATCCCGCTTCGAGATACAATCTCACGATCTAGTAATCACATCCCATCTCTACAAAACTACATCTAAACGACCATGAAGGTGCTCTTGCTTGGCGCTACCGGCAATGTCGGCAGTCGTGCACTGCCAGCCCTGATCAAACACGGCCACACCGTCGTAGCCTACGTCCGCTCGCCTGCCAAGCTCGCGCCAGAGCAGCGAGCTGTTTTGGCCGGCGTGGTCACGGGATCGGTCACGGACAAGCCGGCGTTGAAGACTGCCATCCTCGCCCACAGCTGCGATGCCGTCTTTCACGCCGCCGGCCTGGCGCAGATGTGGGGCCGCTCCCAGACCGGCGAGTACAACACCATGTTCGCCACCGTCGTCGCAGCCATTGTGGAAGCCCGACAGGAGCGCCGCGGGCCGGCAATCCGCGCCTGGCTGATGTCTGGCTTCCCCATGCTGGACAGCGCCATCCCGACACGGCTCATCGGCGACTACATGCCCATGTTTCCCGAGCACAGGCAGAATGTGGCCCTCATCCAGAAGCAAGAAGAGGAGGACATCGCCTGGTCGCTGTTTTGCGCCTCTCAACTGACTCCCAAGCACAAGGAGGCTCGGATCCCTGCGCCGGACGACTGCTCGGCGGCCAACGTGGTGGCCAGCGCCGACTCGCCGCCCGAGTGGCGGGACACTCTTGCGTGGGTGCCGCTGATCGGGCCCTACTTGAACATCTTGAGCCAGGCGTCTGGCTACGCCACTTCTTCAGAGGATCCCCTGGACTTCATTGCTGCCGACTTCGAGAAGGGAAGACTGAGCGAATTCATCGGAAAGAAAGTCGGATTTAAGCTGAAGAAGAAGAAGGCTTCTTGAGTGCGCGTCTGGGTATCTGGGTTACCTGCTGTCTTCTCTTTACAATTTGGGAAAGATGTAACTGGTTCGTTCGGCCGCTATCATAATTAGATCATGCTGCCAGCGTTACATTATAGTCCGTCAGTCATATGGCCCACCCCCATGTAGATTAATTAGCTCACATCGAGGCCATGCCTCGCTCTCTCATTGATTATCCGATGGAAGGATGGATGGAATAAGCTCTGATGGAAATTGTAAAAACTCTTCAGCAGAGAAACGCGCGTCTGCACTACCGTGGTAATTAGCAGCTTAAACGATGTGTCGGAACTGCTGGTCAGCCCCTGTGCGCTCGCCCGACTCGAGAGCCTTCATTATACGCGTCGAGTCCATGTCAACGCTCGTTGACGTGCGTATTGAGGGGTTGAGAGGGATTCAGTTGGAACCTTATCAATCTTTTGGGGATCCATGTCCGTGATACTCATCGACGGTCTGGTGACGGCAGTCTTAACCCTAACCCTGGAAATGGTTCGGCGCCAGCGCCAAGTGAAGGGCAAAGGCCAGACGCGTCCGCTAGATGAAGACATGGCCTCGACCGCGACCTCCGCCAAACTGACCATTTCTCGGAACAGCCGCGACAAACTGATTCATGCTGCGCGGAATTCTCGTCGCCATGTCGAGACGAACCACGCGATCCACGGCGACAGCGGCAGCGGCAGAATTCACGCCAACAACGACGACGACGCAAGCCAAAGCGGTTGAACGGGAACCGTCAACAGTAACCGTCCCCGCTCCTGGGGGGGCGGCCCCGCCCCCAACCCACCTCTTCGAGGACGCCGACGCCTGGGATGCCTGGCTCGATACCAACCACGGCACCGAAACAGCAGGAATCTGGCTCAAGATCAGCAAGAAAGGGGCGCCCGTCCCCTCGGTCACGTACGACCAAGCCGTCGACGCAGCGCTGTGCTGGGGGTGGATTGACGGGCAGCGCAAAACACTCGACGAGACGCATTTCCTGCAGCGGTTCTCCCCGCGGCGGAAGGCGAGCATATGGTCGAAGCGCAATGTCGGCAAAGTCGCCGTGCTGGTGGAGGCGGGCAGGATGCGACGCGCTGGACAGGCCGAGGTGGACGCGGCAAAAGCCGACGGGCGCTGGGAAAAGGCGTACGCGTCAGCGAGTATTATCGAGGTGCCGGATGATTTTCAGGCGGCGCTGGACAAGAACAAAAAGGCGCGCGGTTTCTTCGATGCGTTGGGAAAGTCGAAGAGATACTCGTTTCTGTGGCGCCTCGAGACGCTGAAGAGGCAAGAGACGCGCAAAGCGAGGATGGCCGAATTTGTAGCGCTGCTTGCGCAGGGGAAGACCCTGTGATTACCGATTACCACGCCCTGTCATCTCAGGGACTAGGTGGGGTGCTGCAAACTTCAATTCAACGTCGCTCGCTAGCTCAAGGTCTCACTGCTGGAATTTATTGGCAAATTCGAGCCCATCCTGGTGGATCGGATCTTAGTTAGGCTCCTACATAGGATCAAAAACGTTGACCAGCAATGGCGCTGGAGGTGCCCAGGTTCGAGATCAGACGATGTGGGGCAGAAGCCCCGCCTTTTCGGCTGTCCCCGCCAGTGATTGGATTAGCGGTTTCAATCAGTGGGGCCTTGCCATGCCTGCATCTGTCGTGCACGTCACCTCTTCCTTTCGCAACGCCAACGCCGCCGCCATTCCACCCACAACGTCTCTCAACGCCGCGCGATCAACGGCTATTCTACAAGATGGAAACTTCGACTTATTTGCTCATCTTGTTCGTTCTTTTCATGGTCGGCCGAGTATGTCTCAACCCAATCGCGTCATGACAGCCACGCACGAACCTCAACACATGACTGGAAAGAATTTCATCACACCACAGGCATGCCGGCTAACAACGTATCTGAATAAAACCAGGCCGTGTTCGCCGACCGCTCACCCATTCCCGAGACCTCGGGCAAGGTGTTCAAGGTCACCACTGCCGCCGAGTTCGACGCCGTCCTGGCCTCCAACACGCACGTCGTCGTCGACTTCTACGCCGACTGGTGTCCGCCGTGCCGCGTCATCGCGCCCGTGTTCTCGGAACTGGCCGACAGCCACGCCCAGGCGGGCCGTCTTGCGTTCGCCAAGGTCAATGTCGACCACGTCAACAACGTTGCGGGGCGCTACGGCGTCTCTGCGATGCCGACGTTCCTGTTCTTCGAGAAGGGCTCGCCCAAGGGAGTCGCTGTGCAAGGCATCCAGCCCCGCCAGTCGGTTAGCTTGACGGACGATGGGCGCGTTGATAGGATTCGCGGCGCGGACAAGGCGGCGCTGCAGGCTGTGGTCAAGGCTTTGCTTTGATGGGGAGATTTCAATAGTTAACGGTGTCTGTAAAAAGTTTTCGTGGTTGAGGCGCGTCAGGAGAATGCAGGTCCAAGCTGGTTTCGGCTTTTGTATGTACATGTACATGGGCGCTTTGTCGGCGCATCGGGGATCATATCAAGATGCCAGTCGCGTTTGTCCGGAGACTAATTCTTGCTGTGGGTAAGCCTGGGGACTACCTTTTGTGGGTAAGCCTGGGACTACCTCTCGCTGTGGGTAAGCCGAGTGGCAAGTACAGTGTCTGGAAAGGTCGCGCTGGGACTCGCTCGCGCCGAGACAAAGTAACGTAGCCACAGGAATCGGATTTACATAAGGGGTTTTTGATTATTGCCGGGGACGGTGTGATTACCTTAGTGATGGGGCTGTTGCTTGTAAGGACAAAAGGGGATGTTCAATGGTGGGGAAGCTATTTACAAAAACAATATTGACTGCTGACTGAAACGCAATGAAGGAATCCCTCCTGATTAGTCTCACCGCTCACTCCTCGACTCTCACACTAACGACGACCTTCTCTGTGCTGAAAATGAAAGTGGATCAAACGGAAACCGGGAAGAATTCATCTCTCTCTCTCTCTCTCTCTCTCAGACTCATATTATCCGCGGCGACCACTTAGGCCTTGTCCTTGATGAGAGTGAAGTGAATGAGGTATGTCTGGACGGAGCGAGTGACCTTGGTGTCGTCGCCATGATAGCCGCCATCGCGGGTGGTGACGACATTGACGCGCTGGGGAGGGAAAGGATCTGCAATGACCAGATCCGGGGCCCACTTGATGGACCAGGTGATGTGGGAGGTGAGTGCCTCGAAGAGGTAGCTGCTGGTCGTGCTGGCGTTGTCCAGCGCCAGGACCTTGGGGTTGAAGTAGATGTTGGTGTAGGCTCCGCCACCGATGTTGAGAGGGGCGGGGATGATGGCCTTGATATCGACGGTGCGCCCGGGAGGCAGGTACAGTTCTATGGGGGGCAGCACCTCGGTCTTGACGGGCGACGAGACGACCGTGGCCGTGTCAACGTCGTCGGCGGCCTTCACCACGCCGTTGGCGTCCCCGTTCTGAGCCGACTTTTCAGTCAGAAAGATATAGTCGATGCGGACCTTGACGACCTTGCCGGCCACCTCGATGTAGACATGGTCGTTGTCGAAGCATTCCTTGGGGAGGTAGACTTTGAATTCAGCCACAACATGGAATGGTTCGTCAAGGTGGATCACGCCCAACGGAGGCGCGAGGGGGATGTAGGCACGCAGGGAGAAAAATAAAGCGCCGACACGTTCCTCTTGCTGGAAGAACGGGTCCGGAAGGCCCCAGCGCTTGATTCCATCGGCAGTCAGGGTGAGAGTCTGGCTGAGAAAGTTGTACCCTGCGGAGAATCTCGGGAGCTTGGGCCCGGACGGATAAAGGATTGACATTGCGTCGGTGTTGAAGATTGCGGAATGCCGGAGTGAAAGTATAAAGCGGTGCAGTGAAGGCGGTGGAACGAATTAGAGATGCTTTGGAATTTGCAGTGATGAAGGCGGTGGTGAAGACGAAATTGAGGACTTGCTTGGGGGAGTCAAGTCAACTTATAGACGGTGAAGGGGGCAGAAACGATGACTTTATCTCCTTCATGAGCTGTGTCCTGTCCTGAAGCATATCTCCGTCTTGGGCTTTGCCCTGGTCCTGGGCCTTAGTAACCCAATCAATGACTACCTACCTATTCAAATGCGCGCGAGACGATTCAGCTAGTTCTGACGACCAAGCTATTCTAGAATTGACCACGGGCATGCCGAGGCCTTGATAACTTTCAGTATTGGAAATTAGTTGGTCTGGGGTTCTAATGTAATTACCGCAGATAGCATACAGGCACATAGTACGGCCGGGTCGAGGCCGATGGCAAGCGCTGAAGCTGAGACAGGTTTCCATCTGATGGCATCATGGCCACAGCCCAGCCACCTTCGCGGAGGCCAACGCTTTTCAGGCCAGGCTTTTGCACTCAGTACTGGCGTAGTTGGACTTCTCGGGATTTCAGCAGCCTCCAGTCAATGAAAAGCTGCAGTTTTGACAGCCACCCAGACAATAATTAGTTTTGGGTTTCAGCGGCGCACATCAGCTTCCTGATAACACACGCCGGTAGCCAGCCAATCACACCCAGAGGGCAGAGTGCCACTAGCGAGCCCCTGCATCATCAGCGCGCCTCTTTTGGCTTTTACCTCCCACACAGGTCCCAATCAGGGAGTGCATCATGCTAGTGCTTTCCAAATGCGCTATCGGGCGCCTCTTCCTCGGGTGGCACAAAGGCCATGTCTTCCCCACAGCCCACCAACGTCTCATTATCGAACCAAGAGATATTTGCAGTCTGCAGATTTTCAGCCCGCACCTACCCGCCGGTCTAGCTTCTTTGCTCCGTGACGCCGAAACGTGGCGGAAGCTCGTCACCGAGGCTCGAGACTGAAAATATTGCATATGCCCCGCTCGGCATGTCGATGTGATGCGTTCGGCAATCATTTGCGTAGCCACCTGCATTACAGCACACTTCAGGTCAGTCGCGAAAGGGCCTAGGCCCGAACCAAGGCTCAGCTGAGACAGCTGCTACTTCAGAACGAGGGCAAGTACAATCAAAGTATTAGAATTACCCACCAGATTACCACTCCCTATCAACGTACCAAGCCTCAAGAAACGCCAATATCTCAAAGTCGAGCGCTGGTATTGTGTTAGTTGACAGCATGTGGCTGGCTGCGTCGACAGTTGCAAACCACCCCCATGTCTTTCTGGCCCGATGACGCCTTGGCAACCTTGTCTTCACGTCCTTGGCTCGACTGTTGTCAGTTGTATGTGCAATCTCGGGTTCATAGCGGCTCCCGTCACCATGACACGGATGAACCTGTTCAGCTTGGGACAGTGTTGCGCTCGGGAAACGCCCAAGAATGGCACCCTCAAGCGAGGAATGGCGACACCGATAATGCCAAGAGGCATAATGATTCTCCCCTGAGCCCAAACTATCCTTTCTGGGGCCCATAAAGACAGACAGCTTCTCCCAACATAACCACCTCCCAGTCTTTGTCTACCACCACGCATAACCATTCACTTCTGCCACCACGTTCTGAATCTTGCCCAACCAGATTCCCACTCGCATCGCCAGCCTGTCCCCCCCAGATTCAACTTCACGCCTGTACACTCCTACTCTAACTTCACAATGTCGCAACTCATCCCTGTTCCCAAGTCCGCCGTCTCAGTCAGATACCATGGCCTGGGCCGTTTCTTGCGGGTCCATGTCAAGACTGTGCTGTCGTCTATCATCCTAAGCCCCTTCATCCAGCAGGAGTCCCGTCCGGGCGGTCTGAAGTTTTCGACTCGTGGCTTCTACAGCGGCTATCAGTCAGGAGTGGAAGTCCCCGTCGAATTCAAATTTGACCTGCCCATTCTGCTCCCGATCCCCAGGTTCGACAACAAGACGGTCCTGGTCGAGACGTCCCTGGGAACCCACACCATTGCCATTGAATACGTGGAATGGCCCGCGCCCCCCAGCGACGGCGACGACAGCTCGGCCACCGTTGACGCCACTGCGGCGACCGAGACCAAGCAGGTCCCCGCGCGCACCGACGTGCTGCCGACCGAGGAGCGGCTGCTGCACGACCACGGGTCACTGGTGATCTCAGCCAAGATCCCGCCCCCGCTGTTCCCCGACGGCGGAGACTCGGTCGACATCTCTTTCAACAAGGACTTCATCAAGGTCGACACGGCGCGCATAGTCGACGGCTCCATTGCCTGGACCATCAAGTGGGCCACCGTGCCCAAGGGCGACGGCGAGGACCCCCAGCCGCTGAGCGTCACCACCACCCGCAACAACGGCTACCAGGGCCCCGCCACCCAGGTCATCCGCACCGTCCAGAACTACAGCATCCGCCGCGTCTGGCTCGTCAAGCCCGAGCCCGAGCCCGAGGCTGTCTGATCGCGTACAATGCACCTTGCGGGCTCTAGGTTGACTGAGACAGGGATGCTGTGTGGGTGGTTATTCGTGCCGTCGACGGCTGATTACGACGGCGAGGGGCTGGACATGGGGGATAGCTGTGTGAAGGTGTTTGATCGTATCTCGTTCGACTTGCAGATTGTTGCTGTAATCATTTCTTTTTTACTTTACTTTTCCTCGGTGTGAAGGTCGGATTGCCTGTATTAATTCGATACAATGTTCATCCTGTAACTGGTACACAGACTGATTGACTCCTGTACACCAAATACTTACTCTCAAGATTCGCTTAGGCTTCATACATGCGGCGTGGGAGCTAAGCTTGTCAACTACGACAAGGGATAGTGCTATGGTGAGGTCGAAAAGATTTCGGCGACGAGATTGTTTGGGTCTCGTTTTGAGCTAGCGATTCAGGTGGAGAATATTAGGGATGCTAGGTCAAACGCTGGCAGTTCTAGATAATATGAGTTCAGTCAGGCAAATAGCGCGTAAACTCGCAAGGTTGTGCTGTTTAATGGCCAGATATTAGCGGAAGCTGAGCCGAGGCAAATCTAGATGATCAAAACTGACTAATAGTTACATGACGATGAGCATTGTGTGGTCATCGATTTTAGGGTGTGAAACAAATAATTTGACACATGACCCTCTCCAACACCCTCAACCGCACCGCACCAAGTCCAATTCTAACCCACCAACATCCTCCCATGATCCATCACCTCTCCTCAAGGAACACGGGGATAACCGGCGTCGTCCGCGCATTCCTCTGCGACCACGCCGCTCCGCGACACGACGGCGAGCAGCGGCGGTGCTCCTCGGCCGCCGCCCTCTGGATCTTGTCCGCCAGGTCCGGCGGCGACACTCCCAGCCCATACTGCGCAGCATCAGCCACGGCATGGTCATGCTGCTGCTGCTGCTGCACGCCCTTGCCATCATACTTTGCCACCTTTTGCTTTTGCTTTTGCTTTTGCTTGCCGAATTTCGCGTCGTCGTTGTCCTTGCCGCTGCGCCAGCCGCGCCGCGCCGCGTCGTACGCCGCCATGCCGCCCAGCCCGCCGCGCAGTATCGCTGCGGCTGCGGACGGGTTCTTGGCCACTCCTGCTGCGCTGCCGCTGCTGCGGTCCGTGGTCGTCTCCCATTTGCCGCGGGTGTCGAGGGCGCGCGGGTCGGCGGCCTTGCCGTGGAAGCGCGAGCGCGGGTGGGCGCGGATCCCTACTGCTCGCCGGACGATGCCGCCCGGGTTTACGGTTGTGGTAGATGATGTTGGAGGGGGAGGCGCGGGAAGCACGACGGAGCCGTTGGCGTAGCCGTTGTACTCGCTGTCTGTGTCGCCATGGCACGTCATGTCCGTCTCGCTGTCGTCTTCGGGACATACCAAGTACACCTCGGCCATGCCGACGACGAATGCCGTGCTGTGCATACAGTGGTGTGTTCGTCAGCCAGCCTACCCGCCAACTCCTTTTCTGACACAGTTCACTGCCACGAGTACTTACACATTGACCCCATCCGAGATATCGCACGACCAAGTCTGATTGATGGTGATCGACGCCAGCTCGAGGTTCAGCTGCAGCCACAGCTGCAGGTCCTTGTCGCCGGGCGTGCCGTGGAACTCGCAGAGCGAGTTGAAGGTTAGTGCGCAGCGCAGCGTCTCGCGGTAGCCGGTGCGCGTGTTGGCCAGCGTGAAGGTGGCGTTGCCCTGGCGCACCAGCTCGTCGTGCGTGTACGCGACTGATAGTCCCTGCACTGACCACAGGTCGACGATGGTCTCGCTGTCGACGCACGCGGGTGCTGCCCGCGGCGGCCGCGGCGGCTTGGCCACGACCCGCCGCGCATCGGCGCCGCCGTACCACCACGGCAGGGCATACGCCGCGGCGACGAGTATCCGCGCTGGTAACCGCATCGTAGCGCAAAGGTCCGTCGACGGGGGGTTTTCGAGCTTGGCGACGTGGGTGGAGGGTGACGATGAGGGTGGGTGGGAGTCGGGGAGCGGGTGGGCAGTCGACTTGTAGTCCGGGCTGCAGCAGCGGCTAGGCAAGGTACGGGGTGGTCCATGATGGGGTGATGAATGGGGGTGTGCATGGGGAGCGAATCAGGATCGGGGTGGGATGGCCATCTTAGCCTGCCGTTTGTGTGGTGATAAGACCACCACGGCCAGACGCCCAGGACAAACAGAGTGCTACCCCGCATGGGGGTTCTCCGAGCACGACGAGTGCGGTGGCATGGATGCTCGTGTCGGGGCGATCGTTCATATCAGGTCCCGGGTAGCTGCGTTCAGCCGCTTTACCCGGCGCATGCCAAGAACCTGGGTGAAATGCCCGCGTACCGGCAGTCGGGAGAAGGGAACACGGCTAGATTGCAGGGCGGCCTAGACCACCAAGTGCTGGCAAGAGGATATAGGTGCAGCACACATCAGCCGTGGGCTCAGCTGGACAACATCCGTCGCTGAGGCGCAAAAAGAAAAGAAGGAAAAGAAAAAAAACATACAACACCAGGGATTCGCTGGTCGTCACCGACCCAACTACTAGTCTGGCGGTTACCGATTTATCTAGGGGAGAGCGGACGGGATCCCGAGTTCTTCAGTACCTATGGTCGTATGTGGAGGGAGGCTGGTTTATTCCTGCTGAAGGCGGTGCGGTAGTTTTGGTCTTGCTGGAGGAGTGTTGATGGCAAAGCCTCAAAGGGGTGGATTTGAGTTTGAACATTTGGTAAAACTCTAGAACTGGTGCCAAAAGCCTCACGAGACAATCCTATGATCCAGGTAGCAGTTGTGGCTGTTGGAAACCCATTGCTCAACTATTAATTGAACGGTAGGTGCCGGTTTCCGGCAGGCGGGCTGGAGTGTAACCACACCCGAGACATGCAGGTTCTCCAAACGCGGCATCGGTACAACTCGTGATACTGCAGGGGGTCAATCCTCAACGACATTCTTGCACAAGGTAACTATCGTGGCCAGTGACTTGTTAATAAATATTCGTTGGAAAACTTACTAGTACAATATCGCTGCCTGTGCCTCACTCAATTGTCAAAGCGGGACATACGCACATGCAATACGGAGTCAAATTGGGAAGTTCGTGTACGTTGACTCGCAAAGTCAAGTTATCGGTCAAGAGGATGTTTTATCTAATTATCTATGAAATAGATATGTGCCGACATGGCTCTTAGATAAAAGGCTGTCGGCATGCAAAGTTCCCCTGATATGCTTCGTGTTGATGTGAAATCCCCTGATTCCCCTCACGGTTTAATTCGTGGCCATTCCCATTCTCCACTCTCCAATATCCATGAGCCGTCCTCCCATCTGCTTTTTCCGGCAGGCACCCACTCTCTCACCCGTAAAAGCACTCAACGCCGCCCCATCTAAACGCCTCCGCTAAACGACAACCCCAAGACCCCCCCCCCGAAAAAGAAACCTAAGCTTGCTTGGCCAGCCACTCGTCAACAATCCCACGATAATCAGCTTGGGAATACGCCTCGAACAGCTCGCGGAGCGCAGTCGGCTTGCGGCGCGTCTCGAGCCCGAGGTCGTGCAGCAGCAGGTCGAGGTACGGCAGCTGGTCGAAGACGAGGTCGGGGTAGGCGGCGCCGTGGCCGAAGGGGGCGCGGTGCATGGCCCAGCGCTGCGCGAGGGCCGTGGCGGCGTAGATGCGGCCCTTCTTCTCTTCTTGAGAGTCGTCGTCGTCGTCGTCGTCGAGGTGCGCAATCTTGCCGCTCAGGTACGCCGCCGCCCACAGGCTCTGCACCTCCAGCCGCATCGTGTTGGCGATGTTGCTGAAGATGCCGACAAACACCAGCGACCGGTCGCCCGCCGCCGCGAGGTTCGGTGGCGCGATGCCGCGGTACAGCCGCCACGGCGTTGTCGAGTGTTGGACGGCGCTGCGGCGGGGTCCTGGGATGAGTTGGGGGAACTGCTGCCGGATTGTGCCGTCTGCCTTAGCATCTAGCTTTGCCCAGAAAGCTGTCTGCTCCGTGTCGAGTGTTGTCGCTGGCACGCCGAGGTCGCCGAGCAGCGTCGCGGGCGAGAAGGAAATGGACGGCTTGGACGCGTAGCCCGTCGCGGCAACGAGCGCGTCAACGCTCAGCTCTGTCGTGGGCACCTCTGCGGGCTTGACGGTGCCATACCCTGCACCTGCGGCGGTATTACTATCCTCGGCCACGAGATGGATAGTGCGGTGCGAGACGTGCGAGATGTCGGCGCGGTGGATGCGGACGCGGCCGGAGCTGACCAGATCCAAAAAGTCGATGTCGTAGTTGAGCGTGCCCGACGACGTGCCGTACCAAAACGGGCTGTGCTCGGGCTCGAGTACGGCGAAGCGCGGGTCGGCGCGGAAGCGGCAGTCGCGGACCGTGTCGGCGTGGATGGCGGCCCAGAACTTGGACGCCACGAACCTGCCGACGGCCGACGTGTGCAGGAAGCGCCGCAGCCAGCCCAGCCCGGACAAGTCGGGGAACACGCACGGCGACATGAAGCTCAGCACGCGCCGGAGCACCAGCTGCTCGCGCCACGCCCGCACCGGCCCCAGCATCGTGTGCGTCGGGAACACCCACGACGGGCCCCGGCCTGATCGCCGGATGATCCACTCGACGCGGTGGCCCGATGTTGCGGCCAGGTAGACGGCGTCGTAGGCCGACTTGCCGCCGCCCAGCACGGCGACGGTCGATATCTGCGGGTCCTCGGTCAGCGTGTGCGCCTGCGGGCCCAGGTCGCACGAGTGCAGGAAGGGCGCGCCAAACGACTCGATGCCGTCGATGCGCGGCAGACTGGGCTCGTTGAGCACGCCCGTGGCCACGACCAGCTTGCGGCACTGCAGCACCTCGCCTCCCTCAAGCTCGACGTCCCATCCGCCGCCGCCAGCAGCCGCGCCATTGCCATCTCGCCGGCGGACGTTAACGGCCTTAGTGTTGAAGCGGATCTTGTCGGCAATGCCAAAGTGCTCGGCGTAGGCGGTCAGGTAGGCATGCATTTGGTCGCCCGTGATGTGCTGGCCGGGGCCGACGCCGAAGCGCGCCGCGTCCATGGGGAAGTCGGTGAAGTCGAGGCTCGTGAACAGGTTGTTGGTCCGCAGCGTCGGGTATAGCTTCTCGCGCGCCCACACGCCGCCCGCGGTCGCCCGCCCGTCGATCAGCACCACCTTGGCGGCGGCATCCTGCTGGAGCAGCGTCTTGGCGGTGCAGAGCCCGCTGGGCCCCGCGCCAATGATGAGAATGTCAATCATGCTGCTCCGATATTCGGCTCGATAACTTCGTTTCGGTTCGTAGCTGTGTGCTTGGTCGTCTGTTGGGTTGATTGTTGATATCGCGCACTTTGGGGTCTCATTCTCCCTCGACAGGTTTGGGGAGGAGAGAATTCAGAGACAGGGGCCTCGGAGAGCCTCTAGGCTTTTTGGGAGCAAGAGTCGGGACAGGACAGCTAGTGTAGACTATTCAAGCTGAGAGCAGGGTCGGATTTAATTTTTGAACAGGGGTCTTGTTCCATCGGATCCGAGTGCGGCACCCCCGGCGTGTTTGGCGGCGCCACCTCGCAAGTCGTCCGTCTGAAGGCTTTGGCCGTTTGCCTGCCGCTGCCGCCTGACCTGATCTGGCCTGACGTGGTGCGTGTGCGTCAGAACTCAGTGCGCCGTAGGTAAGCCTAGAAGCGAGAGTGGCGGCTGCGTCTTACTATTACTCTTGCGAGACGAAAATCAAATTGGGACCATGCCCGGGTCTTAAATCCCTCTGGCTTCCTTCCTTCGTCCTTGTTATCCCACCCTGTCTGTTTGAAGGATTCTTGCTTAATCAAACGACGGCGGGTTGGGGCGGCGGCGGTGAGTGGATGCAGCGGTGCTGCGCCGCCGAGCGCCGCCGTTAGCGCCGCCGCCAACGCACTCGCACCTGCCGGCTTGGGGCTCAAGCACTTGGCGCCTTATCTCACTCAGCAGGCTCAGACCCTTTGACCTTCCTTCTACGTTTTTTTGGGTGTATCTTTTAGCCACCCTCACTCCTTCCCACCCCCCCCTCCCCCCACCCAGCCAACTCACCAGCCAATCAGAACACCCAAAGAAATACCCGCAGAAGGACCAAAGAGAAGAAAAAAAAACCAAACCTTGCTTGCCACTGTTCTGGTTTGTATCTAATTAGGAAACAGTAATTACTTCTTGTGCTGAGAAACGATAATTCAAAAGTCCACAAGAGTAGTAATAAAATCGTTCGTCAGTTAATTTTGCAAACATACACTCCCGCACCTTTTAACTCTTTGAGAACGTCTAGCGAACAAATCAGTACCTAGCTGCCACCTGGGCGCACGCCCCCCGCCCTCACAAACGCCCAGCGTTTTTAAGGGGTATAGTATAGCTTATGGTTTTGAGTACAAGGCACAAGGCTGGTGCCCTATATATATGAGAATACAATGCACCTAATTAGGTAGGTATTCTCTGCAGCCTCTTTCTCCCTCTCTCGTCCTCTCTCTCCCCCCCCGACCCCGAGCCCCAACCGATGTCGACAATTACCTCCTTAATGTCGCAACGCTTCATGGGAGAAACATACCGGCGTGAATATGGCAAAATCCGGGCTCGCAGACAGGCCGCCGGGGAGGTAGCCAGACCCGCTTTCTTGCCCGCACGGCTTACGTGTGGCTGATATGCCCAGGCGCTTTTACCCATCAGCCCCAAGGGTGGGTAATATTTTGCTTCTGTTTCCTTTTTCTTTTTCCTTTCCTTTTTTTTTTAAAAAAAAAATTCTGACTATAGCTTCGCTTAACTTTCTTCTTTCCTTCCCATTCCATCCCCCCCCCCCCTTTTTTTTTTGCTCATTCTCCCTCCTTCCCTGTAGAGTCTCCAATCTCCAATGCCCTGTCGGTCTTCTTGGGAACCGAGGTAGCTAAACGTTTTAGTCTCATGTCCAGGGGTTGTGGTAGAGTTCCATTTCACTGCCCGGTAAAGCAGACGAGACAATCCTCGGCGGCGAGGCGGGTTGGGGTGGTGGAATTGCTTTACCCGACGTGGTGGGCGTAGTGGGCGTAGTAGGCTGAGATGATGGTCTCTGTATTAAAGGTTAGGACAGGGTCAAGAACCCGGCTAGTCAGGACCGGAGGGGGCAGGGGGAGGGGAGAGAGAGAGAGAGAAAGAGAAATAAATAGGACTAACAGCAAAGCTTGTGCCATCTAGGAGTCGTTTCTTCTTGATTTCTACGGCCCGCTCGAGATCCTCGCCTACAAGCTCTTCGGCCGCTTTGCTACTATTGGCCGTGTCCAGTGCCTGGAGTCATTCCTTCGGAACGTCGACTTGGCTATTTGCATGCACTCTCCTCATGCCCTTGTGAACAACTTCGATGTACTGCGCGGGAGTCCCGATGGACTTTGTCTTTTTGAGCTCTTGCCAGTCACAGTCTAAGAGGAAGGCTATGAACTAGCCTAGGGCGTGCCCGACCTGTTTGATAGTCTGGTCGGCGGTCTTGGCCATCCCTGGCGGCGGAACTCGACGGTTCCGCAGTTCCTGAGCACGTTGGTGAAGTTGGTTGACGTGTATTTCTCGTACCGCCTGTTGCCTTTAAGGTCGCCGTACGCCAGGTCCAGTACTTCCTCGAGAGTCTTGGCCGAAAACGCCTTGTCGAATATCGTTGCCCATTTGTACTCTGCGTTTGCCGCGGTCTGATCCTGGATCTTTCTGTACGTGGCGAGTAACTTTGAGTCAAGTTCTGCAAGAGGCTTGCAGTATGTGTTCCTCTTGCGGTACGGAGGCATAATCTTGAACAAAGCATTTTCCCAGTACATGACACCACAGTAGATCTTGGCCAGCTGCTCTGCGTTAAACCACGGGTACTCTGTCTTTGTGCCAAGTGTGACGTGGATATGCTGTGAGCGCTACATCCTCAGCCACGGGCTGGAGCTAGGGTTCATCGGCGCCGGCATTGTTGCGGCCGCCGGGCTGGTGGCGAGCGACTCGGCCATCAACAAGAAGCGTGACAAGATGGTGCGCGGCGGCCCGCTGGGCTCGTACACTGCCGAAGAGCTCTCCGCCATGGGCGGCCGTGCCGTCACTTTCCGATACATGCTATAATAACCTGGAAACGGCGAAAGTCGATGCTAGACGAAGTACAGAGTAAAACGACTTGACTACGATGGGCCAAACGTTTCCCACGCCGCTCTCATAAACGCCACGGCGAGCCTATTCGCCCTCTCATCGCCGTTCGGCACCAGCTGCGTCGCGAAAAATGCCGCCACCCCCTTTTCCCTGTTAACAGCCCACATGACATTCGGCATGCCCTCCCACGCCACCGTGCCGCGCGGCATGCCTGACAGACGCAACACATCATCCTCAACCACGAGCCCCGCCACGCTCCAGTTAACACCCAGCTCCTCCACACCGTCTCCCATCCTCCCAGCACAAAACGCATAGTTATCCTTCTCGCCGCGCAGATCCCGCAGCGCGTCGCTCCCAGCCGCGAACTGCGGCTCAAACAACAAGTCGACCAGATCCCGGCGGGCGAGCAGCCGCGGCGCCGGCGCGAGCAGATCTGCCAGCGCGGCGCCCATGTCGCGCACGCTGCACGTGAGGCCCTGCGTGGCATCGTCGGCTTCCACCAAACTGCCGTCGGCGGCGGCGCGCTCGACCATGCGCAGGCGCCGCCGCCACACGTCGGGCCTGTCGCGCGGCCCGAACGTCGCGGTGCGCATGTTGAGGACGTCGAAGACGTGCGTCTGCATGTGCTGTATAAAGTTGCCGCTGGACGTAGCGCGCGCGACGAGGAGTTGTGTCCAGTGGATGCTGTGGCCGTAGGCGAAGCCGGTTCCCGGGTTGAATATCAGCGGCAGCGACATGGCGCGGACGATGGGGTGGGCGTCGGGCGCGGGGATCGGCATGGCGCCGCCGGCGGCGAGGTAGGATTGTACGGCCGGGTCGTCGTGCGTCGACAGGCCGCCCGTGTGTGTGAGCAGGTGGCGGAGGGTGATTTTGGTTGCTGGGGGCCGGGCTGCGAAAGGGCTGCTGGGAGAGATTAGGGGCAGCGCGTCCAGCTCGGGGAGCAGCGTGGACACGGGGTCGTCGAGCCCCACGAGCCCGCGCTCGACGAGCTGCAGCGCGGCTATGTGCGTCAGGAACTTGCCCGCGGAGCCGAGCGATACCGTGCTGTCGGCGTCAAGCGGCGGCGCGTCGGTGTCTAGCGATTGTCGGCCGCATGCGTGGTGGTAGAGCACGGCTCCTGTTCATGGCGTTAGGCTTTGGATGATCTTGTGGGGTTATGAAGAGTTCTTGATTGGGCACTTACCTTTGCCGTCGATGGCCAGTCCAATGGCGCCTAGCACGTCGCTCGTGTCTGGTGCTGTTGCACGAGCGAGCTGTGCCTCGAACTTGTCCATTGTGGTTGGATTACTGGTGGTTCAAGTCTAATATCAAGGCCGAATGTTTGTGAAAATGCAAAAGAATGAAGAGGAAAGGTTATGTAGAAGGACACGAGGAGCCTGGCCTTGGTTGATGGTTCTGAGAGTGCATAAGGCTTCCCCGGGGCAGATTCATGCCGGTGGGTCAAAACTCAAACAAATACTACCTCGCCATGCTTCCAGTTCATGACTCAGACAGAGGGGGCGATTTCAGCATCGTGTATGGTTAGGACAAGAGAAACAAGATAAAACAAGCGTCTAAAACTGGGCGGTGCTGTTTCATATTTGACAACCTTTAAGGTTTATTTCCGTCAACAAATATGGTGGTTTCACTTGAATAACCTCAAAGACAAAGGCTGAGCAAGGCCACACACGACGACAACCACCCGTTCGATGTTAGCAGTATTAACAATGCACAATACCCCAACCAAGAATCTAATGCCGAATACAAGCCGAGTGGCTGCCTCGAAGCCCGCTTAGGTAAACACTCATTGCCATGTGTGCGTGAAAGCTTGCCTTCAGTCCAGACGCAAACAGGCTGAATACGATTAGCCACAACCTTTCATATCCCTCCATCTAACTGCAGTGCTGGCATTGGGCGAGCTTATTGACGGCCCAAACGCACTGACCACAGTGGTCACGTTTGCACGGCATTCAAAAGCCGGCGTGTTGTATTGGCGTTGGTCTTGGCAGAAGTAGACTTAAGGGAACACACTCCCGCTCTGAACTGGATGCCACGCCTGGCTAGTTAGAAAACGACCACTACCAACAAGCTCTAGCAGAGCCGCCATAACTACCTTCGCGATGAAGCTGACGGCATGCATGCTGCTGCTCGCAGCCTCGGCGCACGCGCACTGTCAGTGTCCTGACTTCGACCCGTGGTAATGTCTGCCACTAACTGACAGACACAGACAAGTTCCCGCGGCTGATCGTTGACGGCAAGCCCGAGGCGGCGGACTGGGTGTCGGTGCGCAAGACCAAGGTCAGCAACTCGCGGGACAACGGGGCCGTGTCGGACGTCAACAGCGCCGACATGCGGTGCTTCGGCGGCAGCTCGGGCAAGGCCACGTCGGCGGTCGCGGCCGGCGCCGAGCTCGGCTTCGTCGTGTCGTCGGGCATCATGCACTTCGGGCCCTGCCAGTTCTACATGGCCCGCGTGCCCGACGGCAAGGACATCGACACGTGGGACGCCGCCGGCAGCGTGTGGTTCAAGGCTGGCAGTATTAGCGCCGTGCAGACGGGAGGCCCGCTCAGCGGCAACGAGGCGACGTGGCCTGCATATCGTAAGGATGTCCTACCCCTTTTTTACATGGATGTGTAAATGGAGATGCAGCTGCTGACGACAAGGTGTGGCGACAACTAGACAAGACGCAGGTTGCCTTCAAGATCCCCGCGGCCCTCCCCAGCGGCAAGTACCTGGTGCGCGTCGAGAGCATCGCCCTCCATCTGGCACAGAACGTGGGCGGTGCCCAGTTCTACATCAGCTGCGGACAGGTCGACGTGACGGGCGGCGGAAATGGCGTGCCTGGTCCGCTGGTTGCCTTCCCAGGTGCCTACAAGGCGAGCGACCCAGGCCTGATCTGGCCCAACTCGCCGCCGCGGACCAGCTACACTGCGCCGGGCCCTGCGGTCTGGGAGGGTTAAAGCCGGTTTTTGACTCTTTGTCTGTTGTAATTGTTTTAAATTTCATATTCCAATTCAGTGTTGCAGCGGTGCTTGTCGGGTTAAGTTAATTGAAAATTTGAAATTCTTGAATCCAATGAATGAATTAAGGAACTTTGCGGCTTCATAATTAATAATAGGGGATGAAGCTGGCAGGGATCGGGCTTTTATCTCGCCCAGCAAAAGTTTATTGCTCAAAACTCCTACGGAGTGTGGTCAATGGAACAAGTCCGGTGGCAGTGCTGGTGCAACTTGCTGGCATCGGGGTTTAACTGTTTTAAACTCCTCCTGCGCAAGTAACACTGCGATATCGGCAGCTGGCAACCGGTGCGATCAGCCCCCACCTCATCACGCCGCCAACCGTTGAAGGCGTGCTCGCAGGTAAAGGCTCACTGTTTCGGTGCGGTTGCGGCGGCCTTTTATCTCTTTGCCCCGCCTCGTCACTAACGTCATCTTACGAGTAGATTCCAACCTCCCTTTGCGTCTCGTTGCATTGCGTGCATGCACGAGTGAGGGGCATTCACGCAATCGACCAACCACGAACTATCTTCCGTCGCAACAGCCGTACTGCAGGGGCGTGAAAAGCTCGGCCTGCCTAACTCGGCGCCCGCACCCCCCACTGACTTGCCGCCGGACTCGACTTGGTAAAGCCTGTGGCCTGTCCTGTGGTGGCTGGCTGGACCGACCCCGCCGCCAACGCCAACTGAGCACGGCATTGGTCGGGCCAATTCGTTCCCAAAACCGCCACAAACGTCTCAACCTTTTTGTGCATCCAACACCCGTCTTTATCTGTCCAAGCCTTGACGCGCAATCCACATACCTAATTGACCGCCAAGATCCCAGTTGCTAGCAGAGGTGCGAGGTGACGGGACTCACCGCCTAAGGCAGCCATGGCAGGAACACCAGCGGCCGACGAGGCATCGCCGCTCCTCGGCGGAGTCAGACCGGGCTCCCGTAACGGCGACGCCAATGCCAATGCCAATGGCAATTCCAATGCCAGTGCCGACCCCGATGCTCCCGCCAATGGCAATGGCAAGCCCGGCAGCGCCGTCGCCGGCTGGCTCCGGCAGACCTTCCTCCACGTCGAGCAGCGGCTCCTGTTCGGCGGCTTCCTCATCACGCTGTCCTTCAGCTTCACTCAGGTGCCGTAAGTCGCCTCCCCCTTCCCGCCCGTGCCGAGCCGGCATCTCTACTCCGGGGCTAACCCGCCGCGTCAGCATCTTCTACGCCTTCTACCTGATGAGCTGCGACGTCTACTACGAGACGCACCCGCCCTTCGAGGGCTCGGGCAACCGCTGCAAGGTCGACGAGATCGCCGCCTCCACCTCGCTGCAGTTCGCCCTCCTGGCCATGTCCACCACCGTCTGCGGCACCTTCAACCTATTCTTCGCCGGCTGGCTCGTCAAGCGCGTCGGGCCCCGCCGTGCCCTCCTCGCCCAGATCTTGGTGCCTGCCATCCGCGTCGCCACCCAGATCCTAGGTGTCCTCGCCGGCGGCGCTGCCGGCATCACCATCTTCCAGTGCACCCAGCTGGTCACGGTTCTTGGAGGACCCGCAGGGTACATGTGAGTGCATGCACCGATAGCCCATTTGAGTAAAGTAGAGCTGACGCCATGCCAGCCTCGTCATGAACATCATCGCCGGCGAGGTGGTCGAGCCCGAGCGCCGCACCGGCGTCTTTGGCATGCTGCAGGGATGCATCATGCTGGGCCAGGGAATCGGCTACCTCAGTGAGCTGCCCCGACCCTGTCTGCCGACAATCAAACATGACAGGACTAACAAGGCAAACCAAAACAGCCGGAGGTGTCATCGGCGACACGTGGGGCATCCGCCGGCCCTTCGAGGTGGGGTTTTGCTCCTTCCTCATCTCGGCCGTCTACGCGCACCTAGCCCTACCGTACATCTCGCCCGGCTCCATGTCGGATGGGAAGAAGCCAGCCGTCCGTGGAATCGGCGCCTTCTTTGCGCCCCTGCGCGTCCTCGCGCCACAGCGGATTCGCCTGCAGGGCGGAAAGACGGCCAGACACCACGGGCTGCTGTTTCTGTGCGCAGGCGTCTTCCTGGGCGTGGTCGCGACGGGGTACGTGGCGCTGCTGATCCAGCTGTACGCGACTTCGGTCTTCGACTTTGAGCAGAGTGACAACGGACTGCTGATGTCGGGCTTCGCGTGCATGCGCGCCCTGTTCCTGATCGTCGCCTTCCCCGGCATCATCGCCCGCGGCCGCAAGTGGTACCTAGCCCGCCACCCGGACAAGAGCACCAAAGGTCACACCCCCGCCCACGGCGCCGACGACCTGCCCACCCGCCCCGAGGAGATCGAGGCCCCCGTCGGCACCTTCGCCGCCGACGAGCCAGTCTCTTCCGAGACGATCAAGGAGGTCGAGGGCGCCCGCTTCGACCTGTTCTTCCTGCGCTGGAGCCTGGTGCTCGACGGCGCGCTGACCATGTGCACCGCGTTTGCGACGAAGAAGTGGCACATCTTCCTGGGTATGTTTGCCTCACAAACTCAGCATAGTGGTGACAAGAATACCCAAATGCTGACAACCCTGTGCTTTAAGCTGCCTTTTTGCTCCCGTTTGCCTCCGGCAGCGCGCCCGCGGCCAAGGGCGTCATGACGGAGATGTGCCCGCCGTCGCAGCGCGCCGACGCCCTCAACGCTCTGACGCTGGTCGAGAATCTGGCCAACATCAGCACCCAGGGCCTGTTTGGCTTCGTCTTTGCCGCACTGGCCGAGCTCGGGAAGTCGTACATGACCTTTTACGTCAACGCCGTGAGTTTGTTCCATGTCTGATAGTTGGGGGCGATTAGCTGACACGTCGAACCACAGGCCTTGGCGCTGGTCGCTTGCGGGGTGCTGCTCTTCTCGCACTTTGCTCCGAGCGGGAGCACGCTGATTGAGAACGAGGAGCAGGCCGACCAGACGAGTACTCCCGAGATTGCGACCACAGCGGCCGAGTAGGAGCGGCAATAGAGTTCGACCCGATAACGCGGCCATTGGATTTACGGCAGCAAATCGGGTGTTGCCGGTCACCTTGTCTGTGGATATGATGGCCGGTCGAATATGCTGGGTTACGCACAAAACTACTGTCGAAGACGCAGAGACGGCTGTGAACTGTGAGTTACATGCCTTTGTGAGTGACATATCAATACGGTGAGACAATAGCGACGCATTATATGTTTGTTTGCATTAAAGTTGGATGGATGGATGCGATACGTATACAACAGGGACAATATGTACGAGACAAATAAACGATAGATTGGAGACGGTTCGAACAATAGACTATCTCTTTCAACACCCCAAAACCGACAAACTCCACTCTCAAAACCGGCCAGCTCCCCCTTTTCGACCATGTGACCCCTCGCCGCTTTTTGCTCAGCCCAAATCAGCCCTGGCTCAGCTTCGGCTGGCTAATATAACCTAAAGAGTGCAACTCTTACTTGGCCCCCAAAAACGTCCCTCGTATAAGCGCAGGGGTTCAGAACTATGGCTACCTAAATATACATAACTTTACTCTCATGGAGAGAAAGATTTGCACCACAATTGGTGCTGAGCCCGGCCAGCAGGAGATCCAAGGCGTGAACTATCTGTTCCAGAAGTACGGATATGTGCCGAATCATTTGTGGCGGTAAGAGTCCCATGCATTCTGCCAAGACTTAGATAGTTGCGTGATTTCTGACATGAGTATTTATTGGCAGAAACTCCAAAATCCTTGTCGCCATGGGTGTCTTCTTCTGCATCTGCCACCTCCTCGCCGCCGAATACATCCCGGCTGAGCGTTCCAAGGGGAGATTCTCCTTTTCCGGAAACAAAACCTCTCCAAGGCAAAATGACGCACTGAGAAGGATGTTGACGGCAACGAGACTGGCGGATCTACGATATTTGCCCGCGACGTCAACCAGGCTGAGGACAGTGAAACCGATGGCAAGAAGGACAAAACCCACGCAACAGACGCAGAGAAACATGGAGATGCTGTAGATGGCATTCAGCGACAAACTGCCGTCTTCCACTGGAATTATCTCTGTTACGACAACAAGGCGGGGGGGGAAACACAAGATCCTCAACTGCGTGGATGGGTGGGTAAAGCCAGGAACACTGACGGCATTGATGGTGTGTTGAACCCCCCTCACACCTTTCAACGCCCCCTGGCTATCCTATGGTATGGCTTCTAACCTGACTGCTCTTATCTGTAGGGTGTCAAGGGTGCCGGCAAGACAAGCCTTCTAGAACTAGATGTTCTGGCATTCCGAGCAACTGTCGGAGTTATTACCGGCGATGTTCATATTGATGGCAGGTTGCGCGATGCCGGCTTCCAGCGCAGGATCGGCTACGTGCAGCAAGAAGATATTCATCTCCCTACTGCGACGGTTCGGGAGGCATTGAACTTCAGCGCAATCATTCGTCAAGGCGGAGAAATATCAACCCAGGAGAAACTGGCTTACGTCGATGCCGTCCTGGATATGCTGGATATGACACCATACGCAGATTCCGTTGTTGGCATTCCAGGTGAAGGTATTCTCACACCCGTCTCACAAGCTGCTCGCCGCTCGGGATTATCTGTACCCTAGGTCTCCAATGTTGAGCAGCGGAAACGGCTGACGACACCCGCGGATTTCTGGTCTTTTTCATCGTTTGGAACTTCACGGTCTGGCTCACTACCATTTCCCAAACCGTGGCCGCGGGAATTGAGTTGCCCGATGTGGCGATCCAGATCGCAACCCTGCTTTTCTGGTTGTCAATGTTGTTCTGCGGGTATGTATTTCCTTATTACTCTCCCACGACCACTGATGAAATTTGCTGACTCGGGGTTTTTTGTCTACCCGGCGTTATCATCTTCCCTTCTGCCTTGCCACGGTTCTGGATCTTCATGTACCGTCTCTCCCCACCGACGTGCTTTATCGATTCCATCGTGCTTGCGGGTTTTTTGGCTTGATGAAAACTCTGGCGCCTGCCTTGGGCCAGCGGGACACGCCGCCGTTCTTGTTTGGCAGGTCCGTCTTCAGAAAGCCGACTTCGAGCTGCGAGTCCCCGGCGACGCGAACTGCAAAGCGATTGTAGCCGCTAAATCTCTAGTTGAGTGTGAACTTGAGGATAAAGCGTCTTTTCTGGAAAAGGCCAAAGCAGACTTTGAGAAGGCTGAAGCCGACCTTAGCAGCGCAAGAGTCGAGGTCTCTGAAACCAAGCAAAATGTACTAAAGCGTCTTGATGATAACGAGCATCGTACGAAGAAGTTGGAGGATGATGCCACAACCATGGCAAACAAGCAGCTGGTCTCCGTGCCGGCTGGGAATGACGGATGAGCGTCAAGGTTTGAGGTCCGTAACTAGATCGGGCGTCAGCCATCGAATGACTAGGTGAATGCACAAGTTGTCGGTATACAGAATTACTTGTAAGCACAACGGCGATGGGGACTTTTGGTGTTTAGTTTGACGGGAGTAAAAGCATGCGTTATATTTGAGTTTGGGCACAAGTACAAGTACCTTAGACTCATCATAAATACAGAACTCGGTGTTACGACTGGTAAAAGGTCGTCTGAAGTATATAGCCCACTTTCGGATCTTAGGTTCCGACCTTAAGATTTCACATCCCTTTTGGGAGGTTGACAGTGGATGTAGTTGGACGGGGTCTCGGCCGTTGTCGACCGTGGCACTCGGCAAGCGAAAGATGCCGGGCTTCGATAATAATTGATACAACTTTTGTCTCTACACAGTATGTTCGGCGACCTTTGCGGTGGGGATAAGTCGGGGTCAACGGCGTGATACCAGTCGTTTGCAGGAGTAACCGCTACGACGTGGCCACCGCCCACCCTCGTACAGAGTGTAATATTCCGAGTGTAATTGGTAACCAGACAAGCAGATTCATCTGCAATATCAGCCAAATGTCTCTGGATGGTCACAATTTCGGCAGTCTTGTAGAATCCATGACATCTGGCGTAGGCGTGAATAGCATCGCTATGACTGTTAGGGTCCCAACGCCCGGTCCAGAACAAGGTTCGGTTGGATGGGTCGGCGGTACTTAACCTCTGGTCGCCCCCTGACTCGTAGTACAGGCACTGACACTTGGCATCCCCGAAGCATGCCATTTCGGGGAAAGGAATTTGGGAATACGAGGGGAAAAGAATATTAGCTGCGCCTTGTCGATACCTCTGGAACATGGTCCTTATTTCCGATGCGGGCGCCCGCCGGTCCGAGGTGAGAGAAAGGACGTCGGAACCGCTATGGGGCTTCCACTCAAAAGTCAAGACAACCACCCACTCTGATGTTTTATGGGCTTTGGTCGTCTTGAGACTGGCTCGGGGCCAGGTTGGAGGGTACTCGGCTCTGCAGCGCATGTCGTGGCTGGGATCGCGGCACTCGACGCTAAAGCCGTCGAGGCAGGCTTGGCCGTCGTAGAGATATTGCTGCCACCTAGACAGGTAGGGTTCCATGTCGGCCCACGAAATATTGATGTGTTCGCACAGACGAACGGCGCCATGGCGGCCTATACACGGATGGGCATTATGGTCGCCGCCGCCGCCGCTGCAGCCATCGCAGTGGAGGCCGCGAGGAGACCTTGACATGACTGGACACTCTCGAGGGGATCGAAGGCAGCCAACGTCCGGGTCGTCGGGACCACCGGGCCGGAGCATGCGGCATTCGTCGCACATTCCATCTTTTTGGATCCGATGCCAAAGTTCTTGCCTCAGGCCTTTCGGAAGGCAGTTCACCATCTCGAAAGTGGTACCGGAACTCCAGGAAAGGTAGTTAACATCTATGATCTTCGAAATATCCGGGCCGTCGATAATCCGCCGAAACCTCCTTCCCACGCGGCGGAGGCAAAGCACGGCAAGCGGATCATCGCCCAGGCAACGAAGGATCTGAAACACAAGCTCATCGGGCAATCGGTTGATAGGGCTGTAGTTCGCGTTGTGCATATGGGCCGCTACCAAGGGGTCCATCGCGGTACTCTCCAGTTGTCGCAGGCTGAAGGGGATTTGCCGAGAGTAACGGTTGTGGTGTTCATGTTTCTTTTCAAGTTGTCGACCTGTGTCGACTCGTCTCCCGGCGCTGATGGTGAGCTGAGGCGGTAGCAGCACATCCGTCGCTCGCTGCATGTCAATCAAGGAGGGTGTCTCCTCAACTGCGCCATTCGTGCCGGCTACGTCGGCTGCGTCGGCTTCGTTGATCTCATCGCCGTTGGTCCACGCCATGAGAGTAGGCATTTTTGCGGATGAGGATGCGCTGAAATGGTGACGGTTAACCTGGGAAGTGGGAACATCCGCACTTGTTAGAATGCAGAGTCCGAGCAGACTGACTGGCCGGTATTAATACCCTGGTGTTAAAAGCTAAAAAGATCTGCCGACGTAAATCTACCTACGCCATTCGGAACTCTAACATTGTGGTTTGCAGTTACCTTAGTTTAGCTGAGGCGAGAAGATAAGAAACTACGGGTGGGAAGGTAACTGTGTACATGCACGTGCCTATCTTATACTCAGGCCGGGGCGTGCTCCTGGCCCTCGGCTATCGGACGGAGTGGTGACGTCTACGACGACACTTGTCTTTCTGTGGCAAAGTGGCACTCGTGTTACGCGTCAGGGCCCCGATCCCGGCGTTTGTATGTAGTTTGCTAGGTATTTCAGGCCTTCGGCCTCGTACTGTCGTTTAGCTAGACAGACAATTTCATGTGTTCAAATCCACTGCCAACTGCGTATGTTCCTCTTTAACAGAACTGGCCAAATTGTGTGACAATATTGCTTGGGGCTAATCGCAGAAAGTGGGACTAAGCCACACCCCAGCACTAATGGGACGGTACATGGTACCCCAGCTCGAAATTTGGGATGGTACATAATGATATACCAGCACCGATAGGATATCCCACAGTATACCAGTACATGCCCTGTTAATTATTACATTTGTCGCAGAATCATATGACCTCTCGGTAATGCACGGGCGGCTAGCTGCTTACCTACTGATAATTTGATTGGAGATCTACGATAGAAAGCAGCTAACCCGGCCTCCCGAACCTTGACAAAGGGACGGTCCCTAGGCAACAACCCCTTTGCTGGTACAGTCACGTGAGATACTGTTCATGCAGGCGAATTCCAATGCGGCAAGTCACCAAGACACGGCACAGCAAGAGCCTATCCCTCGTTCGACAAAATACCATAAGCGACAGTTCCTTTGTCACAATCTCCCACACCGTAGATCAACCATTGGTATATTGATGCGCCAGGTAATCGTCAATTCCGCTCTGTGAATTTCCCTCATTTACATTCTCCACCAAGACATATGCGTCCTCTTGCGATTAATCCACCCACTGTATGAGCTGCGTCGGACCACTCGCCAACGCCCTCCTATTCTGGGATGTTATGTGCTGGTATATTAAATACTGTCCCAGTTTTGGAGTTAGGACACCATGTCCTATGCCGCGGATTAAACTAGGACTTCACGTACTGTCCCACACCATGTACTAGTATATTAACCACTAACGTCACTAAATTCTCCAACATCTCTCTAACAGGAACCAAAAATTTAACCAGGCAGCCTATATATCTCTAATGGTAGAAAATGACTTGTCAATCAGACAAGAGTACAGAAAAGTGACGTTGCTGTTGTCATCAGCGACTCCATCCCTGCCGCATCCTTCTGTGGCATAGCATAGTGACGCTATAAATTTGAAATTGGTGTGATTGGATACTTTTGGTTTGTTTGAGTTTTTTGGGAAGGCATGGGTTGCTTAGCTTCGATAATAGGGCTTCCGGGACGAGTCACACGTACACCCAGTACGCGTGTACGTCGTAATTGGAATTGTTGCTAGGAGCTATCCTTACAGATTACGCGTCATCTACTTTCCATCGATAAGAAACTTTACCCGGGGGGGGGGGGGGGGCTGAAAAGGTGCCTCTGAGGCTGTGCGGCGGCGGCGTATAGGATCACCCTAGCTCAGGGAAGAATCAGGGGAAGCTCAGGACAATCAGCCACAGCTCACCCCAGCTCAGGATGACGAACGAAAAAGGAAATTTCGTGTGCCCAGATTCGTCGCAGACAACCAGGCTGTATTTACAGAACATCTACTAGCTAGAAAGAGATAGTAAACTACTTGACCAACATCCCAACACGAATCCTCGCGCCATAAATGCCCCGAGCCGATTGCCCCCTCTCACTACCTGGTATCGATTAGCAGACCTTATCCACTACGACCGCCCATCACTCCAACCTCTCCTACTTGCCGGAGAACTCCCTTCATTCGAGAGTAGAGCTTCTTGTCTTCGCGTTCCCACGGTTTGTCCTTAGGAAAGACGATTTTGCGCAGCCTGTTCAACAGCGGGATGAGTGGCTCGTAGAATGGCATGAAGTTGTCAATGATTGTCTTCATGAAAATTGACTCCTTCGCAACAGTGCCCAGCTTCTGTTTCGCCAACTCTTCCCGTATCCACGTAGTTCCACTTGTCAAAGTGTGGAACGACTCTGGTTTCGTCTGGCCCAATACAATGAATACAGCCGCTACTTCCCTCTGAGCCGCCTTGCTAAAACAACGAGGCGATGTTTAAGAGCTGTCATGTTGGAGCGCATCCCACTCTCTTGCCTTGAGGGACGCGAGAACGACGGGTCATCCGGCATACTGCGACTCGGCGAATAAAAACACTAACCATCATATCATTGCGCCTGCCATCTTCGAAATCGTCGTCATCGCCACTTACATACAAACAGTTAAAGATCTGTGGAGGGAATGCAACCCCGGGACGATGACTAGCTGCTCCAACTGCTTCTGTCCTATACCACTCTCGTTCCCATAATATGGAAGGTTTAGACAGACTTTCTCCGAGTTCCCGATAGTACACTCACGGTCGCTCACCTCGACCATGTCGTGGCTGGTTTCGCGGTTGTTCTCAGGGGTGGTCTCTGTAATGAGAGTCTGCAGGATGTTGTCGATATCCATGCGCGCCTTCTCGGGATCAACCTCACAGTTGTGCCGTTGTTCCTCGTCTGCGTCTGGCCCATTGTAGTGGAGAAGAGGGAGGAAGGGGGATTGTACTGGTAGAGGGTGGGCATAATGTTTGCGCCGGAGGTAGTGGACGCCCCATTCGACAATATCCAAGAGGCGATCTGGGAAAGCGATCCTGATGCGGTGCGGATCGAGGCGGGCGGCGAAGGCGTGAGCCGGAAGCAATGCGCTTGTTACATAAGTAATCCCAACCCGGCCCAAACCCTCGTGAATTGGCAAGGTGTTGTAGACAGAAAGTTGGCCAGATTCTTAATCCTTAGTACGGAAGGTGATAAGCTTAAAGCATTTAAATACAAAAGGAGTTTCCCCTTGCCTTTTATCGCCAAGAATCCTAACAGCCTATGTTGACGCTATAGAGATCGCAAAACTCGCATATAACTTAAAGTCTAATTACTGCCCTTGTCGTCTCCATCCTTGTCGCCCCTGTCCTTATCGTCTCCCCCCTTTTTCCTCTCTCTTCTCCTTTTCTTCCACTTCGCTGGGTTGGGCCTCGGCCGCCTCCATGCTCGCAAGCGCCTTAGCCACGCGCTGTTTCGCCTCCGTGTCGACGTCAGCAGCAAGCTCTTCCAGGCGGTGCTTCCACCAGTACCAGCGCTTCAAGCTGCACGGGTCGCCCACATCCTTACGATACATCTCGCCCATAAGCAGCGCCCTTCCTTCCTTATGTATAGCATGATATCGTAGGCATTCCAGCGCCGTGTACGCGTTATGGATAAGCCACTCGCAAGCCGTCCAAAGGTCACACTCGGCCTCTATTAGGCACACTGCTGTTATTGGTGACTCAAGGGGTTGGATAGCCCGTAAGGCATAATAGGGGATGGCGATGTCCCTAGGCATCTGCGCAAATAAGGAAGTCCAGCACTTCCATCTTGCCACCTCCTCATGTGCCTCAGGGTTTTCGCGTTTTTCTGTCACAATGTAGCAACACGGCACTGGGGAAAAAGTCAGCCGAAGATGTTATATACGCAGCGGAAGGGTTAGAAGGCTCCGACGGAAAAACATACTCATGCCGTCCCAAAAGTCCCAGAAGTGATACTGCAGGCTACCAAGCTCGTCCCACGTATAGTGTGCCCAGTCGGTTTGCGAGTATATGGGCTCGTCGACTAACCCATAGAGTATGTGGATGGTACGAACAAAGATGGTATGCCAGGGGTGGTTGGGCGGGATCCCATATATCATGGTCATCATGTTTTCCCAGCAGCAACTGAGAAAGCAGTCATCCCTAGGTACGCTCACCTGCCGGGCGCCCTCTCTGATGAAGTTGGCGATAGCTGTTGCTGTTGTTTCCACAGTGTTATCGTTATTGTCGTCTCCGGCGGCGGTAAGAAGGTCCCGAAAAGAGAAGAAGATGTTGGCATATTCAGCTCCATTCGCTGTTCCCTTGCTCTGCTGTGCAGCAGCCTCGGCTTCTGCCACGCTCAAGTCCACTGCGTCCATTCCTACTCTGGGAAGAGGAGATGATGGTCTGATGTAACAAGTCCAGAGGAGAGTCTAGAATGATGGATGGGATGTAACAAACGTAAAGGAGAGTCTGGATGGGGACGAGTCTAATAAATAAGCGGCCTTCTTTGTTCTCAACCGGGGACCATAGCCCTACGGCCGCTTACCCTCTTCTGGCAAACGTGAACCTTATAAAGACATAACCGCCTCTCTGGCAGGCTGCTTGCTCCGCTAGCGGTGACATGGCATTGTAGCTCTTTGTTCTACTGACGGCCCACCCATCCACGACTTTCCGACCATGATCAACAACAACACGTGCAACATGCCACGAGCAACATCACACCAACAACACCACGAGCAACATCACACCAACAACACCACAAGCAACACCACCATTACAAGCAACGCCACAGGGCTATCGTACCGTGATGGAGCCGACCATGAAGCTACCGTTCTTTGTTGACCACCAGATGGGCAACAGCTCTTTGCAATTCGCCCTTCGACGGACCATGCCCTACAGGCAGGCTGCTCGCTGCCGTGGGCTGGGTGTTTCGGGTGGGCAGCGTGAGGCAGCTGTCAGGACCGTTCTTTGTGATCTCCCCCTGGCCACTACTGCCTAGACGCCACGAAACATGGCACTGACCACCGCATCTTCTCCGACGTGGACGGACAGCTCCCTAGCTTTTTTCTCACCCAATTGTTCCCTTCGATGGGCCATGCCCTGACGGTGGCAGACGGCTCGCTGTGGTGGGCTGCGTGTTTCAAGTGGGCAGCGTGAGGCGGCCGTCAGGGCCCGTTCTTTGTTGACCCCCTGGTCACTATCGTCGAGACACTACGAAACATGGTACTGACCACCAGATCTTCTCCGACGTGGTCGGACAGCTCTCTGCTCTTTGCCCTCGCCTAATCGGCCCCCTCGATGGGCCATGCCCTGACGGTGTGTCCAACATAAAAACCGGACATGGCCAGAGATGGGAAATCCAACGCAGCTTCACAGCTCACATCACACCTCGATCCGCTCTCGCCTTGCTTTCGTTCCAAACCCTTCGTTTGCTCGTTGTGCTTAGTCTTCTGCGTTGCTCTGTCGTGGCCGTCTGCACTGCTTTGCTACCTCCAATGTCTTCCAACAACCAAGGCACATCCAACACCCGCCGGGCCCCAACGGAGTCGTCCTTTGTACGAACCACCGAGTCCCTTTTTTAGGGTAATGCTGACTATTGCTTAGTACTCCTTTAATGGGGTTCCACATGATAGCAAGATCCCAGGTGCCAAGTCCTGGATGTACGCTCATGAGGCGAGACGGCAGCAATCATTGACGGCATTGCAAGAGCTCACAAAGGGGAAGGCGAAGCGAAGGCTAGGTATCCCTCTGACTTCCGGAACAACGGTAATGAGGTTAACCTATCGACGCCTGGATCTACAAAACGGAATAGTAAGACGGGATGGGAGCACCAGCCGCTTATCCCTGGCAAAAACGAGCCTTGGAGCGAAGGACCACCAGGTGCCGTAAGGAGTGTCTGGACACACGGAGATCCAAGCAACTTTGACGTTGTTCACCACGGCCCGTCCAAGGGCTTCACACCGAATGGGACACCCAAGTTCGCCAACTCCAGATACCACCCCTCTCTCGAGACGCAACCCAGTCAGCAGGAGCAGCAGCAGCAGCAGCAGCAGTAGCCACAACAGGAGAAGCAGCTTTGGCAGGGCGGAGACAGCGTCAGAGACAGTAGTAGCGAGAGTCGTGTGTTGGATTTCATTGTTGGATTTCAGTGTTGGATTCAGTGTTATAGATCTCTCTTTATCTCTCGCTTGTTTTCTTTTCTGTAGGTTCTGGCAAAGTAGAGGAATAGAATACACTCCATCACCAGAATCATTGTCTGCCATTTCCCTTCGAGGTGCTGATGGAACGGAAGAGTGCTGGCCATGGCTGCAAGTACGGCGTCACTTTGGTGCAGTGGTCATTTCTGTCGGTCGGACAGGCGTGCCATTGCGGCGTCGCTTTTTCACTTTTATATGCTGCATCAAGGTGAAGTACCTGCGGTACCCCTTGAAGACGGTATTGCAACGGGCGCCCGAGTCAGCGTCCAAAGCACAGATAAGCCGTTGGCGCTTGTCAGCCTCTTGGAGTAGGTGTTCCGGGTAGTGATCCATTCTGGATGAAAAGCCGGTTTCATGTCTAACGGCGGCAACTATGGCGCCTTCTTCGCCAACCAGCAGTTCCACGACGCGCAACAAGGCCTTCAACCACTGCCGGACCGCCATCTTCATAAAGGTCAACAACTGCAGTGCCGGTGCTGGACAAGGGCAACGTGGAGATGTCAGACCTCATCTTCAGCACCGCCCGCCCCTAGCCCGGCGCCATCATGATGGAATGGAACATCGCCGGCAGCGAACCCGGTGCCGCCGCCCTATGGGTGATGCATCCCCGCATCGGCGGATACGCCGGCACCAAACTCCAGCTCGAGAAGTGTTCCTGTGATTACGTCGGACACAGGCTGCCAACAAGATCACGGCGCAAGCAATCGGCAAGCCGAGAAAACAACAACCTTTTCACTCTTCCTCGCTCTCCCAACGCCATTCCAAAGGCGCCGATCATCGAGTGGCCGCGGGCGAAGGGCAGTTAGGCACTCCTCTGCTAATGAACGGTTTCAACTCGCCCCATGCACCTCAGCCTTTTCACGGATTAACGGTCCTGACTTCGGACGATACGGTTGCGGCTCGGGGCTTGCCCTCTGGCGGTGAGGGCAGCCTATCGTCCTTAGGGGCCCTCTTTCAAGATCGAGGTCTTGTGGGCCGGGGCTGGAGAGTCGGCCGGCTTGCAATACGCAAAGGAGGGATTCGGTGAACAAGATGGTGTTGGGGTGATTAGCGAGTAACCTGCTAGTCTAGAAGAAAGTTTTCTCTGACGCGGCGCAATGATATAAGATAAGAAGGTGCCAGTCTTTTGGTTACCCCGTACTGGCGCATTCCCAAGCCATCAAAGTCTGCCCCTTGTTTTTGCTGTCAAACCTCTTCCAAACAGCAGCACATGCGATCAAAGTTTCCAGCGTCGCGGTCCACTTGCATACCTCGGGGAGCTGGCCAGCTTGGCACGCCGAGCTAAGTTCATCGAGACTGCGCCGTGGCACTGGCTCCAGCAGAATTTCGGCGACGAATACCACTTCCTGCTGATCCATGGCCTGAGCATCCACAAGGAAGAGGACCGCGAGGATGGCAGAGCCATGGCGCGGACCTTGATGGGGCACGACGCGGATGAGGACGAGGTTATGGAGGACAAGGACGGCGACGAAGAGTCTGATGGGGACAAGGGACTCGACACATCCGATGCCGCACCTAGCATGGTGGACGGTGTCTTGGCTGGTGCCAACTTCACTTCAGAGGAGGTGTCCTTTATGCAGCGCGGCTGGGGCAGTTCTGAAACCTTCTTGATCAGCTTCGGGCTCAAGTTCTACAAGGAAGACGATGTCGAGGAAGCGAAGTCCCTTGTGGGGGCATTGATGGCACCTGCCACTGATTCAGAGTCTGAGGGCTCAGACTGAGGGATACAGAGTGAATTTTCTCCGGGAACAGGGACCGCGGTGACATTGGTATTCAGGAAAAAGTATTCTACGTAAGGGAGTTTCAGGACAATCTACCTAGAACTAGATATCGAGTACTGTATCCAGGCTCAAGGGTTTTGGGGTTTCGTGGTATTGCTTGAGTCAATGTCACCTTAGTTGGTTGTAATTTGATCTCCCTCTTGACAAGACCAAATTTTCGCCAGCACGCAAATGCCCCAAACACTCCGGTGCACTCACCTTGCCCATAGATGGCCTGACCATCCAGCTGACCGAAATTTTCAGCAGTAATAATAGTACCCATGGTATTGCGCTTATGGAGCAGCATGGAATCTCGTCTTTGGCATCCATCCGTTCATTATTACAAACAGAACCCGCCGCTGGGCATGTTCACGACGGATGGGTGATAGCGATATCGCCTCTACATTTACGATCTACGGGGCTTGGCCAACTCGAACTGAGGCACCGAGGAACATACTGTGGGTAGGAAAGTGTCGACTGGATTGCTTGCACGAAGACTAGCTATCTGGACCACAGCGGAATATGTATGTGGAAATGATGGCCTGGACTGGTGGATCCCATATCCACTTATGCCTCGGCTCGGGGGCATTAGGCCGGGTTCCGGCCTGATCCCTCCTAGCCTAGCCACACAACCCCTCAGGCTAGAATCTTCCAAATGAGGCTGTAAAATGTGTCTAAATATAGTGTGGTGATAATTCCTTAGTATTGAGTGAAGTTCGGCTCAGGCTCCACTTTATAGCTAACCTTCTAAGTTAGTGTTTTTATCGTTAGATACTATAGATACGCTATCCGACTTCCTAAGCGATAACTTCGACGCCTCTCAGAACCTAGACGAGAATTTAGATTATTACATTTTCGGCGACCTTGGCTTAGATGACGATATATTCGCGAGTTTTGATGATTGGGAATGCCTTATCAATTACGAGAAGCTTGATCATGAATCGGAGCCTCTAAACATAGAGAAGACCACACTTTATCACAGACCACGGCAAATATAGCCGGGGTAGCCCAAAAAATGACCTCTTACTCAGCCTAGCTCAGCTTAAGGTGGCTACTGCTCAGCTCCGAAGGAGGAAATGGAAATCCTCTTTAACGGTTTTGAGGTCATGCAATGGCTGTTCCAGTTTTCGTGGTGGAAACGGACATTCCACGGCACGGGGAGTTTGGAAGACGGAGTTCTCAATATGTTTTCCACAACTAATTACGTGGTGCAACCGGCTCTAGGAGGACAACAGCGAACATGCATCGCCAACAAATGACCACCGCCAATAGTCCCACCACAAAATCCCTGCGCCATTCTACCCGTAGTCTACATGCGTCCCTCTATCCCACCCAGCAGCCGCCGACCATCCTACATGCCGCTCGGGTCGCCGGGGAGCTTGTCGAGCCCTACCAAATATCTCGTCAGTAAACCAGTACACAGAATGCACACAGCAGTCAAGTCAAGAAAAGAAAAGAAAAGAAAACGAGAAAAGGAATACTCACAGCCCTCCCACTTCTCATTGACCCGCCCAGGCACCTTGCACTTATTCGCCTGCGCGACCTCCTGGGTCTTGAGCCCGGTGCAGCTGGCCCCGGTACACCCGGCGTCCATGGCGCGCTGCAGCGAGTCGCCCTTCCACCCGAACACGTAGTCGCCGTGCTGCCCGTAGCCCGTGTTGTCGCCCGTGCTGAGCACGAACGGCTGCGACCCGTCGGCCGGCCACTCGGCCTTGTTGTTGAACTGCGTCGTGTCCCACACGATCTCGAGCATGATCTGCGGGATCTTGACCGGGTGCGTGGACGGGCAGCCGTTACCGACGCTTGACCCTGTAAAGGTTTGTGGCCCCGCGGATGGGTACGCGACGTGCGACTTGTGGTCCGGGCTGTCGAGGTTCTTGCCGTCCCAGCAGCTGTAGGATTATCGTGTTAGAAGGGGGGGGATTGTAAGTTGGTGTTCGTGTGGGGGGGACTCACGTGGGGTACAGGATGTTGGAGCGGATGCCCGAGCACACGCCGGCCGGGAGGGCTTCGGTATCGAGCCGGGCGTCGGCGCACGGCGCCGCGTCGTCACCCTTGAAGTTGGCTCCCGAGTAGCAGCGGAAGCAGCTCTGCGACTTGCGGCCGTTGCCGATCTTGGCGCGCTGCCCCGCGTCGCCGACAAGCATGCGGAAACCCTGTTGTTCTCGTCAGTCTTGTTGTGAGAGTGTTTAGACAATCAGTGGGTGGTCGACTCACGGGCTTGAACGCCGTCACGCCGCCCTTGCCGGGCGACACGTAGTACACAACGAAGCCGCCCGACGTCTGGGTCGTGAACTTGTCGCCAAAGAGCAGTCTATAGACAGGTTAGTTTTGCGTCGAGGGCGTGGTTGTGATACTGGGGCAATACCGGTTGGGGATCTGCGGCACGCGCTTGTAGCTGCCGTTGCGGGCCTTGAAGTACATGTTGGCGGTCCAGTAGTTGGAAAAGTCCTCGGCGTAGCTGCACGTGGTGCAACTGGCGACCTCGGAGATGTCGGTCGGCGCCATGCTGACGTTGAAGGCGTTGCCGCCGATGACCTGGTGCAGATGCGGCGACGGCAGCTGGTCCGGGTTCACCAGCGGGTCGATGCGGTCGATGACGATCTGCGAGCAGCCGAACCGCAGCATGGTGGCCGCGGCGTCGGCCGCGCCCGCGAAGGCAAGCACAGCAGTCCAGTGCATTTTGAGTGGTGGCGAGCGGCGTCAGGGGGGTTGTTGACAAGTCGACTAGGGGTTGGCGAAAAAAGGGGACGCTGGCTTTCGTCTCCGGACTCGGGCGCAGGCGCATCCCACTTATAAACACCAACCCTGACATCAGTGGGGAAGAGCAGAGCTGCCACTGCCAATTACCCCAGGCTTGGCCAGGATGGAGATTTGCCGGCCACCAACTATAGCTGCAAAGGCGTTGGCGGAGAGCAATCTGGACTTGATTGCCCATATCACCCGGCCTAGCCAGCCTATGAGAGGCGCCGTAGAACGCCCCCGTGAGCGGCCCCGGCGGCCTGTCTGCAAGCCTGGATTTTGCCATATTACCGGGCGGCCGGATTCAGTGCAGCCCAGTTCATCACGCCCTTCAGAGGGCGACCGAGGCAGCGTCGGGCGGCACGACGTCAATACGCGCCATTCTATGCCCCTGGCAATTGTACGAAATTGAGCGTGCCCCTGAACACCCTCGTCCCGTCGATGCTGCTTCCGGGTTTGGCGCTGGCTGGAATGCGACACGCCACATGGAAGGCCCGCGTCGGCGGGCGTGGTGTAGGGGTTATATGTGGATAATATCATGGTTCTAATTATGTCTTGCTCACATCAGATCTTATTGGGATGGGCAACGATATGCGGTTGGCCAGAAAGACGGGTGTCTGGGCGCCACGTGTCTTGGAAAACAGATTTGACAAAACAAGCCCCACAGGAGAAGTCGAAATGAAACAAGCGGCGCCCAGAACTAGTAGACCGTTGCCCCACGCGGCCTGGAAGTTTGGAAGCCGGGAGAATTGTTCTCGAAGCTTGGCGTCTTGGCCTGGGCTTGTCCCTGCCTGGGGCACCCCAGTACCCCCATGATTTCTCGCCCGTCACACAACTACCGGATCCAGTGGCAATGGTTGGATCAAAGGATTTCGCCATTTGAGAAAATTTGTTGGGTTCGGACGTCCAAGAATTTGAACACAGTTTAATCTAATCCTTCTGCCTGCCTGCCTGCCTGCCTGCCTGCCAACCATAATCCAGACATAAGCCCCTGCCAATTTCAAGTCCCGAACCTGGTCTCGCTCACGCCCGCTTGTAGGAGAACTTGGCGGCTAAGAGCGCCGCGGCGCCCGCCATCAAAGAAGTCCCGCCGAAAATCTGGGCATACAGGTAGCTGCCGTGGTTGAGCTGGATGAGGGCGCCGCCGATGGGGGCGCCGGTAAGAGCGGCGAACGAGACAACTGCAAAGCACATCCCCGTGCGCGAGCCGTTGGCGTTCATGTTGGGGGTCAGGCTGGCGCAGGCCGAGGTGAAGAGGGTTTGGACGACGGCGGCGAAGAAGCCGTACAGCACGCAGAAGACGTAGAAGGCGGCGAGCGAGTGCACGCCGGCCCAGGCAAACATCAGCACCGCCGCGCAGAAGACGCCGGGGATCATGACGTTGAGTGGCCCGAAGTACCGGTCCGCGACTAGCCCCGCGACGATGCGGCCGGGCGCGCCGACCGCGTTGGACACGAGCAGCAGCGTCAGCGATGTTGAGGTGTCGACGCCTAGGTGCGTCTTGGCAAAGGCGCTGACCTGACACATTTGCACCCACGCCGTTAACTCGGGAATCCGTCAAATAACAGAAGACTCGGGGAGGCAGTCTTACGTAGAAAAACGCAAAGTACAGAGCCCACCAGACCAAAAACATGCCGACACAGAAAAGCGTGTACCCACGCTCCTTGAAGGCACGCCACTCGAGAAGGGGCCCGGCCTTTCTCGGCGGCAGGCGTGCGCGCGCGAGCAGGAGGATGAGGACCGAGTTGAAGACAACAACAAACCCCATAACCCTCACAGTCCAGGCGAAGCCGATGCGCGGCTGGAGCTGCTGGGCGATGATCGGAAAGACAAGACCCCCAGTTGCAGTGCCAGCCGCGGCGATTGCCATGGCGGCGGCGCGCTTAGTCGTAAAATACGTGGGCACGACAGCGACGGCGGGACAGAACATGAGGCCATCACCAAGACCTTTGCAGATGCCCTGGGCGAGCAGCAGGTGCCAGTACTGGGTGGCGACGGACGAGGTGAAGATGCCGACGAGCTGCAGCAGCATGCCGAGGGCCAGCGTGGCGCGCAGGTGGCCGGCGTCGAGGGCGCGCCCCGACACGCACCCCACGAGGAAGTTGAGCAGGATCTGCACCGAGCCGATCCAGCTGATGGCCGACGGGGTCGCTGATAGTGTGGTGGCGTAGTACGCTTGAAACAGCCCGAACGAGTTCAGGTAGCCCCAGCTGTTGAACGACACCAGGTGGCCCACCAGAACCTGCGTCCATGCCCGCAGCCCGCCGTCTGGTGGTGACGGGAACCCGTCGGGGGGATGAAGGCTTGTTTTTGAGTCACTCGTGAGGGCGGTGTTTGATTCATGCTTGCCCATTTGGTCTGATGTAGGGGAGGCGTCGGCCAACGTCATCTTGGAGTCTGCACAACTCTCAGTGGAGGTATTTGATGAAGCCATTTGGTTAGAAGTGGGTCTAGGTCTGGTCCGAGCATTTGGTTCAATTATTGAAGAATGAAAATAATAGTTCAAGACACTGAGTAAACCTAATCATCTCAGGCACACAGAGTCAAGGAGCTGGCATGACATGTTCAACACACATCATAGACACTTATATACCTACATATTTCTAGTTCCAGATACGCTGCGTATTATTACTCATGGAAAATTCGCAAACGTGGTACCACTGTCAAGTTGAGGCTTTGGTAAAGCAATTGAATTTGGTTCCGTCATCGGCTATCCTGTCCAGGCTTATTGTGAACGTGATCAACAAGAAAATGCATAAAATACAGGGATCGGGTCTGGGTCCGCACCGCTGTCGGAATTGTTGCCACTCCAAGTGCCTGCCTCAGGATGACTCCGAGTTGTTGGTTGGTCATCAACCACCATCGCTAGCTCCGTGTTGGCGCATGCAAGTCTCTTCGGTGTAGGTACGGATCCTAGGTAATGCGTCCGTGCATACGTGCCGCGCCTTTCGCGATACAAAAACCGGGTACCATTGCTCCTAGAACAAATTTTTTTTTCCAATGGGGCATTCGCATTGCTAAGCGACGTGAGTGGTAGACGTGTTTGAAGCTTCCGGGCTTTCTATGTTCCAGGCAGCTGTCGAGTGTTAAACCCGGATACTACACCAACGTAAACGTTTTGTTTTTATTCCTTGTTTTCTTCCCAGTTTATTCGATACCCATGCCATGCTCAGTGAAACACGGTCTTGCAGGTAGTCGTGCCAGTCTGCTGCTTCCAGTACGGCAACCGCAAGGACCTTCGAGTAAGGGCTTCGCAGGCAACAGATTATATTCCACGTCGTTGACGGTCGTCAACGGCTCTATCAACGGCGCTGACGATGTTTTTTAGTAGTCGAAGGTTGGCTGCAGTGGAAAGGTATGGGCCAGGTTATATTACGGTAAAAAAAAATGGTGAATTACGACATGGCAGAATCTTGGACCGTGACTAGGGTTAGGGTTATGTGTGGTATGGGGGCGTTTTAACAGTAGTAAGAGACGCACTCAAAGGTAAGGCGGCCTGATGGCCTGCTCGGGAGCTCTAGACTAGGTGCCCCGCACACAATGCTGAAGTGAAAGGTGGACCCGCACTACAGGAGTATAGGTTGCAATTGATGGAGTACGAGGCTTAAATAAGAATAACTACACAGTAAGTACCAACAAGGCAAACTCCCTTTCAAACCCCCTTTGCTCAGCTTAGACCAGTCCCAGCTCAGCTTCGAGAAAAAAAAGCTGCTCAATTGGCCCACTGTAGGAATACCTCCATTTGTTCGGGTTGCACTTATTGCTAGTAGTAGAACGATGTAGGTAATTAACGACCTGAACACTCAACAAAGCCTCCGGCTACCTGCGGTGGTGTCTACAGCACTCCCCGCGCCTCCGATCAGGATCGCAAAATCGGTAACGACCTGTAAAGGTGTATATGACAGCTGCGGGGCAGCTGTAGCTATGTGTGAGATTGGATTTGGGGGCGGAGGGGGCGGAGAAAGAATCTTCCTTTCAAAGCGCCAAGCATTTCAACCTCAGCCCGGCTCTCTTCTCTCTTCGTAATATGACGCATCTGCCTAGACATCGTGAGCCTACGAGATAATTAGCTCATATCCTACTCAAGGCGTATGATTCGTTGCTATTTATCATGTGTAATACTCTCATACCATTTCTAACCTTATTACGAGTCCTCAGTTGGGCAGCTTGGGCGGCGGCTAATATTGCTAATGGCCCCCGCGCAACATCATCAACGAGCCGGCAGCCGCTCACTACGGTATTCACCCCGGCACCAGAGTGTTCATCACTGACAATCGTCCACCGGCAGCGAATCGTGGATATTTACGAAGGCTGCGTTGGGTTGGATCCGAGTTGCTGTCCACCCGAGATGACAGGGTATTACAGCCCCGGCCGCTGTCCCATGGGCTACACGACTCAGGATGCCCACGTAGGACTAGATCCACTTGGAGTCGACACGGTAGAATGGAGGGCTACCTGTGTTCCAAGGTGAGTGCAGTGCCAAAGCTGTACCGCAGCAATCCATGATATCAACTCAGTCGCTGTTCCAGCGGTTTCGTTTCTTGTCTGCAACCATTCCCCGAGCTTCCGTGGGCCCCCCACAAAAAATGCAGCATGCCATACACCAGCGTGTTGCCGAAACTCGAATCACCCCTAACCGTTTCGGTTATCTACTACCACCCATGGGCCGTCTCGAATCCATGGAGCATCGGCCTTCGTACAACAACGGTTTTGTCTGGTAGCTGGCCGATAATCTTGCCAGCGCAGTCATATAACACGGGTGTCTCGGTGTCTCACATAATCATACAGTGGCGCAAGGGGGATTTCAGCGGTGACCCGTCTTCACCGGGAGACACGGGTATACCGAGTCGCCAACGGCCGCTTCCAACACCGACGCCAACTATCACTGATCCTCCACCAGGCAGTCCTGTCACCGAACCGCCGCCGCCCCCTTCTTGGTCCCGTGGAGCCATCGCCGGGCTGATAGCTGGCATCATCTCTTTGGGCTTGTTGGCTCTCTGCCTCGGGGCACCACGCCTCCGCAATCGACGAAGACGGCGCCGAGGCGCTCATCGAGGCATCGAGCTAGACGACGATCCTGGCGAGGGCATTGGGTTTCGGGTTCTCCATGGTGGCGACGGCTCGAGCACAGAAATTGCAGAGTGAGTGGCCGACGTTACCTTAACAGTAGGTCGGTATTAATGACCGTTGTAACTTAACGTCTCTGGATATTTAGTATCATCCTGGTACACGGCCTCAACGGGCATCGAACGAGAACTTGGACCAAGGACGGCCGTTGCTGGCCCCGCGACTTCCTCCCCCACACGCTGCCCGGAGCGCGCATTATGGCGTTCGGATATGATTCCACGGTTATGCGGTGGCGGGGAGCATCTCACAATTCCATCGGCCGCCACGCCAGCATGCTTCTGTCAGATCTGCAAAACATGAGGGGGGACAATCCCGATGTTAGTCACCGGGAAAAATGTTGCGAATGCCTGGATTGTGCGCACGCGCTAACCCAAGACTAATAAGCGTCCGATAATCTTCGTTGGGCATAGCCTTGGTGGTATTGTGATTAAGGACGTGAGTTTTTCTCTCCAAAGATAGTCGGTATTCTATCTAATTATGCATTCCCAAACCCTCTAACGACACTAGGCTCTCTGCAAGGCAAACGCGGCTGGAGCAAGTCTCCGGGATACCAAGATTTTCAACAGCACGTACGGAATAATCTTCCTTGGCACTCCTCACCGCGGCTCCGGATATGCTAGGCTAGGATGGGCCGGCGCTGCAATCACTCATTTTTGGCGAGGCATGAACATCAAGCTTGTCCAGACTCTCCGCCATGACTCCGATATACTGGATCGAGTAAATACAGATTTTCTCAGAAGAAGCCACCATTTCAAGATATGCTCCTTTGCCGAGGAATTGCCAGTTATGGCATTCTTTCCTGTAGGTGTCCTCGGACTGCATGTGCGAGATTGCCTGCTGACCAAGAGAAATCTGTAGCCTATCGTGAGTGTAGGGTCTGCCTTCATTGGCCTGCCTTTCGAGATACAAGAGACTATTTGGGCTAGCCATCGAGACATTTGCCGGTTTGCCGATGAAGAAGACGTTGGCTACAGAAGACTCGTCCGGTGGATCACCGAGTTCGTTGCCGAGGCGACATCGAGCCGAGTACCAGAAGAAGGCTCGACCTCAACCACGCAACCACCGCTGATAGACACGACTGAACCCGAAAGCGTCGATATTGCAGGGTGATCGTGATGTTGTGTCATTTGCCGCAAGCAGAAAATGGGAAGACAGGCTCAGTCACCTAGGTAGAAGAGCTAAGGTTTCCATTAGAGCTTTGATCAGGGCACCCCACTAGGGGACCTTAGCACTGTATAATAGTTGTATGAAGTTAGGTACCTATAAAGCCTTTATGAGTTGTATGATTGTGGGCCCTTTTCAATATGATAACCACCCACAACTTTCATTCACCGGGTGCCAATTACCGGCTATCCTAGCAAAAATGTTTCTTCTTTGCGGGGGAGGCATTCGAACAGATCCCGAGAATGAAAGTTGTTGTACATGGGGCGGGCGCCGTCGAATCTATCTGATGAGTCCGCAGGGCCTTCGAAATGGGACGATGCGAGGTCAACACTTCCAATTCTCTCCCAAGAGTCGCCTCCTTTTCTACAAACCAACCCAAAGCCCTCTTGTTTAGACAGCAAAATGCATGCAAATTCCTCCTCGCACAGCACTTGATGAAAGTCATCGCCCTTAGTAACCTGGACGGATTGAAGGAACGACTAGTAATGCGTGCCATAAGAGGAAGGAGGCTTCCTGCTCGCAATCTGGGCACATACAAAGTATGTGGGGCTGTGATGGTTGTTCTGAAAATGCGTCTTTGTGTCGGGAAGTCCGCCGGCAATATACCTGAGCCGGACTCTCACAGTCCAGGCCTCAATGCGAACGATGGGTTGGTAGGGTATCGCCAGCGCACCTTGCCAATTTGCGCTGGACACCACCTGCTCGTCCAGTCTCTCACAATCCCCGTCTTCCATCAAGAGCCAGACCTTGACCTCGGAGTCTCCAAAACGTGATGGGAAGCCCCACAGATATACGTCGCGCAGGGCTCCCGTCCAACCGGCCCAAGACCAGGATGGAAATCCCTCCCGGCGCCGCGAGGGCTGATCCGTATACCAACAAAGACCCCTAGAGAAGACGGAATCGTAATATTCCGCGAAAAGATCCTTCTTTCCTGGAAGCTGCATAAGTGGCGATCTGTTTGGTGGCCAGCAGGAGTTTTCTGAGTCATAACGATCCACAGGTATGCCCCAGATGTGGCGAATTGGTGACGGCATGGTAGAAAATGCCCGGAAGATGCCCTGCATAGCCTTGATTACATCCTTTCCAAATGTGAGGTCTCTGGTAGTCATGACCTTGATATGGTAGTCGAAGCCCGCTTTGAACTGATTGCTGAATCCACCTGTGAAGAGCCCTTAGAAGCTATCGGCTATGTCATTTAGATTATGAAGGTCATAGGCAATCGTCTCTTGGCAACAGGTGTTGTTACATTCGAAGTAGACTTGTTCTTCAGTAAAGAAGAGACGTCGCCTTGAAAATAGCCCTTCTTGATACGTCCAACCTCTCTTGGACCATTTCGATCTTCTGATTTTATTGGGCTCAGACTCGAAACAGGATACCCAGGTCTCTCCATTCAGGATAATAGCTGGCTGCTCCACGCGTGTGGTTAATCCCACCCCTGGAAGACCAAAGGAGGCGTCGTCCCCAGCGGCGGCAATTATCGTAACGGTGGCGAGGTTATACGCCATATCCATGACGGATATCTGCTGTTCGAGATCGGCTTCGTCGCTCTGGTCAATGCAGTACTGGTCAACCCAGAGATAGCGTAGCCCGAGCCTAAGGGTTCCCTGCAAGGCATCGCCGATAGTCCGTGGCACATGATCCGGCAAGAGGCTTCGCCGGCCAGCGTCCTTGGCGCCTTGAGAGCCCCACACGTAGCTTAGAGCCACAAAACGGCAGCCTTCTGGCGCAGTGACAATCGCTCGCGTCTCGCAGTCAATCACCCTCAGATTGGGAAGCCGCTGAGGGTAGCCTGGAAAGGGTCCGCAGGTCTCGCCATGGTGGTTTTTGCAGTAGTCAAGCCACCCGTTGAGTATGTTGAAGTCGATCGAGCCTGGATGGATTTGCCTACCACCGAGCGCCGGAAGTCCGCTGTCTTCCAAGACTTTGACAGCGGGGAGAATGCAGAATTCTTGTTTACCGTTATCGTACAGCGCTTTGGTTAGTGCGATGGCGTAGAATTTGTCCAATACTTTGCGGCCCTCACTGTTCCTGTTGAAGAGCTGGTCAAAAGCCACATCTTTAACGCGCATAGTCCCGAAGAATACAAAAATGTCATCGTCGGGATCGACCAATGGGTACTTGCTACAGACGACGGTGGCAAGAAAGCGACAGAGAGGACAGCTGGACGCTCTGGAGCCACGTAACCGGAGTTGCTGTCCTGAGCGCTGTCCCGATAGGACGTTGACAGCAAAGTCGAGGGACGCGCACTGCACGCAGAGGTCATTCTTTGATGCAGGTGGTGGTGTGCAGTTCGTGACCGGAGGACGCGGCTTGTTTGCGTCAGAGCAGGAGCAGTTGATCGCAACAGCCTCAGGCATGGTGATGATTTGGTTTGCTAGCTCTGATCAGTAACAAACTGGACAGAAAGCAGTGCGGGGAAAGAAATGAGGTGTTGGAAATGGGAGCTGCGTAAATTCCCACACTGATGTCTTGGCACCCAACCTAACCAGTCGGTGGGCGACTCCCCGAAACCTCGCATTGAGTCAGTCTACCAAGCTTCTGCTTTGTACATGCAAGTACCTGCCAGCCCCGGGTTCTTGCCACCCTGTCTCCAGCTTGGACTCGACATCATTGGATGAAGATAAGCTGCTGTGTCACCCAGGTATACAGATAATAATTGGTACGGAGGTCTGAAGTGAGCTTATCGACATCTGCGAGCCCAACCGCTTTCCGTTCTCGCCCCATACCTACCTACCTAGTTGGCGAAAGGCAGCCTTGTGTGGTTTGGGGATAATGCCAGAAATAACAGCAATTACACTGCATAGGTACAAGTAATAAACGTTCCGTGCTTTTTAGCGCAGCGGTAGTTTCTGACAGTTATGTCGGTATAATGCAGTATTTCCTATTCTTTTAGAACAAAAAAGTCAAAGAACAATTTTGGCCCGCCGTTCCTTTCACGCCTTGAGACCATCAAAGCTAGGTATTCTGATACTACAGCTTGAGACCGCCCCCGTTGACGTTGCCGTCTGGGTAATCGAGCTTGAACGGCAAGTCCTTCCTGTTCCCTTCCCCATCCTCGTTGCACCACAGCGTGCCGCTCCCCTTGACGTAGCCCCTGTTCGGGAAGGAGACCGTGAAGAACTGAATCACGTCGATAAGGTCGGCTTCGCCAATATCGATCGACTCGGCGTTCGGGTTCCACACCGACAGGGCGCAAGTTCCATGGACGGCGAGTTCACGCTGCTTGGTGTCGAGATTCAGCGACCAGGTGCGCGCGCCGTTCAGTTTCAGCGCGGCGACGGCGGCCTCGCAGTCGATTTTCTTGGGGGCGCTGATCCCAGTATCGAGGGGGGCCTCGGCGAAGAATCCTTTGCAAAAGCCGTCGCGCTTTTGGAGTTGGATCGACGACCTCGCGTTCAGACCCGAGGCGGTGGGGACGCAGTGGGCCAAATGGGCGCCAGCGACAGCGAGAAGGGCCACTTCATGGTTGCGGCTGCGGTAGCCTAACCGATTCGTGGTGACGGGAGATGAAGATGATGGCGGTTTGTAGAGTTGGTTGAAGTTGGCGATACGGAAGCTCTCTTTTGATGGTCAAATGCTTGAGTTGGGTGGACTGGGAGAGCTGGGGCCTAGAGACTGGTCCACCGTCGGCGGGTGGTGGCGATGTCGAAGAAGTAATATCTTGAGTGCAAGTTGACACCATGTGTCCTGGCCATACATGTACACGCAGCGCCCGTAAGGGCCTCGGGGGAGCGCGTTGACAATGTTTAAGACTACGGACGAATAAGGAATTTCGCGGACCTAGATTTGGATATTCCGTAGGTAATCAGTAAATCCACTGCGCCAAGCCACTGCTAATGATGTTGAATTCCGGACCCGCAATCCCCACTCAACACCAGGCTGTTTCACTACAGTCAGGTCCCCTGTTTAAGCAACCCCCATTTATTGCAACTTGCACAGTATGAGCAACCGGTTTGGCCTGTCTGAATTCCCTGTTCTCACCGAAACACCGCACCCTTTTCTGCAACTTACACAGTATGTTTGGTCTGCCTGAATTGTTGCTTAAACAGGGGACCTGACTGTAGGTAATTTTGCGGGGTTAGGTTAACTGCCCGCCTGCCTAAGTGTGGGGCTTTTGGCCTAATGTTACAGGGCCCCCTGGCCTGTCAACGCCTGCACCACCACTGCGCACAGACCGCAGCAGTTGGCGAGAGCCTCTACCTCGAGTATGACAGCACGGATTACCCATCTGCCAAACCACGATGTTGCGTCGCTTTCATCCAGTAATTTTCTTGACCTCACTTCAATCCCATCTCCCCCCAATTCGCTGTATAGAAATGTAGGCAACCACGGCAACGACACGTGACTTACTCTTTTTAGAATTCGAAAGGCCGGTCTGAGTCACACGCCAAAGCGGTTGGCTGCAGGCGGCCGACTGCAATTCTGTTGGCCGTAATTAGAGTTGGCTCTGCCCCCGCCTTCTTCACCTTAACCACCCCTTCACCTCGACTGTGTTTGCTCCCCGGCTTGACTTTCTTCTTCCCAAAAACACAACGCAACACAACTTCGCATTCATCACCCAATCCACTCGCCGTTTGCATTCATCTACCCGACTGTCAGAATCGCAGCCATGGCCGAGTCTCAGGGCGAGGCGTGGTTTCTCAAGGCGAAATGCCCCGTCTTCTTGCCCCAGGCCGACGCCCTCACCTTGTCTGCTGCCGAATTCGACGACTACCTGAAGGCAAAGTTCGCTGCGTCCAACGAGTCCGCCGAGCTTGTTGATGCCGCCGAGACTCATCATGCCTCGGTTGACCGGGCAATGACGGACGATTCCTTCACCGTCGTCACCGACCCTTCGACAACCGCCGATGCCCGCGAGATGGTTGAGAATCTTGCAATAGATTCGGCTTCCGCTCCCGCCAGCAGCGCTGGACAAACAGCCGGTGATGAACAGGCCAACGACCATCCATTCATGCAAGCCCTCCTCTCCGTCGATGCCGACAGCGAGCCCCCCAAGGACATGGAGAACAAGATGCTCACCGAAAACGGCGATATTGCCCTACGCTCCACTAACAAGGGCCTAGTCGACCTCTTCTTTGAGCTCGAAGAAGCCGTGTCCGCCCCCCGCCTGTTTAAGCTCCTCAATGCCGCCTGGAGGGACGACCCGCTGGCTACGCTCAAGATCATCTTCAACGCCCGATCCATCCATCTGGGCAAGAGCTCGCGGGCGGTCTTCTACCGCTGCGCAGGCTGGCTCGCGGAGCAACACCCCCTCACCCTGATCGTCAACCTCCGCTGGCTGAGCCGTCCCGTCATTCCCAAAAAGGTCGCCAAGAAAGATCCTGACCTCGATGACATGGTGGTTGTCGACGCCGACCAGGACGAGAGCGACCCAACAAGGTTTGATGTGCGCAACGGCGTATCACATGGCTACTGGAAGGACCTGCTGAACATCCTCGCTCTCTCCGTCAACAACAAGCTCAGCGTCCTCGCCAGTCCTCGCGAAATCCTCAATATCGAACGCCCAGACAAGCATGCTCCTCGTTTGCCAGCCGACATAGTCAAGGAAAACCAACACAAGCTCCGGGACGCGCGCCACGGTGCTGCCGTGCTCGCCTTCGAGACCAACCCAGTGCACCGCGCACTCCACCTCACCGTCGCACGGCTCTTCGCAGAGCAGCTGAAAGCCGACCTCGCCCTCCTCAACAGCGCCAACCCAAAGGAGATGCGCAAGATCTCGCTGTGCGCCAAGTGGGCCCCGTCGACCGAGCGTTTCCACGACAAGCATACGTTTGTCGTGTCGTCGATCGCCGAGATCCTGTACCCCACGAGCCACTTTGACGCCAGCGCCATCTCCCGCGCCGACAACGACACCGAGGCAAACCGCACCCTCTACCTGCGCCACGCCCGCGAGGCCTACCGCATGACCACGGCCTCGCTGCGCAGGCACCTCGAGGTCGTCGAGCGCGACCTCTCCGCCAAGACCTACGCAAACATCAAATACGAGCGCGTGCCGTCTCTCGCCATGAACACGCACTCCAAGACGTTCATCGAGAAGGATCCCGAGCGCTTCGAGCAGTACATCGACAAGGTTGCCAGCGGCAAGGCGCAGATCAGCGGCGCCGTGCTGTTGCCCAGCGTACTCGTCAAGGCCGCGAGCACGCAGCTCGGCATCAGCTACGACACACAGCTATCGACGCGGAAGCGACCGCGTGACCTAGTCCAGGCGCGCTTATCCAACCTTAGCCTCGACGCCAAGATGGTCGACGGCCAGTGGCGCACGCTGGTGCAGCGCATCAAGGACTCGGGCGCGCTAGAGTCGAGCATCGCCGTGTGCGACGTGTCGGGTAGCATGACATACCCGACGTTCCCGGACGGCACCTGCCCCATGCACAGCGCCATCGGGCTGTCGCTGCTGCTGGCCGAGGTGACCAAGCCGCCCTTCGGCGGCGCCTTCATCACCTTCAGCTCCACACCTACGGTGCAGAAGATCGACCTGAGCGAGTCGCTGACGCAGAAGTACGCGGCGCTCGCCAGAGCCGAGTGGAACATGTCGACCGACTTTATCGCCGTCTTCCGCGACCTGATCCTGCCCATGGCCGTGCGCCACAAGCTCGCCAAGGACGACATGGTCAAGCGCGTCTTCGTGTTCAGCGACATGCAGTTCAACGCCGCGTCAGAGCTCAGCAGCGACCGGTGGTCGTCGAGCTACGAACGTGTCAAGAAGGACTTTGCCGAGGCCGGCTATGACGTGCCCGAGCTGGTGTTTTGGAACCTGGCCGGCGGCCGCGCGGGCTACGCGGGCGGCAGCGGCAGCGGCGACCCGGTGGCCCCGAAGCCGGCGGCTGCCGACGAGGAGGGCGTGTCGCTGGTCAGCGGCTACTCGCAGGCCATGCTCAAGGTGTTTCTGGACAAGGGGCTGTTCAGCGAAGAGGAGGACGAGGAAGAAGAGGGCGAGGTTGTTGTTAGCGCTGATGGCGACGACGTGGTGGTCGAGGAGACGGCCCCCAAGAAACGCAAGACGAACCCTCTGAGCACGGTCAAGAAGGCAATCTCGCACAAGGCGTACGACATGCTCAAGGTGGTTGACTGAACGGGGGAGCTTTTGCTAGATTGGTTTTCTGTCAACGTGCACGCCTGTATGATACCCAAATTCACACCGCATTATTATTTATCTTACACCGTAGGAGCGTAAGCTCCGCCCTCTAAGGGCATGCGGTCCCTCTACTAAGCTCAAACCGCTCGCGCGGACTCTCTAGTTACAGTGTATGGCGCGCCCACGCTGCGCGGGCGCCTCGTGCACCGTTCTTCTTCCACACCGCATTACATTGAGTAATTTTGATCAACCCAAAAAAGTCATGTCTGTTCCTAACTTTCCTTTTGTTATCTCGATGATCAACTGTGACAAGCTGGACTAGACAATTGTGACTTGGTCCAGCGTCTCGGCACTTGAATTGAACTCCAACTCATCATAGCTTATAACAAGCTTTATCAGCCCTACCCTAATCTTTTCCGTCGAACCCTGGGTCCTGCGTTTGACAACAAGCCAATGCAAGGTGTGCCGACCCAAGAACAAATTACAAGAGGCCAACGGTATAATATAGTATTCCCCATTTTCATCCATCTCGCATGTATGATCGTCATACCAATTGAAGGACCTGCATCTCTCACCGGGTTGGCCACCTACATGTTGATAGTCGAAGCAAATCTTATTCTTCTCAAACGAAGCACGAATCAAAGAACAACGCAACGTGACAAACCCGTCCTTGACTTCGCCCGTTGCAGAAGGACCAGAAGGGAAACGTTTGGCGTCGAGAACTCGTGCTAATTCTTTGGCCGCCCGTTCTCTCGTTCTGTCTCCGGTATATAGTGTGCGATCAAGCTCGACGGGCCCATTGAGTGACGCCCAGGACCAAGTCGGCGCGCGATATTCGGATGGCGGACGGGGCGGAGTCGTGTTATACCACTTGGGTCGGTGCCAGCACATATCCAGCACCAGCGTATCTCTCCACAGGCCCGCCAGATATTCCTGCCCACCGTGGCGTCGCATTTCGTCCGCTAGCCCAGACAGCGCGGATAGTTTGTCTCTGGAATAAGACAGTTGCAGCGACGAATAATCCGCGACCACCTCGGCCCATACGGACTGGGGAGTGGTGTCGACGGTTGTTTTGAATTCGGAGATAAACCCGAAAAAGCTCTTCTTAGATATCCCATTCCCCACAACATAATTCAGTCCACACTCGCAGGCTGTCATCTTAGAGCACTCCCATATCATCTCCTGGCGTCCGAAGTGGAGCACGCGAGGTGCCAACAGGCGCTCCTAGTACGCCCACGCTCGAGATAGTAGAGGGAAGCGGGTAGTGACGTCACGAAGCTCGGTGGGGTGTTCTGTCGCATACATCATGACAGTCCCATGGCGAACCCCGTCACTTGGTTTGCTGAAACAGCCGGTCTCGGGCGAGTTTCCCCATGTGGCGGCCATGGTGAGATATGAATTGCGGTAAACATCTGCCATCCGACCAGCTTCGCGCTGCCAGTCGTCCTAGCTGTCTTGTATGATGCAGAGGGCGTCAATCCACACATATTGCACTCCCAGTGCGCGAGCGATCTTGAAGGTATCTTGGAATGTTTATGGAAACTCTTGCAGTTGGATGCCTCGGGTGTGCGATTCGAGAGTAGCGCCAGTCGTCTTGATGAAGGTGGCGGGGCTGCCCCAGCAGTAACTCAGACAAATATAGCGGCCCGTGGTACCCCTTGATTCGCGAAGAGTAATCGTGCTGGAGCTATCGAGACCAAGGTCGAGAATCCTTGTTGGGAGAGGCGTATTGTGAGGCATTTCACAAGCCGAATGTGATGCACACTTACCCGGCCAATAATGAACCATTTCTATTGCCCCGGCGAATACTTCCGACTGCGAGGGAAAGCCGACAACGTTGAGATCCCACGGGTTGGGGGTGCCCATCGAGTATCAAACAATCAGAGCCACTCTCCTCCCGAACTAGAATAGAGGGATTTGGCAGCTATTAACCTTTAAATGCGTACAGAATGCCGCTTTTGTTAAAACCAATGTCTTCGTTGACTCCTAAACCTAGTGACCCTAAAACTATGTGCGGCCGGACTTTCCAACCAAAAGGAATGTGCGCGGTAATAAGGTAGTTTTCTGCACTGGCAAGAATTTTACATCCCTGGCAAGTAGCTTCTTCAAATTCCCTATAGTGTAATACAAATCTGCTGCACCCGTGACGAAGCACGTCCTGGTACATCGATTGGCAGTTTCCACACAGAGGAGAAGACTGGACGGGCGCCAGAGTTGGGAGTGGGTGATTTGAACTCGTCGCGATAGGGTCGTTCCATGATTTCGCCGCCATGGTTGCCCTGGGCCGTTTCCTCACGTTAGCGCTTTTGTTCTGGACAGCCACAACTCGGCTAACTCGGCTGCCGTAGAGACGTCCGTCAGTACGTTTCTCTGACCTTGGTGGCTTCGACTTGGGTACACTGCGGCAACGGCTTACCTCGAACCTGGTGACGCAGAGCCCACGTCTAGGGTCTAAGAATTAATTCGGTGATGATCTCCTTAATGGTGGTATGTTGCATGATGGACAGGTCGCGATGCTCGGCTAGACTATTTCTGCGGGAGATCGTGATAAGGAATCGGAATAGTTAATCGTCGTGAATACCTTGAGGCAAACAACCGAACCAGTGCTTGCAAAGACAACCACACATGGTGATGGCAGGGCTAACCGGGCGAGGCTCTGGTACATCTTGATAACCTGACTACCTTTTTTCAGGAATTACCCTTGTGATAGCCAAGGCGAGCCTGTCAGGGCCTGTCAGGCCCTATTAAACCCACCTACACTGTTCGCTGCGCTTCTCGTAATTATATAATGTAGGCTTCCGCTGCTCATTCCTTAATAATGGAAAAAAACGTTCTTTCGACCTTCCGCAACCCCCTACACTCTATAGGGGGACTTATTTCCCCCAACATAGAAGGGTTATTATCTTTCGTCGGATCAAATAGGGACTTCTACAGCCATAATTATCTGTCACAAAAGTGAAGTGGCTTATACCCACCACCACGCAAAGAATAAAACGAATACAGTCAAGCATGTGTGGGAGCACAAAAGCGACAAATAACACAGCTTTGAGCTAATTACATATGCACACCACCGTTCAAACAACATGCATCTCCACGCCTTTCCGTCTCCGCCGCTTATCCTTCTTCTTCTGGTGTACCATCCACACGGCGTAGAGCACAAAGATCGCCACCGTCATCGGCACAGCAATAGCCCAGAACAGGGCAAACTGCGGGCGGGTGGCCACGGACAGCGCACCCGTGTGCGCCGCCGCCGCCGCCGCCTGCTGGGCCGCGCCGTCGTCCCAGACAAACAGCGGCGTCGAGAACAGCGCGGCGACGAAGCTGCCAGGCAGGAAAAACATGGCGACGAGGGCCAGCATCCTCATGCTGGACGAGTCCTGCAGGCTGGAGGCGGCGATGCTGCGGGTCGCGCTGGCCGTGTCGAACGCGATGGCGTTGTCCTGCTGCGCGATCAGGTGGAACAGCGCGGCGATCTGGATCTGGATCCGCTGCTGCACGTACGCCGTGTCGACGGCCTGCATGCTCGCGCGGTGCTGCAGGAGCTGGATGTTGCGCGCGACGGCCGCGGCGTCGTCGTCATCATCGGCGGTGGTGTTGGTGTTGCCGCCCGCCACGGCAGCAGCAGCCTCGTGCAGCATGAACTCGTTGAGCGCGTCGACGACCTTGAGCTTGCGCGTGCCGTTGGCCAGCTTGGCGGCGCACCCGCTCATCTGCGCCGAGAGCGAGCCTAGCTCGCCGGCGGCGGGCTGCGTCTGGCGGCGCGACGTGAAGCGGTGGTGCCCCGTGCGCTCCTCGACCTGCCGCACCGCGAGCTTGATCTCGTCGAGCGTCGAGTCCAGCTCGTGGCCCAGCACCAGCCCAGCCAGCAGCGCCGGGAACATGATGTGGCGGGCCACGCGCGCGCTCCACTGCGACTGCAGGATGCGCAGCAGCTCGACGCGCTCGTCGCCCTCGGCGAACACGACGGCCTGCGTGTGCGGCAGCGCGATGCCCTCGGGATCGCTCCCGTCGCGGCCGGTGCGCGACCACGCCAGCGCCAGCTTGGGGTGGTACGCGACGCTGAACACGGGGGGTTTGTTGGTGTCGTGCCTCGGCAGCGCCGCGACGCCGGCGAAGCAGCTCTGCGCGTAGTCGAACCCGCCCTTCAGATCCCAGACGCCGAGCAGCCGCTCCAGCGCCTTGGTTGACGGGCTGAGCCGCGACGTCTGCGGGTTCTGGCCGACCCACACGATGCGCAGCAGGCGCGTGTGGTTCTCGCCCTTGATTGTCGTGCGCCGAGACGCGTCCAGCCAGGTGTCGAGGTCGGCCGACGAGATGGCGCGCGTCTCGACCACGGTCGCCGACGACTCGTCGTGGCCCCATATCTCGGTCACGTCGATGACGGGCGACTGAAATACGTCCCACTCCGGCCACAGGCTGCGCCGTCCAAAGTGGTCATGTAAATCTTCCATCTTGGGGGCTGTGCTGATCGAAGCTGTCGCTGGTTGTGTTGGGTGTTGATGATTGATGCATCAGCTTTGGTATTGTTGATTGTTTGCCATAACTCAATCATAGACCGGGAAATCCACAGCGTGTTTATATCGTCGTCGCGATTGACGGTGGCCTCCGGATGTTGATCTAGGACTGAAGGTGACTCGAAATGGCAAGGTCCTAGCGAGGCTGTGCAGCAACGGGGGTGGCTCATCGCCGGGACGGACAGGGTCACGATGCGGGGAAGCTATTTCAATGGGTCTAATTGATGTTAGTGGCCAGTCATTGGCGTGTGTCTCGAAGGCTTGTGCAAATTTACCTAATTGATGTCAATATCACATGTTTTTGCTCCGTAATGTCGGGCAAAACATGGCCGAGGCGTTGTGTCTTGGCGGGAGGTTTGGCGTTGCGCAAAAACCCAAAGGGCAAAGGCGACAGCGCCAAGGAAAAAGCAACAACAAGCCGTCACAGCACGTTAGCCCGCGAGGCACCCCACAAACTGCGCCGCCGCCCGATTGCCCAGCCACCACGGATAGACGCCGAGACTTGTGTGAAGCAATCTGGCCGTTGTTTGAGGTATCGAATCCGCGCATGGCCCCGAACGTCACTGTCCTCACCCGTGCTCTGGATGCACGAACGTTCACATGCACAGCCGCGGTGACGCGGCTAGACACCTGCCTTGCTGTCGCCACTTCAAATGGGGCCTGCGTGTGGTTTTGAACACGTCCGCCCAGGATCAGATTCTGAGCATGCTCCTGTATCACCCTGGCCCTGTCTGGGCGTTTGTAGCGCATTTTCTGGTCCGCGACCAGGTGACGCTGCGCCTCGACCTGTTGCCTTTCTTTGCGGTTTGAGATCACGCTGCGGCCTTTGCGCGGCAGCAATGATACAGTCGCACGACGGATGAAGCGGAAGCAAACGGAGTGTGTGGTGTAGAACAATGTGGCCAGTGGCGCACTGCGCTGGGGTTATCGGGGTTCGCGACATGAAGGTAGAGACTAATTACAGTAGGATGGCGGTATTCAAAAGAGGGAAAAGGAGAATGGAGAAGATATCTGATGATGTGACTAGACTTGAGTGATGCTAAAGATGAACATGCCTGAAATTAGAGAGGGGAGGCGGGGCTTCCTGAAGGGTAATCACACACTCGAAGTCGAGCGTTGACGAGAGTTCTGGAAGAATATGGATGCATTCCGAGCCAGAGAAACGCTGTTCAAACTACTGTTCGTTTATTTGGTGTAACGTTAAGTATCTACCCTTTTAATCAGAATGGTGATAGCAAATCACGCTATTGGGTTCGTGGGAGGTCCGTCTCGGTGTCTGCCACCCGGCTGTCCTCCTGAGGCCTCTGAGGCCGTCTCCGCGCGTCCCATCTCACGAGAATGTCGAGGTCCGTGTCGTGCTGTTTCGCCGGCATATACACCCACCCTTGGTGCTCGGAGATCCAGCTGCGATTTGGGAGAAAGGCCTCGAGCATGTAGTACTGGTCACGGTTGAAGGGAAAGTCAAGGGTCGGGGGCCCGCTTCGCTCGAGGAAGGCATCGGTGCCGGCGCGGACGTCGTCGTCGGTCATGCGGAAGCGGCGGCGGCGGTTGCCCTTGTTCTGGCCGTGACGACGGATCGAGCGCACGGTGGAGTCGAGATGGGCCTCGAGGATCCTGGCATGCCACAGGCGGCTGCGCAGCGACTTGACGACGACGGTGGCGTTGGCGGCGACGAGGGTCTTGTTCCACCCGGGCGGTGTCCCGCGGGGGACGGGGAGGATGGGCTTTCCTTTGTCGAGGTTATCTTGCCAGTGGGCGAAATCGACAACGAGACACAGGCAGTTCCAGCGCAGCATGCAGGTCAGGCAGGTGCACGTGAGGGAGACGTTGGGGGGCTGGATGTGCTGGAACGACCTTTTGTGTAAAGTCAGCAGCTCCTGTCGGTCCGGGTTCTGCACAGCCGCGTGCAGGGCCGAGTCGACGTCTTGCATCAGCACGGGCCGCAGAAAGCTGCGCTCGAGGGAGCCATAGCGCAGGCTTATGATGCTGGCGGCGAGGGTGTCTTCGTCGGACAGGATGAAGTTTCGCAGCGGCTTGCTCACGCGCAAAAGGGCAAAGACGTCTCGGGGGCGCAAGATGGACAAGATGGCCGCCAAAATCTCGTAGGGCATGTCCAGCAGCCCACTCCAGTGCCTAGCCGCAATCGTGCTGGCCTTTTTGGCCATTTTCTTGCGCTGGCGCTCGGTGCGTTTGGAGTGCAGGGCCAGGGCTTCAGTGAGGTCGACGAGGGGCTCATCGCGGTCAGCGTCTGCGTCAGCGTCATCACCACCACCCGCAACCCCACCCCCGCCGGGTCTAGTGTCAGCAGCTCTGCGGCGCACGACACTGATAGTCGGGACCGCGTCAGCCATCGTCTCGATTCTATTTATAAGGGTGCAGGATGCAAAAGGACAGAAGCGGCGATGCCAAGTGGCCGGCTGGTGATAGGCAGCAATCGCAATTGGAACCCGGATGCTGCCCGGGATGGACTCGGGATAGTCGTGTGAAGTCGAGCTTGGCTTTGTGACGTGGATGTGCTGTGGAATGCGAAAGCCGGGGAAAGCTTGGAGGTCTAACTATAAATTAAAGAGAGAGTCTTGGAGCACTGTTACTGTAAATGGTCTCGGTGCACTGTAGGTACTGTACATAGGCGTCCAAGCGTTACAGTTCACCGCCCAGGAAAATACCACATTTTACAGCCAAAGTTACCACATTCGCTGGCTGCACCGCTCCAAGCGCACCCACGGCCTCACGTGTAAGAATTTAGATTGCTGTGGGCAGTGGGGCTTCTGGTGAGTTTTTTTCCGGTCTCTCGTTGGTTGAAGATGCTATAAGTGACGTGCTACTGTAATACAAAAGCGGGTCGGAAGTGGGACGCTGCGGTGCGGGCTGCCAAGCGTGCTTCGGCTGGTGCGAAGGCGTGTCGACGAAGGAGTCGTTCAAGAAGGCGCTCGCCAACGCCAAGTACGATAGCGTGGCTAGCGGCGAGTGGTATTGGGATTCTGCGTTCAACATCTTCTAGACGTGGATAAGCTGCAGGCGCTCGTGCAGGCGCGGCTGGCTCGGATAGTACAGGAGAACAGCACGGCCACCCCCAGGTGGACCACACCGGACAACATGCGGGCAGCCATCCTCCGCACTGTGCTCGCCGACTGGTCGTTCACCACCGATCACAGAGTTGGCTATCCCCTCGCAGACCTGCTGGATGCTTACGACGGCGAATCATCCTTCTTTGCACCATCGACAGACCAAGAGGAGGATGCCACTGGCTTGGACTCGACTTCCAAACCGCCGCCCGCAGAACAAGAACCTGAGGGAGATGACCATGCTCGCAAATTGCGGCAGTTCCTCCGCGAAGCCGGCGAGCTCGCATCCGGGAAGCGCATCGTCCTGTCCAGCCATGGCGACATCGGGCTGGGATTCTCAACGGTGCGCAAGGGCGATGTGCTGTGTATCATACTTGGATCCAAGCTGCCGTGTGTTTTGCGCCGGGGCCGTCATGGCAGCAGCAGCGGGCAGTGTTTGTATAGGCTCGTAGGGCAGTGTTACCTCGATGGCTGGATGGATGGGGATAAGAATCCGCGGGGGTGGTGGTGGTGGGAGCAAGGGCCAGAGTCGTTTGTTCTCTTGTAATTATTGGCATATGAGCAACTAGGTTTCAGCTAGGTGATTAGTGAGTTAAGTCGCAACTCCAACTTGGTAAGTTCGGACTTTGACTGTGGTGGTCTGTTAAGGATGGTGCAAATGGATAAGCAGTTCTCTTTCTCACCCAGCCGGCGGGGAAATAGATATCATTTAAAAAAAGAATAACGTACGTGATAAGCGAGTGCACCAGATAAGCGAGTGCACCACTTTCCACCACCCGACTACATCTATTCTCAATTACAACACAACCACACTAAGAAATTACAATAACTGAATCAGAAACAGATGAATCAGACGATTCTACAGCCTCCTTGCACGTACGAGCATTATGGCCAGGCTTGCCGCACACGCCACAGCATCGAATCTTCGTACGAGACCCCCCTGCACTACCACCATTTTGTCGTGTTTCCTGAGCTAACTACTCACCCACAGCCTTCTGGTCCAGTAAATCCTGTGCCTCTTGTATAGTAAGTGACCCTCCAAGCCGTATACGTGTTTTCTTGGCTCTCTATCGCTTACTAAGCCCCTTATTGGCCTTTCGTAGTATAGAGACCTCTATGCGAAGAAGAGCCACCTCGTACATTACAGCCATTGTACCTTTGGCTAATCGATCTACAGTAGTTAGTATTGAGGTTGGAGAGCTATCCTAATGGTTAGAAATTCGAGTTTTAATAAATGCCGACTATGAGGTGGCCTCTCGAGGGTTATGTGGCGTTTGGGAGACCCAAGGTAATGCGGTAGTTGGGCTTGAGGTAGGGGGTATTGGGGTCCGAATACGTATATCTAACTTAGATATTACCCTTTCTAGGTCGTACGGCACAAGGCCAGCTCCGGCGAAACCCCCCTAGATATTCTTTTCTATGATCGAAGCAAAAAACGCCTCTCTAAATGTATAAAGAAACTCCAACTTGCTAATATGTGTGATATTTATCCATATAAACTGCTCAATTTGGCGGCCATACGCCTTCTTTAACGGCCCAAAATAACCAATATCTAAGGGCTGGAGTATATACGAAGAGTATAGAGGTATATAAAGTATAATAATATTATACTCTTTATAATAATTATCGAATTCTTCAGAGTAGTGGCTTTCGTGGCTATTAAGGATTAATAGCTAGTATATACCCTTTATACGAGATACTATATAGAAATCGAAGTGCCGAATCTAATCTATGCCTTTCTTATTCGTAGTCTAGCTATTATCGGTTATTACGATACGCCAGTCGGCCGGGAGGTTGTATTCTTCATACTAGTTAATAAGGTAATATTGCCCAGCCAAGATAATAAATGGCGGGATGGCCCAGCCTAGAGTATTCACTCCTTAGATAACTATAGCCCACTCTCGATTACTAGGCTGGGCCTATTTAGCCTTATTACGGCTATCTAAGGTAGTAACTACTATAGTAGCGATAATAATACCTATTATAAAGCCAGTCTCGTCGAAATTATAGATATCGTCGTTAAGGATACCGTATTTGACCTTAACGTTATATACAAGGGCAAACCACTCGCGAATAATCGTTGGATCTTCGTATTTAGCCCTCTAGTAGTCGTATTTACGCGTAAAACGCGTCCGAAGGTCTAGTTAGCGCTTGACGAAGTTATAAGCCCATCGTACTCCAATAGGGGGCGCGTCGCGTTCGCGGAGTAATCGATTGGCCATATCTTCTACGTAAGAAAGCCGGGGGTGGAATGCGCGTGCATATAGTTTAATTATATACTGAATAATCGTTTTCTCTTCCAAATCGGTAAGTTTGCGTGAATTGGCTGGAATATCGCGTCGTGAAGGTTTACCGTCGCGTCGTCGTATAAGTGTTATATAGTGAATATCGTAGATCTTACCTGCAGCTCGTAGGGTGAGGTTTTTATCGCGTTGGATAGCTTCAAGGGCTAAAATTATCTATGCCTCTTTTGAAGTGGAAGACATGTTGGGTTGTGGAATAATTGAGGATTGAAGGTGGAGGTGGTGCGTCGCGTGGAAAGTGGTGCACTCGCTTATCTGGTGCACTCGCTTATCACGCACGTTATAGGGCAATAATTTAAACCATATATCAGCATTGCTGCGACCCGATGCACTGATACCAGAAGTTTATCTCGCTAGGTATTTTCGCCTTAGTTGGTGGTTTGCGGTGCTTGAAGCTATTCTAAGATATTGTGGGCTGGCGACGACGATGCACATGTGGGGGATATCAACCAGTTTTCGTGTGCAGTTATTCATCGGGCATGTGTGAGGTTCATCAGGCATGTGTGAGAGTAGGAAAAGGGACACATGAAAACAGGACAAGTGGTTTGGTACCTGGGCCATTCCACGGAGTCCGAGCCCTTGAGGAACAACCAAGCGGACTAGCCATCCCGCGATGAGTTTTCCGGCCGTCCAAAGCGCAGTCCCGGGCGGTTCTTTTTGCCTCATTTTTAGGTGTTAGCTCCCCACCCCCCCACACTGGACCCGCAGGTACCTCGTCGCCCACCACGTTAACCGCTGTCGCGTTTCACGACTGGTGCGAAAAAGGCCCGTGCTCGAATGGCCAAGTGCCTCAGTGGGCAACAGGCGGCGCCTCTTTATTTCATCCCGAATTCACCAGTGCATGTGTTCGAATCGAGTTGAAGTATTCGTTTTTGAAGTCCTACTTTTCCTATTTGCATCCTCCAACCCATATTATGTCATAAAATGCCATTGCAGCTGAGCCATGACAGAGCCCCTGTCTTATTGGCATCCATCTTTCGTGGTGTTACCCCTGGAATTGGGAAGACGAGACTCCCCAAATCCGGACTGCTTGCGACTGCCGGCATCTGAATGAAATGAGTCTTGCATGGTGGCTGCGGGCTTCGCCAACAGGCGTTCAGCAGGACTTGAAGCAGGACTCGGACTGCATATCTGCAGCTTCTGACAAATCAATATTTCGCAAGTGGGCCAATTGGAATGCCATGCAAGGAACAGATGCTTTTGCCAAAATGAGGGGACCCGAGGGGGATAATTAGAGAAGAGCCTTGCCATGAAATGAGTACGCGAGATTCACGTTTGTTCAACTCCCCAACCCCCCAGTTCATCTCACCATTCAAGTTTATTGACCCTCCTCCTCAGTTACCGCTAACCCTTTGACGATAGCTTGCGCTATTCGTAAATCCCGGATAGATTCGGCGAAAACTCCTCCTTCAACATTTCACACGCGCGCTCTGATAGAGAGCTTCGACGGGACATTGACAAAGTCATCGACCCGACAGTCTGGACGGTGATGGATCATATCGACAATCTGAAAGCTTGGCCAGACGTTCTTCTCCAACTCGTCCAGTGCGATGCAAGCACTGAAGAAGTTCTGGACCTGATTCGCCGCCATTTGGGTGAGCATTTCCACGAACGTACTGTTGCCAAAGTGATGCTGGAAGCGGCGTCGAAAAACAGGAAAGAAATCATCGAAGAACTCCTGAAGGACAAGGTTCATCCCGATGTTCGTGTGAGAGGAGAGGACAAAACTGCCAGCAGCCGCACAACATGCCCGGCGATTCGAAAGTTGCTGTCCCAATATGGCGCAAAGTCGTTCTCGTCCTCCCCTCGCTGGAAGCGCTGGGAAACCCTTGACAATTCAGACGATAAAGACGACGAGCAAGACACTGGCATAGACGATGGTGAAAAGGGCATGCACGAATTCCGTGGCCTTGTTGTCGACATATATTACCCCTCGAGCTCAACCGCGAGTGACGAAGAAAACCCAGGCCTACCCACAGCAGCAAAGCAGCAACCCAGGGCCGAGTTTCATCGCATCGCACATCCAACTGTCGAGGAGCTCGTCTACGAAAAAGGTCCTGGGAAAATAATGGGTTCAGATGAACCAACATGGCCAAGAGGATCGACAGCCGATGACTATCAACGCCTTCGGTGGATCCATCTGCCTATGAACCACGTCAGTACTCGCTCCATTAGGCAAATCTCACACTGGCAGCCGGTAGCTAATCTTTTTGGTGGTAGATGACATGGCTAAGAGTGAGTCATCCAAGCCCTAGCGGAGCCTCCGAGTTATTACTTACGAAGCGTTCCTGGTTCTAGGACCTCGTCGAACGAGTGTGTAATGAAGACTGTCCCAACCGAGAGGCCCACGAGCGTCAGGGCGAGGGCTCCTCTAGAAATCCGGGCTGGCGGCGGGCGTCAACACAGCCATGCAGTGATAAATGCAAAAAAACCAATGGCGAGAAATTTCCGCCCCTGTACGGACGCGTGGACTCCATCTTCGAGGCCCGTTACTGGCTCGGCCACCAGAATACTCGGGGCACCGAAGAGCACTCCCATATTCGATACCTCCGACCGCAGTTTCGTCGGTTGGGAATGGGCAAGTGTGCCAAACTTGCATTGGTATCGCATGTTGCTAATTTGAGAAATAGTCAACTCAATGCGATCGGGATTTATGGTGGCGGTAGTACTCTCTCGGCTTCCTCTCTTCCGATCCTAAGAAAACGAGGTATAGTTCCGGAATCGCTAACAAACATACCTTATTCTAGCTTCCATATGTACACTTCGACACGTACGAAGCAGTCCTGAGACTGAAGCAAAAGGCAGCGGAGCTGAAGAAGGCCAGAATCGACAAACTGGATTCGAACAAACCCATCAAGCTAAATGACAACGACAAGACCTGGGAGAGCGATACAGGTGGCATCAAATTATATGGCTCCGATGAGCCCGAACTTGCTAGAATAGTGAAGGACAGTGAAGGAAGAGTGCCGTCGACAACACTTGGAGTCATCCACAAAGACCTCTATGGCCTTTTGCCCGTGCATTATCGAAGGACCCTCAGCCAGTTCTATTTCAACACAGAACTGCAAAAGACAAAACAGGTCGTCACCGAACACTTTGAAACGGAGTGGGCCGACACTGGCAGAGATCCACTCACACTTATGGTTGACCAACTCTGGATGCTAGTGCTCGTCAATGGTAATACCCTAAATCTTCGATGCCTTCCGATTTCCAAGCTAACACGCGTGACACGTCTCAGGGACAATCATTACCTGCTTCCCGAGTCAAATGCAGGGCCTCCAGCAGATCTTTCCTTATATATACACCGATATCGTGGAAGGACTACTTGCCAGCCTCCGAAGCGAATGGAGGTCGCCCATTGTGAGTGTGCTCGACCTGGGCTATATAATTATTCAGGAGTGTATTGGATTTCTCTTCAACCAGAGGGCCCGTTACAACGTCTGTTTCCGATTCCTTAACATTTACGAGCACCAGCTTAGCAAAGTGGTAAGCACCCCATGCTTCCCGCCCTCCCTCCCATCACAGATGGATACCTTGGTAGACAAACGACATGTCTTGGTAGACAAGCGACATGCCTTGGTATACAAGGGACTATGGGGCATGACAACCGCTAATTTGCTATGACAGGCTGCTTGTGAAGCAGATTGGTTCAAGAAATTGTCCGACATTGTCATAAACCTCGATCCTACAGACGCAAATTACGAGAAGAAGGCCCAAGAGTGCCTCAAAAAACTGCTTCAGCTGGAAAAGAGCATGGATGTGATGGCCAAGATGAACAAGCTCAAGCACATCCGTAGAGAGCTTGACATCCTCATGGAAGTCGTCACGACCCAGGTTAGAGTGATGAAACAGATGACAGACGAGCTGGAAGGCGAGGAATTTGCCTGGAAAGGCTTCGTCAAAAGTCCTAGTCTGAAAAGCAGACGGCAGCGGAGAGCAGAGAAGTTAGAGACGCGGAAGCAGACTATCAGCAAGCTATACACCAAGGCCGAAACCATCATTCACGATGTGAGATACTTGCCCTTCCCCACTATCAAAGCACCGAAACCATGCTAACAGCTCTACCAGCTCGAACTCTTCATCACCCGCAAAGAGCAGCAGGTCCAGAACCTCCAGTCGTACTTTTCCAGCAGACTCTCAAACCGCTCCACCCGGATGGAAGTCATCATCCTCGTTCTTACCGGCGTCACGACAGTCTTCGTAAGACCACCCACGTCTCCAGGCCAAATTCACCACCCACTTACACTCTCACACAATGATTTAGGTCCCACTCAGCTTCATCACTGCCTTTCTGGCACTGCAAGTTACCGAATATCCACACGCGGGCGACCAGGTGTCCCTGCCAATTTCCTTTGCCATCACCTGGGTTGGTATGTCATCTGGCCCCTTATCTGCGACACAAAATACAAAAGCACTGCTAACTCTCCATCTCATAAGTTGGGGTTGGCGGACCCGTCGTCTTGTTCATCATTATAATCTCCACCATGGCCGTGGCGTTCGATCTCTTAGCACCTGCGCGCTGGCTGTGGGGCATTGTTCGCCAGGTAGGTCCTTGATGCCCTGGCCGATGCCTCGCCCAAACCTGCACTGACTGGATCGGCCAATATAAAGGGGTTGCCCAAGACCAAATCAACCCAGACTACATCCGCCCATACTAACGGGCGGGTCAAGACGAAGCCAACTGATCCAGAAATGGGGAAAGAGCCTGCGGGATACCACGTCGAACACAGCGTGCAAGAGAAGGTAGGTACGCCTGATTAAGGTGGTCACAATGAAGGCAAGAGTAAGGGCGAGCAATGACTGGTATTGGTGTAAGACTTCAACCTGGCCCTCGCAAAGGAAGGTGGGCGAGGGCCGCTGTTTATCAGTGGCTGGCCAGTTGGCGGTAGCTTGGCCAGCTGGTAACAGGTGGTGGGTGTGTGTGTGTGTTTGGGAGCTTCCTTACACTACGATTATAAATGTTATAAAGCTTAACGGATATTAATAGCACCGCAGCTAGGGTTGGCCACGTAACGAGCTAGGCGCCGCACTCGTTCCGCTACAGCGTCTATTTGGTTTAGTACCATACTATATATAATACTATATAATCTATTAGCAACCATACTAAGTCCAATCGAAGTAGCTTACCAGAAAGCTACCACTGATTAATACGAATAATTACCAAAAGAATGCCGAAAGGCTATCTATAATTAAAATGCTAGAGGGTGCAGGCATGGCGGCTTTTAAGCCAGGCTCGTGGCCTTCATCGCCACAAGTATGAACCGCCATAAGCTCGGCTTCCCGCCAACCTGAGGATTGAAGGTGTGCAACGCTTGCGTGTGTGCGAGGGGTTTAGCACTGTGCGGGTACTGTTAACACCGAGAGGACATTTGGCCCGCCCGACATGTACTTATTGAGGCGGCCTAGACTGCTGAAACTTGAGGCTACGTGTCCGCCAAAAACAGCAGTCCAGACCGCGGCACATGTTGTACCTTTGGAGTTTTGGGCGAGGACAGCCTAGACTAGAGCCACTTTATGCGCTGTAGGCTGAGGTGAAGAAGCACCTCAAGCTCTATCCCAAGTGGAGCTATCACAACACCAGGCATTAGAATGGTCATCTATAATGCCAGTGCAGTATGTCTGCGCTCTTCTGGCGAGACTAAATGGCATACCTATTCCTTGAGGCATCATTAGAAAATGTCAAATACAGTTTCATCGACATGTTTTTTTGAAGAGGGAAATGAAGTTGAGATTTTACTACACAAAAAGAATAATTAGCTGTTATTAGTGCCAGATGACGAACTAAGGAAATTATTACATGCTCTAAGTTCATATAAATACCTACTTAGCCCATATACACCCCGTTCTTTCATTAAAGAAAATGCCTTGCCCACTGAAAACACGCCAAAAAGATTTCGTTCCGCATCAGCTCATTGACAGCTCATATGAGTTTAGGTACAGGTGCCGTAAGCTTTCTGGCACCCCGTTCCGCAATATTCGACTGCCGAACCGCTATATGCCATATCAGCTACATTACCTATCTTCATGATTGAATCCATGATGAGAATGGCAGGAAACTTACCACCAGCCCCACTGGGAGCAACATTCACCATACGCCGACCCAGTGCAGGTGTAGTTCCCGACACTGGTAGGCCCGCAGCTGTCGTCGGGAGAGGGAGTGGGCGTGGGAGTGGTACACGCACCAAACAGCGGCTGGCAGCCGGTTCCGCAGTACTCGCTGGTCGTGCCGCAGAATCCGTATTTCGAGCAGCACAAACCTGCGGCGCACGAGCCGATCCCGGTGCCACAGGAGCCCCTGGCGTGGATTAGGGTCTGGCCGGAAACATGAGATGGGCAAAGTTAGGTAGCTACTCACAGAGGAGGAGGGACGGTACACGTTCCATAGGCAGGCTGGCAGCCCGTTCCACAGAAATCGGCGGTCGTGCCGCAGTAGCCCCATTGCGAGCAGCACAAGCCAGTGGCACAGGAACCAATGCCTGCGCCGCAGTTGTTGCGCTTCTCGAGAAGGTGCAGTGACTCGGGCAGCACAGCTGCGAGGCTAGCCGAGCAGAGGAAGAGGAGTCGCCAAAGTAGCATGGCTTGGCGCATTTTTTGTGTATTTTTGTTGACGGTGTATGATATTGAGTATTCTTGTCGAATTATTTGCGACGAAGTGTCTCTCGAGCAAGCCAGAGCTGAATTGAAGCAGGTCCTCCGTCTTTTATGCGTTTTGGCATCTCGGCACTGTCACGCAGTGGTGTTGTTTATTCCCGTCGCAGCTGACTTGCGGTGGGCGGTTGGGTAAGGTATGGTGGTATTGCAGCAGCAAGCGGCACATACGACGTATCACGCGCTGAGCTGCAACGCGGTGGGGAACTGGGGATGCTGAAGGTGGCCAAATACCACCCTAGTCATCTGATGACTACGTATCGCAACAACATGTCTGCATTGTACTACCATGGCATCTCGTATCCGATTGAGCGACATCTTGTGATTCGTCTCGTTGGGTTCTGTGACCGACTTGCGAGACATAAATGGGCCCAAGGTGGTGGTGTGTGTGTTCGGTGCTCGCTGAAATGCGGGGAGGGAAAGAACTGGACGTGCTTCTCATGAAGTATTGTCGTTTTGTTTTTGCCTTTCTAATTGGGGTCGACATGATGGGCTCCGCCGAAGGATCACCCACCGGCCGTGCTTTCACGCGATACTCGGATACACCTATTTTTCTGATATTTCCAAGTTAAGAATTTTACTTGGAGTGCACCCATCCTTTCGGCTCGATGCCCGCACCACGCAATTACCTTACTCTCATTATGTCAGACTTTGTCGACTGCAGGCGGTCGTCAGATTGACATCTCATAAACAGGAGGGCTGGATTGGATACTTCTGGCGTTAATTTTTTGGACAATTATGGATGAGGTATGTAGGAATCATTTAATGTGCGGGTCATCGCCTACCTAGTTCTAGACCTAATTACTGTGAAACATGGCTGTGCTGGTCACGGCTTGAAATTACCTAGATAGACATGTGGTGATGGTCACTACTTAAATTTACGTGATTTCTCTCTTCTGGCTCCCCTCGCAAGAGCCTATTCGTTTTTGATGAGTCCAAATTGGGCCTCGTTTGGCTGAATGTCTTAGGTTGTTGATGGTTTTGTTAGCCTTCTTTGGGAGGCGGTGCGATGAATCAAAGACCCCATACGACTCTGGCCAAGAGAGAGGGCAGAAGCTTGGTTTCTTTGACCCCCTGCGGCGATTTCTAACTCATGGCTCATCAACTTCGATTTAGGTATGAAAATAATAAAAAGGAAAACCACGTCGTGGTGAAATAGGTGACGAGTTACCTAGCCCTGAGCTAAGGCTCGTGGATCCATGCTAAAATTCTGGGTTCATACCCGTCACCTCCCCCTACCGAGCTCGCAGTGGTGACGATAGACCCGTGCTGCTGCTAGCAAACCCATCCTCAGACCCCTGTCCAGAAGAGCGGCACGTGTCGTGGAAACCCCCCCCGAGGACAGGCCGGTCCAAAGGCCGTTCAATAGACTGACAATCGAATTGCCGTCGTCAGCGTAGGCAATCCTACGCTCACTTCTTCCTTGGCTCTTCCGGAGCAGGTTTTTTCGAAGGAGGCTTGCCCCCCTGGTAACCGCGGGCACTGCCATCGCTACCCTGCTGACCCCCACCACTTACACTCTCCGGGCTATTAGAGCTCTCGTTCTTCTTTCGTTTATGCGTTGCCTGAGTCGTGGGAGTGCTAGATAAGGGGGGGTAACCCCCTTGGGAGTAAACAGGTAGCGGCAGGCCTCTGGTGCTAGCTTGGGCGTTGATCATAACAGGTAAAGATTGCAAGGAGTGTATCTGTGCTTCCATTAGTTGAATTGACCTGTAAGTATCCAGAGGCCCTTCTGCAAGCAGCTTTGGCGTTTTCTGTGCAGCCTGCTCTTGAGCCTGGTGTTGCCTTTTTAGCTCTTTCTGCTGTCGTCTCTCATCGAGTATCCTTCGGACAGCCCCAAGATCTGGATTGTTTGACTTTCTAGCGAACTTCTTGATCTCTTTCTCTTGCTTTTTCTCCTTTTGTCTTAGTTCATTCTCGCTCTTCGCTTTCGCCTTGGCCTCCTCCAAGTCCTTTTCGGGCATTTTATACAGTTCGAGCGCCCTCCGATGCTGCTCTGCCTGCAATTTTCGATATTTAGCCTCTTCCTGTTCTAGCTTTTGTTGCTCTTCTTGGGCCAATGTTCGTTTTTTATCTCTTTTTGTCAATTTCCGCGGTGGGGCCTGTTTGAGCGCCCTCCGATACTGTTCCGCCTCCGACTCATGCGTTGCTTGATACGTAACTGCCTGTTGCGATGCGCTGGCGTGCGAATAGCTGGCTTCATGCAGATAGCCTGGCTCATGAAGCAGCTGGAGTTGAGGCTGCAAGGCGGTCATAGGTGGAGGCCAGGTTTGCGATTGCTGATGGGGATTGCAATGCGGACACGGTACACCCGAAACCCGGCGCTCCTGAGTCGATATCACATGGCAATAAATGGATCCGCATGCGATGATTTTCTGATCTGCTACATGCTCTGGTTGTCGGTTGCAATATGGATGGACGTGAATAACCTCTCTACACATGATCAATCCAAGATCGGCAACAAGCGGCAGATTGTGTTGTGTTGATGGCTGACAGTGCGAAGCAGAGTGGCGAGTTGCCGCGCTTGGTACGCTCGACGCGGTGGTTATCGCAATATCTTTGTCCACGAGTTGTTGTCGAGTCAATTAGAGGACTATCAAAGAGAGAGGTATATGGGAGATACTTATATGTGAATCCATGGCCCCTGGACTATCTGGGGCAGCTCGTCAAATTGAGGCATGACACGAGCCATCGTGTGCCTGGATACATCATTTGGACCACCTTCGTGATGGGTGGGCGGGAGTTTATTTACTCTCCTGCAAACGAGAAGCATCTCATGCCCAGGGGGCAGGCGGCAGACTCGACTGTCGGTAGGTAGTTTGAGATCACATTGTATTGCCCAAGACGCGCCGGGCGTATCAATGATATGCGGGCAGCGATTCAAGGCCCCGAGACAATCCAAGAACAGAAAGACATATCGAGGATATCTAAACTCATCCGAAGACATTGGAAGTTGAAACAAACAAGATAGATCACGTTGATGAATGTGTTTCAGTTTGTCTCGACCTCGTGGGCTGTCTTGCAACGTGTTTCATGAAGTTCCACAAACGGCGTTCCAGTAACCAAACGGTTCGCCCCAATGGAGCCCCTGGGTCTCACCGTTGTTGGGTGTGTACTATGTAATAGACCGAACACTTGTTTTGCAACATGCTAGAACCCACGAGACAGTCATCCCCAACGATTCATGTTACACCACAATCGCTTCTTCCTCCCGCCATCACGTTCCCCCACCTTTCGCTTACACCTCCTAGGCCCGCCAGGTCCAAGGGATTTGGGTCATTGACATGGCAAGCACCAGAATCGGCCCCATCCCGTAAAACCTGACCAACTCTTTGATATCTCGCGACACAGTCCAGCGTGGCGGGTGTTGCCAGCGTCGTCGACCGTTGGATGGCGCTGGCGTTCATATCAGTGTGTTAACTCAAAGACCCCATGGGAACTTGGTTCCCCTGCTTTCTACTGATGGTTCATTAACCTACCTCAATGCAGATTTGAGAGCAAAAATAGTTCATGAACGCGGTGAGTTGTTTCTGGGACCATGTATCCAAAGGCATTTGTGGCCACTGACGTAGCCGCTGGCGTTGTGAGCGACCACTCGACGCAATCTATCCCGGAGGCAGAAAATTGTCCTCTTCCGCATTGTTGGCCAGCCGGAGTGAGGCTGATCACATGGGTCATTAACCCGCAGCCACTATAGTCGCATTAGCCGGAGTGCGGGCGACGCAGCTCTTGAGTAGCTGCTCCGGGCTGTCGGCACATTTTAGCCAGACTTGGCAGCCGCCTGCTATTGCCCATGCTATATCTCGTGCAGGATACCCCAGAAACAAGGGAGAAAAAGTTGGAGAGCAGTTCCTTCGGAGCAAGAGAAGAAACCTTGGCGCCAGTTCGTCATTCTTCTATCTCGGGGCAGGATGATGCTCTCCACCGGCGTCGTCCTCGGCTTTTTCGCCCTCGGGGCCTGGGGCAATTCGGGAATACGGGGTCGCCAATACTTCCCCGATCCCAGCGGCGAACTCGCGTCGGCCGAGGTCTGCATTGAGGCGTCCCTCACCAGTCCAAAATGGGGTATCTACAACCCGGCGCTCGTCACGGTGAACGGGTCCAGCGGCGGCTCCATGGGCGACATCCGCTTCCTGACCGAGAACACGGCCACGCGCGTCGTGGCCAACTGCACGGCCGAGAACATCGACCTCGACCCGAAAGGGGACGATGCTCTGACGCTCTGGCACAATTGCAGCATCCCGAACCTTTTCTTCCAGTTCAACCTGACCACGCTGGACCTGCGCCTCCAGGGGACGTGGCAGTGCGGCAACTCGTCCAAGTCCGCTCACTCACCACAAATCCCATCAGACAACTGACAAAATGCTGACAGCAGCAGGCTTCTCTTTGCCGGAAACGGGACGTGGGAGACGCCGCTCATCCAGGGGTGCCTGGACGACTGGCAGGCACCGCGGGGCGAGGAAACGCTGTGCATCATGGGCAACTCGCAGGTGTCGGCGGGCCTGTCAAGCCCCATCAATATCCAGCCACAGCTGCCCATCCTGCCGTACACGCCGGCCGACCTGCCGTACCGGTGCGTCGACCGGTCCGAGGACCCCGAGTGGGAGATTGAGAACCTCGTCTACCAGCACCACTCGGCTCAGACGGCGGCCAACGCGACCAGGACGTGGTACGACCTGACGCTCAACCTGACCAATATCTCTAACGACGAGGGCTTCTACTGCCACCTCGCGGCCGACGAGTCGGCAGAGGCCACCGCGGCAGGGATCACGCCGTGGGTCAAGTGCACGGCGTCCAACGCCACGGCGGCGCCCGTCAACATCTCGTCGACCGAGATCCTGCTCGACAGGGTCTACGGCCTCGTTGGGGTCCGCCAGACGTGGAACTGCTCTGACGGGATAGAGGGGCTTGAAGCGTGAGTCTGGACGCTGCTCTCCTGTAGACTGAACAGGCACAGAATGAAAGCTAAAAATATGACAGAGACCAATACACTGGCACCGGCTACTTGACAGCCGACCTGCAGTGCGGCAACGCGGTCAACCAAACGACAACCAGCAAAGACGGACCAACAACCACGTCCACCTACAACTGCACGCTGCCGACCTCGCCGACCCGGTTCTCGGGGTACTCGCCCGACGCGCCGACGATGCCGCACACGCCGTACACGCGCAGCTGCACCATCGGGTCCATCGTCAACTCGACATCGCTCGCTCTGCGCGAGTTCCAGATCGACGACTACACTCCTGGAAGTAGCACGGCCTCCTTCGCGCTGTACAACCCCGGGCCGGGCGACACGTACCGGCTGCGCGGCGTGCCGCTGCACGACGACGGCGGCTGGCACGACTGTTCTGCCGCCGCCGCGTCGCCGCAGTTGCCGTGGCAGCTGGCTGCGTGCCGCTACCTCGTCGACCGCAAGGCCCACCGCGTCGGCTTCCAGGTGGAGTGGCTCTGCGACGACCGCGACCCCGGGCATGCGTATGTTTGATGTTTTGCTTCCGATGCTGAGAGGCGCGTTTGGGTTTAGTTAACTGATGTTCAAAACAGGGTCCTATTCAACGCCACCACGGTGCTCCAGCAAGTGCCCGCCGAAGTTTGTGAAAGTACGACGGCTACGGGAGACGGCCACCGGCAGTCGTGCCGCGTGCCCCTGAACTCGAAAGATCTTGCGCTGCCGTTGGCGTCGCCGCTCTCGTGGTCGACGACGTCAGGGCCTATGACGCGTGGGCCGACGCTGCCGTGGATTTGACCGCCAGTTGGGGCGAGTGTGCGAGGTGTGGGCATGTAAACCCCTATTTACGTACATATATACACAAGCAGAGAAACCGGCCCCCGGGTGGCTGGCCTGATTGAGTTCCCGTTAGAATGGCACCCGCCGGCTCGAGTCGTACGGAAGCCGTTTTAAGAGTTCGCACTAGCTGTGTGTGGTCGAACTTGAAGCTGGATGTCAAGAACCAATAATCAAGACACGATTACTTTGCGTCTGCATTTGTGCCCAATGTCAATGATATGATATCAATTACCGCCGAGGCTGACCTGAAAGCCTGGGGCTTCGGTTCCCCGCAGGAACGCGGTGGCTGAACTAGGTGCTTGGCGCAAGGCAGACTCATGTCGACGGACTAGTCTCCAGAATGCGCCAAGACGCGATGGGCAAATATGGCTGTTGGAATTTCCCTCAACGCGTCTCGACCGCACTGCCCCGCGCAGTAGCATCCTGCAGCTGCAGAAGCATATCACGCCGCCTGCTGGCCTGATAGGCCGCAATTGGTGTCTGGTTCCCTTGGCAATTCATTGAGCTGTGCTGAAAACCAGGAGCAGGTCGAAAAGCGGGAGGGGAGGACAAGGCTGCAAGAACCCGGTTGAAAATGCGCGCTGCAAAGTGTAGGTAACTACGAAAAACTGTACACGCTGGGTTTCCCCCCTCCCTCCCCCAAGAGCCGGGCTGCTTTCCTTGCGCCGTCTGTCGATCCCCTTCCTTCTGTCCTTCTTGTCTCAATCAAGGCTTCTTGCCGTTTGAATTTTGTTTCGTGAGGCGACCTGTACTGGCAGGTCCCTGCGGGCGATGCCCGGGACATCAACATGGACCCCATCACTTGGGTGTAGGTGGACTGACTGACCCCGGTGCCAACTCGTAATTAACTGACAACCGCCAGTCCCCTCATTGTCGGCGCGGCCGTCAAAGGCCCCGAGATTATCCGGTTTGGCCGCGAAATCATCAACACCAAAAAGTCGCTCGACGAGGTCAGGCTGTACCAACTCCGCTGCGACACCTACCTCCGCGAGGTCAAGGCCGAGAACGACGAGCTGCGGCGCGAGGGGCGCATCCCGCCGGCGCTGCGCAACGAGACGCGGAACCTGATCCGGTACTGCCGGGGCATGGTCAACGGCGTGGCGCAGTACCACGACGACTACGTGCACCGGCTGTCCATCCGGCTGCTGCACATCTTTGCCATGCCCGTGCGCAACCAGTCGCGCTACTACAGTCACCGCCTCGACGAGTGCAGGACCTGGCTGGCCATCGCCGTCGCTGTCAACTTCCTGCACGCCAACTTCGACGCTGCCTACGCTGGCAACCACTACGCTCTGGCTGAGTGCCTCAACCGCGCCCAGGCTCTGCGTGACGCCTTTGACCAGGCCAGGCAGTACCGGCTGAGATACCCCCGCCGCGCGAGACACATGATGGCCGAGGTGGATCTGGGCGTCTTTTGGGGATTCGAGTATCTCGGCAACCTCGAATTGTTCGCCAAACCCCAGGCATCAACGCTGTCCATCGCCACAACTTTACCGAATGGCCTGGCCTCCTCGTTAGAGGCGCTCGATTGGGAAGGACAGCGGGCAAACAACAGGAATCGCGACATCGGCATCAACATAGTCGATGTCCGCCCGCCCCTGACAGAGCACCGGCATCGCGACTACGCGCTTGGCCGCCGGGAGGACGGAACGACAAGCCCACTGGTCGAAGTCCGCGACTTTGCCATGGGACCACCGAGCGCGGTGCCTCTGCCCCTTCGAGTCGACCGAGGCAAGCAATCAGGGCCTCCGCGGCGCGGTTCGCATCCTGGGCTCCCTGACTCAGGCTACAGCTCCATGCACACCACGCCGCACATGCAATACAGACAACCGGCCCTAAACCAAAATGAAGGCAGGCGACACCGTGATTCGGAAGACAGATACTCATATGCAACGCTTCCTCGCTCCTTGCACCTCGATGCGGAGCCTCCCGCGGACCATGTAGAGCGACCACGGCGACGTCGACACTCCCCACACCGCCGTGCAGCACGCCAGCGATCACCGTCACCAGACCGCCGCAAAGCTAGCGACGATAACCGCCGCAACAGAGAGCGCGGTACACCGCGGACTCGGCGCCGACATCGAGACGAGGACAGGGATTTCGATCCCCCAGCCCCCCGGCCCACCAGCAAGCGGCGGCGGGCGTCCTCGTCACGCGCCCGTCCAGCCCGCCAAATCGACTCTGAGCCCGACAACTACCGCCGCCGCTCGCCGCCTGCACGCCCACGGCGAACGAACAGCAGGCGGCACCACGACTATGACACCGACCACCATAACTACGAAGACGACGCCGGCCCCAAGCCCCGCCACCCGCAGCCCTCTAGCACCGCGCAGAGCTGGCTCGGCTGGATCCGCGGCGATGAATTCAGCAGCGCCCCCGCGGCCCGCCGGCGCCTCAACGAAGAGCGCAACCCGGCGCGCCCTACTCGCCGGGAGGATGAGCGGCGGCGGTGGGACAGGCCTGAAGAAGAGCGCGATGCTGCCCCCCGGCGCGCCCCGCCGCCGCCCAAAGAGCCTCGTGCTGCGAGGGTCGGAGGGCATGATTATGACCGCAGGCGATCGTATTTTCGCTGAGCCGGTTGGGCTGCGAGGTCTAGCAGGGGTTTACTGTCTTTGATGCGGCCGGGTTGTGAGAGCACTAATTACGTTCAGATTCCGCTTTTTGGGACGTATTTATTGCTTGGACAAGACTTTCAGGGCTCTCTCTTTATTTTTTCTTTTGGTCTCCACGTCGTGTCCACAACTCACCGCTTCGTTTGACTGATCTCTTTGATATCCCTCTTCTCGCCGCCATACAAGTAGCGAAGAAACAGCGAAGCATCCGCTCCGGCTCGTATGGTTCTTTGTTATGAACATGATGCGGTTGATGACTGATGACTTAATGATCAATGGGCAGACGGAAATAGCGGATGATGAATCCTGTGTATCCAAATAGAGTATATTAATAAGACTTTGATCCTTCCTTCTTTTTGATCCTTCCTTCTTTTTGATCCTTCCTTCTTAGATGCCTCTTTGTGCGGCAGTAGCACTCGCGACTACGTTTTGATGATTAGCGATCGCAACTATACGTCAATATCGGATCAGCCTCGTAAATAGAATCTGGATACTGATTAGGGGTTCAGGGGCCGGGTAACAAGGGGGTTGTTTACACCCTTACCCAATATAATCTAGTGTACTTTTTTCCCTTTTTCTCTTGGCCTGCCCACCTCATATAAGGTGGGCAGACTGTCTGACCAGAGGGTCGGCATCGCTTTCCACCTTTTTTCTAGCCATTAATTAGAAATCACGTCTTTTTACCATGAATTAAGATCCCCGGACCAGTGTACGCAGTAGTGCATTTTTCTTTGTTACATTGACTACCTGGCTATGGAATCCTCTACCTGTACTCTACAACGCTCGCCTGCGGCTCGCCTTAGTGTTGTATTTGGGTTCGTTATGTTGTGGTGCCTTTTCACCGCTTCACTAACAAGATAACTGTTAGATTTGCCTCGCCATTTTCCTCTCTCCCTCTTCCCCAATGAGGATCCCCACCGAGGCAACAAGCAGTGGATAGTCTCACTGGCCCATTTGATGTTGGTATTTCCAGGCATCAAGGCTCTGGGCGTAGAGCCTTACTACCCCGGAGCGTTCATTCGCACTCAGTATTTTATTGGCTACTGCGTTTTCCAGACCCATTTTGCGATACCGGTCCTCCTACACTGTTAGAGGTTAGCGCCAGCACAGCTGTTTCGCGCTGCCACAGAGTTCATTCTGGAAATCAAATATTTCAAGTGAGTAACCCTGGTTTCCTAGTAAGAAGGCGGAAGGCAGCACCCTTGGAAGGTGTCGATGGAAGGTCTCAAATGCCGTCAGGGGAGAGGAGGACGGTGAAGATGACGTCGTGGATGTGAGTCTAGAAAAGGCATATAGTTAACCACGGGAAATGTGGCTCGACGCGATCACGAGTGATTTGAATATTTGTGTTGCGCGGAATACCCCCCCCCCATCAAGGCAAAGGTGACAAATTTGCCTCTTTCAATACTAACCCGCTTCTACAATCATCTTCTCTCCAAGCTCTCCCAGTAGTCCAAAGAAAACTTGTTCTCCGAAGCCCCTGTGGCCTACAGACGACGAGTGAGGACCAGTAAGCAGACATTACCTAGTGCACAGCAAGCGAACAGCCGAGATATAGGGCGCTAACTTGACCCTGTCAACTCCGTACCACCCCGAGTCACACCACCTAACGAATTGTGGATCCTCAGTCACCGTACCACCATGCGAGATGATGATGTCCACCATTTTCTGCCTGGTCGCGATTTCCTTCTTGAGATCTTGCACCCGACACTCCAAGCGCTGCTACCCTTAGCCTCACCGTAATGGGTGCTGTCATACTCGTCCAATTCCTTAGCCAGAGTTTTCTTGAGTTCTCGTAATTTCCCCAGTCATCAGCACGCGAAACGTTACTCAGCCATGGCTTTCGTATCTGCCTCTGCTGAGCCAACTCTTCCAAATGCTAAAGCTCGCTTTTCCGTGCTCGCAAGCCAGAATTAGCAATGTCAAGCGCCGTTCCATCGACCGTCCGCCGATTGAGAAACACCGTATCATCCCTCTTACACAGCAGCCCTACGATATCGAGGTAGTCAGAGCCGAACATAACTGCCACTACCTCTGTGCCAGGGTTCTTTTTCCTTGCAAATACAGCCGCCTGCAAAGGGCCCGCAGTATGATAGCTACCGTGCTTATCCGGCCCGTTGACCATCCTGATTCGAGGGTCGTTCAAGAGCAGCTTGACAATCCCAAGGTTACCCGTCTCGGCAGCGAAGTATAGGGCCGTGTATACTATAACCTCGCCAACGCTCACGTTGATATCCGTACGGGGATCACTTATGATCATCTTCGCCATCTCGTTGTGCTGGTTCTTAACCGCACGGTGAAGAGCAGTGCGCTCTCCACAGGCATCAGTCGCGTTGATATCAATGTCCTCTCGGGCAAGTAGGAGTTTCATGAATGGCAATGACGAAGGGTTTTCGCGGCTTGTCGGGAAGATGTTTCTGTTGGCAGCTCTCCGTTTGACGAAGGCAAGTTCACGTCGAGGTCCGGTCTTTTGAGCAGCTTTTCCACAGTCTCCATGCCGAGTTTATCACACATCGGGTCCCTTCATGACATAGCCCCGCAGTGATGAATCAGGGCGTAACCAAAGTAATCCATCTGGTTGATGTCATAATCCGGTCGACTGATAAGCAATCGAAGGCAGGCCACTCTACTGTCAGAAATACAAACCCCCATAGCGGTCTGTTGGTACTCTGCTTCGAACACTGCGGCCGCACCTCGATCGAGAAGAAACTTGAGAATGACATCGCTGTCCTGGCGTATAGCGTAACCCATAAGGGAATCCCTCATAAGGGGATCCTTGGTAGTGCCGCTGCCGAAGCTATTCTCGACCCTTGCCCTAAAGTTCAAAAGCGGCTTGATAAGTTCTGAAAAATTCTTGGAATCGAAAGCCTCTTTCGCCAGTAGGAGTGGCGTTGCGTGGTCTTCGTCTCTTGCGTTGACATCGGCACCACGGAGAAGGAGAACGGTACAAGCCGTCAAATGGCAGTGCATAACGGCCAGGTGGAGGGGGGTGCGGCCCTTGGCGTCCTTGAGGTCCACAGAGGCGCCCGCCTTCAATAGCAAATTGACTAGGACACTGTCGCCATTAGAGGCGGCAACATGGAGTGGTCTCCAGCCCTCATTGGGCAACAACATTGCTGTCGGGTCCGGCATCTAGAAGGGCCCTGACAAGCTCCTTTGATTCGGAATCCCGCATTGCAAAGGCCAGAGCTTCCCCCATCTGAAGGTTGCAGTTGTCGACGAAGTCCCGGTCTTCCATTGCTGGCGACTGGGTCGATCTCTTCTTTTCAGGTGTTCCAAGACAACAATGGCCATCTTCTCCCTCTTCGCAAACCCCATGTAACGGCAGAAGTGCCGTCTTCCGATCTCACAAGAAGGTGCCTATTATTACTGGTGTCGACGATACACTGAACTGTGGGAATCTCTGCGCCCCTTTTCCATCCTAGAAAATGTAATAGTCCAACCGCCCAGAGATAAACTGGCGGTTTCCATCTTTCGCACACCTACCGAATAGTACCAATGCCCCACGTTAAGTAGCCTCCACCTCCTCCAACGCCCTTTTCACCCTCCCAAGCACCCACTCCTCACCTTCCAGCCCAACACTAATCCTTACCAAATGTTCCACAACTCCGTACCCGGCCGCCCATTCCCTCTCCCCCCAATGCGCCAACACCGCATACGGCGAAGCCAGCGTGAAGTTCGTCCCCAAGCTCGGTCCCTTCGCCACATCAAGTCCATCATGGAACACCACTGCCTTGCTTGCCTCCTTGAACCGTATTGAGAGTATATGGCCCCATCCACCATTCGGGCGTTTATGCTGGGCATAGATCTCCTCTGTGGGGCTTCCTTTGGGATAATAGATCTCTTCCACGGCGGGGTGGGCGCGCAGGAGGGAGACGAGCTTTTCTGCGGTGGAACTTGCTCTGTGAGCGCGAGCGGGGAAATCGCGGCTGTTTCGTTCCATTGTGATGACATCATTTGGAAACCAAGTCGCGGGGTCGTGATTATCAGTGAGGACGGTGTGCAGGCGCGAGGAGTACCGAGAGGTAGGGGAGACGATGACAGATCCGCCCATGACGTTAGACTTTCCGCTGAAGAGTTTGGTGAGGCTCGTGCAGATGAGGTCGCACTCGGGGAGGAGGTTGACGTTGGGGTAACTGCTGAGGGTGTCGTCGACGATGAGGAGAAAATTGTGCTGCGTGGAGAGGGCGTGGAGGCTGGAGAGGCAGGGGGATTGAAGGAGGGGGTTCCCGGGGAATTCGGTGAAAAGGGCGGAGAGGGTGAGGGTGCCGTTTTTGAGAGCGGCTTCGAGCCTGTCGATCTCACTGGGGTGGTATTTGTAGACTGTGGTGGAGTAGCCGAGGATGCGGGATAGCGTTTTGAAGGTGTCGACGTAGAGGAAGCTGGGGGGAGGGGGGATGTTAGCGGTGCCGTTGGCGAGCTGCCGGGTTGTGATGGGGCTGATGGCTCACCCGAAAACAGCTACAACCCTGGGGGTTTGATTCTGGACCGACTGGACTGCGATTGCGGCCTCGGTAATGGCGGCCATACCTGTGGGGTAGAGGAAAACGTCGCGTGGGTTGACTTGGAAGCCCTCGGATGAATGACCAGCTGCCATCCTAGCTTGGAGCTCGGCTCTCGCTATCGCGGCATCGTTCTGCAGGGAAGTGGAAGAGTGGCTTTCGGAGAGAATGGGGGCGCACTCAGACCAAAACGTTGCTCTCCTGCTGGATATCCCAAACCCTGTGTATTGCCAGAATGCCTTGGCTGCGAGCAAAAGTTCTTTTGGGAACGAGACAATGAAGATGTCTTCAGTTCCACATGGCTGATCACCGACCGCGCGGCAATCCTCGTGCACGCCGCGCGATGAGACAAGTCTCGGGCTGGTCGTGGGGTGGCTGTTGGATACGGAAGATTTCATGCTGATGCTGGAGACGATGTGGTGAGGCAATGGAGGCGGTGTAAGTGGTTCCTCGAGTGTGGCACGCCCCGAATTGCTCGAGACCGGCTCGTCTTCGTCGCTTCCCTTAGCATTGGTGACTCGAACCAGCCCATTCCATCTCACACGTTGGGTAGTAATGCTGTCCGATTTGCCCTCTTGATGTTTATTGAACAAAAACCGGTGTGCTAGCGTTGCGTATCGTCGACTCGGAAGGATCAAGAACTGGTTGTCTTCGGTATTCGTATTCGTTGCACCACCGTTCAAAGCATGGCACTGCATTATGAGTACCGCAAGCCTCTCAACCGCTCGTGGGATGAAAAAGCGTGGATACCCGGTCTTCATGGCATCGACAACACGCGGCTCCTTCGTTACCCACCCGACCGAGTCAGCCCATTTCGGGAGACAGACGCTGACTGCCTGGATTGTGCCGTTTGTTAGCGCCATCGTTCTAAAATTTGAGGAAAAACACTCTTACATGCGGATCCTCAGGCGGGAGAGAGTCTCCGAGAGAAAGGCGCTCAGGTCTGTCGATGGGAAGCATGATGGAAGATGACAGGAAATTTCCTTGGCCATGTGCCGCTGTTGGCGAAGCACTGCAATCGCGAGTGCATCTGGGAACATTTTAGGATCCACCCGATTTCCATCGCTAGGAAGGAGCCTCGGGCATAAATTAGCACCTCCTTCCGCTTGAAATTGGTCATGAGCAATTTCCAGGCAGGTGCACAGATTTCCCTCAATAAACTGCTTGCCACTGGCTTTCGGCAGTAAGACATCTGGAATTGGCGGATCCGGCCTGTTCACCGACATTCTCCAAATATCCGTGTTTCAGTCGGCGAGGGACAAGATGAAGGATTCTTAGAAGTCCATTGCCAAGCGACAGTATTTTCTGGAGCATTGGCTTCTCCTCTGCCATCTCGGTGACGCGGTGGCTGAGATGATACCTGACTGTGCCCATAAAATGCGAGGGCACTGCATATTGCGGTGAGGTGACGCAGGAAGCCCGGCAAGTGGATTTTCTCATGTATGTCTCTTCAATGTGGCGAGCTGAAGATGCGTGGAGAACATCGTTTGGCTGGGTTCGAATCAGATCGCGCTCCGTTCAAGCACAGCTCACGTTTTAGGAAATGATAGGCATGCAGAGCAGACGAAAATCCGCTTTGCATTGCCGGCTTTGCGTATCGTACGTCGGAAGACGATTTTTCGCGATCGCACAGCTCTGGGCGGTTGCAGAGGGCCAATTTGTGCACCTCGGACGGGCTGTACATATTCGGGACATCCCCCGTAGTGCGTGAGGGGGCTTCTGTCGCAGTGCCTCCTCGCTTCTCTTGTCCTATTGCAAAGATGGCTGGCATCGACGGCGACTTCACTTCGATTTCCGCTCTCGATATCTCCCTGGCCTCCTCACCCTCAACCAAAGCTCAATTTCTCTCAGAAATGAGGAATGCCCTGTAGGCTTCTTCTATGTGAAGAACCACTTAATACTTGTTCAGACACAAGAAGATGTTATCGAACAGTCTTTCAAGTTTTTTGCTCTCCCGCTGGAGAAAAGGCTGGAGGTAGCAACGGTGCACAGCAAGCATTTCCTTGGATACAACAGCATGGGCGCTGAGAGCACGTCTGCGCGAACCGAACATAATGAGTCCATTGCGGTACGTGACTACAAGCGAGCAAATTGATCATTTGGAACGGAGTACTGACAGACCGACTCATCGATCGGGGCAGATCTCCCGGCTCCGGGTCCAGACGACCCCGTCTACCTCAACCTCCAGGGACCAAGCCAAGCACGTCCACTCTTGACACCCTCACTTTCCCCACGCTAACCACCCCCAGTGGCCCGACGAGGCCGCCCTCCCACACTTTCGCAAAACGATCGAGACATACCGCTTAGAAATCCAATCCCTCGCTGCAGACTTCACCCTCCTAATCAAACAATCCCTCGGCCTCCCCCCTACCACCCTCACCCGCTTCTTAAACAACTCCCCCTTCAATCGCTTCAAAATTACTAGCTATTTCCCACCCCCACCATCTCCCTCAACAGACATCAATCCCAACCAACAAGGCGTCGGCGCCCACAAAGACAGCGTCTTCATGACCTACCTCCTCCAAGCCGGCGAGCACAACTGCCTCGAAGTCCAAAACAAATCAGGCGCATGGATCCTCGTCCCTCCCATCCTCGGCACCTGAATATTGGTCGTCTCCTCGAAATCATGACGCGCGGCATCTCTGGAGCTTTGCCGTAAACTTCGGATAATCAGTTTGCGAGGCTACCCCTGAAGGGCTTGAAAGGGGCGAACTAGCCGCCTATGAAAGGATCGATCGCCCTCCAGACGCCATCATCATTACCGCAACGCATTTCCAAGGCAGACTCCATACTGCTCCTCATCTCATAACTTCACACTTCCCAAGCCCTCACAGCCAAAATGAAGTTCACCTCCACCCTTTTCGGCCTCGCCGCCCTGCTCACCTCCATCTCCGCATCCCCAGTTGAGGTTCAACCCCGCGCAATCACCAGCGTCGACTTCTCCAACTTCGCTGTCTCCTGCGATGACAGCATCTGCAGCTACTCAACCGACAACGTCCTCTCCGACAGCACTGCCTTCTCGTGCAAGCACCCCACGGCAGGCGCTACCATCCCGGCCAACAGCCGTTTCTGGAACTGCACAGCCGAGGACCTGGCTCTTCGCATGAACAAGCTTCCTGCTCCGACGTCGGCGTATCGTATCGTATTGACCGATGCCCCTATTCCGGGCTCGTCAGTTACGATTTTGCATCTATCGCTTTTATCTGAGTGGCCTGAAGATGCGGCTTATACCGGCCTAGCATCTTTACTGCTGAGTAAGTGGGGGCAGCTGTTGTAGAGGGTTGAAGTGCCGGGATGAGGTGGAGGGGGAGAGGATGAAATTGGGAAATAGTTTGTTTGGCTGTTTTACTCGCTCGTTTACCAACATCACCAACACCAAAGTCGCCGTTTTGCACTAGTTGTATGGGACCAGATGGAATACAATGTACCCTTTTGACAACCCTCAGTTAATCCCCGTGTCATTATTAGTCCGATGGGCCTCACCATACGCAAAAATCGCCTCAAAGTCTCGACACTGATGCTCAACTCCCCAACCATCCACCCCCTGCACAATCTTGCCATCAACCGTCCTGGATTTTTCCAGGGTCGTATCACCGCAGCACATGATCGCTTGACGGATGTAGTCGATGCAGTGGTAGATGTGATCGTCTCGCATGTGCTCTTGGCTGAGTGCAAAGGCGAGATATTCCTTGTCGTTTTCTCCGTGGTACCAGTCTTGCAATTTTGACACCTTCGATTTGATTGCTGCCTGTCATAGTGGGCCCATCAGCAAAGCTTCTTCGGCCTGTTTCAGAATCCCCCAACTCACCAAGCAGTGCAGCTGGTGGAACACGGACATCGTGTACTCCTCTGCGGCGGAATGGGCCGAGTCGTTCAAGGGGTAGCCGCCCGAAAGTTTCCATGCCGATGGGTCGTCGACTCGGACATGTCCTTTGCCAGCTGTGGAAATCAGAAACCAGACCAAATAGAAGTATGCCCCGAGAGGAATGAAACACACGTGGTGACAACTTGCTCCATGGACTTAACAGCCCATCTGGCCCCAGCGGATCGTCATTGTAGCTCTCGTCGGGTTGAAAAGTGACAAGCTTGGTTGAAACTATTGCATTTTAGCAATCATGTGCAGGCGGAGCAGCGCGGTTGCTGCAAGCAAAAGACGCGAATGAGGTCGTTACCTTCGCTGAAGATGGATTGAGACAGTAAGAGGTTCTTTTCCCTCGTCCCGTTTGTTGACGAATACCTGCCAAGACCGAAGGAAACAGCACCCAAAAGAAGGTATGGCAAGCACTGATATATGAGGGTCCGCGATTTCGGTCTTGCAGCTCTATCGCTTAGAGATGCACCCCGTGGAGATATCTCCTTGACTTCGTCATCCAAGAACGGGGCCGACTCAACGTCGTCATGTTCGCGCTGCTGAAGTTCCGACATGGCTCAAAGTCAAGCTAAAATGAAGCAGCCAAGAAGACGGCTGAGAAGGTGCCCAGTTGCCAAGGGGAGCGGGCGAGCCAAGCATAAATGGCTGACGGCGCGACCGGGATGTCATATGACAGCGCTAGTTCATCTAACGCGTATCTAAATGTCCCCAAAAGATGTTAGGTCTGGCCACCGTTGTCAGTTCTTGCATTTAGCCGGAAAGGGTGCGCTGCGCAATTCTTCTCTGGCCCCTCACGGGCGGACTCAACTTCGGCGTATACCCATCCGGCAGTATAAGCGGCGGTGTGATGATTGGTGAGAAATTGGGCACTCATGGGCGAAAGCATCCCAAACTTGGAAATCACGAGAAACTTGTGATTTTGTGTGCATTGTTTCAGACTGAGAAATCTATCCTTGTTTTGAAGGGTTGTTGTACGCCAAGAGGTGAAGTGTTTATCTAGGACAAAAAAAAAAGAGTCACTCCCTTCCCAACTCCTTAACCAAAACTCTGAATAGCCGACATATGCTTTACGCCTTGCCAGGTACACGCAAAGCTCTAAACCTCGGATCCATACTCTCTTATTGTGCTGTTCTCCCAAACGCATCACAGACCCCTTGTCCACCGTCGTAATGATCGTCTACGGATAGTAGACGTTAAAAGGCAACCGAGACCAAGAACATAAGCACAGCATCGACTACAGCACGGCGTGAGTCTTCTCGGTGTCCGTGTCGTCGGGTAGCAAATCTATGGTTGTGCCGAACCTTGACGGCTCCGGGCTGTTCAAAGTTCGGGTGTGTGGAGCGGAGCGGCCGGCAAGTGATGCGCCAGTTGTAGCAAGCCGGATCCGGAAACCTTTCATATTGGACTTGTGCTTCGTAGTTCCGCCGGGTATTGGCTTTTTTTTCGTGGTCAACTTCAATCTATATATCGTTTATATCGCATATACTATTATTTCCGATACTCCCTTTCTATGTAACGTGTGTGATAAGCGAGCGCCGTAGACAAGCGAGCGCCGCACTTTTCACCACCCTACCACATCTATCCTTAATTACATAACCACAACACTAGGAAATAACAATAACTGAATCAGAAACAGATGAATCAGACGATTCTGCAGCCTCCTTGCACGTGCGTGCATTATGGCCAGGCTTACCACAGACACCATAGCACCGAATCTTCGTACGAGACCCCCCTGTACCACCACCATTTTGTCGTGTTTCCTGGGCTAACTGCTCACCCATAGCCTTCTAATCCAGTAGATCCTGTGCCTCTTATATAGTAAGTGACCCTCCAAGCCGTATACGTATTTTTTTGGCTCTCCGTCGCTTACTAAGCCCCTTATTGGCCTTTCGTAGTGCTGAGACCTCCGAACGTAGAAGAGCCACCTCGTATATTACAGCTATTATACCTTTGGCTAATCGATCCATAGCAGTTAGTATCGGGGTTGGAGAGCTACCCTAATAGTTGGAAATTCGAGTTTTGATAAATGCTGATTGTGAGGTAGCCTCTCGAGGGTTGTATAGCGTTTGGGAGGCCTAAGGTAGTGCTGTGGTTGGGCTTGAGGCTGGGGGTGTTGGGGTCCGAATACGCATATCTAGCTTAGATATCACCCTCTCTGGGTCGTACGGTACAAGGCCAGCTCCGGTAAAACCCCCCTGGATGTTCTTTTCTATAATCGAAGCAAAAAACGCCTCTCTAAATATATAAAGAAACTCCAACTTGCTAATATATGTGATGTTCATCCGTATAAACTACTTAATTTGGCGGCTATACGCCTTCTTCAAAGGCCCAAAATAACTAATATCTAAAGGCTGGAGTATATATGAAGAGTATAGAGGTATATAAAGTATAATAATATTATACTCTTTATAATAGTTATCGAATTCTTTAGAGTAGTGGCTTTCGTAGTTATTAAGGATTAATAACCGGTATATACCCTTTATACGAGATACTATATGGAAATCGAAGTAACGAATCCAATCTATACCTTTCTCATTCGTAGTCTAGCTATTATCGGTTATTACGATACGCTAGTCGGCCGGGAGGTTGTATTCTTTATACTAGTTAGTAAGGTAATATTGCCTAGCCAAGATAATAAATGGTGGGATAGCCTAGCCTAGAGTATTTACTCCTTGGATAACTATAGCCTACTCTCGATTACCAGGCTGGGCCTGTTTAGCCCTACTACGCCCCTCTAAGGTAGTAACTACTATAGTGGCGATAATAATGCCCATTATAAAGCCGGTCTCGTCGAAATTATAAATATCGTCGTTAAGGATACCGTATTTGACCTTAATATTATATATAAGGGTAAACTACTCGCGAATAATCGTTGGATCTTCGTATTTAGCCCTCTAGTAGTCGTATTTACGCGTAAAACGCGTCCGAAGTTCTGGCTGGCGCTTAACGAAGTTGTGAGCCTATCGTACGCCGATAGGGGGCGCGTCGCGTTCGCGTAGCAATCGGTTGGCCATATCTTCCACGTATAAAAGCCGGGGATGAAATGCGCGTACATATAGCTTAGTAATGTATTGAACAATCGTTTTCTCTTCCAAATCCGTAAGCTTACGTGAGTTGGCTGGAATATCGCATCGTGCAGGTGTGCCGGCAAGTCGACGGCGAATAGTTCTGTTATTGACCTCGTAGATTTTCGCTGCGGTTCGTTTGCTTAGCTTTTTGTTGTTTTTAACAGCTTCGGCGGCCAGAATTACTCTGGCTTCTTTGGAGATGGAAGCCATGGTTTTTGGTTGAGAAATGGAGTGTTGAAGCTGGGGGGTCGCGACGCGTCAAAAAGTGCGGCGCTCGCTTATCTGCGGCGCTCGCTTATCACGCACGTTATTAGTAAACGTTATATCTATAGTAAGGAGAACTAAATCTAACTCGGGTATATTAGAGTTACACTTTAAGAACTAACGGTAGTTTTAGTAGGTCTGTGAACAACCGATGTTTATGTAGGCGAAGGATAACGGTAGTACTTGGCGGCTGACAGGTGTCCTATAATTGGGCCCGCAACTCACATCCTATTTTAGATTATGGTAAGTATAGCCGGGCTAAACATCACTTCTCTGATCCTATGATGGCTCAGGGAGGTGGTCGCTGCGCCTCACCCTCGGCTCAGGCTTTGCGACTAATCCGGACTTGGTCGGAAAATGTTGTGGGGGGTGACTAAACTGGTAGGCATGCGCTGTTCACATAAAGTATCAGATGTGTCATTCTGTCCAGTTTACACACGCAGCGGTGTCGCGTGCTGAACCCGGTAACGTTGCGTTTCATGTTGCCAGACGGCTACCTGAATCCTGCTGCCGACGGACCGGGCCTGGTTCATGCAGTACGTTGGATGACATGCACGCCGGTGTCTCCGAGACAGTCAACTCCTTTGCGGCACAGCATGGTCCGAGGGGGCTTACCAGGCAGCGCACACATGGTGACCCTGCATTGATCTCCTTTGCCTACCCGGTTTTGGGGCATTTTCGCATAGACGACATGGAAGATTCATGTGGGTCGGGATGTGGGCTGACGCCATCGCCGGGCTGAGCCTGGTTATGGGAATTTATCACGGTCTTATTTGAACACCAGTTAAGATACTACTATCGGGATACTCCTTCTCAGAATATGCTAGGCAACTTTAGTAGCCTGTTAAAGCGCATACAATTCCAGACGAATAGTGAGAAGAGTAAATTGATCCCGATAGCAAATCCCTAGGTACTCGTGGACACTCGAGGGATCCGAGTCTCAAGAGACTTTATCTGGCCGTTTCAAAAGGCTTACTCGTATTCATGACCGACTAGAATGAAATTGCAAGTTAGGCCGAAGCATAGCCATGAGATATCCAGGGTGATTAGCCATGAGCACAGCCCTACCAGTAATCAGGGGCTGGAGGAATAATAACGCCGAGGATGGTCAGACATTCATGGGGCTCTGCTCCAACTGAGCCGGGAACACTGAGAGTTTGGTCCGCCAGTGCCGTCTCATTGTCGCGATAAGGCTCGCATCCTCGGTATTGCAGGATTCTAAAAGTCTTCTAGAATCCGATGCATAGCCCGCTTTAGCACCGACGAGATTTCATTCTACGGTGTATAAAGAGGCCTTGTCAGGAGATCGAGTCATCCCTCTCATCTACACTCACTCACACATCTTCCAAAGACATCATCGATACATCGCAAGACTTGAAGTCTTCTATCTGAACTCCAACACCACCGAAGCAAAAAGCATCTCAAGCAAAATGGCCCGACTTTCCGCCCTCATCGGCGCCGCGGCTCTCTTCACCGGCATCCTTGCCTTTGAGCCCGTGCCACAGGCTGCACGCGGCTTCATCCACTGCGGCAGCGCGCTGATCGGCCGCTACAACGGTACCGAGTACTCCCATCCCACGCATTATGCAAGCGGCTAACTTGACCTCCCCAGCCTACGCCCCGTCAGAGCTCGCGACCTTCACCAACTTCACCTGGGATGTCTACCAGACTCTATACCCCGTCCTGGACGACGGCGAGGCCGACCAGCCTGTCGGCTGGTGCGAAGGCGCCACTTGCGTCGACCCGGCGGACAATGCAAATGCTTTCTGCGCTTCGTGAGTAGGGGGTGACTTTGGTATGGTTGCGATGGGAACGAATTAAAATTCACCTGTGTGTGAGAGGAGCCCTTAGGAGGACTCCAAATTGTTTCACGGGTTGGAAATGGTTGAACCGGGAAAGATAGACTGGAGGACTGTATGTTTTTTAGTTGATATCTCTTTTATCGAGGCTGGCCAGCCATGTTTCATCACCAGTTCCCACTGACACGCTACAACTTGGGGCGGCCTTCAGCTGCGTCACACGGATTGTGATGGGTCATCACAAAATCATGATTTCCTCGTGATTTCTAATTGAACACTATCATCCTCCAAAGCAGATTGAATCTCTGCAGCTGTTAGATAGCCCCTTCTCTTCGTCCCAGTGCGGGTCGTAACTCTAGGACAACGCAAGTATAACAGCAAATTCGCGCTTAGAAAGCCTTTATAAAGGTTACACAGCAGGCCAAGACTTTGTATACTACTGAACTGTCGACCGTTGGCGACGTGAGCCGTGGCATTACGGGTAGGGAAGACGGCCTGCCGCTTGCCAAGCTCTTGGTATTCAATTTCCAGGAACCAACAAACCGTGTAACACGATGTTACACAGGTGCAGTTGCACAGATCTTGCACCTGGTATCGGATAGTGTTATCTTGATAGTTTGACTCGGCATAGGATAGCCTTTAGTTCAACTTTTTCCCCTGCTTGCCCTATTTCTCCTGACAATGTAATTCCCAGGGAGCTTCTAGTTACCCTCAAGAACAGCAAAGCCTGGATACCGCAATCTGACCCCGACCCAGGAAACCAAATGCCAAGCAATAATTGCCCGAACGACGACTCCGCGCGGGGGTGTCGCTGGGGGGGGGAGCTCGCACGGAGCCCCTGTCCTGTCCCGTGCGAGTCGAGATGGGCGGCTGCACGAAACCGATGCGATTGATTGGAATTATCCGGCACTTGCATTGTGGTGACGCCGCGGCTGGCTCCAAATCTCGGCAGTTGCTCTGCCACGACGACATCCAACAACCCTGACACGCTCGGCCAACCGAAGGCGAGAACATGGCAGTATTATCGCCTGCAGTGTCACTGTCACCCTGCAACCGGTGGCCCGGCGTCCAGCGGTGCCATTCCTGGCCGGCGGTGCATGGATTTTGGACAATGCTCCCCACACGCGTCGTGTATATAATAGTAATTATGGCCTGCCCGCGACGGATTCCTGCCGTTTATCCGAGTCGCTGCTATTTGCAGGACCTGTAACGCAGCTTCGGGGGTTGGGAGGCGACGCCCAAGCGCACAGGTTGCAGACATAATTATAAGCGGCGCGTCGTCCTCCTGTGCGTCTGTGTGTCATGACACTAGAAGTCTCGAGTCTTGCTCGTCCGCATCTCTACTGAATCCACAACCCCCCCCCCCCCCCCCCCCCCCGCCTACAGCCGTCATGGACAGCAAACCCCACGCCGAGGCGTCGGACCCGGAGCTCGAGGCGGGCAACGGCGGCGGCGAGAAGACGGCGGCGGCACACTCCGAGTTCCAGACTAAGACGGAGCGGCTGCACGAGTTCCACGAGAGCGAGGGCTACATCATCGACGCGGCAGCCCTCGAGGGCGGTGCCGGCGTCAAGCTGGCCAGCGACGGCCACACGCGCCTCATCCCGCAGCCCAGCGACGACCCGCAGGACCCGCTCAACTGGAGCTGGGCCCGCAAGCACACGGTACTGTTCATCATCTCGCTGACGTCATTCCTGCCCGACTTTGGCAGCGCCACCGGCGCCGTCACGCTGCTGCCGCAGTCTGTGTAAGTAATTAGGCCGTTGCTGCTGGTGTTTCGAAAGTAGTGTGCTGGTGCTGATTTTGCGGGTAGCGAGTGGCACATGACGCCAGACGAGGTCAACCGGTCGCAGGCGGGCAACGTGTTTATGCTAGGCGCGGGCGGCGTGTTTGGTAAATAACTACGGCCCCCTCCCCCTCTAAAGAATGACCGTCTAACAACAACTGCGCAGTCGTAATCCTTAGCGCCTATTTTGGGCGGCTGCCGGTCGTGTTCTGGTTCCTGCTGTGCGCGACGGCGACGGCCGCGTGGTGCGCGGGCGCGACGTCGTTCGAGTCCTTCATGGGCGCGCGCATCCTCAACGGCTTCTTCTCGACCGTCACCCAGGCCGGAGGCCTCATGTTCATCCAGGACATATTCTTCTTCCACGAGCGCGCGCGCAAGATCAACATCTGGGCGTGGGTCCTTTTCTTTCTTAAAAAGTGGCATACCCCTTGTGCTAATGACATTGGACAGCTCCTTCGTCGTCATGAGCCCGTACCTCGGCCCGCTGCTCGCCGCCTTCGAGACCGAGACGCAGCCGTGGCCGGTCCCGTTCTGGGTCTACTTTGCGCTCAACGTGCTGGGATTTGGGCTGGTCGTCGGCTTCCTGCAGGAGACGTACTACGACAGGAGCATCCCGCCGCCGCCGCGTGGCAGCCGGCTCGCCCGGCTGACGGGTCATGCCCAATGGCAGTCGCGCCACCTGCGCAACACGTTCCCCGAGGCCTGCATGCGCACCGTCCGCGTACTGCTCAAGCCCATCATCCTGGTGTCGTGCGGCTTCTACGTCTTGGTGAGTGGGCTGAAGTGGCGGTTGGACGGATGCGCGACCAGACTTGCTGACAGACGTGCAGACATTTGCGTGGGCCGTGGGCATCAACACGACGCTGGCCCTGTTCGTCACGCCACTGTACAACTTTGGGCCGCGGCAGGTGGGTTTCTTTTATTTCACACCCGTCGTGGCAGTGGCACTGGGCGAGGCGGTGGGCCACTGGCTGTTCGACGCGCTGGCGCGGCAGTACATCCGCACGCACAAGGGTCACTTCGAGCCCGAGGTGCGGCTGCGGGCCATGTTCTTCTCGATGCCGCTGGTGGTGGTGGGGCTGGTGCTGATCGGGCAGTGTTTCGCCAACGCGTGGCACTACATGGCCACGAGCGTGTGCTGGGGCCTGTACGTGTTCGGCATGATGATCACCACCGTCTCGCTCAGCAGCTATTGCCTCGACAGCTACCCCGAGGCCTCAGGCGAGGTGTCAGCCTGGCTCAACTTTGCCCGCACCCTCGGCGGCTTCATCATCTCGTACGAGCAGGTCACATGGGCCACAGCCCAGGGCACCAAGCTCAGCTTCGGCATCCAGGCCGCCATCTGCGCCGCCGCATTTGTGCTCATTCTCGTCCTGCTGCGCTGGGGCAAGGCCATGCGCGTGTGGTCCGGCCCTCTGAACTTTGCCACCAGCTAGCCAGTCGGCGTTTCTTCCCATTGGCTAGGGTTTTATGTTGGGTTGCTCTCTGCCGTGTATTCCCTGCGCGGAACAATCGTGTAATTATCCTTCTACGGCCCCTCTTTCCGCAACGGTGTCGGTGTCGCCGGTAGCCAAAGCCTAGACTCGCTACATTTCATGGACTATTGACGGTCGCCTCTCCGAAACCTCGACTATTGATGTGATAAGTCCGGGCCTTGTTCTAGAACGGTCCAGCACTTGGAAGGGCCAGACCGCTAGCGAGGACACCCGGCTTCAGCTGGCCCAAACGGGAACAGGGCCTCGTTTCAGCCAGCCAAATGTCCACGCTAACGCGACTTTGGCGTCTAAAATGCTGCCAAGCTCCTCTACAGTCTGAGTTTGACTGTTTTGGGCTGTCTGCATCGAATTAGCAACCCCTTTGAGAAGACTAGTCTAGCCCGCCACCGCAATAACTCTTTCACTCGCCATTACTCTTACCCAACGTATCAGATGCATTGGCCACTGTACGGCCAGCCCCGACGACCTTGAGTTGATGAAGACGGGCTTAAATAAGTTGAAATCGCCTCGCTGTCTCTGTCTCTCAGAGAGGTATCGAACAAGTTGACAACAGGAACATTCCAGCCACCATCCGCACTTTCTCAACCATGTCGACCTCAACCAGCCCGCCCATCACAACGGCCACCCCGTCCATCGCGGATGCCGAGAAATTCATCGAAGATGCCTGGCTCAACCAGGAGCTGCAGGACGAGTTCCTGAAGGCGTCGGCGGCCGGCGGGGACATGACGGCGTGGTTCACGTCCAAGGGCTACAACACGTCGCTCCCCGAGGTCAGCTACGTGTGGGACGCCTGGAGCAACAAGTCGCTCACCTCCTTCTCTGGCACCTACAACACGTTCCTCAACGGGCAGTCCGGCGGCCCCACCGTGACGGTCGCCGCCGGCTCAGTCACGGTCAACGACGTGGCCCTCGTCGGCTACACTTTCACCAACGGCACCCTCGCGTGGACGGCGGACAAGAACACGTCTAGCGGCTCGCTCACCTTTGTTAGCTTCGTCGACCTCAACCTCGGGCCCGGCACGGCGCTGCCCACTGGCCCCAACGTCTACATCGGGCCGCAGTTCAAGGGCCAATTTGCGCCGTTCGGGAGCTACCCGGCCGGCGGCCAGCCCAACATTTACGGGCGCGTCGGCCGCTTCCCCGCCGACTTTGCCAGCGAGATCACCAGCGACCCCAACAGCACCGTCGACCACGCGCTGCCATCGGCGGGCAGCGCACTGGCGCAGTGGGCCGACACGTACTCGATCAACTCGTACGACGCCAGCTCCAAGACGTGGGTATCGACCAGCGACACGCTCGTCATCGGCACCGACGGCTCGCTGGAGTACAACGGCACGGCCATCACGACCTTCTCCTTCGTCAGCGAGTTCCTCAAGATCGACGCGGGTACCGGCGGCAACACCTTCAACCTGCACGCGGCCTTCCTCAGCACCGACCACTCCACCAGCGCCGACCCATACACGGGCAACCAGTTCTGGGGCCACAAGTGGGCGGCCGGGGCGACAGAGCCGACGGGCGGGCCCAACATCATGGGGACCGTCGGCGGGGCGCCGGCATCCAACCCGCCGCCCGGCTTCACCGTCCTGACGTGGCTGACGCGGCTCGTCGGCTTCTCGTTCCTCATCTTCCAGATCGTGCACGCGCTGCGCCAGGAGCGGGCGCAGCGCGACCTGCTGCGCGAGGTGCGCGACCGCGCCAACGACCAGAACGACATTGACCCCAACGAGACCGGGCCGCGCGGCGAGCGGGCGCCGCCTCCATCGCCCGCCAGCGGCCGGTCCGAGGCCGGCGACGACAGCGACCCCAGCGAGAGCGACCACGACGACAACAACAGCGATGCCGGCGGCAGCGAGTTGGACCCCGCGGACCAGCAGGAGAAGAACGGGCTGACGAACTCGGTCAAGAACGGCGTGGGCCAGCAGGTTAATGGCGACGTCAACAAGGGGAACGGCGAGTCGGGCGGCGGGGAGGATCCCGCCAACGAAGATCCCGCGGGCGGCGACGGCCCGATGGATGCTGGGCCGTTCGACCTGCGAACCAACGGCGGCCTGTTCAAAGGCGTCAAGTTGGACAGTGGGGACATGACCGGATTTGATGATGTGATTCCGGACGGGTTCGAGTGAGGTCGGACAGACCTATCTACATAGGCAAGCAGATAACAACTAGAACTAGATACCAGAGTCGCGCAGAGTCTGGGACCGGCACAGCACGGTAAATGTAGTAGGTAAGGTATCAATGAATAAAATATATCCGCTTTTAACAAATTTTGGTTGCGGTCTGCAATGACAATATGAACAAACCCTAACAACACTCAGCTCACCACACCTTGCACGTCGTCCTCATCAGCCACCGTCGCGCTGTACAGCCGCGCAAAGGCGGACCCGGGCTGGTCCAGCAGGGCGTACGGGCTGTCGAACTCGACCAGCCGGCCGTCGTCGAGCACGGCCACCTTGTCAAAGTCCATGATGGTGTCCAGCCGATGGGCTACGGCGATGATGGTGTGGCTGGCGAAGCGCTTGCGGATCAGCCGCTGCATCATTTCCTCCGTCTTGGCGTCGATGCTGCGTCACATGCAGATCAGCATAGCTCAGCAGAACACAGGTAATCATGCACCGAGTCACCGGATCACAGAGTCGCGTACCTGCTAGTAGCTTCATCGAGGACGAGGATGGTGCTAGAACGCAGCATGGCGCGGGCGAGACAGAACAACTGGCGCTGGCCACTGGACAGATTCACATCCTCGATATCGACACCCAGGCCACCAGCGCGCTCGACGGTATCCAGCAGCTGCACGCTGCGCAGGGCAGCCACGATAGCATCGTCGGCGGCGGCGCCGGCGGGGTCGGCGTTGAGACGCACGGAGCCCTTGAGCAGGAACGGGTGCTGGGGCACGGCGACGATGCGGCGGCGCACCTCCTGGCGCGGCAGCGTGGCCAGGTCGACGCCGTCGACGCGGATGCGCCCGCCCTGCAGCTCCAGCAGCCGGAACAGGCTCGCCACCAGCGACGTCTTGCCGCTGCCCGTGCGCCCGCACACGCCGATCTTCTCACCTGCTTTGATGGAGAGAGACACGTGCTTGAGAACCAAGTCGTCGCCGCTGGGAAAGTCAGTTAGTTGAACTGAATGAAAGACACTCAAAATTGGGAACCCACTTGTAAGCCGCAGACAGATCCTCCAGCTCGATGGCGCCGGCGGCAGGCCAGTCGGGTGGCGGCATGTCGGTCTCACCAGGCAGGTCCTCAGCCACGGCCGTCTCGGTAAAGGTCTTGACGCGGGCGACAGAGCCGATGTGCGTCTCGAGCATGGTCCAGAAGGTGACGAGCAGCTTGATGTTCTGGCTGAACTGGATGACGTTCAGCAGGGCAAGGCCAACACCGCCAGCCGCCACCGTCCCGCGCAGCTGAACTACCAGAACAATCAGCAACACGGCGACGGCAGCAACAAGCAGGTCCAGCACCAGCGTCAGCCAGCGCTGCACGGCGAATAGCAGGTAGAAGGGCCGCTGCGAGCGGTCCAGCAGCGCGTCGTTCTTGCTGGCCAGCGCGCCTTGCCACCCGAATGCGCGCACCGTGGCCAGCCCGCCCAGCGTCTCTTCGAACAGCGAGTACAGTGGCGCCTTGGTCTCGAGGTCCATCAGCCGCAGCTGCCGCGACGTGCGCAGGTACACCTTCTGGATCCCGTACAGCGCGCCCAGCACCACGGGGAACGACACGGCCGCGTACACGGACCCCACGCCGATGAGCGCCATCTGCGCGAGGCAGAGGACAAACGCTGCGGCGTGTCAGTTATATAATGTGTGGGAGCCGGGGAACTCACTGGCAAACGTGTTGAGCGCGGCGATGGGCAACTCCATGTCTATTAGCTGCAGGTCCTGGCTAAAGCGGTTCATGGTCACTCCTGAGTCGGTCGTGGCGAAGAAGGCCATGGGCGCACTGCCGGTCGGTCAGCACTTTATCAGAGAAAATGGGCAGGGGACTCACCTCAGGACCGTGTTGAGCAGGGCCAGGTGGAACCGCTCGCCGGAACGCGGGACCATGGTGATGATCATTTGCCTAACTAGCATCAGCGTTGTCTTTGCTGTAATGTGGAAAGTAAACTTACCAGCAGCTCACGCCCAGGCACACAATAGCGGCACCCCCGAGCATGGCGTAGATGCCGAGCCAGTAGCCCAGCCGGCTGTTGGGATGGGCCTCATTGTCGGCCGCCCACCATTGCACCCACACGTCTGCATTGGTCACAATTAGCACAACACCGCTGTGGTGAAAGTCTCGCAGCAGCACTCACTCGGGAACGACTGGCAAAACACAAAGCCGACAATGGCGACGACAAACACAAGGCTGGCCCACCAGCCCACTGAACGCACGTAGTACATGTAAATCTGCACGTCGCCCGTCTGCCGGCTGGTGTCGGGCTCGGACTCGTCGTCGCGGGGCGCAGCCGACTCGCTCGACGACGACTTGGCAGCACCGTCAGGCTTTGACCCGAGACTCTTATCATCAGGCTCCTCGTCAAAGTCAGTACAGCTACTACTACTCCCATCGTCAGCCGTATCCGCAGCCACACCCGTCCAGTCGGCGCGGGGCAGCGCGAACGACGACACGTAGCCGCCGGCGTCGTTGAGCGCGGCAAAGGATCCCTGGGCGGCGATGGTCCCGCTCGGGCTCAGGACCACGACGTGGTCGGCGTAGGGCAGGCGCGCGGCCGACGACGACGCCAGCACCACGGTCGCGCCCAGCTCGCGCAGCAGCCCTTTGTCGCCCAGCAAGCTGTGGAACACGTGGTTCTCCGTCGCCATGTCGAGCCCGCTGAGCGCGTCGTCCAGAAGCACCAGCTCGCGGCGGGCGTACACGGCGCGCGCCAGTGCCTAACAGTGCGAATTAGCAGATGAGATATAAACAAATACGACGAAAGCAAAGAATTGGGTGGAAGTAAAAACAAAACAAAAGGGGGGAAACACGTACAATCCTCTGTCCCTGCCCACCGCTCAACGCAACACCACCGCTGCCAATGCGCGACGCATCGCCCCTAGGCAGCTGGCGGAAGTCGCGCAGCAGGGCGCAGGCGCGCACGACGCGGGCGTACCACTTCTCGTCGTAGGCGGCGGCGGCACCAACAATGGCGTCGCGCACGGAGCCGTTCATGTGCCAGGGTGTCTGGGCGCAGTAGGCGACGCTGGTCGCGGACAGGGCCACGGATCCCGCGCGCGCTGGCACCTCACCCAGCAGCGCGTGCAGCAGCGTCGACTTGCCGCAGCCGACGGGCCCGACGACCACGGTTAGTTTGCCCCGTGGGACGGTCAGCGAGATGTCGGTCAGCAGCGGCGGTTTGGCGGCGTCCCAGCCGAAGGCGCCGGCGTGGACGGCGATGGCGTCGGGCGGCGCGGGTTTTTCCGTGCTGGTGCCGGGGAGATGGTCAGGGGAGTGGACGCGCGTGTCGGCGCGCTCGGCCGACTCGAGAAAGGCCTGGATGCGCGCGAAGCTGCCGACACCGCCCAGAAACGCCGCCAGCGACATGATCAGCGACGCCAGCGGCTCCGACAGCAACGCGAACAGCGACAGCGCCGTGAACACGCGCGCCGTGTCGAGCGTCTCGGTGTTGCTGTCGCGGGCGCGCGCCGAGAAGACGGCGAAGGTCAGCACCGGCGCAAACACCTGCGTCACGTATGCTGGCCAGACTGTCAGTGACTGCCCCAGCTAACAGGCTGCGAGGGACAACGCACCAAACACCATGTTCCAGATGATCAGCTTGCGGAAGCGCTTCGAGATGCGCAGCTCGTCGACGCGCAGCTGCTGCAGGCTGGCCAGCAGCGTGTCTTTGAGCCCGCACATCTTGACGCCCTTCATGGCCGCCAGCATGGCCGCCGTGGCCGAGATGCGCCGCTCGATGGCCTCGAGCCACATGGCCTGGCGCGACACGATGAAGTTCATGGCCACCAGCGAGCCGAGCAGCGCCACTGGGCAGTCAGTCAGCCCCTGCCATTATCATTACATGGGGAGTGGGACAGCCTTACCGACAGACACGACAACCGGCACCACACAGGCAACACCAAGCTGCTGCTGCAGCAGGAAGATAGCCACGCCGACCTCGGCGGCGTTGGCCCAGACCTCGTGCATGGTCTGGCAGCCCTGGACGATGCGCTCCATGTCGGCGCTCATGAGCGTCATGGCGGCCGCGGGGTCGACGTCGCCGAGCCCGAGCGTGGCCGTCTTGGCGTAGACGGCGGCCACGAGCGCGCCGCGCAGCATGGTCACGGTGCGGAACGTGCGGTGCTGGTACTGGCCCATGCTGGCGGCGATGCCGACATAGACGAAAAAATACGCCCCGATCAGCCCGTAGCCCGCCTGTGTTGTTGCGGGCGTGATGGGTTCTTGCGAGAGCTTGATTGCGCGGTTGATCAGGAACGGCTGGCTGAATGTGAGCGCGGTCAGGCAGGCCCGTGGGAACAGCGTGTGCGCGATCGGCCACTTGAGCACGCCGAACGAGGCGCGTAGGAGCGCGTGCGGTGATGGTGATTTCTGGGTTACTGTGTGTGCGGTGTGTTAGCAAGCGGCAAACAGCAGGCAGGATAAGGCGAGAAAGGTCTAGCAAAATAACACAACACAACACAACAAAGCAACCAAGGAAAACCCCCAAAAACGCACCCAAAGCCCATGCCGCTCTTAGCCGCGCATGGCAGTACGCAGCCTGGAGGTGTTTGTCCAGCGCAAACAGATCATCCACAACCAGCACGCGGCCAAACCCGGCACGGAACAGCGCATTGAGCCAGGTGAAGAACACGCGACTAAACACGCTGCTCGTCGCCTCGGGCGGGTACAGGGCGCGCACGGCGGGGCGCAGCAGGCGGCGTTTCTCGACCGCTTCGGCGACGAGCACGGCCGCTTTCACTGCTGCGGCAGCGATGGCTAGGTATGCCAGGGTTTTGTTGTCATTGTGGCCGTTGCTTTGGGAGCTGGCGCGGAGCCAGAGCGTGCGCGTGTGCGCTGCGTCGAACAGTAGTGTGGAGAGGAGGAAGATGCTGAGTAGTGAGGACGGCCGCACGGCGCGCGTGTGCTCGAGGTATGAGAGGAGGCAGAGAGTGAGCGTGACGAGCGGTGTGAGCGCGGCCGCGGCGAGCGTAGTTCGCGTGCGCGCTGCTGATGGGTACGTCCAGAGTACGAGTGTTGCGAGCTGCAGGCCGGCGAGGGCGAGCCAGGAGGACTGGGCTGGGGTCAGTGGGTGACTTCTTCTGAATTGTAGGTAATTAGCTCTGGATTATCCTCATGAGGTGCTCACAATTTTGACGGCAGCTAGGGCGTTTCCGGCGGCCGTTAGCTTGCGGTCGCGCTTCAGGAGAAACCACACGCGCAGCGGCAGCACGGCCAGCACCAGCCCGAGCGGCAGTAGTGTCAGGACGGACTCTTCGAAGAGCAGCGTGAAATCGAAGCCGCCGCGACAGGCGCTACCCGCGTACGGGCCGAACGTGTCGTCGACGCCGTCGCATTGCCTCGCCAGCGACTGAGCCATGGCCTTGGAGTTTCAAAAAAGAAGAATATGATTTTTTTTTTGGCAAGACCCTCCCTTTCGTGCACACAAGCAGGCTATAGTGGTTTTGCACCCAGGGGAATGAAAATCTGGGGAAGGAGCGGCGCGATCGACGGGTGTCAGAGGCCAGGGACTGCGAGCGGAGAGACACGACAGAGAGTGACGCACAAGGTCCTGGGTTGCGGGCTCATACATATTAATTTCCATGCCGCTGCCTTCACGATATTGGTTCCTGTCTGTTCCTGGTGTTGGGGCTGACGATCGCCGGAAATAGTTTTCCCATTTATTTTCCTTCCGTTTTTCATTCTTTTTTGGGTTCCCCCTTTTTCTTCACCCAACCTTGGTTTTGACCTCGCCCCTCGCCCGCGGCATTTACAGTCTGCATGCAGCGGACTAGATATCCATATCAGGCAAGTCGACTATATCTCTCGTTCGCAATGAGACGCTGCTCCTGCAAATGCTGCCAAGGACGAGCTGCCCAGCCAGCGGCAGACTTCTACTCGTCATCGTGACCCATCGTCATAAAGTCGTGCTGTGTCGACATGCGGCTGGCAGCAGCAGCAGCAGCGTTGTGCTCCCAATGCCGCTTTCCGGTCAGAGGAGACGAAAAGTGGTGGTTGTACAACCCCGGATTTCGGCCCGTGGGGCGTCGGCCGCCGGCTAATGTTCCCTAATCCCTGCCGCAACCCGCAGGTGTCAACTTTTGCGCTAAGCCAGTCGCTGCACGGGAAGCAGGGGTTTTGGCCCCGGCGCGCGTGCTACCCTTGCGGAATTCGAGTCTGCTATTGGGCCATATTAACGTGACGTCGTGGTGGCAGCCGGGGGCGAACCGGTAGCACATTTTCGGATTCTTGTTTTTTGCGTGGTACTGAGATGGATGCAGATGCGCCTCTCGGCCCGGGCGTGGCTTGGTTCCTGGCCCTGACATGGTTCGCCTCCCCGAGCTGACACGTTGCGTGACACGGCTGGCCGATGGCATTTCTCGGCCAGCGTCGCAGATGCGGTCATCGACTAACCCGTAGAGAGACTGGCGTCCTCTCAGCCGCTTGCGCCGATGCTCGCCCCAACAGTATTGCAGACAGCGTCTCCGCTTGCACTACCGCGGTGCGGCTGGCTAATGTGTACTGTCCAGCACGCTTTTCGCCCGATGCTGGCCAACTGCCTATTTGCGGGCCCGGGCGTGCCTGGTTGGCTGGCTCGTGCCGACGTGCAGCGCGATCGACACGCGGGTTTCCCTTTGCGCCGCGGCCGTCCACGGCACCTATATAATCCACGGAGCCTGGAGCTTGCGAGGGAATAATCACTCAGCATGTAGCCGACCTCGCACCGCAGGCGGCCCAAGTCCAGACAAGACGAGCTTATTCCCCTGGGCCTCGACAGGCTTTCTCTCGACCCGGCCAAGAGACGGGATATGACAGCGAGATCGACCTGCCAAAAACCGTAACGCCCGCTGTCGATCCCTATTCTCATAACCTAATGATGGGACCGCGAGACTGTACCCGTCCGAGCTTCTGCCCAGACCAGCCAGCCCTCTAACAGGCAGAACAGGATATATCGCGGGCGACTAAAAATAAGTGATCGTCGCCGCTGGAAAATTTCTGCTAAATGTCTGGAAATGCCACGCCGCCAGCTGCAGGCGTCGGCGGTTTTCGCCAAGCTCCGTTGGGCTAGTCTGTGTGTGTGTGTTGTGGAAATTTTCATGACATGGCATGATGGCATGATGGCATGGCATGGCATGGCGTCGGGTACGGAGCTAGAAGACGAAAACGCAAATGCCACATCCAGCTACTGTCTCTCACGATCAAGGCCAGGTCAACCGCTGCCCGATGACGGGGGGGGCTTGAGGCGAGTATGAGTCCCGGGCGACTGTCCCCGGGTGGTCTGTCTCGTCTCGACTGCAGCTCCTATCTGGGGTGCAGTGTTGTTAATTACAAAATACACGACGTGCCTTGTTGACCTGCGCCGTGCGATTTCTTCCCGTCAGTGCAGCGCATCCGTACCTTGATCATATTGCCATCGCGATCTTGCTGCACACCACTTGCACTGCTGTCTTGATTGCCTGCATACCTTACCTACCTTCTTACATACCTTCCGTTGTCTACTGTCGTACCACTTGATAGTCTTGCAGACCTCACAGATTGCAGACCTTACAGAGTCTACCATGAATTCTCCCAGCCCCATCAGCGACTGGGCAACGTATCTGGCGGGAATGGCTCCCTGCCGGTTCCCGCACTTCAGCCGACCCGCCAGCGGCGCCGCAGCTGCAGAGTCGGCCGCCGTGGCCGTCGAGCACGAACACGCCGCCAAGTTGGCCTCGGCCGACGACGCGGACGCGGTGCTGCGGACGGCTTGGGCACTGCTTCTGCGCTGCTACACGGGGCAGGACGACGTCTGCTTCGGTGTGATGTCTGGCGGCGACCTGCTCGGCGTGGCCCGCTTCCGTCTCGACGAGCGCACGTCACTGGGCGAGGCGGTGCGGACGAGCAGCGCCGAGCTTGCCGGGCAGCTCCCGCAGATCCCCGCGCACTTTGCCCGCCGTTGGGACCACGCCCTCTTTGACACGGCTGTGGAGATGTCCAACTCCACGGCACCGGGTCTGTCTCACATGGACGAGACACTGGTGTCTCACTCGGTACTTACGCCTTGCGTCATTGTATCTTCCGTGATTGTTGTGGCTGACAAAGACAGCAGCACCAATACAAGCTCCACCTCGTTGCAAAGCACAACACGGCCGGAATGAAGTTGACACTTGAGTGGAACAGCGCACTCGGAGTGTCCGCGGTGCAGGGCCAGCTGGTAGCCAGCACGCTGAGCACGATCCTGACCAACATACTCAGCAGCCCCCCCGACACTTGTCTCACCAAACTCGACTGCCTGAGCCCAGCCAACCTGGGCCAGGTCAGTGAGTGGAACAACAGCGTGTCGGTGCGACCGGTCGAGCGGTGCGTGCACGACGTGGTTGCCGACCGCGTGCGCGACCGCCCCGGCGCCGAGGCCGTGCGCGCCTGGGACGGCTCGTTCACGTACCGCGAGCTCGACGCCGTGGCCACCCGCCTGGCCGCTCGTCTGGCGCGGCTCGGCGTCGGCCCTGAGGTGCTCGTTCCGCTGTGCTTTGAAAAATCGGTATGTGAAGGAAGCCCCTTTTCTCGTGTCTGCGTCACGTGACTTGCTCAGGGGTCAGGGGGGGCTGTTTACTATGTCTACCTTTTGCCTACCTACCTTCTGTACCACGGCTAACGAGACTAGAAATGGACCGTGGTTGCCATGCTTGCCGTGATGAAAGCCGGCGGGGCGTTTGTGCCGCTGGACCCGTCGCACCCCGTCGAGCGGCTCCGCGGACTTTGTGAATCAGTCGGCGCCAGCCTCGTGCTCTGCTCCCCTGGTCTCGCAGCCATGCTTGCGGAGGTGGTCGACACGGTGCTGGCTGTGGACGAGACGGTGTTGAGCGGCACAGAGATGGCTGACAGCCTGCCGTCCGTGTCTCCTGCCAACGCTGCATATGTCATCTTCACCTCTGGCTCGACCGGCAAGCCCAAGGTAAGTCTGCAGTTTGTATTTGTGTCAGTTGACTCCATAGGACGAGATTGACTAACCGAATCAGGGCACCGTCGTTGAGCACCGGGCGTTCTGCTCGAGTGCCCGGGCCCACGGCCCCGCGCTGCGCATCGACGGGACCTGCCGGGTGCTGCAGTTTGCCGCGCACACCTTCGACGCCAGCCTGGTGGAGATGCTGACGCCGCTGATGACGGGCGGGTGCATCTGCATCCCCAGCGAGCACGAGCGGCTCAACGACCTCGAGGGCGCCATCGGGCGCATGCGCGTCGACCACGCCGTGCTGACGCCGTCGTTTGTCGGGTTCCTCACGCCCGCCGCCGTGCCCAGCCTGCGCCGGCTCGTGCTGGCGGGCGAGGCCATGGCGCCGGCGCACGTCGCCACCTGGTCGCACATCGAGCTCGTCAACGGCTACGGCCCGGCCGAGAGCTCCGTCGCCGCCGTCGTCAACTCGCGCGTCGGCCCCGCTACTGAGCCCAACGACATCGGGATGCCTTGCGGCGTACGCTGCTGGCTGGTCGACCCGGCCGACCACGACCGCCTGGTGCCGGTGGGCTGCGTGGGAGAGTTGCTGCTCGAGGGCCCGAGCCTGGCCCGCGGCTACCTCAACGACGCCGCCAAGACCGAAGACAGCTTCGTCTTTGACGTGGCGTGGGCAAGGCAGAATACCGATGTACACCAAAACGGTAGACATGAGAATGGCCGCCGCTTCTATAAGACGGGCGACCTGGCGCGCTACAACTCGGGCTCCGGCTCGTTCAGCTACGTCGGGCGCAAGGACACGCAGATCAAGTTCCACGGGCAGCGCATCGAGCTGGGCGAGATCGAGCACCACCTAGCCGTCGACGACAGCGTGCAGCACGCCATGGTCTTGCTCCCGAAACGGGGCCCCTTGGCCCAGCGGCTAATTGTGGTTCTGTCGCTTGCATATGCTGTCCTAGCCTCGTCTGCTGCCGGTCGTGACAAGACTGGACAGGCGTCAGGCGCACTGGAGCTGGCTACGAACCCGGCAGCTACGCAGCCCGTGCTGCAGCGCATCCGGTCGCGGCTCGACGCGCGGCTGCCGGCCTACATGGTGCCGTCAACGTGGCTGTGCGTCGCGGCCATGCCCATGCTGCCGTCGCGCAAGATGGACCGCAAGTCGGTGGCGACGTGGGTCGAGAGTGTGCTTAGCGCCGATGAGTGCCAGCGGCTTGTCATCGGACAGCACACCCCTGACACATACACCGAAGTCCTGACAGCCGCCGAAGACGACAAGCCGCTGACCGAGACCGAGGCCACGCTCCGTGACATCTGGAGCCGGGTGCTAAATCTCCCGGCCGCCAACATCAGCGCAACCGGCCACAGCTTCCTCAGCCTGGGCGGCGACTCCATCTCTGCCATGTCGTGCGCGAGCCACGCCAAGAAGGCGCGCCTGGGCCTGGCCGTGCAGGATATTCTCAAGGCGCAGTCGCTGCGGCAGCTGGCCACCAAAGCCAAGGCCAGGCCGACGCCCCAAGACGGCGACAACCTCGATGACGACGAAGACGAAATACTCGACACGCCGTTTGACCTCTCGCCCATCCAGCAGCTGCACTTCCAGGTGCGCGGCGAGGCGCAGGGCGAGCAGCAGCACTTCAACCAGAGCTTCCGGCTGTGCCTGGCGCGGCCCGTCGACGAGCGCGCCCTGCGGGATGCGCTCGAGGCCGTCGTGCGCCGCCACGCCATGCTGCGCGCGCGCTTCCAGCCCAGCCCCCACACCGGAGAGTGGCAGCAGCTCGTCACGGCCGACGCGGCCGGGTCGTACCGCTTCCGCTCGCATGGCGTGCTGCAGGCCTCCGCGGCCGAGGCGGCGCTGGCCAGCGCGCAGGGCTGTCTCGATGTGCGGCGCGGCCCGCTTGTCGCAGTAGAGCTTTTCATTACGGAAAACAGTGAAGCTCAACAGCAGCAACTCTTTCTGACAGCGCACCACCTCGTCATCGACCTCGTGTCGTGGCGCGTGGTGCTTGAGGAGCTGGAAGAACTCCTCGACACCACCAACCCCAACAATCAGCCTACCACACATCGCTCCATGCCCTTCCGGCGCTGGGTAGCGCTGCAAGCCGCCGACGCTCAATCCCACCCCATTTCCCAAGCCCTACCCACCGCCTCCCCTATCCCCCCCGCCGATCTCGCGTACTGGGCCATGGCCAACGGGCGCCCGAACCTCTACGGCGCCGTGGCAGGAGCAGGCTTCGAGCTCGACGCCGCCACGACCGCGACACTGCTCACAAAATGCCACGCCCCGCTGCGCACCGAAACAATCGACATCCTCCTCGCCGCTCTGGCGTGGTCGTTTACCTCTGCCTTCCCCGACCGCGCGCCGCCGGCCATCTTCAACGAAGGCCACGGCCGCGAGCCGCCCCTCACCACCGACGACTCGGAAAACGAAGTCGACATTGCGCGCACCGCCGGCTGGTTCACGACGCTGTTCCCCATCGCGCTCACCAATGACGCCACATCGTTCACCGACGCGCTGGCGCAGACCAAAGACGCGCGGCGGCGCGCGCCGCGCAACGGCCGCGCGTACTTCGCTGCACGCTTCCACAGCCCAGAAGGCCGCACCACGTGGGCAGCCGCGCACAAGACCATGGAGGTGTCGTTCAACTTCCTGGGCCGGTACCAGCAGCTGGAGCGGGCGGGCGCGCTGCTGCAGGCGGCGCCGCACGCGGCCATGGCCGGCGAGGCTGGCAGCGCCAGCAGCGGGGCGGCCGACTGCGGGCCGGGCGCGGCGCGGTTCGCGCTCGTCGAGGTGTCTGCTGTGGTCGTGGCTGGCGGCGCGCTGCGGGTGAGTTTCGCGTGGAACCGCGGCATGCGCCACCAGGGCCGGCTCCGGGACTGGGTGGCGACGTGTCAGGATGTGTTGCAGCGTGACGCGGTTGCGCTGTTGCCGGGGATGCCGAGACGGGCGACCGCGGGCGATTTCCCGCTGCTGCTGCCGGCGCTGACGACGGCTGAGCTGGATTTGTTTGCACGCAGCCGTTTGCCCGACCTGGGTGCTGGCCGTGGCTGGGACGCCGTCGAGGACGTCTACCCAGCGTCGCCGATCCAGCAGGGCCTGCTGCTGAGCAGAACCAAGGACGGCGCGGTGTATGCTGTGCGCCGTGAGTTCTGGGTAAGGTATAGTGATGACAATAACGTGGAAAAAGGGGTCGACGCTGCCCGGCTCGTGCGCGCGTGGAGGGCCGTGGTGCGCCGCCACGCGCTGCTGCGCACCGTCTTTGTTGATGCCCTCGCCGCCGCGCGCGCCGGCAGCCACGACCAGGTTGTTCTGACAGATGTAGATCCCGAGGTCATCGTGCAGCAGTGCGCAGGCACAGATACTAACACCAACAGTGGTGAAGACGAGATGCGCCGGCTAGCAGATGCGCTGCAGACAATGCAGTACCGCGACGGCGCGCCGCAACACCGGCTGGCCGTGTTCCACAACGGCAACGGCGGCAGCGCGGTGTTGTGCGTGCTGGAGCTAAGCCACGCCATCATGGACGGCGCATCGATGGATATTCTGGTCCGCGACCTCGCGCATAGTTACGAGCGCGACAGCGACGACTTCAACAACCTGCCACGCCCCCTATTCAGCCCATTCCTGGCGAGCCTACAGCAGCGCAGCGCCGAGCGCGACCTGGCCTTCTGGACCACCCACCTCGCCGGGCTCGAGCCGTGCCACTTCCCCGTGCTTGACGACGGCGCCAGCACCACCACCTCAGCCCGTCAACTCCGCTCGCTACGCGTCGACCTCCCACACCTCCCATCACTACGCGCAGCGTGCGACGCCGGCGGCGTCACGCTGCCGAACGCGTTCCACGCCGCGTGGGCGCTGACACTGGGCGCCTACACGGGCGCGGTCGACGTGTGCTTCGGGTACCTCGTGTCGGGGCGCGACGAGGCCTCCGCGGACGCCGTTGGGCCGTTCATCAACATGGTCACGCAGCGGGTGCAGCTCGACTCGACACTGACCCTCCGGCAGGTCCTCGAGGCCGTGCAGCGCGACCAGCTCGCGTGCATGCCGGCGGCGCAGACGGCCGCGCTCGCCGAGGTGCAGCACGCACTCGGCGTGCCCGGCGGCATGGCGCTGTTCAACACGTGCCTGTCGTACCGCCGGCGGACACCAGAGGAGGCCCCCGGCCAGCTGCTGTGCGAAGATGCGGCGCCCATCCACGACCCGACCGAGTATCCGCTGTCGGTCAACATCGAGACGGACGACGCGCAGGGCAGCGCAGCCGTCGACGTCGATTTCTGGACGGACGCCATCGCCCCCGCACAGGCCGAGCACGTCGCGGCCACGTTCGCGCACGCGCTGCGCAATATCGCCAGACACATGGACACGGCTCTTGCGGACCTTGACGGCGTCCCCGAGGCAAGCACGCAGCGCATCTGGGAGTGGAACGCGCACATGCCGGCAACCGTGGCGCAGGTGGTGCACGGCGCGGTGGCGACGCAGGCGGCGCGCCAGCCGCAGGCACAGGCTGTCCGGGGGTGGGACCGCGACCTTAGCTTCGCCGAGCTGGACGAGTATGCGGACCTGCTCGCGCACTATCTGGGCGGCCTGGGCGTGCGCGCCGAGGTGCTCGTTCCCGTGTGCTTCGACAAGTCGGCGTGGACCGTCGTGGCCATGCTGGCTGTGCTCAAGGCTGGTGGCGCTGTGGTCCCGCTCGATGCTGGACACCCCGCACACGCCCTCGCGGAAAAGGTCGCCAGCACGCGCGCGCAGGTTGTCGTGACGTCAGAAACCCGCGCGGAGCTATTTACGGGCATGTCGGCGGTGGAGTCGGTCGTGGCGGTCGGCCCGGGCCTGCTGGCGCGGCTGGCGGCTGCTCCCGAAGCAGTGTCGGCGTCAGATGGCACAGCCGGCGCAGCCCCCGACAACGCCGCCTTCGTCATGTTCACGTCGGGCAGCACCGGGAAGCCCAAGGGCGTGGTGCTCACGCATAGCGCACTGGTGACGAGCGCGCTGGCGCACGGCGCAGCACTAGGACTCGGCACCCACACGCGGTTCCTGCAGTTCGCGGCGCACACGTTCGACAACAGCCTCGAGGAGATGTTCACGACGCTGATCTACGGCGGCTGCGTTTGCGTGCCGTCGGACGCGGACCGGCTGGGCGACCTGCCGGGCGCCATCGCGGCGCTCAACGCCAACTTCATGGACCTGACCCCTACCGTGGCCGCGCTGCTGCGGCCAGCACAGGTGCCGAGCATCCGCGGGCTAGCTGTCGGCGGCGAGGCGTTGACGCAGGAGGTGCTGGACGCGTGGGGCGGTGCTGTGCCGCTGCACAACCAGTACGGGCCCAGCGAGTGCTCCGTGAACGCCGCCCACCGGCTGCACGCCGACGCGGCCGGCGACGTGGCCAATATTGGGACGAGCGTCGGTAGCGTGTCGTGGGTGGTGGACGCAAAAGACTACAATCGCCTCGTTCCCGTGGGCTGCGTCGGCGAGCTGCTGATCGAGGGCCCCATCTTGGCGCGCGGCTATCTGGGCATGGCGGCCGAGACGGCAGCGGCGTTTGTCGAGATGCCGCGGTGGGCGGCGCAGGACCCGCGGCATGCTGAAAAGGGGGCCCGTAGGATGTACAAGACGGGCGACCTGGTGCGGTACAACTCGGACGGCTCGCTGGTCTACCTCGGCCGCAAGGACACGCAGGTCAAGCTGCACGGCCAGCGCATCGAGCTGGGTGAGATCGAGCACCACGTTAGGGCGGCCCTGCCGGCGCACGCCCAGTGCTCAGTCGAGCTGGTGGCGCTGGCCGGCGCAAAGAAGGCGCTGGCCGTGTTTGTTTACATTACCCCTGATGCTGATGTCGGGAAGGACAAACCCACGCACAAATCGAATGACAATAATCGGAATAAAGAAACCAGCAATAAAATCAACAAAGAAATCAACAAGAGAAACAACAAGGGCATGGGCAGGGACGACAATGTTCGGATCCTGCCCATGGGCACAAAATTCGGTGCTCTTGCCCAGGCTGTCGTCAGCGCCGTGGCTACACAGGTGCCCTCGTACATGGTGCCGAGCCTGGTGCTCCCCGTGTCGGCAATGCCCCTGACCTCGTCGGGCAAGCTGGACCGCCGGCGGTTGCGCAACCTAGCCGAGGCACTCTCGGTAGGTGACAACAACAGCAACAGCAACAGCAACAGCAACAGCAATAGCAACAGCAACAACAACAACAACATGGCAGTCTACCGAATCGGGGCGAGCACCGCCGGCGGTCGTGCCCCAGAAACGGACATGGAAAAGAGCCTGCAGGCGCTGTGGGCGTCGGTGCTGCACGTGCCCACCGCGTCCATCGGCGCTGACGACAGCTTCTTCCGTCACGGGGGCGACTCGGTCGGGGCCATGCGGCTCGCGGCGGCGGCCCGGCAGCAGGGCATCTCGCTTGCGGTTGCCGCCATTCTGCAAACTCCCAGGCTCAGCGAGATGGCCAAGGCGGCTATTGCTATGGATCAAGGTGTGAGTCAGGGGGCTAGCAACGGGGACAGTATGTCCCAAGACACGGCAGCCTCCAGTCCCGCCCCCTTTACACTCCTCAAGAACACAACCACCATGAACCTGCACCAACTCCAAGACCACGTGGCATCCATCTGCCGCATCAGCAGCGCGTCTATCGAGGACATGTACCCGTGCACAGCGCTACAAGCCGGGCTCGTGGCCGCCTCACAACGCAGCCCCGGGGCGTACGTGGCCGTGAACGCGTACCAGCTGCCGGCCGGTACCGACCTAACCCGCTTCAAAGCCGCGTGGCAGGCCGTGTTTGACGCCGAACCCATCCTGCGCACGCGAGTCGTATTCATACAGGGACTAGGCTTTTTCCAGGTCGTCGTGCGGGGCTCCATCGAGTGGACGGCGGCGCCCAGCGTCGACGCGCTGCCTGCAACGCACCGCCAGCTGCCGCCCGACGACGGCGGGATTTTGTCCCGCTACACGATCGTCGATGCCCACAGCAGCCGGCCGACGTTCGTCTGGACCGCCCACCACGCGCTGTACGACGGCTGGAGCCTGCCCGCGCTGCTCGCGCGCGTCGACGCGCGGTACCGCCAATCCGAACCGCCCGTCCCGACACCGAAATACTCTTGCTTCGTCGCGTACCTAGCTGCCACGGAACAGGCTGCATCCGACACCTTCTGGGCCACCAAGCTGGCCGGCCTGCGGGGCGCGAAGCCGTTCCCGCGGCTTCCGCGCCTGGGCTACCGTGTGCAGGCGACTCGGCAGGCGCGGCGGTCGACCATCTTCACGCGGCCGCCAGGCGTCGACGTCACGGCAGCGTCGTACGTGCGCGCGGCATGGGCGCTGACTCTGGCGGGGTTCGCTGGGTCTGACGACGTCGTGTTCGGCGAGATCCTCAACGGCCGCGACGTGCCCGTGCCCGGCATCAGCGAACTCGTCGGGCCGACGCTGGCGTCGGTGCCGCGGCGGGTCAGGGTTGATCGGGGGATGGGCGTCGAGCAGGCGCTGGCCGACGTGCAGACCCAGCTTGGTGACGCAATGCTGCACCAGTTCGCCGGGCTGCAGCGCATCCGCACGCTCGGCGCTGATGCGGCGGCCGCGTGTGACTTCCAGAGCTTGCTGGTGCTGGATTCGGCCGAGGCTGATGAGGAGGGTACTAGCGGGCTCTGGGGCAGTCTGGTTGCTGGCGGCTCGGTGCAGGGCGCCGACTTCTTCAGTTACCCGCTCAACGTGGCGTGCACATTGGCTCAAGGGAAGGTTGACCTGCTCGCACATTTTGATGACGCTGTGGTGCCGGAGGGGCTGGTGGTGCGGACGCTGGGACAGTTTGAGAGAATACTAACACAACTAACGAAGGCAAACGCTAAGTTGCAGCAGGCGAGCATCGGTGACGTCGTCCTGCTCAGTTCGGACGATAAGGCGGCATTGGACGAGTGGAACAGCCGTCTGAAGTTGGAAGAGCAGGCCAACGAGACGAACAAAACAAGCCAAACAAACATTAAGAACACACACTTCCATCCAGACAAAACCCAGACCCAGGACCACACACAAATTTCCATGGCCGACAGGCTTGCGGGCATCTGGGCGCAGGCGCTCAACCTGCCAGCCGCCCGCATCGGCAACGTGTCGTTCCTGCACCTCGGCGGCGACAGTATCACGGCCATGCACGTCATGGCGGCGTGCCGGTCGCAGGGCATTACGGTGGCCGTCAAGGACATCATCGGCAGCAAGTCGGTGCACGACCTGGCGCTCAAGGCCAGCAGCCCGCGCGAGGACGAGCAGCGGCTGGCGCGTCCGCATCCCGCCGAAGACCACCACGAGTTCGACCTCTCGCCCATCCAGCAGCTGCACTTTCAGCTAGCCGCCCCCAACCCCAAGACACCACACTCGCAGTTCAACCAGAGCGTGCTGCTGCGCCTCGCCAAACCCGCCACCCCGCAGCAGCTCGAGCGCGGGATCCACGCGCTCGTCGAGGCGCACTCGATGCTGCGCGCACGCTTCCGGCGCGACGGCACCGGCAGCTGGCGGCAGCGCATCACGCGCGACGTGCGGGCGTCGTACCGCTTCAAGACGCACGCGCTCGCCAGCGCCGACCGCATGCAGAAGCGCATCGACGCGTCGCAGCGCGCGCTGGACATGCACAAGGGCCCGCTGCTGGCCGCCGACTGGTTCGCCGTCGGGGGCAGCAAGACGGTCTGTGTCTTCATCACGGCCCACCACCTCGTCGTCGACGTCGTGTCGTGGGGCATCCTGCTGCAGGACCTCGACGACTTTCTCGCGGCTGGCAGGATCCAGCCACCAACATCACTGCCCTTCCAGGCGTGGACGCGCCGGCAGTCGGAGCAGGCGCAGACGCAGCCCAACGGATCGTCCCTGCTGCCGCACCACGAGCCTGCCACGGCTGCAGTTGCAGACCTCGACTTCTGGGGCATGGCGGACGTACCCAACGTGTACGGCGACGTCGCGCCACCGGTAACTGCCGCCCTCGACAGCGACCTGACGGCCCTGCTGCTGGCCCCCGCAACCCACGCCACGCTGCAGACCGACGTCCTCGATGTGCTGTTGGCATCACTCCTGCTGTCATACCGCGCCACCCTCCCACCGCGCGCCAGCGCGCCCACCATCTTTAACGAAGGCCACGGGCGCGAGGACGGCAGCAGCGACGAAACAGACCTGTCGCGCACCGTGGGCTGGTTCACTGCACTCAGCCCCGTGCACCTACCCAGCGAGTCGGCTGGCGACGGCGACGTGGTCAACGCGGTGCGCTGGGTGCGCGACTTCCGGCGGCGCCTGCCCGGGAGCGGCACGCCGTACTTTGCGTACCGGCTGCTGACGGCGCAGGGCAGAGACCAGTTTGGCCCCGCGGGGCCCGCAGAGGTCGTGTTTAATTTTCTGGGCGCGCTGCAGCTGCTGCGGCGGACGGATACGTTCCTGCAGGCGTATGACGGTAGTGATAGAGGGCAGCTCGACTGGACTGCGTCAGACATTGGCGCCGCCGTGGCGCGCTTTGCGCTGGTCGAGGTGTCGGCCGTCGTCGCCGGCGGCAAGCTCGAGATTTCTGTCGCGTACAACCGGCACATGAAGCACCAGGACGCGCTCGCGGGGTGGGCAGGCAACTGTGTAAGCCTTCTGGGCGACGCCGTGCGCCGACTGACCGAGCATTCCCAGTCGCACACGGCTCCCGAGACGACGCTGGGTGCGTTCCCGCTGCTGCCGCTGGCCTACTACGGGCTCGCGGACCTCGGGCGCAGGCTGCAGCTCCAGCTCGGCGTCGCGCTGGCCGACGTGCAGGACGTGTACCCGTGCTCGCCCATGCAGCGCGGGCTGCTGCTGGCGTGGATGCGCGACCCGGCCAAGTACGCGTACTGCGCCGTCTTCCAGGTCAGCTCTGCAGAGGGGAGTGTTGACGTGCAGCGGCTGGCAGGCGCGTGGCAGGCGGCCGTGCAGCGGCACTCCACGCTGCGCACCGTCTTCGTCGACACGGCTGCCGGGGACGGGCTGATGGACCAGGTGGTGCTGCGGCTGGCCCCGGGACGCGTCGTTACGTTGCCGTGTTCCGGGGCCGGCAGCGAGCAGGACGCGCTCGACGCGCTGCATGGCCTCGAGCCGCTCGACTACGGCGATAAGAAGCCGCCGCACCGCCTCGCCGTGTGTGCCACTGCCACAGGCCACGTCTACTGCCGCCTCGAGATCAGCCACGCCATCTGCGACGGCTCGTCGCTGCCCATCCTGCTGGCCGACGTGGCCGAGGCCTACGGCGGGGGTGTGTCCACTACCCCCGCCCCGCTGTACAGCGACTACATGGCCTACATCCAGACGCAGCCACGCGGCGAGAGCGTCGGCTACTGGCGCGAGTACCTGGCCGGTGCCGAGCCGTGTCTGTTCCCCACACTCACCGACGGCCAGGATGTCGCCGAGAAATCCTTTGGCTCGCACGCCATCACGCTCGCCAACGTGCCCGCTATGAGCGCCTTCTGCGCCGACGCGGGCGTCACACTGTCAACGCTGTTGCAGTTCGCGTGGGCGCTGGTCGTGCGCGCGTACACGGGCGCCGACGACGTGCTGTTCGGCTACGTGGCCTCGGGCCGCGACGTGCCGGTCCCGAACGTCGACCAGGCCGTCGGCGCCTTCATCAACATGCTCGTGTGCCGGCTGCACCTGCCGGCGGGTGCCGATGTCACCGAATCCCTTGACACGCTGCGCGCCGACCTCGACGCCGCGCTCGCCCACCAGCGCTGCTCCCTCGCCGAGATGCAGCACGAACTGCTTCATCTGCCTGGAGATAGCAACGCTGCCCCGCTGTTCAACACGGCGTTTACCTACCAGCGGCGCTCTGGGACTTCTGGAGATAAACAGCCGCCGCTGGAGTACCGCGTCGTGACAGCCGACGACCCCAGCGAGTACGCCGTCGCCGTCAACGTCGAGGCGGCCGACGACGCCATGGAGGTGCACTTCAGCCACTGGCGACACGCAGTCTCGGACGCGCAGATGCGCAACATCGCCGCCGCGTTCGCGCAGGCGCTGCATGATGTGGTTACTGGATACGAGGACCGCACCGTTGGTGAGCTGGACCTTGTCGGCCATACCGGCATCGACCAGCTGCGAGCGTGGAACGACGTCGAGATGCCAAGTGTTGAGCGCTGTATCCACCATGTGATCGCCGAGCACGCGCCCGACGCGCCCGCCGTGTGCGCCTGGGACGAGGAGTTCACGTACGGCCAGCTCGACGCTGCAGCCGCCGCACTCGCTGGTCATTTGGTCGGCTGCGGGGTACGTCCGGAGGTGTTCGTCCCGCTGTGCTTTGACAAGTCGGCGTGGACGGTTGTCGCGCAGCTGGCTGTTCTCAAAGCCGGCGGCGCGTTTGTCAGCCTCGACCCCGCCCACCCCGACGCACGGCTGCGGCAGCTGGCGGATGATGTCGGGGCTAGTGTGGTGCTCTGTTCGCCTGCTCATCGTGACAGGATGGCTAAGATTGCAAGCAGCACCGTGGTGGTTGACGCCGAGTTTGTGGCGCGCCTGGCGCGCGTTGCCCCTGACGACGACGGCGCGGCCCCTGATTTTGACAATACTGCATCCGCAAACACATGTGCTCCTGACACCCCCCCGGGTATTCCGTCTCCCGGCACTCTAGCCACACCGTCCAATGCAGCCTACGTCATCTTCACGTCGGGCACGACAGGCCGGCCCAAGGGCACCGTCGTCGAGCACGGGTCGTTCTGCACCGGCGCCACCGCGCACGCGGCAGCCATGTTCATGCACTCGCAGTCGCGCGTGCTGCAGTTCGCCTCGTACACGTTCGACGCGAGCATCATGGAGACGCTCTCATGCCTGCTCGTCGGCGGGTGCGTGTGCATCCCGTCCGACTCCGCCCGGCTGGACGTGGCAGCCGCCATCCGCAGCCTGGGCGTCACCTGGACACTACTCACGCCCTCCGTCGCCAGCACCGTCAAGCCCGACAGTGTGCCGTGCCTGCACACGCTCGTGACCGGCGGCGAGGCCATGGCGCCCGGCCACGTGGCGCGCTGGGCAGACAGGTGCGCGCTGGTCAACGCGTACGGGCCGACCGAGTGCGCCGTCGTCGCCACCACGCACACCAAGGTCGACGGCGCCCGCCGCGTGCGCAGCACGGATGCAGCCACCATCGGAACTGCGGTTGGTGGCCGCGTGTGGGTCGTCGATTCCGCCGACCACAACCGCCTCGTGCCTGTCGGTGCGCTTGGCGAGCTGGCCGTCGAGGGCCGCCTCGTCGCGCGCGGCTACCTCAACAATGCCGAGCAGACGGCGCGCGCGTTTGTGGATAACCCGCCGGCTTGGACGCGCCATCCAGCCTGGACGCGCAGTATGTGGGCAACTGGTGAAGACCCCAAACTGCACAGGATGTACCTGACAGGGGATCTCGTACGGCATAATGCCGACGGGTCGGTCGCGTACGTCGCGCGCAAGGACACGCAGGTCAAGCTCAACGGGCGCCGCGTCGAGCTCGGCGAGATCGAGGCTGCGTGCCGCGGTGCGCTGGGCGACGATGGCCAGGCTGCTGTTGAGGTGGTCCTTCCGCCGCAGAACCGCGGCGCTACGACGGCGCTGGCGGTTTTCTTCTGTCTTCCCCAGGTTGATGCCACTGCTGCTGCCAAGACATTCTCTCTCCTGCCCCTGAGCAGCCTAGCACAAACGGTTGCCGTTTCCCTAGAAGCGCACCTCAAGAGCGTGCTGCCCGCGTACATGGTCCCGCAGCTGTTTGTGCCCGTGTCGGCCATGCCCTGGACGAGCGCGGGCAAGCTCGATCGCCGGCAGCTGCGCCAGGCCGTGCAGGACGCCCCTCCACAAACCGTGGCCGGCTACAGGCTGTCCGCCACCAACAAACACCGCGCCCGCCCGCCCGCCAGCGAGATGGAGAAGAAGCTCCAGGGCCTGTGGGAGGCCGCCCTGGGACTAGCCGCCGGCTCCGTGAGTGCGAGCGACAACTTCTTTAGCATCGGCGGCGACTCGCTGACGGCGATGCGGCTCGTCGGCGCCGCGCGCGCCCACCGCATCGCCCTCACCGTGCTCGACGTGTTCGCGAAGCCCGTGCTCGCCGACATGGCGCTGGCGTGCGGCGGGCGCACCGCTACTAGCGAGGCGCCGCCTACGTCGTTTGCGCTGGTGTCACGTCCGCCCGACGAGGCCGAAGGGTTGATGGCGCACGTGGCGGCGCAGTGCCAGCTCCCTCCGGGCCAGATCCGCGACGTGTACCCGTGCAGCCCACTCCAAGAAGGCCTCGTCACGCTCGCCAACAAGCAGGCCGGCGCATACGTCGCCGTACACACGCTCGAGCTGCCCGCCGATGTTGACCTGGACCGCTTCAAGGCCGCGTGGCAGGCCGTCGTCGACGACACGGACACGCTGCGCACGCGCATCGTGCACTCGGTGGCGACAGGGTTCCTGCAGGCCGTGGCCGCGCCGGAGCCCATCGAGTGGCATTGTGAGGCTGCGGTGGGCGAGGCCGTCGACAAGGGGCGGGCCCTCGGCGCACAGAACGGCGGGCAGCTGACGCGGTATGCGCTGGTCGACCGCGGCGGCGGCGGCTGGTGCTTTGTCTGGGCCATCCACCACGCCCTCTACGACGGCTGGAGCTTGCCCATGGTGGCCCGGCGCGTGCAGGACGTGTACGGCCAGCTCGGGTCGCCACGAACTGCGGTGACAGCCAGCCCGCCGCGCCCCTCGTACGCCAGCTTCATCCGGTACCTCGGCCGGCGGGACATAGCCGCGTCGGAAAAGTTCTGGATCGAGTACCTCGACGGCGCGTCTGCCGTCAACCACTTCCCACCGCTGACGCGCGCTCCCGGCGGCGACGCCCCCAAGTTTTTGTCTGAGACGCGCCACATCAGCGTCAGCCGCAGCGCGGCGCCCGACGTCACGGTCCCGACACTGATCCGCGCGGCGTGGGCGCTGGTGCTGGCCGCGTACACGGCGACAGACGACGTCGTGTTCGGCGAGACGCTCTCGGGGCGCAACGTCGACGTTCCCGGCGTCGCCGACATGGCCGGGCCGACGTTCACGACGGTCCCCACGCGCGTGCGCCTCGCCCGCGAGACCAGCGTCGCTGACTTTCTGCGCGGCCTGCACCGCACCGCCAACCAGGCCCTCGTGCCGCACCAGCACCTCGGCCTGCAACACATCAAGCGGCTCGGTGTGGACGCCGACAGCGCCTGCGCCTTCCAGAACCTGCTGACCATCCAGGCGGCAGCCCAGGAGACACAGACGGAAGACGCCGAGTGGGACTTCCGCGGCGCGTCGTCGTCCGAGGGCTTCTTCACGCACCCGCTCGTCCTCGAGTGCCACGTCAATGACACGAGCGTGGCAGCGACCTTCCACCACGACGCCGCTGTGCTCTCGGAGTGGCAGACCAGGCTGCTCGCGAACCAGTTCGCTGCCGTGCTGCGCCAGCTGGCCTCATCATCATCATCATCATCATCATCATCATCATCATCATCCATATCTACACTGGCCGACATCCACGTCACCAGCGCCGACGACACGTCGCTCATCACGCGCTGGGCATCCGCGACCGACCCTGCCGCGGCCACCGTCGAGTCCTGCATCCACGAGCTGTTCCTGGCGCAAGCCGCCACCGACCCAACCCGCGCCGCCGTCTGCGCGTGGGACGGCTCGCTCACATACAGCGAAGTCGCCTCACGCGCCACACGCGTCGCCGCGCACTTGGCAGCGAACGGCGTGCGCCCCGGCGCGCTAGTGCCCGTCTGTCTCGCGCGCTCGGCGTGGACGCCCGTCGTGCTGCTGGGCGTGTTGATGGCGGGCGCCGCGTTCGTGCCGCTCGACGCCGCGCACCCGCTCGCACGCCAAAAGGAGATGCTGGCGGAACTCGCGCCGGCGTGCGTTGTCTGCAGTCCAGAGTACGCTCCCCGGTTTGCGGGGACATGTGTAACTGTGGCGCTTGACGGGGAAGTCATCCACGGCCTTCCCGCCGTGAACAAAGGCGGCGTTGCCCTGCCAACGGTCCTCCCCAGCGCAACGGCATACGTCCTCTTCACCTCCGGCAGCACTGGGCGGCCGAAGGGCGTGGTCGCCGCGCACCGCGACTTCTGCAGCAGTTCTGCAGCCATTGCGGTAGCCACAAACATGCGCGCCACGTCGCGCGTGCTGCACTTCGCGTCGCTGACGTTCGACGCCGCGCTGATGGAGGTGCTATCCCCTTTAACGCTCGGCGCGTGCGTGGTCGTGCCGGGCGCCGACGAGCGGCTGCATGATCTCGGCAGCGCCATCGTGAGACTCGAAGCGAACTGGGCGTTCCTGACTCCGTCGGTCGCGCGCCTGCTGGACCCCGACGTGGTGTGTCCGACGCTCGCGACGCTCGTGTGCGGCGGCGAGGCCATGCTCGCCGACACGGTCGCGCGCTGGGCGCCCCGGCTGGCCTTGATGAACGGCTACGGGCCGACCGAGGCGTGCGTGCTGGCCGTGGTCAACGCGCGCGTGTCGGCCGAGCGCGACCACACGGCCATTGGCCACGCGACGCCGGCCGCGCGCACGTGGGTGATTGATGCGAGGCCGGGGTATGGCGACAGGCTGGCGCCTGTGGGCGCCGTCGGCGAGCTGGCGGTCAGCGGCCCGATCCTCGCGCGCGGGTACCTGGGCGACGCGGCCAAGACGGCGAGCGTGTTTGTCGAAGGCCCGGCGTGGGCGGCGAGGCTTGCGGGTAACATGGCGCCGGAGCGTATATACCGCACGGGCGATCTCGTGCGGTACCGCCGCGACGGTGCGATCGAGTTTGTCGGCCGCCGCGACGGCCAGGTCAAGGTCAACGGGCAGCGTATCGAGCTGGGCGAGATCGAGAGCCGGCTGTCGGCTGATCCGAGTGTTAATTTGGGGCTGGTGCTGCAGCCGCAGACCGGCCCCGCGAGGAAGCAGCTCGTTGGTGTTGTTACCCTGCCGGATGCTGTTGCGGTGACTGCTGCTGGGGGCAGTGGTGCAGCGGAGCCAGTGGCCATCGTGTCTGAGACGGGCGCCGGCGCCGGCAGCGGCTGCGTGCCGGTCGACAGCCCGCCGGCGCGCCTTGCCCGTGCGCGCGCCGAGGTGGCGGCCATCCGCAGCCGCCTGGCCGACACGCTGCCGCACTACATGGTCCCCGCCGTGTGGGTCGTGCTCGAGACGATGCCCGTCGTCGTGTCGGGCAAGCTGGACCGCCGGCGCGTGGCGGGCTGGGTCGAGGGCCTCGACGATGCTGCGTACCAGCGCTTGGCCAGCAGCTTTGGCGTCGGCAACGAGGGTGCCGACGACGTGCAGCTCACGGAGCCGGCCAGGACGCTGCGGGACATCTGGGCCAGGGAGCTGCATGTTTCAGTCGATCGCATCAAATCTAACCAGGCGTTCCTGGGTCTCGGTAAGTGCTGAACTTCCCATGACAAGATAAACCAACTAACTCCCGCAGGTGGTGACAGCATCCGAGCCATGGGCGTCGTGTCGCGCGCGCGCAACGCCAAGATCGGCGTGACCATTCAGGACGTGCTGCGGTGCAAGTCGGTGGTGCATCTTGCCCAGCTCGCCCGCGTGTCGCCGGCAGCGAGTAAAGCAGCGGTGGTCGACACCGAGGAGCCATTCGCGCTCGCCCCCATCCAGAGCCTCTACCTCGGCTCTGCCGCGGGCCACGCTGGACAGGCCCGCTTCAACCAGAGCTTTGCCCTGGGCGTCGCGCGGCGAGTCGGCGTCGACGCGGTTAGGCAAGCCCTGGATTCCGTCGTCCACCGCCACGCCATGCTTCGCGCGCGTTTTTCCAAGGATCAGGATGGGAAGTGGGAGCAGCGGATTGCAAAGGTGCGTACATTTTCTTTCCAGCTCGTCGTTTGCATTTTCGTTTTTTAGATTGGTTTTTCTATTTTTTAGGTTAAATCTTCCTTTTCTTTTCGGTTGGCTTTTTACATTCTTGCTTCTTTTAGCTCATCTCAGACTTGGCTCATTTTGGGATTGCTTTGGAGCTTTCTTCTTAAATTCCATCTACTTTTCTCCTTTTGTTCGTTCTATTACCTCTTCTCTGGATTCATTTACTTTCTTTCTGGGTATTCTCCTTTAATTACATTTTTCATTTCCATTTGCAATATTCTTTTCATTTTCTTTCTGACCTTTTTTGTCTTTTTATTCCCCATTTCAATTTGCTAATTCCAATTCCAACCTCTTCAGATGTCCCCCTCCGCCTACCACTGTGTCAGCCACCCCCTGAGCTCCCGACATGACATGGCACCCATCATGGCAGCAGCACAGGCTGGCCTCTGCATCGAACGCGGCCCCGTGTTCCGCGCCGACCTGTTTGACGTCTCTGGCCAAGACCAGATCTACGTCTACATGGTTGCCCACCACCTCTGCGTCGACCTGGTGTCCTGGCGCGTCATTGTGCAGGACCTGGGCCAGCTCCTCGAGCCAGGCTCCCTAGCCCCTGAGCCGCCCATTTCGTTCAAGTCGTGGTGCGCTCTGCAATCCGGCCACGCCAAGAATGCCGTCGAAACACTGCCGTTCACTGAGACTCCCTCCGACATGAACTACTGGGGAGTCCGTGGCACCCTCACATACGGCCGGGCCGAGACCGAGGCTTTCAGTCTCGATGAAAACACGACACGGCTCGCGCTGGCAGACTGCCACACGGCCTTCAAGTCGGAACCGGTCGACGTGTTTCTCGCCGCCATTGCCCACGCATTTGCAACCACATTCAGAGATAGGGCTGTGCCGGCGCTGTACACCGAGAGCCACGGCCGAGAGGCTCCAGCCGGCGAGTCCCTGGACCTGTCTGGCACAATCGGCTGGTTCACAACAATCTGTCCTCTGGTTGTCCCCGTCGACACCAACAACGTGTTCGACACTCTGCGGCGAACCAAAGACGTGCGACGCAGCATCCCCAGGAATGGCAGGCCCTACTTTGCACACAAATGGCTCAGCCGTGCTGCTGAGTCGCCCTCCCCGGCCCCGATGGAGATCCTGTTCAACTACCTCGGCGGCGGGGTGCAGAGTCTTGAGCACCCAGACTCGCTGCTCCACGAGGTCGATCTGGATAATATGAATGACAGAGGCCACAATGTGGCCTCCAAGATCACAGCAGACACGGCAGACGTCGGCCCCGACACGCTGAGGCTAGCCCTGTTTGAGATATCGGCCATCGTTGTCGACAACCGGCTGCAGTTTACCTTTGTATACGACAACAGCCTCGGCCGGGCAGACGCGGTTCGCAGCTGGATCGGCAGCTGCAAAGACACGCTGGTGAGCATGGTCCGCCGCTTGGTGGACCATCCAGCCGAGCCGACGCTGAGCGACTATCCTCTGCTACCCCTGACATACGATGACCTCACGACTCTGACCACGACCACACTCCCGCGCGCCGGCATCGACCGCAGCCTCCTCTCCAATATCGAAGACATCTACCCGTGCACGCCAGTGCAGGAGGGCATGCTGATCAGCCAGCTGCGCAACCCGAGCGCCTACATTTTCCACGCTGTCTACAGCGTCACCACCCGCGACCCCCGCATCCCGCTGGACGCCAACAGACTCCAGCGTGCGTGGCAAAAGGTAGTCCACCGCCACGCCGCCCTCCGGACCGTCTTCATCGAGACCACCCGCCACGACGGCGTGTTCGACCAAGTGGTGCTGAAGATGGTCGACTGCGGCGCCGTGCTGCTGCGGAGCAGCGACGACGAAGCGCTGCGCACCCTCGACCAAGTAACGATGCGAGGAGCAGCCCCCGAGTCCAACCAGCCCCAGCTACCCCACCGCCTCGCCGTGTGCACCACGCACAGCGGCACGGTGCTCGTCAAAGTCCAAGTCAACCACGCGGCCATGGACGGCGCCTCGCTGTCCATCGTCCTGCACGAGCTGGCAGCCGCATACGCCGGAACCCTCGACGACGGCCCGGGCCCACTATACAGCAAGTACGTCGAGTACATCCGCCAGCAGCCGGCCGGCGCCGACACGGCGTACTGGATGCGGTGCCTGGACGGGGTGCAGCCTTGCTACTTCCCGAAGCTCAACAACAACACCGCCGAGCCGCGAAGCCTGCGGACAACACCGCTGCGCTTTGGACGCTACGGCGAGCTGCGGCAGCTGTGCGAGGCGCGGCGCGTCACCGTGGCCAACGCCATGCACGCGGCGTGGGCGCTGGTGCTGCGGCGGTTCACGGGCTGCGACGACGTATGCTTCGGCTACCCGGCGGCAGACCGTGACGCGCCTGTCGACGGCATCGCTGCTGCCGTCGGCCCGCTCATCAACATGCTGTGCTGTCGCGTGCGCGTGGCCGGCTACCAAACCCTCGAGGCTGTTGCTGCTGCTGCCCAGGAACAGCACCTGCAGAGCATGCCCTTCCAGCGCTGCTCGCTCGCGCGCGTCCAGCACGGCTTGGGCCTGGCGGGTCGCCCGCTTTACAACACGTCTGTCTCGACGCAGACGCACGAGGAAGAGGAAATTGGGGAGGAGGGGGATGCAATTTCGTTTGAGATGGAGGAGGGCTACGACCCCAGCGAGGTGAGTTATTCCTATTCTTACTTACTCTGTGCTGCCAAACGCTGACCAGCTAGTTCGCCATCACGGTCAACATCGAAGCATCAAAGGCCGGCGAGGGCGTCGTGTTCCGCTACTGGGCCAACCACATCAGCGACAGCCAGGCCCAGGACGTGGCGCGGTGCATGGCGCGCGTGCTGGACGCGCTCGTCAGCCGGCCTACGCAGTCGGTGGCCGAGCTGGACCGCGCCCTGGACGGCAAAACGGTCCCGCCGCTCGACACAGCACAACCACACGGTCACGTCGGAAACACACAAGAAAGCCCGGCGCAGACGAGCGCGGCCTCGTCGACGGCCGTCTCCTTCCGCAGCTCGGTCGAACAGGACCTCGCCGCCACGCAGTCGTCGCTCGGCACGTCTGTCGGCCCGACGTCGCCCACCACGCATTCTCCAGACAAGCCCGCCACGGCGACGCAGGTGCCGCCGGAAAAGGTCCTCGTCGGCCTGTGGAGCGCGCTGCTCAACTTGCCCGAGGATTCCATCGCCGGGGCCGACAGCTTCTTCGACCTCGGCGGCGACAGCATCGTGGCCATGAAGCTGGTCGGCGACGCGCGCGACCAGGGGCTGGCGCTGAGCGTGGCCGACGTGTTCCGCCACCCGACGCTCGACGCCATGGCGGCGCTTGTCCGCGCTGCCAGTCCCTCAACACTCGCAACTAACACCAAAGAAACTGCAACATCATCATCCACCGGCGAGAATATCGGGTCTGACGCGTACGAGCGCTTCTCGCTACTGGCAGCGCGCAACGTGGGCGCGTTCCTGCAGACCAACATCGCGCCGCAGGTGGGCGTGTTCCGCGGGGGGCTGGCCGACGTGCTGCCAGCAACCGACTTCCAGGCGCTGGCGGTAGCCGGGGCGCTGCTCGACTCGCGGTGGATGCTGAACCACTTCTTCCTCGACGGCGACGGAGCCGTCCAAGTCCCCCGGCTGCGGCGCGCGTGCGCCGCCCTCGTGCAGGGCCTCGACATCCTGCGCACCGTATTCATGCCCTCGGGCGGCCGCTTCCTGCAGGTCGTGCTGCGCGCGGTGCGGCCGGCGTTCGACGTCGTCGACACTGACGAGCCGCTCGACGCCGCGACCGCTACACTAACCCGCCGCGCTGGCCCGGGCCTCGGCGAGCCGTTCGTCGCCTTCACGCTGCTCAAGCACCGTGCCAGCGGGCACCACCGCCTCGTCATCCGGCTGTCGCACGCGCAGTACGACGGCGTGTGCTTCCCGCGGATCCTGGCGGCGCTGCAAGCTGCCTACCGCGGCGAGCAGCTACCGCCGCCGCCGACGTTCGCCAACTACCTGCGTGCGTCGGCTGGCGCCCTGACGTCGGCGCACTACCAGCACTGGTCGCAGCTGCTGGCCGGCGCGGACATGACGGAGCTTGTGCGCCGCCGCGGGCCCAGCTACTACCGCCGGCACCACGACAAGCGGGCCGCGCATGTTAAGAAGACGGTCCGCCTGCCGCCCGTCCCGGACATCACGACCGCGACCGTCGTCAAGGCCGCCTGGGCATACACGCTCGCACACCTGACAGGCCGCCGCGACGTCGTGTTCGGGCACACCATCAGCGGGCGCAACGACGCGGCGGCCGTGCCGGGCGTCGCGAACATGGTCGGGCCGTGCGTCAACCTGGTCCCCGTGCGCGTGCGCTTCGACACCTCCTCTTCCTCCTCCACCCCACTGACGGCAGCAAGCCTGCTGCACCAAGTGCAGACCCAGCAGCTGGCCAACATGGCGCACGAGGTGCTCGGGTTCCGCGACATCGTGCGCAGCTGCACGGCGTGGCCGGCGTGGACGTACTTTGCGACCGCCGTGCAGCACCAGAGCGCCGGCGCCGGCGGGACGGCCTTCGCGCAGCATGTGCTGCTGGGCGATGTCCCGTACCGCGTCGGCTGCGCCGCGCCGGCGCACGACGATTTTGCCGACTTGTCGGTCTTCTCGCAGCGCGCCGAAAGGACTCGAGAGGGCGGGGAGGATACGGATACGTACGACGTCTCGCTTGGTTTTGCGGAGGGCGGCGCCGTGCCGCGCGAGTTTGCCGCGCGCGCGCTGGACCTGCTCTGCGACGCCGCGGAGCGCTTTGCAAGAACCCCTGACGCGCCGCTGGCGTTCCCTGGCGTAGGTGACGGCGCCGTGCAGGTCCCGTTCGGCGACGTTGTGGCGCCCGCACCGAACGAGAGCGAGGGCGAGGCAGTCCTCGAGCGCCTTAGCGCAGAGCAGCAGCGCAGCCTGTGCGGTGTCGTCAGCAGCGCGTGGCGCCAGGTGTTGATGATTCCCGGTTCGGAAGACCTTGACACAGGCGCGTCCTTCTTCGACCTCGGCGGCGACATTGTCGCGCTGGCGCAGCTCGTGTGGCTGCTCCGCCAGGGCGACGACGTGCCCTCCCCGCGCCTGGAGGATTTGATTGATTACCCCACAGTCCGCGGTCACATGGCGCTGCTCGCCACTGCTGCGCCAACTGTTGTTGAGGTGATTGGGCTGGTGGGAGGGGAGGAAAAGGGGGCCGCCAAGGTCGGGGCTGTCAGCAGGGTTGACTCGTCGCTGGCCAAGGCGGTCAGGCTGGCCAAGCGCTTTGCTGTGGGCAAGCGCAAGAATGCCGCTGCGTGTGCGTAAGGGGTGTTGGACTCCGTTTGGTGGAAGTGTGGGTTACGAGGACCAACGGGGAGCATAAAGTGCTTGCATGGCTTTGGTGAAGGGGGGAGCAAAACTGGCTCTGGTGTGCCACGGTAGAGGCGTGTCTATGGGAGGCAAATTTGCGTGTGGCGATGGAGTGAGTGAAATTTGAGATGAAGCGCGGTGCTTATGAAGTTATGACTGGATTGACTTAGTATCAGGCGGCTTCTGTCCCGTTTTCTTGCTTTTCTCTTTACTCTTTTCTCTTTCTTTGTCTTTCGTCTTTTATATATTTGGTCTCTGATCTCTTTAGCGTGATATCCATTACTTTTAATACAAAATTAGGTCTTACTGCTGTTGTATTTTACTTGTCGATTTTAATATTTGTTAACGCTTGCTTCCGTGGTTAGTTCTACGGGTTGTCCTCTCTGTTAGGTCTCTCGTCTAATTAAAAGACGGGTTGTGTTGGAACCGCCGAGACTTGGCCGTCCGTAACTAGTGCGAAGCTTAGCTTCAGGTTAACTCTATCTTTTGCCACCACCGCCCAACCTATGATGCATGTCTGAACAGTATTGGGTATTTGCTTGTTTTCAGCCAAGTTGAGCAGCACCTTTCACACCAAAGTGCTAGCTATATAATCACAATCAATGGAGATCTGGGGTGAACGCGTCATTACAAAGAAACGCGATTAAGTAGAATTTGCCTGAACAGAGTCGACAAGCGATGAGTACAACACAACAATACCGGCCAGCTGATAACCCTAACCGCCAACCGCGGATCAAAGTCTTGGCCCATGGCACCAAGCGCACTAAATCTCTTCTCGCGCGTGGGCAGTCACCGAGACCTTCCCATAACATGGACAAACGCAGTGATTAATTAACTGTCTGTCGTATGATAAGTAAGTCTCTGCATCCTCCTGACCACTCCAGTAACGCACTCCACTGAGTCCCAGCCGGCCCGGCCTCGGCCAATAACCGGCAGTGCATGAAACACGTCACTCGCTTTCACTGACCGCTGCAATTTAGATGTCGTCACATGCGCCGTGGCCCAATTGCCGAGCTGGTAGCGGCGGCGGCCGTAACTCGGGGCGTTGCTAGCGATGGCAGGCCGCTGGGGGCGCTTTGCAGGCTTGGCACGGCGCTGGCCTGAGTCGGACCGTTTGCTTCTAGCTCCCGCTCGGACAAGATTCCGCATGGGACCTAGATGCCGCTAACCCGCCGGCACTACTACCCGAGCCCACAATCCGGGGTCGCCCCACCCGTCTGGGGCCCCGGATTGTGGCGCACAAAACCCTGCATCGCTTACACGCTGTGGGGTCCCCAGGAAGTACTTCGGTGGCTCTCCTAGCCTCCATGGCAGAGGCGGCTACGATGTTGATTTTATTCCAGACGAATATTAAAACTCTATATAAGTTGGCCATCTCGGCCTCTCAGGCCAAGATTTGTCAGGAAGCATCACCACCACAGCCACCATGAAGCTCTCCCTCGCCCTCGCCGCCCTGTCCGCCGCCGTCCGTGTCCACGGCCATGGATACCTGACCATCCCCTCCAGCCGGACCCGGCTTGGCTCAGAGGTGTGTAGACTTCCCCTTCCACCCAACCGGGCCAACCCCACTAACATCGACGCAGTCCGGCGTCGACACGTGCCCCGAGTGCACCATCCTCGAGCCGGTGTCGTCGTGGCCCAACCTGACCGTCGCACCCGTCGGGCGCAGCGGGCCGTGCGGGTACAACGCGCGGGTCAGCGTCGACTACAACACGCCTGCGGGCAACTCCAAGTGGGGCGTGACGCCCGTGGCCACGTACGCGCCGGGGCAGGTGGTCGACGTGCAGTGGTGCGTCGACCACAACGGCGACCACGGCGGCATGTTCAGCTACCGCATCTGCCAGGACCAGGCACTCGTGAACAAGTTCATGACCCCGGGCTACGTCCCCACCGACGCCGAGAAGCAGGCCGCCGAGGACTGCTTCACCGCCGGCACGCTGCCCTGCACCGACGTGACCGGCCAGTCGTGCGGCTACAACCCGGACTGCTCCCCCGGCCAGGCCTGCTGGCGCAACGACTGGTTCACGTGCAACGCGTTCCAGGCCGACAGCCGCCGCGCCTGCGAGGGCGTCGACAACGCGGCCCTCGGGTCCTGCTTCACCACCATCGCCGGCGGCTACACCGTCACCAAGCGCATCCGCATCCCCGACTACTCGTCCGCCCACACCCTGCTGTCCTTCAAGTGGAACTCGTTCCAGACGGGCCAGATCTACCTGTCGTGCGCCGACATTGCCATCTCGGGCGGCTCCCCGACGACCCTCTCCACGAGCACCAAGTCGGCGACCACCGCGACCGGCACCGGCACCGGCACCGGCACCGGCACTGGCACGAGCACCAGCGCTGCCGCCTGCACGCCGGCCGCGACCGTCGCCGTGACCTTCAACGAGCTCGTGGCCACGTCGTACGGCCAGACGGTCAAGATCGCCGGGTCCATCGCGCAGCTCGGCAGCTGGAACACCGCCAACGCGCCCGCCCTGTCTGCGGCAGCGTACACGACGGCCAGCCCGCTGTGGTCGTACACGGTCAGCCTGCCCGCCGGCACCACGTTCCAGTACAAGTTCGTCAACGTCGCGTCCTCCGGCGCCGCCACCTGGGAGAGCGACCCCAACCGCTCCTTCACGGTGCCCACCGGGTGTGATACGAAAGTGACGGTCAGCTCGTCGTGGCGTTAGGAGACTCTCGGTGGGGGTGGATGAGGCATGATGGATGACTGATGCGTGGTTTCTTGTTTCGCGTATATATTTGATGATGTTTGCAATAAAAACTGGTGGGGTGGTTTGAATGGAACTGTTTGTTCGTTTTTCTTACCCGTTATTTGGGATCTAACTTGAAAAAGGGATGAGCTATGCGTAAAATTAGTCTGGCACCGTTGTGCAGCTTATTTGTTGGGTAGCGATTGAGAGATCCGGGTTGAGGAGGGAGTTGATGAATAGTTCTAGGTACCATATGGTGTTAAAAAATGTCAAAGCAAGGAAAATCTCCCAAATTGTGGAACTACTGGCAGCGTGGGGGCACAGCCAACTTAAGCTAGCTATTTCCATTGTTATGACAGTACGCGGTGAGGATATCCCAATGTACTGTGATAAACACCTGGCTCAATGCAGCATGGCATGGCTGGCATCGAATTATGTAGACGACAACAAAGTATTACTTCTTCGTGTGGTTCAGGTTGTTTCCGTGGGTCCTGTTGCCTTCAGCGAGGTCAAAATGAGGGTAGAATGTGATGTATTGTAGAAGGAAGAAAGCAGGGCGGAAAACTCTGCTCATGACAGTTAAATGCCCGCTTTCTAGTATGTAGGCGCTATTAGGCCGTTGTTGGTGTAGATCAACACCCGTAACGGGGCCACTCCAAAGTGGGCCCAGTATGCAACAAGTCCCGTCCCCTATGGGCCATCTAGAGAAAACCAAGCAACCGCAGTAGCCACATATCTCCACGTTGCATAACCTGTTGCAACAGTAGATACATTGGCTAGGCCGTTTCCCACATCAATCATCTCCCTTGATATCATACCCTGGCTGTCTGGGGATCCGGCACACCATAGCCCAAACATTGGCCAGCACCCATTTTATTGCCTCATATTTGCGGACAATATACCTGCAAATACCCTGCAGCTCTCCTCCCCGATTTCTCTCGGCCCTAGAGACGGTTGAAACGGCACCGTTTGCATGCCGCAATCTGGCACTGCAGGCATTCGTAGATGAAGAGCGGCATTGATTGGTTGCATTCATCACAGTCGTGGCATCCTCTCAAAACCTTCCAATATGGATGGTTGCAATTGTGGTTTTCCTCCAGGTGGTTTCGCTGTTGCTCAACAGCAACTACTCTCTCCTCTTCGTTGAGCGTATTCAAGATCCCGGGATTGCGGTTCAGAATAGCACCCGCACGATGGATAAGTCGAGCCTCGTCCCACTGTGGACACTCACACCGCTTCCAGTGCACACCGCACTCGTAGCAGAACTGTGCGCGGCAGAAACAAGCTATGGCAGTGTCAGTAAAAATGGAGTTCTCCTTTGGATATAAGGCATCTCGACTTACTCATGTGGTTGCACCCGGTTGATAGCTCCACAAGACGGCGGCACGAATAGCAACGTTGCCATCCGTTTGCGGCTGCGACGCGAAGTATCTCCTGGACGGCAGGGTCTTCTGGACATTCGTTCCCTTGGTGAGCAGCGCCTTTGCACGTGGTGCATGTCTGCGCAGGGCAGCGTATGCAAGCTGCCACGCCGTCATGGATGAACTGCGGGGGGATGAACAAGGAGCAGGCAGACTCATGGCAGTAGGTGCGGTTCGGCGTCTCATATTCCAGTTTCTTCGCATTGAACTCTCCGACAAGTTGTGGAGAGAAGAACGGTCGTGTAGTCTCTATTGGGATCGATTGCCCACAGCAGCGCGGAGGAAACAACGACTCGTCCGTCATCGAGGCTCTGAAAAGACTCTCCATGCAGCCGCGACAGTAGTCGTGTGGACACGAACTACATTTAATCGTTGCCCAGGATAAGAAGGTGTCGCCACAAGACACGCAGCCCACGGTTCCATTCATGGGGTGCTTTCTCTTCTCTGCCCGCGAAGAAGACTCGGGCTGTCCATCTCCTTCGTTGATGTACGTCTCGCGCATATTCACATCGAGCCATGTATCCAGTGTCTCGTCATTGACAGCCGAAAGAGGGACACCGGCGTTTGGGGGCGGGTAAGCTTCTTCTCCGCATCGACCTCCCAGTCTGAGTGCCATTGCGCGATCCTTGGCCGCCTGGGCTTCCTCGGCGAGGGTGGATCTGATTACATCGGCATCGGTTCCCACAGCACTTGCGATGCTTTCAGCCATGGCCTCGTCGGCGAGAAGCTGAACGGAAGCTAAAAGATTAGTATGCAAAGTGTCGAGTGCGATTTCCAAATCCGAGGTCTCGCCCTCGCGGCCCTTGCCCTTCTGCGCTTTGCTCTCTTTCAGTGCTTGGATATCTTGTAGCTGTAGTTCGAGGACCACGCGCAAGGTCTGCGCGTCGAGGCTTTCCAGGTCCATGGTAGTGGATGTTACGTTGTCAATCTGTCCGCAATGATTCCGTGTCAGCGTTGGGAATGAAGGGTCTGTGAAGGGAAGCGGGCACGCTTTGAGCGTAGCCTGCTGTGCGAGAGGAACATGGTCCACTCACCGAAAATTGTATACCGTGACGTCGAGAATGCCGTCCGCTACGATCTGAGGTATTTTGTCGAGATATTTTGGCGTGATTGTTGGATTGCGGAAGATTTTCTGAGTGCTGAAAGTCTAACACGAGAGATGGTAGGTAGGTCAGACGTAAAGAAATAACCCGGAGAGATAGGGCTGAGGAGGCAAGAAGTTAGAGAGGGGCAGCAGCGATAAGGCTTGCGAACAGGCAGAGGAGGAAGCAGGTGCGAAGTTTGGGGGAAAAGCAGGACCAACGAGGAGCCGCGCAGAAAGAAACGCGAATGAGGAAATGAAAAGCTTACCTGGGACGACTGGCGGGAAACGAGGGCGAGGAGAGAAATGGTGAGCGAAAGAAAATGTTCAGGTAAAGGACGAGTAAAAACGAGAGGCGCGAGAGCCCGTGGCAGGACGCTGTAATCGCCCTGCAAGGTAGAGTAAGAAACGAGACTTGAGGTACAGGAAGAAATGAGAAGAACGCGTCACCGTAAGGCTCCACTCCGAATCGTTCAGGTCGAGTTCAGGACCCTGAAGTTGAGCATTCGGAATCATGATTGGCCATGTGGTCTCCACCACCAATCTCAGAATTCGCTCAGAAGATACCTATGGGACTGAAATCACACTGTGAATTCTACCTCACAGAACTTGATGGCCAGACCTGAAGCGTGGACCTTCAAATTTTTACCACCTTTTTAAGAAAACTTTATTTCTCTATTTTGATTATATTTCGCGTTCTCTGTTCCGGCCTCTCACCTACCTAATTACTTGTATGCTTGTCGCTACCAGCGCGGTTGCCCTATCGTCTTACGACGGGCGAACGCGATTATTCAAGATGTAAATTCTTAACAAGCACATGACTAGTACCGACGTGATCGGGTTCATCCCAAATGACTTGTGAGAAATCGGTCACTGGCTCATCATCGACAGAACCTTCGTCCACGGGCTGGTTATCTTCGCCTGCTGGCGAGGCATTCTCAGGGACGTCATCATCCCCAGACGTCTCGTCGTTTGTATCGTTGCTAATTAAAGGACCGTCGGACGAGTGGTCCTCAGGAGACTTATGAAATTCGTTCACTGAATTGTACTCATCAAGGTCTTCCATACCGGCATCTTCCGACTGATGTTAATTGTCTGTAATCGAGGCTTCCTGATTCTTGGGAGCGTCGCCACCTTCGGCAGCGTGTTTAGAGGCAGGCCATTCATGCGGGCAGAAAGATTCTGAGAAAGTGCCGAAAGGTCGGCGTTGTCGACGTCAAGGGGGACCTCCACATCAGTGGGCTCGCAGGTCTTTCCCTTTTGCGAATCGTTGAGGGGCTGGACGTCCTCAAGCTGCCCCCGGAGATCAATCTGCAAATTGTCGCTGTCAAGGATTTTAAAGTCCATTGTGAGAGACGTTACTGCGCAAGCCTGCCCGCAATTACCTTGTGTCAGCATTGGGCAGGGGCTAAGCGACGAGAAACGGGCGCGACTGAGTTTGGCCTGACGTGCAATAGGGCGGGGTAACTCACCAATGGGGCTTGCACTTGAGGAGGCTGATTGTACGTACAAGAGACTACCTGACTCCCAAGGCGGCGCGCAGAAGGTGTGGAATGTGAAGATGGATGTTCTGGTAACAGTTCTGGGCGACTGGCGTCTTGGGTGAGAGAGGTAAAGGTGGAGGGGGAAGATGTTCTGGAGAAGAAAGTTAGAGAAGACAAGAGGTAAGAGCGAGGGAATTGGAACAGGAAGCGAGGGGCAACCGCACACGTGAGGACGTTGCAAGGGAAGTGGAGGGGCACGCGCAACAAGTTGAGAGGAAAGCTGAAGCAGAAAGTGAGGGGACAGCCTGGACACGTGGTGCAAGTAGCTTCAACGGTAGGTCGAGGAGTCGCCTTGGAGGCCGGCGAAAAGTCCCCGGTGGCGGGTGAGGTGGCAAGAGCCATTCCAGCCAAGAACTTCGCCGTGACCATGATAAGACTGAACAAGGACATTGACATGGGCGCGCCAACATTTTCTGGTAACTTGATTTCAGTACAGTAAAATCAGCGACTCAACTCCCACCAGCAGGCACCGCAGCCAGCAGGCCTAACGTTTCCTAAGAGTTGTTTACATTTGGTCATCCGCCTGTGCATGTCGGTTTTGATATAACTGGAAGCGAAATGTTAATAGAGCAGATTCATTGCGTTGAATAGAGCAATAGGAAACAATATCGATGTCCTTATATCATACTTTTCTATGGGTCGTGCAAACCAAGGCTTTGTCAAGCCGACAAACGTCAAGGGAGTCACGGTAGGCGGCACGTGACTTTCACGTGGCCTACTTCGCTTTCTTTTTTTTGGTGAAAGATACGAAGGCCGCGGCGCCAAGTAAGCGTCAATTCGAACTTGTCTCTGTCCTCATACCTCACTTGCTTTTACCAGTTCCATTGCTAAAGGATGGCGATGTAAGACACCTCAAGAAAGTCCCCGCAATGCAACTCAGACTTGCCCTCCCGTAGAATCTTGCACAGACCCCTCTCCCGACTCGGGATTTCCGCCTCTGGCTTGCCGCCGTCTTCCAGTCCGCTGTTTCCAAAAGCGGTCATCTTGCCAGCCATCCTGGCTAGTGTACCGTCCCACGACATGTAAACAATTCGGCCAAAACGCTTTGTGAAACGCCACCCCAACTGGTGCTCGCGGGAACCTGCTCAGGTCGCATGTGTCCTGGCGAAGTTCGCCTTTAACCGGAACCAGGTCTCTAACCGCAAGGGCGGTACATGGTCTTGTTCGTGCTTCGCCTCTCCCAGTGCGTCAAGGCATACAAGGCGAGGATGAAGGCCAGGCCGGGAGTGCGGAGCGAGAAGAGCAGGATGGGCCGTGCGACTTGTTGCAGCCACTCAGCCCGTGCGCCAGTCTGTTCTTTTCCCTTGGCCCATACCCAAGAAACACTGAGGGTGGCGAGGCAAACACCCGTCGCAGTGACAGCTAGCGTCCAAGGGTGGCTAATGCAATGGTATCTATGCCATAGGAACTGCCACACAAACTGATCATTCACCGATTGGTCTACTTACATTTCTCCACTGCAACAGCAAGCTCTGCACGAAAATACATCTCCTCCAGCGTAAATAATATGTTTAGGTCAGGTTCCTGATATTAGAAATTTCTAGATGCTCCGCCAAGTCACAAATAGTAGCCCCTTATCACGCTTATAACATTTTGTTGGAATGACAAGGTCATTCATAATAGTTACTATAGTAACCGTTGCGAAAGGGGTGGTTAGGAGATTGGTGGTATGTTCATTTATCTCTGTTCTATTCAGTAGGGTTACAGGGTGCTTGGTGGTTTTGGGGGAGTGGGCTGTCCACAGGGTGGATGGCCCGTGCACACTAAGGTCACGTGCTAGGGCAGATGACCCGTGTGTCCGGGCCAGGCCCACTATTCTTCCTGACTGACCAATCAGGGCTATGCGGCCCGCCGAGCCGCCTCAGCCTCCGTAACTCTGATTGATCGGTTATTCCTACACATTTACCCCGGTATAGGTGTACTCGAGAGGAAGAGACTCTAGAACATTACACTTTCACCGCCAATTCTTTCATACCTGAGTTTGCGACGTGGCGGTGGCTGAGCGGCATCGCCCCGTTATGCATGGTAGGTATGACAAGCCGAGGGGAAGCGCGCCCACTGGGGAAATCTCATCATATTTGACCACCCGCCGCGCGCTTCTGCCTTACCTTATCTCTCCTTCCCCTTATCTCACTCCAGTCTCTCTCTCTCTCTCTCCCTCTCTCTCTCCAATGGCTACTCATTCGGAAGACATGGATACTTCTGTGCAGTCGCCTCCCAGCTCCTACGTGGAATATTTAGCGCGGCTCGCTCAATCCAACCCCAAAACTATTATTCTCGACATTGAGAATAACGACTTCAAGCCTCGACGCCCGGACAGGGATACACTGATGAATCGGCCAGCAACGGTCCAAATGAGGCTGGTGCTATTCCAGTACACCAGCATCTGGAGACTGGATCGTGATTCCCTGGATGATATACGCTACGCCTTGGATCTAGATCCTTGGATGGTCTGGTGTCATTTCGACCATGAATTTAGTCATCTAAAAACCCCGTTTGATGACGACGACCCCATACACCGTGATGGGCCTCTCTCTCTTCAGTTCCTGTCCTCTTCTCGCTATCTGAGCATCGGCACGATTCTGGAGAGCTTTTACGAATCGCTTTTGGCGACCTTTACAACCCACCCGGGAACGCCACAGACAAGTAAGTGGTTGGGCACCGAGGCATGATACCTCCCACAAGAACAATAATATTAGAACTAACACATAACTTTATCCAGTCGTCTTATTTCGTATGGAGCCACCCATTCCCCATCTAAGGCATTTTCTTTCTGGGAGCACGAACATAGCATCCACCAGCCGCCAAGAGGTCCTCCGCGATCAGAGGATGGGAGATTGCTAACATTTCAACACTATCTGAATGAGATTCATTCTTGGGCTGGCACACCAATTCTTACATCATCACTGAACAATCCAGTCGAATTCGTCATTCCCTTCGTCCGGCTCGTCCTCGGAAAAATTTCCCAAAGCATCGATAGAGAATTGGGAGTGGCTTTGATCGCGCTGAATCCGGGCCTTGCGGAAATTTGGGACGAACTGGCTGCAGATGAGACGGTCCACTACTCTGTCCTCATGCAGGTAAAATATCTCGCTGGTGTCTTATCAAACCTCCAGAGATTCTGCGAAACTCGCCAAAACGGTCCATCGTTGATGGTGGACGACGCATTGATGGATCTTCAAGCCATCATAGAAAATGCGGCGCGACTGCAGGGCGCAATGAAAGACCGGCTCGGACGGCGCGCGGCAATGCTGTCTTTGGAAGCCTCGCAAAAGTCGAACAAAATAGCCGATGGTCTGCAAACGCTGACGCACCTCGCTTTCATCTTCGTCCCGCTCAACTTTGGGGTATCGATTTTTGGCGCAAACATCAGGGAATTCGGCAGTGGCGTGGTGCCGGCTGGGCGAATCAATCAACTGTGTGAAATTTAACGCTTATGGCGCCTCATGCAAGCTATGTTACGTTAACCGTTTTACGTCCTTCTTAACTTGGGCGTGGATTTATCACTAATAGGCGCACTGGCTAAACAGAGGCTGTGGTCGGTTTTCTTTGGTTGGAGCCGGTAAGGGGGGTAGGTAGGTAGGTAGGTAGGTAGGTCAAAAGCACGTGATAAAAATCTATGACGTTGAGACCAGGGGCTAGCCCGAATTAATGCCTCGCTTCTCTTCTTTCTTTTTATCCTTTAGTTCTTTATACGGTTCTTCTTACGATCCTTTCCGTCGTCGTCGTCGTCATCGTCGGTCGTTACCAGAGTCCTTATGGCCCCTATGGTTACTGCGGTCCCTATAGTCCTTGTGGTCTCTGTGGTCCTTTTTCACCTTACGGTAGTATAGCCCTTGCGGTGGTGTAGTCCCCGTGGTGGTGTGGCCCTTGTGGTAGTGTAGTCCTTGTGGTAGTGTAGTCGCCGTAGCCTGTATAGCCCTGAAAATAAAGACTGGTATATGGCTAACGGAGTTCATTTCGTATTAGATAGGCCGTTAAGTGGAAGCATGGGATTTCATTAGCAAAATTTGGTCATATGGGTCTATTTTCCTAACGGAGGTTAAGGTGGGTGAAAGTAAGGCTTAACTCTAACCGAGGTTGCTAAATAGATACCGGTAAGGCGGCCAGGAAGGCTCCTTCACCTAGCTTACAGGTCGAACCAATATGTATCTAACCCTAGCTCTCTGCCTATGGGCCCGCTTTCAAGTGTTACCCCCCGATCAACCCACGCAACGGTCAAGTAAATCGCTTGTGGAGAGTCGTGAGTGCAATATAACTCATTCACACAACTGTGATCCAATGCGCCGTATTTTGACAGCCCCGTTAAGCATCGAGGCCAATGTTTTACTCCAGTACGTTAAGCCGCCCCGGGCTCTGCAATATTTGGATGTTTGTGGACGTTGTCCAGCGTACATGGCCAGCTAACTTGGTGGAGAATATGACAAGAATAAGCTGAATCTGGGTTGGTACAGGTCATGTAATGTACTAGTCGTTGAGCATACATAGGTAGTCAGCTCCGAACAAAAATCTAAGCGTGAACAAAAACTCTCTTCAGTCTAAGCACAATGTTTCCTTAATGTTGCCTCCAGCCCCCCAGCCCTCCAGCAACCCCCTTTATCGTGCACGGGCCTGAGCTGCTGCTGCCTCAACCTACGCTGCGGATCTGGGCGCTGAGCGTGAGGACAGTGTGGCCGTGCGCGATGTTAGCCAGAATGCGGATAATTGGCTAGACCTGGGATTTTGAGTTCCTAGGACGGGTTTATGACATTCCTATCTACCTAGACTAGGTGTGGACCTACTCTACGTAATGATTACCAGCAACTTTCCACGGAGGGAAATCAAAGCAAATAGTGAGAATGACACCGACGGCACAATACTGCTCATACTCGTCGTCAGAGTGCGCGACCGACCCGATCTGAAGGCAACTAGGGGACACGGTACTCCTGCTAAGTAGTCCTATAGAACCCTTCTAGAGGTTTGGGAGGCCACTCAAAATTGGTCCCATCGATGAGGAGACCTTGTTCAAGGAGCTGGTCCTCCACCTTGCCCAGTGTTGTAGTTGTATAGCCGTTATCATCCGCGCTCATCGTCTCGTAAAGCTGGTCCCAGGTCGAGCCAGTGAATCCAGGAGCCTCCATCAGAGGTACCCCGTTGACACACCTCAGTTTACACTGGCTAAGCATTTCGAGAAGCTCGGCGCTGCCGTTCTCAGACGCAAACCGGTAGACTGTCTTAGCCCGGAAGCCTCCAGACTGATCAGCGGCTCGGCGGAACATCAACCCCAGGATCTTGCAAGACCTTTCCTTGTCGGCAATCCTGGCCAGGATCCTGATTTTCATTTCCTCGCTGGCTTCGACTGTGGGGCCTTTCATGCAGCCGCTGGCCTGCACAGCCTGCAAGTACATGTTGAGGAGAAACGCAACATTGACCTCGAGGATGATGCGGCTGCCGCCACGGTCAAAGTCGACCTCCTCGGCCCAGGCAATGTCGAACGTGAACATGCCGTCACTCTCCCCCAGTATTATGACAGCTTTCTGTCGCAGCGTGGCACCCAAGCTCGCAATATTCCGGCAAAGAATGGCAAGCTCCGGCTTCTCTCCCGCCGCGTCGTACGTAAGGGCCAGCTTGACGACGGCGAGCGCCGCAAAAGTCCGCGCTACCGTCGATACGCTGGCGCCCAGCGCTCGCACGCCGACTCCCGGCCGCGTGGGATCGACGTCACCGCTGTTGAGGGTCAGCATCACGATATCCGACGCGACATCAAAGTTGGCCCCGAGTCTATCGTCGGGCTGGCACGCCATGATCACCACGAAGCTGCGGAACTCGCGAGACAGCCGGCCAGCCTGGACATCAAAAGCGGCCATGGAAAAGAGCAGGAATTTTACAAAGCCGGCGTGCGCCACCCAGCCGATAAAGTCCGAGTGCAGTATGTTGTTGGTGCGTGGCGGCTGCGGCTGCGACGAACGGTCTAACTCTGTCCGGTGGTACTCCCAGAGCGGCGCGCGCGAGTCGTGCAGATGACCGGCTTTGTCGAGCAGCTCCAGGATCATTACTTCAGAGAGGGAACCCGACTCCTCGCAGTCGCGGACTATTTTGAAAAAGTCGCGGAGCGGGGGGATGTCGTCGACGTGTAGCCCGAGGCTCGTATTACCGCTACTGCTTGCCGTGTTAGGACGACGGGCATGTTCATCCATGAGCCGTAGCTTCGCCCCAGTCAGCGCCAACTCGCCGTGCACAAGGTGGAAGATGCGGTCCGCTGCCGATGATTCGTCCGGTGCGAGAATGGCCTGGCCTTCTGGGGTGTTCCGGAGGAACTCGTATGCGGAGTCATGGATCAAGGCGACGCTGTTCCTGTCGTCGCTGCACACCTCCAGAAGCCCGCCACACATCTGCGCGATTTCTGCACGCAATAGCTCGCGCCTCGTAACGAAGACGTCTTCTGCTTTCCGGTCGCCTTTCATCATGGCCGCGGCGAGCCCTTTGTCTAGCGCCACCGTGAGCAAATGGAGATCCAGCGGCAGGACTATCGGCACCGGCCCCTCCGCGGTGCGAGCCATGTGCTGCAGATCGAGATATGCGAGGACTGTATTGAGAACAATAGCGGCGTCCTTGAGGTGTGTTTCTTCGTCGCCGGTGTGTCGTTTCAGCATAGCGATGTAGAGGGCGTTAACGTCGCCGGGCTCGAGAAGGTCCAACCTCTCTGTAAGCTGGGAAATGGATTCGCCACTGCGCAGTCCGCTCTCCAGACCTTTCAGGGCCAACGCTGCCCACAGAAACACGCCTCTGGCTTTGTTAACGATGTGAGAGGCCAACCGAGAAACTGTCGCCTGATCGTTCAGCTCGCCCGGTGCAAAATCGGCATAGTACCGCGCGAGTTGCGACCTGGCATAGGCCTCAATCTCCATTCGCGTGACATCCTCCAGTTTCAGCGTCGGCTTGTCAAGGAGGCGTGCTTTGAAAGGCTTTCCCGGTCTGCTGGACACGCACACCTTGGTCCCTTCGGTCTTGCAGAATATCTCGATCAGATCAAGCAGCTTGGCATTGCCGTCACCGGCATCGACCTCGTCGATTCCGTCCAGGAAGATAACCACCGGGATGTCATATTCGCTCAAAGCCCAGAACAAGACCTCGTGCAACTGTCGTTCCGACCACTCCTCGACAGGTTTTAATATCGCGCCGCCCTCGTCCACGGGCACTTTTTCGCCAAGTCCCCCAGAACCGACGAAAAGCTGGTAGATGAGCGAGCAGAGAAGCCCGCGGATATTCTTGGCCATGTCGTCGCCCGCCGCCCAGAAAAAGTGCGAGATGACGAGACACGCAGGGTTTGCAGCGGCGAGAGCACTCTGCGTTCGCGCATCCGTGACCAACACCTTCATCAGCGTGCTCTTTCCCGACCCGGGCTTCCCTTTGACCCAGAAAAGCGGCTCGTCGGGCGACGACAGCCAGCGAATAAAGCCGTGCAGAGTGCCCTCGTCGAAGATGCACTCAAACGTGCCTGCGTGGGAGCCGTCTATGGCAGTTCGGCGCTTTCCCATGCTTGGATACTGAGCGCCTGAAAGTATTTGCTCCAAATTCAGACGCCGGCGTTGCGCATTGTTGGTATTGAGGCCCGACATGTCGATGTGTGTTGAGACCGACACTGGCGAGTTAGTGAGTCCCGGGAGACCTGGCGCGAGTTGCTGTGAGACTATCTAGAACGAGAGGCAACTAAAGCAGGATGTCTGCGCTATTTCCGGTGGTAGATCCAAAAGGGTGTGTGTGGAAGTGTAGTGCGGGGTTTGGTTAGAGATAATTAGCGAAGGTGCCGTCGGCTTTGGCTTTAAAGATGGACCTGGACTTTGGGACGAGAGGGCAGTTGAAAAAGATATTTCTAGAAAAAGCAGGACGAACGGGTTTCGCTTCCAGAGACGAAACCTCAAAAAGAGGTTGCAAGGACGGGAGGGGATAGGTCGAATAGAATTCTTTTGAAGAAAGGAATCGTTACTCTCAGACTGCACATTCACTCCTATTCCCTTACAAGGAATCATGAAGCTTCTCTACACTTTACTATCTACGCAGATAATTAGGCGACTGGTGTTTCAATACTCTTGACAACCTGGGCTCTCCTTTGTTAGCCTCGAACATTTTTTTTTACAAATATCAGGACCTCCATTGCCAGGCATCTTAGAGGGTAGCTGGCCAGGTAATTACGGCTTACACTACACGCAGTTTGAAAGCTACCTTCGATAAGACGCTTTCAAAATAATTCGGTTACAATTCACCTACAAAGTGGAAGTTTCAAATTTACGCTGATTAATTTAATTAAGAAGTGGATTTAGGAAGACACAGTGTTGCATACCTAACCTCCCATGACTCCCTGCCAACGGTTGACTTCAGTCTAATTAGTGTCTATTAGTTCTAGACGTACGTGGGTAGACATCCGTCCAAGCTACGATCTCGTGCAGCAGATAAATAATTCTGGCCAAAGGCTGGCAAGTAACGAGATTGCCTATCAGTCAACCTCGCCAGATTTTGTAGTTTTTAGGTAGCATTGCGCCGCACTACTGCAGTAGCGCCGCTTCCGTTGGTAGGCGACGAGCCGAAACAGCGCAACAGGCAACCAACGGAATTACTGGGCGCATATATTCGCAGGCCCAACGTGACCATTGATTGAACTAGTACAAAGCAAACATTGACCTCTCACTAAAAACCAGATCTCTGGCCCTGGCTTTCTTACTTTGTCCTGTCTTTCTTGATGCAATTAGGCACGCGTCATCATCAAACAGCGGAGAGTATGGCACCGCCACGAGCTGCGCGCGTCGTCAAGTTCCTGGAAACGCGAGGCATCAACGTGCGGGTCAAGTCGACGACAACCGACGAGTTCTTGGCGAAGCTCCAAGCCAGCGACATCACCATCGATGCCGCCGTTTTTGGGGCCTACCTGTCAGGCGAGACGGGCGCCGAATCCATCGAGCGCTTCGTCAAGACCGGGGGCCTCCCGCTCCCGTCGCCATGCACGGCCGAGCAAGCGTCCCAGTTTCTGGCCGTCTTCCCGCTGCGCAAGCTCTCCCAGGGCCCAAAGCAAGGCAAATACGCGCTCACGCCCTGGGAGTCGGCCGACCTATTACTCCCGCTTGTGCGCTGGCCCAAGGCTAACGGGGACCGCCTCGCCATCGCGCGCATGCTGCTCGAGCGCAACGGCGCCGACCCCGACTGCACCATCCCTAAATTCCAGCACTGGGCCCGCTGGGAACCCAACGAAGCGCACCTGGCGCCGCTGCATCTGGCCGCTGATTGCGGAGACCGCGCTATGGTTGAGGTGCTGCTGGAATTCGGGGCCACCCCCGACATCCTAGACACGTTGTCGCGCACCCCGGGCGATTTCGCGGCAAGGAATGGCCATGCGGACATTGTGGAGATTTTGAAAGGGGCAAAGACGGGGCCGCTGAAGAAGAAGAAGAAGAGGGCAGCTGTGAAGAGGCAGGTGAAGAAAATGGAGGAGATTAATGTTGTAAGCGACGAGGAAGAGAATGAAGTAGAGAAAGAGCAAGTGAAAAAAGCGCCCGTGAAAAAAGTACAACAAGGGAAGAAGTTGGGCGTGGCTAAAAAGACACGCGACAATGAACCCTCAATTGGAGTTGTCAAGAGGCGGGGAAGAGTCGGGTCAAAGAAGTAGCAGGGGGTGTGGTTAAGCCTTTTGACCTGGCGTTTAAGCTTTTGATCACCGGTGCTAGATTGACTCTTATTGTTTCTGTGACGGCGTGACAATCGGACAATTCATCCCACGGTCAGCTCTGTTGTGAGACTGTAATAGAAAGGTACTTGGGCAGCCTAATTACCTGCCACGTTTGCGCATGTACTACCTTATCTTGGTCTCGTCGGCATTATTGCAGACTATGGGGCGCAATTATTCTGGGATGGAATCAAAGCAGAGCCGTAAAGGCGGATGCCTAAAGAAGTGTCTTATTGTCTCAAAGACGCCATTCACTTGCACAATGCCAACCGCCGGCACATTGTGCAAGGGGCGTGTTAGCAGCCTACATTGCTGACCACGCCAATCACGATGCACATGAAAAAAGGAGGCTTAGTCTCACCTCTTCACGTCACAGTTTTAAACCCCGCACGCCAAGGCAGACTCCGTCGTTCTCTACAAGCCCAGGTTCAGTTCAACAGCCTCTAGCATCTACGAGCAGCACCGGTGTTTGGGCTACAATGGCCGACCCGCGATCTTTCAGGAGCGCCGGGGTGGCTGCTGCTGCTGCTGCTGAGAAATCTCGCACGGGAAAGGAAAAGGATTTTGACCGGGATCCGGCTACACTCACCGCCCTTCGCGGCCCGAGCCCGCAGAGAACCAGCTTCGCGGGCAATCTCTCTACCACATCCACCCTCGTCGCGCCCGACATCGAGCTCTTGGGCTCCAAGGGGCATGACGGTCGCCGTCGGCACTGGCGAAGGAGCCTCGGGACGTCGCTTCGTGGTCTGATGCTGCCGTGTCTCGGGAGCTCGGAGCAAACGGACATGCAAGCGGTGGCTGCTCCGAAAGACAGGGAGACGATCAAAATCCTGCTGTTAGGTAGTAATATCAAGCCCAGGCGGCACTGAGTCATGCCGGGTGAAACATGCGAACTAACCAAACTCGCACCAGGGCCGTCCAACTCGGGCAAGTCGACGCTCTACAACCAGATGCGCCTCCTCTACACCAAAGACGAGTTCCAGCGGCACAAGCCCGGCTGGAGGGCGACGATTCTGGAAAACCTGCTCGGCCACATCCAGGCCGTGTACCAGGAGGGCAAGACGCGTGGCTGGCTATTCTCCCGCGTGGTCAAGGTGGGTCTACTCATGCTTGCGTTCCACGCTGTCTAGTGTCTAGCACTGCTAACCGCCTGTGCACAACAGCGCTCTCTCCGCGAGCTGTCCGACCTCAAGGACCGCATCTACCGCTGGTGGGAGCTCGTCGAGCTGCCGGCCGAGGCGCTGGCCCCGCTGCGTAACCTGCGCGATAGCGAGAGCTGGCGCAGTGCCATGCAGACATACAGCCTGACGGACACGTCGGTCGACGCCTTCTAGTACGTTCAGCCCCTAATCGTCACACCGTATCTCACCCACTCACCCCATCTCACAGCTTCATGGACATACTAGAGCGGCTATTCGACGACAAGTACGCGCCCAGCAGCCAGGACGTGCTCAACACGCGGCTCAAGACGACGGGTATCGTGGAGACGGCCGTCGACGTCGGCGGCGAGCTGCGGTACCGCGTGTTCGACCTGGGCGGCGCGCGCGCCGAGCGCAAGAAGTGGATCCGCGCGTTCGACGGCGTCGACGTCGTCGTGTTCCACGCTCCGCTGGGCTCGTTCAACGAGCGCGTCGACGAGGACGCCGAGGCGGTAAGACCAAGCACCCACGTGTCACTACCACAACACGGACTACCACTAACCATGCTCCCCCAAAATACAGAGCCAGCTCGACGAAGCCCTCAAGCTCTTCGCCAGCATCGCCAACTCGAAATGGTTCGCGGACACACTCATCATCCTCAACTTCACCAAATCCGACTGCCTGCGGCGCAAACTGGCGGCCGGCGTCAAAGTGTTCACCACGACAAGACAACAAACGCTCCCTGACACATGGGCGGACAAGAGCCAGACCGAGGCCAACGTGGCGGCGGTGTTTGCCGACAAGTTCCTGCGCGCCGCCCCGGAGACGGCTGACAATGTTGTTGTTACGTTTGCCGACGCGAATGATGTGCTGCAGGCGGCGCGGCTGTGGGACCTGGTTGAGGCGAAGGTGCGGGAGAGGGTCGTGCCGTTTCGTCACGCCCAGTCCCAGTCTCGTGCTGCGTGAGGATTTTGCGGCCAAATCGAGACGAGAGATTGTGTCGCATCTTCTCTGATTAATGCGCCCGCCAGATGGGAGCCCGTCATTCACACCAGCTACGTCTTCAAGTTTGCCTGGTCGGGACTCATCCACACCCTTTCTCCAGTCTAGGTGCCCAGTCAGTGCCTAGGTCTAACACTACAGTCGCCGTTTAGAGGGGAAAGTCCAGAGCCTCGCGAGGCACGGTTCACAGTTCACTACACCAATTACACCAACAACAACATCTTTACCTTTTGATTTTTTCGACTTTAATACTCCCAAGTCCTGCTCTAGAGAAAGAGCCGCCAACGCTCATAATGTCTGCGGATAAAAGGGAGTTATGTGTGGGGTCAGGTCCCTCCTTAGAGGGCGAAAAGCGGTTATGGAGTTAGCTCATAGCGATGTGCAAAAGCATTTAATTGGGTAAGGTACTTGGCATGGCAAGTTTGGCTGCTCATCTGGGTGGGCGCATGCACGGGTACAGCATTAACATAGGTATAACTAGTCTATTCATCAACATTATCTCCTGTCAAGTGTCAAGGGCCCAAAAGAACACGCTACACGAAGTCACTGATAATTACAAATGGTACTTGAAATCGAGCTCGCGGTCGCCCGTCTTGACGGACCGCTCGTCGGAAATCTCGCCGGTCTGGATCCTGCGCTTCTCGTCGTTCCTGCGGCGGACGTACGCCCACTTGGCCACGATCAGAAACTGCGCCAGGCCAATCGCGCCGACCGAAAACCCGTTGCCTAGCACGTAGGGGGCCTGGCGGTAGATCTGGCCGGCGACGATGCCGGCCGTGTTGCCGAGGGTCTGCTGAAAGCCAATAGCAGCAGCGCGGCGGTAGTGCGGGGCCACATTGACATTGAGCCACGTCAGGTTGAGCCCGGGGCCGTTGTACACGGCGACGGCGCACAGGAAGGTCCCGAAATACTTGACGCCGTTGGCCGTCGGGCACAGGATCAGCACGTAGCCCGCGATGCCGAACGCGTTGGCCAGCAGGATGAACGGCCCGCGCACGCACAGTCGGTCCGACACGTACGCGAGGCCCATGAAGGACAGCCCGCCGACGATGTACACCGGGATGGTCAGGTACTGAGCCTCGAGGCTGCCGTAGCCCATGCTGGTGATGATGGACGGCAGGAACGTGCTGAAGCCGTAGAGCAGAATGTCTTGGCAGAACTGGATGGCGCCGCTGTGTGCTGTAAGCATCGCATCCCGGTAATCCCCAAGCTGCCACAGCGAGCACTTACCTGATCCACATCTTTGGGTCCTTCAACGTGATCCTGACCTCCTCCCAGCTAAACTCGTCGCTGCCCATGTACTGGGCGCGCTGGGCCGCGCGGACGCGCATCATGTGCTTCTCCTTGTCGTTGAGGAAGTAGGCATTGGTAGGGTCGTTGGGGAGGCAGAACCAGATAACGGCCGCAATAAGAACACTGAAAATGCCCTCGATAATATACACCCAGCGCCAGCCGGCGTAGCCGCCGACGTGGTCCATCTTGAGGATGACGTAGGCCAGCAGGCCGCCGAACGCGCCCGACAGCGCCGTGCACACGAACAGGTATGACACGCGCTTGCCCTGCTCGTCGCGCTTGTAGACCATGGTCAGGTACAGGTTCAGGCCGGGGAACAGGCCGCCCTCGCAGGCGCCCAGGACCAGGCGGGCGGCGTACAGGCCGCCGACAGAGGTAATAAATCCCGAGAAGACGGTGGTCAGGGACCAGACGACGCACAGGGCGGTCAGCAGGAAGCGCGGGGTCAGCTTCTTGAGCAGGATGGCCCACGGGGCCTCGAAGGCGACGTAGGTGGCGTAGAAGATGGACACGGCCGTGGAGAACTCGGCGGGCGAGGCGCCAATGTCGGCGGGCATGCCGGCCACCTTGACGTTGCCGATGTTGCTGCGGTCGAGGAAGCAGGACAGGTAGACGATCATGATGATGGGTACAAACACCGAGTCGAGTTTGAGGAGGAGCTTGCGCTCTTCGGCGGGGTCCAGCACCTCGACGGCCAGCGCCGCAAAGGACTCGGCGTCGATGTCGGCGTCGGACCCGGACGAGCGGCCGGCCTTTTCGGCCAGGGCCGGGGGACGCTCTTTGAAAGAGGCAACGGAAGGCATGCTTGCTGGTTTTGCTGGCTGCAAGGAATCAGGCTCAGTCTACTCAGCGCTGAGATGTGAATAGATTCACTCCGCGGTTGACCCTGCTGGGGAGGGATGCTGAATTTGGTGACCTGGGACACTGGGGGGTAGACAGGGGACGGTGGACGCTTTTATCGCCATTTTGTCATTCTGCGAGGGAGAACGACACGGTTGACCTCATGGCGGCGAGATAAGCAGGTGCAGCGTCAAAGGCCAGAAACAGTGCAGAGGACGCCGATCATTGGCGACCAGCGTGCCATGGCGGGGTGCCGGCGAGCTGCTGTGTTGCTGCAGGCAGTGCATCATAGCAGCCGATCACGAGGCCCAGACGGGAATAGCGGCGAGCCGGGTGAAGATGAGGTGTCTATAGTGTGGGTTTGTGATCGGGGTCGTCCACCGACGCACTAATTAATTAGTGCCCGTTATCGTTTATCGCCCAGGCGGCATGGCATCAACGTCGACGTTGCAGCGGCCCGGGGCTTTCGGTTTGCGACCAATACATGCGGGGCTTCGCCTTGGGTTGGGCAGGCTGCCACATCTGCTGTCCCGGAGAGCCTTGCGTCCATTTCAGTGATGGAACGGAGTGATCGGGCTATTAGCAGAAGAGGTGCGCAGCACAGCAGGTGCGATGGAACACAGCCGCGCGTGGAAAGCACTGCGACAAGCGGGCTTCCATCAGGGTTGGCTACTGACACTAGTCCTGTAACGGCTAGCCCACTTCCACTGTCCACGGGCCGAACACGCGAGGGCTCGGGGTTGGGGCGCTGCGATCGCTGTGACGGCGCTGTCTCCCCGCATACTGGCCGTATACCTGCAGCAGCAAGCACGACGCGCGACGGCACCAGCACAGCGCACCGGCAGTGGCTTATTATTACTCTGGGCTATCTGGGCAGGTCGGGTGCCTACCTTAGCGGCGTCTCGATTGACGGGCGCAAACATGGATGCATGGATGAGGCTGAGCGACGAGAACGATGCCCGTCCCCACTACAACCAGCAGCTAATTACGAAGGAGTTCTAGTAGTGTTTAACCCGAGGGATCCTCTTCAAATCATTAACCGCTAAATGTGGATTCCGTGCCATCTCACCTCCTTCGTCGGTCTCAAGTGCTTAAGCTAGAGTTCTCCAGATTCTCATTCGGGTTCACCTGTCGATTGTCACCCCGCTTTTGTCCGACATTCCGTCTTCTTGTTTGCAGTCTATCCTACCCGCTTACTAGCAGAATTAATCTGGATGAAACCTGTTCATGGCTACCCAAAGCATCTCGGCCTCGCCTCCGTCCTCGCCCGAGCAGGCCGCTGCGAGACCTGTTGCGTGGGTTTTTGTTCCACTTCACTGATAAAGTCCAGTTCTGTTACTCTGAACTTGATGTGAGCAACTAGAAGACCTTTAAGCTGACGTCAGACCAGGTGTCTGCGCTGCCGCAACCGGCGGTCTTACTGCTCCAAGGAGAAGCCCAAGTGCTCGAGGTGCCGCGATGGCGCCTTTGAGTGCATCTACGAAGAGGCCCGCAAGATTGCCGTCAACGAGTCGTGCGTTGCCAGCTCGTTTTGAGTAATCATGTCATGTCAACTGGAACTAACCAGAGCTCTTGTATCTGCCCAGATATCTGAGAGCACTGGAAGCAAAGGTCAAGGCATACGAGGGTTCGTTTCCCCTGTATCCCTTTTCACCTCTGACGACCTAACAACACCAGATGTGGGCAGAACACGCGGCACCGCACACGCCGTGCCCATCCGAGGCCGCAGCATGGCCGATGACAACGACGAAGAGCTCGAGGCGGAGGACGACCACATTCTCCTCGGCCCCTTCACCCAGCTGAGCATCGACAAGCCCTCGACCAGCTTCAAGGGCCCCGGCTCGTCCGACTACTTCCTGCGCAACGTGAGAGAGCTGTCGGGCGTGCCCGGCGACGACAGCAGCCTCGACCTCAACCCCAACTTCTACGACCCCGGCGCCCTCCCGTCGCGCCGCCTTTCCGTCAGAAACCACGTGCGCCTGCCCCCCTTCGACATTGCGCGCCGCCTGTTCGCCGCCCAGTACACGTACATCGGCACCATCTTCGCCTTCAACGACCCGGCCGCCTTCGACCTCGAGCTCCTGGCCGCCTACCGCGGGCAGCCGGACCCGGCCGACAAGGACGCCTGCCTCGCCTACGCCAAGGTGCTCGCCACTCTGGCCTTTGGCCAGCTGTACTCGGTCAACCAGTGGATCGACTTCAAGGGCCCGCCCGGCTTCGAGTACTTCACCCACGCCCTGCAGCTGCTGCCCGACGCCCACGAGGAGGGCTCCATCCTGTGCGTCGAGACGCTGGCCCTCGTCGGCTACTTCATGCAGAACATGAACCGCCGCGACGCTGCGTTTCTCTACATCGGCATGGCCTTGCGCATGGCCATCTCGCTGGGCCTGCACCAAGAGGTCAGCAGCAGCACCTCATCATCATCCGACGACGCAGACGGCACGACCCTCGACGCGGCCGCGCGCGAGCACCGCCGCCGCGTGTGGTGGAGCATCTACAGCCTCGACCGGATCCTGTCGGTCAAGTCGGGCAACCCGACGACGATCCAGGACGACGACATTGGCGTGCAGCTGCCCTCCCAACAGCCCAGCGAGCCGGCGTACTGCCCGGCCGTGGTGCTGCGGCACTACACGCAGCTGTCGCGCATCCTGGGCGACATCACCACGGCCATCTACCGCAAGGGCCCGGCGGCGACCCCGCGGTCCGGCCGCCGGCTGATGGCGTCGGTGCAGCGCATCATCCAGGCGCTGTCGCGCTGGGACCGCGACCTGCCCGACGAGCTGCGCTTCGACCCGGCCAAGCTGGCCGTCAGCCGCGAGAGCGTCAGCACCTTCTCGCACTACTACCAGTGCATCAACATGACGGCGCGGCCCCTCCTGTTCCACGTCGTGCAGCGGCGGCTGCGCGCGATCCGCGCGGACCCAACCGCCAAAGAGCGCGCCGACTGGAAGGACGGGCTGTCGCAGACGACGGTGCGCGTCATCGACATGTGCGTGGCGGCGGCGCACGACACGATCCACATGATGGTGCTGGCGGCGCAGCGCGACCTGGTGGCGACGTACGGCTACATGGACGGCGAGCACGTGTTCTCGGCGGCCATCGTGCTGGTGCTGGCGTGCGCCGCGCTGCCGGCCAACGCCACCAGCACGCGCGCCATGAACGCCGGCCTCGGCCTGCTGCGCGCCATGGCCGAGCGCGGCAACAGCCACATGGGCACGCGCTACGAGCTGCTCGCCCACCTGCGCTCCGTGTTCATGCCCGCCGCTGACTCCTCGCCGCACACCCCGGTGTTGTACTACTCGTCCCCCGTCGCGGGATTCTCGCCTACCGGCAGCACTGCCAACGCGGCCGGCGCCCCGTGGTCCGCCGTCCAGGCGCCCATGACCGTGAGCCTGGTCGCCGCGCAGGCCGCCGCCATGATGCCCGCGACGCCGGCGGCGTTTACCTCGCCGGCGGCGTCATCGTTTGGCGTGCCGTCGGCGCATGGCAGGCGCGACAGCACTACCAGCTTCGGTCTGGCGCCGGCGGGCCACGGCGACTATACTGCAGCTGCTGCAGCTGCCGACGACATGGCCATGTTCGTCATGACCGACGCTGCCGGCCTGCCCGACGAGCCGTTCCTCGACGATATGGGCAACGGCACCGACTTCATGCTCTGGGAGGAGGGGTTCGCGAACCCGGCGCTCGACGCGGGGTATGATTTGACGCAGTGGACGCAGGGCGCGTGAATTGCTGCCAGACTCTGGTTGCTTGGGATGAATGTGATGACGGCGTTTGGATTGTGCCTCTGCTTCTTTAGATTGTTGGTAATCATGTCACGTTTCATATTGTGAGATATTCATGTGGGAGTCGGTCCTCGACGAAGTTGGGAAACAAACAAATGTCACGTTTCAAGTCCAGCTGTTTTTCTATTTGATGACAGTTTACTGGGCGGCGCGGATGTTTCGACGTGGCTAAATAATATGAACTCCAGCAAGTTGCTACAGTGAAAGGCGAAATGGGTGTCGCTAAATTTTTAGTTAACATTTTTAAGGGTTGCGGTGTCGCTTATGTGGCTTTGCTGGTCACACCTGTAGCGGGGAGGGGAGGTACTGAGGGAGTAATTAAATGCCTAACCAAGCCAGAAATGGCTGCTTACCCCACTGCCTACTCATTCAAAAGACCCTTGGCCCCACACTTGTGGCTGGATGGGCCACCGGCGCATCGGGACTGGCTCTCGCCGAGACCCACAGCAACTCATTCAGCTGAACGGAACCACCGTAGGCGAGCTTGCGAGCCGGAGGTGGCGTAGAGAGGCTGTCTCTTCTACTTTACCGTGAAGGTGAGTTTCTCGCACAGGGATTGGCTAGTTTTCGTCCGTGTCGAAATGGGCTCTGGGGGCTGGTCGATCGGATAATCCTCGGATTCCTTAAGCTGCGGAATACCGAGCGTAGCGAGCAGCCCGCCGCAGGCGCCCCCGGAGGGCTGCCGGAGGCACCGTTCAGCGAACCCTTCCTGACTTGCCAGGTAGCTTATTTTCAATCTTCCAGCACTGCGCAGCATTTTGCCCCGGGAAAAGAAAAACGCGCAAGTCCACTTCGCTTCACCACCTTGCATTCCTTCCGACGAACTTGGTATCTACAGTATTGCGCTTGCTTCCAAGCACAGTACCTTTCTACTGTTTCTCTTCAAAAGAGCTGAAGCATGTAATTTCAAGGGCAACTTTTGAAGCAATTCTATTCGGCCGCTTACGGCCCAATGAAGATGCCTTGGAGAGGGATGCCTGCCAATAGCAGCGCCACGGTGTCTCGGAAACTTCCGTTGGCACCAGAGCCAGCCACGTCAATGTCCTTGGGCATCAACTTCGCGACAACCGTTCGGAAAGCACAACTTCAATTTTACCTATCTATCCTTCACGCAGCATCGAGCGACTTTGCCCCTTGTCGATAGCGCTTATAAAGGCCATGGCTGGCAGCTTATCCCGCACGAGTTGGTGGAATCGGTTTAGGCGCGGCGAAGGAAGCCAGGAAGGGTCGGGGACACAAAATAACTCACCAACGTCTAGTACCGCTTTACGAACAAATCCAGCAGAAGGTGTGGAACAACGGAAACCCTTGTGTTCTCTACTGACGAACTCTAGTCCCCGCACTCTCAGAACAAGCCGCTCCACCGATCACGACAGCCCCTCCGATCCTGCGAGCGACAGCAAATGCATCTACCCTCCTTGCCCCAACACTGCTGCTTGCACCTTCAAGCACAACACCACACGCCCCTTCGACCAGAATTGGTCATGGGGTCGAAGAGACACACCGGGGAGCAACAAACGGCGGAGCGGCAGACGAACGGGACAGAGCACCCGATGCTCTCAAGGCAGAAAAGATTCCACCGAAAGGCGGCAGGACGTTTCGCCTTCGCGGGGTGCCTCTGCACTGGAGCACTGAAGACGTACGATCCTTTCTAGAAGAGCACTATCCCTCGGCTGCCCCTATCGTCAGGTCCCTTGCCCCTGAGATCCACAGCAAGTCCAGCACTGTCACGGTCACCTTCGAGAACACCGCCTCACCCGGTCCGACACGGCGCATCCTGTTGCCGGAACCGCCCCAGGATCGGCCCTCTCGCGACCAGTACGTGATGCTTGACGACAACTTCTACGGCATCACAACCCTCTTCGCTCCACCTCTAGAGGACCATAAGGTCGATGTTGTTACGATATCCGGCCTTGGCGGACACGCTTTCGGATCCTTTAAAGAGAGGGACGAGAACTACATGTGGCTACGAGACGCCCTACCATTCGACCTCACCGGGGAGGATACCGATCGCCCAATGGCACGGGTGATGATCTACGGCTACGAGTCGGCCGTCGCACAGAGCAGGAGCATACAGAACTTGGAGGACCTCGCAACAGCCTTTCACAACAGTATACGAGCATTGGCAAATGCTCCCACCGTCAGACCTATTGTCTTGGTCGCCCACAGCTTGGGAGGCTTGATCATCAAGCAGGTAGGTCTCTTATTACTACGCACTCGCACCTATAAGATCCTAACGCACCGAGTGAGCAGACTATGATAACACTATCGAAGTCGAAGAAGGAGGACGACCGCCAGCTCGTCAGAGCGGTTTACGGAATCGTGTTCTTCGGTGTTCCGCATGACGGCATGGACACTAGTTCGCTTATCCCGATGGTTGGGGATGGTCCGAACCGCCCCCTCGTCGATTCCATCAGCCGTATCAACTCGCAGATCCTCAGCATCCAACAACAAGAATTCCACACAGCATTGGGGAGCGAGGGCAACTCGGAAATCGTTTGCTTCTACGAGACAGTTGAGTCACCAACCGCTGCCCAAGGCGCAGATGGCAAGTGGTCAATGACCGGACCAGCCGCTACCCTAGTCACTACGTCCTCTGCGACACATTGCCGTCCGTGGGAAAATGGCCCTGAGCATGTGTGTGCCATCGCCCGTACCCATTCAGATATGGTCAAATTCGGACCGCAGGACCATGAGTACGACAAAGTTCGTGAGAGGCTACGGGGTCTCGCTAGGCGAGCATGGGAGGGGCCACGTCGAATCCAAAGTTCGAGCGTAAAGTGTACGTAATAGATATTACTAAGGATAGTTGGTGATACTAATAAAGAAGCTCTAGTCCTTGTCCCGTACAGGTATAACCCAGACTTTGTTGGGCGGTCTGAGATTTTAAAGAATCTTAAACAGCAATTAGGCTGTGGCCGGCCCCAGGGTGCTATTACATCAAGGCCTAGAGTAGCATTGCATGGCTTGGGCGGTGTTGGGTGGGTCTCCCATTGTTACAGAACTACAGCCTTATCTAACTGGCCATAGCAAAACCCAGGTTGCGCTGGCCTACGTATATTGGCTTCAAGAGATGTGCCCAGAGGTGTCTGTCTTTTGGGTTCACGCCAGCAGCGCCGAACGGTTCCGTCAGTCATACGCCTCCATCGCACAAGAATGTCAGGTCCCCAGCTACGATGATCCTAAGATGGATATGCTGCTCCTGGTAAAGGAGTGGTTGGAGAGACAGGACTGTGGCAGGTGGCTTATGGTCATCGACAATGCCGACGACACACAGGTTTTTTTCGGTCAGCCGGCGGACCCCATAAATAACAGCACTTCTGGCCCCGATGGGAACCTTGGACGCTACCTTCCCGAATCCACCTACAGCACTATCCTCATCACAACCAGGAACAAACAGACAGGCCTAAAGCTGACCCAAGGGAAAGGCTCTATAGAGATCGGGAAGATGAACGAGGACGAGTCAAGCCAGTTACTTCGTACGGCGCTAAACGGAGTCAGCGCCACTACGGCGGAGTTATCAACGCTTTCTTCTCGGCTAGAGCATCTGCCATTGGCACTGGTCCAAGCAACCGGATTTATGCAAGAGAACGCCATATCAGCTAGCGATTACCTTCAACTCTTAAATAAGAGCGACCAGAACCTTGTGGAACTGCTAAGCGAGGAGTTCGAGACAGTTGGGAGAGACTCTAGGACTCCTCGTGCCGTAGCAGAAACATGGATCCTTTCATTTGAGCAGATTCAACAACAAGATGCCTTCACAGGCGAAATTCTATCGCTCATGAGTCTCTTCGACCGGCAGGCCATTCCGCCGAAATTTCTGTCCTATAACAAACAGCAGCACGCAGGAGAGCCAATATCAGAAATACAGTTTACAAAGTCTTTGGGAGTTTTAAAGGCGTTTTCCTTCGTTACCGAGGATAAAGACCACAACCTAGATATGCACCGGCTTGTGCAGCTCGTCACCCGAAAGTGGCTCGTCAACAAAGGCACAATACAGCGGTTCACGGGACAGGCGCTATTAGCAGTATCGCAGGCTTACCCGTACGGCAACTATGAGAATCGCACAGCATGTAGAGCATACCTTCCACATGCATATGCTGTATTAGATTCCAAAGGAATAGGGTCAAAGGATGAAAAGGCGGCAAGAGCATCACTTCTCTATCGTGTTGCTGGGTTCTTTTCTTTCCAAGGCCGATGGAAGGATGCAGAAAAGTTCCAGCTTGAGGCTGTCAAGTTACGAAAAGCAGTATTAGGCGACAAGCATCCCCATACGCTAATTAGTATGGGTAACCTCGCATCGACGTACTGGAACCAAGGCCGATGGAAGGAGGCCGAGACGCTCGAGGTCCAGGTGGTGGAGATGAGTAAGAAGGTGCTGGGCGACGAGCATCCCCATACGCTAATTAGTATGGGTAACCTCGCATCGACGTACCGGAACCAAGGCCGATGGAAGGAGGCCGAAACGCTCGAGGTCCAGGTGATAGAGATGAGTAAGAAGGTGCTGGGCGACGAGCATCCCGATACGCTAACCAGCATAAACCACCTCGCATCGACGTACTGGAACCAAGGCCGATGGAAGGAGGCCGAGACGCTCCAGGTCCAGGTGATAGAGATGAGTAAGAAGGTGCTGGGCGACGAGCATCCCCATACGCTAATTAGTATGGGTAACCTCGCATCGACGTACTGGAACCAAGGCCGATGGAAGGAGGCCGAAACGCTCGAGGTCCAGGTGGTGGAGATGAGTAAGAAGGTGCTGGGCGACGAGCATCCCAACACGCTAACCAGCATAAACCACCTCGCATCGACGTACTGGAACCAAGGCCGATGGAAGGAGGCCGAGACGCTCCAGGTCCAGGTGGTGGAGATGAGTAAGAAGGTGCTGGGCGACGAGCATCCCGATACGCTAACCAGCATAAACCACCTCGCATCGACGTACTGGAACCAAGGCCGATGGAAGGAGGCCGAGACGCTCCAGGTCCAGGTGGTGGAGATGAGTAAGAAGGTGCTGGGCGACGAGCATCCCGATACGCTAACCAGCATAAACCACCTCGCATCGACGTACTGGAACCAAGGCCGATGGAAGGAGGCCGAGACGCTCCAGGTCCAGGTGGTGGAGATGAGTAAGAAGGTGCTGGGCGACGAGCATCCCAACACGCTAACCAGTATAAACAACCTCGCATTGACGTACTGGAACCAAGGCCGATGGAAGGAGGCCGAGACGCTCCAGGTCCAGGTGGTAGAGATGAGTAAGAAGGTGCTGGGCGACGAGCATCCCGATACGCTAACCAGCATGGGTAACCTCGCATTGACGTACTGGAACCAAGGCCGATGGAAGGAGGCCGAGACGCTCGAGGTCCAGGTGGTGGAGATGAGGAAGAAGGTGCTGGGCGACGAGCATCCCGACACGCTAATGAGCATGCACAACCTCGCCTATACCTGGAAAAGCCAGGGCCGCTTTGAAGATGCCCTGACATTACTACAAAATTGCCTTCATATTCAGCAGCAAAAACTTGGCCCAGATCACCCTAATACCATCTCCACTCGTACCAGCCTTACCCGCTGGACCAAAGAAGCGACACAGACCCCTTAGCAACTATGAGACTAGATTATAATATATGTATTTATATTGGGCATATGTACTGTAATGTCTTTATAATCCACCCCTCAACTCCTCTCTTATTTTTTCTTTCATAGCGTGACATAGGAGGGGTGTGGGGGGGCACCTTAATTTATACCTTCTCTGAGCTCCAGCTTGTGGTGTTGAGCCGAAGATAGTTGGAATCTCGATCCTTCCGACAACTACGTCACCGAGTGGCAACCAGGGATAAAAGGCAGCACAGAAGTGGGAGGTCTCAGCTGGGACCAATCAGCTGTGTGTGTGTGTAAGACTCTAAAATTAGCAGCCTAAATCGGAAGTCCATGGAAGACCGTGGAAGGCCAAGGAACCGATGGAAGTGGCCACGTGGCCTCTCTTCGTAAAAAGCGACAAGCAACAAAGGACAAAGGAATGTGGCAACGATCTTGCCTCAACATCTCTCGACTTAGAGAGCATGCCATTATGGAAGACGTCACTTTTGACTGGCTGGATGGCGATTGTGTCTTAAATTACGGAATCCCTGAATTCCCGTCTTCCGCCAGCCCCGGAGTCGGCCCAGCTGCCGAACGGCCAGCTCAGTGGCCGAACAGGCCGATCAGCCGAACGGCGAACGTGCATTACCGCTTCTCCGACTGAGTGGTTGGGAAAGCAACAAACAGTATGATAAGAATAACCCTGAGTGTATTCACTATGACTTTCGGTGGAAAGTCTCCCAGCGTGAGAATATCAGAGCTAGGCATGTTTGTTCAGACACAGATCCCGATCTCGTCCTGGCTCCGAGCGATTTTGGAAGGTTAACTTCCAGACACGACTTGAAGGCCTTCTGAAAGACGAGGATAAGTTTCCAGGAGACACGTATACGTGCGAAGAAACAATCATCGATATATCCGTCGAGCGAAGCCGTCAGCGCGGTCTAAAGAAACGATTCAAGGACCTGGAGATCGATTGGAAGATCGTGGACAGCCACATGGAAGGCCTTGGTGTCTTGTTTAGTAAGAGGAGGAAGATAACCTTGAGCATGGAGTTCATTTATAAGGAAGTAGCGGGCGAATCTATAGCAAAGGGCAAGAAAAAGAGAAGCGCAACTGAGGCCCAAAAGATTCAGAGAGCCGCCGACGCTGGTCTTTGGACGCGAGTCTACAAGCATCATCGTTGCAGAGGTAAACACTGCAAGCAAGGACCCCACTGCTGGCCGGACGAACGAGGAAACCACCATAGGCTGCTGCCAAGGCACCTTGAAGATATTTCCCATCACATTAAAGGGAATATGAAGGAAGGAGATATGAAGGAAGGAGAGAATGAAGAGGAGGTCGACGTTAACATCGAGGTTCCATCTAAGATCCTTCAAGACGTATTGGATGACAGCCGTAAGCGGAAGGCAGATGACTCCATCGACTGTCGTAACTGTAAAGTCCGTGTCTCATCACACGGTAAGCATTGTCGGGCTTCCCACGTCATACCGGGGGGGAATGCAAGCGCCTTCCACCTCTTCGAGGGAAGGGAAGCCTGACCGGCTTGGTCATTAATGGTGGTATGCGTTTGTTGGGCTGCTTCTGTCATACCGGGGGTCGGAACCGCCGTCCTCCCACTCAAGGGACAGGAAGCCTGGCCGTTGTTGGCTTGGTCGCTAATGGTTGTGTTCATGAGGGAAAAATAGTTATTGCTTGGTCCTTGCACGCTGTTGGATCTGCTGCTGTTTCTGCGCGACGATGAAGATTTGCGCTTCTTGCTGGCGGTGGTGGCTGAACCATCGGACGATGGTTGGCGGGACTGTCAGGTATCAAAATCTGGGGCGGCTACAAAAGATTGGCCAACTGTTGAGGGGCGGTTGACAGGTCCGGTGCTGTCTGGGGTTGTGCCCCTGAAAACGGAACCATCGCCTCCCTTTCAGCCTTGCAACATTTCCTACAGTAAGAGGCAAGCCACTTCAGGTGAGCTAAGCGCTTGGTCGTGGCTCAGGAGTGTGTAGTGCTTACCCCGCATCTTCAGCATGAGGCATTTTCCCGCGCTTCAACGAGATCCTGCATCATGAAACTCTCCATCGAGCTTCATCGCCAAGCTTCTCGTACTGCACCTTTTATACCCATCAGCCGCGACAATGACACTATGCGAGATATGCAGCAAAATCACGCTGAAAGAGCTCCAAGCTCCTCTCCCCTACTATGCGCATCTCCCCCTTGAAGACCTCCGCCTCTCCGCAAAGACATGCAAACTCTGCGACTTGCTGTTGACAGCCCTCTGCAAGGCGCACATTGCTGAGTTCCGCCTCGAAGATGAACCCCAGGGGTTCAAGGAGCAGGGCAAGTCTCTGACTCCGCTGTACCCGCTTCCGACGCAGCTTCGGTTGTCGACCAACAAAATCGCCAAAGGGTATATTAGCGAGACGAGCGCCATCTCGCAGGAGCCTGACGTGGCTTTGTATCTCGGACTGGCGTCGAGGGATCCTCCTCATGTTCCGTTTCTTGTTGGGGTTTTGGATTTGCATGCAGCATCAGGTAGGTCATTGTTGGTGTTGTGGTTGTGCGGGCGGTATGATGCTAAATCCAAGCTTTGCAGATGCTGCGATTGGACTCGGATTGAAGCCCCATGAACAAATTGACGCGATAGAGACATTCGAAAACCTTAGGGAACTATTGGCAGAGACACCGGTGGAGGCAGAGACCGGCGAGAGAGTGATACCCCACAGACTGTTGGAAATCACCAACCGAGAAGATGGAGATGCGCCCCAGGTTCGACTCATCGAGACTGGCACTCTGTCGGAGCCCGCTGCACATCTCAAGTGGATTGCGTTGAGTTGGCGCTGGGGAACAGGCCTGACAATGACAACGACAAAGGCGTCTTTTCCGCAGCATTTGACAAGAATTGCGTTCGGGTCCCTGCCCAAAACCTTCCAGGACGCTGTTGACGTGACGAAAAAGTTGGGCATTCGTTATCTCTGGATCGACGCACTGTGCATCATCCAGGATGACGCAGACGACTGGCGGACCGAGTCAGCCATCATGGGTCATATCTATCGGAACTCTCATTGCGCCTTATCGGCACACGCAGCAATGGATTGGTCTACTGGATTCGTTTTGGTAGCGCTTGACCGGCCGAAGCCCTTAGAGCTGGGACGGGCGGATCCCGAGGGCTGCACCTTCCTTGTGTCGGAGCCCACGGATATTATCATGGAGCTTGAGCACGACCACTTGAGCAAGAGAGGGTGGATTCTACAGGAGCGATTGCTGCCACGCCAAATTGTTCACTTTTGCCCGGGCCAAATAATTTTCGAGGCGCGCGATCACCTTGGAGTGTGGACCGGACGTCGAATCTCCACGTTCCAACCGCAGAAGCCGTCTAGGCCGCTGATCGTTGAGCCGCACGCCGACAGCTCTCCCATCTCATGGTTCAACGTAGTCGAAAGATACACCAGCACTGCGCTGACGAAGGAGACAGATAAACTTGTCGCACTTGAGGGACTCGCAAAAGTCACCGAAAAGTCATGCGGCGTTACATACCTCGTCGGACTCTGGGTGGACAGGCTCCACACGGGTCTCCTCTGGGCTGCGAAGAAACCAATGCGCAAACCTTCGGCTCACAGGGCCCCATCCTGGTCCTGGGCATGTTTGGAGGGAGCGGTGCAATATCCCCTAACGTTCGAGCACCGCATCACCGAACTCGCCGCACCGGACTTCGACTTCGTCGGCGCCGCGGCCTTTGACGGATACCCTGCCCTGACGCTCGATGCCGACCTATCCAGCGCCATAGTTTCGAGAACCCCGGAGACAGGTCGTCTCCCCCAGAGACCACCCATCGTCTATTCGAAGGATGGAGGGATGGAAACGCTCGCTGATGTCGCCCATCGACACAACCTCGGCACGATCAACGATCCAGAGCCACTTCGCGCCTTGGGATACGGGCTTCTTCGACTGGTATCAGACCCCCAGATCGACGAAAATACCCCCGTCCGGTTCGTTGTCGACAAAGCCATGAACCCTGTCGGTTGGGCCGCCATGGACGAGGACGAACACGAGGCGTTCCGCGCTACTCTCGAGCCCGGCAAGGAAGTCCTGGACAATATCACATTCATCAAAGTTGCAACCCTCGCTCAGGATGCGCCTGCGGAGATTGCAGACATTCATCTCGGTATGAATAGCACGCTACCCCCGCGAACCTTTGTTCTCTTCCTGCGTGTCTTCAACAAGATTGATGTGGAGGCAGAGCCTGGAAGGGTTCAGTGGTTGTGTAGGAGGATTGGTATGGGTTGCATTTATGGCCGGGTTCCTTTTGCGGATGCAACGAGGGAGAAGGTTTGGCTATTCTAGCCTTGAACTCATATGGTTGACCCCAAACACCTCGACGTTCGAGTTCCCATGCCGCTTCTGTTATCATTATCTACATTCTGGTAAGAAAGAGAACCTTCCACGGTACATTCCCATCAACCCCCCGTTCAAAGACGCATTCGACAAACAGCACCGACGCACGAGTCTCCAGCCAAATCCGCGTGGCCTTTCCCCTGCAGTCGTTACCGCTCCACGCCTGGACAATGCACCTACCACCAACAAATCCTGTCAGCCTCTACTCCGAGCCCCTTTCGACTCCTCAGACGGGACTGGGACTGCAACAATAGCGGCATGAAAAAAAAACCTGCAGGTCACTCCACCATTTTAGTAAATAGACGATTGACCCCTTGTTCGTTACTGGCCGACAGGCAGTGAGTCCTCTCTGGAGGATGAACAGATGATTGGGGACATCTTCGTCGCAGCTGCGCTGCGTATATGCTGTGACGTTCATGATATGGCCGATTGGGCCCTTCCAGGTGCTAGATCTTAGAGGGGCGGCGGTTGTGAGGGTCGCAAGGGTGCCGAAGAGGACGAGGGGTTGGAGGTGCATCGTGTTTGGTCTGGGTAGGGTTGTGGAAACAGGGGAGGTATTGGTGTGACTGCGTTTGCTAGGGGATGCAAGAATGATGATAGTTTCTTGAACCGTGGACGGGGACGGCGGGGATGTACTTACAACTGGTGGCGTTACCAAACATTGGCGCTGGCCTCCTGTCATTATCCTGATAGAGACACCAACTTAGGTGCTTGACGTTCCACACACCCAACATCGCTTTCCATCGCGCATCCAAAGTGCCATGTTCATTATTTTACAGCTACTCAAGTTGTTTTTATGAAAGCCTTATAAGCGACATTTAACCGTTCCGGCGGTTAGGACGCTGGCTTTGCGCTTAAGGGCGCTAGCTTTGCTGGTATAACTCTTAGTAGTAGAGAAGACACCGCTTTGATATAGGGCCTGGTGCATTAATTTGGTATTTCCTTTAAGAAAAGAAGACAAAGTAATTAGGGTGAAGATAGTAGAACCTGAATCGAAAAAAGCCAAACCTGGCTGGGAGTTCTGACGCGGGGCTTAAAACGCCGGACTTAAGATATAACTATCACGACTCAAATCATGACCTAAGGAGGGAGCACAGACGAACTAGAATAGCCAATCATTAGGCCCGGGGTGGAATGACCCACAAGCCCCGGCAAGGACCAACCAGGATGGTCCCGAAGACTCGGAGCAGATGGCTCGGGACCTCGGGGCCCCAAGCCAGTACGATCGGTCCCAGGGTCCCGGAGCAGGAGGCTCGGGACCTCGGGACCTCGCGAGACACATTGTATATAGATAGCTATCATCGTGCCCACGATGGCGGGAGGAATCTTGGTTCCTCACGCAAATATTACAATTGTTCATTGAGTCTACCTCACTGTGTCCTACTGCACAAGTCCGCTTGTGCATTATAGTGACAACGGCCTTCATTGACAGTTGTGACCCCCCGTCTGAGAGGGCTTGCCTCTTTGTTCATCCTTGATATCAACCCCAGCCCTAGACGTCCTGCCTTGCGACCTTGTCTTAACCCTACTTGGGTGCAGGCCGTGACAATAACCTTCGCATTCCCAGCTTTTTCGTCTGAGTTAACAGAACATTAAAGAGAATTATATAAGCAAGCCTTTAAACTGGCTAAAGCGGCCAACATACTTTACTTTAATAGCACTGACTTTACTTCAAGGTACAGATTAACTGCTCTGAGTATAGCCGGTTAAGTCCCGGAAGATGTCAGAAACACTGCACTCTGGAATCTGTGGAATTGATGGGGTTGCAACTGGCTTGATTGTATTGCTTGTGTGATCTGTCTTGTGGTTCTGGCTTGCAGCCAGACCCCTTTCTTTTATAGACCTATTGGTAGGGTTCGACCTTCGTCACCGTGGTGGCTGAGGCTCACTGGCGCTCTGGCAGTACCAGGCATTCAGTCAGCGGACTCTGAACCCCTTTCTTTCTAACAAGTGGTTGCAGGAGGTATAGGCGCGCGAGACTTAAAGGGCAGAGGTTAACTTCAGTCTCCAGCGAAAAACTGCACTATTCATTTTCAAGAATATGGGCCCATTTTGGCCATCTTTATATATGGGGACCAATTCTGGGCCACTCGGCTAGAGCTGAAGCAATTCAGCATGCTGTGGCGCAACCTGCCGAAAATGGCAATTAGGGTGAGCAAAGGTGAGCAAAGATGAGCAATGTCACGTGGGCGAGATACAAAAAAGGAAATTTCGCGAGCCGAGATTCGTCTCACTAAACAAAGGGTGCCAGAATGGGAGTTAATCACAAGAAATGTTCTACGGGGATCTTGGCGTCCCACCTTCCAAGTGGGATACCATGGAAGTTTAATGCGAGGTAAGCCGCTCTCCTCCACGGTAAGCGCTAATTGCTAACCTAGATCTTGGGATGCCTCCAACAAACTATGTCACCGTTGACGTGTATTCTTAGCTGACTCTTTGATAGCCTACCTACCTAGGTACCTATCTGCCCGTCTCACATTCATCGCATTTTACATCCCACTTCATTTTCAAGGATTGCCCCCAAACCACGACACAGCCACCATGCCTGCCGACAGGTGATGCCCCGGCTCCGACCCCTGCTAAACACCATCCTCCCCACGCCGGACAGAGCGGCTACGGGGCTGACGCCGGGCGTGAGGAGCTGGCCGTGTTCGGCAAGGGGGCCTCTGTTCAGAACTTCCAAGGGATACGGAAACTAGCAACCAGGTCAAAAATTGTGGAGGAGGGTAAGATTATCTTCTGAGGGAGCGAGAAGAAGCAAGTATTTATTCCTAGCAAACTTCGACTGGACACCATTAGGGCACCCAAATCCTTACCGGGTCTACAAATGCTTTTTCCTGCCTCATGTACTCTAGGTCTGAAATAGAGGAGATGTGGCAGGCGCTGGCAAGCGTGGGTGGCCCGTGCCGATAAAAGGTGGGGTGCGAACTGGCGCCGGGCTCCAAGAGTGCTGCGCTGAGATCAATTCACCAAACACTCCAAACGGCGATGCGAACCCAGCAAGCCAGCGCCCGAAGCTCTGGAAGCGAGCAGTATTATGAAAGCTAAAGAATCCCGGGCGGCCGCAGACCCAGTCCGACAACCGAGTACGAATAATTTCGGAACTGAATGGTAACAAGGTATTTTGGTACGAGCCCCGGCAAGGGACCCGAGACAGCGAAATTCCCTTTGTTTCCATGCCAGTGCCCTCCTCAATTAGGCTGGGGTACAGAGCAGCAGGTCTGCATGAGGCTCTGCACCACTAGCGCAAATTTATGTCCAAAACTAGCGGTGGGAGAAAAGACTGGACCAAATTGTCCCAGGTGGAGGTGGGAGAATTAAGCGGGCTGCCTGCTTTCGGCGGGCGTGGTCTGCAGCACGGAAAGACGTAGGAGTGAACCTAAAAATACGCTACTGTAGTAACCCTTGTCTCGGCGCGTCAGTCCCCACCCTGACAACATGCATGATAACCTCGACCATATCATACTTGCGCCTGCCGAACGTTGTAAACACTTGCAGCGGCCAAACTCTCTATTGCTTAATATGCCTCCAACTTGAATGACAAAGCCGCGCTACGGTCCGCACAGGATTGTTTGTTTTTCTTGACGGGAGAACTTTCCCCGGAGCAGAGCAACCCCGGCAAGCACGACGGCAGAAATTCCACCCCGGTGGCGGCGCACATCATTGCCCCGCCACCATCGGCAAAGGTAAGCTAGGGTTGGCAAAGGTAGGTCTACATTATGCAGAGTTTTAGCGCCGAGAAGCTCTGGTATGTCTGGGCAGGGAAGGAGTTGCGGGCCCAGAGCGAACTGATAGCGGACCCGGGGGCGGGGGCGCTTGGGGGGCTTTCACGTAACACCTTCATGGCCACTACTGATTTAAGGAGGAAAATTGCGCTCGCCACTCGACCAGAGATAAATTCTGTGGAAGTGTACAAGACCATCAAATATATCTCGTGAACCGACAACTTACTCTCTGCCATTGCCAGAATGAAGACGATTATATTGGGTGACTATGGCCACGGAAGGTAAGTAAGGGGCCCAAGAACCCTGATTTACTGGAGCTAAAATTCTTTTAGTGTTGGGAGTATCTGGGGACTTTTCCCATCGGAAGAGGAGAGAGAGGAGAAGCAGGAAGTGGAGGAGAAGGAGAAAGTGGAGAGAAGGAGAAAGTGGAGGAGCAGAAAGAGAACTAGAATAGTTAGTTAGCTAGGCGCAGAACTACGATTTTCCTCATTTATAGCGGAAGCGCTCTCCCAAACTCTAGCACTTGTAGCCGGGCGTCTAATGCCCCTACTACCCCACCTGTGATTACGAGAGTTGCCTGGTTGTAAGTGGCTCACAAGCAGACTAAGACGTGAACTGCCGGTCAACCTAGCGAGGAATTCATTATAATTTCATTCGGACAGGTAAGCCGGGCGATGATCTAGTTCAGGCGCAGCAGCGTAGCCATGTCGATCCAGCGCCAGCCAATGTACTAATGAGCGGCACCATGCACTGGGATAGCCGCGACATGCTCCGTACTGCGAAGCTCACGCAATTCGCTATTAAATTTCCATACCTTTCAAACGAAGATGTGGCTGAAGAGTACCCTAGAAAGATGGAGAAGGTTGCAGACTTTTGGACAAAGGATATTCCAGTTTGGCCATGGGCTCCTAAAAGCCAGCTTCCTGAATTCAAGAACATATTAGAAGCAGGTAAACTCAGACGGTCCAGGGGAACTGGAAAGCGAGGTGGCCAACCAGCGGACCGGCGTGAGCGAGGAGATGTAGCCGGACCTTGGGACGGTGTAGAAGTGCAGAAAGGAGTAGGAATACGTGGAAATATTCAACGGAATACCAAGCGGTTACGAAATCGGGTGGTAGGACTGTAATTATGAGCTAGTATAGGACATCTCGCCATTCATTTGCTCATAAGGGAATTTGCCTCGTTTTTCATGCCGAGACGGCCCTTGGTGAAGATCTTGTGGGTGTAGAGGGCGATAGAATGGGCAAACTCGAGGAGTACTGCAACTGGACTCTGCAGCAAGTTGAGAGCGACAGATGGAGAGTGGCGCTGCAGGCTGCGAATCAGTTCGCATTGGATCAATTCCTGGAGCTGAATTCGATTCTGCAGCACCCAAAGGCCGCTGCTGATTTGATGGTCAAGGGCGGGGTGAAGCCTGGCATCGCACTGCAGTTCGTGAGCAACATTAAAAAATTCCAGCAGGAGGTAAAGAAGCCTTAGAGCACGATAGGAAGTATTCTTAGCCTTAGATTCTGTTTTCAGTCACTATACTGTATTTGCAACTATTCTGGGGGTTGTGTGATAGAAATTCCTGCGTGGCGGAAGTGGCTTTCCGCAATGCCAGCATCGTCACTGTTGGAACAACGCGCACATCAGTCAAGGAGCTCTTCGGCCCAGCCACACTATGGCTGTGGTGGCGCAGGGCCAGATATATATAGCGGCCTTCGGCCACCCGCTCAGGGCAATAGATCTAGAACACACACAACGAATCCATCACTTGAACCACCAGCTTACGGCGCGCAGCGCATCTGTTGATTCCAGTACCGGTACCCTGGTGATTCCAACAGTCACCAACTACATCGACGCACCACTCTAAAAACATTTGGAACTCTCTTGTAATATAGTCTTCGTTCTCGTGCCACTTTTTCTTAATGAATTTCTTAAGCACCCCAAAATACTCCTCAATAGGGTTGAAGTCAGGTGAGTATGGTGATAGGAACTCTAATACGACTCCTGCGTCTCGGCACATCCGTAGGGTCTTCTCTGAATGGTTCCAAGAGGCGTTGTCCATAATAATCACGGATTTTGGCTCTGGGTATCTGCCACAGTGGTGTAGCAACTGGGCTATAAAGTCCTCAAATACGTCGCTGTCTGTTGATCCTTGATATACTCGCCTTAACAGGATGCCATCATACGTATATGCTGGAAGAATATGCCATCTTTTTCCACGACCAAATTTCGTAACCTGGACTGGGGAGGAGCCCTTTGGAGACCACCCCCAACGCCGGTATCCCGCCCTTCTATCGCAGCCAGATTCATCAACAAAGATAAGCTGGTAGGACTTGTACTACGATATTCTATGTAGATAGTGATCTCGAAGGTCAGCATCTCGTTGTTGTGCGATGCGGCGGATCGTTTTCCTCGTCCAGCCAATTGATCGTAAGGTCCGACCGATCGATCGCTCTGATATTCTTCTTCCAAAGTTGCGATAAAGGAAGTCCGCCATCTCGCATCGATACAGGTACGGCTGTTCGGTTAGCATATTGCAGAGGGCTTCCTGCAGAGGCGTTGTCATGCAGCTACAGCGGCCGACGCGGGTAGTTCTTTGGGCGGGCATATTCGACTGTTGTCTCTCGAGACGGATTCTCTGGACGGTGCGTATAGTGCACGGGACATTGAAGGCTATTAGATGGGTGTCAAATCCTTGTGTCAGCAAAGTTTTAATCAGAATACGTTGTGCATCATCCAGTTGTGGCGCCATGGCTACAGCTGACACAGAAAATGCTGACTCTTGGAGAGGGAAGAAGAGGGAGAAGATGGGGAAGACAGGGTGGGGAGGGCAAATGGGCCACCTTTTAGACAAGTCAGCAGTGGACCAGTTTTGGCTGTGTTAGCTATTGCTCCCTCGGTACCTCCCCGCTACAGTACAAGTGCAATCTTGCCAAGCCACATAAGCCACAGGCCTCCCCCGCATTCCTTAAAAAAGTTAACTAAAAATTCAGCGACACCCATTTCGCCTTCCACTGTACGCCGCCAAACTTTTCAGTCCGAGGAAATAATACTAATCCCGTTAAGGCTGAAACGGCGCCCCTAGTCCGTGTTTTCTGAGCGGCCGGACGCTGGCCGGACCGAGTCGAGCACATGGGAATGATTAGTCCGTGTCCATGTTGGGCCGAGTCTCAGACCCCACTACCTGACACCCGGTTTAGAGTTCTCACGCCGCAGGGCCGCATCCCTGGGGACCAACGCTCTGACGTCTCCAAACCCCCGGACCGCCGCGGCCCGTGATGGCGCCAGTATCTCCCGGCTGCGGTCTGCGCCGTCATCGCCCGGGGAACAAAGACGGATTTTGGCACTGGTGAATGCAGATTATCGCCTTCATGAAGTACAAAAAGGCTGTCTCGCCTTTTGACATATCCCCTTCTTTGAGCATGCAGCTGTGCCACTCGTAGTCCGCAGAAGTGCTGTGCCGCGACCAGTGGTGCGCTAGGCCGCGGAAAGCGGTGTTTTGGGCATCGCCGCTATAATGGCCGCCGCACCCCTGAAATGGCCGAGGCCAAGGGCCAAAACGCTACCATCAGTCAGTGTTTGGGAAACAGCCACCATAAGATGCAAGATGATCCCGACGCAGCACGTCCCCATTGCTACCACCTTTCGTCACCAGCAAACCACGGCTCGCGCGAAAGACGTTTCTCGAGCTCGTGCTCGGGCCCATTGCTTGGTGCAAGAATTCGACAGGGCTGCTGCAGCCAGAACTGTATCACCGCAATGGTACAACACAACCCAGTCCACCGCGCGGCTGCCCGGCCCGATATATGGGCGCCGCACATCGACCCACCTGTCCAGATTGACTTCTCCAAGTACACTCTCGTCGAGGAGGGACACCGAGTATCCAGAATATCCGTCAATGGTTCCCGCACGCTTGGCCTGTGGACCAAGAACATGGTGGAGAGCTGCGCGGTGGTAATCTACAAGAAAGAGACGAAGCGCATGTCCTTTCTCCACGCCAAGAAATGCATTCTCTTCAAGTCCGACTACGACTGGATAGCCGGGCAAATAGCCACTGGCAGCCAAGTCTTCATCGCCAACGGGTACGGCGTGCGCAACGCCATGTGGCACTACATTGCCATGTCAATCGCGAGCAACATCCGGAAGGCGGTGACACGCATACACCACATCCAGAACATCAGCATGGAGTCCGTCACCATCCTCAACAACTACGCGCACCCGGACCAGGGGCCGACCAGCACCTTCTTCATCCGGGGGCCGTACAAAGGCAACGACGGCAAGCACTACACGTGGCACCACGGCCGCGTGCACGCGTCGCCCAGCCTCAGCTTTGCCGGGCTGAAGTACGTCGGCGGGGTCAAATACGTCAACAACATCAAGCCGCAGGCGACGGCCAAGCCCGGCGGGCCCAAGCCGCCGCCGCAGAAGCTGCAGAAGCGCCCGACGGATCCGCCGCCGTACGACTTTGACGAGAAGCACAAGCCGTTGAAGCAGGATCACAAGCCGCCCCTGGATCAGGACCACAAGCCACCGAAGCTGGAGTTCCCGCCACCCCCGAAGCACCCCGACCTGCTGCGGCCGAAGAAGAAGAAGAGTCGCGTCCGCCGCGTCTGGGGCGCGGCCAAGTCTGTGGTGAAGACGGTCAAGACGGTGGTTAAGGCGGTCAAGGCGTGCTTCTGATTGGGTCTGGGTGGACTGGGGTAAAAGGGGCTCATTGTAAATGATAACGACACTCTGCTTCTGCTTAACTCCATATGTATTAGAACATAGTTGAGAATTGTAATACCATTTCCTTTATACAACGTCTTGCATTGATGAGCGTTGACAGAATGTGTATTGTAGAGAGGTGTCTTTTAGCAAGGCTTCTCACGCCCACCTCCTCATTTCCAATATACTTTAACCAACCTGTGTTTGCCCTGCTGTTGATCCGACACTTGCATACTTTACACAACAAAGCGTGTCAACAACAACCCCCTTTACACCCCTTTCACAGCAAACACCTCCTCATCCGTCACATCCAACACAACCATACACCCCGGCGCATGCCCCATAACCGTCCCGCTCAAATTCGCACACACCACCGCCTCCTGCGGCGTGACGCCACACCCCCAAAACACAGGCACATACTTCTCCCCATCCTCCTCAACCCCCTCCCCAAATGCGCTGCTCCCGCCACCCGTCAACGGCACACCCCCCGACTCCGGGCACTGTATATCGCTAATCCTCAACACCGCAACCGCACCCCAGGCCAGCGGCTCGCCGTGCGGTGCGAGCGCCAAACTGCCGCGTGACGGCGCGCACTCGTTCAATCTCGCTCGCGCGGCACGGCCGCATGCTGACGACGTGCACGCCGCCGCCGACGAACACGCCGGCCGGCAGCAGCGGGGTACGCGCCGCGCGGTACATGGGCACGTTGCGGTCCTGTGCGACGTGGCGCGCCACGTCGAAGCTGAAGCTGCATCCGATCGGGAAGCCGACGTGGTCGGCGGCGTGCCAGGCGGCGGTGATGTCATATCGGCCGGGTCTGTGTCCGTGGGGGTAATGGGGTGGCCGTCGCGGAAGACGCGGTAGCCCGGCGCGTCGGTGCGCAGGTCGATGTCTTTTGCGAGGACCAGTGGTTGTGGGGACGGGGAGGGAGCGTTGGTGTTACTAGGTGGGTAGACGTACGACCGCAGCGAGCGGAAGGCGCCCGGACGGGACGACTCGGCGAGCAGCGGGCACGGGACCGGGCTGCGCGCGCACAGCAGCCGGAAGTCGGCTGCGTACTGCGACGGGAGCACGATCAGGTTGGCTTGCAGGTACGATGGCGTGAGGCCCGCTGTTGGCCCCGTCAAGGCTTTCAAGCGTGCAGCGAGCCGGACGGCGTGGCCTGTGGTTAGGCTGCTGGGGGGCGGTGATGCCATCGTGACAGGTGGATGAGTGGTTGCTTGAGGGGTGACTCCGGGGGGGTGAGGGCGAAGCTGGCCAGGGGAGGCTCTGCGGGTTATATCTGCTCAGCTAGGCTCCGAAAAGGGTGCGCATCGCGGGTATGTTTACACCACGGCGGGGATGCGTGTAGAGTCGCGGACCCACACCGATCATCCTCCTCTGCAGGGTGCATGCCTCCAGCCTTATCTGTCCAAAGAATAGTAGAGTCGTCAGAAGATGAGGAATGGATATTGGGAACATGCAGTCGACATCCCGAGAGAGACTTTGAATTTACGCCAAGAATTAAGGCAGTTCGAGAATGTCTTTCTCAACTCGGGCAGGGGGTGGGAAGAGACGGGAGTGGCTCTATATACAGACAGCCAGAGTGGCCGTGAACCAAGCCAACAGAGCAACAAACAAGCAAAGAGCCATGCCTGTGTCTATAGCCATATCCTCACATATTGTGCAACGTCCATCATCTCCCCGCCCACCCCATCCAAAACCCTGACGACGTGTCGGCGCTGCTACCTTCGCCACTGTCAGCACATCCCATCGCAGACAACGGCTGTCACTTAGTCTTACCTCATCCAGTGGCAACCCATCCTAAGCAGTGCTGCAAGTGCAGCCCTTGCGCAGCGCGGGATCGAAGCTGGGCCACGGCACGCAGAGGTACGCCCGCGGACACACCTGGCCCGACGCGCCGCAGTTGGACTGCGAGCACGGCCCCGTGTACTGGGCCGACGCGAGCGCCGCGAACGCGCAGAGTGACAGCGCAAGGACTTTGGACCACATGGTGCTCGGTGTGTGTTGTGGCTTTGTGAGGTGCCTTGCTGATGTTTGTTCGGTCCCTTGTGGTGATGAGCGAGCAAGACAAGACAAGACTGAACCGCCAGAGTGCAAAAGAAAACGCAACCCCTCTCGCGGCGGAGGAGAAGAGTGTGTCCGTTTTGTATTTCCTTCTTTTTTTTTCCTTTCCGGCTTGTGCCTTGTTGGGCAGGCACTGCCCGCTTGCCAAGTTGGCGCCGCGCCCGAACGCGGGATGCGAGGCCTATCACGAGCGCCTCCACGTTGCACTCGCGGGGCCGCCAAGTGGGTGTTTAGACAGCAACTTCCCGGTGAGCTGCTTGGCTGCCGGGAAACGCCGTGTCCATCTGGGCGATCTGCATGGGAATCTCTTTTATGATTGAGAGTGGAGCGCCACATCAGCCATCTCCCCGGCTTGGGCCGGCTTGGCTTTATACACGTCACATAATGCGGAGGTAATGGCAGCCAATGGGTGCTCAATGCGCGGCGCATGGGCTTGGGGCTTTGAGGTGATTTATCTTGCATTGCTTTCACTTTCAGATGCAAGCATATTTGTAGCTCGGCGCAGCATCACTTGATTTAGCGCTCGGCGTGGAGAAGCGCAAGCCGCAGGACAGTGATGAGCCACGGCACTTCCGTATTATACTCTCGTACAAAAGCAGCCCTCAATTGATTATGCCAAGTTTTGAAGTGTTCCAATTCAGCACCATTTTTTTGGATTCCGTTGAATACAGCAGTCTAATATACAAACCTGCATCTGCCTCACTTCTCCCCGACACGGCGGCGGCGGTTCAGGCTCTGCACGGCCTTGGCGTGCTGGTAGACGAGCGGCTGGGCCTCGGGGTCGTCGAGGTAGATGGTGAAGCCGTCGTTGTTGTTGCGGCCGTACGAGAAGCCCGAGAAGCCAAACTGCCAGTACATGTCGCCGGCGAGCTTCTCGGCGAGGCTGATGTTCTGCCAGCCGCCAACGACATCAACGCGGCTGGCGTTGTTGACGGTTCCGAGGTTCTGCAACCGCGCCTCGGGCGTAAGCCAGCCGTACTCCTCGTGCACCACGGGCTTGCCGGCTCTACGGCCAGCCGCCGCGTGGTCGCGGATCCACTGGTTGGTCCACTCAACCGTCTTGGTCCACCAGTCCGGGTACGAGTGGAAGACGCCAAAGTCGATAGACGGCAGCGCAATCTCGTGGTCAAAGTCGCCGCCGTCCTTGCCGCTGTACGCCCAGTCGGCCGACCCCCCGGCCAGGTTGAACTCGCCCTCGCCGCCCCACGTCACCAGGTGGTTGGCGTCGAGGCTCTTGATGTACGCGCTCATCTCGGCGATCCAGGCCCCCAGCACCGCCGTGTCGCAGCCGCTGGCGCTGCGCGGCAGGTTGCGCGTCCCGTCGGCCCCGCACCGCGGCTCGTTGGCCAGCTCCCACGCGAAGATGGCCGGCGAGTCCTTGTAGCGTGTCACCATCGCTTCGACGTAGCGCTTGAAGGCGTCCTTGATCCGCGGCACCGTGTAGAACTGCCTCGCTGTCAGCATCGACCCCCAAATCAACCATCCCTCAGGACACAAACTCACGTCGTCGTGGTACTTGCCCCCCAGATTCACCGTGTACACGTCCATGCCGCCGTAGTCGGCCCAGTTGTTGGTCAGCGCGACCAGCAGCTTCGTGCCGACCTTGGTCGCCGCGTTGACCACCTTGTCGAACGGCGACACGTCAATGGTCGACGTGCCGTTGGCGAACCACTGGAAAACAACCTCAGTGCCTCCAGCGCCCTCTCCGCCGTAGTTGGGCAGGCCCTTGGGGTCGTGCGTCGTGTTCTTGTCGTTGAAGCCCCACGTGCGGAACACGGTCAGGCCGGCGTCCTTGGCCGCCGTCAGGCCCTTCTCGACATCGCTCTGGTCCTGCAGTTTGACAGTGCTTGTTAGTGCGTGGCCGAGGGATGTGCCGGCGAGTAAGAGCTACGCACGCCGCTGAAGGGAAAGTAGTAGGCGTTGCTGCCTGCAAAGTAAAAGTCTCTCCCGTCGAGCTTGAACTTTTCGCCCTCGACCGTGACGAAGCCTGCGGGGACTTGGTGGTGGCGCGGGCTGGCCGTGGTGACGGCGGCGAGCGCTGCAAGGGGGAGGATCTGGGCAGCGAGATGCATTTTGATGTCAGCTGTCGAGAACCACGAGACGAGTTGGACTACAGAGACACAAACAAGACGACGACGCGGTCCCGCGCAGGCGCTTTTATTGCCAGTCGTGCCATTGCCTCATTGACCAACGGAGCGCGTTGAGCCGCGGTCCAGGGGCTAAATGCTGGGCGCGGCTTGGCGCTCCGGGCCCCTCTCGGCGTGGTCCCAGGGCCACGGCTGGAGTAGCCCGCTTTCCCGGGTCGTTCTTCTCAGCTTGGACTAGACCTCGGTTGCCACCCAGCCTGGACGGAACAACAAACACACATCGTCACCTGGGGCGCCGCAATAGGTTGACGGAGCGAAGGTTAGTTTCTGGAATCGCGTCAGTTCCTAGCTTCCTCCGGATACTACCTCGAATTCCTCCTAGCTGGAGGCTAGCTCTACTATTGCGTGCTGTCTCCTCCGCGTTTCTACGCTCGAGCGAAACCTAAAATCAACCTGTCGATCACGACTTGCAAGGATGAACCGCCACTCATGGTCGCAATGGTCGAAATATCCCATGGTAAATGCTGGAGAGTCTCGTAATGCAGTGGATTGGAGAGTGGAAATGGGGAAGGAGGCTAACGGAGAACTAGAGATAAGTGAGTAAGTACTGAGGGGGAGTGGAACCTCCAACGCCCTTGGACGATCGGTGACCTTACTCTTGATAAAAGCAAATGGGCGATATTAGTAGAGGGAAGACGGGGGATGGAAGCGATTTTCAGCCGAGTCTGAGGCTTTCTGAAGCATCTTAACTCGATAACGGTAGCTCGGTTGCCATCTGGTAAATAGCCCTACTCGTCCTTAAGTGGTAATTAATTTCCTTTGTTTCTGGGCTCAAACGGTCATGTTTATTTGCCTGATCCTGGGTATCCAGACCAGACCTTGTAGTTACTGACTGACTGACAGACAGCAGAAATCACATAAATACATCAAAGCCCTCCAGGCTCCAGGCTTGCCGTAAGGCACTTCCACCGCATTACTACGCCTCCTTCTTCTCTGTTCGTTTGCCAAGACGAATGCCCAATTCAGCTGTAGCGTCGATGCATAACGCGCCTTGCCCAGAAAAAGGCCGCCGAATCACAATTCGACAAATGCCCAAATGCCAAATGCCAAATGCCAAAAATGGCTCGCATCCCGTTCGTCGAGAAGACGCTTCGGTCAGAGCCTCGTCATCGTCCCGCTGGCTTCCAACTTGCACCCTCAACCGGCCTACGGCAATTATCTGGCTTGATTCCGCCCAAGAGACTGAGACAGCGACGACAACAATTAAACCGATGGCACAGCAAAGCCACGGGGGGCCACACCGCCGCAAGCTAGAGCGGTATACCGTGGGATGGGTCTGCGCGCTGCCGATTGAGCTCGCAGCGGCGCGGACGCTGCTCGACGAGGAGCACACATCAATATCATTGCCGGACGGCGATGGCGGCGATGACGACACCAACAGCTACTACACCCTGGGCCGAATGGGCCCACACGACGTGGTGATCGCGTGTCTTCCAGCGGGGACAACAGCAGCCGCCGTGGCGTGACGACTGGACGGCTGCAAGGGACTTGCTGCCACATGCCGTGTCAACTCTTCGGTTTTCGGGGGTGGCAGAGAACGAGGAGTTGGTTGTCGCGTTGAGGGAGGCTGTTGGGCACTATTCCAGCGCTTCGGAACCTGGTTATGAAACGCCTGGACGGCGGACGAGAAGGAATAACGACACAGCGCCCGGCGAGGCAAGCGGAGACTCTACCCGGTGGCGGTTTGCTGGACCTCGCACGGGCGACTCAAGTATAAATGCTGCCACCAACGAGGGTGCTGGACCATCTAGTTCTAGAACGATCTCTGCTCGCTTGGGTGATAGACGGGCCGCGGCTACGACACTGCCATCGCCTGCGAGTCCGGTGCTTGCCCAGCCGCCCCGAGCACACCACACAGGCTCGCCTGGCAATTCCTCTCGAGTCGCGGGCGTTGACAGCAGAGGAAACGCAGCCAGGCATTTCCCAGCAAGTTTGAACAACGCCTGGTGGGATGATTCTGGACAGTCTTCGCCAAACCTTGGAAGCGACACCCAAACCCGGAGAGCCAGTGTGTCGCGACATGAGGGCTCTTCCAGGGCTGTTATTTTGCCACGTGCATATGAACACACATCTAGGACAATTACACCGGATGTGGAACCTGGTTTGAGCCGCCAGAGCTATTATTACCTATCGGATAGCTATCACTCGCCAGCCACCCCTCCCACCAACGCCGGCCCTTCACAGTCTAGATCCGAGAGTAACCGCAGTCCGGGCCAAGGGCCAGTTATAATCCCGCAGCCATCACCGCTATTACGGCGCCCGATCAGGTCGGATAACACCTCGTTCCCGAGCGAAGTTCCAATCACCATCCAAGGCCGGGAGGAACACTCCAGAGGCGGCCCGAGGCCGAGGCCGGAGCCTACGGAGACGCAAAGGTTCCCAACGCCGGCGGGATACTTACCCCCGTCACCCATGGCAGTGCCGTCACAAGCCCCCGCCGCCGCGTCACTCCCGCCCATGACAAAAATACCGGCGCCGCCGGGAACTGTGGTAACTAGCACCCCTGCTAGGATCGCCAACATGAGCACCACCGCCACCGTCACCACTACCACCGCTCTCGCTCTTCCTACTAAGACCAGGGTGGGCGGCCGTTGTGACGGCGGCTGCTGCACCTGCACCTGCCCGTCGTGCTGTGACGACATCTGCCGCTCCTGCGACCAGTGTTCGCGCTGCATGTGCGACTGCTGCGCGGGTACTGGCCGGCTTGGCGCGCGGGGCTGCAGCCACGGAACCGAGTGCTGCGGCGAGTGTCTCGAATTGCTAGGCGACGGTTGTTGCGAGTGTAGCCGGGGGTTTTGCCGGTGTCTGGGGGTCTTTTGTGATGGACTGTGGGGGTGTGTTGGAAAGTGCTGCGATGGGCTGTGGGGGTGTGTTGGAAAGTGCTGCGATGGGCTGTGGGAGTGTTGTGACGACGGCTGCGGTCCCGTGTTTCTTGCAGCGGTGAGTTTTCATTCCTTCTTTTTCTCCTGGTGCCGTGCCACATCGGCTTGCTTATCCGTTCCCTCTGCCTAGTTACCTCACTTCATATGCCAGGCTATCATCATGGCGCTGTCCGTGGTCTTGCTCCACAACGACAACATTGGCGTCCGGTGGACAGCACGGTCGTACAACCTTTTTGTGGCCTCGCTCGGCATCGCTACCGTTGTTCCGTTCCTGGCCGCTGTCCTGTGGGTATTTGCGTTTTCTGACGCGATCGTGCTAGCTGTTAGCACTGCATCCTGCCTCTCAGTACGTTCACCAATGCCCATGCTCATAGCATGCCTACCTTACCTAGGTGCCTCAGGAGAGGAGGCCTCATGACCTGAGCACACGCTAGACTAATATCTTTTATTTCGCTTCATAGGTTGCGAGCGACTGGGAGAACCTTGGGGTTCCCGACCCCGGTGTCCAATGTCAGCAGATGAAGGTTTTGACAGCCTTTATGTGGTTGAGCATTCCATTTGGAATGTTGTACTGTTATGCTTTTGGTGAGTACCTGGATAGTCAATAGTCCAAACTAGTTGTGAAGTACTAGTTGAGTCGAACGAATTTAACTATCATAATTTACCCATAATCAATGACAATCAGCAAAATGTCTCTATTACCCCTGACCGCACGTGCCCTCTCAACTTGCGACTTTGTTTTGAGTTGATTCAACCATTCCACAGTCCAGGCTAGGTGTAGAATTTGCAGCCCTTTATCGTTACACCGGCAGACAAAAGACGAAACAGATGACTATTACCTGACAGGCTGGGCAACTGTGGGGGTCAAATCCGGGCAAGTCTCACAACACCCAGCCAACTGCCGCCTGGCCGGCAGTGGCCCGGGCACGGCAGCGGGGAAGAGGAAGGGGCCAAGTTGGAGCAGGATAAGCAGAAGCCACACTCGAATCTTTTCGTGCCCTTGTCTGGTCTAGCGGTTTGAGTATGGCGACCTTGGCTGCATGTCAGAAGCTGAGTATTCTAATCAATGTCTCCATTGCCTGCCTTGGATATTCGAGGGTGGCACGTAACTCGCCGGCTAGTAAGATTCGACGGCCATCGAAGCTGCAGCTAGTGGCGGGCATCCGGGCATCGTGAGTGGTTGGGTGGTCGAGATGGGGTGCAGCGGTGCGGCCCGGTGTCAGCCCTGCCGCTAAATACGGCCCGCCGAAGCGAGAAGTGAGCGGGCGGGCATTTGTCGAGTGAGACAGCGCCACCCGGCTGGAACTTGGGGGCTTTTCGTTTTCTTTTGCTCCCCCGTTTCCTCCGACACAGTTTCTCGGCCGAGCAGGCGGCATATTGTATTAGATCAATGCGACCGGCACAGGCTTGACCAGAGGCAGCAACGAGAGAATGGGGCGGAGGAGAGACGGGACCACTGGTACTAGGTCTAGCTCATAAATGCAGCAGCCGCCACCTCTCTCCAAAACTAGTGTCCCTGGTCCTACAACACCTGTTCTCACCTTGCTTCTGTTCTCTCGAGTGGCTTCCCACTTGTCTGCCCATGTTCGGTGGCGCTCTGCCAAGCCATGGCGGCCCTTTCCATTCCGAGACTACCATGCTCTTGCAGTCGCTGGGCGGCGGCTTCGGCAGCGCTGCTGGCTGCTCACCTCTCGTCGGCCACGACTCACCTCTTCCTCAACACCGGCAACTACGGCGTGGCACTGGGAGAGAAGATTCCCATCAAGTGGAAGTGGCCCCGTCAACATCACACTCGTGAACGGGCCCGGCTCTAGCTTTTATACCTTCGTCAGAGTCGTCACCAACTACGCCTGGGCCGCCCTCGGACAGCTATGACTGGCTGCCGCCGTCCTGGCTCGAATGCGAAGAGTACGAGCTGCATATCTGGAACGGCACGCACGCCGACTACTCGCCCCTTTTCTACTACCCAGCCGACGAGTCAGATATCTGGTTTTAGCACGGGACGCCGTCCGCCGCGCCGGAAAACCCCCCCGGACCCGGACCCGGACGCAGCTCCAGAAGTTGCCCCAGCAGATGCCCCTTTGCCCGAACCCGCCTCTAAGAAGCCCACACCCACACCCACACCACACCCAAGCCAGCCTAACAAAATCCCCCCACCGAGCAGAAACCAGCGCAGACCGTGCCTGCACCCGCAGCGCGCTCGCCGCCATTCAGCTCACCGGGCAGCGCCGCAGCAACAGTAGCGCCAAAATCAGGCAATGGGGCCCCGCCCGAGGCCGCGAGCGAGGACGAAACCGTGGAAAATTAGATGTGTCACCACCAGAGCTAGGAGAAGTGACCCCGAGAGTAGCGACCCCTTCACCAGCATCGACATCATCGGTGCCAGCCCCACAGACGGTGCGCCGCCGACAGGAACAGCAACTATCCGGAACCCAGCTGGCAGCGGAACATCAGCCGCACCATCACATGCACCCCACTCAACAACGTCGACGCCACTGGACCCGACGGCAACAGGCAGCAGTGGAGCAGGATCACAAGGCGGTGGTGACACAGCATCTACGAGCTGCTGGGCCTGTCGTCAACGGCATCGCTGCTGCCGCTGACGTTGCTGAGGGGTGGCGGACGCCAGCAGCAGCCGCAGCAGATAGCCGAGCTGCCGCCCGAGATGCAGGCGGGCGAGCTGTGGGGCGGCGGCGTGGACATAGCGCGCGGGAGGGCCGGGCTGGCGGTCCCGGGCACGTCGGTGCTGCTGAAGGGCGGGCGCGGGCGGAGCAGTGATGTTGATGATCCGCCACTGGCCAAGGGGGGGGGGGGGGCGCCGCACGCCGGCTGCGATACAGAACGACTGGTGGGGCGATACGAGGAGGAACAGCCTGCGGTCGTCATCGTCGTCGGCGGCTTCGACTTCCTCCTCCTCGTCGTCGGCTGCGTTGTTGGAGGGCCGCCGCGGTGGAAGGCCACAGTCGTGGTCCTGGCACCGGGGGGGCACGGTCATGGAGGTGATTACTAAAATGGGATCTGGCTCGCCGCACCGTGGGTCAGTAAAAAGAGCAGAGGGGGAGAAGACAGGGTCGTGGACAGAGACTAAGAAATATCGCTTTTTGTTGCACGTGATCTGGATTGACTGAGCATTGAACTGTCTGGTTAGATAGGTGTAAAATACAGGTAAAATAGCATCATCTTACAGCCAACAAGATCACTGAATATCTCCACGGAAGTCCGTATTCAGGGCAGGCAGTGCGGGCAAAAAGGAGGCCGTAGAATCGAGAGGAATCTCCGATGCAAGGGATGCAGTCGAAATGAGGGTATTCCGAACGCAAGGGAGGGTGTAAAGGAAGGAAAAGCAGGCATTTGCATAAGCGGGGGGGAAAATGGTTAATTTTGCAAGCAAGGGCCATTTCTTGGCGACACTTTTCGAGCGGTTGGGGGGGGAATAGTTAATCTTTAATGTACGTAATCATATGTGAATCTTGGTACTTGGTTCAAACGCTTCAAATAGGGTTACGCGAGAAGATGATACCGAGGTAATTAGTAATATGGCATCGTGACATGTAAAAACAGCAGGCCATGTGCACACATCTGACGCGGTCCATAAACTTGAAGTTTGCGTTTCCTCGGTAATTAGATGCCCCGAAACTGTAACGGAAAAAGTTAAACTTCTTCTAGGTTTAAAAGTTAATTTGAATTATATACAAAAATACCGAGAACCCAGATATTGAATTTTCAAACTACGAGAGCCGTTGACGAGAACTCGTCCACCCTTACAGTCAGGCTATCTGGATCCGAAGCCGTTCGCGAAGCCAGCAGATTGTAGTCTCCCTGAAGACTACCTAGCCCGACCAGAGCGACTTTCTGAGAGACACACCAGTCAATGATCAAGGTAAACCCTCGAGAGTTCCTGTTACCTCTATGACCCTATGGCCAAGTTGGGCTGACCTGAATATAATTAGTATGGCGAGCAGCAGCAGCTCACAACCACCCGGCATTGTCCCCAGCTGGGCCAAACCAAGACTCGAGCTAGCGATAACACCGGCCCTCAGCCCCCCGGAGTTTGATGGCGACGATCTAAACCTATTCAACGACAGGCGGCAGATCATTCGTGAACTGGTCTGGAAAATTCTCAGCCTAGACGGCTTCTTTATTCAGAACCCGTCCGCCGGAACACTCCTGTTCGACGCTTACATTGCACCACACATGCCAAGAGTCATACAGACAAACATCTGGTATGCCAAGGCTCGGCGGGTTGTAGTCTCCCGATTGTGGGATCTGGATGACTTCAGTGAATGGGTTTACTCCAACCACGTGGTTCCTGCACGTGCTGCTGGTGAGATAGATGACGCGTAAGTACAACAACTAACCAAGAAACCAGGAACACAACTGCATCAAGCGAAGAGGACAGCGGCTAACCATTGTTGGCGCAGTTCATGGGATAACATCCAAGCGTTTAGAACTTTTGGTGGGAATTGGAGCGCAGTACAGCGAGAGGCGCAGAGGGACCCAAATGGCCCGCTGCCGCTATTCGACGCCGGCGGGGAGCTTGCTGCTGAGTTACTCAGGGGGGACAACATGCCGCGATCAAGTGAAGCATATGACGAGCGGGAACGACAGCGAGCCGACACCAGGGACAGAAGAAGAAGACACAGACGATAGTGGCACGTCCTATGGCCCGTTTTGTAGGATATGGGAATTCCGGTTGGTATCCGCATGTTTGTGGATGGAGAGATGGAACTGGCCCCGATTTCTACCCCCCCTCCCTTCTTTTGGAAACGCCGATAAGTCCTCAATACACGGAGTAGGACTTGGATATTGTGTTTGGTTGACTCTCCTTGCATAATTGGCAGCAGCCTTTAGTATCCCGTTTTCCTAACGATTGAAAATTGGAAAAGCACTTGGAGGCACCTACACGGCCACGACACAGCTACCTTACCTTTTGGACTAGATAGACCTAGGTTAATAGACTGGATTTATGACCACAAACTGCTGCCATGTAATGGGCATAAGGCCGTCTTCAATTCCAAGAGACTATATTCGATTACATGTGGACACTTCAAGCAAAGCCCCCCTCCGAGATATTACCAGGCCTACCTGGACCCGATAAATGCCCGGGCTAACCTGGTCGCCGTCTACTTGTTTGCCTCGCTGAAATTTGTGTGCATCCGCAACCGCAACCACAACCACGGCCCACAGACATATTCAAGCTCTCGGCCCATTCCTACCGCGTCGACTAGGGAGCGATACTACTCGGTGAACTCCTCGACAATCTTCTCAATCTGCCCCATGGCATCCATCGCCTCGTTCTCTGCCTTGAGCTCGACCGCCTTGTTCTTGTAAGACTCGTTGCTCAGCACCTTGTCGATTCCCGCACGCAGCGCTCCGGGGCTAGGACTCGTCACGCGCAGGTTGACAGCCACGCCCACGTACTCGGCGCGCGCGGCCACCTCGGCCTTGTCTGCCTGGGTGCCCGCCAGCACCATTGGCACGCCGTTCATGACACCGTGCATGAAGCCGCCGTAGCCGGCGTTGCAGATGAACACGTCAGCGTACGGCAGCAGGGCGTCGTAGGGCAGGTAGTCGATGACCTTTGTGTTGGCGGGGATCTCGGTGAGGGGATCCTCGCCTTCGCCTAGGGCGATTGAGGCACCGCGTTTTCCTAGTGTCGCGACCAGAATAACGTTGTCTCGGGAGGCAAGCGCCTTGATGGTTGGGACGATGAGCTCGCTGTAGTCGAGCATGGCCGTGCCCTGGGCGACCATGACGACCTTCTTTTTCTCGGGAGACGACGCGGGGAGTGCGGCGTTGCTGGTAATCTCCGACCACCACCCCGGGTACACGAAGTCGGGGTTCATGGGCTTCAGGGGCAAGCCGCCGATGTAGCGGATTTTGGGATTCTTGGTTTGCCGAGGGTAGTCGGTGCTCGCGCTTGTGGGTAAGAGGGTGATGTCGCCAACGCGCATCGAGGTGTCCCAAAGCCAGCCCTCCATGCTAATTGTTGCGCCCAGAGGACGCATGGTGTCATCGTAGTGCTTGTTCAGAGCCTTCTCGCTCGGAACCCTCGCGTCGTAGATGTTTTTCCAGATCTGAATGTTCTCTTCGGTCGGGTTATATGGAAGCCCGGGGCCGAAAGGCGGAACGAGGGGGTCGCTCGAAAGGTCCATGGTGGTGCTAAAGTTGATGACCTTGGGCATCGAGTCGAAGCCCTTGGGGAGCGGGGCGCCATACATGAAGGGCAGGACGCCCTGCGCTAGCGATTCGTAGAGTACGATGACCTGGCGACCAGGATACTCGATGCGAAGTCGCTCAAGAGTGTCTTTGAGAATGGAGAAGGCGGCTGGTGTTGCGTCGACAAAGACAAACTTCAGGTTGCTGACGAGCTTGTCGTGGAGACTCATTCCCTCGGTGGATTTGGGATCAGGTAAGACCCAGCGCCATGGGTGGCGAATAAACTCGGCGCCCCCCTTCTCGATAGAGGTCTGGTAGTCCTCGTAGCCGATGAGGAAGACTTTGTAGCCCTTGGAGACGAGATGGGTCGAAACTTGCACCATGCCTTGGATGTGTCCCGGAGAGGGAAAGGCGAGGCCAAGAATGATGGGCTTCTCCTTTGCGGCATGGTTGGCATGGTCGGCAAAGCCGTCCAGGGTCCCGTTGGAGACACTGCCCATGATGAATCAAGATTTGGAGATACCTGGACAAAGAGAACTACTCTAGTAGAGTCTTGGAGGGTGGGGGATAGATTGAGACGTGTGACGACATGAGGAGGAGCTTGACATGCTGACGGCCGAGCGCGGAGGGCGGTAGGCGTAATAAATACGCGGGGGCATTGGGCACGAACCACGACTCGGCCTGCGGATCCGGACCAACAGTGAGACACGGCCATACACAAATGCAGGCTGAGGACGGCTGCATTGTGGCCTGCAGACTAAGAGTAGCTAGGCCGCAAACACTTGTACGAAAGAGGGTGAGGGGGACAAGGAGGGGCCAATGCTATGCCTAGAGTCTGAGCATTCAGCTGTATGTAATAGCATGTGCTCCACCGTGTTGGACATCTCGAAATGCTTTGAAATGGTTCTTTCATTGATCAATAACCATGTATGTTGAGGCGGCAGAGGGCTAAATGACGACGCTCATCCGGCGCCCGAAGGTGTCCATTGTGACTGTGAGAGGTTCCAGCCCGTACGCAGCAGGTCCCGGGGGCAGGGGGGCCGCTGCACCGTGAATGCACCGCAGTCCTCCGCACGACAGCTGAAGGGTTACACGGCGCAACTCGGCACGCTACCGTACTCGGTAAAAAGGTAACCAGTCAGAGGCCGAGGTGGTCAACGGAGTCGATCAAACTTCAGTGACAACAGGGTCTCAGTCGGCTTATCCAACCACCAGCACCTAGGCAATTAAGCACGAGCGACGCACCTAAAAATCAGAGCAAATTAGAAACAGAGAAAGGAGAGATGAATGATGATGCAGCGGGCACTCGGGGCTGAAGTAAGGCCGAGATGTTCGGCAAATGGCCTCCCGAAAGAAGGACAGAGCAGTGCTCTCCCGACATCTAGGATGGATCATGGGAGGGGGGTCCACAGAACGCAGGGCAAAGTGCAGGTGAAGACAGAGCGATTGCCGCCTGCTTGCTTTGGGGCCTGATTGATTGCCGACTGCGGCTTCAGCGAACTACGGCGTGCGACCGGATGCGCGGCCTGGAACCAGCTGCCGAGTGATAGGCCGCACACTTCGGCATCCGACGCCCGAGGCCACCAGCGTCCGGGGGCCGAGCCAGTGAGAACAGCAAAGTTCCGCTGTTTGGCCAGAAAAGCGAAAAAGCGAGAGGCGGGAGATCAATTGCCACATAACGCCGTGACTGTGACATTGGAGCGTCGGTAAACGGCAGTCATAGCACAGACATGCCAGATTTCATGACAATTCTGGCAGGGCCATGCCGGGCGCGGTTGCTGTCAATGACAGCTTTGTCGTCGTACAGTGTGGACACAGAGCCGAGACTTTAAATGTGGCTTGACTGGCAAGGCAATGGCTGAAGGGGGGATAACTGTGGCTGAACCTGGCCTTTGCGGGGCCTGGTCAGGCAGGCTAGTGCTCTTTCGGCGAACCACTTTAGCACCCTTAGCTTTGGAACGCGTCTGGAATTTCGCTTCCCGACGCGTCGTCCACTGTCACCACCGCGACAACGTAAGGTCTTGAGATCCCAGACCGACAACCACGAGCCACCCCACCAAACACCACCACCAACTACCGCCCAAAATGTCAGACTTCGAAGATGAAATGGACATTGACGCCGTGGCGCCATCCAAGGATGCTCTGTTCTCGAGCGACAACACGGCCAAGGGCAAGCGCAGTGCCGCCAATCTGCCCGTCGAGGCCGAAGACAGCCTGCCATGGTCAGCAACCACTGCCTTCCCGCCGGATCGGGCATTCCACTAACGCGATTGACGTTCACGCAGGGTCGAAAAGTACCGCCCCGCAACGCTCGACGACGTGTCTGGCCACCAAGACATCCTCGCGACAATAAACAAGTTCGTCGACTCGAACCGGCTCCCCCACCTGCTGCTCTACGGGCCCCCCGGCACGGGCAAGACGTCGACCATCCTCGCGCTCGCGCGGCGCATCTACGGCACCGACAACATGCGGCAGATGGTGCTGGAGCTCAACGCGTCCGACGACCGCGGCATCGACGTGGTGCGCGAGCAGATCAAGACCTTCGCCTCAACCAAACAAATCTTCACCGTGAACCCGTCGGCGGCCGCGGCCGGCCGCTCCGGCGGCGTGGCGTCGTACAAGCTCATCATCCTCGACGAGGCCGACGCCATGACCAACACGGCGCAGATGGCGCTGCGCCGCATCATGGAGAAGTACACGGCCAACACGCGCTTCTGCATCATCGCCAACTACTCGCACAAGCTCAGCCCCGCGCTGCTGTCGCGCTGCACGCGCTTCCGCTTCAGCCCGCTCAAGGAGCAGGACATCCGCGTGCTGGTCGACAAGGTCATCGGGGAGGAGAACGTCAACATCATGCCCGAGGCCACCGAGTCACTCGTGCGCCTCAGTCGCGGCGACATGCGCCGCGCCCTCAACGTGCTGCAGGCATGCCACGCGTCAAGTGCGTCACACCCCCAGTCAAAAAGCCAACCAATCTGCCACTAACATTCTCGCAAACAGGCACGCCGCTGCACGAGCTCGGCAAGCCCAAGACGGCCGAAAAGGACATCGTGCGCGAGACGATCACGACGGAGACGATCTACACGTGCGTGGCAGCACCACCGCCGGACGCGATCAAGAAGATCATGCACACGCTGCTGAGCACGAGTGACGTGACGTCGTGCCTGTCGACCATCAACACGCTCAAGGCGGCGCAGGGGCTGGCGCTGGCCGACATCATCACGGCGCTGTCCGAGGAGCTGGTCAAGCTCGAGGTGCGGCCCGAGGTCATGATCACGTGGCTCGACGCGCTGGCCGACGTCGAGCACCGCGTGGCCAGCGGCGGCGGCGAGGTTATCCAGACGGGCGCCGTCGTCGGCGCCATACGCAACGGCGTCGAGCTGATGGGTTGAACACCCTTTGCGAGCGGGGTGTGTGAAACTCGTGAAGCGAAATTCGGTGGAAAGAGAGATATACATACTAGCATGGTTCTAGATGACACTGGCCGAGACGTGTGGGCAGTGGAAACTTGCCCGACATCTTGACCACGGACGAGTGATGGCTATACCCACGAGGTCCCGGCGTTGGAGCCGGTCATGTAGCGATGCAGCTTCGTGAGATGGGGCGGGCAACCCCCAAAGTCCGATTCAGCCAGTTTTTTTTGGAGAGCTGGCGCCCCTGTGACGTCTTGCCGAGTCAAGATGAGGTGTAAATAGCTCAAGGGTATGCAAGAGCATGTCACATTCGTTCGATCAGGGCTTGGTGTAGCGTGCATAACCCGTCGGGAATGTATTTTACTTGATATTTCCAATGGTTGAAGGGTACGCGGGGCAATTTTATCCTGGACCCATATTGGGTCTTGACTTGAAATAAATATGAGTAGGGGGCCGTCCTTCTCGAACCACCAAGAATTGTTCGATTCATCCCTCATTCACCAATCAGTCCTTCGCCGACGCGGAGTAGTTCACCACCCCCTGGTTCATACTGTGGTGGCTCATCCTCTGGTAACTCCCGCGTATCCGAATCCTCTGCTGGCGATGCTGTACCAAATAGCCTTTTCCATTTCCGATGCGTCTTGGCTTCTCCCTTCGACGAGGAATCTTTAGGCGGCTCAGACACGAATCCGTCGACTTCGTGAATCTTCCAAGCCACTCTGTACCATCCATTTTTCTGCGCCTGTTTGTAGGCCGCGCGTGCCTCCTCGGGTGCTTTCCGAACCAAGTATTCTAGTATCGCCACTTCGCCAGCTCCCCTGGCGGCAAACAATACGGCATTGCCACCCTCTACTTGTTCAGATGCATTACAATAGCCATTGTCCATCAGGAATGACACCATCCCTAAATTACGTCGGTTGATCGCCCGAAGCAGGAGCGACAAGCCACCCGAGTCTCGCAAATTTGTGTTTCGCAGATTTGTGTTTCGCAAATTTGTGTTCACTCCCGGTGCGGTGAGAAGAATCGCCATGGTATTGTAGTCACTTTTAGCACATGCGACCATTAGGGGGGTGCGGCCGTTCGTGTCTCGGGAGTTGACGTCGATATTCTCGCACCTCAAGAGCAAAGAAACAGTCACGGACCTGTCTCTATTGTCCTTGATTGAAATAATCGCGAGGTGTAAGGCTGATCCGTGGTTTGATGTTCTGGCATTGATGTCTATTGCGGGACCCAGGGCGACGAGTCTAGCAACACTGCCAGGCCGTTGCGCACGCACTGCGATGTGGAGAGGCATGTCGCCATCTCGGTTCCTCACGTTGGGGTCGGGGCGTAGCTCTAGAACATATCGAAGGACCTCGTCAACGTCGCAGACAGCGTAGTGTAATAGCGTGTTCCCAAAAACGTTAGGTCGGTTCACATCCCCCTCGGACTTGAGATGTTTCATCTCGATGTCGGATATGCCCTGGATGGCAGCCTCAAAGGCTGATAAATTGATACTCGAGGGTATCGATTCCTCGTCAACCCCACATCGAAGGAGTACAGTGACACATGGCAAACGAGTACAATCGACCGTAGCAGCTCGCCAGGCCGCCGTTTGCCCTTGGATGTTTGACGCATTGGGGTCGGCTCCAAATTCATGGACCAGTCGCGTAATTATTCTCTTGTGGTTCCCAAGTGAAGCATAGAAGATTGCTGTTTGTCCATCACCATCTTGCGCTTCGACGTTTATGCTGCCAACTGCTTCGTTAAGAATTATGGTCGCCGCTTCATCTGTCGGCTCTAGCAGTGCTACCATCAGGATCGTTTGTCTAGAACCCTCTGTGATCGGCGCGTTCATGTCCACTCTTTCGTCGAGGTTCCTTAGCAAACTTCTAAGATTTTCCCACTCCTCCGATCTGAAGCATGAAACCATGAGTTGGAGCTGCTCGAGTGTATACTCAGCGTCGTATGAGCTAGCTTGGACTCCGCCTCCTGGCAAGCGCCGGGCACTCCGTTCCCCGGGGAGCCCCAATTGTGAGGCCCCGTGTCGTTTTGATTTGTTTCCAGTTGAGGCAAGAAGAACTGCCTTGTGGTGTTGGAGATTAGTTTCCTCTCTCTTTGAGATTGTCTTCAGCCGTGACGCAATCTCTGCAGTACGTTCGTCAAAGTGCCCGAAAAGATCCTCTGCAAGTTTTAGCGATGTTTGAAGTGCATCAATGGCTGTTCTCATATCACCGGCTCGCTGTTGAGAAATGGCAAGAGGAACCAGGAGGCAAAGGGCTTGCTCTGTTGAGGGCCATGCATCGCCCGCTCGGAGTCTTTCCGACTCGACGCATTGCTGAAACATTTTGGTTGCTTCCTCGACATGGCCTCCGCATAGAAATATAAACGCCAAGTCCTGATTGATTCCGTGGAATGGGCTCTCAGGCGACTTGATATTGGTACCCATGAGTTTGTCGGCAATCCTGATGCTTCGGCATAGGACAGGATAGTAGGCTTGCTTGACCGGGTCGTACTTTGGTCGATATGGAGCCATATGACTTGGACAAGGATACGTTAGCGGGATTATACGTTAGCGGGATTGGGGGGTTAGAGAAAGTGCAGAGAGGTCGTAACAAAGTACAACAATCGTACGGGGAACTAACCTGTCCTCAGATGCCAAGATATATCTGATCACGCCTTCAATAACGCGGACCAAGTCTACTTTGTGATCTGGCAATACCATGTCCATAATCCATTGACAAACAAGGCCGTGGACCGAGAGAAACTCGTCTTTTTGACCTTGAGCCTCTTCGAGCTTCACAAGGCATACATCAACCAAGTTAGAAACGTTAAGCCTCAGAATTGTTTCATCTGTATCTGGCGGTGCAAGATGCGCAACCGAATTGTTTGGTTGATCAATGGTGGCTGCGATATGGATTTCTTTTAGAAGGCTTAGCGGAATCTTCCGTGGGCCGAGGACGGCCAAGATAACCAAAAGGTGGGCGGATTCAGGAGATTCATTTTGGATACTCGAGAAAAGCAACGACATGACGGAAAGTACCGAGTGTTCCTTCTCATACGAGGTGGCGCCACGGGCTGGCCTCTTTGCCATGAGGGCTTCATAGTGTGTGCGGTATCTCTTGACAAAGTTTTCGAGGGTAACGATGCGCCTGCGAATCAGAACACCGGCTTGTTCGAGCGCAAGTGGAATGCCGTATAGCTCCCGGATAATTTTTCTAGGTTCTTCATGGTGCGCTTGGGTGTTAGATTAATTAAGAGAGGGCTGTGTTTGGAAAGACAGTCTTACCTGTAAGGTTTTGGTTAGTGGCGCTTACCAGGGGACTTGAGCTTGCAAGAAGTAGTTGAGTCGCGCTCAGATCGTCCAGGCTATCGATTTCACGGGAAGAAAACCCGACCGCCTCGAATAGCTCGGCTGCCGTACGACGAGTGCTGGTTATGATGGTAGAGCCATAGTTGCACTCCGGTATTAGATTTCTGAAATCGGTCGACTCAATATCATCGACACTATCAATCACCAGGAGCCATCGATTATGAACCGTCGAGCGAAGGCGTGAGGTTACCATCTTTGCCGTTTCTTTGCCGTAGTATGTATTAGGGAGGTCCTTAGATGGCCACGATCCCTTGATAAAATCCGCTGCCTCTGTGAGCGACTGGGACAGTTGCGGTGAGCTCGAAGCATTGATCCAAATGATCGCCGAATAGCGATTTCCGAAGACCTGTGCAAATTTGAGCGCCAGCTGTGTTTTGCCAGAGCCTGCCAGACCAAAGAGCACCATGCCCTTTCTGCCAGGCTTGAGAGGATCGAGGTGGTCTCGCATCAAAGCGAGTTCCTCCGATCGGCCAAAGAAGGTCGCAGTAGCTGAAGGTAGATCGGACACCAATGTTGAACTGGCAATAAAATCGTGTCCCTTCCCTACATATAGTTGTATATGTCAGACTTCGGGAATTATCGTGGCACGCTCTCTTCTGGAAGAGGCATCATTACCTTTCCGCGATGTCTGGACAAGCCCAAGAACGGCGTCGCCCACGAGAGAGAATCTCTCATTGTCCAGATTAGAGAATTGGCATATCGTCCGGTGATTAGAGCCTGGGACGGCAAACACCTGTTCATTCGGCACATGCATTGCCGCGGACGCCCTATCGACAACCTTGCGAGACGTTAATCACAGAAGCAAAGAGTCCAAAGTTTAAGCACCAACCAAGATGTTGCCGGTTCGCTCCGTCTCATAGAATGTCCGAAACGAGATATCTTTTCCCCTTTCGACAAAGTCGCTGGAGATGCGCAGCCATTCCGGTGACTTGGGCTCGAGGGTGACCAGGAAGTTTGCATTGCCAGCAAACCCTAGCGAAGCGATCCGCAAGATTTGCGTGGCATGCTTGGCCCAACGAGCAATGCCAGCTCCATGATGGGGAACGCCCATGAACACGCAACCCTTGACATTTGCGAGGATGTCGTCGTAGATGCTTTGCCTTATCCAGGCGATGTTGAGAGCCTACACAACAGTCAAGTTAGCGTTAGGCAAGGGCCAGTCTATTGACAATCGAACACACCTCTTTCACGACCAAACCTCCAAGGCTATGCGCAACAAAGATGATCGGTCGGGCTACGTGCTCCGGATCTGTCCTTCTCATCAGGGAGATCCTGTCAATCAGGTCTTTGGCACAACCTGCAATGTCCGTCTCACCCTTGGTGAAAGCAAAGGCGGAGTTGTAACCAAATGACCTCACGCGGCACACGACGTTGGTGTCTGCAAAGAGACGGGGGATTCGTTCTCGCAGCCAAATGGCGCCATCTGGGGCCTGCCACGTTCTCGTCCAGTGCCCGCCTAGGCCATGGACGGCAATGATGCTGATTCGAATAGGTCAACATCTGTACTGAAGTGGCTATTATCATTTGAATCATAAAATGAGGGAGCTTACTCGACGTGCTCAGCCGATTCGTCCCGTTCCTGAGCTGGGGTGACAGGCGCGTTGCTGCCGGGTCTGGGAGGGAAGGGAAAGAGGCCAAACTCCTCGAGAAGGGGTCTTTGCGGTGCTACTTGTGTCGCTCCTTCCTCTTCACATCGACTTTCGGCCCTTTCGATCCCGCTATTTGCTGTGAGTGGGTCTGCCGACCCGTCTTCGTCATCTTCTCGCCCTTTCAAGTCCAAGGGGGAAGGTGCGACGACATGGTCTGATGATTCAGGTTTGGAGCGAGCCTGACTCGTGATCTGCGGCGGCCCAGAGTTTTGTCCAGCCCCATGTCCCTGACGGATCTTTGCCTTCGCCAAAAAGGCTTGCAGTCTCCTAGGCATGTCTTCGGGGGGTGTTTTCGGCTATTAACACGACGAGGGCTGGTATGTTGCTAGGTTTGATCGGAGCGGTCCATCCCTGCTGAGCAAGCCTGGAAGGCCGGAAGGTGCGAGGTGGGAGCCGTCTCACTGCCTGATGAAGATCCGAATGCATGCAGGTCGGCTGGCTGAGCACGTGAGAAATGTGCACATAGCCACATTCAGTGCCGGGCATTGATTGCCAAGATCGAATCAACACTGGAACGAAAATTCCATGTGAATTCATCTTGTACTACTCTAACCCTAAAAGAACAGAGGCTAGGAAACTAGGGATAACAACCGCACCAGAAACCAAGGACCAACCCTCTATGGGTCGCTGCCTCAACTCTTTACGGCACTGTTGTCCACAGTTCTCTGCGAGATGTAGACGTCATCAGCGCCCGACTTGCGCCGCAGCCTCTCCCTCTCCTCCTTGTCACCGCCATTTACACCATCGTCTTCGTCATCGTCGTTCTCGTCATCGCTCATTTCCAACGTAAAGTAGTCATCCGCCGGGCCGCCCCTCGGCATCAACGCGTGAGCCTCCGCCTGGCCAACTCCGCCATACGCCGCAGCCCTCCGCTGTGCAGTCCACAGCCAAACCCCGACGCCCGCGGCTTCCACGGCAACCACAGCGGCAACAAACCCAACGCGAAGGCCCCCGTAGCCCGATAGCATCATGCCTAGCAAGATATTCACCCAGCCGGCCACGATCCCCGACCGCCCCAGCCAGATGTGCGCGTGCGAGATCCAAGTGCGCCGCCGCAGCCGCAAGAAGACGACATGGTGGCGCCAGCCCAAGACAGCCTGCACAGCAAGAGCCGAGACGATAGCGATGCCGAGCCACTGGTGCAGCGTCGTGGGTAGGCGGAAGCGCGTCATGACCAGGCCGACGGCGGCGCCCGTCCACGCGAGCCCTGTCGCCACCAGCTGGACGACCCAGTGCCGCTTGAACGGGTTTCCCGACGCCGTCCGCATCAGTACGGCACCAAGCGGGAACAGCACCATGAATGCCGTGCCCATGAGGAAGCCATGCGCGCTCGCCGCCGGCCGCTCCCACAGCCCCGCCAGAAAGCCGGTTCCTGGCGCATCGTCCGTCGTAGAAAAGCTGCCCACGCTCGGTACGATGGGTGGCACTAGCGACAACGGGCTGGCCGCCACCGCCGGCTCGGGCTCGGCAGTAGCTGCCGCCTCAAACATATTGACATAGAAACGGCCCCAGCCACCGCTCGAGGCGTGGTGCTTGTGCATTTCGAGACGCGCGTTGGCGGCGTAGGCGCTGTCGTTGGCGCCGCTGAACTCCTGCCGCGTGTTGCGCGCCCACAGCCACGGCTGCGACGTCGCCGCCGCGTTGATGGGCGACCCGGGCCAGCGGTCGCAGCCGTAGCATACGGCCGAGACGTTGGCGATGTGTGTGGGTGGGGTGTGCGGCTCGTCCTTGCCGTCGTCGTGGTCGTCGTGCCGGCGCAGGAGCTGCGGCCCGTGTGCAGCGGTACTGATCGGCTCCCAGGTGGTCTGCAGGACATGGAGTTCGGTACCGCCTGCTGCCGCGGCGTCGATGGCGTGTGGCTGGTGGTGGCCGTCGGCAGTTCGGATGCTGAGGACGGGGTCGCGGCCCGATGTCGGGTCGCCGTAGACGATGAACATGATGGCGCCGGCCATGGTGGGGCCGGTGCCGAAAGCATTCCACCCGTGCGCCGACGACCGCGCTACCTGGATGGCGAGGTACAGATCATGGGTGGCGGTCGTGTCGTTTCGGCGGCTGGTGACGGCCATGCAGAAGTCGAGGACATCGCTATTCTCGTGATCGAAGCGGCAGTACTGCGCCCGGCCGGCCACGACAAACGGCGCCGTCACAAGCAGCGTGAGGAGCGTCGTCAGCAGAACGGAAGCCATGGCGTGCTGGAGGCAGCCAGCGCTCTTTTTTCTCCCCCTTCGTTCAAACTTTGCAACAGAAAAGTCTATTGGAGTTTAGAATTTAGGGTTGGGGGAAAGGGAGGGGAAATGGCCCCGAGGACAGAGACAAAGACTTGCATGATCCAGTCAGCAACGTCCCGACTGAAAGGGAAGGTGCAAGTGTGTGTCCCATGTCGCTCTGGCACAGCAGTTACGCACTGCTGCAGACCATCAGCGGTCGGATCCACCGGGAACTTCGGCGGGTTGGCGGGAGGCGCGGGAGGGGCACCAGAGGCCACGGCAACCTTGCTGACAATGCATGACCATGCATGAGCCCAGCCCGAATGAGCTCTAGATTTTTGGACTATTGAAGCTATCGACGCTCGCCCGCAAAACAGGAAGGGTAGTATCCGGCAAACACTTTGGTCCAGATACATCTGCCGAGACTACTTCTGGACTACCGCGATCATTTCATCTCAGTTTGGCTCCAGGTTTACAGCTTCAGCTCGCAACTTCCACATACACACATACCAGTGCTCATTGACCAAGTGAGCCATCTTCGGATAGACCTTGAGTATAGATTGGATTCTGCTCAAAGCTTTCTGTCAAAAAGAAATATGTATCACTGTTAGCTCTGCAGCTATTAGTGGAATTTTACTTTTGGCCGTATGGCGCAGTGGTTACGTTCTGCGACAGTTACGAGCCCGGCCCAACACCAAAATCGCTTCCGCAACAGCACTTTTCGCACCTCGTTTCCAAGCTCCTGATCCTAGCATTCAGATCGCTTTCTCAAGAAAATTCAATGCTCAGTCAATCCAGATCACGTGCAACACTTTCACATAAAAGGAGCGACAACAAATATCGTCGACATGGCCATCCAAATAATTAATAGTTGGCCCCTAAAGCTCAACAACCAATTTCTCGCCGCTTGCACCCTTCTTGAGCTCGTTCAACCCATTTTGGAGCCCGCTCAGCCCCCCTGGAATGACGCGGTACTGCAGCGGCACAACGGTCCCCTCCTCGAGCCAATTCGGCAAGGACTCTCTCAGCAGCCAATTCAACAACTCCTTTTCCTCGTCCCACAGATTCTCCCCAGGGACCCATTCGACCTCGATGCCGGCGTCGGGCTTGGCAAAGTCCGGGGACCACGGCACCAGATGGGCCAGCTTCTTGGGGCCGCTGCCGGCGAAGCTGGAGAGAACCTTGATGGTGGGGGTGAGGGTGTGGGGAAGCGAGATGCAGTCGAGGGCGATGGTGATCTCGGTACCGGCGCTGGCGGCCGCCGCGACAAGCTCCTCGACAGCCGTGGGCGAGCTGTAGTCGACCACGACGCTCGCGCCGAGCGAGCGCAGGTAGGCATGGTGCTTTTTGCTGGCCGTAGTGAAGACTGTGAGGCCGGCCAAGCGCGCAAGCTGGATCGCCATGGACGCGGCGGTGCTGGCGCCACCCCAGATCAGAATGGCCCGGGGCGCCGAAGAGGAAGACATGACAGCGGTCCCGGGCCGGGGCAGGTCGAGCACGGAGAACAAACCCATGGTCGCGGTGCCGATGGCTGTCGGGAGGGTGGCGGCCTGCAGCAGGTTCGTGGACCGCGGCACCAGCGAGGTTGAGGCAGACGCAACGAGGGTGTAGGCCTGGTACGCGACATGGTCCAGGCCTTTCGAGACCCAGTTGCCGAATCCGAACACGCGGTCGCCCGGCTTGAAATCTGTCACAGACGACCCGACCTCGACTATAATGCCCGAGAGATCTGCGTAGTGTCGAGCCTTGTCAGCAAAGACATCAAACCTGTCCGGCTCCGAGTTGTGGGTAGTCACCTGCACCAAGGCCCGCCGGGTACGAGTTGACCATCAAACCCCATTCCTGCCTCTTCCAGTCGATGGGGTTCAACGCGATGGCGTGGTTGCGGATTAAGACTTCATCCGGGCCCGGCGACGAGACTGGGCGCTCCTGCAGGACCAGATCGGCCTTGGGAGCGGGCAAGACTGCCGCAACGTTGATCTTGTCTGCCATGATGTGACGACGCAAGATTGTCTAATTCGTGTGCTTAACTGCAGGGTGAAGATGTTGGTTGGTGGACTCTTTGTCCAAAGCGCAATTTTCGCAAGGCAACGTCCGCAGTATTTATGCCAGCGGTTCCGATGACGTTCTGCTCCCGCGCTGTCGCAGTCCTTCGGCCAGTTTGGCCGTGTTGCTGGCGCAGAAACATGCCGTTTCAAAGTCCTAACTCCTATGTCCGGTCGCTGCACCGAATAACGTCCAAGGCTCGCATCTCTGGGCAGCCAGAGGTGGGTGGACGCGAGACCGAGCCCCGGCCAATTTGGCCGAAGTTGCGCAAACGCCGCGGCCAAAGTTGCCGTCCGTGGGCGACTTGGTGATACGGCCGAAGTGCACAGTGCCACGGCTAAAGTCGCCGTCTATGGGCGACTTGGTGATGCGATGATTCTATCAATGCCATTTTCTTGTTCTCAAAATGGTAGTATCAGGCTAACTTTCGCTTTGCAGCTGAAGTTAAAAAGAGCCATAATGATCACAAAGACACCCTTTCCCTGGACTGGAGAATCCTTGAATACAGTCAAACCTGCACATAACGATATGAGCTTTTGGCCGGACTTTATCGTTATGGTCAGAATATCGTTAACCTAAAGGGGGGGGGGGGGTCAAATTAGGTCCCTGAGTGGCCCACATTACCGAAAAATAGCGCATTGAGCCGGAAGAGTGCCAGGAACAGGTTTCTAGTGTAAATTGGCAGTGGAAATGTTCTGAAAGTAAGAATCTAGACTCCGTTGCGCTCCTGATCCCCTTTTTCGCAGTTGTTCGACAGTCAATGCCCGCTGGCGCTGCCTTAGCTTCGCTAAAAAGGCCAAATCCGGGTTTTCCTGTTGCTCTTCAAAGTTGATGAACTATGTAATAGATTGAAGCGCGCTAGCCATAGAAATTGGCTCTATTACACGTTCTTCATCGTCATCATCGTCATCATCGTCATCAGCGAGGCGTACTTCAGAAAAGGTCTCGACGACGTGGTTGAGCAGGTCCTCAGAGCTGTCAAACAGGGCTTCCTCAGGGGGCTCAATGAAGTTCTGAATATCCATTACTTCTCTGATTTTGCCTGCGTTTACTAGGTCCTCAGCGAGCCTCTGGATATGCTTCGCCTCGTCCCAATCCTTTGGTCGCTTTTCAGGGCCGTATACAGGCCCAAGAAAGTTGTGAATGCCGCCAACAGTTAGAAATTGTCTCTTCTGCAACCTTGTTCTTCCACGCATCAATAACCTAGTGAATTGCGTTCAAAAGGGTGGTGTTTTTCAATGCATCCTTGCCAGCGAGCGTTGTTGAGACCATGTGTTGAAGCCAGGTCTTGCGGTAGCGCACTTTGAGGCTGTTGATGATGCCTTCGTCCATTGGCTGATATATTGAGGTGGTATTCGCAGGAAGGAATTCGGCTGTCGTGTTGACGAGAGGGTGGGCAGAATGCTCTTCTTCCAGTTGCTTTACTGCAGAAACATGAGCAGAGAAGCCATCCACAAGTAGAGGACCTTTCTTCCGTGCATCTGGTTGTCGAGCCAACGAAGGTATTCGATGAAAAGCTCCGCAGTCATCCACGCCTTCTTATTTGACCTCCACACAAAAGGAAAATTGGTGATGTTACGGCATTGAGGGCCAAAGGGCCGGGGATTCTTGAAATGGCCGAGGATCCAGAGATTCAGCTTGTGTGTGCCCGTTGCATTACTCGTAGGCATGACGGTGATGGAGTTTTTATCTTCTTTCCACCTAACTATGCCTTGGTTGCGAGTATTTTATCAGGAGTCATGAGCCAAAAGAGCCCAGTCTCGTCGGCATTATACACATCCTCAAGTTCGAAGGTTTTAATCAGACCTTGAAGTCTTTCAACGACTTCCTTCGAACCTGCGATGTCTGCAGAAGCTGACTTGCCACTGTGCTTGTAGGATTTGATGTTGTACCGCCTCTTGAAGCCCGTGAGCCAACCTCTTGACCACCGAGGCTCTTGGAGCATACGGAAATCGGGCATCAAAACCCACAGGCTTTTGGCTGCTTCTTGGATCATGTCCCCGTTGACCGACAAGTCGTTGCCCTCTATACGGATCACCCACTCGAAGAGAGCATGTTCAAGTACAGGGTAGTCGGCGTTGTAGATCTTCGTGACACCGACGACGCCGCGGGCAAAGGTTTTATTATCGAGGAAGGCAAACTTCGGCTTGAGGGACTCAGAAATGGTGGATTGGGCAATTTTGTGGCCAAATTCGTGTGATGCCTACGCCGCAACGTCGCATTGCTTATGGAGGGGGTTTTCTTGTGAATAGCGTCGTATTTGCTGTCTCTGGCGTTCAGTAATAGCGTACCGCTTCTTCAGCCCTGTTGACGGCATGGTGATCTATGCAAAAATGGCCTTTCGAATGCGGTTAAAGCGGGTAAAATGGCGGTGGGCGCGCCGCGTATTCCTCTGATGTTAGGCTTGTTGAGCGGATCAAAGGACCAGGCTGCCATCCTTAGACTGGAATTAGCGGTTGTCTCTTGGGCTGGACTCCTCATATAAGGTTGCACTTTCCGACCATGTGGGTGCGTACTATCTTAGAAAGGCACGCGCCGATGCCATGCATCAGGTGGTGAAGTCATGAGAGACTGAGAGCTTACCGTGAGGAAAGCAACGACTACAGCCACATCCTGACCGGCATCGAGCGCGGCATCAACCACCTCCACGCGCTGGGCCTGGTCCACAACGACATCAACCCGAGCAACGTCATGCTCGACGGCTTCGGCGAGGCCGCCATCGTCGACTTTGGCTCCTGCCGGCGGGTGGGAGGGAGCCTGGAGGGCGCTGGTCGCACGTACGAGTGGTACGACGAGCGGGTTGACACGGCTCAGCTGCAGAACAATATTGACGCCTTGGCCGAGATGCGCGCGTGGATGGGTGGCGATGAAAAGCCGTTTCTGTTTGGTGAATAGCACTGAAGACATGTACCTAAGGTATTTGCCTAAGGCTAAAGAGACATGTTTAGCAAGGGACAACTGGCATGGCTAAGTAGTACATGTTTCAAGTCTATTCGCAGTCATATCATCAAAATATAGCTTCCTTCGTGATTACCTCACCTAACCAGACTCCTTATACAGACTCCCACATAGAACGCACCTCCCAACCCAGTCCAAACACGAAGAAAAATCAACTTCAAGGCAAGAGACACACGCCCTACACCTCCGCGACTAATGATCCGCCAAGACGGCCGCCAGCATAATTCCCAAACCATCCAGCCCGGCATGCCAGCTGTCGAGGGCGTCGGACGCGGCAGCGGCAGCGGCACCCGCGCGGCCGGCGCCGAATCGCGGGTCGGAGAGGCCGTTCTTGACGACGGCCAGGTCGCCGATGGTGTCGAGGCGGGGGCCGGCGTGCTGGTGGTGGCGGGCGACGGTGCCGATCTCGGCCCAGGCGGCGTCGAACTCGCGCTCCCAGGACCAGCGGTCTTTTGCCTCCCACAGCGCGCGGCTGCTGGGCAGTAGTAGTGATGGCGGGTCGAGGATGGCCAGGCACGCCTCGGACCCGACGACGAGAGTCATGAGGAAGCACACGACGGCGATGCTAGGGAATCGATGAGTTAGTTGTCGAGGAGAAACAGAGAGATGGTGTGTGTGTGGGGGAACTCGCCGACGCCGCGTCTCCTCAAAGATCCACTCCTCCCACGTCGGCCGGTGCAGCCGCATGTGCGCCGGACTAAACGGGCCGGGACACAGCTCCGAGAAGCGGCGCGAGAGGTCCTGTGAGTTGGTTCCAAGTGTCAGATAACAAAATCACGAGCACGAGAGAGGAAGAGGAACTCACATTCAAGGTCATCAGCACGCCGCGGTTGGCCTGGAAGTACTCGTAGCCCGAGACCATCAGGCGCATGGTGGTGTAGAGCATCATGGCCTGGGTCGCGGCGAGGGTTTCGCCGGGGGTGAACTGGTGCATCTGGCGTGATGTCCAAGTCAGCATGGGAATCCCTACACCATATTAACCCATTACACAGGGAAATCCTCACCTCGGCACGGATCCGTCTGTGCTCGGCCTCGATGGTCTGCCAGAGAAATTCATCCGAGTTAGCCGTGCGCGCGACAAAGATGTGCGCTACACCAATACACGCGGCCAGCGGTCGGAGCGGGATGAAGCCGGCGCCGTTGGGCGCCGCCTCGAACTGTTGCACGGCGGCCCAGCCGTCGTCGAGGCCGCCGGCGTCGGGGCCCTGGGCAAAGTGCAGGCCGCAGCCGAGCGGGTGGACGAAGGGCGGCAGGCCGGTGGGCGCGCGCACCATCATGCGCGGGAAGGTGCGCAGGATGGACACGATGAGCTGGCGGCAGCCGTTGGACATGGTGCGCGGCGTCGGCTGGTGCGTGTCGGCGGGGAAGACACGGCCGTGGTCGAACAGGCGCGCCGAGTCGTGCGGCCGCGGGACGAGGTCTGATGCCGTCGGCAGTCTGGTCCCCGCCAACGCCGTCCTGGGTAGCAGGTCCAGCAGCATGGCGTCGCGGTCCGATGGTAGGAGATTTAGCTCGGTCACGTCGGCGTACCGGAACCCCCCGCTGATGGTCCGGCCGAGGTGCAGGTCGACCACGGCCGACTGGCTCGCGTAGAACACGGAGGTGTACTGGTCGCCCGTGAAGGCGAAGGAGCTCTGGACGAGCGAGGACGAGCCGGCGGGATTATCGAAGAGGCTGTCGCTTTCGGCCGTAAGGCTGCCCGGAGTGAGGCCCTGCGTGAGGCTCTGGCTGAGCTGATCGAGTCCGAATTCAGTCTCGGGGGTCAGATCTAACGGTGCGACAATAGGATCGGCGAGTACGGCGGACGTGGTCGGAACGATGGCATTGCTGGGAGGCTCGGCAGCAGAGACGGGGCTGACAGGTAAGTTCGAATCGACCACGGCAACACGACGACTCGGACCAGCAGCCAGAGCCGACGCGGGCACCGAGGCGCGGTAGTAGCCCTTGACGTATGAGCAGAGCGTGTGCTTGGCGGCACAACGCGAGCAGGGCGACTTGAAATCGCACTTGTTCTTGGTCTTGCGGCACGCCTCGCACGCCCTCTGCCGCAGGGGCTGCCGGTTCGATGCTCGCCGCCGGCAGTACTTGACATGCCGGGTGTACGACGACTCTGTTCCCGGCGGAGGAGTTAGCTAAGCCTGGGAGGATCCGGAGATAGAGACAAAGGGAAAGAGAGTTGAGAGTTGAGAGTTGAGAGGGCATCGGAGAGGGCATCGGAGAGGGCATCGGAGAATTACCTTCGTTGAACGGCTTCTCACACACAGAGCAAAAATACCACGAGGAAGCCACTAGGCCAGTCTCGGTGGCCGTTGTGGATTCCATATTGGTTGTTAATCAGGCGCATTTAGCAAAGCTGAGGAAAATGCCATGTCAACTTGGCAGCCGTTACGCATTACGACGTTGGTCCGTGGATTAATCAGCGGTTGCTCCTTCGGCCGTTGGTCGGCCCCACAATCCGGGATGTTGCTGGTGGGTGCTGTGCTTGGCGATCAAGCGAATACGCCCCCAGTCTAGTCTGGACTAAAACTGGACCTGGAATAGGGGTCATGGGATGGATAAGGGGATAAAGTATTGACATTAACCACGTATCTTCTCCTCCAGTCAAAATCTCAGAACCTATTCGAACCCCAACCAGCCCGTCATGACATCCCGATAGAGCGCCGCCGGCGTCTGCAGCGGCGCCCACTTCTTCTCCAGTCTCCCCGTCTTGCCCTCGTGCTCTACCACCACCTCGAACATCACAGGACCGGTATGGACCAGTTCCCTCCCGTCCACCGAGATGGCCACGCTTTTGATCTTGGGAGCGACTTGCTTCACCCCCTGGATCAGCCTTTTTGCCTCGTCGGTTCCCTCGACGGCCTTGTCGCGGATCATCTAAGGATCCATGGATACTATCTAATACCCAACATAACTACGTAACGTTAGCAATGAACAATCAACGGCATAATTATCATGACACTTTAAATTTTGCCCTAGTTCTAGACTAATCACAACACACAGACAACACCGCCTTGAGAGACCTCAGACATCACTCGTCCCACACGTCAGCAAACGGATTATAATCGCCATCGCGCCAGCGGACATGCTCCATGGCATCCGCCAGATACTCGGCGACGTCCCGTCCAAACACGCTCTCGACCCACGCATACATGGCATCGATGCCCGCAGTCGGCCCAGCCGCCGTCCAGACGTTCCCATCCCTGACCCACCTCGCCTCGCGCACCCAGCGCACGGCAGCTTCCCCGGCGGGCGTCGGCGTGGCCACGGTGTGGCGCCAGTCCTGCTTGCTGCTGGTCGCGCGGCGGCCGCCCAGAACGCCCGCGCGCGCGAGCACCGCCGCGCCCGTGCACACGCTGAAGACGCCGCGCAGGCGCGGGTACAGCGCGCGCACGAACGCGGCCTCGGCGGAGCGGTCGCGCTGCAGCGCCGCGCCGCCGGGCACGAGGAGAACGTCGATGGGGGCGAGGGCTCTGTTGGGTGGCGAGACGCCGTCAGGCGGGTAGGGCTCGACCCAGGCGGAGCCGTTGCGCGCGAGCACGGCGGCCAGCGTGTCGGTCGGCAGCACCGCCTGGCCGAAATCGCCCGGCGGGAGCACGGTGGCGTTGGCCTCGTCGGGCACCACGCTGCCGGCGAGCAGGCGCGTCGACACGGGGTCGAGCGTTGCGGAGAGGACGGAGAGGTGCATCCCGAGTTGGGGGTACCAGTACGTCAGCGCGTTGAGGACGTCGATAGGCCCGAAGGCGTCGCCGAGGGCGAACGACGGCCAGACCACGACGGCGTAGTGCGTCGGGAAGGTCGTGTTGCTTGGGAGGGGCGGGAGTTTGGGGCGGGCGAGGGTTGGGGTGAGGAGGGAGAGGAATAGGAGGGCGATGGGACGGAGAGCTTGACACATGGTGAGGTGCTAGTTGTTGGTCTGGTTAGGTCTGAGGCTGGTTGGGTCTTCTTTGCTGGTGATCTCTGGGATTCTGTGATTTCGAGGTCTAACGCGGTCCTTCTTATGCACAACCCCAGCCTGCGGATTCATGATTAGGTACATGTCGAAGTCGCGTGCTGCGCATGCAATGGCAAGCAAACATCACAAAATAAACAAGCACCCAACCACTTCCTCTAAGCAGACCGAACAACATCGTGCCACATGGAAATCACCAGACTTTCAGAATAGATAGACCTCGAATTGCGCGCCACGGCATTTGTTCTCTCTCTGATATTTAGCAAGAAAACACCACGACGCCAACCAAGTATCATCACCATTCAGGCAGAACCGTACAGCCACGACTCTTGATATTGCACAACGGCCTCGGACAAATAACCTCGGAAAATTACACATTAACAAGCAAGATCATTTTCTTCTCAAGTGGTGGCACGACAGCAGGCCTTATAGTGTTTGAGCAGGTTCGAGAGCGTTTCGCCAAGCCCAGCTGGTGCTGTGTGTGTGTAACTGTGGGTGCGGGGGTTTGAGAAGAGTGGTTTCCGCACCATCCGACAGATAGAACAATCCCGTCCGCGCGTCCGCGTATATTATTCCGAGTGCAGGCTGTTTGGTAAGTTCCGGCTTGCCTCGGAGTTTATGGTAATTGTGGATGGCGTGGCGATCCCGTGTCCTGCACGGGGTGTGGAATGTGGTGCCGGTGGGGGCACGTCAACAAATTCAACACCATCAGAACCAAGGAGCCGCGACATAATCTCGCCGTTAACAATGCCGTGGACGTAGCAACAAGTTTGCTCAACGAGAAGCCATCGGGATGGCGACTAATACTCCCTACGTAGCTATTAACATTTTGATGGTGTCCAAACCAAAAAAAACCCAAGGTAGACATAAGCACACACTCCAACATATATACGGGTGACTGATCATCTCCCGCTGCCCGGCGGCATCTCGTACGGCGCGTAGCCGTACGGCTGGGCCGGCAACTCGGCCCCAGGCTGCGGCGCACCGCCCAGTTCCCGTGGCCCCACACCCGCTCCCGACACCTCGGAAACCGCCGCGACGCTCGGCGGCGGCGGGGAAGCCGGCGCGACTTGGCCCTCGCCCATGTGTGCCCCCTGCGCAGCAGCTGGGGGCTGGTACCATGTGTTTCCGTGGGACAGCGGCGACACGCTCCCCGGGCCAGGGTATCCCGGCGGCGGGCCCGAGGCGACGCTGCGGCTCTCGAGCTCTGACTTGGTGCTGCCGGGAACAGGGCCAGGGCCAGGAGCGGCAGCAGCAGCCTCGTCGGCCGCCGCAGCGGCAGCCTTCTTGGCCTTTCTCTGGCGCCACAGGACCGCAAACACGACGGCCGAGCACGCGAGCGTGCCCACGACACACCCGACGACGATGCCGGCTATTGCGCCCGCCGGCAGTGCGGACGAGCTGTCGTCGCCGCCGTCGGTAGGTGAGGAACCGCCGCCGCCAGCGCCGTCGCCAACGCCGCCAAAGGTACTGCCGGACCCGCTGTCTGACCCAGTTCCTGACCCAGCTCCTGACCCAGTCCCCGTCCCAGTCCCCGTCCCAGTCCCCGTCCCAGTCCCAGTCCCTGACCCGCTGCCGGAACCAGCGCCCGGGGCGGTGGCGGCAGCCGTGGCTCTACCGCCAGCCGTGGTCCTCGCGACGGTGGCGACGGCGGTAGCAGCGGTCGCGCCGTCCGTCTTGAGCGGGGCGACGATGGGGAAGGCGACGGGGATGCCGCTGACGGTGGTGTGGATCGTGCTCAGGATCGAGACGGTCTGGCCGAGCTGGCTGGCCTCGGAGTAGAGGAACGAGGAGCAGGCGAAGAAGTTCTGGGTGAAGACGCCTGCGCAGAGAAGAAAAACCGTCAGCCAGCTCGTCGTTAATTAATATTTCAAACAATAAATGGAAGGAACGCACTCAACGCGGCGATGCGGCCGCACGCGCTGAACATGCACGGCGTGCTGCCGAGTGCCACGTCGGCGCCGTTCTGGCCCGTGCAGAGGCAGTTGAGGTCGCCGTAGGCGCAGTCGGTCGACTGCGTGCGCGCGTCCTCGATGCACGACAGCGCGCACTGCGGCGTGAGCCCGGACTGCCGCCGGACGACGACGGCGGGGGCCGCCGTGATCCGCGGCGCCAGCGGGTACGGGTGCGGGGGAGGCGCGCGCTGCAGGGCCAGTGTTGTCGGTGGCAGTAGCAGCAGCAGCAATATGCACATGCCGCTGATGGCGAAGAAGAGGCGCGCCATGGTTGCGGCGAGACACACGGGAGGAGGTGTCAAGTTGCCGAGATAGCAAGTTGGGCTCGGCATGGATGGGCGAGCGCCAAGACCATTATATACGGTGGAATGCCGGCTTCGCAGTGCTTGCTCTGCACGAGAGCCGCACTAGGCGTCTTTGCTTTGCCACGAGGCATTTTCCGCGCCAAGACTGGTGATTTCATTGGTGGTTGAGCCTCTTCCTTGCTTCAGCCTAGCGCCGCCTTTTCAGCTGTCATGCACTCCCAGACATTTGGAAACTCGGTGAGGGACTCGAAACACTGCAACCGGGTATAACGCCACATAGAAAGCCGTCAAAAAATGTCACCGCCGACTCAACTGCGTCGCGGTTGCTGTCGCTGTAATTAGATGTAATGAACTAATTGTCCAAATAGAGAGAAATAGCAAACAGACAACAGGCTTCAGACTCGACAAGCGACAGGGTATCCGTTTCCAATGTACGCCAGTTCCAAAACTCCAAAAATAATCCACCTGTCCGGCACAACACCGTCTCGCCGTGTGGCGATCGGTGAATGAAGTCTGCGTCTCGTCTAAGAGGAGTCTGTCTAATTAGTTCGTCAGGGGCCAGTTCCTGTGGTCGTGCTCCACCTCGACCAAGACTTCGTTCCTGACCCATATCACTCCCGGAGCGTAGAGGCTCGTCTTGCTGTTATTGGTGCTATTGCTTTTGTTGCTGTTGTTGCTCCTGCTCACTGTCCGCCCCCGGCTCCCGCTGCGCTCGGCGTCGTACAGGCCGAGTATGTCGTCGACGCTGTCGCGCCCCCTCAAGTAGGCATTCAGGGGCTTCTCTAATACTGGCAGAGGCTCCGGGCTCGGATCGGGCTCCACCATGGTGTGTGACGACGTAGAGTCGCGCATGTAGCTGGGAGGCGGGCTGGCGGGGAGAATGGCTTGTTGTTTGTGATCCTGTTGCAGGTCCTGCGGATGGTCTTGTTGTTTGTGGTCCTGCGGGGTCTGGCCCTGCGCCCCGTGTTGCGGCTCCTGTGACGGGCCGGCGTGTTTCTGGTCGACCATGTCGAATTGAGGCAGCTCTGGGTCACTGGCGTGGGTGTGCCGCCTGTCGCCATATCCGATGCTCCGGCCGCGGTGCTTGAGGTAGAGGGGGCGTAGGGTTGGGATTCCGAGACACACCATTGCGACGGCAATCTCGGCACCAGCCCACACAAAATAGGGTGCGAAGTTGACTATGACTCCCGTCAGCGATCGCCTTGGGCCTCAATGGGATGCAACTCACGTGTGTAGTCCATGATGTCTAGCCGCGATAACACCACCGTTCTGATAATCCCACACGCTCCAGCGCTAGTCAGGCAGTGTTAGCCAACCCAACTCTAGACAGCTGCAGAGTGAAGACGGTCTTACATGACGCCGAGACTCATGCCGCCAGCCAACATGATCTTGTCTCGCCGGGGCATCCGAAGCGACCAGATGAATATCCAGGGGAAAATGGCAAAGAAGAAATCGCAGGCGCTCGACCAACCTGACACGCACTAGTTAGCAATCAATCACCAGGCAAGAGCCGAGCATTTTTACGACTGCTTACCTCCGAGCCCCACGCTCATGGGCTGGATTTGAATGTTCCACTTGCCGGGGGTGCGCAGCGGATCCCAGCTCGCTTTCCTCGGCGTGGTCTGGTTCCAGAGCATGACGACCAGGGCGAAGGAAGTGCCGGCGGTGACGACGATGAGCAGCCACAGGGCGGCCTTTTGGCCGCGCAGCTGGACGACGCGCAGCAGGAAGAAGCCCATGGACAGCTTGGCCATGGCGTTGCCGGCGATGGCGAATGTGTTCGCCACATAGGTCCAGAAGATGGCGCGCGACGAGTCGTCCACCGACAGGGTCCAAAAGCTGCGGCCCAGGCCATAGTAGACGGCGACCTGCAGGCAGCCGGCAAAGGCGAGCAGGAAGACGCCGGTGCAGACGTAGAGGTAGTCCTCGGCGCCGACGAAGCGCACGATGCGCAGGCGCGTGTAGAGCCGTAGAGCGAGGAGAAAAAGGGAGATGCCCGTCAGGACCCACACGGTGACGGCCAGGGACAGTCCGGCGTGCATCTTGACTTGCTCGGCGGTGGCAGTGGCAGTGGCAGTGGCAGTGGCAGCGGCAGTAGCACTGCTTCCAACTATGTCACACGCCCGCAGGGGCACAGACGAAACATTGGAGGCTCGTCCAGGGTGACGGGAGTCTTGAAGAGGCAGTCACCAGACTCCGAGGCCGATTCACGATTGGGATGTTGCCAGTTTTGTTCTGCGGCCTGCCCCCGATCACTCGAGCATCATCCATGGAGCATCGAGACCAGACAGGGCAGGCCGAACCCAAGCCAAGCCCAGTGAGTAGGTTGTGGTAAATAAAGCATCGGGCCGCGGGATGCGACTGGCTGGCTACGAGAGAGAGGCCTTACTCAGAGTCCTGGCAGCGAATCAAGAGGCGGCCCTCGAGGCCTATTTCCGGGCTGCCCTGCAAACATTGTCCCTGTCAACACGTTGCTGCCCTGGCCGTGGTGCCGGATTGGATGCAAAATCTTTGTGTCGGGCCAATCGAATTGGCAGGAGCCCGCGACGGCGAGAGGTTGCAAAAAGGATTGTGGGGGGACCGGGGTCGCGAACAGCGCCTCAAAAGCAGGCCCAGCTGCCAAGACCCCGGCTCTGCGCTGTGATGGGCCCACTGCCCCTCCAACCCCTCCAAGGGTTACGCGCCTGGCAACCGCGCTATCGGCGCCTTCATTCGAGCTCTGGTTCCCGCCTGCGCTGGTCTCCTATCGTTTGGCATTCCAGAAGGAGTGGATGCCGGCTCTGATGTCATTCATCTGCTGTTTTGGTCAGTTCTGGGCGGCCAGGCCGGACGGGAGGTGTGCAGCCGATTCCCGCTGCAGAGAAAATCCCCACCGGGCACCCTCGGCAGTCACCACTTTGACCATCCAGCAGGCCGCTCTCGTCGTGACCCAGCGCCACCAAAATGTGCCGAATTTCCCCCAACGGGCTGGTGGTGTGATGGGATGGTGGAGAGGCAAACACGCTGCTTGGCCAAATTCCGTGCTTACCATTACAAACAAATGCCAATTTATTAGTTAATCATGCTTTGCAATCGGGCAAGGTCGAGAAAGGCAACCCTGACCGACTTGGGCAGGCCGCAGAGGAGCATATTGGGGGCGCAGCCTATCTAGGCTGGTCTGTCCATGCAGCCTCGAGTCCCGAGTGCACCCACCCCTTTTCCCCCGCTTGGTTGTCTTCGTGTCTCAGATCAATGGAACCAACCCCACGGGTTCAGAACTTCAGCCCTAGCGCCTTCTCAACGCGCCCTAATAAGAGAAAAAGCCTCAGCCCTGGTTGAGATTCGGAGTGCCATTCATACTGGGGTCGCCTCTCCGGTTGGCCTCGAGTCTCCTATGGCCTGGATCAGGCTGTAACTCTTGTATGTACATCACGTCGGAGTGAATCCCCCCGAGCGAATACCTTTTGTGTAGGTAATTCCAGTCGAATCCGCTCAACGTCGTGCCCACACAGTCTCGGTCTCGGCATGAGCCTCTTCTGCTCACCCCGACTCACGAGTCTACGAACATGTCTATATATGTCGCACCCAATCCACTACAGCAAATCGTATAGATACACCCACTGCGACTGGCCACCCTCTGATTGTGATCTGCCGCCCCCCTTCTCCCCCTCCCCCCTTTGTGTCACCCTCCATCACAGCCACAGCCTCCCCGAATGGCTAGCACACCCCGGCCAGCACCCAATGGCCCGTATCAGACTCCAGCATGGTCGCTCACAGGAGGTGGCTCGCAACTTCAGTCCCCGTCTAGACAGCAATCTTCGAATTCGACCCCCCTTTATGCTCCCGAGAGCTTATTCGTCTTAGGTCTTGTACGGATAAGGAAGGTATACCTCCGGCCATTTCTCCTGCGGTCCATATCAGGGGCAGACTGAGAGAAGACGCCAACAGAATCAATCAAATCCAGCTACTTGAGCTTTGCCGCTGCTCATCCGAGCAGCAACAGGGAAGGTGATTTGAAACACTTAACCCCATTATAATGAGGTCTGTAACTCTGTATTATCCAATTCATTAAATTCATTATTAGGTCGCGGCGTGAACCTGCAGATCAAGTATCCGTTCTAAGAGCTTTTATCAAGTCTGTTGCCACCACCAATCTCCCAGCTCGCAGTCTTCAAATCTCTCTAAGCAAGTATTGTTTTGTCCTTTAAAGTAGGCCAAGCAGCACCACCGCCCGCCTTGGACCTCCACGCTTTTCATCAACACGTCGCACGACTCAGGGGCAGTCGTCCTCCCAGTAACTTCGAAGGTCTGGGTTACCGTGATTACAAAGTCTTGGTGCTCGGTTGGTAAGCCTCATCGCCGCGACTGCGCAGTGCGATATGTTAAGCTGATGAGGAAGTCGAATCAAGGCCATAGCAACGCCGAGCGTCCCTCCCCTCTTCGGTTTATCAACGAATCAATAGCGTGGGTGTAAGATGTCTGAAGGCCCCCGAAGACCGTCTACTCTCGCTCAATCGCTCGTATGAGTGCAACATTAGGGAGCGCTCAACGTCGGGACAGACTAACAACCAGAACAGCAAATGAACCAGGTGGCAGCGCTCCCGTCGGTGCAGGAGCTGTCACAAAACCGCATTATCTAGGTATGCTGATCGAGGAGCGTCACGGCCTTCCAAAATCCGGAAAAAAAAAAGTGGAGCGAGTCTGAGGGTCGCAGCAAACTATCCCCATCTCCAGCGCCCACACGTGATGCCGATCTCGAAAGCACGGGGCGTAATTGCGCGATGCACTAATTATCGTTCACCGCGAGCCGATGAGAGGGGCACTCATCGGATCTGTGGGTTCGGACAGTCGTCCATCGGAGCGCACTATCCAGGCACTTGCGCGGCGGATGACATACAAGCTCCGGGCTGATTGCCGACACCTCCGAAATATCGGGCTCCGACGGCGGCTCTCGGAGAAGCCGACACCGATTCCGCCCGCGACGGGGGCCAAGACCGATAATTTAGCGTCGGACACCACGACATGCGCTCAATTCCGTTCTGATTATGGAATTTCGATATGGCAGAGTAATGGAGTGGACCGTCAGCTTGGGTGGGCAAAGCGAGGTAAAGTCAGACTCCTGACTGCATGTAGCCTGCGATGCGAACACTGGCAAAAGGTAAGCGATTAAAGTCAATCAAGCCCGAGCCTGCATGGTTGCATCGAAACATGGGAAGAAGCAAAGAAAAGAGTGCGTCTCCTCCGACTCCCCAAAATACTGTAATTTGCCATATATAACCCTAACCCTGTCCACACCCCCAGGCCCGCCAGTACATCCAAGATTAGACATAGTAATTTACCACTTTTCACCACAACGTAGCCTAGCCCATACCATTCCACTACAACCAACCTTCCACTACTAAAAAAGCATCGTGGGCGCCGTTGACGACTTCGTCAACGACGTGGAATACAGTCTATTACCTGCAAAGCCCTCACTCGAGGGTCCTCGTGGTTGCGTACTGGAAGAAACAGACAGGCAGGACTACCTGTTGTAGGGTTGCCAGTCCAAGTCGGTTGACAGGGCTGTCGACGACTTGAAGATGGGGCAGTCAGGGCAGTCAGGGCAGTCAGGGCAGTCAGGGCAGTCAGGGCAGTCAGGGCAGTGAGGGTACGCAGTGAGGGCAGGCAGTGAGGGCAGGCAGTGAGGGCAGGCAGTGAGGGCAGGGCAGCCGAAGACTCCTAGGAAAATGCGCAATTACCATATTTGGAAGTATATTAACGTTGGCGACGGCGACGAGGTGCAGTTGCGGTACAACTACGTTGCCAGCGCTTGGAGCGGTGCAGCCAGCGAATGCGGTAGTTTTGGTTGTAAAATATGGTATTTCATGGGCGGTGAGCTGTAACGCTTAGACGCCGACGTACCTTGTACAGTAGCCGAGGACGTTTTGACAGTCGGAGGAGACGCACTCAAAAAAAAAATTCTTTGTTGTTAGAATAGCTCGAGTTTGAGAACTATGCCAATTGACATCAGCAAGCCGCAGGCCATTTGCTGGCTTGCTTGATTGTGCTTGACTGTCTCGTTTTTATCTTTTTTTTTATCTTGAGATAAAAATAAATGTGGTGGGGGTTTTTCTCGTTTCCCCCACAGATTGATTCTTTGGCCAGGAGCGGATTGAAGCACAGACCAGTTGAGGGTCCTTTGGTGCGAGCGTTGAGCTCATTGCGGGGCTGCTTCTCTGGCGGGGGTTGGGTCCGGTGGTGGGGTTGCCCCCCCCCCAATCGCCAGGGCAGCACCCGCCTGCTTCAATCGGCATCGCGTCCACCAGAAACACCGCGACGCGGCGCGGTGTTTGGATGGCGCCGGCATATATCGCGAGACGAGCTCTCGAGAACGGTTAAACGCAAAGGCGCGGCGCGGGCTCATGTTGAGCAAGCCATCACCCACGGTTACCATCATGATGAACACCACTCCCACGCTTCCTACTTTCCCTCCTCCTTCCCCCCAGCAGCGGCGAGCGAAACACCGAAAGTTCCGTGTCGCCCGCCTGATGCAGGTTTGTCCTTTGTCCCTTGTAATTCCAACGTCCCGTTAGCAACAACCCGTTTTGCTCCCTGTGAGAATGATCATCAGCCGAGCGAGTTCCACGACACACCGCCTCCCCCTCCTCCCCCTCCGCCAACCTGCCCGAGCAGTGCCGATAGGCGCGTTTCGGCCCCCACCACCTTGCGCCACGCCGTGTCGCACGGCATGAGCTCCGACACCTCCTTGACCCTGCCCATCAGCGCGCCCAGCGCCCGCAGCTGCAGCACAATCAGGTTCCTGACCAGCGCCTGCCACTCGCCTGGGCAGTCGATCTCGTAGTCGCCAAAGTACACGCCCAGCGGCATCATCGCGCCCTGGCCGTCTGTTGCTGCTGGCGTCGCCGTCTTGGCGCGTGTGGTGCTGCTGGCCATGGCGGCCGCGCCGCTAGTAAGCGGCGACCCTCCCCTGCTCTCGGAGGACACGGGCTCGCGGTAGCTGGCCACGATGCGCTCGCACAGGCCCATGAGCCGGTCGGTGAGGAAGGTCAGGATGGTCATGTTCTCGGGGCGCGTGGTGCAGTGGCCGCACCGCACCATGGCCTCGCCGTGGCGGAGCGCCTTCTTGTGCGCCGCCAGGCCCGCGTCCAGCTGCGTGGCCGACTCGCCCTGCGCCGACTCGAGCTCGTCGATCAGGAACACGACCTGCTGCAGGCACTGGCATGGCCGCGCCGGCGTGCTGCCGTTGGCCGACGACGACGCGCTGCTGCGCGGCCGCGTCTTAATAAAGGACGGCTCCGAGCCGCCCGGGCTCGCCCCGCCGAGGCTGAGGCTGAGGTCCGACGACCCCGATAGCGGGCTGCCGTCGTCGGTTGGCGTCGGAAGCATGCCGTTGCTGGGCCAGAGCAGCACGCTGTGGTCGGTCGACGCGGGAGACAGCGCAGGCGTCATGGTCGCCGACGGGGTCACCAGGCTGAGCGCCGTCGGGTCGACGCCCTCGTTGGTCCACAGGGACATGTCCATGTCCTCGTCCATGTCCAGCGAGTGCGACGGGAACTTGAGCCACTGCTCGATGCTGCAGGGGGAGCCGGGGCCTGCCCCGCACCCCTTCCCCGCGCCGTCGGCCATGTCGAGCTGGAGCAGCGTAGGAGAGATGCCGCCGGTTTGGCCAGCGTCTCTCAGGTCCATAGTCAAGTCTAGCGACGGCGTTGGGAGCGATCCGAGCTTTGCGTGGCTGCCGTCTACTTCAACCGAGAGCTTCAACGATGGTGGGTCGGTCTGGGGAGTTGTGGTCGGCCGCCCTTGTTTCCTCTTTGGCAGCCCGTCCTTGGCCTCCTTGCCGGACTTGCTCCGCTTGAGCCTTGCCGGCCCCTTGGCTACCGGCTGGGCATATTCGCACGGCCGCGAGACTTTTTTGCACCGGCCGCAGCCCGTCTTCTCGCCGCTGCACCTGAGCTTTACAGAGGTCAGCCAGGTCAACCACGTTTCGGGTAGGGCGGAAGCGAGAGCACAGAGACTCGAACTCACCTTCTTTGCGCGGCAGCTGTTGCATGCTTGTTGCACGACCGGCCTTGCGGTGGCCGGGTCGATGGCTTGACGCATGAACATGGAGTTCTCGCTCTTGGTGTCTAGCCTCCAGGTGCCTAGCATGTTTTCGTTTCGACTTGAGTTGCCCGGCGTTTGGTGGTCAGGGCCGGTCAATAGCGAGGCAGGCCGTCATTTATGTCAGGCTGACGCGGCAAACGAGTACGACTGACAACCAACTTGGGCAGGTGGGTGTTGGAAAGTTTGGGTAGGTAGGTAGGTAGGTAGGTAGGTAGGTAGGTAGGTAGGTAGGTAGGTAGGTAGGTAGACATGGGATCTCGCACCTGAATAAAGGTGGGCGAAGATGACGGAGCCAGCCCCCGCAACCGCAACGCCCCCTCCAACAGCATCGTTCGCTACGAGTACAATCCTCCGGGAAGGTAGCTACTGTAAGGTTATCGGAGTCACTCTATCCATTGACTACCTGTCTCGATCCCCTGTCTCGATCCCGTATTACGTCGCGACTCCGTCTTGCCGTCTTGATCCCCGTCTTGGTTCCGTCTGGTTCCTTGCTTAATGCTCACCTTACCCGATTCCCAGGTGTCCCCAAACGGGAATGTCTTTCTTCACCGTCGCCTCGTCTGTTGCCGCGCTCCCACAATTCACAAGTTTACTCAGGTCCCACCACCCACAGGTCGGGTCCCCTTCCCGACACCGGCCACCACACGCGATTCTCGGAGCCTCGGCGTGCGTCTGGCAGCCACTCAATCGATCTTTCCGCCCCCCGTGCCTGTCACGTATTTAGGATTCTCCAGGCCGCCCTCCAGATCGCCTTACTCTCTACGTCCTTCTTCAGCTTGGAGCGCCTTGCAGCAAGCAGTTCCTTTCCTTTTCCGACCATGGCACGCTCTTTCTCTGTCTCACAAACGCTGCCGTTTGGCCAGGTCTCAGCATCGTGCCGCTCTTCACCGCATGCATCGCGCTTTGACGGATCTGCTTACAGCAGCAAAGCCAACGAGCAACTGGAGGCAATACGCAGAGCCCGTCCACCAAGCGCGAGGACTGCTTGTATGTACATAGCTTATCCCCGGTCAGCACCGAATTATGTAGGTACCTTCTGGTGGTAGAAACCCGAGTTCCGATGACCACCAGCCCCTCAGGATTGTATTGAGGAAGGGAGAGTTCGCGGGTCGGGGAACCAAGGTACTTCATCCTACCGAACCAAATACCCGCAAACACAAGTCCATGACATGCCTACCTTGCCCACGGCAAGCGACGAAGCGCCACCATCGGAAACTTGGCATTTGTCACTATTCCTCGGGCACCGATGTTGCCTTCCTTCAATCGCGTGCTCGGCCGGGCCCTTTCCTTGGCGCCGCCCGCCCCGCCCGACACCGGTCTGCATCCCCGAGCGAACACCACCCCCCACGTTTCTCTCTCCTTCTCTCTGTTCGTCCCCCCGCACCTTTTTTGTCCCCGGTATTTTCGTCCCCCCCCCGGTATTTTCGTTTCCCGTGGTGTTTCTTTCTTTTTTGCCCCCCGTTTCCGTCGTGCTACTGCTCCATCTCTCCCATGTCGATCTCGCCGGATCGCTTCTTCCAGGGAGGCTACTACCTTGTCCTACTACCTTGTCTGCCAGCTTAAAATCCCGGGCCGGCCCTGTCGCACCGCCTGCAGCCGGATTTGCGTGCATCCGCCCAATCAAGGGCCGACTTACCTGTGGGCACCTGCGTACTCTGGCCCGATGCAGGGTACGGACAGGGCGTAAGCTCCGGGTGAATGTCCGCCTCGATGCATTTTGGGGCTGCTGCAGCTTGTAAGCAAAGCTGTGCGGGAGGATTTCCGTCGCCTTTCCATCGTCTTCGCTGCTTTTCTACACTACCACTCCCGCTCTTCTCGCCTTTCCGTCTTATCGTCTCACATGTTCTCTTTTTTTTCGTATCGTTCGTCATGGCCCTGCTTTTTCTCAACCGTTTTCTGGGGAAATCCCTGTCCCCCATTCACACCCTCCCCCCCACGAACTCTTCCTACAATTCGCCTCCTACTCCAGTCCCGGCGTATTCCTGTGGTCCGGGGTATGGAGAAGTACCAAGTGCGTGTCAGCACCGTTCACCTTTTGCAACAAAGCCAAGGTAGTAGCTCACTTGGCTCCGGTCTACACTAGCAGCAAGCAACAAAAAAAAAAAAAAAACGTTGCCAAGAATATGAGATGCGTATCGGGCAGTCCCACCCATGCAGCCAAGCTTAAATTATTGTTTCGGCGCTGCCGCTTGGGTTGTGTGGTGTTGTGTTGTGTCGTTCGGTGATATGTCAGCACATCTCAAGCTGGCAAAACTGGTAACACGGGCAGCAAGAGTAACAGAAGCATAGCATCCCCAATAAGAAATACTAACTGACTGACTGACTAACTAACTGACTAATTACATTATCTGCACAGCGAGTAGAATAGCTGGCGTCCCTTCGACATACAGAGAACCCTCCCTGCCCAAGCATCAAGGAGGGGAATTGACGGCGAGAGATCCGGCGGACGAATCCGGCGATTTTTACCCTATCAACCTGCACATACTGTACGTACACGGACCAGTCACCCGCGTCCTGTACTCTCTGCACGTAAGCCAGTTGCCGGCCCGAGCGGCCAGCCACGTAACTGGTTTATTGCAAGCTTACCTGACTGGGCCCTGCAGTCAACCTGTACGGTTTGCAGGTATTGAGTTGCCCGGGTTCTGTAGGTGTCAAGCCGGGCAGTCAGGCCGGGGAGTTAACCCGGGCAGTTAACCCGGGTAGTTGAGTGTGTACGTGATACGCCCCAGGAAAACCCGCCCCAAAAATGGCCCGGCCAATGGGGAATATTTGATAGGTGCCCAGAATTTTGGACCCCTATTCGGTTGAATTCGACCCCCAAAAATGCTGAGAATACGCCATGTAGGATTGATTGGATTGGAATTTATTGAGCGAGAGCCAGCGCTGGAATCGACAATTGTTCGCCAACCTTTCTACCTCTGTATGCTCTGGTGCAGTCTGTGAGCTAAGTTCAACTCAACCGTCACGTCGGCATTGCCAATAGCCCGGCTCGCAGCACAGTCAGACGCAAAACTTGGCCTCCCATCAGAAGCTGCATCAAGTCCAACGAGCCACTCACAATGTAATCTCGCCAGGCATGCATGTAGACAGCAGCAGCAGGCAGCCAGTATAATTCAGCATCTATCTGCAGTCGGCCAATTATATGATGAGAATACTGCCAAGATCAGCCCGCAGCTGCCCCCAAAGAAATCAACAACTTTTCCCACAAAAATGTCCCCGACGTCGAGTCTAAACGGCAGATGCAATTGCATGGCAGTCAGATGCCTCAGTAGAAAGGACGGGGAATAAATCTCATCTTGGCTTCTCCGACATCAAAAACAACCACGGCATTCTGCATGAAGGCGTCGCCCAGAATGTACGGGCCACTGCCCCCGCTTGCGATTGCCGTCATGCAGAGGCCGGTTAGGGGATCCACCATGTTGCGATAAATAAGATCGACGGGGTTGAGCCAGAAGTCGATTCCGCCCAGCTTGACCGAAATGGTGGGAGGAACAGCATTGCATGAAGTGAAGTAGGCACCGTACATCCACAAGTAGACGGCGGAAGGCTGGAACGCCAGGTTGATGGCCTCGGCGAGAGCTGTCCAGCGTCAGTAGATACACGCGTGAATCGAGGGAAGAGGGCAAACCTACGGGGAGGCAAATAGCAAAGGGTCGTCCCGCTGTCGACAATATATGGATACTTCTTCGTGTTCGTGTTCTGGTCAAACAGCCAGCCGTCTGGGATGACGGTGTAAAACGAGTACTCGTAGGCAGTGACGGGAAGTTCGATCAGGTTGGTCTATGACAGTTAGCTATTGATTCGCATCGGCAATTGGTGGCAACTCACAATGATCAGGTCCAGCGAGGCAATCTGGCTAAAGTCCGCGCCAACAGCTGGTGCAATGCCGCCCCAGGCAAGAATGCCGCTCGATGAGTTGCGGTCAATGGCAATGCTAAAGACTGGCGGGACCTGGCCCTGGCTGACCATGCTGGTGAACACGGGCGAATACTCTATCTGATTATCTGGATCATGGTCGTCACTCGAGCCGAGGTAGGCGTTGGTGAGAGACGGAAAGCCAAGACCCATGAGCCCGCTTGTAAGATTGTTGCCGTACCAGAACGTCGTGTTGGCTAGACACACTTCCTGCTGCCGAACTGTGATGTTTCCAAAGGCAATGTCGGAAAATCCCATGGGTCCGCTGACGATTTCTCCATCGCCGTACTGGATGAACATGTGCTGCTCGGGCTGCGTGTAGCCATAAGCAAACTTTTCCGGTCCGGGCGGGCCAAAACCACAGGCGCCTTGGGGAAGGAACTCTCCAGCGTAGTCAACACAGGTGAAGTTGCTCCCCACAGCCCACGTATCCGAGCTGCCCGTGTCCAAAAGCAGCCACGTGTGAATCCCGTCCCAGACAGCCTCGGTAGCGTATTGAGTGCCATACGCCGTAGTTGTCGTGATGTTTTCGTATCCGAAGCCTCCGACCTGACGTTGGTGGGCGCCTAGAACGGCAGCCACAGACTTGACGTTGGTCTTGGTACCGCGGACTCCGCGAAGCCGCTGGACATTGTCACTGGCCTGAGAAGCTCTGAAGGCACTGCCGGGATGGAAAGCCTTGGGCAGCTTGTAGCTGAAGCCCGGGGGTGGAGCCTCGAGAACGTCCCGGTGTGGGTGGATCAAAGCTACGGCGCAGACAAGAGGAGCGCCATAGGCGAGAAGGTTTACCAAGGCTGTCTTCATCGCGAGAATGGAGGAGCAATTATAGGAGACTTGACGAGGAATGGTAGGAACACTGTTTAGGTTTGAACGATCAGGCAATCCGTCGCTGGAGTGGGAGACACGTGAGGATGCTTGATCAAAGGAGGCCGAGGGAGAAACGAGTGACTGGGTCCCAACAGATGTTGAGGAAGGAAAGGGGTGGAGGTTGGAAGAAGGAGGCAGAAAGTTCAAGTTGAAAAGCAGCCTTGATTATTGGGGTGAAAAGTCGGGAGATGTGCGAGGCTGGTTCCCGAGTTAGCCGAGAATCGTACAAACAGACCACAGAGTCGCGGTGTCTAAGACGGGGACATGCGCATTTCGCTCTTTCCGCAGCACAAAGAGTGGACACGGGACAGGCTTCCATCGAGCAAACGCAATTTGCAGTTAATCTAACCACGGAAGGCGGTGGCCATGGGAGGAAATCGCAGTGGCTAGGACTGACCGGACGGTCTGCAATTGGCAAGAGCAAGTCAGTCGACGAGTGGAGTCGTTGTCGGTCAACCGCTGTGGATCGGGAAGGAGCATACGAGGGTTTCGACTGCCAGTACTGTTGGAACCAAATTCGAACTGGAGCGAAGCGTGAAGCAGAGGCCAACCTGCAATCAAGCACGGGCGAGGAAGCGGGTTTCTACTGCAAAAACCATGCCGTGCCGGGCTTGTGGCCGAAGAATTTCATCTGCATTCTAGAAGCAATGTGATGCCTCCAGACCTAAAGACCGTTTGGCGTCTATTCTAGACTTCCTTTGCTTGTGCCATGTGGGAGCAGCCCAACGTCTTCGGTCCGGCTGCCTTGGTGTGTACCTGCATGCAGTGGGGCCATGACGGTACTTAACATGCGAAGAGTGTTTGACAGCCGTGAAAATGCGGGATCTTGCATCCGAGTACTCAAGGCCAAGGACGGCTGCAGACGAAGTGCGACGACACACGCGCTCAAATCGCGATCTCGCTTCGAATTTGTACCGATGGCAAGGCCAGGCAAGCACGGCCAGGCTCGATTGGAATGCAGCACTAGATTCGTAGTGCTCTACCAATTTCTTAGAGTCTTGGCTCTTAAGCATATCCAATCCTGGACGGAAAGTTCAGTGGTGCATGTTTACCACCTGCCTTCTCCTCACGCTGATAAGCGGCAATATAAACAGCCAATCTTCAATCTGGACTCTCTACGGACTCAATTCTTTCGCAGAAATGGATTATGACGTCAACTTTCTCACGGTTGGATATACAGCCCTGTTACAATCCAGAATGCGTTACTTAATTACATAAGAGTAGTAGCCAATTGTGTTCTGGAGAGCTATCCTTGTATATGAATGTCCCACTTTCCTGTCTCCTTCCGCAGGAGTCAGGGAACAATATGGTCGAAGCACGGCTTCCAATCTCTCTGAACCACATTGTTTCTTGGCAATCAAGCCCAACACTCCAGGCCGTGTACGAAGTAGTGACGAATGCATTTGTGCTCGCTGCCAAGCCCTCGGAACCTCTATTGCAAACGCCGCTGAGGTGTAGCTGGCAACCTGAAAAGCTTGTACGATGATGCCGTGGATGGTGTACAGAATGTGGATACTTGCCAGGAACGGCGGTCGGTCCTTTGGATCTGCCTCGTCCTCGAGTAAAGCCTGAGCGTAGCACGAGCAGGGTACATGTAGCAGCGACCACAGGAAGGCTCTTGTACAGCCGGAGAAACCTTTCCAAACTGAGATAGCTGATTCACTTGGAACAAGACACGGAGCTTTTCGCCACAATCATCTATCACATATCCCCGAGTGTGTGCAGTCCAAGGAGGTCGGAAAACTGGTGCGGCCTCGCTGGCATCAGTCATCCCGAACTGTGACTGCGCCGAGGAGGGCCATGCCGCCATCCGGACTTATTGGGGCCATAGTGTGTACCCGGCAGACGGAACCGACGCCGATCAATTATGTTTGTAACAAAGCAGTGAGCGATATGGCGAACAACAGAGTATCGCCCAAAGAAAACACCAATATCCTACTAAGAGAAAAACAGAATACATGTTAATTCAGCTATGTGCCCTGGCGAAAACTTTGATCTTGCATGGCGGTGGTTAGGTTCCTGTATAACCCTGTCGACAGTCGGAGCAGTGCCGTTCAATTGTTTTAGCTTTTTGCTATACTGCGGCAAATGCATATGTTAACCTTTCATGTGTACGTGGTTATGGGTATGAGCTATTTTACTTTTGTGATAAATCTAACTGTGGAAATCCCTCCTTAAGCAAGCTTTACTGAAGCAGACGAAATAGTACATATTAAATCAGCGTTCAAGTTTCAACGAGGGTAAGTTACAACTCAATTATCGGAACTGTGGGACGTGGGGATCCCTGTATCTTGTTATACGTCGCCCTTTAAGGATGAGATAATGGGGATATAGAGTACATACTAATCGGCCTTAAATGCCCGACGGATGCTCGAACCTCAGAAGCTCATCAAATATTAAGAGAGGTTATGAGAGAGGTAGAACGTGAGCCGCTCCGTCCGGCTCCGTGACTAGTGAGGTCTTTGGAATTCAGGCAGCTGGCAATGGGCCGGCAGGGCTTTGAGCTGCCAGCTGGCCGGAAACACAGCCACCCAGCCCTCAAAAATTGTTGTGGCGCGGTGGCAAACTCAGCCTTCAATCGAAATTGCGGCCACTTGCCTTTCTCCATCCCTTCAAGCGCAAATTGAGACCAAGCCTGCCGCTCTTTCTCATCCTTCACCACGCTCCGGATTTTGCTTGTCGAGGACCGCCCTTCGAAAACTTGCGATCTCGACGCGCAGCCGGAATCGCCGTGACTCTGCGCAAATTCTTTTTGTCTCAGGTTGGTCCAGATTGTTCGCGCTGTCTGTCGTCTGTCGTCTATCGCGTGCGCTGCAGCTTCTTTGTACATCGATCGCATCGCATCGCATCCACCAAGCCCCCGACTACGACGTGATTCTTTGACTGCGCCCGTCGCTTTGTCCGTCCGTGAATAGGTAACCGAGCGCTATTGGCCTTGGCCTTGTCTGGCGAGCACCTACTATTTTGCCCGTAGGCGCGCTGCGAAACAGGTTTTAATTTGCCCCGCTGTCCAGAATCGGCTCTGCTTCGTTCATCTCCCAGTGACCTCAAGTCGCTCCCACTCGCGACCTGCCGCTGGCTGCTTTTACAAAGCATTTCTTGAGACAACATAGCACCAGGTGCCTGCATCTTTCCGTCGCGGCCTAACACAAAATGGCGAACCAAGCGCCACCCGACATCAACTCGATCCTGCGGCTTCTAGGTAAGAAAGAACTCCGTCGCCAACCCACCGATCGATGATGGTCAATTGACACGCTGTAGATGCCACCCAACGCCCCGCGACATCGACCCCTACGCAGAGCCAGCCCGGCCTGCCTGCCCCGACCGGCCCTCCCATGGGATCGTATGTGCCCCCCCAAAACCCATACGCGCAGCCCCAGTCCTATCCCCCCGCTGCTGGTGGGTACTATCCTCAACCCTCGGCGAGCGGCAACATCGACCTGAGCGCTATTCGACCCGTCAACTCGGGCACCGTCCCCCTTGCCGACGCCATCGCCAAGGCCAAAGCATATGCTCAGGAGCAGGGATTTACACCTTACGACCGCCCTGCCGGCTACCCTCAAGATGCTCGCCCTGCAGACGGGCGCCAGTACCAGCGGTCGCGTTCTAAGAGCCCTCGGGGCGGACGCGATGCCTTCCGCGACAACTTCAACCCCTACCGTGATGAGCGGAGGGCTGAACACGCCGGCCCGCCGCGCGATTTCCAGCGAGACCGCTCCTTCTCTCCCGGCCGTGGTCGCCAAAACTTTTCTCCCAGAGGCGCAAACGGTGGAGGTCGCGACCGCTCTCCCCTGAGAGGCAAAGACGACAACAACACCGAGACGATCGAGATTGAGTCGAGCCTTGTCGGTCTTATTATTGGCCGCCAGGGAGAGAACCTGCGCAGAGTCGAAGGTGACAGCCGCTGCCGCGTGCAGTTTGTCCCCCCTACTGGCCAGAACGAGCCCTTCCGGTTGTGCAAGATCGCTGGCCCGCGAGCCCAGCGCGAGGAGGCGAAGGAGATGATCAACCGCATCATTCAGGATAGCGGCATGCGAGGCGGCGCTCCGCCTGCCAACAAGGGTGGCCGAGACCCCAACCGCGGTCCGACAGGCGCCCCTCCTGCCCTCAAAGAGGGCGAGGACAGCCTCCAGATCATGGTCCCCGATAGAACTGTGGGCCTGATTATCGGCCGTGGCGGCGAGACAATTCGTGACCTTCAGGAGCGCAGTGGCTGCCATATTAACATAGTAGCTGAGAATAAGAGCATCAACGGCCTCCGGCCCGTCAACCTGATCGGCTCGCCGGCCGCTGCCCGACATGCAAAGGAGCTGATCCTCGAGATTGTCGACAGCGACAGCAGGAACGGCAATCCGGGTGCGCCCCCTGGCGGCAATCCCGGCGGCATGCAGGGCGGCATGGGTGGCGGTGGCATGCAGGGTGGCATGCCTGGCAACCCTCGCGGAGGGCGGAGCGACAACATGGGAGGCGGAGATCGGATCAACGACTCTATCTACGTGCCTTCGGATGCGGTTGGCATGATCATCGGCAAGGGCGGCGAGACGATTCGCGAGATGCAGAACACCACAGGCTGCAAGATCAATGTTTCGCAGTCTTCGGGGCCCGGCGAGGTCGAGCGTGAAATTGGACTTGTCGGGAGCCGCGACGCCATCATCAGGGCCAAGCGTGCTATCGAAGACAAGGTCGATGCGGCCGTACGTATTTACGGACTGGCGAGCTCATCGTGCAACGTGCTAACGTAACTACAGAAACAGAAGAGTGGTGGCGGTGGCGGTGGTCGCGGTCGTGGACCGCCCCAGCGTGACTACGACAACTCCGGATATGGACAACCTTCTAACCATAGCAGCGCACCCCAGCAGACTATGCCACCTGGTAACGCGGCCCCTGCTGGGGCTGGCGGCGAAGTTGACCCCTACGCCATGTGTAAGTATATCTCTGCTTCCATCAACTGTGCACTCCCTAACGCCGAACAGATGGAGGGTACGAAGCCTATGTCGCCCTGTGGTGGCAGTCCCAGCTCGCGCAACAGGCCCAAGGTCAAGGAGGCCCCGCGGCCGGGAGCTCGTGATGTCGTCGCCATGCTCTCAGACTCTCTGATGCGCTTGCTGTTGACTCGTTCGCTTCTCGTTGATGCGTGTTGACATGGCTGTTGGTCTGCGCTGCTCGTCTTGACAATGCCGCCGCATACTCGCTGATCGTCTGACTTGACTTGGCCGTTCTTATGCTACCAGATCATGGATATGTGAGCCTCCGGCTCTCGGCGTAACTGCAACCCAAAATTTCTTATGCTGTACAGTACGACTTCTCCTCGGGCCGGTGCCCGGGCGACCTTGCAATCGCCCACGTCAGCAACGACTCGTGCTTTGGCCGCCTGGGTCCGATCTGTCCGCCTTGTTGATACTTGCCGCACGCGTCGACATGTGCGTTTTCCCGGCTCGCACGCATGCAAGAATCATCGGCTGGATCTGATTATGGGTGAAGGTGCTGCATACGTCTGATCTAGCCCTGCAACTGGCCGCAAAGCATGGCGCAGGCCAGCTTACCTTTCGTTCATGGACTGCTGTGTGTGCACTCGCCGGGGTCCCTTAGCTCCGAGGGTCCACGGTGCCTCCATGGCCTCGTAGCTGTCGTTCTGTTGGCTCATGCTGGTGACTGGCGGCCCGCGTTTTGATGACTGAGCGTCCCGGCCCTGCGGCTCAGGACGAGCCTATTTCTTATTTTCTCTTTATTCTACTCTTTCTCCTGTGGTCTTCCCTCATATACCTTTGGCCAATGCGCACTGACGCCTTATGGCATTCTCGGATTCGCGACTCCCGCGCAAATGTTTCGGTCTGGACGGGCGGGTAGGTTGCAACCTGGCGAAATCATGATGATCTGTATACTAGAATCAAAAGGAATGGCAGGCGGTGTCACCGCTATCAAATCTGCACGTGATGATTTTGAATGTAGTGCTGGTTCGTGTGCTTGTTTATCAAATGGTCTTCTGAATCGTCTACATACGTTGCCTTTCTCACTGGCCGTGAAGAGGCCAGGTCCCTAGATATTGGATGGGAACGTTCATGAAGCTGTCGTTGGGGAATGAGGGTTGGCTCTAAGATTCCGGGGCCATTCAGGAATATGCAACTCATGGGCGTGATCGACTCGCAAGAAAAGAAAGATACGAGTAGAGAAGCTCAGATCCGTTTCACTTCCTGTCAGATGATGTCCTCGACAGGACATTTCTGCTGTTAGGATGACCAAGAGGTGACCATCCTCTCAGTAATAATTCAGACTTTGGTATCACTATCATGAAGTGGCGTCTGATGAAAACCAAGAGCTCTGATCAAGGTATCCACTATTTCCGTCCATCTTCGGATTTTATATCGTTGTATATGGCCAAGGCAGGTTCCTCAGCTGTCCATACTCCATAGGCTTGATTAATTAGAATAGAGTTTATGGCCTCTTACTAAGAACACAGTTATGCCTGTCGGAAACATCGACTGGCATCATTGAAGTACAGGAACTCGTCATAAGAAGTATCACGTCTTCTCGCAGATTCTGCGACCTGGGGTGCGTGACACTTTCTCACGTGCCCTGGTCAGATCCCCTCCAGAAACGCAAGCTCCTTTCATCCATCCTAATTCTGGATTACTTGACTTGATTTTACGTTCAGTGCGGGGCACCTGGTATTTCTGTACATATGCCGGCCGACCTTTCCTTACTTCCGCTCAGGCTGGGCACTCACTGCCTTTTCCTTCGCTTCCTCCTTCATCCACCAAGACTAGGCCAGACAATTCAGCCTCCACCTACCGCACGATACCATCACAGCGACGGCCCTTCAGAAAACCCCAGCTCGCCTTCTCAGCTAGGTCAATTCCACGATGGATGATGACCGATCGCGTGAAGGCACGCCCGCCGAATTCGGCCTTCCGGACCTGTACATTATCCTCCACCATGTTTATTGCGATCTGGAACCAGAGATGTGCCTTTTTCTCACCAGACCCATCTCGGGCGACGATTACAGTCACGATGGAGGTTTCTTGGGTAGCGGAAGCGCCGAAACAATGCCGGGCACATTGCGTAAATACTATCCACACCTCGCATTTACCGCGATCCGAACCCAGTTCTGCAAGTTCTGCCCAACCGAACATGCAAAAGACGCCGATACTGTCCAGTGGGAGAAAGGCGTGCAACTTTATTCGCAACAGCTCATCGACGACTTCGAGAGGATGGCGGCTCAGCGCCCCAATTTCCTGGAGCGCAAGGGTTCTGACACCTGCCTGCCACATCGGCCTATCTACGACAGATATTTCCTATACCGCCACCGGGCTCATCTCAAAGAGATTTTGAGCAAGGACGACAGCCGGCGCGACATCGCTGCTCTGTTGGGCTACATCGAGAATGAAGCGAGGTATGTGCAAGGAATCAAGAACTGCGATCTTCTCTTCGAGGCGGGACTGGTGGATTCGGACAGCGTCCGATATCTTTTCCTCGAGGGCGATGTCGTCGTCTACTACCGCAACGGAAAACTTGGCACAGCCGTTCTAGTTTCCAGGCCGTTGCCACACCTACAGGGGAGTGAGATGCATTACGACTTTCACTTGGTGAGACACGAGTGCGACGGCGGCAGCTTGGTGCGTATACCGGACTGTGTTACATTCAACATCACACCCCCGGAGGGGGCCATCATGCGTATCAGCGACCTGGTTGTCTATCCTCTGGAATTTGCCCCTGACTGGGCGAGAGGTCTGCTGAGAGACCGTGGGTGGGACAATTGGGTCTACTGGCAGAGGAGCACCGAAGCCAGGAAACTCAGCCGAGCTGCAGTTGCATTCGAAGCGCAACAGATCATGTACTCGGCGTACCCCTACTCGGCACAGACCAGAGTTGGAGATGATTCGCGCAATTGGCCCCGGTCTGTCAAAGAATTCATAAAGGGCCCCGGAAACTACCTCTACCTCATGCCGGCCCACATTCCGGGCGCTCCGCCATATGGTTCTGAGTGTATCGTTCGTACGCCATCGGACTCCAAGTATGTCGTTCGTAATTACCACCAGGAGTAGTGAACGGCTGGATTGATTCGCTGACCAATATGAGATAGGGAGTCTGAATTCACCCAGCTTGGTCCTGATGACCTGATAGATGGGCAGCCCTACGACTACGGCCTAGACGAGCAACCCAGCGACTACGACCTAGACGAGCAACCCAGCGACTACGACCTAGACGAGCAACCCATCAACTACGATCTAGACGAGCAACCCAACGACCACGACCTAGACGAGCAGCCTAACGACTACGATCTAGACGAGCAAACCAGCGACTACTACCTAGACAAGCAACCCATCAACTATGATCTAGACGAGCAACCCAGCGACCACGACCTAGACGAGCAACCCAGCGACCACGACCTAGACGAGCAACCCTACGACTACGACCTAGACGAGCAACCCAGCGACTACGATCTAGACGAGCCGCTCGACTACGAGGCTTGAGACAGGATAGGAAATCTAGGAGGACCTGGCTGGGATAGCAATATCGCAACGGCGGGGAAGGCAGCGGGGGGATGTTGTGGACATGACATGGCTATGAAACTGCGCTGGGAAATAACTCACGACGGGATCGGGAACCAAACTGCTTTCCTGAGCTGGGTTGCGGGTAGGGGGTAGGGGGTAGGGGGTAGGGCAGATGGAGAGGCTGACGTGGGTGCCTTGGGTGCCACTAACCCCTAATTAGCTGTTAGACAGGTCAGCTGTGGAGGTGGTGGTGTTTTAGCCCTAATAAGCGTGCGCTAGCAGAATGAATGCCTTTTCATTAGCTAGCTCGGTCTTTGTCAACGGCTTGCTTCGCATTCGACCGTATTTATTGCTGGCCTCGTTCAAAACACCCATGTCGCCGAAGGAACAACAGTCCGGAGGGCTGGCCCAGCTTCAGGGGTGCTATCTCCAAATGCCGTCTTGGCAAGACTGATGAATTGCGGTGGAGCTTCCAATTGGTGGGGAGGATCGGGATAGGGCTGTAAAAGTGGGCGTGATGCGCTGCCAGATTTGGGGTAGGGGCAGGGGCCATGATCACAAATCTACGGATCAGAACATGTAAAGGGCCCCCACCGCCGGTGGTGACTTCCCAACAAGATGCGACGACTAAAGGCACAGGATGAAGCAAAGGTTCAATATCTATTTGCATGCATGACTAGGGTGGCTGTGTACCTGAGGTTTTGCCGAGGCTCGGGTGCCTCGGCCGACCAGCGTCGTCGCCCGTGCCCTGCCTAGGCTTTAGCGTCTGAGCAAACGTTGGCATGGCATGGATCGGGGGCACGGAGGATCCTGTTGGCCCCATGCCAATCCCAAGCTGCCAACGTCTGTCGTGCTTTGCTTGGGCATAATAATGCCCGCCTATCCGTACTGACATGACAGATGGCAGAGGGAAGTATGTAATATCGGTGCTGACCGAGCACAAGGTTATTAATTCCACGGGCCCGCCCCCGAGCTAAGGTGCGCGGCTTGCCTTGTCCCCAAACCCAAGCTAGAAATAACGGGCGAACTTGTCTGGCTTTCCCTCCCGACCAGCTAGCCCCATCCTAACCCACCACGCCGACGACGACAAGATAAAAGGGACTCGAACAACACGCGCATTCTCGTCAACGGCAACCCGAGAAATCCCAAAAGAAATTAGCAAAGAAGCACCGCACCGCACTGCACCGCCAGCGACCAGCCCCCGCAACCATGGCCTCGACCGCGCCCGTGGCGCGCGACGCTGCCAAGCCGCTGTCGTTCATGACCAAGCTGTCGCCCAACGTGTACATGTACCACCCGCCCACAACGACCGCGGCGCCCGCGAGCAACAGCAACAGCAACAGCAACAGCAACAGCAACAGCAACAGCAACAGCAACAGCAACAGCAACAGCAACAGCAACAGCAACAGCAACAGCAACAGCAACAGCAACAGCAACAGCAACAGCAACAGCAACAGCAACAGCAACAGTAACAGCAACACCACCGCGCCGCCCAAGCTTGTCGTTCTGCTGACGTGGATGGGCGCGCGCGAGGCGCACATCGCCAAGTACGTGCGGCCGTACCAGGCGCTGTTCCCGTCGTCGCCGATCCTGCTGGTGCGGTCCGAGCCCATGCAGTTCCTCGTCCCGGGGGGCGGGCTGGCCGAGGCGGCGACGGCCAAGACGGCGCTGCAGTCGGTCCTGCCGCCCGCCGACACCAAGCCCGACACCAAGCCCGAGGTGCTCGTGCACGCGTGGTCCAACGGCGGCAGCAAGGTGCTCTTCCAGCTCCGCTCCGCCGTCGGCGCGGCCTCGTTCCCACGACACACGGTCGTCCTCGACTCTGCGCCGGGGCAGCTGACGTACCACGGGGCCATCGCGGCGTTTGCCGCCGGGCTGACCGGGCTGACGCGCTGGGCGGTGCTGCCGATCCTGCACGTGCTGTCGGGGCTGTTCGTGGTGTGGAAGGCGCTGTTCGGGCGCGTCGCGCCCGAGGCGCTGGCGCGCGTGTCCGCCGCGCACAACGGCGCGCAGTGGCGCGGCGCCGAGGTCCGCCGCACGTACATCTACAGCGACGTCGACGCGCTGGTGGACTCGCGGCACGTCGAGCAGCATATCGCTGACGCGAAGAAGGCGGGGTTTGATGTGCGCGTCGAGAAGTTCGAGGGGACGCCGCATGTTGCTCACGTCCGCGGCGGCGAGGACCGGTACTGGCGCGCCGTCAAGGAGACGTGGGAGGGCGTTGCGTGAGCAGTGTGTGTGTGTGTGTGGGAGCGAGCGATGGGAGTGGTCTGGGAGAGGCAGCTGGGATGGTGGTGGCCGCCACGCCGACCTGCCATCTCTCATTGTCTGCCAAAGCCGAGCTTGGACGAGCCTCCAGCGGCGTGACGATATCTTGTCACATTCTTGCAGGACGTTGGATTTTCCTCGCGGTCGCAGGATATATCCCTGTCGCCGCGTGCATCACTTACGGCAGCTCTGGTGGGTCTGTACTATTACATGCATGTACTCTTTTCGTTCGCTGGCAAGTCCGTGGACACCGAATTGTGTTTACGATGTTCTCTACATCAGTAGGAAAAGATGGCCAAAGATGGCTAACCCAAATAACCCAATTCCGAATGTCTCTGCTTTTTTTTATTTTTCCGTACCCCAGCTTTCACTACAAATATAGCCCCCTTTCGTGGCTCTATCGACAAGCCACAGATCCTAAACTCTACCAGTAATCCCGTCCCGGGTCTGAGGCGGTCATGTTTGCTTACGCCCACCCATACGCACGTGAGCCCCGCTCTCTTCATGAAACTAGACTTTCCGTTCGCGAATTACGTAGGAGACATGTCTTGCTCGATGCAACCCCCTGCGACCGAATACCCTTCCCTGGACCTCGGCCCGTTGCGCGTCCAACGGCTCTGGCCTCCTTTCTCGAACCCTTTCCGGTTCATGTAGCCTGGTTTGGCGTCAGGCATATGGGGTCGCTGTAGCTTTGAGTAGCAGGCTGTAGAGAGGGTATTTGCCACTATCCTCCGCAATCTTGCTGGCCATCCTCTGGCCCTGATGTGTGAGGTCTGTTGAGCCCGCCATCATCTGTCTCGGCGCCCGGTCTCTTGAGATATCCGTCTGAATCAGTTTCCTTGCCAGTCTCTGTGTTGGCGATGCCCTTCCTCACCGCCTGTCGGCGACCTGAACGTGTCCTTGTAGCGAGTTGACGCGTGGACGTACGGCGGCTCAGCGAGCACCAAGTCGCTGCCCATCCGGCCCAGCTCCATCAAGAAGTCCGCCGCTTCTTGTGCTGTCGGCCGTCCTTTTCGGCGTCGCTGACAGCCTGTTTGCGTTCCGTTTTAGTATCCGTCTTGGCATCCGTCTTGCCGTTGGTCTTGCCGCTGGTCTCTGCTTCGGCAGCGGGTTGGATCTTCTGCGCCTCCTCCTGCCCGTCTTCAGTGTCCGGGTTGCTTCCGTCTCGCTCCATCGCGGCTTCGCACATGGCGCACTCCTGGTCAAACTCCTGCTCGTCCTCCGTGATGCCGCGCCGGCACAGCCCAAACACGCCGGCGTTCTTGGCCTCGAGGCAGCTCAGCTCCTGCGAGAACTCGCGCCACGTGAAGTGTTCGTGGCATTGCGTGCACTGTCCGCTGAAAATAATGTGTCGGCACATGGCGGCGCACGTCACTCGGATAGTCTGTAAAGCGCACTCTCAGCAGGCCCAGTAGGAATTCGAGATGGGCGTTGGCGTGCCGGTAAAAGGGGTAGAGGCGTTCTGCGAAGGCAACCGTGTTAGTCATCGGCTTTGGACATGCCGGCGACAGCACCCCTATCGGTTATTTCTATGCTGTATCGGGTGAATTCCCAGACCTTTGATCTCGGTCTCGTACCTTTAGTCACAAGGGATTCGGCGAAAGCGTGTAGCGACGCGTGGCAGCGTATGGCAGTGGTAACGTTGGGAGAGGGCGGCTTCAGCAGATATCGGGTGCTTTGTTTCAGCACGGAAATGTCTTTGAGCCGCTGTTCTCCAAGGGGACACAATGAAGGCCTCTGCTGACAGACATTTCCCAGAGACGGCCCGTCTGTATGTAGTTATAATTAGCAACTCGGCGGCCGGCCGGCTGTGATTGACTGCGCTTTTGGTCGGCGGGCTGTCGCGGCGATAGCGGCGATACAGCCGACGAGCGAACGTCCACGGGCAGGCGAGACGAAACGATGGATGCAAGACGACACGAGCTGGCAAACGGGAGGCGCCACAAGCTCGGGGTAGTTCGACCGTCCCATCCCTATCGTCCGCCCAATGTCCCTTGGTGGTCGCGGCGTCGGGCGCTTAGCGCTCTGCCCTGCGCTCTGCCCAGCAACTCGAGCTGAGATTAGGTGGCAACGCCACAGTGAGGGCAACCAACGTGTGCGTGTGGGAGCGTCGGTGGTGGCCATGGCAAGTCTGCATTGCATAACGCAGAAATGGAAGCAACGAGCACCTCAGAGCTTGGCCAATGGCGACAGCAATTCTGCAACGATCTGCCCGCCCGTGGTGTGCGTTGCGCGGATGGCAACCACATTTCCATCCAACAAGCCCAAGTTTGCAGGTCAATAAAGGGACGTGATCCAAGCCCGATGCAGATGCACTGCAATGCACCCATCAATCCCTGAGCTGGGGGTCCTGATCGCCAACCGGGCAGCGGCGGGACGCGCTAGAAGCGGGATGCATGTTGGTGGGGCAAGGCAAGAGCAGCACGACTCTGCGCTGCGGGGACCGTGACTCCTCTAGGGCTTGAAAGGTTACCTAGTCCGATACTCCGTATAGTACAGTACCTATAGTACATACACGACGTGACTTTTTGGTGAGAACCTCCACTGCTAGAAAAGCGACTTCAAGCCCCCTGTATTTCAGGCTTACATCCCCTGTGCAAGTCCCCTGTAAAAGTCACCCCACTACCAACATTTTAAACCCCGGGGGAGGTCGGGTGTAACTTCAGGGCTCCCTCAAATCTCGATGCAGGCTTCACGGCTCGGGGTATCGGCAATCGCGTGGGCGGACAGAAGCCCGCACTCCGTACTCGGTCAGCGATGGATTTTGATGCTACAATACCTGGCCTCGTCTATTGACGACGAGCCAACTCCACAGTGGAGTCTCTACTCAAACAACCCGATTTTCCTCCTCCAGGTCTAATGCATTGTTTTGTGATGATGCTTCCCACGATACGATGCTCCATCAAATGCCGCCGAATGCCCGTCCCGTCCGTCCGTCTAATTACGCAGGCCTCGCGGCCAGTCTGTCTGTCTCTGTGTGTCGAACCGTCCATCCATGCGTGTGACGCCAATGCCCCCCCAATGGAACCCCGTATCGGAAAGTATGCCCCAAATCGAAGGAAAAAGACACCAACTCCGCCCCCAAAGAGAAAAGAAGAGAAGAAAAAGAAAAAAAAGGATCTATAAAACTGTGTGTGCCGTGTAACCCGTTGTCCAAACTCCGTTTCCTGATTGATCCCAATGCATGCCATATGAGAGCCCGGTTGATGCACATGTTCAAGCACATGTATGCCTGTCTGTCGCTCATTCTCATCGTCATCATCGAACCGAACGATCAAAGCGCGCCCCAGCGGCGAACAAACGCGCCGTCGGGGACGCTGACGGCGATCCTGTCGAGCGGAGGGTACGAGCTCGAGCGGCCGCGGCCGCGGTGGCGGCGGTTGTACCGCGCCTCGGGGTCCCAGCCGCCGTCGTCGGCGAGCCGCCCGGCGACGAAGCTGCTGAGCCGGTCGTGGTACTCTGCCAAGTCTGCGCCCACACGCTGCTGGTGCTGCATGTGCTGCTGCTGGTACTGATAGTCGGCCGCCGCGAGTGACGACGAGGAGGATGAGGGGCTGTTGGCCCGCGACGCCGCCAGCGACGGGCTGTTGCCGCGCGACGCCGACCGCCGCGCTGCCTGCTCGACGAGCCGCCGCGTTTCGCCGACCGTGATGCGGCGCGTGCGCTCGCCGGTGACGCTCTGGGGCGGTGATGGCGATGATGCAGCTGCAGCTGCCGCCACCGCCTGCTGCTGCTGATGCTCGTACTCTGCCTGGCGGCGGGCAGCCTCTTGTTGGGCGGCCGGTGATTGCGCTTGAGCCTGCGCTTGAGCTTGTGCTTGAACATGGGCTGGAGCCTGGGCTTCCTGGGCGAGGCGGGCGTTGAGCGCGTTGAGGGCCCGACGGTGCGCTTCGTGTCGGGCGCGCGCCTTGTCTTCGGCGTCGCGGCGCTCTCTGTCGGCTTGCTCGCGTCGCAGTTGCTCGGCCTGTTCCCGTTGTAACTGCTCTGCCTGCTCGCGTCGAAGCTGCTCGGCGGCCTGCTCACGACGCAACTGCTCGGCGGCCCGTTCCCGCTGCAATTGCTCGGCGTGCGCGCGTCGTGCTTTCTCGGCCTCCTGCTCGCGACACAATTGCTCGGCCTGCTCTCGACGCAATTGCTCGGCCTGCTCGCGACGAGCCTCTTCGGCCTTGGCCTCGGCTTGCTGTCGAAGCTCTTCGATCTTGCGGGCCTCTTCGGCCTTGCGGGCGTCGTCGGCGGCTCGGATGCGTGCGGCTTCCTCGGCGGCCTGTTGGCGGCGCGTTTCGGTCTCCTGCTCTGCCTGCTGGCGTGCGGCAGCTTCCCGGGCCTTGCGTGCCTTCTCGGCTTCCTCTGCCTGTCGGCGTGCAGCGGCTTCCTTGGCTTGGCGGGCCTCTTCCGGTTGACGGAGCAGTCCGGCCGCCTCTGCTTGTCGGCGTGCAGCAGCAGCAGCTTCCTGGGCTTGGCGCTGCTCCTCGGCCCGGCATTGTGCTGCGATGAGGGCCTGGGTCTCTTCGTCGGCCTGGCGCTCTGCTGCTTCCTCGTCGCGCCGTTTCCGCTCGGCGTCTTGCAGCCGCTGCTTCTCCAAAAAGGCGTGGACTTGCTGCATCGCCGCCTGCTCCTTGGCACGCTTCGCACGCTCCATTTCCTCCAACTGCTTCTGCTTTTCGGTTTCTTCCTGTTCTTTTCCCGCGCGCCGGCGGTCGTGTCTTCGCTGCAGTTTTGCCTTTTTCTTTTCCTTCTCGAGCTGCTTCGCCTCATCTTTCGTCTCAGGCTCGGGCGTGTTGGGTTGGACCGGCGGCGGTTGGTCCTCTGCGTCAGCTGTCGGTGTGGGGGCCTCCTCTTGCGCCGCTTCTTGCTGACGTCGCCGCCTCGCCTCCCTCTGCCGTTTGTTTCTCTCTGGCTTCTTGGCCTTGCGAACTTCGGCTCGTGCGGCCACTCTGGCTGCTTGCTGCTCGTCGTTTATCTTTTTCTGCATGTCGCACTTCTCTCGGACAATTCTGCGCAGCTCTTCCATGTCCGTGTTGGTCGCCTGCCGCGCCAGCTCCTCGTCGATTTCGTCGTCGATCTGCTTGCCCAACTCGCTGGGGGTTGGCGTCAGGATGATATCCGACCCATCCGACACCTGCGAGCCTAGGTGCGGCGAGCCCGGAGACTGGCTCGCGCCGCCGACGAGAGTCTCGAGGCTGGTGGGAGGGCTCAAGTGGGCCGTGAACCGAGCAGGTATCTCTGCAGTGGCAGGCGGCGTGGGCGCATGCACAAACAGGTGCTCGACCATCCACTCCCTCCCAATACCCTCCATGATGATCTGCAAGAATCCCTTGCGTTGTAGCCTGTTGGCCACTTCTATGCATCGGTTCTTCTCGACGACTTCCATCTGGAGAGCCTTGCCCATGCATGAGTCGATGTCTCCCGCCTGGCAGACAGCGTCCCATTGGCCAAAGTTCATGGCTACGAGCATGGCGCGGGCATTGAGCCTGGGGTGATCGGCATGGGCCGCCACGGCGTATGGCGTCGGCGGGCCGGGCAAGATCGTGGTCGGCCACGGCTTGCCCTGCACGCAACGGAGCAGGTTGTCGAGGAAGAACGGCGTGCCGGGGGCCGCCCCGCTCTTGATCCTCTCCATGCATATCTGGAAGCCCGCCGCATGGACCATCCGGGCGTTGGCCGGGTCCTTGATGTAGCACCTGGCCCTGTCGACTGTCTGATCCGCCATAATCCAGTCCGTATCGAGAAATTTCCCGCACGCCGCCGATATGCGGAACATAATTCTCTGAGCCGCTTTCATCTTGGCTCCCTCGGTTTCGTACTTAGTCAATTCATCTATATATTTACCGGTTAGTCCATCTGTGAGGGGTAAGGGTGAGTGGTGATGGATGATGCATGTCTGGTGTGTGTACGTGTAGGTTAGGTCATGTGTGTCAAGGCTGGAGACGTGTACCTGTGAATGACTGAGTGTGAAGTTTGTATGTGGGTTGTGTGTGAGACTTTTCGGATTTTCGTCCGTCCGTCTGTCTGTCCTTGTGTCTGTGTGTCTGTGAGAGAATGTGTCTGGTAGATGCATGAGAGGTTTACACTTACCGTCCATGACGTCTTGGCAAAAATTGCTGATCTCCTTGATGATCTGCTTCTTCCCAAACACCAGGAGAGGCCACTCGGGCAGCTCTCGGCGAACATTTCGCTCGTGCTCGTACCACTCTACCACCTCTGGCCGGACAAGCTCCCATTCCGACTGGATTAGGGGTTAGCGAAGCTCAAGCTTGAGGGAACGATTGATACTCACTGTGCAAAACACATCCCACTCGCTCCATCGATCACTTGCCGTCTCGTTAGCAAGGCGGTTGTACGTTGGCCGGTCGGCCATCTCCTCTGAAGCCATTTCCTGGGCCTTCGCTGCCGAAGAAATCAGGGCAAGGACAACGAACTGGATCTCTGGTGCTCTTCGTTGTCGGAACCGGGCAGCTCGCGAAACTTCGGAGGCATTAACGAACAGAAAATCGAGTTGAAAGAGGGTTGCGAGAAGAGGCCTGCGAGGTCTGCAGGGTGTACGAAAGGTGTGATGGAGGTGTGCAAGAAGGTACGAGACGTATGAGAGATGTGTGAGAAAAGGTACGAAAGGTGTGTAGAGGTGCGGATAAAGTGGGAGGAAGATGTGCGGAAATTTTGTGCAAGAAAAATATAAAGAAATTTGTGCAGAGACGCGTGCGAAGAAAAGACGCGGTTGCCTCAGTTGCAGGTTGTTTATCTTTTCAGGGTCGTAGAGGTCAGGTGAAAGTGAGTTCAAGTTGAGATGAAAGTGAGAACCGAGTTGACGACTTGACGTCGTGGGTGCTGTCCACGTATCGTACCGAATCGGCCCACCAACTCCCGTTACTCCAGCTAAATATGTCTCTTCGTAGCCTCTGCGCTCGAGGCTCCTTTAACTAACTCGGCTATATTCAAAAGCGAGATGATTACATGTGAACGGATAATACGTATGGTGGTTAGGGCGATCTTCGAGATATCAACATCGTTGAATTGCGTTTCACTTCTCTGTGCCTGGAGTCCAATTTCTATTGCCGATTCTAATCTAGCAGGTGACGATATTGTTACCTTGAATTGATGTCTTTCAAACGTTCTCGCTGCTTCTACTATATTTTAGCTAGGCTCCAGTCTAAGTATCAGTATCGTAGTCACACATAGCCTTACGGCAGTCAGCCGCAAAGAACTTGTTGGTTGTTGAGTTAAATCATTGGTTACTATTATTTCTTCTTGGTGAAAGGTATTACTTAAGGTAGGACTTGGGTCAAGGCAACTGTTTAGAAACAAAGAGACGGAACGGTCATGCCCAAGCTCATTCGGATTCCAGGTAACTCGTGATTCGTGTGGCTGTTGGCCTGGAAAAACAAACAACACAACACTGTGAAGTTTGAACAAGCCCGTTTTGTGTCACTTTGCTACTGCATGTACGGCACAGAGTTATGTAACGTTTCAATTCACTTACTTCTTAACTGGATTCATTGGAGATGGACGTTTGCCGTTCCAGCTAAATAAACGCATCGGCGCCGTGACACCACTGGGGCCCCGATTTTCCTACCCCGATCAACATTAAGGGAGAAATAGGACTTCAAAGCTCGAGGCTCCGAGGGGAATCCAAGAACTCAGAGCATGACCGAGAACCCGATTGGTATTTATAGCAACGCCGTAGAAACCGCCATTAACTAGGTATCTAGCAAGTCTAATCGTTGCGCCGGCCACTCGCGCCACCCTGCCGCGGCTGGCTGCCATATGCTCGCCTTGGCTGCGTCTTCTTGTCCCGGCTCATGCCAGCAGCCAGCGTAATGTCGACTCGCGGTGGCTGCGTGAATCCGAAACTCTGCTCTCGAATTAGCTCGGTTGTTGGCCTGTGACTCCAAACTGCGGGGACTTACCTTTGCGACCTTGAGCAGGTCGAGCTTGTGAATGTCAAAGACGCTGCGGAGACTGTGAGAGGCGTAGGCGTGCAGATACGAGCGGTATCCGTCCTTTGCGCTTTGATTAAGGTAGTAGTTTTGCCCAATGAGCTTCTCGAGCTGAGACTGCACATTGAGGATTTTGTTCCTGGGAAAGTCGTACTCGACGACAGGCACCTTGGCCGCCTTGAGATGGGCCAGGAACCCAATCTCATTCGGCTGCAGGAAGAGCAGCGACCGGCCCTTGGTGTTGTTGCCTCTTGCCGTCCGGCCGACGCGGTGGATGTAGTCACGCGGGTCATCTGGCGGATCGAACTGGACGATCCAGTCCACTTGGGGGATGTCGAGGCCGCGAGCGGCTACATCTGTGCAGATCAGCGTCCCCTGCTTGGCGTTGCAGAACTCGAAGAAGGTGTTGGTGCGCTTCTGCTGCTTTTGTTTCCCGTGGAGGTCGAGAACCTGCAAGTCAATGTACTGCAGGAGCTCGCTGTAGTACTTGACCGAGTTACACGAGGAGAAGAAAACGATGATCTTCTTCTTGGACATCTTCTTGAGGAACGAAAAGAGCAGCAGGAAGCGCTTGTCGGCGTCGACAATGACATAGCCCTGGTCGAGACCCTCCACTGTGCTGAACTGCTTCTCCTCGTCAACGTTGATGTAGAGAGGCCCCGGCCGCAGCGAGATTCTCGCCAGGTCTTCGACTTTGGTGGTCTGCGTCGCGGAAAAGAGCATTGTCTGCCGGTCTTCCTTGGGCAGGATCTTGACGATCTGGCGCATCTCGTCTTCGAAGCCGATTTCCAATATCCGGTCGGCCTCGTCGATGATCAGGGATCGTAGGTTCTTGAAGACGAAGGGGGTGTTTTGGAGGTCTGTTCGCGGGTCAGCATTGCCAGCTGGACAGCAACCGACATGGGGTCTGTAAACTCACGATCTAGGAGTCGGCCAGGTGTCGCAATAAGCAGGTTCACGCCCTTGCCAAGCTTGTCCGCCTCGGCTCTGCGGTTCGCGCCGCCAATGACAACGCCGTCTGCAGATGGTTAGTTTTCTTGGTCAACTACACCTTTGGGGAAGGTATGGGCACGCACATGTCTGGGAGTGGTTGGCCATAAGTTCGCGCGCAACGCCAAAGATTTGCAGCGCCAGTTCGCGGGTTGGCGTGACGACAATAACGCCGGTGCCGTTCCTTGGCTTGAAGCGCAGCGAGTGCAGCATCTCGATTGCCGGAATGAGGAAGGCGAGAGTCTTTCCCGAGCCAGTCTTGGCCGCCCCGAGCACGTCCTTGCCGGCGAGAAGGGGCGGGATGCCTCTCCTCTGGATCTCAGTCATCTTTGTGAAGCCCATCTCGCCAATTGCCTGCATGGTCTTGTCGGAGAGTTTGAGCTCGGCAAAGTCCTGTGCGTCGGTGGCGATGGAAGGAGGGAGGAGAGAGTCATTCGGTGCCCTGATCTCGTCGCCGTCCTGGTCTTGATCTTGGTTCTGGTCCATGGCCTCGCCAGCCACTTCTTCCTTCGCTTCTACGGAGGCATTGTCGGGGACCGCAGCCGCCTCCTCGATCGCGGCTTCGGGGGCATCGTTGACCTCGACATCGCTTTCCTCGGGGCTCGGGGCCCGCTTCGACTTTTTGGATTTTCGCGCGGCATCCTCGACCTTGGCGGATTTGGCGTCCTTAAGCTTCCGCTTTTTGCTGAGATCCGAGGCCATCGTGCTGTTGCTTGGTTGCTTGATTGATCGCCTCGAGTCGAGCCCACGGTTCGGTTTGCCCTGGAATTTGCCTGGACTTTTTTTCTGCTTATCGCCGACCCGCAGATTGCGATTGCAGGGATTTTCATGGCCGGCAACAGGTTCTGCCGCTCCGGCGGGGTGCATGAGGTGGGGCGTATGCGGGCTGCGATCCACTTTACTGACTTCAACACTGGTGAGCAACTCAACTCGGTGCCAGCTCCTACCACATGCACCTTCCTCACTTGGTCTCAAGTACGACCCAACATGCTGCACTCCAACACTCCAATCTTGGTCCTTCCCGTCCTCGCCCACCGTCTGGTCTTTGGCCATCTTTGGTCAGATCATGGCCGAGCCTGATCTCGCAGTTGTTGTTCTCGTGGTCGGTCCCAACACGTCGGCACTTGTTCTGCATCGCCTCGCAGCCGACATTTCTTGCAGCTCCAGCCCATATCACATATGCCTTCGATTGGAGTAAATTAACTTCAGCGCGGCCCGAAGGCATCCCGCCGATGGCGCAGCACCGATCCCCCGTGTTTTCCGTCTTCCCCGTGCTCAGTAACTGAGATGCATCCCATCTGACGGTCCTTTGCTCCCTTGCTCGCCCGGTCCCTTGGCGGCCCACCTTGGCGCTTCTCAGGATCTCGAAACCCCAATTCCCAGCTTCCCATCACAGGTCGCCTTGTCGATACAGACAATTACTTGCCGCCTCTCAGCCTTGCTCGGTCAGTGATCCTCACTCGGTCCTGCCTGGGAGGAGCTCGTCGCTGTCAAGTGGCAGGATCGTGAGCCATCTCGGCGAGCGGCTGGGTTAATGTTCCATCGTGGCACATGGTGCCATGTCGTGGGCTTTGCTCTTTTATGAGCGAGGTCCTATATTTCACTCTAATGTTGTGATCCAATCGTCACCCTCACGCGTGAGGCTGTAGATGAAGATTAAACATGCACACCTCCTTGTTGATAGACACAGTTAGTGTGGCTCTTTACTCTTACTTTTCTGTTGTGTTGGAGTGCCTCGAGTTAATCTGGTTGACATTAAAAAGCAACCACCGCTGTGAGACATCAACCTTGGTTCGGTCCGGATCGGTTGTCAAGTGACAATAGCCTTTGCCCCTCTCAAGACGGCAGTGCTGGTGATGAACCGTGAGTGAAGTGCAAAATTTGGGAGACGTCCGGTGATGGTCGAGAATCTGGCTTCTGGGCTGACAAGAAAGTTGGCCACCGAGCAGACCGAGTTCACCTCGGCTCCGTCTGGCCAGATGCTCCAGACGCTCGACTTGGGTTGTCATAACCTGCTACAACTTACGATCGCGCCAGTCGTCAGGATTTCGACTCGCGATGATGTCGATAGTCCTGGTATTGCCACCAATGCTACTGCGTCAGCCTGTTCATGTTGTCGACGTAACTTGGAGCTGAGGTGACGACGTAGCTAGGTAGCTGGGGTGACGGCAAGGCAATCCGGCATCTCGGAGCCCAGTTTTGGGAACAAATAAGATCATTGTGTCGTTTCTCCGCGTTCAAACCTGCACTCCAGCCCGCCCATTCCCTCCCTCGGACAGTTGATGCAACCAAGTGGCGTGTGGGGAGGCGAAGACACGGCTCAACCCGAGCCAGGTAGTATCGTGGGCATCACGGGCCCTCCTTGATTGGTGAAGAGTCCTTGGCCGGACACCGACTGTGCTGTGTCTCCTTTTACAAGGCAAGGATTCTCGAGATGAGCATCATTTATTCCTAGTTACGGCGCCCGAGGTCCTTCTCTCGGGCAATCTCGAGGCCTTATATTCACACCATGACGGGGTGACGGGAAACGGGGCGAAGCATATGCGACTGGCCCGCGTCAAGATCCCTAACCGACGTGGTGAGCAAGGGGTGGGCTGGAGATCATGATGCAGACCCAAGAACTCAACATAAATACCCGACTCCCTTCCGCCTGGATGGTTGATCGACATCGGCTCCAGACATCATCCACATCCCAACAGCCTTCCAGTCACCAACAGCCTTCCAGTCACCAACAAGCTTCCAGTCACCAACCATATCTCACCTCACACATCCCAAAAGTTCAACTGCAGCAATGAAGCTCTCCGTTCTTCTCTCTTTTGCCGTTGGCATCGTTGCCGCTCTCGAGTCTGACAAGCTCAGCCAGCTGCAGCCCCTGAAGAGGACCGCGAGGCCGAGCGAGCTCACTGGCGACTTCACCGCCCACCCGGCTCGCGGCATTGCCCTGACCACTCGCCAGGAGTCCAGGGCGGCGCTACAGAGAGTGCCGGTGGATGCTGCCGAGTCTGTCGTTCGCCGCCGGGGCGAGAGCCTCACGGCTGTTCGCCAAATGCGCAGACAAGTCTCTGCGAGCGATTTTTACGAGTGTTCAACCACGGTACGTTATCCCAACATGACAAGCGGTTCAAGAGCTAACCTTGCATCAGAGCCCGGCTCCCAACGACGCCGACTGCCAAGTGATTGCGAACTCGCTGAAGGCATCCAGCGAGGACATCGTGGTGGCCCAGAACGCGTGCCTCACCTTCAGCTTTGCGACGTGCCAGGGCTTCTTCTGCTCTCTCTGCGGCACCTTGCAGACCTCGACAGACTTTATCGGCAACCAGCTCGACCTGGTCGAAGGGCTGTGCGTGGCCAATGGCCAGTCGGGCACCATTGTCAGCGATCAATCTCCGCAATGGGACGCTGGATTTGTTGTTACAGGCAGTGGCCTGCCGAGCTACGATGTGTGCTAGAGAAACGACGGGCGGGCAGAGTGAGCTCGGAGTTGGCTTTGCAAATCAGGTCTCCCCGGGGCGGGAAGCGTTGGCATCTCACGGCCAAAGCACCGTCCAGTTCTGAGATGCGATGCAACGCTATATCGGGAACTTTGGACAAATCCTTTCCTCTGCTCCACGATGGAAACGTCGCTTTTGGCTTTGTAGCTGTCCTGTGTTCGGAACTGTATCAGTGTCACCATCACCTTCTTAGTTGTAGTAATTAAAACTGCGTGCAGAAACGAGGCCAAGCGAGAGTAAGGGTTCATTAATATACGTGCATATTAGGTCTCGCGTATCAAGCACAGCTAAGCGAATCCCAACAATGCCCACACGGATCCTCTGTCTTCCTTCTAGGCACTATTGTGGTCGGTAGCCGAGCATCTTTGGACTGCACAGTTTACGTTTAGGAAAACGCTAAATGCATTTGAGGTGTTGACCAACACGTGCAGGCAGCATTATACGCACACGCCATCTCTCTTTAAGTATGTCTCAGGTCGAATGATGGAACGCTTTGCCTCCCTCATCCCCAGCGGCACTTCGTAGGGCTTATCGCTTATCGCTTATCGCTTATCGCTTATCTGATCTTATCTGATCTTATCATCCATCCGCTGATGAGCGCATGGCAATTTTTGTCTGAGAATGACGCACTTTGTCCAGCGAAGCTTTCACGAATAAAGAAAAAAGTACTACATTCCAGCTTCTTCACCAGAGACAAAGTCTCTCCTTTTCGGCGGCGGCAGCAGGTCCGCAAGAGCAAAGGCGTCTCACGTGGTCACGTCACAGCCGCCTCCCCCACAACTTCAGAAACTTATTTCTTCGTGTCCCCATCGAAACCCCGCGATCGTGGCTGGAGCTGACTCCTGTTAGGTAAACCTCCTTGGCGCGGCAAACGATCGACAGGAAAACCGTTCGAGAACGAGGGGGGAAGAAAAAGCAAAAAAAGGGTACACTTGTGCAACGATACGATGCCAGGCTACGGATACAGCTAGATAAGTTTTGTCCGTCATCATAAAGCCTTGGGTGTCATGTGGTCTTTTGGATGCATCTCGTAGGCTGGGGACTGACTGGTTTCGCGTTGGTGGACTCCTGGCGCAAACTCCAAAGTCAGATGACCTGATGCCTCCTCTCCCCGTCATATCAGGCGGTGAATTTTTGCAGGCCAGGCTTGGCCGTCAGTCTAGCGTCCAATCCAGGGACCGCCGCCCGTCCGTCGGGAGCTAAGGTTAAAAATGTGAATTTTGGGCTCGTCCCGCTGGGCCAGATCTGCCCTTTTGGCTCCACCGGCGAGACAGATTGTGGATTGTGGCCAGAACTACCCATCCCGAGAATTTCTCTATCGCTCCATTATCGCCGACCCCTGTGTGGGCTTCTCGCGGTGACAAGAGGGGGGCCCGGAGGTGGTGGTGGGGTGCCCCTCGCCTTGCAGTCAGTCCTCCGTCCTCCCGGGCGGTCAGCCGACACCTCGCGCCCCTGGAGTTGCCAGCGAAGCGGTTTGCCTCTTTTCAACCTCCCGAGTTGCTGCGGACGAGATTTGCAGCCCGGCAGATACAATTACTCAATTGATGGGGGTTTCCTCTGAAGAGCCAGAGCGGGAGCACCAGAGCAAGAGCGCGGAAAGATTCCATGACTGTCAGGACATCCAATCCAGTGGAATCTGTTAGTGCTGAAAAGGTCACGGGCCCAACTCGCTGGCTTGGACTGGTCGGCGGCTCTTGGCTTTGGTTTGGCATTTGTCGTGAATTGTGGATTGGAGGTTCCTGGCACCCGGGCTTCGGGAGGAGCCAAGTCTTGGCCAAGTCATGTCTGGTTTATACATACAATCCGGGACCAAGGGGCCCCTCGGGCGGGCGGGAGAGGGAGAGTACGTCAGGGCTGCGACCCGGTTAGTTATTGCCGCCGCAAAGGGGACGGACTCTGACACTCTGCTGCATTTGCAAATCACGCCACGCCACGCGAACGGCAGCAGGAAATGTTCACGGCGAAGGGCGCAGCCAGGCCAGCACATGGAGATGGGTCTCGGGACCTCCCTTTGTTGAGGAAAGTAAAACCTAAACCTAATGGAAGCTTGGGCTGGACCTGCCCGAGAGAGGCTCAAGGAAGCACGGCACGGCACGACACTCGGCCAAGCTTGCCGTCGGGCTTTTGGCTTTTCCATACCGTATTCTCATTCTCAATAACCCATGGAAGGTATTCGTATCTTGAGCAAGCCCATCCGGCCGGCGGGGTGGGTCGGACTTGGCCCGCTGTTGGCCTTGGTCTGAACCTCGCGCTGTTCCATGTCGGGTGCTGCCCGCAGCGGGCAGTATCATGGACTCGCTTTCCTTCCGGGCAGTTGGGGGTGAGTGCTCGCCGCCAAATCCGTCCACCTCAGCGTGGGCCGTATTACGTGACCTGAGGCGTATGGCGGGAGCTGCCCGTGCGTCAACGAGTGGCTGCCCGCTGGCCGGGCTGGCACCCCCTGTCGCTACCCCAGGCCTGCTAGAAACCAGCCCTGAGAATTCCGAAGGTCCTGCAGACCTACCCTGAATTGCGTGCCAGCCCAGCATTGGCGGGCTCCATTGGCATTGAGCGGCGGGTGTCTGTTTCTCCGCCACTGCTTTCCATCGGCAAAGCGAATCCGCCACAGTTCCAAGGTTGGCAGCCGCCCTAGGTCAGATTGTTTCTTGCAATTGATTGTTCTACAACTGCCCATTCATTGCCTTGTGCCTGCTGTGTTTGTGTTTGGCTTTGGCTCCCCCGTCTCTTGCACGACAGCTGTCTCCCCAACGACAAGCAGCGGCGACAGGGCGACGACGCCGAGACAGACGCAGCCGCAACTGCACTGCACTGACAGTACTTACCGTGCTTTGTATCATCGCAGCTTTCAGCTCGCCAAGAAGCTCCCGGCGAGGCTCACGCGATCACCTGCCAGGCCCTTCACCACGAGCCCATCTGCTGTCTTGCACCCAATTCGGCTGCTACATGTCTCCGCAATCGCTTCTGTCCTCGTCTGCCTCCAAGCCATTACGTCGATAGCCAACACGCCTCCAAAATGGCTCCCAAGATGAACGGAATCGGCGTCCAGGTGGAGAACACTCGCATCTGCGTCGTCATGGTCGGCCTCCCTGCTCGGGGGAAGAGCTACATTGCCCAGAAGGGTGAGCCATCCGAGTCTGGTTCCTTTCTAGTTCTTCGTGCTGAATCTCGTGTCGTGCCCGCCTCCAGCGCAGCGCTACCTGAAGTGGCTCTCGATCCCGGCGGCCACGTTCAACGTCGGCAACTATCGACGCAACGACTCCCCCCACCCGTCAGCCGATTTTTTCGACACAGAAAATGCCGAGGGCGAGCGCAAGCGACGGGCTGCCGCCGAGGCTGCCGTAAAAGACATGCTCAAGTGGTTCGACGGCGGCGGTGTGGTCGGCATCCTGGATGCCACCAACAGCACCAAGGAGCGCCGCAAGTGGGTGCTGGACTGGCTGACCAAGGAGGGCGTTGAGGTCATCTTCGTCGAGTCTAAGTGCGACGACGAAGAGTTGATCATGGCCAACATCCGGGACGTCAAGACCACGAGCCCCGACTACAAGGGCCAGGACCCGGAGGAGGCGGCCCAGGACTTCCGCAACCGCATCCGCAACTACGAAAAGGTCTACAAGACCATCAACGCCGACGGCGACGAGAACGACCTGACGTACCTCAAGATCATGAACGTCGGGAAGCAGGTCATCATCAACCGCATCCGCGACTACCTGCAGAGCCGCGTTGTCTACTACCTGATGAACCTGCACATCCGGCCGCGGTCTGTGTGGCTGTCTCGCGTAAGGGCCCTCGTGCTAGTTTCACTTTGGCTGGCGCAGTGCTAACTTTGTTGCAGCACGGCGAGTCTTTGCTCAATCTTGAAGGCCGCATCGGTGGGGATGCGGGGCTGTCGTATCGCGGCGATGAATACGCGCGCAAGCTTCCCGAGCTGGTACTCGAGTCTGTCGGCGTAAGTGACGCCTGGGTTGCGGGCGCCAAGCCGGCGCTCGCGACCTTTTCTCTGGCCATGGCTTGGTTCTGGACTTGCCACTGACAAACCCTGCAGAGCGACCGGCCCTTGACTGTCTGGACGTCGACGCTCAAGCGCACAATCGCCACGGCGCGGCACCTCCCCAAGCACTACAACCAACTGCAGTGGAAGGCGCTGGACGAGCTCGACGCGGGCGTGTGCGACGGCATGACGTACCAGGAGATCAGCGACATGTACCCCGAGGACTTCCAGGCGCGCGACGAGGACAAGTACAACTACCGGTACCGCGGCGGCGAGAGCTACCGCGACGTGGTCATCCGGCTCGAGCCCATCATCATGGAGCTGGAGCGCAGCGAGGACATTCTCATCATCTCGCACCAGGCCGTCATCCGCTGCATCTACGCCTACTTCATGCAGAAGACGCAGGAGGAGAGCCCCTGGGTGCCGGTGCCGCTGCACACGCTGATGAAGCTGACGCCGCGCGCCTACGGCACCGAGGTGCAGACGTACAAGGCTAACATTAAGGCCGTCAGCACCTGGCGCGGCAAGGGCAGCACCGCCAAGCACGAGGACCCCAAGCCCGACGGCGGCGTCTGATGCGGCGGACCGCCGAGTGTGGATACTGATTTGCTGTGCGATATCTTGCCATTTACTCGTGCCGGCCCCGAGCGGACTGTGTGGCACTGAATATGGGTTCTGTTCTTGTGTGCCGGGAAAATAGGGGTTATGAAGTGGAGTTGATGGCTTCTTGCGCGTTTCATGAATTCTCTTTTCCAGGTCCCTCGCGCCTTGAGCGCTGTTGTTTTTTCTTGTCTGTCGAAACTTGCTGGTGCATCCTTTGTGAGCATGGGTATTCAAATTAGAAGATTAAAAGGGGGACCGACGGACGTGTGCTACGGTGGAAGTGGGCGGGAAGCGAGCTAACAGCTGGCGTGGAAAAGGGGGAAATACACTACATTTATAGATTCGGGGTTCGGCCAAATGCCACGCTGTCTTGCTGCCGCCGTCCATGATGGTAATTAGAGACAAGACGGCCATGAGTTGTACATACATACAGTATCGTTACCCGCCGAGACATACAAGCGCAGGCCAAGAAAGAGGCCACTATGTTGGCGAGTCTCAAGACCCAAGATGTTCTGTAAACAGTATACTGATGTAGCAAGGTGACCTAGGTATCGACGGTAACACACAAACAGACAGGCACACACACACACACACACACACACACACACACACACATATATATATATATATATATGAGTAAGCTCGACTCAAAGCTACTGTCATGTCACTACTTCTAGACATGAGCCTCATAGGGGTGTAATGAGAGAAGCAAAGCAGACCATTCATGCCATTCGCCAAACCCTAAGGTCGTTCCAATAATAAAACGGTCGGACATGCCTAGCTTGAACTATAACTGTGCCAAGACCCCCAACCCCTAATTAGCTCTATAGCAAGCTCGACGGGACCGACATGGTCCCGATCGGAGACATGACATTTATCCCCCTCTTCCCCCCCCCCCTTTTTTTTTTTTGGCTCTCATCCCGGGAGCCCGGGCCGCGGCGCCCCCTGCATTGGCACGTCTGCAGCCAGGGCGGCTCTAGGGAAGAAACGGGAGCGAAAAGAGGAGAAGGCGAGCGAAGTGCGTATAGACGACACGAACGGCTGGCCGGCGATGGCGTGATGGCGCGAGAAAGATTAGGGGGCTTCTGGCCACTGGCTGGAGGAGCGGGCGTCGATTTTGCCGAGAGGGGGTCCTCATTGCTTCGGGAAATGCGATCGCATTCGGGGGGGGCTCGGGATGTTTTGTTGTTGGGGAAACGAGTTGGAGATAGATGTGGGCTGGGCGGAGAGTCGGCGGGCCGGCCTGTTTGCGGACAGAACCGCGAGGAGACGCTGACGTGCCGGGTAATTCAACCGCGCGCCAACCCCCCTGACGGGTCGGTAGTTAGATGTTTCCCCCGACCGCGCTCCAGCCCGCTGCCCGCCGCCCGCCTTTTCAGGGGCCATTTGCCTCTTCCTTGTAATTTTTGTGTGGCGGGCGGGCGGGATGAGCGGGCAGTGCGGTGAGTTGTAAATGTGTATAATATCGGCCGCCCCCAGCTGGAACCGTTGTGCTTTTCCCGTCTGTCTCCCTCTTTACGCCAGCTTGACATCACCATTCACAGCTTACATACAACACATACACACACACACCAAACCGCAACCAATAGACATACACAGCATGGCGCCATCACTCCACCCTCTCGTCGACAACGGCATCACGAAGGGTAGCGCGTCGTTCGCGGGCGGCAAGCTGCACTGCCTGTGCGCAAGCAAGCCGGTCGAGGTGACGCTGGGGGGCAACGTGCTGCACAACCACGCGTGCGGGTGCTCCAAGTGCTGGAAGCCGGCGGGCGCGCTGTTCTCGGTGGTGGCAGTGATCCCGCGCGACCAGCTGGCGGTGACGGCCAACGGCGACAAGCTGTACGTGGTGGACAGCAGCGCGGCCATCCAGCGCAACGCGTGCAAGGAGTGCGGCACGCACCTCTTTGGTCGTATCGAGAAGGAGCACCCCTTCAAGGGCCTCGACTTCGTGCACGTCGAGCTGTCGGACGAGACCGGCTGGCAGGAGCCGCAGTTCGCCGCCTTCGTCTCGTCCATCATCGAGCAGGGGTTCGACCCCAAGGGCATCGCCGAGGTGCGCGACAAGTTCAAGAGCGTCGGCCTCGAGACCTACGACGCCCTCTCCCCACCCCTGATGGACGCCATCGCCACGTGGACCGCCCAGAAAGCCGGCAAGCTGCCCGCGTGACGCCCACAGGAAAAGCTATAAATCAGCCTGTCCAGTTCGGCAAGGGGTGTTATTGTATCTCTTGTATCAATCAGTCTGGGACGTGGGGGGCCAGCGGCCAGGAAATGGAAAATATAAACAAAGAAGCCGATAGGGGACGAGTAATGATTCCAACACAATGAATATGATCTCACTCCCATGCTCTAGTTGGCCCGCAGTGGCATGCATTTGCAGATTGATATTTGATAACGTTAGCGCGCCGCCGGTGAACATGACGGCGTGTCCAGGCCGTGTCGACGCTGCCGCCTTTACTTGGTTGAAAACAAACCAGTCGGCCAGGCAAAGAGGAGCAGCCACAGAAACGGCTGAGTATTCATTGAACCCAATGCATGTCGATGGATGGCTATTGCTGACCTCCACCGGCCCAGCAGCAAAATTAGTCAGAGTCACGAACCAGACCCTGCTAGCCATGCATGAGAACCAATGGAGACAGACTGTCGACAAGCGAATCAGTAACTAGACCCAGAGCCTCATGTTGTCTGCCCACTGCAACCACCAGACCTTGTCAGCTGCAGATAATATTGGCCAGTGTGGCGCCCTCGACTCCAGACAGTTGCGGTGCTGGGACAAGGCTGCGTGCCAACCTGTCCAAATCAGACCACCCTCTTGTCTGCAGCGGCCTTTGGAACCCCCGCCAGCTGAAAAGATATCATGCACAAAAGAAGCTGCCAAGGGAATTCGGAGCGCCACCATTCCCAGCCCATCGCGAGAGTGGTCAGTTCTGCCTCGGTCGGTCCTGCGCCCCCGGTGTGAGACTGCGCCCTGTTGAGGGCAGCCATATATCCATCGTCGCGGCCGTCGCCTCCTGCAGGCGTTGTTCCTGGCATAAGAACTCCCGACGAAGCCTCCCACAAACCACATGCACGGCCATGCTCTTCCCCCAACAATAGCACTTCGCAACCCATTTCGCGCCTCACACCGCCGCCATGACGCAGCTCACGACGTGCCGATTAATCGCACTAGCGCGAATATTGTTAACCACGGTCGCGCGCGCGCAGATCGTTCCCGACTGGAGCCCGTACCCGATCGCGTCGCAGCAGTGCCTGGCGTACTACGAATCCTACAGCGGGTGCAGCCGGGCGAACGGGTACGCGCTCAACGCGTGCCTGTGCAACAACGGCGGCGGGTGGGTGGTCAACGTGGCGCAGTGCGTCGAGTCCAACGACGCGGCCAACCTCGACGTCGTCTACGGCACGCTCAAGGCCGCGTGCATTACCACCAGCACGCCCATCAGCTTCTCGCTGGCCGAGTGGCGCAATGCTGCTGGCGCTACTGGTGATGGCGATGCCCAGTCGTCCGCGCCGACGACGTTTTCGACTTCGATAGTGTCTTCATCGACAAAGCCCGCTACGCCGGGGCCGAATCCGACGACGCCGACCGACGGTGGAGGAGGCGGTGGCGGTGGCGGCGGGCTCAGTACCAGCGACAAGATTGCCGTGGGCATTGGTGTTCCTGTCGGCGTTTTCAGCATCATTGGCGCCATTGTGGCCTGGTACATGTGCTGCCATACGCGATGAGTTGGCTTTATAACCGAGTCAGGGAGGGGTATTGGTTGTCGCCATGATCGTCGGGCTATGGTTCATCTCATTTTGAATGGTTGTTTGAGGTTTTCGGAATGAAACGCTTGAGCAAGGAGTTTGTGGATGTCGTTTTGTTCGACTTTGGGAATCAATTAACGTTAGATTGATTTGGGCGTTAGCTTTCAGAGAAGGAAGGGTGAAGGCTGCTGGCTTGGCGAATAGTTACTAATTAGGTACGGATATTCAGATGAAAAGACGGGAAAGAATTAATGAAATAATTAGTAATAGTACTGATATTCTTACTCGCGAAACGGCAGGTGGACGAGTTCGCGCCTGCCAAGCTCGACAAAGCCGACAAAGTAGCGCGTACCGAGTGCTCTCGCCTGGCGGCATCTCGATCGACGTTATGCCGCTGATTAGTGGCGCGTGACCGTATTCCGACAACTGTAATTTCCCCTGCGCTCCTTCATTCCTGGTTGAGGTTTCTGTGTGCGGTTCAGGTTCACGGTGAAGCCCCACCCTGTTCGCTGTTGGCTGCTGTTGGCTCTGCGGGTTGCCCTTGTCGCGTCGTCCCGGGCTTTCAGGGGTGGAGACACTCGGCCCGGGGACATTTGGTGCACCCCCCTGTCTTTTCCGCGCCTTATCAGGCGGGGCCTGCCGCAATTCCCGACCGCCATCTCAACCTAAAGTCTCAACTTCATCCTGTCATCTCCAGCGAGCGCGGCATTCCGTCGTCTTGTCACGTCTCGCCTCGCGCACCAACTGCACGGCACGGCACGGCACGGCAACACCATGGCGATACTGGCGATAGACTCGGACACGTTCAGCGGGCGCCATGTCGCGTGGGCCGCCGGGCTGCTGCTGGCAACGGTAGTGGTGCACTTCCTGCACAGAGGCTACCAAGTCCGCAGCATGTACCGCACTCTCCAGAACCAGGGATTTGTGAGTTTCAGTACTCGTCTGTTCAGTCAGCGCATCGAGGACCGGATACTGACTCAGTTGGCAGCCCGTGATGGAACACTCGTGGGTGCTGGGCCATCTCAAGATTGTCGGCAAGCTGCTGCAGGATATGCCGTCCGACGCCCACGGAAACTACCTGCCCATGTTGATCCTCGAGAACTGGCGCACCCTGTATCCCAACTGCACCCAGCGCCCGCCTGTGGTCTACCTCGACATGTGGCCCTTCGCCCAGCCATTGCTTCTGCCCATGACTCTCCCCGTCGCCGTCCAGGTCACCCAGGAGCGCTCGCTGATCAAGGCACTCGAGCAAAAGGACATACTGCATCCCCTAACCCGCAATCGCGACATCTCCTCCATGGAGGGCGCCGAGTGGAAGCTCTGGCGCAAGCGCCTCAACCCGGGCTTCAGCATCCAGACCATCACCGGCCGCATCCCAGACCTCATGGACGAGGTCGAGAAGTTCTATGCCGCCCTCGAGTCGCGCGCGGGGCCCAACGGGACCTGGGGCGCCGTTTTCCCACTTGAGACCGAGACCATCAAGCTCGCCCTGTCCATCATCTTTCGCTTCTTCTTGTGAGTAGAGTGCGCCCACATGTCCACTTCTGTATGTCTCCTTGAATACTCATGACACATGGCTGACACTCGCCATTCTCTGCAAATCAGCGGCCCGCGTGTCCAGGCACGGCTGGCCGACAAGCAGGCTGAGCTCGAAAATGCCGTCGTGGACAGCGTAAAGCGCATGATATTTTTCATACACATTGGCAATTTCCTTACCTACTGGGGTCCATGGCGGCGCTTCAAACTGTGGCGCAACTACCGGACCATGATGAGTGGATTTGGACCAGTCCTCGAGCAGCGCTTGACTGAGCTCACACAGCAGGGCGGCGACGAGAAGCGCACCGACACGCTTGTCGACGCCATCGTCGAGGGTTTTCAAGTCGACCGGGAAAACGGCGAGCCCAATACCTCCGACGACGACTTCATCGAGCTCGCCGTCGGCCAGATTGGCACCTTCATCTTTGCCGGCCACGACACGACGGCGAGCGCCATCTGCTGGGTGCTGCACCTCCTGGCCCAACATCCCGACGTCCTCGCCCGCATGCGCGCCGAGCACGACGCCGTGCTAGGCCCCGACCCGGCCCAGGTGGCCGCCGCCATCCGGGCCAACCCGCACCTGATCAACACGCTGACGTACACCAACGCCGTCATCAAGGAGACGACGCGCGTAAACCCCAACGTCGGCACCATGCGGCGGGGCGAGCCGGGCTACTTCATCACGGGCCCGCAGGGGTCGGGCTACGAGGGCATGCAGTTCCCCACCTACGGCTTCGTCGTTTGGAGCAACCCGTTCTCGTACCACCGGGATCCCGAGCTGTGGCCGCGCGTGCACGAGTTCCTCCCCGAGCGGTTTCTGGTCGCCGACAACGACCCGCTGCATCCGCAAAAGGACGCCTGGCGCTTCTTCGAGATGGGGCCGAGGAACTGCATCGGCCAGTATCTGGCCCTGACCGAGATCAAACTAGCCCTCGCTATCATTGTGCGGCAGCTGGACATTGAGTGCGCCTGGGACGAGTGGGACCGCAAGACGTACGTACCCGACCCTTGTCGTGATTTAACGCCCAAGAGACGTGCAATACTGACCTCCTGTGCAGGGGAAACAAGAAGGCACGCAGTGTCTGGCAGGATAGGGCCTATCACGTCGGGACCGATTCGCCGCCGCACGTCAAGGATGGAATGCCCGTCCACATTCGTCTCCGGCAGCCGAAGCAGTGACGCGAAGAGCAGAGTCGCAAGCCGCCGAATCGTGTTGACCCTGCTGATGAAATCGTCGAAAAGTATTCCTGCAAAAGTTTTGGATAATCATATCACGAACCTAATAATAGAACTAATTTAAAAATTGGGGCTGGAAAAAAGGTCGCCGTATTGCGCTGTTATCCTTGCCCAGAAACCGCCCTTCACAGAACCATGTCAAACTTGGCTACCTAACCTACGTCCCATGTTTCAATACTTCGCCACAGCGCGCCGAGGTTCATGCACAACAAAATCTCCAGCATGCCCTCCGTGAAACCATCAGGGTACGTTGATGTAAATCAGCCACTCCCTGTCAGTGTCCGTCCTAGGCCCGAGGACAAGGTCTGGCTGGGCGTCCTCTCGAAGCATTCTCAGCGCGTCTTCGTAGACGTGAAAGTCGACGCCAAAAGGGCCACCGATGACAGCCCCAAAGTTGAAACTGCCGCCTCGGACGTGGACCCCGACGGCGACGGAATCATGGTCGCGTATGATGGGCGCTCCGGACAACCCTGGTGCGTCACATCAACCCACAACATACGGTCAGCTAATTATTTACATGATCGATAGGTATAGATGGCAAAGGGATTTTACTCGCCTCCGCAGGCGTCGCCGCGGTACACCAGCAGCGCGTTCCCCTTGGCCTTCTCAGCATCTCTCTCGCGGCGGATCTGCATGCCGTACATTTCGCCGCCGGGCGACCCAGCCCTGGCGCCCACGTCGGCAGGGTACCCGACAGCAACAGTAAGCCTGTCTTGCTGCTGCTCCTCCTCGGAAATCCCGGCCGGCGGCGGCGTGTCATACTTGAACGGCGTCGCGCCCTGCAACGGCGTGGCCAGCTGCAGAAACGCCACGTCGGCCCGCTCGGCGCCGGCGTCGCTCCACGCCGCCGGCAGCGCGATGCGGGATACCGAGCGCTGGCTGCCGGAGGAGGATGATGAGCCACCGCTGGCGCTGGCGCTGTATCCGGCGTGCACCCTGACGCGCGTCGCGTGCTGGTCGCCGTGGAGCACGCAGTGCGCTGCCGTGACGACCACGTCGTTTTGGGACAGCCAGCCCGTGGCTGTTTTCCAGGTGGAGGAGTCCTGGTAAAGGATGAAGAGCTTCACGATCGCTGTTTGTCGCGGCTGGTTTGTCAGTTTTCTAGGTGTCTTGTGGTGTGTGTTTGGAAGAGGATGATGGACAAGAGGGATAATTAGAGAGAGAGAGAGAGAGAGAGGTGCGAACAGTGATACTTCCCACCAGGCTGCACGTCCGCCTTGTCCACAGGTACCCTGGCGTCCACTGGCTCGGGGAAGATGCCAATGTCGGTGATGCCAGAGCTGTGGATGCAGGGTTCGACTGGCTGGGGAACGATTGATGTTTGCTCGGCGTCTTCGAGCTCGAGCTCCCAGAAGGCGATTTTCGTCGCTGCTGCAGGTTGGGCCATTGTTTTCAGTGGTGGAGTTGTATGGTTTCTGGTGTGAGCTGTGTGGTTTCTCGTGTGAGTCGAAGGGAAAGGAGAATGGGCTGTTGCTATTTTCTGGGCGCTCTGGGAGCTGCTTTGGCAGAACTTGAAGTTTGCGGGGTTTTCGTGGAGGTGGACGCTTGAAGCGGAGGGAAGAAGAGTCGTATCCCGGACGGGCGGATGGGTTGCGTGGAGGCGGAGGAAATGGAAGCTGTATCGTCGAGGGACGAGAGGGTTGCGTGGCGACACTTGAGGCGAAGGGAAGGGAGGCTGTATGCCCGAAGGGCGAATGGGTGGCATGGTTCGCGACCAGTGGTTCGCAAAACCAGAAAGGAAAAGGAACGGAAACGGATATTGTTTTGCGGGCTAGATATTGCATGGGCCTCAAGTTGAGCTCAATACAGTAAGAGCCAGACGCGGGCTAATTAATTGATACGAACATGTTCGTGAACGACACCCTCCCTAGACCTATGCAAGCCAACGGTTGATTGCCTCCACGCACAAACCATTCTCAGGTGTGCCACTGCGGTGCTGCTACTTACCTAGGTGACGAAAAGATTAACTTTCAGAATTTCACGAGCAGACACGGAGAGTTATCAGCGAGGCCCCAGCCTGGATGAGGCCCCGTCTTCAGCCTCGCGTCGTCGATCACGCATTCGAGCTAGCTGGACACCTAAACCTACGGCGGGAATCCTCCTTCGGATTCGAGAAGAAAAATGCTGAAACTTCGACCTTGCCGTGTCCACACTGAAATTACCTATTAATGGTCCTCATGTCAAGACGTCGTACAAACTGCAACGCAACCCAGGCGCATGTATTAAAGAGGAGAAGGGGCGACTACTCTCCCAATCATACCACTGCCGGTCAGGCAGCCAGAGGAGATGGAGAAGATCGCCGGGCCAAGTGAAAAGGCAGCCAGAGTGTGAGGGATAGTGGTCGCCGAGCCGAGCCTACCGCATAGCCGGTGTGCTTGGTCTGGACTTCTGATATTGCTTCCTTGTCAACGAGAACGAGGCAACCAGATAGTGAAGCATAGTGAGGACTTGATCACGCCATGACGATGTATGGCGGTCTAGCCTCGTAATATTGCTTTCATATAAGCGAGACAGCCAGAGAGCAGATCATCTCTCGGCAAGGCAACCACCCAGCGTGCCGGGGGTTGGTGGTATCTCCCCCGCTTTGAGGACCATGCTTTGCGGACCAAGCTGGTGGCGGGGAAGAGCACACAGCTCCCGCATCTCTCCCAATCATCGAGGAAGGACCGAGCACGTTGTGGCCGATGGTGTCTCTGGAGCATGCCATGAAGGGACATAAAAGGACATAAGCCTCGAGCTCTTGGACTTCTCAACAACCTCGACAGCCTCGACAACTCAGAAAACCTTAAGAGTATTGTCAAGCTTACCAACTCACGTTGATCTTTGACTCCGCCTCAGCAGCTAGTTTGCAGCTACCTCCCTATCTGCCCACCCACTCGTCACTTGAACACTTGTTCAGACATTCACCTCGTGAACCTTGTCTCCATCGCAGCCATGTCTGGAGGACTCATTTACAACCCCGACAAGTTGCTCGGCGATGCTCGCAATGACTTTGTCAAAGCGGCTGCCCCATCGGCAGGTGACTCGGGCGTCAGTGAGAAGACCACCAAGGAGACTCCGGTCAACTTCTGGTATCTCACGCCCTCTGGCATCGTTGGGGGGCTGCCTCTCTCCACCCAGGGCTTCAGTCGCATGCGTGATCCCGTCGGCGCTGAGGCCGTTGTCAATGTCGTAGATGGACGCAAAAAGGTGGCGGACGATTACTTCACCAAGACTGACGGGAAATACCGCGGTATGCTGATCCTCTCCTTTCCCCCCCCCCTTTTTTTTTCTTTGAAAGACACCCGAAAACCTGGAGCAGACTACGGTAGACTAATGCCATACTTCGCCCAGCCATTGTCAAGCTCTTCCTCCTCTTTGAGCAACAAGTGTCCGAGCTGCCCGACGACGAAGCCGCCTGGCCCATTGCCAGCGGCTTCCTCATTGCGGACGACATTGTCGTCACGGCCGGCCACTGCGCCTTTGACTACTCGCACGGCCTGAGACGACTCGTCAAGGTCCGGGCCTACGTCGGATACAAGGGCCACGATGACCTCTCGGACACGGAAGCTCGGTGGGGCACGGCTGTCGCCACCACGGTCAAGTGGTGCGCGGGGATCGGCGACGAGCCGGCGGACGTTGCCTTCATCAAACTCGAGAAGCCCTTCGAAACGGTCAAGAACAAGTTCACGTGTACGCAGACCCCCGTCTCCAAGGAGAATGCAGACCTGGGAGTCGTGGGCTACCCGGGCGACATCATGGACGGCGGCGAGAGGGGTGCGAGGATGTACGAGATGTTCGCCGCCACCACGTACAACCTGACGACCTCGGACCACAACATGCTGCAGTACAAGATTGACACATACGGAGGTGAAGCAACCCCCCTTTTTATCTGCAGAGGTAACCAACAACACAGACGGGAAATGCTGACATAGTGTTTTGGGACGAGCGGCACAGGAAACTCGGGCTCGCCCGTCTTCAGAGACCGGAACTCGCTCGTGGCGATCGGCGTGCACGTGCTCGGCGGCTACTCGTACAACTCGGCGTCCGTGTTCGACGGGGGCCGCTACGGAAACCGTTTCGAGGCGCTGCAAAAGACTGCCCTGGAGATCAGCACCGTAGCCAAGCACCCCACGCGAGCCACGAACCCGGATTCGACCAAGGCCTGGCTCTGGCAGGTCACGCAGACAACCACCGAGGCGGATGCGGACCTGGCCCGGCAGCTGCTGCGGTCCAGCCTCAGCCAGGCCCAAAAGGTCGTCGAGGACATCCCCGACAAGATCCTCAACGCCGTGCCCAGCGAGCTCTCGTTTGGCCCCGAGGCCGGCCCCGAGATCAGCATCCTCGCCGCGGCCGCCATCGCCACGGCCGGGCGGCTCGCTGCCGACAGCCAGAGCGGATCGCACGCCGAGTCGTTGGCCGCCAGCCGGCCGTACGACGGCATCATCGGCCGCGCGCTGCTGGCCGAGGCCGCGCTGCAGCACTTCTCCAGCAAGGCGTTGAATCCCAACGAAAAGAAGCAGGTCGAGGAGTTCATGGCGCCCGTGGTGGCCGGGCTGGCGCCGTTCGTGATCAAGGTGGCGCCGCGGCTGATCAAGGGCGTGCTGGAGCCCGGCCTGCGGCTGCTGCTGTCGCGCATCGCCGGCAAGACGACGCCCAAGGCAGTGCGCTCCGAGAACGGCCAGGCCGCCGAGCTGGACACGGGGTTCGGGCGCGCGCTGGCCGGCCAGGAGCTCGACTTCTTCGACGCGCTGGTCAAGGCCGCCCGCGCCGACCGCGATAGCACCGAGTCCTTCACCAGCGCCCTGACCACGTTCGGCGACTTCATCGGCAGCGCCTTCAAGAAGGCCGGCCCCGTGCTCGCCGACGTGGCCAAGATCGGCCTGCCGCTGCTTCTGGGAGGCGGAGGATCAACGACCGAGGCTGCGCCCGCGGCTACCACCAGCCTGGATCCCCTCGCCCACCGGGCCATCGTGGCCGAGGCGTGCCTGCAGTCGTTTGTCCAGATGCACACGGAGCTCTCGTCCGACAAGCGGGAGAAGTTCTTCAAGTTTCTCGTCGACAGGGCCAAGGTCCTGGGCCCCAAGCTCGTCAACGTGGCTCCGTTCGCGGTAAAGCTGGTTGGCCCCATCGTCGCCGACATCTTGCGCGAGGTCGACGAGAAGAAGAAGGCGGACGAGAAGAGGCAGGAGTTTCTGGACTTTACCTGGGGACACTAGATTAACTCCGAACTGCTCTGCGCGGGGACGTTCTGCTTTATTCTGGCCCCTGACGATGCCAACGCGGCGAACTTGATGAACGATGAGAAACAGTACTTTTTCTTCTTCTTCTTCTTCTTCTATATTATCAGTTCTACTGATAGCCCGCTAACGCTACTTCTACTACTCGTATTCTAGTTAGTCTGTGGACTGTAGGGAACTCTTTGCCAATTGAGGCAACACTCTTTCTCCTTGGAAACTCGCCCTCCCGGAGCTAGTGAATGTCGAACGTACCTAAAATGCATAACCTGTGACCTGCTCTGTTCAACTGTTGGGCCCAAATAAAGCTGGTGGCATGATAGATTCAAATTTCAAAGCGACCAAACTTGGTACTCAATGGTAAATGCCGCTTGTAGGATCCCGGCAGACGCATCCGTCCTCGTGCAGGCTGGCCTAGAAGCAGATTTTGTTGCCACATAACACATTGCCTAGTGCTGTTGTCGACAGGCAATCACACGTTCGCACACAGAACGGACGCGACAGCATCGGGCAACGTTTTGTCCTCACAGCGACAATGCCCCTTAGCGATCGTCTGAGACCAGTGAAGGAGCGGTAGATATGGGTTTCGGCGCCTCTCCGGCGCCCGAGGACGAGGGCAGTCACATCGCCCCCGCCCACGGCGCGGCCCAGCTTGAAGCGTCGTCGGCCACCATGCTCCCCTACGCCCCCTATATGCTTCAATCTGTTAACTGGGCAGGCCCCGCAATCTGCGACTATTGCAAGCCGCTCCTGGGAGTGCAGGCGCGGGAACAGGACTATCCGCTGAGGTCCATCCGGGATACGGGGTGAGCATCTCGCCAGGCTGCGCAAGAAGAAGTGCCTGGGGTGCCGCATCGTCGTCGACGCCGCAACCACGGTCGCTCCAAGCTGATTCAGGCCGCAACGAGTCTTTCAGCAGAATTAACAAAAGAATTGATGTATCAAGGAATCTTGGGTTCCTGCCCTCCGCCCAATATGCCACGATATCTTTCGAGGGGTACTCAAAAAGCGAGATATCGAAGGAGTACCCGACAGTTATCGACGGGTGGTTGGAAGGCGAGGGTCCGACTCGACGGCGGCGCCGAAGACGCAATATCATTATCCCCGCCGCGCTACTTTAAGCTTCTCCTGCGGGCCGGCGACCACAGTGCCTGGTTCTCCCAGCCGTCTCCGCTCATATGCCGCGGCTGGACGCTGCAGGAGTCGGTGCTCTCGCGGCGCATAGTGCTCTACACGGGTGCCGAGCTCGCCTGGGAGTGCGTGACGCAACGCAGCAGTTTTGCGAGTGCGGCGAGGACCACGGACGAAAAGACGCCAGACACAGCCCCATGATTAGGACGTCGGTCCTGACCGGATTCGAAAAGTCTGCCCGACAAGGACGAGGACATGGGCGGATGGATGCGCCTCGTCCAGCTGTACGCGGCCCGCGAGCTGACCAACGTGTCGGACAAGCTCGTCGCTATTTCCGGGATTGCAAAGTCAATCGACGTGGCAGTAGGCATATGACCCCCCCTCCCTCCAAGAAAAACAGAAAAAGCAAAGAAAAAGAAAGCAACAAAGACAAAGGTCACAAGGGTTGGCTAATCAACCAAACAAATCACAGGGACCCCTCGACACTGGAGACGACGACGGCTCCTTCTACCTCGCCGGCCTTTTCCGCGCGCACCTGACACAGCAGCTCCTTTGGTCTGTCGGTGGCGATGGCGAACATGTTCGGCGCGTCCCGCGCCTGGCCCCTTCCTAGTCCTGGGCCTCCATGGACGGCGACATCTCGTATGCGCCGTGCCTCGAACTCGACGAGGAGCCGCACGTCACCATCCACCACGACGAGACACATTGCGAGGCCGTCGTGCCGGGGGAGCCGACGGGGGCGGTGACGGGCGGCACGCTGTGCATTGGGGGGCTGATGGCGCCGCTGTAGCTGGTTACGGTGAAGCGCACGTGGGCGCGGGTGCCCGACACGATTGTGCGGTGGCCCGGCGGCGCTAGGAAGAGCGTGTCGCTGGACGAGCAGCGGCCGGTCGACATCTACGGCGAAACTGGCTCTGGCTGCTGGAATAGCGACTATCACGACACCTGCGACAAGTGTGCCGCCCCGGCAGAGTCAGACAAACCCGGCGAGCAGAGATACTGGGGGCTCAAGGTTGCCACTTACACGGACTCGGCGGCGAGATCGTCCATGTTCTTTCTGATACTGGAGCGCGCGGAAGAAGCTGATGGCCAGGGCGCGTGGCGCAGGGTCGGCCTCGGCGAGGTCAACTCGGACTGGCAGACTGGCAAAGTCTCTCCTTGGAAAGTAATCGGCGGCGATCTGTTTGATGGAGCCCGGCGTAGCAAGATCCGGATTGTCTAAATCTAATTAGGTACCTTAATCTAGGGAATGAGAATCGAACTCTCAAGGCGCTCGATCCCAAGCTGCCTACCTACCTTACGCATACACCTACCTCGATAGTCACCCTCGACAACGGTTTTGTGCCAAATCCGTAAAATAAGCTACCTGGCAAGTCAGGAAGGGGTCCAGTCAATTTAACTAAAGTTTGGCCTTCACCCAGTAACGTGATTACACAGCGAGTTGCCATATATATCGTCAAAAAGAGCTCGGCATAGACACCCAACCTCTAAGGAGTCGTCCCGCCAATCCCGACGACTACCTACCTTAGGTAAGGGACCTGCTCGCGGGTTTTCTTTAGACGTAATAGTCATATTCCCCGGCTTCGGCTTGACCCTCCCGTCCGCCGCCTTGCCGTTGTTCTGGACAAAGCTCAGGGAGTAGCGATTCGCAATTGCGACACGTGTACACGCCCCTCATATCCGACACCATGTCCTGGTCGTCGCTGAGCCAGATGTGCGGGAGGAGACTCATGTCCGAGATGCACGACTGCCAGCCAGGTCTCGGTAAGGTAATTGCAGTCCTTTACTACCAGTAGGTACCTTACGTACCTGTAATTAAACCTCTTCGACTGGTGGAAGCTGCGGTCCCCCCCTTCGTCAGTTCCACACATTTAAATCCAGAACGTTGCTCCTTCCAATCTAGGACGATCGGTCCAATATCAGCTGAGATTGGTGGTACGTATCTTCATACTGAAGCTATGAAAAGACGCCGAAGTTTCCGTTCCCAAAAAAGGAAGAAGCATTCTTACCCGAATATTCCGAAAAGAACCCCTCATTCTCTCAACAGCTGCAATTGCTCAAACTCCAGCAGCTCTTTTCCGAGAAAGTCATCTTCTCCGGGAAGCACAAGCAGTAATGCATTCTTTCCTACAATCCTCTTGAACTCCTCTCTCGTTTTCGCGCCTCCATTTGGTGTTGCGTGAATTATCACGTAGAGCACTTTCCTCCCAAGATTTGTCGCCAGAAACTGTTCTAGATGTTTCCCCTCTCTTTCAACCCAAGCACTCCGCCATCCCTCCAAGGTGTTGAATAACCGGGACTGAAACCTTTCCACTGCTTCCTCTGGTCTCACCAAGCGCAACACGCCCAAGGCTGTCTGTATCGCAGTTTTGGTCAACTTTTTTCCGCTTCTTTTTCCGATCCACAGTTTGGCCGTTCCCTCTTCTGCCGGTATCTCTGAGATCACTTCCAATTTGGGCTTCATCCAATCGCCTATCCCCGTCCTCCAGGACGGCCCAGGCAGCCACAGGGGCTCGTTCCACGTCGGCACTGAGTAATCCTTCTCCATTTGGTGCTCCAGTTTAGAGAACACCTGTTCCGTTCCGCTTTCCGCTTCGTCTGCCTTGTTCTCCGAACTTTCATCTTGCGTCCTATGCTCTAGGATATAGGCGAATCTCTCAACCAACATTTCAACGAGCAGATATTGATTCCTTTTCGACACTGACATCTCAGAAGAATGCGAGATGATGCAAAGCCCAAGAAATTTGAAGTCTCGGCCGCTCGATAGGAGGAGACTTTGTTCTCGATTGCCAAGCACATGGTCTTTCTTCCTTTGCAGGGCGCCCTTCTGTCTTTCTAAGGCTACCTGCAGCTCGGTACCGTTGCGGTATATCAGGTTGTTCTCACTCCGCAACACCGTATAGCAGTATCGCCCGTCCCCCGGAGGTAATTCCAGCGTTCGATGCAGTTTCTCAAGATCGGTATATGACTGGACCAAGAAATTGCCCTGAGTAGCCGTAAATACTTGGATATTCAGATCGCTGCTTAGCACGGCCCATAGACTGCAGACTCGTGCACCGATAAAGTTGATCTCATTCCGCTCCTTGTTCAAATGGAATTGTCCGTGTCCGAATTCGGCTTTGCTGGTAAGTTCTGATAGCGTATCAGCAAGCGCGTTCGGTACGGACCAGTCAGGAACCCAAGCTGGAAGTGCCCGGAACGCTTGGCGGCAAACTACAGCACGGACAAGGACTGCCAAGAGACCGAATTTCTCGGCGAGCAGGATCGCAGTCCTGGTATACGTTTCCTCGACCGACTCGGTGTAGTCTGCAGTGTAGCCGAGGCTCTTGGCGCACTGCATCATACCAAAGACGGCAAAGACCTTGTCTCGCGGGTCCGTGGCGTGGCTGTCTCTGGCCTTGTCGAGAAGGTCCAGCAGATCCGACTCGTCTCGGAGCTTAGGTGGGCCAAAGGCGAGGACGTGGGGTAAGCCGGTAGCTCGGTTAACGAAGGGTAACAGTTCGCGGATTTCTTGGCTCGCGATTCCCCTGCCGTAGTGGTGAGACCCGAGGACCTGCTCTCGAAGATGCTCCCACGAAACATCGGAGCTACCACACAAGACGACACCGGACCTGGCCAGAGCAACCTCTTGCAGGATCCAGACGCGGGAAAAGTAGCGGCGAGTGAACAGCGAACGCACAGCTTGTCCCGCAGACGTCCACATGTGGAGTGTTTGCGGATTGGCGGTTGAGAGGCCGCGATGATCGAGGACAGGCAGGTGGTGGAGGCCTTTTGTTTCTTGTTCTGTCGCCTCTCCCAGATAAATGAGGACTCGCTTTGCCCTCGAGTAGATGTCTGGCATCAGCTGTACCTGGTGGCCCTGCTCCGCCTTGTTGGCCTGGTTTATGCACACGGCGTCTATCCAGACCACCCTGGCTCTCGAATCCAAGCGGACACGCTTCAGTGCCGCCTCGCAGTTTGCCGTCACTTTCAGGGAGAAACCCCCGAGATCGATTTCGCGGTCCTTGGCGGCGTTGCCGGACTCGTCCGCCCACGTGTACGAGAGTGCCTCGTAGTCTAGCTGGTCTTGGATCCTCCAGTGGATGAGACTGCAGCAGACACTCTCGTCGTTCTGGTCTGGTCTTGACGGCCTGACCAACAACAGACGAAACTCCGTTTCCAGCCTCAGGCCGGTGTACGTCCACGGCGTTCCAGGTGTGACTTTATCGCCGTCCGTGGAGCCACAGGTCAGGCACGTCAGAACGCCAGTGGAGAAGTGGAAAGCTCGCTGGGTGCAGAAGCGGTCTGGGCAGGTGCTTCCAACATCGTCGTACTCCTTTTCCCCAGCTTCCATGAAGCTTTCATCCCACGTCTGATTTTCATCTGAACCATCGCACGGATCGCCTTCGGACCCCATTGCCTTCGGACGAGAGCACTAGGTTATGGACCAGTTTGCTGGACGGGATATCTAACGGGTGACGGCCTGTGGTGTAATGGGCAAGAGCTGCAAGTACGTTCTGGAGCCAAGTTTTCAAGGTCTACCCAGTTCGAAACACACTCGAGTCGCTTGATTTAAGCTCGCACTTTGGCTGACTGTTTCGGCTTTAGCTGGAAGGCTCTCGACCAGCACCCGGGCGGTAGGGTCCTGAGGGTTGGGTCTGATCATCCCAACTGAGGGGATAACTAGGGTAACCTCCGCGGGGCCCCTGGCTGGGAGAGAGCCGGACAGACGCAAGCTGTTATGCGGCTTTTTTTCGTCCCTTTATTATTCCTTTTCTCAGTATTTCTTTTCGTCCTCACCACACCATATCGCCAAGGTACAACGTACCTAATGTACTCGTTCAATCTAATCATGCGATAAATAATTAGATGAGTCTCGAGGGAATAAAAGGGTATCTACGACGAGAATAAAAAGGGACGACGACGATACGATGGTGATGATAAATGGCAAGACAACTTGGAACGAGGCTCGGATTCTAAACACGGGGATCTTAAGGACCCCCCCGACTGCATGGCGGATTAGGCAGCAATCTGCTCCGAGCTCGGCCGCACACAGGCGGGCAACCCCGTGAGGGTGGCTTAGATGCTCCATTTTCCGCACCTGTTCAACCCGCCCCAGTTGCCTGTGCTTCAAGCCTGTGATATTTTGGTGATAAGTCGATTTAAGATTTCTTCAAGGTTCAGAACCGTTGGATGGGCCTGAGTTACCTGTCAAATCCATGCTCGGCTCCCCCAGGACATTTAAAGGCTTCCCCATAAACGGGAAACCTTATCTGGACTCACGTCCATGAGCTCCATGCCACAAGCCTATTTCCACCATGTTCGCGTGTCTTTCTGGCCTTGCAGCAAAATACATAGACTCCAGCAAAGGGCGTTTCTAGGAAGGCTCGTCGTTCAATTAAGCTCCCTTGCCTCACGGACAATTCGCGACCAGGTCGTCACAGCCAGTCATCCAAGCAAGGTCCTACGTAGTTCAGGTATCTATGCAGAGGAGATATGTGCTTACGGCTTGGCGGTCTCAATCGGGCGCTGACCCGCCGCGGCCGCAACGTCGCTCCCAACTGCCGCCAAAAAAACGGAGGCCGCGTGAGAAGTCGGCGCCGGTTCTAGTTAATTAGCAGATAACATGGCAGAGAGGCGCGGCATATAAGATGGGCATCATCGCGACATGAGTCCTGCAGCAGGGGGAGAGGATATTTTCACGGCCGTCGGGCAACACCGTGACGGTCAATGCTTCGCCGCCTGTGGATACGGCACCAGCGGACAGCAGCCCCGCTCCTTGGCACCCACAAGCTCGCTCGGCGTGTCAGGTATGTCTGGATCTCGACTACACGAGCTACAGCAGCTTCGGGCCACATCTCAGCCCGGATCCAAGGGGAGACGGCACCGCGCCACCCAGGTACCGGCTGGTCTAGTTCGATAACGTCATGGGCGCAGCTGCTGGCGGCTGCGTGTTCTGCTCCATCCTCGGCCGCGCCATGGGCTTCTTCTGGGACGACAGCCCCGACGTGTACAGCTCGTACAAAGCTTCTACCGAGGATGGCCGGCGCTCGAGGCGTGCGCTCTGCCTCGTGCAGCAGCCTGGGTGCAGCCTGCTCCTGTTCAGGACGCTGGTCTACGAAGACGTACCTGGCCTCTCGTTCATCTACGGGCTGACTATCCGCGACTCGACGGCGCGGATCGAGTTGTATCATCTGCCCGGGTATCTATTTACTTTACGCGATGCCGTGGGCGGCTGTGGAGATGGATGGACAGTGCTGATAGCAATGTGGGGACACGAGCACTGAGCGCAAAAGTGCGCCTCACACCATTGGCCCTGCAAGACATGTTTCAGCGGTCATCACCCTTGAACAGGTGGTCGAGCTCGCTTCGGCGTGGACGCGGCGCTGCGACGCCTCCCACCAAAAGTCCTTCGCCGGCCCGTCGACACTGCCGAGGCGGTTCATCGACGTGCAGGGCGGCGTCAGGCTCGTGGACACGGCGGCCGACGAGGAGTGTCGGCTACAGCGCCGTACATGACGCTGAGCCACTGCTGGGGCAACCCAAAGACGGCGTCGCTGCTGCTGCGGACGACGCACGGCACGCTCGCGCAGCACCGGGAGCAGATCCAGTGGGAGCAGCTGCCGCGGCTGTTCCGGGATGGGTCAACCTGGTCCGGGCGCTCGGCTGCCGCTACGTGTGGATCGACTCGCTGTGCATCGTCCAGGACGACGGCGAGGACTGGGTCGAGGAGTCGGCCAACATGTCCGACATCTACAACAAGGCTGCGCTGAACATCGCCGCGACGTTGACGCGCAGCGCGCTGGCCGGGCTCTTCCAGTACATGACACACGAGCAGGGGTTTCGCCGCCTCCGCAAGTCCGCAGACAGGGGGGACGGCGGCGGTGGTGGCGGTGCAGACTACTCGGCGGTTCCGTCGCTGGAGACGATCAAGGACGGGGAGGTGGACGGGCGGGCCGTCTTCGCGCGCATCTCGCACGACCGGAGCCACGAGGTGCTGTACGGCGACCTCGACTTCCACACGCCCATGGAGCCGTTGCTGAGCAGGGCGTGGGTGTTCCAGGAGATACTGCTCTCGCGGCGCACGCTGCACTTTGGCGCGTCCGAGGTGCTGTGGGAGTGCAGGACGGGCTGCTACTGCGAATGCACGCGCATCACCAACGCGCACGGCCTCAGCGTTAGGGACATCAACTCGACCCAGGCCAGCTCTGGGCTGGAGACTGGTGGGGGTGTCACAGGGGGCTCCGACGCCGTAGACAGATTTGTGCAGACCAAAAAAGTTCTGTTCTCCGACGGTGCGAGGGCCCGGGCGACTCCCGGGCGCCTTTCGACTTTTGGCTCCGCGCTTGTCAGGAATACTCGTTCCTGTTCTTAAGCCACGAGACAGACCGGCCGTTTGCGCTCGCGGGAATCGCTAAGCGCATCCAGATACTCACAGGGGACAGGTATCTGGCGGGGCTGTGGGCGCGGGACCTACCGCGAGCAATGCTGTGGGCGCCGCACCCGAGCAGGAGAGTCGTGCGCCCTGGCGGCGGCGTGCCTACGTGGTCGTGGATGTCGCGCATCTGCCACCCGCTCGAGTACGCGTCGACGTGCGCCATCAAGTACAAGCACGTCGCGAAGCACGAGTTCCAGGCCGACCGCCGGCTGGCGATTGACGACGCGGGCACATTCTGCAACTACGAGCAAGGGAACCCCTTCGGGAGGCCGCTGGGCGGCGGCCAGATCACGCTGTCAGCGGCGAGCTGCTGGGCTACGGTCAGAACGGCATCCGCCAAAAGGCTCGACAAGCAGTCGTGGAACGGGCGCAACACGCTCCAGCTCTCGATAGACTCCGACGGCGGCACTACCGTCGCGCAGATCCCGTTCGCCGCCGACTGCCCCGGAGAGGACCCGCAGACGGTCCGCCTGCTGCAACGCGTCCTGTGTGTCTTGTTCGGCGGCCGCAAGGCTGAGCCGGGAGAAGTCGCGCCGCAGTGCTTCCTGGCCCTTGCGCCCGTGTCCGTGGAGGACGGTAACTACCAGCGTATTGGCTTCTGCGAGACGGACGACTGGGTCGAGCTGTTTGATGCGGCCGAGGTGCGTGTTGTGCGGGTCGTCTAGCTTGGAGGAGCGGAGGCATCTCGGAGGGGACCTAGGCTTCTACTGTTATTTGGCCAGTAATTAATTTCCAGGTTGCTTTCTGTACACCTTACTGGCGGCAACGGACGGATTTGATGGGCGGTTGATCGCGGCTCCACCGAGTGTGGTCCGGTCCGGGTGTGTTTCCTGGGCAGTCAATCAAGAACCGAGAAAGTGCGGTCCTATTTCGGGAACGGCTAGCTAGGTTGGAGAACGGCTTGGCTCAGGCTCTCAATCTTGGATGGATACGCGGGAGGCATCCGCTCGGGCTCGGCGATGGGGCGCAGCTTGCAGTGATCTTGGTCGAGCAACGCGTTGTTGAAGGTGAAACAGTGCGTCCCACTGGTGCCAGGCGGTGGATTTTAGCTTTGTTTCTGTTTCTGGTGCCGCCCAGCTGCCTGACTGCCTGCCGCTGTCTGGGCATGGCAGGGGTTGTGATGTGGCGGCTACGGCCACACGGGGACCCGCTTCTGTCAGGCGGCTGCAGCGTCTGGGAGCGCCACATCCAATCACACCCACGTCGCCGCTGCTGCTCGAGACGACGCTACGTTTGGAGCCGGAGCCTAGATGCCACAGCAAATCGCCTGGGTCTTGGCATTGCGACACTGTTCGCTTTTGTTCTCCGAGAAGTCCTGCTGATTTGGGCAGTCGACGGCTTTCAGAGCGCACCCAGTCTCACTCGCGGCAAGAGTCTGGCAGCTGGCAGCCCGCCCTGTCTTGGCGTTGTGGGGCAGATGGCCGATCATTTTGCCGGGTCCCAGACGTCTTCTGATTGGATGTTGACCAAAATCTGGACCGGGACTTTGGGCACCTGGCAACTTCACTTCACTTCACTTCACCCTTCACCTCGCCCTCAGCTGGTCTTCGCGTCAAACAGCAAACGCTACCCTTTGGTTTCGCTCTTAACCCACGCGATGTTTCGCATGCTTCAGATTCTTGTCCGTCGACATTGCGGTTGTTACCAGTCGTAGAGCTGCACGCTTCGGATGACGTGTCTGTCGGTAGTCGTTCTTCAGCGACGCGTGCGAAACACGGCTTTGGTCTACCATCGCTGACCTGTCACCTTCATGCCGCTGCCATGTCCGAATCCCCTCGCATGTCATACAGTGAAAGCAATATCAATATACGGATAACGAAAGAAAAATGAGAAATTGCAATTTTACACCACTCCAGACCTTTCTCAGGGTGTCATTCTTTGTCTCCAAGGTTGTGCTTGGCAGCAATCATCACCGTTTGCCCTGTGCTGAGCGGACAGCATGAGCGAACCATCGAGGTCTGGTGACTCCAGGCGCCTCAGCCACGCTACGAGACATGGGAGTCCATTACACATATGTCGAATGAAGCCTGCCTCGTCATTTTGGCCTTCGTCGTGCGAGGCCTTCGTCGGGTCGCCTGACACAACCCCAGACAAAGAAACGACTGGCTGAGAGGCGCCCGGCGCTTACAACACGCAGCGCCTAAGAGGCTCGACAAAGCCATGCCAGAACAATCCCCTTCAATTTGGCGGCCAGACAAAGAAAGGCTGCCTCTAATTGGGATTTCTGACAAGCTGCCAAACGCGCCCGTGCTCCGTTCGTTTGTCGCTCTTATTGTGCGACACCACCGCCACCCTATTGTCCTATTGTTCCCTTCCTATTGTTCTTTCACCTCGTCACCTCCACACCCCGTCACCTCCCTCTCTCATCTCATTGTTGCCGCACATAGAGTCATGCATTTTTAGACGTCGCACGTTAATACTTTTCTCGAGCTAGGCTCTTTTCCTAAACGTTTCTTCGTTTCCTTTTTCTCATTTCTGCTCTGCTATCTAGCTGGTCTAGAACTCTCGACTTTTTAATTTCCAGCGATAATCGCTCGAGCTCGGAAGTCTGCCGAGCAGCTTCCTCACCTTCATAATACCTACCAACCGTCTTGGCCGGCCAAGACTTCTCGCATCCGTCGTCATGGACGACAACTACATGCACGACTACAAGAGGGCGCAGCCCTCGCAGCCCTCGCAGCTCAACACCAACGCCTGGGAGATGGTCGACATCGACGGCCCGTCCGAGAAGCAGCGACTCCCACCCCCGCCCTACCCGGACACCGACCCCGCCGTCACACCCTACCTTGGCCTCCGAGCGAGGCTGTCGCAAGTGTGGTTTAATCGGTGGACTGTCCTGCTGGTGCTGGTTCTGATCCGCATGCTGATCCTCACCGGGGGCCTCAACGACAATCTGGACAACGCCAAGGCCCAGTCCTTGGCCGCTTGCTCCAAGGTTGAGGATGTTGGCAGTGCTGTGGCGTCGATGCCGCACTACCTGTCGGTCGGCGTCAACAACCTCGCGGCCTCTGGCGTGAACCATGCCGTCTCGGCCATGGCACAGGTCATCATGATGATCCTGACGGGCGTCCAGGAGCTGATTTTCTTCATCATCAACATGTACGTGGGGACCTACGTTTGCTTGGCTAGCGCCCTGATCCACGGCGGCCTCGAACTGGCAACGGCAGTGGTTCAGGAGGCCACCGACGTCATGAACAGTGCGATCTCGTCCATCACAAACGGCATCACCAAGGATATCGCATCCGTCCAAGACGTCATCAACAGCGCCTCGAATGGAGTCTCTGGTGTGGCCGGCTTTTTCGGCTCAAATATCAGCCCACCTAAAATTGACATTACTTCACATCTCAACGACCTGAAAAATATCCATATCGACGGTACCAAAGCCGTGGAGGGAATCACGAGCCTCAACAAGACAATTCCCAACTTCGACCAGGCCGAGAACATCACCAAGAACGCCATTGGGATCCCCTTCAACCTGGTAAAGCAGATGGTCAACGCGTCTTTCTCCAGCTACCAATTCGATAGAACCGTTTTTCCGGTTGCCGAGAAGAAAGCCCTTTCCTTCTGCTCCGACAACTCATTTCTCAACGACTTCTTCAACACCCTGTTTGAGCTTGTCAACAAGGCAAAGATAGCCTTCTTCGTCGCGATTCCGATCTTGGCCATCCTGGCCATGGTTGCCATGGGCGCGATTGAGGTTCGGCGGTGGCGCAGAGAGAGGAAGCGTGCAAAGTTCTTCGTCGAGCACGGCTACGACCCCATGGACATCATCTACAGCGCCTCGAGGCCCTTCACCGCCACCTTGGGCATCAAGCTCAGCTCCAGGCTGCAGGGCAGGAGGAAGCTCTGGGCTCGCTGGGCCATGGCGTACGCGACGTCTCTGCCCGCCCTCTTCGTTCTCTCTCTGGCCCTGGCCGGGCTCCTGTCGTGCTTCTGCCAGTGGATCGTGCTGCGGCTGATCGAGAAGGAGGCCCCCGCGCTGGCCAGCCAGGTTGGCGACTTCGCCGGCGACGTCGTGAACACGCTGCAGGACGTGTCGACGGACTGGGCTGTCGACGCCAACCGCGTCATGGTCAAGACGCAGAACGACATCAACGACGACCTGTTCGGCTGGGTCCTGAACGCGACCACGGCCGTCAACAACACACTGAACGCCTTCGACGACGAAATCAGCAAGGGCATCACGACAATCTTCCACGGCACGCCCCTGGAGCAGCCCGCACGCGACATTGTCAACTGCCTGATCACCAGGAAGGTCGAAACCGTCCAGAAGGGCCTCACGTGGGTGCACGACAGCGCGCACATCACGCTCCCCCTGTTCCAGAACGACACATTTTCGCAGGGCGCCAATGATAGTGTCAATGGCGACAGCGATTTGAAGAGTTTTCTTGCGACGCCGGCGACAGTCACTACGGATGAACTTAGTGGGGCCGTGGACAAAGTCGTCACCGCTCTCCGGAACGGCATCGTCCAAGAACTGCTTATCTCGCTGGGTCTCCTCCTCGTATACGTCATCATTGTCCTCTCGGGCGTCATCCGGTCCCTGTGCGGCATGATGGGGCCCGAGAAGACGCGGGGCGAGGGCGGACAGCGGTATGGCGAGGACATGGGCCAGGAAGCGAACCCCTATCCCGAAAACTCGCACCCCGAAGACTCGCACCCCGAAAACCCGTTCCGCGAGGGCGCATACCCCGATCCCAGCTCGTACCCCGAGGCGAACCCCTACGAAGAGGACGTGGTGTACGCGGGCACCGTGCCACAGGGCAAGGCAGGGCTCGGCAGGTATCCGTCACACGCCCGAAAGAGCAGCTACCCCGACGAGCAAGGACATGCCTTTTAAGCGCCGCGGCTCGGCCGGCTGCCCGAATGTATTCTTTCCTTTCGACATGGTCTCCTGCATTTTATCGGACTGAAACTAGATGCGGCTCGCAAAGAGAGGCAGGGGGAGTGCATGTATGCGATAGACTGATCTGAACGATTCAGATCTCGGACACAACTGGATAGGCGGTTTTGTTCTGGTGGTTTTTTTCTTCTTTTTTTCCGATGCGTTAATATCCCATCAAGGTACGTAGCTTGATGGCAATGACTCGCCGTGCGGACATGGCAACGGTCCCTCTTACGCGTGTGGATTTTGTTACCGGAGAGGGTGAGGTCAGGGCTAATCCTACAAGTGCATCATGGACGGCGTTTTTAGTTAGGCGACTACAAAAATAAATAAACATGCTTTGGGCTTGTTAATTCTCCCGTTACCGTGGTGAGCAAGCAAAGTGAGATGATGCTATTCCGTGAGATTGTGGGGCCTTGGCAGTCGATGACCACGTTTGGGTCCATCCTGAGCGGACAAAGCTACTGTAAATAAAGCGCCGTCGGGGCATGGCGGGGTGGCAACAGTGCGGGCCGCAGGGGTTGTTGGTGGCGTGGCGGGGTCCTTGGGATTGGAAAAATCGGTGACTCAGGTCCACGGCAAGGCGCCTCACCTACCTTACTTGAACAACTGTCCTCCGTGTCTTTGCTCCTTCACCGTCTTTTTTCCAGTCTTGTCTCTCAACTTGCTGTGCTGCTCTGAAAACAACCAATCGACCCAATTGACCCAATTGACTTGCCCGCACCACCATGGAGGGCCTCAAGCAGACTTTCCGGCGCTGCAAGGAGCAGAACCGTGTATGCCACTCCCCGCTCTGTCCCTTCTCCCCGTCCCGATCCCGGACCGCCCATCGCCGCCTTGAAAGAAGGAGGCATTTCCAGCCATTGAACTTGTACTGACTGCCGCGACGCAGGCTGCTCTCGTCACCTATGTCACGGCCGGGTTCCCCAACCCCCAGGCCACTCCCGATGTTCTTCTGGCCATGGAGAAGGGTGGAGCAGGTAAGACGCCCAGGCACCCCCCGTCTGGCGGTGACGCATTCTAACCGTGGCATCTCCATCTCGCAGACATCATCGAGCTCGGCGTACCCTTCACCGACCCCATTGCCGATGGACCGACGATCCAGGCCTCCAACACCGTAAGCGAAGTCGGGACCAACGGCCGACCGTGCCAGCCTGCTGACATGGCCTTGCACAGATTGCCCTTCAACATGGAGTCACGATCGAGTCGACGCTGCAGATGGTGCGCGACTCGCGCAAGCGCGGCCTGCGCGCCCCCATCCTGCTCATGGGCTACTACAACCCGCTGCTGAGCTACGGCGAGGACCGCCTGCTGCGCGACTGCAACGACGCCGGCGTCAACGGCTTCATCGTCGTCGACCTGCCGCCTGAGGAGGCCATCTCGTTCCGCAAGATGTGCACGCGTGGAGGGTACGCTGCCAGAATTATGTCGTTGGTGCCACTGTCATGCACCTAGCTAACGTGTCTGCCCATAGACTGTCCTACGTGCCGCTCATCGCGCCGGCCACCTCGGACAAGCGCATGCGCCTCCTCTGCAAGCTCGCCGACTCGTTCATCTACGTCGTGTCGCGCCAGGGCGTGACGGGCGCCACGGGCACCCTCAATGCCAATCTGCCGGAGCTGCTGAGCCGCGTCAAGTCGTACAGCGGGGACATGCCCGCCGTTGTCGGGTTCGGCGTGAGCACCCGCGAGCACTTTGTGTCGGTCGCTCAGATTGCCGACGGCGTTGTCGTCGGCAGCATGATTGTCACGACACTGCAGAACGCCGCCAAGGGCGAAGAGGCCAAGTCTGTGCAGGAGTTTTGCTCGTACCTGTGCGGGCGCACCAGCACCGCCGAGGAAGAGGCCACGCGCGAGGTCGGCATTGTCGAGGCCATCTCGGGGGCCCAGCAGAATGGCGACGTGTCGGTGGACGGCGTCGTCACCGAGGAGGCGGAAGACTTTGTCGCGCAGCTGGCGGCGCTCCACGGCAAGATCCCGGACCGCTTCGGCGAGTTTGGCGGCCAGTACGTGCCCGAGTCGCTGATGGACTGCCTGTCGGAGCTGGAGGAGGGCTTCAACAAGATCAAGGACGACCCGGCCTTTTGGGAGGAGTACCGCTCGCACTACCCCTGGATGGGGCGGCCCGGCCACCTGCACAAGGCCGAGCGGCTGACGGAGTATGCCGGCGGCGCGAACATCTGGCTCAAGCGAGAGGACCTCAACCACACGGGATCGCACAAGATCAACAACGCCGTCGGCCAGCTGCTCCTGGCCCGGCGCCTCGGAAAGACCAAGATCATTGCCGAGACGGGCGCCGGCCAGCACGGCGTCGCCACGGCCACCGTGTGCGCTAAATTCGGCATGGAATGCACTGTCTACATGGGCGCCGAGGACGTGCGCCGCCAGGCGCTTAACGTGTTCCGCATGAAGCTGCTGGGTGCCAAGGTGATTGCGGTCGAGGCGGGCAGCCGCACGCTCCGCGACGCCGTCAACGAGGCTCTCCGCGCCTGGGTGGTGAACCTTGAGGACACGCACTACATCATCGGGTCGGCCATCGGGCCTCACCCGTTCCCCACCATTGTGCGCACGTTCCAGTCGGTCATTGGCAACGAGACCAAGGCGCAGATGCTCGAGCAGCGCGGGAAGCTGCCCGATGCCGTTGTCGCCTGCGTGGGCGGCGGCAGCAACGCGGTGGGCATGTTCTACCCGTTCAGCAACGACCCGAGCGTCAAGCTGCTGGGCGTGGAGGCGGGTGGCGAGGGCATTGACACGCCGCGCCACAGCGCAACGCTGACGGCGGGCACCAAGGGCGTGCTGCACGGCGTGCGCACCTACATCCTGCAGAACGAGCACGGCCAGATCGACGACACGCACTCGGTGTCGGCCGGCCTCGACTACCCGGGCGTGGGCCCGGAGCTGTCGCAGTGGAAGGACTCGGAGCGCGCCAAGTTCGTGGCGGCCACGGACGCCGAGGCCTTTATCGGCTTCCGCCTGATGAGCCAGCTCGAAGGTATTATTCCTGCGCTCGAGTCGGCCCACGGCATCTACGGGGCCATCGAGCTGGCCAAGACCATGACCAAGGACCAGGACATTGTCATTTGCGTCAGCGGCCGCGGCGACAAGGACGTGCAGAGCGTGGCCGACGAGCTGCCGACCCTGGGCCCCAAGATTGGCTGGGATCTGCGCTTCTGAGCGAGGAAGTGATCAAAGTGGGCGAGTTGGTGGCGATGCCACGTACGAGGTTGAAGATTACATTATTACATTCGTCGATATGACCGTTTAAACCCGCTTCTATTTCAGCCACAGACATGATGGCCTCAAATATAGAGCAATACGGACCTGTTTCAGGCAACTCAGTTTACCAGTTTTGTGTGATTTCTGTGAATGCTGTAGCTACTTGCGGTCCTCCGATGCATGATAACGGATCCTACGATGCACCATAACTGACAATGGTCGGCTTGTTTTTATGCCAATTGAACTTATGCTGATTGGGCTTTAAGCGTCACCGCTGAACCCAAATAATATATGCTCGACACAAAGGGCGGGTCTGTCAAACCAGTGCTCAGCGATTCCATGAGCTACTTGAATACACGGTTATAATACATTTGTAGCCGCCATGACACCAATCCTACTCGGGGCGCAGCGACTGTGACTTGTCCGCCGGCTCCTCGTGCATGAACCCGTTGCCCGCCGGGACCTCGGCTTCGGCCTCGCCCAGCAGCTCCAGATCCTCGCCAATGGCGAACTCGTCGCCGTTCGCGAGCATCGCGTCCGTCTCCCCCAGCAGCTGCTCGGCCGCCGCCTTCTTGCCCATCATCTCCAACTCCGCCAATGCAGACGCGGGCAGGCCGCGGGCAGGCAACCCCAGCGCCAGGCGCTGGTCCTCGTACTGCTGCGCGATGCGCGGGCTCTGCATCAGGCGCCACCGCAGGCGCCAGCCGTAAGGGCCCAGCTCCTTGAGCCGCGCCGCCTTGATGCCCAGCAGGTACGCGTCGAGCCCGCCGACCTTGTCGACGGTCCGCAGCACGCGCGTCGTCGTGCGCACCCGCACCATCTGGCCCAGCCCCGCGCTGAACAGCGAGTGCCGCTGCACGTTGACGCGCCAGTCGCGCCGCGTCTTGACCCCGTGCTTTTCAGACACGTTGTTGCCGAACTGGATCCGCTGCCCGCCGTACAAGCCTGCGTTGCTCTGCCGGTACACCGCGTTCGGCCCGTACGGGTAGGGTGGGATGGTGAGCTCCGCGGCGGTGGCGGATGGGAGTGGCAGGGTGGAGCCGTACACTTTTTGCTTGCGCCAGCCCTTGTCGTTGCGTCCGTCGCCGTACCGCCGGAGGGCGGAGCTTGTGGTGCTGAAGAGTGCGCGGCCAGCGCTGGTACCCGGTGCTGCGGTGGTGCTTGTGGTGAGAGCGGATGATCGCAGGCAGGGCCCGAGGGAGAGAAGTGACGACGCCATTGTGGCGGGCGGCTGCTGCTGCTGCTGCTGCTGCTGCTGCTGCTGCTGCTGCTGCTGCTGCTGGCGGGCGCGAAGGGAACGGCCGCGCCGGGACGGCGATGATTTGAGTTGGATTCTATGGTATGGGCGTGTGGCTCAGCCGAGGCGTGCTGTCGGGAGCAATTGGCGCTCGGTGGTCGTCGGCAGTGAGGTCAATTCGTGCCTCCCGCTGAGAGCGTCCGTCGGAGAGCTTGCTTGCAGTTGAGTTTGGGAGCTCCAAAATTTCGAGACCCGCATCCTAGCGAGTGCCAGGCGCTGACACCTGCCGAGGACCGACAGTGGGGGTCGCCGCAAGGTTGGAGAAACCAGAGTCACATGACCTCGCGGGGTTATTGTGCCCGGCAGCCCCTGTCTTCAAGGCACTAGGGTGTGCTACAGGGAGGGGTTGACGCGCTGCTCGACACGACACGACAACGCTCGTCGCCGACGACATCCTCACGTTCAGTCAATGATTACCCGGAGCCGCCATGCTGCCCCCTGTTGACGATGCTGTGCTACAGAGCAACCCGAATTTCGCGGCCCTCTACAGCACCCTGACGACGGTCGTGCTAAACCCCGACGGGTCGAGCAAGAATGACGCTGCCGCAAAGGAGCGCGCCGCCGTGAAAGAGGTAAATACAGTAGATGCACAAGTTGGACTGAGACACGGGAGTGCCAATTGACCACCTTTGCTCCTGCCAGGAGCTCAAGCGACACCGACTACAGGCTGCCAAGCAGCACCTCCTCGCCCACGCCATCGCAACCACCACGCCAACACCGCCCGAAGCACGCCCTGCCCTCCTGGTCCCTGCGCTCAGTCGGCGCGCGAAACCACAACCGCCAGCGACCACCCGCCAAGATCGCAGCGCTGCGGACCTGCCAGCGCCCCTCCTCGACCTGCTCCTCCTCCTGCCACCGCTACTAGCCACGCCACCTCCGTCCCTCCCGCCCGAGTCAATCTCCCTGCTGCTGACCAGCCCGCCGCTGAGCGACTTCCCTTCACTCCTCCCACAGCTAGCCGCGCTGGTATCCAGCACACTCCACGCCTCGGCCGTGCACCTGGCGCGCATCGTCAGCCCGACGACGAACCCGTCGTTCGTGCACCGGACGATCCCAGCGCTGCCCAGCCACGCGACATCGCTCGCACAGGCCGCAGCCGAGCGCACGGCAGCCGTCACGCGCGCGCGCCTGGCGGCCGCCACGGCGCTGACGGCGCTACTCCACAAGCAGGCGGACGCGCTGGCGCAGCTGGTGCGCGCGCTCGAGGCCAAGCACGGGCCGGTGGCGCGGTCGCTCGAGTTCCGCGCCGGCGAGGCGGCGCTGGTGGCGCAGCGGCAGGCCGCCGACGCCGAGACGGCGCTGTGGACCGCCCGCCGCGACACGTACTCGCCCGACGCGGCGCGCGCGCTGGCCAACTACGCGGCGCACCTGCGCGACGCCAGGGCGCGGCTCGCCGAGGCCGTCCGCTCGCGGCGGGGCGAGCTCGAGGAGTATGGTGTGGAGGAGGGCAGGGATGAGGACGGGCCCAGGCCGGGCAAGGAGCGCACCATGCGCGAGATGGCGCGCGTGTATCGCGAGATGGGCAAGCAGGCGGACGATGTCAGAGGGGATCTGGAGAGGTTGGGGAGGGCGTGAGATTTGGCACGCCGCTGCAATTTGGGTTTGCTAAGCCGGCGGCTATGTCCGGCTGGCTGCCGGTGGATGACGAAATGACTGTGGCTAATGTTTCATGACCACGAGATGAACAAGCAGAGGGCAATGGCATTCAGATTCACATTCACATTCACGCATGCAAAGAGCAAAGCGGAGGGAAGCTGCTCAGGAACCATCTGCACTATTTTCTCTACACCCCCTCCCCATACGTACGTACATACATGCTGTAAAAGTCTAGAACAACTCTCTTTTTGTACAATGCAAAACAAGCAGTTGGGCGTGCGTGCGATAGAGTTTCCTTGTTCCGCGACGGGGCTTGGAATAAATGCAAAATTGCCTCCCACATGCATGCATGCAAACAAATCCCCCGCATCACTCAACTACACCCCGACAGAGTTAGCCCTTCACCTTGAAGATGGCCTCGGCCAGGCGGCCGACGTTGGCGCTGGTGATGCCGGCGACCGAGATGCGGCCGTCGCGCGTGGCATAGACGCTGTGCTCCTTGGCCAGCACGTCCATCTGCTCGGGCGTCAGGCCCGTGTAGGCGAACATGCCGATCTGGCTGGTGATGTGGCTCCAGTCGTGCTTGGACCCGAGCTTCTCGAGGTTGTCCTTGAGCAGGGCGCGCATGGTGATGATGCGGTCGGCCATGTCCTTGACCTCGACCAGCCACTGGTCGTACAGGGCCGGCGTGTTGAGGATCTCGGCGGCGATGCGCGCGCCGTGGATCGGCGGGTTCGAGTACATGGGCCTGACCAGGATCTTGATCTGCGAGTCGACGCGCGCGCGCTCGGCCGCGTCGGCGCACACGACCGAGAAGGCGCCGATGCGCTCGCCGTACAGCCCCATGTTCTTGGCGAACGACTGCGCCAGGCACACGTTGTGGCCCTGCGCGACAAAGTGCCGCAGCGCGAACGCGTCCTTGTGGATGTCGCCGCTGGCGAACCCCTGGTACGCCATGTCGAAGAAGGAGTAGTGGCCCTGCGCCTTGACGGCCGCCTCGATCTCCTTCCACTGCGCGGGCGTCGGGTCGACGCCCGTGGGGTTGTGCGCGCAGGCGTGGAACAGGAACGCGCTGCCGGCGGGCGCCGCCTTGATGTCGGCCAGCAGGCCGTCAAAGTCGAGGCCGATGGTCTGCTTGTTGTAGTAGGCGTACTTGCGCACCTCGAGCCCCGAGTCCTTGAAGACGGCCGCGTGGTTGGCCCACGACGGCTCGGGGATGTAGATGGTCTTGGCGCCGGGGAAGAAGCGCGCCAGGAACGCCCCGCCGATGCGCAGCGCCCCCGTGCCCGAGATGGACTGCGTGATGGCCAGCCGGTTCAGCGCCGAGCTGTCCTTGCCGTAGGCGAGCACCGCCGCCGCCTTGGTGAACTCGGGCACGCCCGTGATGCCCGCGTACTCCTTGTTGAGCCGCGATGCGATCACCTGGTCCTCGGCCTTGCGTACCGACGGCAGCACGTACGGCTTGCCCTGGTCATCGCGGTAGGCGCCCACTCCTATAGGGGTCGGTTAGTTGTGGCTCCGGGGTCGGCGGGGCGCGGCGACAGCGGGGGCAGTGGACGAACCGAGGTTGATCTTCTGGGCGAAGGAATCGGCCTTGAAGGCTTCCGTGATGCCTGCAAGCCAATTGTCAGTGTGAGGACGGCGAGGTGTGCTCGGCGTGCGTTGGCCGCGTACCAAGAATAGCCTGACGGCGAGGCAACGGCGTGGTGCTACAGTCAGCAACAGCAAACGGGCAGGCGGGCGTGGAGAGCCGTTAGAGTCGGGCGGCAGCACGTACATCCTGCGAAGGTTAGTTACCTAGTCAATTGAACCCGTCGATGGCTTGTCGACGGCTTGTTCGTCGCGGCAGCGCACGGAACAATGACATACCGGTGGACCTTGGGGCACGTTGGCCCATGTGGAAGCTGCGCGCACGGCAGCAAGGTTGCGGCCTGCGGCGACGCCGCGCGAGGCAATTCTGAGCGAGGAAAGCATTGTCGGTCTGTGGATCGGCAGACGCAGACGTGGGAATTGAGGAGTAAGGAATGCACGAAACCAGACGTCGGGTTCCGGGAGAGAAGTGCGCGGTCGGCAGGCACGTTTTGGTCGGGTCGGCAGCGGCGGGGAGATGGCGCTCAGGATCAGATCAGGCCAGATTATGGAGCAAAAGTGGAACTCTGAAGCTTTTGCGTCAAATATTGACTTTGCTTCAGCTGTCAGGGCTGCATCCAATCGTCCCATGGGGAAGCGCGACAGTCAAAGTGCGCGCCTTGCCCGATGTGGCTTGGTGGAGTCTGGCAGAAAAAGACTCAGCGGGCTGCTGCAGCTGGGCCCGATCTCGGGACGGTCGAGGGAGCGACCCCTGCTTAAGCAGCCAATTCAGACAGGCTGAACGGGCCGTATTTAGTAGGGATTTCACATTGCCGTCAGAGGTAATTTGCAACTAGACGGTTAATTACAGCAAAAGGGGTCTTACGACCATGCATCCCCAAACAGATTACCTGCCGACCCGACCAGAGGCGTGGTTCGTCAGTCTGCATTGAGAGTGCCAGAGGGCGGACAACGTCCTCTGATGATTGGCCACGCGCACCATCAGCGATCGGCACCCAGTCACTTGTTGGCTTGCTTGGGTTGGGGGCACCCCTTTTCCGTGTCTGCCCCTTTTTGCATATAATTTCCATGTGTCCATATCCGTACCTACAACTGCTAACCAAGGACCACTGCTCCCTACATTTTGGTTTCTCTCAATGTCTACACCCTGCGAGTATTTCTCATACCAGCTCTTCTTTAAAAGTAATTTCGTCCCTGAACTGAACTGTCAAACAACCATTGAACATGTCGGCCGAATCTGCTTCAACCGCCACCTCGCCGCTGGTAGAATACTTCCCGGCCACCGTCATAAAATAGACCAACTTTCGCGTCGACTCAGACACGCCGTGCCGGTTCTTGTTCACCTTCCCCATCGAGCTCCCGTCGCTTCTGCGCCCCGAGCTCCCGCCGCTGCCCTACTACCCTCCCGACCACCGCATCGACGATGCCCCGTTCCAGAGACAGCTCTTCGCGGTGCTGTGTCCGGTAGTGGCGGGCGCCCTTACGAGCTCCCTGGGCCCGACGCGCCCGTGTCCGAGCTGGTCCCGCGCCCGGGCCGCATCACGGCCGGGTGGCTGAAGCAGAAGCTCGAGAGCAACGAGATCTGCGGCGACGGTCCCTGCTCGACCTGGCCACCGGGCACTGGACGGACCAGCGCGGCGTCAGCAGCGACGAGGTCAAGGCATATCTCGACTGGGGCCCGGCGTGGGCTTCTCCGTCGTCTACGGCTTCGTGTTCAGAGTCGACCAAAAGGTGCTCGACAGCGACACGGACCCCGCCGTCGTCCGCATCCGCGCCATGACCACGCTGCACAAGGGTCAGGTCGCCTTCCTGGTCCGCAAGTGCCACCCGGCGCAGCAGGGCGATACTCTATTTAATTTGTTTGAAGTCCCGCTTTTCCAAAACCTAAGATTTACTAGGCGGGAGATAGAGCTAGCTTTTGTACGCCACGAGCTTTCCTAGTCCTCAACCGCTGCAAAACATCGTTAGGTCCTCTGCCTGCTTCACGAACTTGGAGGGGTCGGCAAAACGGCTGTTGCGGCGGAATACGCGTTTAGGTTCCGTGGCGACTACGACTACGTATTTTGGGTCCCCTCGGAGGGTGTGCTGGACTTGTCAAATACGGCGGCCGATATCTCTAAAAAGCTGGGGCTCAGCCTAGCCGGTACAGCAGATTCCTATGCCCAGCTTGGTATGGAGAGGCTCCGCGCTTGGCGGGAGATGACTGGTGATTAGTTAATTAAGGGAAAACCGGCAAAGGGCTCTATTTGAATCTTGCTAATAATGGACTTTCTTCCTTAGACAAGCCTTGGCTCGTGATTTTCGACATCGCAGAGGAACTCTCGATCATCCAGTCGTTTTGGCCGCGGTCAGCTTACGGACACATTCTGGTGACCACCCAAAATTCGAGTTTATCCATGTTAGCCGCCACTGCGATCGCCATTGAGCCACTGGATCCCCTGACAGACGACATATCGTTCGACAATATTCCCGATTATGCTCTCGCGTGCGCCACAGCCAATATCAAAGGCACCAAGATAGGTGTCCTAACATCGCTCCTCGGAAAGCTAGAGCTCGAAGAAGCCAAGAGCTTGAATGTGGCTGTTTCCGTGCTGGAGATGTTAGTAGCCACAGTCGTCCACAACGTAGCTCTCCTGGCTGAAGAACGATGGATGGCCACGACCAGGCTTTAGCGGATGTTGCTCAAGCCGACTTCCCGTCTAGCATGTCTGCGTACCTCCATACGCTGACGACGAACCCAAGGGGGATCCGAACCTTGCAAGACCTCATAGACCACACCAAGGCCGACCCAGATGAGGATTATCCCAATCACAACGTCGAAAGCTTCGGGCTCGCCGTATCGCTAGATCCTGATTCCCAAGAGTTTAAGGATTTGGAAGCAACCCGCGACTTCATCGGGGGCGAAGGTGGACTTCAGGCCGCCATGGACAGGAACGGGCTCGATGTGCTTGTTACCCCGACTGCTGCAATGTACCCGTCTCATTCGCCAGTCTCGAGGGCAGCCCCATCATATCGATTCCCTTGGGATTCTACGGCCCCGGCGAAGCTATCAAGAAAGACAGCGAGGGAGATCTTGTTACTATTGGTCCTGGCATCCCGTAGGTCTATCATTTCTCGCAATTTGGTACGACGGCTAACTTGGCGCTAGCTTCCCGATCTGTTTTTACTCCAGAAGATTTGAGGAGGAGTTGTTCATCAAAGTTGGAAATGCCTTTACGGCTTGGCATAGGGCCTCGGAGCAAATTACATAATACAGCGCGTTTAGTTATAAGTCCTGTTGATATGACGTGACCTGCGCGATGAGTTCATCTTACGGAGGACGACTCGACACGGTTGTGTCAAGTGTGGCGGAGCGGCAGCTGAAACTCGCACTTCTTTGCGTTACTTGAGATTGGGCGGATGGTGGGGGGCAGTGGTTGGGCAACAATATCTGCCCCTCCGGCCCTCCTTCCCGTTAGTGTGTTACTTCGGCTGTCAGAAATTCCGGACATTATTGCTGGTATTCTCTAACAGAAGAAACAAATCCATCCGAGAGCGCGATTGGCTATCAAAACTTGCCCTGCGAGCGCGGGAAATAGATAAAGGTAAGTGTTCGTGAGCCCAACTTTGTCTTTTCTTCCGCATACACTTCTCGTCTTCACCCACCGGCGGAGTTACAATCTACCCGGCCCCTCCTCTCTCGTCAAGCAGTTCAAAATCCCCGTTTGGGGCCGGTCATTTGATCAGGCCCCGCCTTCTCGCCAGATCTCCGTCCAACTTCGTGACACGCGCGGATCCAGGTCCGCGCTCGCACCATCTCTGACGGTAATCATGGTCATCATTTAATCGACAGCGACCTCCACAACGGATTTGACTGGAACTTCGACCCTCCGTCATTTTGGAATCCCCAGTCCTGCCAACCTGATTTCGGACCGAGCGACCAGCAGTGGATATCACAGCCAACATTACCGGGATCAAGTTTCTTCGACTCGACACCCGGGCAAGGTCATGACAATTTCGGCGAGAATTGGGACACAACAATTCTCGGTGATATAGCTTCTGCGCCACCCGATTTCTTTGACTTTAACTTCTCCGCACACGACATTCTTCCCTTCTCATCACTGGTAGACAACCTCTCCCCATTTGTATCCGACCCACAAAACTCAACTTCACCTGCCACAACTAGCGCAGCCGATTGGGCCGCCAATTCGACGCCTGCTTCGTCAGTTAGCACTCCGCAGCACCTCGTCCAAGTCAACAACCCCGACATCCAGGCCGCGCCAGGGCCTAGAGATGGCTCTCCCATTCAGTCTCCCGGAGGAAGACCCAAACAGTTCGACGTCACCGATCCGGCAGAACATCATAGCGCCACTTCCAAGGGTTCAAGACTTCGGATTGAGCATGCAGAAACACATCGCTGTACCAAATGCAACAAGTTGTTCTTCACCGCAGAAAGCCTTAGGTAGGATGACCCCGGCCGCAATCCGTCCCAACCGTATCAGCGAGTGGTCCGAGACTAACATATGCGCGAGCGCAGGACTCACCTCGACCGCCCCGACAATAGACAGCGACCGTGCAAGATCCGGTATGCTTGCCCAGCCGAAGGATGCGGAAAACACTACGCCGACAAGCCTGGCCTCGCCCGTCACATCCAGACCTGCAAGTATCGTCACGCCGCAGTTGACTCCACCGAGCACCGACAAAACCCCAACGTTTATACATGCGCCTGCGGAAAATCCTTTCCCAGTCTACGTTGGGACAAGTTCAAGGAGCACCATCAACGGCACAGAGACCCTGTTTTCGTGGGACCATATAGGTGTCGGTCACGGTGTTCAGCTCAGTGCCCAGCAACCTTTGACGATTTCGCTTCCTTCGTCGCCCATTACGAGTCCGGAGGAAAAAAGGGCGGCCGACACAGAAAATCGGCCACTTCAATCACTTCGTTGGGGACTTTGGCCTGATCTTGAGCTTAGTCGGCTTCCGGAGTGGCATGCTCCACCCCCGTTTACCAATGATCTTACATCACCTCGTGATGTGGATTGGCTTCTCCATCCTTCCCACGATGATGTCCCTACGGAGAATCTATTGCCGATTTGCAGCTGCTGGAGATCCCCATGGCTGAGTTACCGGTTCCATCAATCTGCTAAGGACTGCCTTAAGAGAATGATGGCTATGTCGGGATCCCGCACAAAGGTGGGTCTTAAATCCTCCTTTGATCTGCAGGAGGCCCCTCGAACCGCGCCACTGATCGGATCCATCAACACTCGAGATCCATCAACACTCGAGATCCAATCGTCACTCGAGATCCAATCGCCACTCGAAATTCAACGTCATTCGAGATCCATCATAAGGCTTGAGCCATTGGTGACCGCCCGGTGAAGAATGTAATTAGTGCCAAACTATTTGATGAGCGTTTCTACGGCCCAAGATCTGACCAGAACGGCTCAAGATCTGACCAAAAAAATACCAACTATTGTCGCTCTTTAACTATTGGGTCTTGTGCCGCAGTAATGTGAAGTGACGTCCACAGCTCTTGTCAACATCAAGCAACGAGCAAGGCGCTCACCATGGCTTCCTCATAAGCTACTTGTGTCCTCCTCCTGTTCTCGTTCAAGATCCTCAAATCATGAGGTTCTAAAAGATCCCCCTGGAGCAGTTCAATCTCCTCGCTTACCTCTTTCCAGACGGGGCATACAGGAATAATGAGTCCCTGGCTGATCCGCAAACTGGAAATCAAGGAGCGAAGCCCCTCCTGACGATCCCACTTCTGGCATAGCCGTTCGTACTTATCACGTAAAACTCTAACCTCCCTAGTGCGCGCTCTTAAGGAAATGACTTGCGCCCGAAGACACGGCAGAATCGTGTCACGGAGAAACTCGGCTGGCCCACCAAGTATTTCCTCAACAGGCCTCTGCTGCGAAAGCCTCTCCAAGTCTCCAAAGTATGACTTCCATGCTTCGTCTTGCAAAGACGGCATCCTGTTCAGCTGTTTCTCAATGTATGATGCTTCCTTCTCCTTCAATTCGGTAAATCGCTCCAACTCCTCAAGAGACTTGAAACCTGATGGCCCACCGCTACCGAACCAGGATCGCTTGACTGCTCTAGAAATGGATTCAGCGGTTTCAAAATCGAGCTTGCCGCCTGCATTCAGGTGAGGGAGCCAAGATTCGGACCGAAGAAAAAAGCCAGACCAGTCATACATGGTCATGAAGAAGTTCATACTTTGCTCCACCTGCGTCGGTCGGTGCCGTTTGCCTGTTCCTCCCCCATCTTGCCCCTTCACGTCGTCTTGGGAGGCCGATTCGACTCCTGTGGTCTCCTGGTTTTGTCGTCTCTTCAGCGCGCGTCTGGCTCTTTGCTTCTCGCGCTTCCTCGATTTGCGATTGCCTGGCTTCGATTCTTCGGCATTATCGCGGCACGTTGGAGATGGTGCAGACCTGGGGTTGTCGTTGGCGCTCTTGGGTGTTTCTGCCCTGATTTCCCCCAGTGAAGCTCTCGAAAATCCGGAGACAAACAACGCAGTGTTGCTGTCATGAGAGGCGACGTCTCCGCTCCCCTCTACTATCCTCGGAGCGAGATCAGCCGCAATGCTCTCAGGGGTGGCCTCTAGCGTATCTCTAGCCATCTTTCCTTTTGAGACCTGACGTCGACATTGACAGGCGTCTGGCACGATTGGGTTCCTTTGTCTCCCTGCTGCAATGGTGGAGGTGGGGCGCGACGCCTGATCACATTCCCCTCGTTCACTTCCTACCAGTTGACTGACCGAAAATTGCGCAAGCGCCAAGTCGCAATGATTAGACATCAAAATTGGCCTCCACACCAAGGCAACAGCAGAGCGGAGGGGCCTAAGTTACTAGGGTCAGTTTTTTGGTCCAATCGATTGCACCACCCAACGTCCAATCAACGAGCAGCAAGTCGAGTCCAACCCCTGATGTTGCACAAGAGAACGCCACTCCCGGCCTGAACACACGTGTAGGTCCGGGGCCATTTTTTCGAGCCTCAGGATTCTCCTCGGGCTAAAATTAGTGAACGTCTCATTGGCATCCGTTTCTCGCCCCGAGAAGCATTGCATCTCCGATTCAGCGGGCGACGCACCCACTTCTTCAGCCCAGGCCTCAACGTGTGGAAGACAATTTCTGCCCCTTCGCTCAACACGGGGCTAGTTCTCTGTTCCTCTTCGCATCCCTTCGGTGAGGTTGGCAAAAACTCCACATCGTGTCGCTTTGCGGGAAACCATGACGGGGCCAGTTTTCGTAGCGTCTCCCAGAATGATCAGGCCGGTTCGTGTTCCGCTGGGCTTAGACGTCCGTATTACGGGGCAAGTTTTTGAATCCAAGGGTTTAGATCCGCTGATGAGGAAACCATGGGAGTGATTTGATGCCGGTGATGAGCATAAAAGGAGGTTGTTGCTCCCTCCCAGTCGTGATCATAATGCCGGCAATCCAGCGAGAAGAGACAGATCAACAACAGAAACACTGAAATCCAGACGCCCTCTCATTTGCAGTCCATTGCAAGCCCCTTTTCAGCCCAGGAGAACATTACCTCGCGCATCCGGATCCAAGACGCAGAGTTCTTCACTTTCACAGAGCAAGTCTTTCCCCTCAAAGCGCCACAGCATCCGACATCTACTATTCAACCTATTCTAACACCCCCCACCAGTTTACTGCAATTTATCCCTAAATGGAGCCCCAATCCCCCAATGCCCCTGAGATCTGGGTCCCCGCCACCCGATCTCACCCAGAACCGTTGAGTCAAGGAAAGGACAAGTTCAAAGGTAACAGCTCTATGGAGAACTGGCTTCTTGGGGGTCAACGTGACCCATGGAATGCTGTCGGCATGGTGAAGAAGAACAACGTTGTTGGGGGTGGAGTCTCACAAGGGCGTCCAGTTGAGGATAATAGATGAAGCACTTGTGTATCTCTGGGGTCTTCGACTGCGGGTGGTGGACGGCGTTGAGGCAGGTCAGAGCGTAATGAGTGGATAGAACTACCCCTTGAGCACCATTATAGGTCTGCTCCTGTGTGTATGCTATACATCAGGACAGGACGCAATGTATGCTGCGTGGTGGTAGTGTAGGAGGTGCAGGCGTTGCTTTGGCCGAGACCACCCAATGGGTACCTTAATCAGTCTGGCTAGCCTTGAAAAGTCATGATCCCAGTGGCCTGAAGCGGTGCACAGCCGCACCAGGCCCAGCAAAGTTAGACGTGTCATTGAAGATTGATGCTTTGAATTATATCGCAAGAATTGATTGACGGGTAGTACTACCTTCACAGCATGACACCATCTCAAGTATCAAGCACCTTTTCCAACACATATCTCCTACTAGCTGTAGTGATTCTCTCCTTTCTACTTTCATGATCCCCTACAACAGACAACTACATATAATGCACCAGGAATGACTGCCTTCCCAACACATTCCAACACGTTTTAGTATCCAAACTCGCAGAATCTCCACAGCAATTCCCGTTGGTAAAGACCGTGACTATCAGGTCAGTCACAGTCACAGCTGGGCCTTCGATACTAACGTACAGGTGCACACCGCACTGTGAAGAAGACTTACGGGACCACATGCACGTTTACGAACATAACTGGCGTGATCACCCACCTTTACCAATCCTGCTTGCGCCTGGGAGCAGCGTTGCTCATCCCAGTGACACGATCAAGATGGTCCCTCAGCGGCCATTGCTCCAAGCGAAGGTTTTCATGCGCTTTTCCAGATGCTGCCGAGCTCAATCATGCTGGTGGCTGCTCGATCGGGCGGTGAAAACAACATCTATAAGCCTGACTGCCCTGTTTCTGATGGTATGTGGCCTCGGCTTCCTCTTCCCACGCTCATTTTCCTTCCTGAGCTTCCATTGTCCCTCGAGTCGCTTGTTCTGCCCTCGCGAATTCGTGGCCTTTACGTAGCTCAGCTCTGAACTCCGGCCAGCAAACTCGCGGCCCCGAACAGGAAAATTGCATGATGGCTATTTTCCGAGGAAACACATTGGCAGCTTGAATGGCCTGGCCAAGCTCGCATCCCCTTAGCCTACGTTGTTCCCGCCCCGGGTTGCGGCCGGCCTTATCCCCGACCGATCCGGCAGCTAATTTTACGCCCCAAGAGTTACGTATCCCGCCTGCGCCTGCGCAAACACAGAACCCACCTCTGTAAGAGAAATTAGTTTAGCTTGATGCTTTCCAGTGATGATCAACAAGTCTTGAAGGAGATCCAAAATCGTAAAACTGAATGGCTCCGATGGTTTTGTGAGAGGTCAATCGCGCCGCTTTTCTCCTTTGATAATAGGCAGTCTAAACTGCTCTAGAACACTATCTTTCCTCCGACAGTAGAGGGTTCGCGATGCAAGACGAGGTAGTGACGCGAATGTTTGGGATCGTAATTCATGATAATTTAATTGGGGTGTGAGGGCTTACTACAGTACGTGCGATTGAGATTAGATTTGACGTTTGAGAATGTAGGAATCACCGACCACTCAGGCTCGTGCAGCTGCAGAGCTATGATTAGTTACTAGGGAAAACAGTGGGGAACTGTCAGCGCGCGGGGCAAACGCGTTCTTCACGTGACCTTAGGGCGCACGGGCCACACGCTACCAACACGTGACCACAGAGCTTTGCCAAAGCCACCCGCGTCCTGTCCCCGTAGTTCGTGATCCTTTTACATAGTGAACAGAGAAGAATATAACCACCAAAACCCCCCATCCTTTCGCAACGGTTACCATAGTGACTAGTACGAATGACCTTGTCATTCCAACAGAGAAACTGGAGGAGCCAGAAATCGGTCGCTTTTTGCATATAATTAGATCGAGTGTATTACGTGTGCAAGATGTAGCAGAAAGGAAAGAGAAGTCATGAAACAGTTTTGGACCCCGTTCTGAACTACTGATCCTAACTTCTGGCTGCTGACCCGATTTCGGGGCTGCTGCCTAATCATAGGCACAGACAGGATGGTTAAAGCCGGGTGCAGCATGTACTGATGCCCAATTTGGGATTCAAGCAATCCGTAACTGGGGAGGGAGGGCAGTCTGCACGATAATTGAGAGATCTAGGCCCAAGGCTGGAGAGTAGCGCCCTTGACTGGCATCGGATGCAACCCCCGCACGCACCCCGCCCTGCCTTTCCTGAGGGTTTATTTTTGACCAAACACGTATTCACGTCTGCATACCGCCTCACTTTTTAGGGTTGACGAGGCTCGGAAGATAAGCAGATAGAGGCCTATAACAGCTTACAACCCCCTCCCCCCTCCCCCACGCCTCTCTTTCCTTTACTATTTAGAGTCTCCTCGACCCACTAGTCTTCAAATACGAGGTCATAAAGACAACACATTGGGTAACCATGTGGGTTAGACATCGCCGAAAGACCAGCTCCATGAAGCCTAGAAAATCCGCTGCCAAGACTCGCAACGTTGCGAGCGCACCGAGTAAGACGCCTGTTAGAAAGGCCATACTGGATTTGGCATGGTCTTGAGGGTCCGGGCAGGGGCCGGGCAGGGTGCGCACAGGGCACCTAATTAGACCGCCTTTTCCACAGGCTCTACACTGTTCCCCGGCCTGCAGGGCGAAGAGCTTTTCTTCCTTCTACACAACGGAATACACACACTTGGAATACCCTCTTTTTGACTGCTTTTGCATGCTTTGGCTTCTGAAAGTTATGAGCCCGGAAGCTGCATTCCCCAATACAACAACAAACATCTATTGAAGCCTCTATACCGACAGAGCAGTCCACGCGCACCGCGCCCGGAAAACCACATGACAACAAAAGAGAAGACAGTCGCCCTCGAGGGCTCGGATGACTGGACTCAGGCTCTACAATACACATCTTCAACCAAGTCAGCCGCTTCCTCAACATTCGGCACGCCCTCGCGGGGGAATTCGTGTGGGCTGGGGACCACAAGATCCCTATCACTGCATACGGCGAGGTGGACCTGCAAGTCAGCAATACATTCGGAGGAAAGAAGGTCCTGAGGCTGTACAATGTGGCCCTGTGTGAAGGTATCGCATGCAACCTGGTGTCACTGCGGCGCCTACATGAGAGAGGCATGCACTGGGATAACAGCGGGGACCCCACCTACCTACGCCGCATGACGGATCAATCGGTAGTATGCGTGCTGCAGGCCCGGCACGACCAATTCGTCATTGAGCATATTCCGGAAGACCTGAGCAGGGCCGCCTTCTTCACGAGAAGGAACCGGTTCAATTCCTACACCAAAAGGAAGCCCCGGAGCGTGAGCGCCGAAATCTGGCACCTGCGTATGGGCCACCCGGGCCCCGGCGCCCTGGAAAGACTCGTCAACACAGCTCAGGGGGTGCGTATCAAGGGCATCAAAATAGTCGAGTGTAGCGTATACGCGCGGGCCAAAATAAAGCGACAGGTCAAACGAGAGCCAAAAGACAAGCCTCAACGGCCCGGGGACTGCTTTGCGATTGACTTTCATAACTGGGAGCCTGACGATAAGAAGTATGACTCTCTTATGCTAGTGACCGACCGCTATATAGGTATAAGCTGGGATTTTTATACTACCGACCGGAAGTACGTGACCCTTATTGCTATTTTGGAAGCCTTCTTCAAGGAGTTAAGGGTTTAACACAAAGTCGTACCGAAGGTTATCGAGTCAGATAACGAGCTCAAGTTAGTAGAGTTTACGGACTTCTTTAGGAGGCATGGCCTAGTCTAGAAGCCCTCGGCGCCCCGTATATAGGGATAGAACGGTACCGCCGAGAGGGCGGGGGCGTTAGTTAAGTAGAAAGCCCTTACACTCGCTTTAGGAGCCGTATTCCCGAATAAATTATGGCGGGAGATCTCTCGAACGGCTATCTACCTACTCAATAGGCAGCCTCGCGCTCAGAATGACTAGAAGACTCCTTATCAGGCCTGGTATTCCTTCTTCAACGGCTATACTCTTCCGTACTCAGGGTACTTGCGGGTCTTTGGCTATAAGGTATACGCGATGACCGATAGGGCCCAAAATAAGGAAGAACGCCTCAAGCGTTTTGAGCCTAAGGCGTGGATCGGCTACCTTATCGGCTATATAGCGACCAATATCTATAGGGTGTAGGTGCCTTTAAAGAATATAGTTATCGTCACCCGGGACGTCATCTTCGACGAGAATACTATATTTGACGGTAAGCTGGAAACCCTGGCGTAAGACGTCCGGGAAATGGACCCTATAGCCCTCGCGAACCACCTTGAGGCCCTTACGGTTAGGGAACCTGATATTGAGGAAGTAGTAGCCACCCCTGGGGACTAGGAAGATATTAGGGATATTACTAATATACTAGAGGATGACGACGGCGTTATAGAGGATAAGATCGTGGCGTATAGGGAGGTCCCTGAGCCATACGGAAGCTATACGGTAGGAGGGAAGGGCAGCGGGTCGCTCCCTATACTACTATAGTCGCCGCCTACAGCTATACTAGCCGGGGCGATTATATTATACGGGCCGGGGGCCGACCTTGGGGAAACCCGGGTAGCCAAGCTCAGTATAACGGTAGAATACGGGCCGGGGGCTAATCCGGGGAAAACCCGGGTAGCCAAGCTTAGTATTTAGGAGTATTAGAATGGGTCTTTCTATATAGGCATATTATCTTCTAGGGTAGGGACCTTAGGAAGGAAGACCCTTACGAGGGTATAGGTCGAACGGTTGCTGAAGACCCCGTTGTCTATATACCGCCGGGACCTCCCGGACCCACCGGGTCACTACGGGGACTTGAAGGACCACCCTATGGGGAACCTCTTCGAGGACGTAGAGAGGGCATATCTATAGAGTTATATAGAGATACGTTCGTAGGTAGAGGTCCTATAACGAGGCCTAAAAGGTATTAAGGTCCTAGACTATAGGTGGGTATACGTCTATAAGTTCGATAAATACGGAAGGTTTATCAAATATAAGGCCCGACTAGTTATCCGGGGAGATTAATAGCCGAAGAACCTCTCGGAAAGTAATTACGCTACAACCCTAGCCGGCCGGTCCTTCCGCACGATTATGGCGATAGCTGTACGCTTCGACCTTGAGCTCCTATAGTATAACGCCGTCAATACCTTCGTAAATGCCTCCCTGGACGAGGAGGTTTATATGCGCATACCACCGGGGCACAAGAAGCCGGGCACCGTTTTAAGGCTTAATAAGGCTCTATATGGACTCAGGAGATTACCACTTCTTTGGCAGAGGGCACTCTCCGGGGCACTCAAGACCCTAGGCTATAGCCCCGTCCCTTACGAACCGTATACCTTCACCAACAACGGCGTGATCATTTTCTTCTATATGGATAACATCGTCCTCGCCTTTAGGGAGCAATAGAGGAAGGAAGCTCTCGAAGTCATCGAGAAGCTCAAGGCCCGCTTCCAGCTTACGGGTGGGGATAATTTACAGTAGTTCCTAGGTATTGAGATCCTCCGTAACAGGGCCAAGCGGCGCCTGTGGTTATTATAGTCTTTATATATTACCAAAATAGGTACCCTTACCGACATATCACCTACACCGCCCACCAGCACGCCTATAGCGAGGGAGGAGCTATTACCCTATGAAGCTCTCGCGAAGAAGGCCGACATCCTACGGTATATGCGGAAGGTCGGCTCCATCATATATACCGCCGTCATCACTCGCCCGGACGTGGCTTTCGCCATCTCCCGGCTCTCTCGCTTCACGACCAACCCCGGCCCGGAGCACCATAAGGCGGCTAACCGGGTCCTCGGCTACCTACTTCGCACCAGTCATCTAGCCCTACAGTTCGGAGGCGACGATAACTTCAGGGTGGCCAGTAACGCTTCCTTCGGGGACAACTCGGTAGACCGGAAGAGCTCACAAGCCTACGCCATAAAGCTTTTTAGGGGCATAATCGGCTGGAGGGCGAATAAACAGGCCACCGTAACGACTTCAACCACCGAGGCGGAGTTGCTTGCTCTCTCGCAGGCCACAAAGGAAGCCCTATATGTCAGCAGGCTACTGAAGGAGCTGCACGTCAACCTTAAGGACCACCGCATCACCGTCGAATATAACAACCGCATAACTATTCGGTTATTAACAGAAGAGATCTCCCAGTTGAAGACGAACCTTCGGCATATTGATATTCACAACCACTGGCTGCGGCAGGAATACAGGCTTGGGCATATAAAGGCAGTGTACACGAAGAGCGCAGAAATGATCGCTAACGGCCTGACGAAGGCACTACAAAACAACGCCTTCACGGAGTTCGTGCATCAGATGAACCTACAGGACGTATCACGGCAGTTGGTGGCTAGAAGGCAAGAGGAAGGAACCCCGGTTGGGCATTTGGATTTGCCTAGGGAGTTGTGAATGCCCTCAGGGCACGGAAAGGAAGGAAGGATTTTGTATGTTTACTTTTACATGCGGTTACTTTGGGCAGTTGAAGCCGGGAATAGCTTCAACTGAGGGGGTGTGTTAGAAAGGCCATACTGGATTTGGCATGGTCTTGAGGGTCCGGGCAGGGGCCGGGCAGGGTGCGCACAGGGCACCTAATTAGACCGCCTTTTCCACAGGCTCTACACTGTTCCCCGGCCTGCAGGGCGAAGAGCTTTTCTTCCTTCTACACAACGGAATACACACACTTGGAATACCCTCTTTTTGACTGCTTTTGCATGCTTTGGCTTCTGAAAACGCCTGGCGGTTCTTTCGTCAGAGCAATGGCTCTTTTCCACTTTTGTTGACTTTCCTAACTGTTGTACAGACCGGTGTTATATTTGCAATTCGGATGGGGATTGCTTGGCACGTAATTATAGCGCTGCCACCCTTGCTCTTGACATCCGTTGCGACATCAATCAGTACTGACACCTTGCTGGTAAACATACAGACAGATGCCACAACCCACGCTGCTCAAATACCATTGTAGCGCTTGGCATGCGCTACTGCCAAAAGCGTGAGGCACCACTCCGTTCACCATTTGCCCCCAGTCTAGAGCTAAGGGTTCTGCAGATGCCTGCGAAGTCGTGTCCTGTCCCAGGCAGAAGGCTAAATATGAAGACCCGAGATCTGCCGACACGGGGAAGTGCCGTGAACACGATAGGGTTTCTATTTCTGAGAGGCCGCCCAGAGACAGCCCCGAGGCTGCTGGGCCCACCGAGCCCAACAGTAGCCCTCAGGACTCTGGGGCTAGGGAGCGGGAAATGCTGTTACAGACCATACTCGCGAGCAATCGTGAGCAGGCCGAGAGGGAGTTGCTGCGGTTAGCGGAGGCGAGGGATCGTTCGAGGGAGCGTGCGAGAGAGCGATCCAAAGAGCGTGCGAGGGAGTATGAGAGGGAGCGCTCGAGGGATCGTGCGCGAGATGCGAGAGAGTTGCAGATTTGGATGAGTATGAGGGATCGTTCGAAGGAGCGTGCGCAAGATCGTTTGAGAGAGCGCTCGAGGGATCGTGCGCGAGATGCGAGAGAATTGCAGATTTTTATGGAGCGTGCGGAAGATCGTTTGAGGGGGCGTGCGAGGCCGTGGGTGGAGCCTGGTCCTTACAATCCGTACTTTCCCCAGCGTGATCTACAGCCCCTCCGCCCTCTACAGCCCCGGCTACCACTAAGCTAGTAGGCATAACTTTAGATTGAAACTACCTCTTTATGTAGTCATTACCTAGAAGAATATACAGTTTAGAAGTTCTTTAAACGGAGAGTAATTGCGCTAGAGGCTAGCTACCAATTCTGCCTCTTGGGATCCCGGTCCAAGTGCCGAGGGGGGGGGGGTTGAACCCAGAAAGTTTCAAGCGCATTCCCCGATAAAATCGCCTTGTTTGGTTCGGCCCAAACCCACCATTTCCGGACCCCTAAAACACCCCTGACAAGTATATTTTAGGCGGGACGTATATACTTGTAAGGAAAGAGCACCCCAACCCACACTCCCTGACGCGCGCGCACTAGCGCTGGCAACAACTCAAATATATTACAAATCAAACAAGTCAAATAACGCCCTCTAGGCCAGTCATATATTCGAATTTGAGGCCAAATTTAACCAAATATGGATACAAAAATATTTGGACCAACGCTGGATGTTGGTGGTAGAACTAGATCACAACGCCTTGTGTGAACACGCCAGTCCAAAGTGGCCAAGCGCACTCGACAGACACCCCCGGAGATACCTACCAACCCACGCATCCTCCTCACATATTCCCGGATCCGCGCGGTGCGGTGGGTGGGTACATCAAACGAACCTGAGCCAGACCGGCGCGCAGCCCGACGAGTTCCAGCTCGGAGCAGCCATGTACACGTCCATCCCGCACAGGAACACACCATCCAGCCCATTCGACGCGGTGCAGCTGACGGCGCTGCTCGAGCTGTTCACGGCACACTCGACGGACGGGCTGCCGCCGCCGCCGCCGGCAGTGGCCTGAGCGGCCATCAAGAAGGCAAGCGCACCATGCTCCGGGTCTTCCATGCGGAGGTGCAGTGTCGCGGCGGGCATGCCGGGCAGGAACGGGCTGCCGCCCGAGGTGGCAAAGACGATGGCGGTACCGTTGCCGGCGGTGGGCGACAGCGCCATGTTCCCCGCCACCGCTGCCGTGCACCCCTGCCTCCAGCGGAGGAACCAGCCGTCGTACGCGCCGCCGCCGACGATGGCGACGAGGCCGGTCTGCGAGGGGGCGGTGCTGCTGGCTGCGGTGCTGACGCTTGTGGTGGTGCTGACGGGGGCTGTCTTGGCTGTCGTCGTGGTGGTGTTGGTTGTGTCGGCTGCGGTTGCGACTGACGACACGGTGGACATGATGGTGGCGCTGGAAGTGGTGGCGTTGGCGGGGGCTGTCGTGGTGACGGCGCAAGCGGCTGGCGTGGTGAAGGTGATGGTGATTGTCTCGGCCGTGGTCACGACTAACACCGCCGTGGACGTGGTGACGGTGCTCACGGTTATGTAGATGGTGGTTGTCCTAGTCTGGACGCTTGCGGTTTTCTCAGTCACGATCATGGTTGGGACCAACATGGACTCCCCGACCGCGGCAACGTTGAACGGGACGGCGGCGGACGTTGTCGAAGACGCTGCTGCTGTCTCATTTGATGAGGACTTCCACTTATCCTGCCGGGCTTCGTTGCCATGGAGGTGGTGCGCGGTGGGATGGGCGGGGGCGGTGTTGACTGGATCCGTGGTGCTAGTGTCGACGATGATGTCCGTGTACAACACCGTGGCAGTGGCAGTGGCAGACACGACACCGACGGGCGGCGTTGATGTCGACACAATAGGGGCTCTAAACAGATGAGCACACGCCGCGGAATGCTCGGCCGTGGTATGATCGCCGCCGTCAAAAACCTGCCCGACGCGCTCGCGGAAGGTGTACATAACACCAAGAACATTGCACAGCGCAGCTTTCCACATGGTGAAAATGAGAGGACGTGGACCGGAAGCCACAAAAATGAGTACAGACGTCGTGACACGCAGCAAAGAAAGAGGCAGGAATCTGGACCAAGTGAATGATTGATTGTGGTAAAGAAGAAAGAAATGAAGGCAGCCCCTAATCATTCTTGCAAGAAGTCGGGGCCCTTCGAAAAGCCTTGGTTGACTCATAACCAAGTCGAAATTGATCGGACAAGATTCGGAGATATTTGCCACCCAATATTTCCTCTTTTGGACTATTCGCGGCCTCAACAGGGTGTGCATAAAATATTGAATATGTGTGAGTCAACTAAGGATTCTAAAAGTTTTGAGGTTCTTGGCCTAGAACTAAATAGGACGTAGCCAAAATTAGCATGATATCCTGGTCGACCTGTGAAACCCCCTTTATTTCAGCCTACATTCTTAACAGGTATTAGGTGTCATAATCAGGGGCGCCCTACTCCTGACTCCTCGCCGATGCTTTCACCCTGGACTATCCTCGGGATCAGAGCGTGAGAGAGAGCATGCTTCCCGGGATTGGGACAGAGTATATGTTTGTTGAAAGCTCAGGTAAGGAGGGCTAGAAGATACCTAGGTAACCAGCTACGAGTATACTTGAGTCCAAACAACAGCGCCGGTGCTGCCCCCTGCCGACTCTCCTCTGGTTACGTATTATATATATAGTAGTTGAAAACGAGTGGCATCCCCGCCAAAAAGCGCAGCAAAGAAAGGCCAGCTTTCAAGTCTGCCTTTTTTTTCTTTCTGGGGATATTTTCTTGAAAAGGGGCGGGATCCAGCCCGCCCCCATTTTCCAGTCCTCCCCATTGCCGTGACGTCTCTCACCCCCTTCTTTTGCCTCGCCGCCTCCGTGCCGTCCCGCGGCGTTGGCCGGCCGAACTCCGTGGTTGGTTTGGGACGCATGTGCATCAACAGCCACCCCCCACCCCCCTTCCCCCAATCATCCCTCTCCTCCGTCGGTCCGACCGTCGGTCCTTTCTCCGTTCTTCTCATCAATGACGAGTGGATCCCGACGTGCTGCCGTGGCCTTGGCCGTGTGTATTATAGTGCTCATAGTCGACACTCTCGTTGAGCATGCGGGTGCAATCGGGGCATTGCTTGGTATTATCCTCAACTGGATTGGGCGTGTGCTGCGGGTTTTTCTTGTCATATCTGCAGGTTCCGACCTTGTGTCTTTTCATTATCTCGCAGGAATAATCCATTTGCTGGATTTTGCCGTGGCCGCACGAGAATGTTACGAGTTCGAACATAAACATGTTGTCGGGCTGGTCCCTCTTTTTCTTCTTTCTTTTATTTTCCGGGTAGCGGGGCTGGATGTGTGGAGCGGTGGAAGACGATAAAATGAGAGGTAGAAGAATTTACTCAAGGAATGTGTGGCTGGAGTGTAGTTGGAGGCGATGATGATGATGATGATATTGGATGTGATTGAGATAGAAGGACATAGGTTGAGTCGGAGATGGCATCGTCTTTATACACATCCAGACAAGCTCCGATGGCCGTCATCTGAGCTCCGACATCAGGCGGCTTCCACGGAATTGAACCCGCCCGCCGTGCTCTTGGCCGCGGCGGAAACGCGATGACTGAAATGTCTCTCGTTGAGATGTTGGCTAGCGTGGCGCGGAGTGGTGAACGGAGCAGATGATGGTGCTAGAATGGGCCAACGGCAAAGGCAAAACACATCTCCAGGCGCAGACCTAGCTTTGATACCGGTTGGTCTAGCTTGGACAGCGGCAAAGTCGCAGATGCAGTCTCGGCGGCCGCTATCAAAGCTGGGTCAGGGCTTGGAGACTTGTCTCGCGGCTCGCCGGTCATCATCGCGGCATTTAAAACTGTTCATCTCGAGAAGTGTGCAATGAGATATGGCAACAACCAACCAACTGCCGTTTATACGGAGCGAGATGAGGATGTTGGGGGCACATGTGGTGGCGTCAGTCACTCATTATGGCGCTCATGCACAACCGAGTTGCCAACCCATGTCCATGCCCACCGGCATTTGAAACAAAAGATTGATATACGGTGACTTTAACTCGCCTCTGTAATCAAATGCCAGCTTCTACGCTGTGTGTGATACCTGATACAAGTATATTTAACCCCGGCCTTGATTATCACACTGAGCCCTCGACCCAGCTTTGGTCCTGAACTACGGGGCTGAAACCAAGAAACCAAGGCAGGGCCGCATATTGGCCGCTCGGACTACGCGGATGCACAAGCGGGAAAGGCGCGGCAGGTGGCTTTGGGGGGCGGTTGGGTTGGGTGTTGCCAAATGTTGGGGCTGCTAGGCTAGTAATAGTTAAAGTAATTAGTTGGCGAATGGGGTCATCAGCTAATCAGTGTCAGACAAGCAGCAGGCACAGCGCGAGAGGGTGTCGAGACAACCAGCGCAGCTATTTTCATCTGGTGGCTGGTTGGCTGGCTATGACGCTGATATGGTGGGTGCTGGGCAGGTAGTTGGCGGCACTCGGCACAGCTCGGCACATTTGCTCGGAGGCCGAGAGAGGATTCGAACCAACTGGAGGCCCGGTTCCGTAGCAGCTGGCGCTTCCGTAGGCCGCGGAGATCCGCTGGCCGCGGAGATCCGCTGGCTCCCGGTACGGTCTCAAAACTGCCCACTCGATAAATATGATACATGACTAAGGATTCGAAAAGGCAAGGTAGCGGCACTCTCGACCTCCTTTTTCTAACATGCCCCTCCCCCCCTTCCCAAAAAAGCCTAAAGAAAACAGGACGGCAATGCCTGCAGACACTCGAGCAGTCTTGAGCCGCGGAGTAAGGGGAGTGACGTAGGCGAGGAACGGAGGGCACAACGGACGCCGTGCCGTGGCACAATAGTTATTACGGCTTCCAACATCCCGTAAGGATTCAACTTCGGGATCGGTAAGACAACCTCGTAGTTCAAGACGTTTTAACCAATGGTCGGCCGGTTTTTGAGAAGAAGTGGGCTCTGTCTAGGAAGTTCTTACCGATGCCGAAGTTGGATTCTTAGGAGATGGTGAGAATGAGAGGACGTGGATCGGAATCCTCGAAACGAGTGCAAGCTTTATCACGCAAAATACTCCGTAGAGGGGGACATAAAGATCTAGAAAGATGTTGCATTGAGGGGAGGAAGAAGCAGGGGCAGACGGGCCTTCGGCATTTCGCAGAATCACCGGCACTCACATATCACATTCTAGTTTTAACCTCTTGCGGCCGATATTTCCAAAAGAAGAAACATTGTGTGTGGGCCAACTCTCCTCCAACATTGAGTACGTTATTCATCGGTTTGAGCCAACCGAAACTTTTGGGCAACTATCTCAACGCGTCCATAACAGCTTTTGCTCGAAAGTAACTACTCCTGCCTCGGAACCACTCGACGGCCCCGACCTCGGCCTGCCGCTGCCGCGCCCGCCGGTGCCTTACCCCGTCCTTGTCCCGCAGGCGGCGCAAGGCCTCCCCTCGGCGGCTTGCCCAGTGGTCTCCCCGCCGGGGCAGTGGCGGCAGCAGTGGCGACCGCTTTTCCGCGGCCGACACCGCCGCCACGCGGATTACCCGCCGGTGCTGCCACCCTGGACTGTCCCCGGCTTCGGGGCGTCAAAACACGGCCGCCACCGGCAGCTTGGGGCCTGGCCTTGGGCGGCGCCTCGTACGAGTATTCCCCCTCCTCCTGGAATTCCTCTTCCAAGAATTCTTCCACTTCGCCAAGCTGCTCGTCGTCCAGGGCGCCGAAATTGGCGTCGTCGTCCAGGTCTTCCTCTGCGTCCTCCTCGTCAACCTCTTCTTGCTCGCCCTCGAGATCCTCGTCGAACTGTGCTTCTTCATCATCTTCTTCTTCTTCTGCTTCTTCTTCCTCCTCGCCTTCCTCTTCCTCCTCACCCTCCAGCGCCTCCTCCTCCTCATCCAGCAGCGCATCTTCATCGTCATCCTGCTCTTCTTCGTAAAATTCTGCCTCGCCATACCCATACTCGCCGAGAACCTCTTCCTCCTCCTCCACCACCTCGACCTCGACCTGCTTCGGCCTCGCCACCCGCTGCGGCACCGGCTGCCGGGTCCGCGCAGCAGCAGCAGTGCCGCGCCCAACAGTGGTGGTCGTGGTAGTGGTTTTCCGCTTCTGCACTGGCGGCGCCCTCTGAGTCTGAGTCTGCTGCGGCCGCTGCCGCGACGCCAGCAGCCCCAGCCCGCCGGCCGTGGTCGGCGGCTCGCGGCCGAGCCCGTAGTGGTCGTGGCGTAGGCGGAAGTTCTTGGCCTGCTGCGCGGCGCTGACGCCGTGCACGTCGCGCAGGTAGCGCATGAAGGCCAGGTACGCCTCGGCCACGTCGCCAAAGTGCTTGGCCGACATCTTGACCGTGACCATGGTGCGCGACGTGGCGGCCACGTCCATGACGGTGCGGCCGATTCCGGCCCCGCCGCCTCCCGCAGCGCTGTTTGTCGCTTTGGCGACCTTCTTGTGCGCCTCGAACTCGGCTAGCGCGAGCGCCGTCTGACAGGCGTTGCGGATTTGGCGCCCATTCCAGCGCGCTTCCTTGTTGCGGCTGTAGTAGTTGAGTACGAAGGCCTTGATGGACCGCTCATGGAGCAACAGCTTCGCGACGCCGCGCTCCTCTTTCTTGTGGAACCGCTCCTTGATCCGGTTCAGGTTGACCTCGAACACGGCGAGTGTGGACGCCTGATCCAGTGGTGGGTAGTACAGGCTGATGTGGATGCGTGATGTAAACGCCTCGTCGAACGTGCCCACGCGGTTGGTCGTCAAGAATAAAATGCCCGTGTAGTACTCGAGCGTGCGGAGGAACACTGTGCGGTTGGGGTTAGAAGATGTGTTTTCGTGATTGCGGGCCTTGGGATAAAAGGAAAGGGGCAAATAACTCACCCGCCACGAGGCTGTTGCGGTCAAAGTTCTCCGTCTGCCTCGCCTCGAGGAACACGTCGGCTTCGTCAATGAGCAAGATGCAACCCCACCGACTGGCTAGGGCAAAGTTGGTCTCCAGCCGCCGTTCGACCACTTCGGCCGTGGCCCCCAAATCTCCTAAAGCGGTGTCAGTGTGGGGTCCGGCGCTGGACGCGGAATATTGAACAAGGGCTTTCACTCACCGCAGGTGATTTGGAACAGGGGCTTGTGGAAATAGGTGGCGACGCATTCTGTTTTCCTCATTTCCCCGTCAGTTGGTCCAGGACACAGGCGCCGCGAGGGTGGAATAGTGGCACTAACCGGCCGTGGTCGTCTTTCCGACCCCTGGAGCCCCGTGGAGGAGCAGGATCAAACCCTTGCCTACATTCATGCGTGAGCTCGGTCATCGTGCTGGCGAATGTCACTTGCTTACCCTTGCCGTGAACAATGTCCCGCTCGTCCGTCTCGTCCAACGCTGACGCCTTGTCGAGGTAGTGCTGGGTAACCAAGCTCTCGACCATGTTGCGGTGGCCGGGCGGCAGCACGAGCAGGTCGAACGTGTTCTCGCCCTTGGGTGGCCCAAGATGCGTCAGATCAAGCTGGGCCCACTTGCGGCTGCGCATGATGAAGCCGAAGACGCGGTACGTAACGATCAGCCGCTCGCCGTCGGTGATGAAGTGCTCGTCCTCGGTGGCCCTGCCCAGCGGCTGCGGCGAGATGGCCAGCGACGGCACGCGCTGGCGCGACCCCGTCTCGCGCTGCTCGCGGAACTGCCCCTGGATGAAGTCGGTGGTGCGCCCGCGCTCAACGTAGGTGTCGTCGTGCACGTTCTCGGTCCCGCAGCACTCGGGAATGCACTGCCGGTTGCGCGAGTGCTTCTTGTTAAGCTTGCGCCGCTGCCGCGTTATAGACCCCCTAGACCGGTCCGAGTCCGAGTCCGTGGCGTACTCGGAGCGTCGGGCTTTCTTAGTGGCCTCTTCATCTTTCTTCTTGATCTCGTCCTGGTACCGCGTGTCGATGTTCTCGATGGTGGGCTTCCAGTTCTGCGCCATGGCGTCGGGCACGAAGACGGGATTCTGCCCCTTGGGTGCTTCTTCTCGCAGCATGCTGACGAACAGCTCGAGGACGACCTGCTCTGTCGTCAGGCCGCCTTTTTCGTTCCTGCGGTTCCCGCCGTTGGCGGCAAAGGCTTCTTCAAAGTCGATGACGACTTGGCTGTTGACCTCCTCCTTGGTGTCTAGCGTAAGACCCGAGTAGTGCAGCGGCACGCCGCGGCGCCCCGTGCCGCATGCGTCGATAAAGGTCGAGCCGCGCTTGATCAGCGTCTTCTCGAGCTCGCCGTCTGTCTTGGCGAGGCGCAGCGGGACGATGTCGAGCGAACGAACGCTTCTGTCGCCCTCGAAGCGATGGAACTCGAACGTCTTGAGGACGGGGCCGATCTGCTCACCGTCAAAGTCGATATAGATGCACTGGATGGTGATGGGCGAGTCCTCGAGTCGGGCCTTCGCACCGTGGCGCCAGACGTCGCGGGGCGACGGCAGCTTCATGCTGTGCTTGGAGTACTCGACATTCAGAACACGGTACGCCTGCTTGGTGTCAGCGCCGAGCACACAGTCGCCCGGCTTGAATAGGTGCCAGATGTCGCTAAAGGTGACGCGTTGGCAGTCGTCGCCCGCCAGGTACGCCAGCCTGCCCCCCAGCTCCGTGTCGATGAAGTCGACAAGGCACTGGATGTCGTCAACGTCCCTCTGGCTGTTCAGCAAGGGGCCTATGTAGCTGGGTCCGTCATCCTTGAACGCCGCCCCGCTCTCGGGTTCCGAGCCTCCGTAAATCTTTAGCTTGGCGTTGTCCCCGTCCCTAGACGTGTCATCGCCGTCCTTTTTCTTTTCTCCCCCAGATAGTCCAGTCTGTAATAGCGCCTTGGCTCTTGCCATATTTTTGTCCTTGTCCTTGATCTCGGCCTCGAGCCTCTTTTTGGCGTTTCGGATTTCGTCTTTGTGGTAGACCAGAGCTCGGAAAGGCTGCATCATGAGAAGGGGGGCGTCTGTTTCGGCCTTGTCCTCGTCCTCCATATCGACTATGTTGTTGAGAAGCTCGATAATGGCTGGGGAGTTGATGCGGATGCGCTCTGGCAGGGGTGCCTGACTCCGAACCTTGGTACGCTGAGTGTGGCTGGGCGGCATGGCCACAAAGGTCGACGCTTTTTTAATGGGGATGTGATCGTGATCGTCCAGGTCGTCTAGATCGTCCTCAGCCCACGCTCCCTCGGCCGCTTCGGCCGCTTCGGCCGCTTCGGCTTCGTCGGCCGCCTCTGCCACCTGGCGGGCCGGCGCGGGAACATTGAATTGTGAAAAGCGGGTGAGTATGGCGACTTTCGGATCGGGGTCGCCGACTAGGACGTCGATGGCAAATGGGCTGCTATGGCGGTTGCGCTGGAAAGCCGCCCAGGGTACCCGGTTAATTTGCGAGACCCGGGGTGGCGGAATGTCCTCGGGTTTGTCTCCTGGCGGAGGCACAGAGGCCACCTCTCCACGGGCTCTATCACGGCGATCTGTCCCGAACGACCATGCTCTCCGCGGCGGGGGCGGGCCGTTTGATGATGGGCCAGCGGCGGAGCCGTCGTCCAGCTTTGGCTCCAGCCCTTTCTGGGTGTCGGTCAACAGGGCAATATCGTCGAGCAGGCTGTTCGTTTCGGACTTATCCGGGTTCAGGGGCTGCGTTGGCTCTTCCTCTGTGGGCTGGGCTGGATGGACCTCATCCTTCACCGGCTCGACGGATGGCTTGGTGGATTGTGTTGAGGCTGGGTCAAGGGCTGGTACTGGCAGCGTCTCCACCGGCGGCCCAAGATGCAGAGGTAGCTCAGTAGCCATGATGACTGCGGTGCTTCAAGCTTGATGGGACTCAAACGATTGGAGCACCTATTTAGTGTGCATATAATTATTAATCAACTTGGCACCGTGGAAAGAGTTTGAGAGTGAAGGGCGCATAAAGTAGTGAAAAGTGTAAGTGGCCACGTAAATAATAAAAGCACGGAGGAAAGGGTGCTTTTCATCACGCACACAGCTCCTCAGCAGAAAAACTGATTCGTAATTAATAAAACATCTGAAACAAGGACAGCGGCGTCGTTAAAACTTGCTCAGTCGAGCGACAAGACTCTCGATCATTATTGAGTCGGGCATGGATCGGACGGGGATTTCAAGCGGGGTATGGAGTACCATCCATGCCTGTGAGTTATCACGCTAGAGACCTGCCCACCTAGCCAAATTAGGAAGTGATTGGTTGTGATGTGCTGATCTCAGTGCGGCTGAGGCAAGTGGGGCGCTTCCTGCATAAGTGAGGAGCAAATGTGGAGACTTGAGCCTGGGATGCGCCAATCAACAGCCGTATCTCAGAGCCTCGTTGCACTACCATTCCTTCGCGTCTGTTCCCCCCTCTTCGGGACTTGGGCTCTTCCAGAGGGTGCATGGCTACCCGATGAGAGGCGAGATAACAGCTTCCGCGTCGATTGGCGTCGCCCGCGCTGCCCGCTCTGTCGCACATCGCAATTGGATGACGTGACGAACAGCGCTGGCATTCTCTCGAGGCCCCTGGTCTTGCCGCGATTGGATTTGCACTGCCCTCCAGTCCCAGACTAATTATGCACTACGTATGTAGCGCATCTTGTCGAGACTCGACGCCTCAAAACCCCAGTCCGTCGCCACGAGCTTCAATCTCCCCACATCCCAAGCCTCATGGCGGACGAGTCGACAGGCGCCCGGGCGTTGAGTAAAAAGCAACCGTGCTTGGACTTCATTGACACCCGCCTACCCGAATACCACGAGGCCTTTGCTAACCCACAAGTGCGCTTCAACACGGCCCTCGGACGCTACGCGCCAATCACAGTCCCACAAAACAAGGAGGACGACGGCAACATGGGCCTGAGAAAGAGCCAGAAGCAGCAGCTGCAACAGCAGCAGCAACAACAACCGCAGCAGCAACCGCAGCAGCAACAACCGCAGCAGCAACAACAACAACAACAACAACAACAACAACAACAACAACAACAACAACAACAACAACAACAGGAGCAGCAACTGCAACTGCTGCCCTCGCGGCCCTCGCAACTCGCAAAGGCAACCCCGCCGGGCACGCCGGCGCGGCGGCCGTTCTGGGATGTGATGTTCCCGCAGGCCATGGCGCAGTTGGCGGGGTTGCGCGCCGAGCCGACAGCGCTGGCCGGCACTCAGTACAGCATCCGCGGCGCGGTGGGCTGGGCCGAGCTGGTCACCACGCTCGAGGCGGCGCGCGCAAAGTACTACAAGTACGAGGGCTTCGTCGGGTTCTGGAAGAAGGCCGGCGACAAGTTCTCGAACCACGTCGGCGACGCCAAGGCGCTGCTCTCCCTGCTGCCCGACATGGAGTACACGTCGCTGATCCACTGCGTGTTTGACGTCATCTTCGATGTGAGTTGTCATTGTTCTCCAGTTTCTTCTAGTCAGGGGCATGGGTGTTCGTTGCCTGACAAAGTACGTGACAGGCAGCCAAAAGGACGGCCGAGATCCGCGAAGAAGTCGAGCAGAGCCTGCGCCAGATGCGGGAGAAGCTGGGCGACGTCGAGCGCGTTGTTGCGCTCTGCGCGGCCGACGACGACTACCTCATCCCCGCGGCCATGACGGTGCTCGTGTCGGTGCTGCAGGCACTCGAGGACATTGTGCTCTACTACTCGGCAAAGAGAGGTATGTCAACCTCGCTCCTCTTATTAAGTCTGAGAACTGCAAATAAATACTTACCTAATACCATCAAAGGGCTGAAAATGACGGCGACCGTCCTCTGGAAGACATCCGACTACAAGGCCGACCTGTCTGACTGCCTGGCCGGCATCGACTCGAGCGGCAAGCGGCTGATGGAGAAGGCCACGCTGGACCACATGCGCGTCACCCGCTCAGTCGACCTCAAGGCATCAGAAGGTGAGCACGGGCAGCATCTTCATTGTCTTTTCAACGGAAGGAACGCGTAATCTGACATTTCTGTTTCCCAGGGCTGGAAAAGTTAAAGAGCTTGCAGCTCGGCCAGCTCAAGCTGCAGAAAGAGCAGAAGCGGCTGGCTGACAAGCAGGCCGAGATAGCCAAAGCCGGGCGGGCACTCGCCATCCAGCAGCGCAAGCTGGCGGCGGCCAGCGAGCGTAACGCCGCTGCCAACGAGCAAAACGCCGCTGCCAACGCTCTGAACGCCGCCATCTCGTCCATGGCCGTGAACAGCATCCGCCAGATGTTCGAGGACTATTTCGCGGGCAAGAGCGGTGAGCCTGTTCCGTTCCTACTGAATTCATACCCGCCCATGCTTGGTTGAGCCAGTGTGCTGACGTGCGCAAATCCTGCGCCCAACTGTTCAGCAGCACTTGAGCGCAAGAACGCCAAGCTCATGGTCAAGAACGACCGCCTGACGTCGGCGCTGCACGAGGAGCGGTCGCGCAGCCGCGGCCGGCTCCCATGGGCCGACGCCGAGCCCGCGCCAGCAATAACGCAGGACGAGCTGCTTCAGGCAATGAACCTCCCACCGCCCGCCAGCGACGAAGCAGAGACAACCGACGACGTGGCCAACATCTCCAGCTCTGCCGTCGTGGTGGACCGGCGCGACCAGGGGCGGGCGGAGCAGCTGGTCGGCAACCCGCAGTTCCAGCAGTGGATGGTGCAGGCGAGCTCGACAGAGCTGCTAGTGCACGGACACATGAAGCCAAGCCGCACAAGCGTGTCGGCGCTGTCGCTGTTCAGCGCGGGTGTCGTGCAGAGCCTGCGGCAGGACGCGCGCTTCTGCACGCTGGCCTTCTTCTGCGCCGAGCACGGCGACGCGCATCTCGACCCGCTCGCGGGCGGCGCCGGCATGGCCAGGAGCCTGATCGCGCAGCTGCTGAGCCAGTACGTCTTCGACAGCGCGGACCTCGCGTTTGCGGCGCGCGACGTGGATTTGGCGGCCCTAGAGAGCGGCGCGCCCGACGAAGTCGAGCAGCTGTGCCGGCTGCTCGTCGGGCTGGTGCGTCGGCTGCGCAGCAGGGTCACGCTGGTGTGCGTGCTCGACAGCATCAACGTGTACGACGACGCCGCGTTCATGCAGGACCTGCAGGTCGAGCGCGTGCTGTTCGAGCTGCTGGAGCTGACCCGCGACAAGCGGGTGCAGACCCACGTCAAGGTGCTGCTGACCAGCCCGACCGACACGGCCACCGTCTGGCAGGCGTTTGCCGACAAGGATGTCGTGTCCATGGTTGGCCAGCCCAGGGGGGACAAGCGCTTCGATGACGGCCGCCTGGCGCAGCAGCTGGGCAATGCGTTGGGCGGACGGCGGTGAGAACCCGCAGAGTGTATCGTCCGATTATCTGAAGGCCGTTGAGTGTAACTTTCTGATGGCCAGGTAATTGCCTCAAAGTTCCTATCCGATGTCTATAGGCTGACTTGCCTGCTGCAGAGTCTTTTATTACAGGGCTGCAGGAGACATGGGCCCGGAGCCGGAGCGAGCGGCAATCAAATCAGAGAACCTTACGGAACATGGGGCCAAAAGTAAATGACACTTTCTCTGGACCTGCCTTACGTAAGGACAGTGTTCAAAGCACTGCCTTTTCGCTACAACTTTAGGGGCTTGCTGCTGGATTCTAGCGCTTTAGTCCCTATACGCTAGTGGCCTTGTCCCTAACGCTTGTGTTCTTTTAGCGACGGGCTTATACAGTATCAATGGGTGGAAATTTTGGTGGCACTGTCCTTACGTAAGTCAGGTACAAAGAAATGTTACTGACTTTTGGCCCCATGCTTTGTAAGGGTCTCCGATATTGTGCAGCCCATTTTTGGATCTTAGTCATGTCAGCATTGTATATTGGTTACGAGCGGCTATATCAACAGAGCCGCACTTTATGCACTCTGCTGAGTACCGGCTGGGCCGCAGCCGAGCCTCGATGGGACGCTCCAGGCGTTTATACGAGCGAGTGTGTTCATTAACCAATCTCTTGGGTGACACGAACAGTCTATTTCAATTGCACAGCTCGTTCGTCGGCGAATTTCTAAGACTATGAGAGGCGTTCTCTAGATTAAAGTGGATTGTCTCAGACGAGAATGATGTGGTGAGCACAGGTAATGTTGGCAGTTTACGCGCCCTCTTTGCCACGAGTCAGCCTAGAGTGCGCCTCGGTGCGATGATCGTGAAGTGAAGTTTGTAGAGAAGAGAGGTGGCAGAGGGTGTATATAAACACCCAGCTCGCCCCCTCACTCAAGCCAGCCCGACACAGAGCAAACAACAACTCACAACCCTGCACACAACAAACCTCAACACACTCACTACCTCCCCAATCAACTCAATCAGCCAGTACGTTCACACTCCTCTCCACTCAACTCATGGCAGACTCCCGCCACTAACAACGTGTCAATTATCAAGACATGCGCTTCTCCGCCATCACCGAGACCGCCACGGCCGCTCTCGTCATGTACCTCCCCCTGGCGTCGGCGACCGTCTACCACGCGACGCGCAAGTCGCGCGAGGGCGCCCTGTCGCAGGTTGCCTGGTTCGTGGTTCCCAGTCCATCCCCCATAGTTATCACCCCCGTCAGACCCAATTAGTTGACCAAAGTCTCCAGGTCCAACGGCACGCCCGACGTGTGCAGCCAGTTCACGCAGATCCGCACGGGCGACGGCAGCCCGTGCGGCATCGACTTCTACGTGCAGGAGAACGGGTGGCGCAACGGCCCGTTCACGCTGGAGGGCTGCGGCGGCAATGGTCTGACCCTCGAGCGCTCGCACGCCTTCAACTCCAACTGCAAGTGGTCCAAGGACAAGATCACCTGCTCGGGCGGCGCGGTTATTGGTACCGGTGGTATCTGGGCGTGTTCGTGAGCTGCTTGCGTTAGAGTGTTACTGATAGAGTTGGGACCTTAGAGGTGCAGGGTGATGGTTGGTGAAAAGAGAGTAGTTACGTAGCTAAGAAGATAGAATGTTTGATCCTGTTGCCTTTAAACAAAGATGCCATGCTCTTATACGCTTATACGCGTATTTGTTGGTTAATCCCAGAAGAGTCAGCCCCAGGTCAACCTCCACGATTCCACCTTACCGGGGGCTGAATACTGCGCCGCACACTAATTAGATAGTAGTTCGGAGCCGGGGGCCGAACAGACCGACGTCGTAGTTCAAGCTGAGTGAGCAGGCCGGGTGTTCCGGAAGGAACTTCGCGCTGCTCATGTGAAACACAACCCGGCAGGGGGAACCAGCACCAACGAGCCAATGTCGACGCCCACCCCGCCAACACCAAGAGATAGCAGCAACCTACGCACAACTCGTTAAAGGGTTGCATAATTCTTGGATTATTCCTGTGATTTCAAGAGTTCCAAGTCTCTCACTTCAGACCGTGCTTTTATCCATTTTATGACTGCCAGTGTCCCGATCCTCCTGCACACCCGAGATAACGGCACACCCGAGACAACGAAACCCCCCCTTCGCGCCCAACATGGCCGACACAACAACAACAACAACAACAAACAACGACGACTTCATCCACGTCGTCGTCACCGGCGGCGGAGTAGCGTTCCCCTCACCCCCTCCCAGTCTCCAATCCATCTAACACCCCCCTCTAATCGCAGCCGTACCTCGAATGGGACTTCAACACCTCCGCCATGATCCGCGACACGCTGCCAGCCGCCATCACCCGCCCCGGCGCGAAACCCATCAAGATCACCAAGCACCCGGACAACGTGCAGTGCAACTACGGGCCGTGCAGGCAGCTCATCGAGGGCGTGTGGAACCACCCAAACAACAAAAAGGTCGACCTGGCCGTGCACATCGGCATGAACCCGCCGTTCCCGGGGTTTTACTTGGAGACGCGCGCGCGCCGCGACGGTTTCGCCGCCCTCGGCCACGACGGCCTGCCGTTCCCCGAGGAGCTGGCTGCGCCGGGCGGCCAGTGGGCGGATCTTCCGGCGGAGCTGCGCCCCGGGTTCGATATGCTGCGCGTCAGGGACGAGGTCGCCGCGCGCGTTCCGGTGAGTTGGTTTCTCATCAGCTCATTGTTCCTGTCCCTCTCTTGCTCTCGTTCTGTGCGTGCTCGCTTCCGACACCTTGGATACATGCTGGAAGATCGATCAGTTCGGCTGCTGCATTCTAACTGCATCTTGTAGGGCGCCCAAATCACTGTCTCGGACGACGCCGGCCTGTACTTTTGCGAGTTCCAGCTGCTGACCTCGCTGGCGGCCGTTCGCGATCGCCCGGAGCGCGGACACGCCGTCTTTCTGCACGTGCCCGAGGACAAGTCGGAGAAAGACATCAGCCTTGGCAGGGATGTGGCCGTCGAGTTCATTACTGCGCTTGCAAATGATATGGGACGTTGAGGGGTGATTTTGCGAGCTGCAGGAATTTTGTCTGTCGCTTTTGTTTTCGATTTACCGTCAGGGAAAAGACCCTGCCTTAGTTACCTACAAATGTCACCATATCTGATGACGTTGTTTGTATACGAGCGAGAGCCAAAGAGCCAGTTAATGTACACAGCTATGGGGACTTCCACCCGATTGTTCCTTGATAACTGATTGCACGGGGTTTGAATAAGATCAATGATCATGTATCACCAACCACACCCTCTTAAATTCCAACGCGGGCAGCATGCTCATTTCTGTCGCACCCCGGCCCTGATCACTCTCCATTGAGTCCATCTACATCGTGTCAATACCCAGATCAGCGGTAAGCCGTGACACTTGGCTCAAAAATGTTCTGATGTCTTCTCCACGCTGGCTCTGGGGGGTTTGGTGGCAATGATCTAGCAGCACTTTGAGCAGCTTGAAACGCTATTCCACTTCTTTTTTGTCGTCATAGTGTTCGTAATCAGATATGGAAAGACAATTCCCCTTGGTTTGCGCATCAATGTGCGCACCGTGCTGAAGCAACAGACGGACGACCCCGAGCTGGGCCGCAGAGTCTTCTTTGTATCGATATTTTGTGTAGGTGCTTGCTTGGTACAAAAGGCTTCCACCGGGATAGGAGTCGGGTAAATCTTCTCCGGACAGATACCCGGTCCTGATATTTGTGCCTCGGTTGACATCCATTCCGCGTTCCAGGAAGATCGGCAGCAGCTTTAGCATATCTGGAAAGTCGAGTGGCGATAATAGGGGCTCCAATGTGAAGTCTGGGTCCGCACACAGGTCTGTGTCAATGGAAAGGTCAAACAGCTGGCGGATAATCTGGTCGGCGATCTCAGTATCTAGTTCTGATAGGTTTACTGAACGAAGAAATTGTCTCGCTATTGCAGGGCCCTGGCCTTGAGAGGTTATTGTGTTTCGGTACTCTTTCGTGTGCAGGAGCGCCAATAGAGACTGATATTTTTGCCTAGAGCGCAAGCGGTCAACCAACCCATTATAAAATCCCGCACCCTCTTCGACGAGGAGTTTGAGAATGGCCGGTTCGTCTGAAACGCCCCACCAAGCGTAGCACTCCAGCAGCTTTGAAGGGTCTGCTTGAACACTAGCTGTGGCCATTAGCGGCTTGACAAGGTCTGTGTGACCCAGAATGCAGACGAGGTGGAGGGTCGTCGAAAAGGGGTTGTCCTCGTGTAGTAAGTTCGGGCTGGCGCCATTGGCGAGCAGCAAGGTCGCAGTTGAAATGTTTCCCTTCACTATGGCTAGAAGGAGGAAAGTGAGCTTTCCATAGGGCGCGCCTGCAAACACATCAACGCTTGCCCCGCAGCTTAGCAGCCGCTCGACAACGTCGTCGAGGCCTCTCCAGGCGGCGAGGTGAAGGGGAGCTAATGATTCAATACGAATGATGTCGGTTTCGTCATAAAATTCCGAATCGTCTCAAGTTCTGAATCATCATAATCTAGAAAGCCGAGTTTGGTGGACATGGCGCTCTCGACTGCTCGAGACCGAATTGTCAACTGGCAGACATCAAGTTGGCCGAACGCGCACCACTCGGGGCAGAAGCTTCCCCATGATGTAGTTGACTAGTTGTGGTAGTTTTCATGCCGCTGAGCGGCGATGTGCCCAAGAACTTTTCCGCGAGAACTGACTTGTGGATTGGCGGGAGGCGTGATTGCGACGCGCAGGCTTGGGTATGGGGTGAAAGAAAAAAGAAGTTGAAGGTTGGGCAGTCGCAAAAAATGACCGCCATATAATTATGCTGTGGGTCCGTGGCAGGGTGGATTCTTATCGGGATATAGACAATTCATGACTTATCTATGGTGTCAATCTTGACATCCGGGCCGTTCAAAGTTCGGGTGTGTGGAGCGGAGCAGCCGGCATGTGATGTGATGTGCCAGTTATAGGGTCGAGGTAGTTAGCCGGCAAGCTCGAAAACCTTACAGCCGAGCTTGTTAGAGACCTACGGCTCTACATCTCTATACGACGCAATCCTGCCATCTTCCCCAACTTAGACCGATCGGACCATTTCCCAGACCGTAATTATAGGAGGAAGCCGTGGAAGGCTTTTTTTAAGCTCATTCAGGAACGATTTTAGACCAGAGCCTGGATCATACAAGAGATAGTCATTACAAAGTCGGTTACGATCCGCTACGGCGGTTCCGAGATTCCCTTCAATCTGCTCAGCTTCGTAGCCATCCATATCTTTCAAAACTCCTGAACAGGGCATCACTCAGCCTTTTGCAAAAGACAAAGACTTCTACAACGGAAGTTTCGAGACGGGAAAGTATCAGAGACAAGGGAGTTCCACCCCCGATTTAGGGCTAATGCCCCTATTTAGTTGATCAAACAGACCTTGTCACACAGCTGTGTAGCTCCCGACTTCGTAATCTTGAGACCGCTTTTCGGCCTCCTGGGTGCCGTTGGTAGCGCCACACAGCCGCGGCACGTCCTACGCGGCACCGCTTGATTGCAGCTGATTGCAGTTTCTCATTTGTAATGGGAACAGATCGCGTCGCAAGCACAAAGGGTGAGGTCTCGGTCAGGCCAGGACTCCACTAATCACCTGACTACCACTATACTACCTTGTAGGCACTAGTACCTGAGCAGGTACCTGGCATCTTGAAGCAGACCATCTGCTGACTGAGGATGACCAGTATTGTGACCTCGGGGTTTCGGGACCCTCTCTGGCTCCCCGCAAGTGCGCAACTGAATCGCAAATACGACGTATTCGCTTGAATACCCCGGCCATACCGATGTTGTCGGGCAAGGGAATCAAACCGCCTATTTGGCCAGCTGTCGGTGAAGCTCGCCACATATGGTCCTCAGTTCTAGGCCTCTAACAGTTCACTCGACCATGGCAACCTAGCAGGTAGCCAGAGCATATGACTACTAAGATAGTACACACAGAGAACAGTTCGGCAAGTAACCTAGGCCCCCGAGGCTTAGGACTGGCCACTGCTCGTCAAAAAGACATCTTGGTATCATCATACACCTCAACACACCCTGCTCCTACGTCAATAGATCTGAGAAGAGCCCTGGGCAGGAGATGCTTGTAATTCCAAAATCCGGGATATCTGTCGAGAGTCCGGAACAACAGTTGGCACATCCTCTTTCAAAGCTCCCGACCACCATCTCGACATGTGTGTTGTAGCCCATCCGGCTAGCCGCCAGAGGGCAGCGGAGATGATGTAGCAGCCGTAAAGGGCATCCGAACGGCCCGATGGCTACGCTGTGGCAGATACGCTGCTACGTAGTGCCTGTGAGCCCGTAGCCACAGCAGGTCAAAACTCGACCCCTCTAGCATCATCTAGCCCTTCTTCATCCTCATCTATAAGCTCAAGACCGTCAACGGAATCCTCATCGTCCACTTCCTCGCCACTGTCGTCTCCAAACGCCAAATGCCGAGCCTTTACACGGACAGGACCTGTCAGAACCGCCGTCGGAGCTCCTCTCTTGATCCAGCCGGTCCCACGGCTTCGAATTACCGAGTAGGCAACGGCAAAAATTTCCTCCTCGAGGACCCGCATCTGACGGCTCCGTTCTCGGGATCGAGAGATAGTGGTGCTAAGCTCGGGATCAAGACCGCTGATAGGAACCGGAACCCCTAAGACCTCAGCCACTGGAATCGTGACATTGAACTCTTTCGTGGACGACACCGAAGATGAAAAAGTCCAGAGCGCATCGTTGGTCGTCAAAAACCCCGTCACTAGGTATGCCTTTCGACCGTCGCAGTCGTCCAGGATCTGGTTCACGTCTCGAGCGTAGAGTTCGTTCCGCATCAGTTTCTCAAAATACTCCTTCGGGTTCGCGAGCGTATAGCGCTTGACTTCTTTCGAGTCGAGCTTCACCGTCGCGTCATCGCCCCGGCCCGCGCCGATGCCGAAGAGAGCCATCAGCGACGCCTTCAAGCTCGCATCTCTCGCATTGCGCATAAAATCGGCCTGACTCGCCGACTTGGAAGCTGGGGGTAGAATGTCAGGGATGACTTGGTTCGTGTTGTGACTTGGCTCCACATCGCCGCCCAACGGCTCTTTTGGCGCGTATCGTTGGAGCGGAAGATACTTGTTTGCCACCACCCTGCACATCATCTTTGGGATCTCGGCGGCCGAGCATGGCTCGCTGAGGAGGAAGTACCGGCGCTGCTGCTCCATCATCTCGTGAGCAAGAAAGGGCGAGATGGGGTGAAGGTTTGCTGCGAAAGAGGGGTTCAAAACGAGCACGGTGCTTCGAACATTGTGATTGGACTCAAGTGCAGCAGGTGGCACGCCACTAGACCAAAACCATCCTCGTCGTCAGAGCATCAGCTGATATCCGTCGTTGGGGAACATTCCAGACGGAATATCGCGCAACGTGCGTCGTGGATCCGTGCTCAGCGGCGTCTTTCTTCCGACTTCGAGACGATCAGTTGGGTCCCCATTACCGACGTAGCTTCAGCATTCGCAGGATTCAGAGCACTATATCCGGAGACCAAAATGAACCACCACGAAGGTTCTACAACAGCGCCGCTCCGGGTCGCCATTCACGCAGAGCCGGCGTTGACAGCTTCGCCAAACCTCGGCCAACCTATCTGGGCCGTTTCTATCGACATCGACGCCGAGCGCCTACCCGAGTCTTTTACTCTCCGAGATCCCTTAACACCAGTCGAAAAATCCGAGTGTGCTTGGTATCTTCAGGGTTACGCTCAGCAATCACCTTTCTCCGTCACTCGTGCAGAGAAGGCGGCGGCGCTAGTTGCTTCATACCCCAGGAGCATTATTTCCCAGCTGGAACTACGCAAGACGGTTGAAACCCGCGTCACCGGCGGCGGGAAGAAGTCGGTACTGATCGAGGTATCCGAAGGTACTGTCTCCGCGGACAGCACCGTTCATCAGCTTTGGTGGGAGCTTCTGGAAGATGGGAAGAATTGGGATCCCGAGGGCGTTTCTGAGATCGACATTCGCCTTCGGAGGCTCCTTGAACATGGTGATCCCCAAGTTGCGAAGGAGCCAGGAGTGCCCATTCGAGTCCACACGTGGCCAAGCGCGGCCGATTTCCAAACCGTCAATGTCTTGATGGTGGTTGCCCGGGACCTGAGCGAGGGATCCGCCTCGTACCGAGACATCAGCCCGTTCGTGTCCTCCGGCATCCTATCGCGCATCAGGAGTCACCTCAAGGAGATCAACAGTCCTGTTCAACTTCGCCTCGAAATTGTTCGCCCGGGCACTTTTACCGCCTTAGAAGAGCACCTGGAGTCAACCAGGGATCGACTCGGCACCGGATACTATGCTATTGTTCACTTTGACATGCACGGTGCCGTCAAGATGCGAAAGGGAACCAAGACAAAAGCGGCATACCTATACTTCGACCACCCCCAGGAGAATAGAAAGGTAGCCGTGGATGCTGACAGGGTGGGACGTCTGCTGCAGACACACCAGGTCGAGATCGCAGTACTAAACGCATGCGAATCAGCTCGAGCAAACGCCGGAGACGACGCAAATATTGCCAAGGTGTTTTACCGCCACGGAGTCTACAATGTCCTCGCCATGTCGTTCAAGGTCTCGAGCCACGCTGCCGAGATCTTCTTAGGGTCCTTCTACCACTCGTTACTGGTCCTGGGACAGCCGTTCTGGCAAGCTGCCGCCACAGCCCGCGTCGCCTCGCGCGAATCTCCCACTCGCCATGCGAGATTTGGCTTGGATGTTTCTGTCACGGATTGGTTTATTCCGGTCACTTACTCGTCCGGCGTAGACATACAAGTCGTGCAGCATGAGAATGACAAACCCACCGAGCAAGACGCGTCCTGCTACCCTAAGATTTCGCCCGCCCACATTGATGGTGACGGTCCCTCGCAGGTATTCGGCCGCGAGTTCGATCTCCTTCGCCTTGAAAAAGCGATCGCACATCATGGCCGGGTGTATTTGCACGGCCCGGCCGGTGTGGGAAAAACCGCCCTCCTCCAATTCGGCTGCACCTTGTGGCGGGAGACTTTCTTCACAAGTGCCGTTGTATACTTGGATTTTGACTCGGCCGAACTGCAGACTGCAGGCGCGGTCTTGAAACACATTCTCCGTCAGCTTTTGGCACACGGAGGGGACCCAAAACTAGGTGCTCGATTCTGGACACTCGAATCCCAAGAACTTGAATCATGGGACATCGAATCACTTGAACAAGCCGTTGTTGAGATCTTGGCAGATCAAACCGTGCTACTGGTTCTGGACAACCTGCACGCCGCCTTTTCGATTCTCCCACCCCCTTTGTGTCCAGGCGCGCTTCCTGAGAAAAACGCTCAGGACATTGGCGATATTCTCCAGCGGCTGTTTGAGCCCAGCAACGTGCCCAGTGCTAACCATCGTATCGTTCTGGCCGGCAGCCGGGATGATCTCTCCTTCCTAAAGCCCAACTTCTCAACGTGGAACGATGTGCGACCCATCCAACTTCGCCCCCTGGACCTGGCGGCAGGAATGGAGCTCGTCCAACATGTTATCAGGCGGAGCGGATTACTCACGGCGGCCCCGAATCATGCAGATCTCGACACAATGGAGCTCCTTGTTTCGCTCCTTGATGGCATGCCTGCTGCGATACATGAGGTGCTGTCGTGGGCCAAGTTCTCAGACGTCCGGCTGGAAGACCTTTTTGATTTTGCTCATCGCGACAGGATGAGGCCGTTTCCTGATGGGCCCGATGACGAGCTCGACAAAATCCCGGACTGCCGTCTCTTGACCCAAATAACCAACTTGCTATACCTCCTTCCAGACCGCCTCGCAGCGCCACTCATCCTTCTCACCAGCTTTTGGCGCAAAGGTCCAGTGGTGATCTCTCTTTGGGACGACGTCATTCGCAACCAAATCGATATCGATGAGCGTTCCGCTACGCACGCGATCGAGATTGCCGTAGATCGAGGTTTAGTCCGACGCGGTCCACAATGCAGCATTGAATGGATTAGCCCCCTTCTTTCCCTAGTCGCACCGAGAATTCGCTACGTCCTGCAGAAAATCAAAGACGCCACAGATCGAAGCATGACAGCAGAAGTTTTGACGGACGAAGACAACGCGGTCTTGATGTTCTTCAAATCGAAGACAAACAGTATCAAGGCCTCCAATATCACTTGGAATTCCACTGGCGGGACTGCAGACAGGACTTTCATGGAACTCCACGAATTTCACGAATGGTATTCCAATGCTGTAGGCGTCCCATACTGGATTGCAGTCTCGAGGTCTTTTGAGGGGGGTATTGATGTGGGAGACATGCGGCCAAGATACGCCCCGATGTTCTTCAACATGCTCACCCTGGTCAATATGTCCTTGGCAATCCCGGACACTCACAATTGGCCTTGGCACCTGTTAAGCACCTTCATCGACAATTTCGTCGTCATTGCAACGCCGACAGAGTTCAAGATGGCGGCTGATCGTTATGAGCAGCTCTTGCGGAAGTTTATCGATTTGAACGGCGGACACGCCATCTCCCCAGATTTACAGGCGCCTGTCCTTCATACTATACAGTTCCTCATCCGCGTTCGACGGAAGCTTGGCCATGACAGCTCGGAAGGGCAACGAACATCGCATCAAGACTTGCACCAGCTAGCCGAAGATATTCTCGCCAGCTCGGAGGAGAAATACGGCCCCTTTGAGGGTTATGCCTCTCTCTATGAGAAGGGCTATATCCTTCGTAACAGGTTTATCGTCGCCGCAATCAACGGAGAGCGACGACCCGAGGTTCTGAAAGCACTTAATGAAGACTTTCTAGAGGTTGACGAGGCGACAGGCCGGGCGCTTGACGCTGTCATCAGAGGACAAGAGGAGGTTCCGGCAACCTCTCAAAGCGAGGCAGACAAAGATGCTGCCAACGAAGGGATAGCGGCACAAGGACAACCCGTTAGTCACAGTGTACCAAATGCCACCCCCGGCACAATTTATTCTTACCAGCTGCTAAAAACTTACCACGCCACGCGCCGAGATATGGTGACCAGCCTCATTGACTTTGTTCAAAATGCGCGGGAATTGGATGCTGCGGAATCAGCGAAATTGGAGGCAGCACTCGACCGCATGAGCCAAAACTTGAGGCAAATCAAAGAGGCAGGCGAGAAAGGCGGCCTGATGAGAGGAATAGATAGAGATCCGCAATCCATGCCGCCAGGGGGCAATATGGCCACTGCATGGCGGAAGTATGATGCGAATCCGCTGGCACGGCTACAAGATCTCGAAAGCGCACTCGACTCGGGGGAATGGCTGAGCGCCATCGAGCACCACCAGGACCTGCTCCGTAAAGGTCTCGAAGAACTGGACCTCGACGAAGTCATCCTGCATATCGACCGCATCCTGCAGATTTGCAACGACGACCCTATCTTCCAGTCCAAAACAGACGAGCTAAAGCGGAATCGCGAGTACTGCGTCCTACTGAGGGCATTTTTGCGCCAACTGAGGTCATTCACCCCACAGAGCCACTCGGAAGCGTCGGTACAGGCTCGGGATGCAGTCACCGGAATGCTGGAGACGTTGCAGTCCTCGGGAGGTGATTCTTCCCGAGCAGCCGAGATACTGACGCTCAATAGTCAGATGTGGGATATGGAGGCGCGTCACGGCAGGGGAAGCGATTATTTCACGGAGGTCATGGCCAACGACACAGAGCAGAAGAAACTCATGAGACTACTCATCAAGCACACCGGAGATACGGAATACCTCGAGAGATTCACGGCCTTCTACATCAAAGTCATGCAGATCCAGCTGGAGATCCGGCAATACGAGCTCTCCAACCAGCTCGACAGCGCATTAGAGCTCCACGCCGAGACGGAGGAGCTGGCCAGCCACGAGTTCGGTCCGTACCTGATCGACGCCGACCAGCTCCCCAGGGACAAGAAGTTCCTGACTTGGAAGCGCGACTGGAACGCCTCCGTTCTGGCCTGGAAAGACGCCGTCGTGGCCGACGATTACGAAGAAGCTCGCGCACAGCTGATTATGTCGAGACGGCTCAAGGCCGACCCGATAGCGAGCGAAGTCGAAGGGCTTGACGACGGGCTTTTCCAAGAGCGGGTGCAATCTACCGAGCGCTTTCACTGGTTTCATCTCCTCGGAAAGGCCAAGGAAGCGTTCCAAGCAGAGCGCTACGAGTCGGCCATCGCACAGCTTGATTCCATGGTCGCGCGCTGTTCACGCTCGACGAGTCCAAGTCGACACGATGAAGACGATGACGGAGACAGAAAAGGTGATTTCTCGCACCTTCCGGAGGCAGAAAGGACCGAGATGGTCAAGACGGCGAAGCAGATCCGTGCCTTCGCGGACTGGAATGATCGGTACCATAAAGGTTACCTGCGATTTATTGATGGGGACTATGAATCCGCTGCTACCGGGCTACAGAAGCTCCTGGACGATTATGCGGCTGGAATGTTTGTCGATGCAGGATCCGAAGTGACGGAATCCGTGCTCGAAACAGCCCGAGTGGCGTGCCTGATGGCTTCTACTAGGCGCGATTTGCTGGCGAACAGGTGGGAGGATTGCATAAGGAGGTGCGACGAGCATCTATCGTCGAATGTCTCGCCGAACAACAACCCGAGAGAAAACAACCTCATCATCGTGACGAAGGAAGACGCAGAAATCGCCTTGCACAACAACGAGTATCTCAAGGCCGAGTTTGGATTCGACTACGACACGGCCCTGCAGCACATTGGCCGGCTCGACCGGATTATGGAGCATCGAGAAAGCACCCCGGAGGTTGACAGGTCAACCTCAGCTGCGGGCATATCGAGGGAAATTCTTACCGCGATGCGGAGTCAAGTCGTGCAAAAGAACCAGATCATGCTCACGTATGGTCCGGTTGCGGGGCGCCAGTTTATTCTAAATGCGAGAGCCGTGATGGGGTTCCAGCCACAGTTTAGGCCCTAACATCCCTAGACCTAGGTACGTACAATACCTAGATCTTTGAGGACGGCATACAGCCTAGCCGTGGTGCTGACATGATATGAGCTAGTTCTTCAATATATTTAACACTTCCGGTGCCATTTAGTCGTGATTAGCACTCTCAGTTGCCGTGGCACTGCCATGAAGCATTCCTACAATCTCATCCCACGCACGTCCATTGTTCTTATCCCGCAATTGCAAGAGATGTGAGGAATACCCTTGAACGCGCGATCTTAGCTCTCTTAGCCTCAGAGTGGTGACGGTATAATTCAAACCATCCGGGGTTATGCACTGGGCCATCACATCATGTACCATCCCAAATTTAGACATGGGATAATATACCATCTCGGATTTTAGGCTGGAACGTCCTATACCATCCTAGGGGTATATACCAGTACATTTTGGGCCCCAAATCCGGGGTCGCTAGCCCAAGACTCTGTCCATTCTGCAAAATACATAAATCATAAGCGCCCAGAATCCTCTCATATAACCAGGCTATTATATACATTCCATCGAAAGGCAAATTTTGCCGGGGGAACTGAAAACGGGCCTCTGAGGCTGTGCAGCGGCCGGGTGTGGGATCGCCCTAGCTCAGGGAAGAATCAGGGAAAGCTCAGGACGAATCAGCCACAGCTCACCCCAGCTCAGGGCTACGAACGAAAAAGGAAATTTCATGTGCCCAAATTCGTCTCATACAACTAGGCTGTTTTACCATCGCGATATCGTCCACAAAGAGCATGCTAAGTCTGGGTGTTCGGAGAAATTCACTTCCCACCACAGATTTCCCAGAGTCTTTGCTGTCTTCGCCATCGCAGTCTTGATGTTCTCTCGGCCTCTTACGGCTATGTAACTTCGTGTCCAAGTGGTGTCAAAACGGCTGCCCAGGGTCGATGAGGCGCGAGCGCTCAAAGTCGATCATCATGATGCAGCCCGTCTCCGAATTCCACAGCAAGTTGGGCGACCGAACGTCAGTGTGCGCGACGTTATGTTCCGACCATCTTCAGGGACGATTCCGTCTTGAGGCCCAGTTACATGGTCCATATTGCGCGCGACCTAGGAGCCCTGAGGCTCGGTAGCACGGGCGAGATTGTCGAGACAATGGCTATTCTCGGATGCCGTAGCCGAACAAGGGCTTTCTTCTCCAGAACTAAGGGCGAAGCTAAGCACATATTTCGTCAGTGTAGTGTGACAAGCACATCTTAAATCACAACAAACTCGCACGGAAAGCTATACGACTCCACCTGGTAGTCTTATGCGACGAATTGGATTTGGTTATAAAGGTTGGTGACGATGACATAGCCTCCATCTTGCTTATGATCCCAGCACATATGGGAGAGGATCGCGAGTTGAACTTTATGGGAGCCTACTTCGACAAAACTAAGGCAAACATAGTCAGAAGCATGTCCCGCATATTCGCAGAATCCCCGGGCAGATTTCGACGAGTGGATGTGCAGTTTACTAATCCCTTCGAGGCGGGATACATGTGGCTGACGTTGGTGCTCCGGATGCTGTGCTGGTTGGCGCTGCGTAACTTCCACCCGAGCGACGTGCAACTGTCCAGAATCGATCTCATGGGCACCCGCCTACCAGTGTGCATCAACTGACGAGTACAGAAAAAGAATTGAAATGAATTGATTACAAACCCAGCCCGCAAATCCTACACCTCTATTTGCCCCCAGACAATAATTGAAGGGTGAAAAAGAAACATGACAGGTCTAGCCATCTAACAACCATGGGATGTAACATAACCCCTTCTGACGTGAACACGTGGAGAAGAGAAGAAACGAAGGATGAAGTAGCACCAAGTGACAGGGATTTCCATCTGATAAAGCAAGGCTTCCCTGTACTCTAACCAACCACAACGCTCCGCGCCATCTGATAAAAAGTCTAGGCACGAAAAGCTTGTCGCGTGTGCGTCACGCGTGGGCCAGCGTCGTGTTGGAGGAGGAGCCATGCCATCGCCCTCCGGCCAACCAGAATGCAATCCGTCATCTGATAAAAAGTCTAGGCAGGAACGAGTGGGGCCGAGACACGGAGGAGTGCAAGGTTCTCTTTCGGAATGGCCGAGAGCGGATCTAAGAACTGAGCCGTGATCGGCCGACTTGGCAAGTTCCAGGCTTTCGGCTGACAGACCAACAGGCAACAGCGTATAGGCAGTTGACGTTTAAGAGACGTAATTGGGGGGCGGAATATGGGGAATTTGTTCACTTCCTTGGCGTTATCATGTTAATGTGAACTTTAATGTAATTACAGCAGGGCTGAGATCGGCGGTGAAAGGGCCGTCACGGATAAGATTTGCTTGTTCTTTCCCCGCTTGATGTTTCGGCTTTGGTGTCGTATTGGTTACCTTAGGTAGCTCGGTTTCACGAATCACGACCAACTCTTTGTCAAAGAGTTGCGTTTTTGCGCCGTCAAATGGGACAGCCTTTAACGACGTGGAATGCAATATAAATGAGCAAATAATTACAGAGAACAACAACTGTATCGGCATATATATGTTTGAACTTGGAACAGGACTCTCCACAAGACGAAGTATAAGACGATGTATATTTTATACAGTCGAATCGTCGGAAGAATAATTTAGCCATTTTAACTACGTGCTATGTAATCCAAAATCCGGACCTCAACCCAACAGAATCCCGTATTTCTGCCCAATTATATCCTGAAGAAAAGCAACTTTTAACACCCACCCCTGATAATGCGTGCACACCACCATCACAAGCTCGCAACGCCGTGCTCGCCGTCCTTGCGGCCAATGGCGCGTAGCCTGGGGCCCCAGACCCACAGCAAGAGTGGAATGGGGAAGGCGAGGGCGATCCAGAGGAAGCCGAGCAGGCTGTTACCCCAGCCGTAGCCCAGGGCATCGTACAGCTTGGGGGCGAAGATGGGAAAGACGAAGGCGAGCGTATACATGGGGAGGCGGGTGGCGGCGCCGGCCGACGCCGCGTGGTCGCCGAACTCGTCGAGCTGGTACGCCATCAGCGACTGGCTGAGCAGAAAGCTGCCCGCGTTGAACACGAGCACCCCGGCGTCCACCACGGCCCAGTGCACCACGCCCTCGGCCGCCCAGCCGTACCAGAACAGCCCCGCCGCCATCAAGATCATGCCCGGCACGAAGTTGGGCAGCCGGAACTCGGGCTGGCCGCCCACCGCTGCGAGCTGCTCGGACGTCGGGGCCGGCTCGCCGCTGCTGCGAGCGGCCTCCGCGACGCGCCGCCGCTCGCGCCCCACCAGCTTCCTGTACGTCCAGTCCATCAGGTAGCCGCCGCTCTGGGTGGCGGCGATGCAGCCAATGGTGATGGAAATGTAGTGCAGCGAGGCCGCCAGGTTGGTCTGGCCATATCTGTGGATCCAAAGCGTGGCTAGCGTAGACAGCATGATGCTGTAGACGCCAAAGTCAAAGGCGATGATGGTGCACACGATCTGGATGATGGGCCGGTGCACGAGCATGCGGACCGGCCGCATGAGGTTGGTGCCGAGCAGCGCCAGGTAGCCGGAGGGTAGTGCGAGGCGCGGCCGGCGCCACAAGAGGCCGAGGCGCGGCGCCGTCGACGCAGGTCCACCAGCCTGTGCGTTCTCTTCCGCCTCCTTCAGCCGGCGCAGCAGCACGGGCGTGTACGACTCGGGCACGACGACCAGCACCACGAGCGTCAGCACGCCGCTGAAGATGCACACGATCCAGAAGGTCCACTGCCAGCGCACGTACTGCGTGGCGATGCCGCCGACCACGGGCCCGAGCGACGGGCCCAGGTACGGCAGCACCTGCGCGATTGCGATGGACATGCCGCGGTCCTTGGCGCGGAACATGTCGGCCATGATGGGGCCCGTGAGCTGTGTATATAGGTAGCGTAAGCATATACGCTCACGCAAGAAAGTAAACAAGAACCGAAGCAGAGAACATACCGTAACACCAGCACTAGCCCCAGCGCCCGCCAAGAACCGGCCGACAATCATCAACGCCGTCGAGTTGCCAACGGGACACAGGGCGTTCCAGAAGACGAAAAACAGCTGCGCCGCGAGCCAGACGTGCTTGCGGCCGTGCATCTCGGCGACGCCGGCCACCAGAAACGGGCCGAGCCCGAGCCCGAGGAAGTACGTCGACAGCACGAGCTGCGCGGCGGCCTCGCCGATGCCCAGGTCCGCCATGATGTCGTCCAGCGACGCCGCGATCATGCTCGCCGACATGATGGCCACCAGCTGCCCCACCGAGATGAGGATGCCGATGCACACTTTGCGCGGCGTGCGCCAGTTGTACGGGTCGCGCGGGTCGGACGGGCTAGACCATGTCGCCTGTTTATGGTTAGCTGGTGAGAGAGAGAGAGAGAGAGTGGGAGAGAGACGTAGAGTTTCAGGGGTTGGGCACGGGAGAGCTTACGCCGTAGCGCTCCTTGAGCTGCTGCAGCCGCGCGAGCTGGACGGCGCTGATCGACAAGACGGTCGTGGTGGCGTCGCTGCCGCAGCTACTAGTTCTTATTTCAGCAGTGGTGTCGTCGATGGTTGGGGGTTCTTTTTCTCCGAGACCGGTGGTGAGCTTCTCGGCGGCAAGGTCGATGGCTGTATTGACGGCTGCGGCTTGGGGCGGGCGGGCATCTTCGCCTTTATCGGGGGTAGGGGCTAGGGGCGACATTGTCTTTGTGGGACTGTGCTGTAGGGACTGGGTTGGAGACAGAACAGTTGTCTCGAGAATCAGATAACCTTGGCTCTTATACAGAACATGTTGATGATGATCAAAGTCGTAACTCCGAGGACCCCAATGTGTTGTCCGTTCGGCCCCCGAGCTCAATGCGACGCAGTGACTCACGGCTCCGGATATGTCTTGTCTTGATGCCGCTGGTGTTGGTCAGTGTTGGTCTCAGGGAATAAGATGTTCCTGGAATACGAGTCGGGGTGTCAAGGCCGTCGTGGTATGTGATCGACAGACCGGGGTGCGCGTTATCAGATGGGATTTTCTTGCGGCTGTTGATGGGCCTGGCCATCGCTAGTCTCGTTTTGTGCGTACATGGACGCCCGGCAAGGATAAGTCGGTATGGAGTCGATCCTACGGCACGTCAGCCGGGTCCGCTTTCGGCGTTGCACGCCATGCCATTCCGGCACCTCGATTCCCACGCTAAGTAGAGCGTGACTCAAGCTGCGGCGCAGGTGCCAAAACCGGAAGGTGTCTGCAGACGCCTGGACTGCATTCGCACTAGCGGGCCCAAGACATTGTTGACGACATTGAATTACTTTTGCGTTCGGCAGGCAACAGCGTGTTCCGGCCATTATTTTGAAGAGCTGTGCTTAGGCAGAGTTTCTGAAATCATTTCTTGTCATAGAGCGATCTAAAGTTCTTAGGATTTAAAAGCAATAAAGCTCAAAAGGGTACGATGGTCAATATTTTCTTGTTGCGTCTAGTATGACCCAGAACAGAATTTTGTCTGAAGGTGTGAACTTGCTCGTTCAACTAAGCTATCAACCGTTCAACCACTATCAGCCTTTCAACCAATGTTTCTTCAGATCAGATATCCAATTGAGCTTGGTAAAGAACCCGTGAGAATGCCGATTGCAGGTTATCCCAGACACCCAAGCCCCCTGTCTCCATATTTAGACCATATTTCCACTGCAATGCTTTGGCTTTTTGTTTACCATGCCTGCCATATGCAACAAGTAGGAGGTGCTGCTTTAAGTTGCTCTTGGAAGATTCACCATGACTTTCGTAATGATGTGTACAACAATATTCTAATGAAGACACGCCAATTACCCCGAGCTCATGCAATAACGAGATGATGTTCTGCTCATCACGTTTACCGCCTCTGGGGTGGACTATGGATAGCCACAGAGCATTTAATGAGCACTCTACCATGCTGCAACACAATTATACCAACTGAAGATGCACCTCCTCACTTGGCATGCCCTTGGCGGAGGCTGAGGGGAGCCGGCTGGACAGGATTCGGCAGCCTCATTCTGCCAGTCGACGGCAGTTGGCCCGTGGCTCGACCAACCATGTAATCAGCACTGTCTCCCACATTGATAGCTGCCAATCACGGCGCGGTGATTCGTGGGTAGAATTGCCGCTCTCGATGACATGACGGCTAAAGTTTCGGCGGGTCGGTCGAGCCAGCTCCGCAACTGCAAATGTCTTGAGCCGGGAAAATTGGCCAGCAGCATGGCCGAGGCCCCTCACTTGTGCGCGCCGGCCCGTGGCTACAAATGGGGAGACGTGGGCCTCGACGCCCGCGGTGCTGAGCTGCCGTTGAGTCCTGACCTTACGATCCCAACGACGACGACGACGACGACGACGACGACGACGACGACGACGACGCGCGAACCAGAAGCCATGTATTCGACCGTCCTCCTCGCGGTTGCAGGCCTCGCCTCGCAGGCCACGGCCGACTGCACGCGGGCGACGCTGCAGGATATCACGGCGGGATACCTGGCGGCGCTCACGGCCGGGAAGCCGACAGGAATCTCGGCGCTGTCCTCGGGCACGGTGGCGTACGTGGAGAACAACGCCGAGACGGACATCAGCAAGGGCGTGCTGTCGCAGGGCATCAAGATCGACTTCAACCGCACCATCTACGACACGACGCAGTGCGCGTCGTACACGGAAGTCGTGGCGACTTCCAAGCACGCGTACGTCATCGGCGCGCGGCTGGCCGTGACGGACGGCAAGATCACAAAGATCGACACCAACGTGTGCGACGACGGCGACTGGCTGTTCAACGCGGCCGGGTCGCTCAAGTACAACCAGCAGGAGGCGTGGGACGTGATCCCCGAGGCCAAGCGCGACTCGCGCGACGTCATCAAGGCCGCCGGCGACGCCTACATCGACGCCTGGGGCGACTCCAAGGTCAACCCGCCCTTCAGCAAGCAGTGCGCGCGCCTCGAGGGCGGCTCCTACCTGACGGGCAACTGCAAGCTCAACTTCCCGCCGCCCTTCAACATCTCGCGCCGCCTGTACACCATCGACGAGCAGTACGGCGCCGTCGACGTCTTCCACAACTTCCCCTTCCTCGACAAGGCCATCGCCCGCGACCCCGGCACCGAGACCAACAACTTCTTCCGCGTCGAGGCCGGCCAGATCAAGTACATCCACGAGAACACCGTGTGCTCCAAGAAGAGCTGTGCCAAGTAGTTGGGGGGGGGGGGAGGAGGATCAAAAGCAGGGGGGTGTTCTTTTCTCTGATTTTGGAGGGGTATCGTACAAATGCAGGCAGAGTTATTTAAATACAAAGACACAAGAGCGCAAACGGAAATAATCATCGTATAAACTTCAAGGGGGGAGAGTTAAAAATCCAAACCATTGAATCTCGCCGTCGCTCAGCGCTCTGATAAACACCGCTCGGGCGGGCAACAATACCCAAATAATTAATTGTTGGACAGGGCGCCAGTCACAGAAACTTGGTGCCAAAGTTCTTGGTGGCGTACTCCTCAAACGTGAACGCATCAAACTTGCCGCCGGTGCCGTACAAGATCCCGCCATCGCCCCAGACAGCGGCAAAGGACTTTGGGTTCGCGAGGTTGAGGGCCATGGCCTTGATGCGCTGGCCCGCGCGCTTCTTGCCGAAGCCCGAGTTGATCTTATCGGCAAGCTCGCCGTCGTTGCCGCCGTAGTGGCCCTTGAGGTCAAAGTACTTCTCGCCGTTCTTGAGCTGCACGACCCAGGCGTCGTCCATGCCCAGCCACACGGCCTTGATGTCCGAGTGGTGCTGCCAGAACCACCGCTCGCTCAGGTCCGCCGGCACGCTGCGCACGCAGTTGTTGGCGCTGGTGGCCAGGAAGAAGTGCCCGTTGGCCCCCAGCGACACGTACCGTGGGCACCCCGACTCGGTCTTGTCCTCGCCGCTGGCTCTCTGCCGGTGCTTGGCGAGCCACCGCGCGAGCTCCGGGTAGTCGGGCAGGAACGACACGTCCTTGCAGTGGCCGCCCTGGTGGTAGTGGCAGTAGTACGAGTCCGACGTCCCGAGCGCAAACGCGCGGATGCCCCCGCTGTACCCGATGAGCGACAGGGCCTTGAGGCGCAGCGCGTCCGCCTTGACGCGCAGTGTCTCCAGCTTGCCGTCCGGTCCCCGGCTGTCGTGCTCGGCCGTGTCGTCAAAGTCTCGGCTGCCCAGCCGGAGCTTCACCTTCGGAGGCAGGTTGCTGCGTGATTAACCAGTCAGCCAATTAATCATTGTTTCGACGCCGCAGGACAAGAAAAAGCCAAACCTTTTATTTACCGTCGGGCCGCAGAAAAAGTACGAGTCGTCGACCAGGGTGATGGACCGGCACTCGTGGATGAGGTTCTTCCCGGGGTGCGAGCGGACCAGCGGCCGGGCCGACTGGTCGCCGTCGCGGATGGCCTGCAGCTCTCGGATTTGTAATTTTTGGTTCTCGAGGAGCTTCAGCATCTGCTTCTCGTTCTCGTCCTTGAGCTTTTGCTGCTGCTCCAGCAGCATCTTGTCGTTCTCGTCCTTGAGGTCCTTGAGACGCTGCTGTTGCTCCAGCAGCATCTCCTGCCTCTTTTCGTCCGCCTGCCTGCGGAGCTCCTCTAGGCTGAACTGGAGCATTTCGCGCTGCTTCTGGAGGTCCTTGGCCTTGGCCTCGGACTTTTTGCGCTCCTCCTCCAGCACGTGGGCGAGATGCTCGTCGCTCTGCCGGAGCGCCTCTTCCCTGTCGGCCTTTTGCCGGGCCGCTTCCTCCTTCCACTTGTCTCTCTCCTTGGCGAGCTCGCTGTCGAGCGTCTTGCCGGCGTCCGTCTGGTCCAGGTGGCGCTCCTTGCGCACCATCTCGTCCTGGATCGTCAGCTCGACCTTCTTCTCCTTGAGGAACTTGGTCACGAGCGCCCGGGCCGAGTCGCGGTTGTTGTAGTGCCGCTCGACGCGCGACTTGTTCTTGACCATGAAGCCCCAGAAGTCGTCCGTGTCGATCAGCTCCTTCTCCCGCGCGGCGCCCTCGGCAACCGTGACCTTCTCCCACATGGTGGTGACCAGGATGACGTTCTTGAGAGCCTCGTTGCCGCAGAGCTTCTTGAACATCAAGAGGTTCCGCTTGGCCGAGCCGGCCATGCGCGTGTCGGTGATGCGGTGCATGTACATGATACCGCTCAGCTTGACGTCGTTCTTGAGCGAGTCGGACAGCCAGACGGCAATCTGCTTGAGCACGTTGGCATCGTCCCGGTTGGTGTCGTCGAAGCCGGGCGTGTCGATCAGGTAGACGTTGACGTCCTTGCTGTACTTGTATATGTGGGGCGTCACCAGCTGCGTGCCTGCGACGGGAACACGTTCAGAGTCTGAGACCAGCGGACAGTAATTACAGCGTCACTACTTACATCCTTGGAGGCCGTGTCCAATCTTGACGGGAGCGCCTGCGTTGGCAAGCATGGAGATGAAGGTGCTCTTTCCTGAACCCGTCACGCCCATGACGGCAATGAAGATGTCGCTCTTGCGAGCCTCGAAGCCACTGCGAAACATTGTCTGGTCAAGAGCGGCGCCGGGCTCGTCGTTCCACGTGCTGGGCACGCCCATCACCACTGGCGAGTGATTAGTATGTTTTCTTGGCTGTCATCTGAATCCTCTCCTTCGTTCGTTTCTGTTAATTATGGACACAACTCACCAGCACCGTTTTGATCCATGGCTTTGTACACAGAGCTCGATGTCGGCTAATTAATTAATCAATTAGATAAGAGATGACAAGAATTGGTTGATGTCAGCAAACACGGCAGTGTTCCAGTATTAGGTCACGGACCTAGGTACTCGGGGTGGCATCTACTCCCCTTTTCTTTCCACCGTTGGGGTGATCGGGCTCCAGCGCGAAATGCGGCGACGCCAGAATAGGGAGTGTGGTCTCATGCAGGCACCAAGACTATTGCTGCAGAGCCACCACCAAACCGGTGGCCACTGGCTGTGATTCTCGGTGCTGAAAACGCCACATGCAGAGCAGCTGACGCGGAGGAGCGAGGGCGGCCGGCAAGGCTCTCGGTCGCAAACGCGAAAAGTCGACTCGCACACACACACACACACACACACACACACATACACACCATATCCAGGAGGAGTCAGGTGCTAGGCTGCCTCCCTCATACGCGGTTGCAAAACTTACGTTTTTCAAAGTGGTATGACTGACTGTCTCCTATTGACATGAGACTTTGAGGCTGAGAGAGGGGTACGTACCATGGGATGATGCCCAGCGCACAGCAGAAAAATGGACGAACCCCCCCTTGCCCCCCTTGACCAAAAATCACCTGACGAATTTTGAAACTGCAACAATTCGAGGCCGGAGAAAAGAGCAATCATTTTCCGTGTGGCTGCTGGCGACACGTGCAAAGAAAATGGAGGAAGAAGATTTCACAACCATATCGCAAGTCCACCTCTGATTAAATGTCAACATCTTTTCCCCCAAGTAGGTAATTACTGACACGAGCATCCACACACAGCTCGCACGATGTGGTCATTGCCGTCATGGGCGCGACGGGGTGCGGGAAAAGCACCTTTGTTTCCGCGCTGGTCGGGCACGAGGTCGGCATCGGCCACGGGCTCAAGTCGAGTAAGTTCACGGACACGACGAACGACGTCTGCAAACCCCCCAAAATTACAGAGGCAGACAGACAGACAAAACACAACACCAAAACAAAAAAAAAAAAAACAGCACCGCACTCTAACACGACAGTAATTAACCATTCCCAGTGACGGCAATGCCCATGGCGTATTCGTTCACGCGGCCCGACGGTACGAGAGTCTGGCTGATCGACACGCCGGGGTTCAACGACACGACGCTGGGCGATGCCGAGGTGCTGCGCAGCATCGCGTTCCTGCTGGCGCGCACGTACGAGATCGGCATCCGGCTGGCGGGCGTCGTGTATCTGCACCGCATCACCGACGTGCGGGTCGGCGGGTCGGGCAAGCGCATGATGCAGCTGATCCGTGACATGTGCGGGGCCGAAGCGTTCCCGCGGCTCGTGCTGGCCACGACCATGTGGCAGGAGCTCGGCGGCAACGACGCGGCCGCGTTCGACCGGGCGGTGCAGCACGAGATGGAGCTGCGGCGCACCGACGAGTTCTGGGGCGCCATGTGTCGCGGCGGCGGCCGGCTGGCGCGGTGGGACGGCAGCCGGGCGTCGGCCATGGCCATGGTAGACCGGCTCCAAGGCCTGCAGGCGGAGCGAGGCCCGATGTCGTTGCAGATCCAGCGCGAGATGGTAGAGCAGCGGCTGGACCTTGCCGACACTGCCGCGGGCAGGGCGGTCGGCGCCAAGGCTGCTGCGCTCGCCGACAGGTTCCGCGCCGAGATGGCCGAGGCCGACCGCCAGTTCCAGGACGAAGACGAGGGACGCCGGAACACACATGCTCTTGCCGTGAGCGCCGTCAGGGCCGAGTGTGAGCGGCAGGTGGCCGAGGCGGAGAAGGCGCGCGACGCGCTGCAGGTCGACTACGACGAGTTGCTGCGCCAAAAAGTGGCCGAGTGCGATGAGGTGCTACAGGGCATACACCGCGAGGCGACGACGGTGCAGGCAGCCGTGCAGGATAGGGAGCGTGAGAGCGCGGCGTTCGTCCGCGAGGAGCCCCAGTTCGAGGAGCTCTTCCAGAGCGAGCTCGAGTACAACGAAGCACGGCTGAAGGAGCTAGACCAGCAGATTGCCGAGCTACGGTTGGCTGGGGCACAGGAAGGCCTGGAGAAAGCTCTCGAGGAGCGCCAGCGGGTCGACGAGTGCTACCAGGAGTTCCTCGCGCAGTTCAAGGCCAGGCAGGTGGCGCAGCGCGTCCGGGACGGCGAGCTGGCGTCGCTGCGGGAAGAGGGCACGAGACTGAAAAAGCTGCAGATGGCCTTGAAAGGATTCGGGGTCCTCGCGGGCATCGGGCTTATTGTGGCCGGTGCCGTGACTGGCATCGTGCCCCTGATATCGAGTGGCGGTTCGCTGACGATTGGTGCCGCCAGATCAATGCGGCGAGATTTTGCCAACAGACGCTCGGCCTAGCCTGCAGATGTTTACCGTTAATGACACATGGGCTAAAGACACTGTGCGATTTACTGAAGTTCAAGCTAATTCTTGTATGAACTGAAAGAAGGCTACAGCATCAACTGAGCTACCTAACTACCTCGGCAAAAAGCCAGCTGAAGCAGAGGCACTGAGAAGCAGACTATGAGACGAGCCTGTTTTCATCCTGCCTTTTCGCGAGCTTGAAACCAGATAAGACAGGTAACCAAATAGAGGGAAGCAGAAATAGGAGACTGAGACTGAAGCAGGAAGACAGCAAATGCCCTCGGCAGGCAAGTTTCAGAGGCAACAACAGCAATAGCAACGTTCGACGTGAACAAAGAGGAAAAATAAGAATGATTAACGAAACAAAAGAAAATCGAACAAAAAGCAGCGATTTTGGTCGTCTCGCGACGGAAGAGCATTTGGGGCTTTAAAACTGAACACGACAACACGAGAGGAAAAGCCAGAAACCACCTTGGCAATAACCAGAGATTCCACTTCCATTCCCGTACACAGAAATCACGACCACGAATTTCATAGTGAAAGCGAGAGCACTTGGAAAAAGAAAAGAAGAAACAAAAACAAAAATCCTCACTCTCCCGGCCCGGGTCCAAAGTTCTGCGCCTCGCCGGCGTGATAAAAGTCGGACGCCGGCAGGCCGTAGTTCTGCGGCGCGAGGTGGGCGAACGGCACGGGCTGGCCGTGAGCGTGGGCGTGAGCGTGGGGGGGCGCGCCCCACGAGCCGGCGGGCGTGTGCGGCGAGGGCTGCGGCGGCGGTGGCGGTGGTGGTTGAAACATGTAGCTGTAGAAGAAGCTGCCGCTGGGGTCTTCGGGGTGGGGGTGGTGGTGGTGGGCCTGGTGGATGCCGGCGAAGCTGGGCATGTGGGCGTGTACGCTGGGCACGACGACGGGGGACCCCATCGTCGGCGGCGCGGCCATGGGCGACATGGACGCCATGCCGTGGTAGCCGGTTGGGTTCAACGTATATGCGTTTTGCTGCTGTTGCTGCTGTTGCTGCTGTTGCTGCTGTTGTTGCTGTTGCTGCTGCTGTTGTTGCTGCTGCTGCTGCTGCTGCTGCTGCTGCTGCTGCTGCTGCTGTTGCTGCGGTGTTGGGGGTTGGGGCGGTCGTCGGCTGATGATATTTAGTACGCCGCCGCCGCTGGTGCCAATGACGGATGTGGCGGCCGTTGTTGCTGTGAGCTGGTGAGAGGCTGTTGTGGCGGGGGCCGACAGCAGCGTCGAGGAGCCGCCGTCGGCCAGCGACCGGCGGTGCTGGCTCTCGCTCGACGACGTCGTGTCGGGCGACAGCTTGCCGTGCAGGCTGATGTATGCCTTGAACGTCTGCTTGACCACATTTTCGAGGCGGTCTCGGAACATTTGGGCGTTCTCGGGGAAATCAATGTCGCCCTGCTGGTGCTTGTGGTCGAGAATGTTGATGAACAGCTTGGCAAAGTCCTCGCCGTCGCGCGATGGGGACGAGGATGCCGCTCCGTACGGAACCGCAATGTCGTGCCCTGTTCACTTTGCGTCAGTCCCGAAGTAACTCCCGGCTCGTTTTCATAATCATAGCACAAGGTTTAGGGGGTTCACTCACAGGGGCTCTTTGGCCGCTCGACGCCGGGGAAAACGACATCCCAAATCTCAAACCACTTCTCGACGCGGTGGATCTCCTGATTCTTTTTGCGGTTCTGCTTGTCGAGCGCGGCCCACTGCGCCTCGCTGATACCCTCCTTTTTCGAGCTGTCCTCGAGCTTGGGGCACGAGACGTCCATGATGCGGTGCTCGGCGAGCTTGGTCAGGCACGTGGCGCGGTCCGTCCCGGGAAAAACTTCGTAGCAGCGCTCGCACTGCACGGGCGAGTGTACCCGCTTGAGGTGTTCCCTGTGATTTTGCAGCTGGTTAATATTACCGCCCTAATACCCGGTATCTGGAGAGCAAAAGGGCGGGGTTCATGATTTTCTGCTGGTAACAATCAGGGGAAGGAGAGCTGCTCACTTTAGCCGCTGGACGGACTTGAAACCGGGGCCCATACACGCCCGGTACCGGTGCTTCTTCCCATTTCCCGAGTTGCCATGCTGTATTCCGTACTTGACGGGGTCTCGCTTGTGGAAGGGACACGCCAGCAGCCACTGCGGCTCCTCGCCGTCGTCGGGGCTATTGGCCGCCGGACCTACGCCGCCACCGCGGTTGTTGTTATTATCCTCGTCATCACGGTCATCGCCGTCATCGCCACCGCCACCCCCGTTGTCGCCGTCGGAGCTCGTACGGCGGCGCTTCCTGGACGCGCGTGACGACGACCCCTGGCCCGGCGACGTGTCTGTGTATACCGTTTTCCCGCCCCCGCCCGGGGATCCGTCCGAATTACCGCCCACGCCGTGCTGGGTTGTCGTGGTACACTGCCAGGACTCCACTTTGCTCTTCAGGGCCAGGCTGACGTCCCGGTGCAGCAGAGGTATCAAGAAAGCAGCCAGCGCCAGGTCTCCGTCGACGGCCGAGATGACGGCAGACTCGAGATTTCCGTTCTGGCCGCTCCACTCATTGTCTTCGTCGCCATCTTCCTCTTCCTCTTCAATCTCGCTCTCTCCCGCGGTTCCGCACTCGCTGTCGCTCGAATCCGAGTCGGCATGCTCGTAGCACGCCGACGGCGGCTCGGCCGCGTCGCGTGCAGACACGGCGTTTCTCAGCGAACTCGGTCTGCTTGCCGATCTCGCGCCCGGGAGACCCCTGGCTGACCGCGCAAAGAAATTGGCCGCCGTGGGCGGGGGATCCCTCGCTGGCACCCATTTGGAGACCCTGACTCGACCCATATTAGAATTTGAGGGATTGATTTCCACACCAAAGCTCTAATACGCAACCAATTGAGTTCTTTTCGAAAGGCAGCACAAAAACAAGCAGAATCAAGTTTTCTGCAGCTTGTGCAGCGGGGAGAGAGGGTGTGGTCTTACTCGTCGTCCCATTTACTGTTCCCACACCGCTCCGAGTCCTCGTCGCCCGGATAGCCGCATTCTGGCGTTCGTACGGCCGACGTTGCCCAGCTGCTGGTGGTCGAGGCGGCGTAATAGTTCGAACTCTCAGACGGGGTCGTGGCAGGGCTCGGGGACCGCGACGCTGCCGCCGACGTGGCAACGCCCTTCCAGTTTCTCCCGCGCAGGTCATGGTACGTAGGACTGGACCACGGGGCGTGCGAGGCTGCCTCGACATCCTGTACTGCTGCTGAGGCGGGCTGAGGCATGTTGACGACGGCGCCGGCAACGACAACAGCCCTTCAATGGGGCAGACCACTTGTTTCCCTTGGCTCAAAAGGGTCTTGTCCTGACAACGGCGGGTGGCAAACGGGCAGCGGCCCTTATGTGCCCTTCAGTTGTGTGGTGGGCCTCTCCAAGGGGCCCTCGGCTGCGTCGACCGGATGGTAGGGCTCCATGTGCTTGTCTCCCACTTGCGAGCCGACGCAACTGCGATGGTAGCATGGCCGGCCATTGGATCAACAGAGCTGTCGACGCCTTGACTTTGCTTTTGGCACGGCTCAATGGCCGACGAGATTGGCTGGTGAAGCAGTCCCTTGCGGGTGCTGCAGCTTTCCATTGGCCCGCATGCTGCGCGCTGGCACTGCATCATTCCGCCACGATACCCGAACGAGCGTCAGCGGTCTGAGTCTGGTACACCTGGGGCCGGAAACCAGTGGATCCACGCAAGTGCGAGCGATGTAAATCTTACACAGGAGACGTTAGTCGGGTGTAGTGAGACTTCCAGATTCTTCCAGGAAATCCACGTGTGACCGCATTCCAAATGGCTGTGTTTGAAATGGAGACACCGGACGATCCGCTGCCTCCGGTAGCAAATGAAACTTGATTTGTTGGGCAAGTCCATATGACGCATGACTCTTTGGGTTTATGGAAGACAGCGCGATGGTAATACACGATCAAACAAGCATGGAGGGGCAGCGTATCGATTGCAGAAGTGGAGGTGGTGTGATGATGTCGAACCTCCTCGGTAAGTAATTAGACGCAATTGCGATGCACTGTCCATGATGAAAAATCCAAGAACATGGAGAGCAAGGCGAATATACGTGGTCTCTCTCGGGTAGGGCAATAACTACCAAAGCGAGGACAGGAAGGAAGTCTCGCAAGAAACGATGTCAGAGCGAAATCCGATAACACCTAGCACGATTATACAAACATCGACAAGAAAGGGCAAAGTGGGGAGGCACCTGATACCATTACACTCAGCCAGGGTGCTTTATTGCTTGCCCGGCATGTTTTTATTTTGGCTTCGCCCAGAAATCGCGCCACATTTCCTTGAGCCCGTAGTGCGGTTCTTTGGATTCGCGAATCTCGACGGCCACACCGTCGCCTCCGAGTCGGTCCAAGATGCTGTTCGTGCGGGTGCGCTTTCCAACTACATCAATGGACGACCTGGTGGGCCTGGTGGCACGGTCTTGGATGACGCTGGCTAGCTTGGGTGCCACATCAGCGTAGCAGTTGTTTAGCTCCCGCTGCAGGGAGAAGTAAGGCTTTTTGGCCAACTCTGGCGCCATCAGGTTGTAGGATCGTGTGATGGCGTTGAGATTGGCGATGGCAAGCTCCATGTACGAACGCTCGGCAGCCTCCCAGTCAGGGTCCCGATACGGTCTTGTTGAGACGAAAGCCGTTGCGGCGGCCGACGAGTCAATGGCATCATCGGCCGGTGGTGTCTCACCGTTGCTTATGGAGACTGTGGTAGCCGAATCTGGACCCTCTTGCCGTATCCGAGCCATGACAATGTCGTCGGTAGTGTTTGTAGGTACCGAAGTTTGCTCGATATTGCGTCGTCTCGGGTTGTGGACTTCCTCGGCTTGTGCATATGCCCTTGCTCTGTCCACCTGCTCCTGCAGACTCCCACCTCGGCTGGCAATCATCCTCGCGGCGTGCCTCTCCCAGTCGTTCCGCAGTCTTGACCGAAAGACAGTGGCCGCCTTCAAAAGCTCTTGCTGCTTCTCGATCCAGGGCGGCACAATCTCTTGCCTCTTGATCATGTTGTTTAGGATGTATTCGGTCTGTGGAGCATATTTCGTCAGGTCGGCCGACAGGAAAGGTGCATTTGAGGCGCACTCACAGTGTCGATGAAAGGGTTATTTGCGCGTGTATCGCGCTCCACGCCCTTGCCACGCGGTATGTCCTTCAATAAAGTTAGCCACGGGGCAATATTAAGTGTTTGGCAGTGTACATGGGGCAGCGGACCTTGAACTGTCCTCGGGCAATAGCGTCCTCGATCCTGCGCCAGAGATGGCCAAAGTTAGGCCATCAAACGCTTCTGCCTGGGAGACGAGTGTTGGATGCACATCAACAACGCACCTCTCGTTGGCCAGGGCTGCCAGGCCCGTGATGGTGTTGGGCATGGCTCTCGCCCCTGGAGCGAAGCGCTCTCGGTACTCCTTCCTGAAAGCCTCCCTCTCTTTATTGCTTAGCCCTATGTGGCCCTTGCCGAGGCCCATGCCCGTATACGTCTGTGCCTTGTCCCTGGCGCTCGCTGCTCTCTGCCCCGGGCTGAGTCTCTGGGTGGGTCTGAGTCGCATGTCCACTGTCACTGGCGACGGGATCTTGGGCTTTCCCCGAAGCTTGGGTGCCATAGGCTTGCGCGCATCGTCCAGCATCCGTAGCACGGCGTCCTCGGTCGTCTCCTCGCCAGTCCAGGGCAGCGCCAAAGCAAGGGCGCGCGTGCCATGCCCCGCGGCCTCGGGCACGTCCCCAGTTATCCCAGCCTCAGTGAGAGCTACCGAATGCTCGGTGCGGAATTGGGCGTCGGCTAGTTTCTCCAGCAGTTTTGCCTTCAGCTCATGGCTGAAGCCGGCGTCTTCGACCGCACGCCTCCCCGCCCTGCCGCCGGTTAGGAGGGCTTCCTCGGTCGCTTCTTGTAGGCGTCGAGACATTGGGCCTTGCTCGGTGGGCGCAGGCGGCGCATTGGATGGAGAGGTGGAGCTTGTCGAGGCAGCATCGTGGTGCTGAGCATCGTGGTTCTGGGGCGTCTCAGGATCGCGGGGCGGCGGCGATGCTTGGGTCGCGGTCGCGGTCGCGGCCGCAGGGCGCGATGAAAGCTGCCGAGATCGAGCCGAAACGTGCGCCGAAGTTGGCGGGAGGGTTCGTAGGCGACCAGATCGATGCAACGAACGGGCGCATGCCCGGCAAACAAAGGGTGTGTTCGATGCCATACTGCTATTATTTAGCTAGTTTCTCGCTTGAAGTTTCCAACGTGGCGACAAAACTTGGAGAAGACTCCGACATAGCTTCCTACACGTGTAGCTTGCTTGGCAATGGTTGCGCCTTCCGGACTTAATCCATGACGATAGCGGAGATAAGATTCTGGAATGCGGATCTTCTCCGTACAGTGTCGGTCCCTCGCGGCACATGGACGGATATTGTACCGCATGGAGAACCCCTCCAAGCCCCAAAAGGCTCCAGTTTTCGTATCCTCCACTTCATTCCGACAAGACGAAGCCTCCGTCCCATCAAGTTCAACAAGGCCAATTTTTCGTGTAAACACTCATCGCCAAGCAACTCCGCTAACCCTTACGTGATTTCCAAGCCTGCGACCCGAGCCAGCACTTGAGATGCGAGGTTTGAGGTTTACAAGCGCTCTTCAGCTCGACGGGTGCCTGTACATACATACAATGAAGGACAATACAACGCAAGCAGGTATAGCACCCCTGACGATATTGCACTCAACTCAATGTCTCATTGAGGGACTCCATGTCGCGCCGACACCACCGGATCACGGACACTAAGGCAAATATGGACATCAGTTCCGCTCAGCAGAAGTTCTTTTGGAATCCGGCAATGGATCGGCTTGGTTGAATGCGCCCCAATTGGGCACAAGTGTCAAGAGCCAGACGCGTGAAGGGAAGCTGGGCTGGAAGCGATTGGGCGGTGGCCTTCCAATGCGCATATAATATGCAGCTACTGCGTCCAGGCTCAGCGAATTGCGGGAAAACAGCAGGGGCTTCCTGTCTGTAATGGAGGTGTGCGAGTTGGGCCGCAGCCTCGCGTCGCTGGCATCTCCCGACCTTAAGACTCGGAGGCCAATGAACTCGGCACCTTGCGTCATTGCTGTTGTCTTCCGGCAACTTCCTTCCCGCTCTTTTCCAATACTAGCAACTAATTATCATGTCGAATTCGCTTTGGGCCATTGTTTTGGCCGTCGCTATCTTAGCATGGGGCAAAGCTCTCGCTCAGTCTGACTCGATCCCAGTGACCGCTGCGACTTTGCCCAAGGATGGCATGGTCGGCTGGGTCTCGCCCGACGCGCGCCGTTCGACCTGGGATATTATCTGGAGCTGCTTGTCCATCTTCCTCGCCTGCTCGTGGAAGTGCGTCCACCTCAATGTCCCAACCCCCGCCGAGGCTCGTGGCGAATGGCATCATGTTCGGATATTCAAGAAGAGAGTGCCATTCTTTCCCGGGAGTCGCCTCTTCGACAAATGGCGCCGCAGGCTCGTGTGGATGCTTATCATATCCATTGCGCCCGAGGTCGGCGTGGCTCTGGCTGTGAAACAGTGGCGCAATGCACGAAGAACACTCAAGGAAACGACAGGCAGAGATAAGGACAGCCGCTTGACCATGGCCCACGCATTCTTGACCAACATGGGAGGCGTCGTCATGCGCTATATCATCATTCCGCATCCACACAAAACACAGAGCGAGAAAGCGGAGCAGCCGGACGTTACGAAAGGAAGACCAGAAGCCGACTTGACCGTGGAGCCATCCATTACAGCTTTCAAATCTGCCACGGGATCTCAACATGACCCGGAGGCCACTACCGACGAAGGAGACCTTTTGTCGCAGCCAATTGATTTTGTTTGTAAGCTTGGTGAGTGAGACAGGTTCGACGCCGAGACTGACTGTGACCAGCCTCGGGATGAGCCAGAGCACCCATTGAAATTGATAAAACTAATCTTATGGCACGTCCGAATTAAAAGGGCATCTAAAGGGAGACGGCGACAGCACAAGCCCCACCACAGATCAGGACGGAAGCGACATCATCGGATGGCGCATCACCAACGAACTAACCGAAGAGGACATCAAAGGCCAAAGCCGGTCAGATGCCTTTACCAAGTTATTCGCAGTCGTGCAGTCCACGTGGCTCGTCGTCCAGAGCATAGCGCGCGCCTATCGTGGACTCGCCATCACGCAGCTCGAGCTCGCAACCATAGCCTTTATATTTTGCGCCATACTGATGTACGGCTTCTGGTGGCACCAGCCGTTCGGCATCGAGCAGCGGCACACGGTTGTGCGCGTCCACCAAGTCCCGCCCGTGGTACGGTACTATGATGCTGATTGCCACCTCGATGAACGAGTCCCGGACATCGATGAGTTCTTTGACCTCGTGTTCTTCAACGTCCTCCTCATCGACGCCGAAGATATCCACAAGGATATGGTGCCGACCGTGGCGCTCTCATTAAGTGGTACAGCTTTTGCCGCTATTCACCTCGCCGCGTGGAATTGGGAGTTCCCCTCGCCCCTCATTCAGTCCCTGTGGAGGTCGTTCGCGGTCACCGCCCTCGTTACCTCCTTCCTGCCCTTTGTCCAGCATGTCCTCTTCAGTGCCGTCGATTCCTTAAGTGACGGAGTAGCCCTATTGCTATTCTGGATCCCCGCTTTTATCATGAGCCTTTCCTACATCGTTGCGCGGCTGGGCATCTTAGTTCTCACGTTTTATTCCTTCACCTCCATGCCGGCGAGCGCCTATAAGAAAGTCGAGTGGACGGGTGTAGGAATAACCGATCAATCAGAGTTACGGAGGCTGAGGCGGCTCGGCGGGCCGCATAGCCCTGATTGGTCAGTCAGGAAGAATAGTGGGCCTGGCCCGGACACACGGGTCACCTGCCCTAGCACGTGACCTTAGTGTGCACGGACCATCCACCCTGTGGACAGCCCACTCCCCCAAAAACACCAAGCACCCTGTAACCCTAGTGAACAGAGCAGAGATAAAATGAACATACCACGAATCTCCCAACCACCCTTTCGCAACGGTTACTATAGTGACTATTCTGAATGACCTTGTCATTCCAACACTGATCAGTGGTTGACCGACCAGGTTAACCGCAGAACAGCAAGGAGTCCGATAGCGGTAGTGATCGTGGTCCCCACGATCGCTGGACAGGAAGCGGCACGAAGGACTGCATTCGAGAGAGCACTGAATACGTAGAAAGCTCAATTGAACGCAGGACTACGAGCGCGAGAGAGACTCTTCAACGTACGGGACAACCGAGACGAAGACCTCAAGGGTAGTCGAAAGAAAGGCCTTGCGCCCTACTTGGCTATCTGCGTCCATCACGCAAACAACCCCTCGCGAAGGATCTAACCAGCTAGAAAGAAAGGCTTGACCCTACTCAACTGATCAAGGTCCCTCGACAAAGACAAGCACGATGACGAGCCTACGTACTAGCGCCCGCGTCATCAGCATTACCGACCCGACCTAGGAAGGGAAGGACTTCGACCCTGCAGATGAATAACAGGCTACGCCAAAGAGGCTCAACACCTACCTGATCGACTGCATCGAGATCTACGATAACCAGGAACTACGAGACCAAACCTTGTTCGCAGCCTTCCGGACCGACTTCATCGACTGGACCGAAGCCCACTTCAAAACCCTCGACAAGACCCTCCGTACCAACCTCAAATACTTCCTTAAAGATCATAGTATCTACATCAACAACGAAGGCATCATATCACAGCAGCTCTTCATACTAGCCCAGGGAAAGAAGGCCCCCGAGTGGCCAGAAGAGGAGGTTGAACTATACAGCGAGGAGAGAGGAATGAAGTTCCAGTCAAAACAGAACCCGCACTTTTCCGGATTATCAGCAAACCCCGTAAGAACCTCGGTACCGTTGAAGGGCACCCCCAGGGCCCAGTCAAGCTTGATGACCCCGGCCCCCGTGCGAGCAGGAACCAACAAGCTGAATTCGATTAAGGAAGACAACCCCGATACACCTCCACTCGATATAGCTAACACACCTCCATACCTGAGCAACGCGGCACCACTACCGCTATCGCGAATACTAACAGACCTTATAAAGATGTATACCGACGAAGATAAGTTTGGAGGCGAACGCTACGATATTTTGGACTCGAAAGTCAAGATCTTCGGAGCGTACTACCAGATCATCGGTATCCCTCAATAGCTGTACCACAAGGTATACTCAGTCATGCTCAAGGACAGAGCCAAATAGTTCTATTTCGACCGGTTGATATAGGAGAACTTGACTTTTGACGAGATGATCAACCGAACTAGAGCATTCTTCCACTCTATAGAGGATCGTTAGATGTACCTCCAAGAGTGGCGATCTACGACCTTCATTCGTATTATTAAAGAGAACCCCGACAAGGACCTATCACAGTGCTTCGATATCCTCGTCAATAAGCTGTAGAAGATCTTCAAAGGACTCGTAGGCAGAACACCCGTAGGCATGTACCGAATAGATGAAGATCTGGCCGAATAGCTACTCAACGTATGTCAGGGTGTTGAAGCATGCAAGCTGGTATCGATGAAACCAGCTTCTACCTTCGAGAGCGTTGTCTCCGATTTGAGGAACGCCATAGGCATATACATGCGCTTTGAGAAGACCACCCTATAGCAGTACAACGTCAACGAGGAAGACTTAGGTCAATACTGGGTTGATCGACGATATGAAGGCGGACGGTCTAGTAGAGGAGGCTCCCGAACGAGCTCTCGGAGCGGTGGATTATATAATGGATTACGTAATAACGGCCCCCGCAGACTATTCAATAATAGCAATAAGAAGTGCTTCGTATGCGGAAAACAGGGCTGTTAGTCGAAAAAGCACCCGATCTCTGAACGCCGATCAAGGCATAACCAGTGGCGACGATATATGCAGGCGAACGATAAAGAAGAGGATGATTTTACGTTATTCCTATTCGATTACGAAGGCATGGACCCCGGCGACTTCGAGACTGACTTCGATATATGGGCCACCGCGGAGGAACCCCAAACATCCAAACCATAGTTTGAGAGTTTCTTTACGGAGTACGGCATAGTTGACGGTATCAAGATGGCCAACCTCCTAAATAACCAGGCGACGATACACGCGATAACAGAAGCCAACCCGTTTATACAACCTCCGGAAGAGCCCGTATTACTCTTTCACTTTAAAAGCCGCTATAACTTAGAGATCTTCCAAGGCATTATGCCCGATATAGGCGTAGCCGGCATATTAATAGCCGGTGAGAACTAAGTTAAGGCACTGCAGAAGGAGATCCCGGGCACCAAGATCGATATATTAACGGCCGGAAAGTACCGCGTACGCTTCGGTGATAACCCAGAGAGTATATCTCTCGGAACGGTATCCGTAGAGACCCCGTTCGGCTTGATCGACTTCCAAGTCGTCCCGGCAAATACCCCGTTTCTATTATATCTCTCTGATATGGATAAATACGGCGTATACCTCAATAATATCCTCAATCTCCTGGTTCATTAAGGAAAGGGCTACCCGATCGTACGGAAATGGGGCCATCCCTGGCTCCTACTGAACGATCCCGAGAGCACTGTCGTATGGTCTTACCTTACGGAAACAGAGCTACGCCAACTACACCGACGATTCGGTCACCCGGCGGTAGAACGCCTATATAAGGTACTTATACGAGCAGGCTATAATGATCTGGAGTACGAAGTTATCGAGAAGATTAATAAGTTTTGCCATCAATACCAGTTATATGGTAGCAATCCTAGTAGATTTAGATTTACCCTCCATAACGATATCGACTTCAACTACCGTGTACTGGTAGATGTTATGTATCTCGATAGAAAACCAGTTATCCATACTATCGATGAGGCGACCTCTTTCCAGGCCGTACGATTCCTCCAGAATATAACGGCAAAGGCAACCTGGAATATAATCCGAGCGATATGGATCGATACCTACGTTGGACTACCTAATATCATCGTTACTGATACAGGAACCAACTTCACGGTAGAAGAATTCGTCAATAACGCCCGCAACCTATCGATCGAGATCATAGAAGTCCTAGTGGAAGCCCACAACTCGATCGGTAAGCTGGAACGGTATCACGGACCGCTCCGCCGAGCCTATGAAGTCATTACGGCAGACCTGTACGGCCTTAACGTGACGGCAGATCAAGCCCTTCAAATAGCTGTTAAGGCAGTCAACGATACTGCAGGACCCGACGGCCTAGTCCCTACCCTCCTTGTGTTCGGAACGTATCCTAGGATAACCGCATCATCGCCTCAATCTCCCTCCATTAAAGCCCGCGCGAGAGCAGTACGGAAAGCGATGATAGAGATACGTACCCTCAAGGCAAAGAGACAGGTTTCTAATGCCCTAGGCATACGTAACGGCCCGAACAACCTTAATACCCTCAACCTTCCTCTCCAAAGCGAGGTAAAGGTATGGCGAGAAGGCGAGAAGTGGACCGGCCCGCATATGCTACTCGCACGTAACGAAAAGACCTGTACGGTTGAAGTTAACGGCAAGCCTACGAACTTCCGTATCGTATTAGTCAAGCCATATTACCGTGACGATTCAACGGCCACCCCGGCCCTTAGAGAGAGTGGAAAACTCCCTCATAACGAGGCCGACGAGGATGACGAGTGGACCCCTCCATAGGAAGAACCCCGAGCATTAAGACGACGAGGACGACCGCCCGGATCAAAGAATAAGCCGAAGCCGAGCCCTACTATAGATACGGCGATGACTGAGGGTACGACCCTCACGATAGCCTATCTAACGGCAAAGGAAGTAGAGGACTACGACCTAGCGATACGGCTTCGCCAGGAAGGGAAGATTCCAACGGATGGCGAGCCTTTCTCCTACTCCGATTAAGAGGAAATCGATACCCTTATTAGCCGAGGAGTCTTTATATTCTAGAAGTACGACCCGGAGAGGTACGGAAACATCCGCATCTTCAAATCGCGTATAGTCCGCGAGGTTAAGGGTAAGGAAACGGACTCTCCGTACGAGAAGTCCCGGCTTATGATCCAAGGCCACAGCGATCAGGGCAAAGAACTGGTACTAACGCAGAGCCCTACGATCCAACGAGCGAGCCAACGGACCCTGATAGCCCTAGCACCCTCGCTCATCCGCTAGGGAATGATGCTATGGATTCGGGATATCACGCAGGCATACACACAGTCTACAACAGCGCTTTAGCGAACGATTCTAGCCTACCTGCCTGAGCAAATCCGTCATAACTACCCGAAAGGGACAATAATGGAAGTCGTCAAGCCGTTGTACGGCATAGCCGAGGCAGGCACGTACTGGTGGGTAACCTACTTCAAGTATCACCGGGACCGGCTGAATATGACCATATCGACCTACGATCCATACCTGTTGATTACGTCGAACGACTTAGAGCACTTTGCAGTCGTCGGTATATAGACTGACGATACGATCGGCCTTACTGATGCAGGGTTTGAAGCCCTGGAGGAGCAGATGATTGAGGAAGCCAAGTTCACAGCCAAACCGAAACAGAAATTGACCCCGGCTAACCCGCTCGTATTCAACGGGTGTATCTTGACCTTCCAAGAAGACGGTATACTGGCCCTGAAGCAGAAGAAGCAGGGCGAGAAGCTCATGATCGCGACCAACGCTCAGGAATACGTCGAACAGCGCGTACGAGGTGCCTATATCGCTTCGACCTGTTAGCCTGAAGCCGCGTTCGACCTATCGGCTGTAGCACAGTACAAAGAACTAATAAAAGAAGATATCGCCAGGATGAATAAGCGTATCAAATGGCAGATGGAGCACGTTGACCGAGGTATCAACTATATCCCCCTCGACCTACCTACGGCTAGGCTGTTTGTCTACGTAGACGCGTTATTCGCTAACAATAAGGACTTGAGCTTACAAATCGGATACGTGATCTTCCTAGCGAACGAAGAGATGGATGAAGGAAGCTTCACCATGACAGGGAACCTGATCCACTGGTCATCTACTAAGTGCAAGCGGATTATACGAAGCATCCTAGCCTCAGAGATCTACGCTATGGCCAACGGCGTTGATATAGGCATTTGTTTCAACGCAACGATCAATATGATCCTGGCCAAGCTAGGCATCCCGAATATCCCGATGATCGTATGTACCGACTCTTTCTCGCTCTACGAATGCTTGGTCAAACTAGGTATAACGAAGGAAAAGCGGCTTATGATCGATATCATGAGCATGAGGTAGTTATACGAGAAGCAGGAGATCTTCGAAGTCCGATGGATTAACGGAAACGACAACCCGGCCGATGCGATGACGAAGTCAGTACCCAATATGGCCCTATAGGCCCTTATTGACAATAACACGTTGACGGTCAGGATTAAGGCTTCCGTGAAGCGGAACAAGAAGGACCATAGCGAGTAGGATCTTGTGGAGGAAGAAAAGACTGCCAGTGTAGGAATAACCGATCAATCAGAGTTACGGAGGCTGAGGCGGCTCGGCGGGCCGCATAGCCCTGATTGGTCAGTCAGGAAGAATAGTGGGCCTGGCCCGGACACACGGGTCACCTGCCCTAGCACGTGACCTTAGTGTGCACGGACCATCCACCCTGTGGACAGCCCACTCCCCCAAAAACACCAAGCACCCTGTAACCCTAGTGAACAGAGCAGAGATAAAATGAACATACCACGAATCTCCCAACCACCCTTTCGCAACGGTTACTATAGTGACTATTCTGAATGACCTTGTCATTCCAACAACGGGGTTCATTCCCCATTTTTCTTGACGATTTTGGACTTTGCGATTATACAAGGATCCAAATAACAACCTTGAGTGGCTTTCTATTGCTGCTATTTTTCCTCCTGCCTCGAGGTTTTAGGGTTTCGAGTTTTGTTAATATTTCATTCATGTAGCCTAAGACCTAATTTAGTATCTATAGCGGAATCTTATTCGGCTTATGAAGAATATATAGAATACTAGTTAATTAGGGCAATTACCACAAATAACCTGGACACCTTGTTGTGGGCTGTGTGGGCGAGAGGGGAGGGATGTCGATCGTTGTCAGGAAGGTAACTGAGTTCATTGTTTTCACTGTAACTCTCAGTTCGCTCAACTCTCGGGCATAATAAAGACTCAAATACTCAGAAACCCAAAGACTTAAACTACTCACATGTTACATTATACTAAGAGACTATGCAACTGTAAAAGAGCAGTCAATTCAGAGTCAACACAGTTGCACTCAATTAACACAGCATAGTTCACAAAGCAGTTTGAAACAGAAATGAAGCCGCGCACTGGCGAGGAGATCTTACCACCGTGGTAGACGCGCACGACGGCCACATCTACCAAGACCACATCCGTTGCCTCTGGGTCGGGTAAACCAACAAAGCTCATGGCTTCGAAGGATAAGTATCAGGTTCCAACTACCAGTCGTACCCGGCAGCCGACACGGATCAAAAATGGATCTCAACCCTCTCGACGCCTACGTCCTGAACAGCAATATTCACCGCACCCAGGAGCATCTAGCCAAGTACAAGCCTGGCGGCTACCTTCCCGTCTACACTGGTGACGAGTTTCAAGGCCGGAAATATAAGTTTAGGATCATCGACAAGCTAGGCCATGGGGGGTTTTCGACAGTCTGGTTTGTGGAGGGGACTGACACCAGGCAAGCCATCCGCCCCCCAATCTCTCTCTCTCTCTCTCTCTCTTACATCATCCCTAGGCTGATGTCGCTGACGAGCACAAACTATCACCATTTCCAGCACCAACACTTCTGTATGGCTTTCTCTCAAAATCATGACTGCCCAAGCCACAAAGACCACCACCATCCTACAAACGCTGGAGAATACCCCCCGAATTGTCAGGTTGGTGGAGTCCTTTCAACACAAAGGCTCGAACGGCACCCATCTTCTCATTGTCCAGAAACTCCCGGGCCCGTCTCTCAAAGCCCATATCAATTCCGCGATCTCGAAGGCGGTCCCGAGTATCTGCAGCCAACTACAGTGCTCAAAATCACGAGCCAGATGTTGGAAGCTCTGAGAGCAATTCATGCCGCGGGGCTTGTGCATGGCGGTTGGTATCCCTCGCCCAACACCGGACTGTCTGCTACTGCTCTCTCGCTAACACAAACGGGGATATGGCAGATCTCAGCAGCGCCAACGGTGCCTTCACCATGCACCAGCTCAATGGCGTTCCAGACCAGTCCGTTCGGGAGTATCTAGGGCCAGTAAGAAAAGCCCCCGTCGTACAGAAAGACGGGAGCCCCGATGAATCCTGGCTTTCCCTCCCAAATTGTTCAGAAGACGGACTGGGAGGGATTTGATGGCGAAGACGACGAGGACATCTGTCTTCTCGATTTTGGCGAGCCCTTCAGGGGGAGCCGGCCACAGCCCGAAACCATCAACCAACCATCGAACATGAGAGTCTCGGAAATCATGTTCAAAGATCAAGTTCACTTTTACAGGATTGATCACAGGACGGACCTGTGGCATGCGGGTTGTGTTGTTCGTCCCTCCCATTCCTCCGCCCCTTCCTTCCCCCCTTCCTCGCCCCTCCTCCTCGCTCCCCACCCATCCGTAGGCGCTGATACGGCGGATTCGCCATCCCTGCATTGGATTTACCATTTACCAAATGATCTTCGGATCCACGCCATTCGAGCCGGAAGTAGACGCCATTTTTGTGGGCCAGGTGACCTACCTATTGGGCGACTTTCCTCTGGCCTGGCAGCCAGCATTTGAAGATATGAGAAAAGATAACACGCCGGCCCTGAGGTATAACAGTAAGCAATTCAAACTGCCATCCTGCGTCCGTAGATCATCTTTATTCATCAAGCCACTGACATTCCTGCTCACGACAGTCAACACCACATCTGGTTCCTCGGGACCGGCGGAGAGTTTTCGTGAGCTTCAGGGCGAGTGCAGCAGGCTGCGGCCTCTGGAGCAAGTGATCAGGGGGCTGATGCAATTCCGTCCGACCGACCGCACGGAGGCCTCGGCGGCGCTGGTAGAAGTGAAAAGCATCATGACCCAGGGACATTAAGGAGGTCCGTAATTGGGGACAGGTATCAAGTCTTGTATGTACCAATCCATTTAACAGACGACCGGACCGTTTAGTTCACACTCTCTAAACTACACGCGCTCTTGTATGCTATATAATAAATTATGCCTCCGTCCAAATAGTGCGTACCCAAGATATATCACAGAAAAGAATTCCCCTACAGGTAAACCTAATTTAAACACATGCCATCGCTGTCACTGTCCTGGCGGTAGGCGTTGCAAACACTCCCACCTCTCGCCGCGCGGGCTGCTCAAACGCCTCGTGCCTGGCCGCCATCTGCAGCCCACCGCAAGCAGAGACACCCCCCTCGCAGCCCTTCTCAGCAGCGCCGTTTTCCGCCGGCAGGGGCTGGGGCTTGAGGACGAGGGCGGGGATCTCGAGGAAGGCGTCGTCGCCGTCAAGCTGGACGCGGAAGTTGCCGATCTGGCGGAAGCCGAGCTTGCGGTACAGCGGGGCGCCCATGGGGGAGGCGAAGACGGTGGTGGTGAGGCCGAGGTGGCGGGCGAGGTCGACGCCCCAGGAGGTTAGGGCGCGGCCGGCGCCGCGGCGCTGGTAGTCCGGGTGGCAGAGCAGGATCTTGAGGAACACGTGGCCGCGCGGGTAGCGGCCGTCGAAGAAGGCCGCCTTGTTGGCCGCGCACGCCTCGCGGAACGCGTCCATGCGCCGCCTGTGCCCGAATGTGACGGGCATCGCCGGGTTGTTGGAGCTCCGAGAGAGCGGCTCTGCAGGTGCATTGTCAGTCTTCAGTCAGTCCGCCGGCATTAGGCTGAACAGGGGTGGCATGCGCGCAATGTCAGGCATGGTGTGATGGGACGACAGTGTCGTGCGTGCGTGCGTGCGTGCATTGGGGGGAAAGGCCCAAGAAGGTCGCGCGCGCACAACGGACCGAACGTACGCACCTCGGACGGCAGACGGCAGCAGCATGCGAGAGCGATGCCTTGCAGGTACATCCCATGCGCTAAAAGCGACCAGGCGCCGCAGCTGCTGCTTGTCGGAGGGGTTGCGGTGGGGCGGCGCCATCTCGCAGACCACGACGGCGCTCGTGGCCAGGTACTCGCGGCACTTTTGCCTGCACAGCTCGGTAAACTCGGCTGGGTACAGGTGCCGGTCCGGGAACCGGTACGGATACACGGGGTCGAGCGGCGACGCCCCGACGAGCACCCACGTCATGGCCTCGAGGTCCGACGCCGTGGCGAGCCTGACCGACATGGACATGGCCGAGGCTTTTTTAGGCGGGCGAGGAGGGGTTATGGGGGTTCTGTGGGTTGCTGCTGTGCTGGGTACCTGCTCGACAAAATCGCTCCTAAAGAGTTCCAGAGTCTCAAACATGACAAGGTCCAGCAAAGAGACAGGAACAAAATATCTACTATACCGCGGACTCCAAAAAGAGAAAAGGAGGGCTGGAATCTGTCGAGCGGAAATTGTGAGCCGGCAAATTTCGTCGCCAGACCCCATCCAGCATTATGGGAAAATTACAACCCGGGGCCTGGGGGAATGGCGGGACGGCTCTGCGGTGGCCCTTTTTGCCTTGGAAAGGCATCCCACATCTGTTTGGCACTTGGCGAGCAGTGAAGTGGGGAGGAGTGGCAGTGGAGACCGCCTGTAATCCATGACGTACCGACGGGGACAAAGATGTCATCGCGCGCGACACGCACCTGTCAGCTGGGCCGTGCCCCAAAGCTTGGCGGCTCTTTTGGGGCTCACGTCCGACGCCGTGAGTGGTCAAAATGCCCATGAGCCTTGCCCGGGCACTGGCCCAGACCCCGAAAAGAACTTGACGATCTGACCAGGGTCTGCCTTATGTCGTCATCTCATTTCCCCAGCAGCATTGACGCCTGCCTAAAATTGGAACTTTGGATTGAATTATTGAAATTCATTCAATATTGTCATCTCAGTCGTGATCCACAAGCCTCGTTCAAGTAAAAATCGAACAAGCTAACCGCTACAGGGAACTTCAATCAAACCACATCATTTCCTACCAGTTAAAACCAGACCCTCCTAAAGCCACACACATAATAATAACGAAATTGAAGCCTCCACGGTGTCATATTTTGGACCTGGAGGCTACGACGGGCAGAACTGTCAAACACTTGACTGTGCTTGTACTGCTTGATGGAGAAATCTGAGGAATAGAGTTGATAAGCATAAGTCCCCATAGTCAAGAGCGAGAATGGTTCAAGAAGACACTCACGCATCTATATGTACTGTCGCAAAATTCCCTTGAATTTGTCGGCGACGACCGGTTCACCTCTGACCAGCTGAACTCTTATTGAATGTTAGAATATGTTCCTGAAAGTTAACAGAAGTGGCGAGCAGACACTTACCGTTGTTCCTCAGCAGTGACGTATATGAGCCTCTTGGTATCTCGGCCGTCACCCCCTCCATCATCTCCAAAATTGGAAGAGCGATTCGGTGGTGGCTGAGTTGACAAGGCTGATAGCTTGGTGTATTTGACATTTTAAGCTGACGGTGGACAGAAGAACAGAAAGAGAAGATGAAGCTTTGTAAGGTCACAGGGTTATTTGTGGTCGATCGAAGCCAAGGTGAATATTTGGGCTGAATCTGTCAAGTCTGGTTAACCACTATCTTGAGGTTCCGGACTGTTGTTTTTATACCCAGGGCCTTGGCGATACCATGGTCTGGCTGTCAATGAAATCGTACGATATTGCAATGAGGTGGGCTTGGTTTCCGGATACGGTAATCACGAGCTCCCTCGAGGAGTTGACGACTAGCCGGTGAAGCGGTTAAACTGGCGCTGATCCTTTTCGGTGAACACCGAGGCATAAAAGCTCTCTGTGATCGACACCCAGAGCATACTCTCATTCGCAGCTCCCATGACCGATGAGTCCCGAATTAAACGGGGGCAGGTAAGCGTCCATGGCGGGGGATTGATGGGGGCATCCCGCCCGCGTCCACGTCCGCGTCCGCGTCCGCGTCCGCGTCCACGTCCACGTCCACGTCCACGCTTAGAAGCCCTCCCCGTGGGCCCAAGACTGGAGGACGACGGCCATTATTGGCTGTTTTGGGCCTAATTGGCGAAGCTGAGGTCTACTCAGGGTCCAGCTGATACGGCTCCTGAATTCAGGGATTCAGGGCTGGTGGGTCAGCATGTTCCCGCAAGGCAAACTCAGTCCGGTGCGAACCACAATGGAGGATGCAGCCAGCATGTCTGGCTGTCAAAGAGCAAATCTGCCTCTTCCGTGGTGGCAAAAAGGGGGAGGGAAGGGAGAGCTTGATATCAACACTGACGTAGTTTTACAACTGCGCTGCAGTCAGGGACTCAGGAAGGATCAATACGATGAAGCCCTCACCGGTTAGGGCCAAGGCCAACGTGTGGGGGTGAGAGGCTATGTTGTTCAGACCCTGCATTTGGCCTGCGGCTAGGCTCTTGATTGGGCCAAACCAATCCGATCTAGAATTCCGACCGTAAGCATCCGCACGTCATAATGCGACTCGGCGGTGTCCCGTGGCCTTGGATCAACAGAGAAGAAAGGCAAAATCGTACGATGGGGGAACGATCCCTCGATAGCCAGAGATTTGCTATCCCGAAGCGGCGCGCCTATATTGTATTGTGGGCTACAGTGCGACAGCAGTTGCCTCAATTGCCTGTGGCAATAAAGGTGAGGCAAAGGGGCCGACTCGCTGCCGATGTGTTCCCTCGTTGGATTCTTCTCTCCAACCTTTTTGATCCGAATTCCGATGAATGCAGGGTCCCGTCGACGATCAGGAGCCTAACACGCGTGTGCGTGTCAATTGACGACGACGCACCCCACGGATTCCGAGGCGCTGGGTCCTGGGACTTCTGGCCCAGGTTGTCAGGCTGCAACTTTCGCGATGTTCGACTGCCGTTAATTATGGCCAGCGTAGAGTGTACGACCGGATTTGAGTCTGAGATATTTTGATCCGGTCTACGATAACTTGCATGTGGGTACAAGATTTCTTCAGTCAACTGCCCCCCGATTACCGTTCAACCTTTCCTTGTGTTGCGCTTGTTCGGGAGGCAATCCTTTATTGCGGTGAAGCAAAGTCCCCAAGATAGACGGCACGCATGCCCATGATAGCATTGGCACTTTCCTCCACAAATCTCCGGATGCCTTTGTCAAATGGGGTTTCCATCCAAAGGCAGTTGCGACTGAGCAAAGATTGAACTTTCAACCTCCATTTTGCCCAACGAAAGATTCCCACTCAACTGCTCAAGACAAATTGGAATCCCTCGCTCCCTTCCTCAGCCGCTGGACCCAAGACGGACGCCGTTATCGCTATCACCTCGAAGTTGAGAATTTTGGTGGTGTTCAACTCCTCCTATTTCCGGTTGAGTCATCTCAGACCGTCGGACTTCAGAATGAGGCGAGGACGGCGATCGCTCGGGCTGTCAAGCGACGGCAAAAAAACCGAGAAGGCCGCCCAGTGTGCCAGTTGGTTACCCGAACTAACAGGTGGAACCACGCAAACAAGAATGGTCCGGGAAAAGACGACAGTTGATCAGGCAAACCGAGGGGGAAGCTGGACGTATTCGTGGAACGTGGCTTCGGGGCTCGTCGGCTAGGTAATAGCGCTGTTTTGTTCGTCACTCTCCCCCAGAATGATGCTTGGAACCGTTGATGGATGGATGGCATGGTGCGGGGACAGAAGCGATCTAATTGTCCCTATCCGTCCATCCTGACTTGGCGAGCTGAGGAAACCTGCTAACAGCAATGCAGGGCCATCTAGCATTGGTTGGATGACCCGATCGCTGAGCGAGAGCGCTACAAGACCGAAATTTGCCACCGTCGGGGCTTGGATCAACACGCATTAGCCACTAGATTCGTCCCTACAATACCTCAACATCCGACAGCCCGTCCGACATGCAAGAACTGAAACCCCTGTGCCTTCCTGCCCAACCACGATACCAAACACGGCATCCAATCCGGTCGTCGATTGCACTCGGTTGACAGAGTATCGGATGAATCTGAATTTGACTAACCTAAGTCTGGGCGTGTGTACAATACCGGCACCGGTGAACCGTGTTCCCCAACCACAAGAAAAGTCGATGAGCGGGAATAGGTGCTATTGACCCTCTAAAGCACCACTGCGTCGCAGCGGGTTGGGCGGCTTTGGGTCGTGCAGCGCAATTGGTCGGGCGCTGATTCGGGCGCCTGCACGCTGCAGCTTCGTCCAGGGATGGCCGTTTTCTGTGCCGGTTACCTGCGCCAACATCACTGGCTGTTTTATTGATCGGTTTCGCTGTGTGCCACGGACAATGGGGGCCTCTAATTGGCCCACCATGGCCGCATTTCCCCGCGACTTTTCTGGTCACGTCGCATGCCAGACACGAAGGGTCCTCTCATCGTCTAGAGCCGCATTTAGATATCAAGTCGACCGCCGTCACGCCGACAACCCATTCATCCTTCTCGACCCAGCCAGCATCCGCGCAATGTCAGACGCCGCCATGGAATTCTCAGGGAAGGATTTGGAAGACATCCAAAGAGTCGCTGGTCTTCTGAACCTCACTGTCGACGAGCTGATCCAGCAGCGCCGGCGAGCTGGCGAACCGAGCAAGAAGCGTGATACCCCTGATAACGCACGCACCCATCACACCACCGTCTCTGATACCCACAGTCTCTCTCAATTACCGAGAGACGGACTTCGACAAGATGGGCCCGATGCCGGGCCCCAACCTGAGGTCTCGCATGACGCTGGCCCCATGGACCTCGACCTCTTTGAACCAGAACCCAGCAACTCAAGCAGCGAGCCAGCCGAAGCAGTAGCATCGTCCTCTTCAAGCACCGAAGTCATTCTCTTGAACCCTCTCTGGTACGACTGCAATGCGTCGGTGTGGGGGTACGCCGAGGCCGCCGGCGAGGACTTCCCCGTGGACGACATCAGTCAGCTTGAAGATGACGGTGATGAGTCGTATGTCCCGGTAGCCACTGTGCACACCGGATCAGACGACGGCAGCCACATCACCGCTCGTGGGAAAGGGAAAGAGAGAGAGTCCGACGACCTTGGCACAGATTGGGCACTTGTCTCTACACCCAGGTCGCTATCCTCGTTTCAAACACCAATCTCAGCCACCACAGGTTCAATCGACAAACGATATCACCCGATTGCTCCGAGGACGAGCAGACACAATTCGCAGTCCACCGAGGAATCGTCTCTCCGCAAGGTCAGAAAGAAGAGGGGTCGTTATGTCGAGGCCAAGAAGATGGATACCAACCTGACTCGATCTGTCCATGCTTGCGTCAGATGCAGGATGCAGCGGAACAGAGTAGGTGACATTTCGTCTCATACCCCTTGCTACATAGCTAAGCATTCTCCAGTGCGTCCCTGACCCAACAAATCCACGAGGACCCTGCATAACATGCCAGCGCAAGATGGTGCGAATGAGTCGCTTGCCCTGTCTCCGCTACATGGTGACCGACAGCACGTTGTTCCGGACAGACCTGAACTACATGGACTTCTACAAGTCACATCCCATGATCGGACCAAATTATGGCGACTTCCATCTCGAGCGTCAATGGACTGGCACCCAGCCAAAGTTCCTACGTCTGGGGCAGGTCGGCGCAATGAATTTCCAAGTAGAGCTGAAGGAGTTTCTTCCCCCTCTAAACACGACAGACGTAGATCTCAAGGGGCGACCAATGTACGCCGTCCCCTGGGCAATTGCCGACCCGGATGCGGTAGTCACCGCAATGACCGAGTACATTGACCGTGGCACCACCAAATACATGTATACGTACTTGGATGATACGGACGGACTTGTTTGGGATGTCTTTGAAGCGGCCTACAGATACTCTGTTTTCCCTACCCCTGTAGGTTCAAACACCACCGCCACCCCAGGCTGACAGCTGACATGACGGTGCACAGAACAGGATGCTCCAGAAAACCCTCAGGCTGTGGGTGGCGTGCCGTTTTCTTGAGTCCAAGTGGCGGTGCTGGGCCGACAACGGCTGGGTGGACGACAGCATCTTGGCAGCCAACCCCAAGGATCCGTTCCACGACTCCGAATCCCTCCCACCCTACCTTGACTACCAGCTAGCTTCTATCATTATTCATCGCATTCTGTCTCCTCTCCGCAAAGAGGTACTTCGAGAGCTTCAAGCCACCTTCAACGCCCACAGCCCAGAAAATTGGTTTGTCACGTTCTTGACATCATTTATTTTGCTCAAGAATTACGAAACACAAATGCTCTTCCAGAAAGAGTTTGCCGAAAGGCGGCAATCAGATGTATGTTTCCCTTTTGGAATTGGAGGGTCGGCCTCGTAACCCATTCTGACTGGCTGATCAGGTCCAATACTTGGATATGTCGCTTGTGCGGGCCACCAATTCGGGGGCCAAGACCATTCTTGCGCACTTCCACTACTGCTACAAGGGGCAGAAGCTGTTCTCGAAGGATTTTGATTGGGGCGCCCTGAAGGTGCGGAAAATGGCTCGGCTGGATGACGAGCAGATGAATTTCATGGCGCATTGTCGCGATAACGTGATAAAGAAGGGTAAGCACTGTTGTGTATTCGCCATCTTGACCGGGCTGGGCTGGACGCTGCTGACTTTGCCCGACCAAAAACAGCCCCAATGTTCCAACAGGTCAACCACACCCATGCGTACCACCATCCGTACTGGTACACCAGCCAACTTTTTGATCCCGACTGGACACCTCGAGAGACGCTTGAGCACGCCCCTGCGCGGATTTGACAGCTTGACACTTGACACGTGTCTAGAATGGAGTTTGCTGGGAGCATTACTCGAAGCGCTCTCCGAAGCGCTCTGGAGGCGCACTTTTTCGTTTGGGATGCCAGCTGAACACACAACCCCTCATATGGCGCCTGCGGTCAGAGTCTGGCCTGGGCAAATTACCACACGAAATCCGGGACCCACCAATGAGGGCGGGTGCTCTTATCACATTGCATGTGCTCACACCACAATGGGGGGCTGGCTAAATTCGGCAAGGCCTATTGGTAGCTTGGGCCGTCTTGCAGCAGACCCCTCCTGTCGTTCAACCCGACGCGGAGGACCCTTTGCGCCACCAAACCAATATTGGAACAAATTCGGCACCAAGAGCCTCATCTGGAACTCGTTGTTTGGGGAAATTGATTGTTAATGTTCCTAGATGTGGTAGCACTCTGGCGATGGCAGGGATTTGGGTGGTGACACTTACGACCGGGACTCTTATCGCCCTGCCTTAGTCCCAACTCGGGGGACCTGATCTATAGAGTATCTGCGGCCTATATAATCCCCGACGTCTTCCAGAACGTTGATATTTGACCCAGCGAACATTTTTTCTGCCTTTCTAAACCTCCAACTCCAACTCCAACGCCAGCCGCTGCTGTGTCCACGTTACCAAGACGCTCACATCCTTTTTCTGCGCAGCCAGCATCCTTTGTCCGACATGGGCGTGGAAACAGTTCTGCCCAATGGTGCGGGGGATGCCTGGGGGGCTCCCCAGCTGAAGACGAGCACACCATCACGCGTTCCCAATCCCCAAGAATGGCCGGCACCGATGCGAGGAGATCTCGCCTGGGGACCGACAAGTTTTGCCTCTGAACACGACTACGTTCTGACCTTGAACGATGACGATGTATCCGAGGTTCGAGCAGCATTGCAACATTTCAACGGTATGTTGTCATTCCGCCGAGGCGGCTCAGGTGCTTTCTGCTGACACGCTTCCGAAGACCTTGGGCTGTACGGGAATGAGGTCTCTCCGAGCACTTTTCCACTCCCGACACTCGGTCCTCGGCTCCTGAAAGCTGCAATCGATGTTCATCGTGGCAAGGGGTTTGCCGTGGTACGGGGCATCGACCCCAATGCTTTCTCCCCCGAGGACAACACCCTCGTATTCCTGGGCATCTCCAGCTACATTGGCGCCCAGCGGGGGCGACAAGATGAAGACGGCAACATGTTGAGTGAGTGGTGCCACCCTAATACAGCTCCCCGCACAACCAAGGTATTTATCTGACCATTGGGCACTCAGTGCACATTCGTGACGCAAAACTCTCAAAGACCCCGCAGAGCGACAGACCAATCAGATATTCGGCCCGGGCATCAGTACGTTTGCCCTCTGATCCCAGTTGCCTGTCATACCCTGTCTAACCAGTCACTCGGCAGACATTTCACACTGATACCTTCTGCGACATCTTGGCTCTGCAGACGCGCGTCTGTGCTGCTGAAGGCGGACGAAATATCTTGTCGTCGTCGTGGACCATTTTCAACAACCTCGTGGCATCGCGACCAGACGTGGTTCGGTTACTCGCCCAGCCCATCTGGCCCTTTGACAGGTATGGCTCAGTGACGGCATGTCGATGCCTTTGCATTTTGCTGACGGTTTTTCACTCAGCCGTGGCGCGTTTTTCGAGTGCAGCACGCGGCCGTTGCTGTTCTACCATGGCGGGCGCATTATCATGAACTTTGCCCGCGAACCACTGTTGGGACTGGCTGGCGTCCGTCGCTCAGCCGGTCTGGCTGTTCTCTCGCAGGCCCAGCGAGAGGCTCTTGATGTCGTCGAAAATATGGCCAGCCAGAGCCAGATCATGCTCGACGCGGAGCCGGGCGACCTGCTGTTTATCAATAACCACGGAGTCCTCCACTCGAGAGAGGCCTTTGCCGACGCCCCAGAGGCCCCTTCTCGCTACTTGGTTCGCATGTGGCTGAGGAACCCGACGCTCGCTTGGAAATTGCCCCGCGCACTCCAGGATGGCAGCTCGAGAATCTACGGCGACAACGAGCTGGGAGAACAATGGAACATTGTGGACGTGCCGAAAGTCCAGTTTCGCCTGAGCGAGAGGCTCACTTCCTAGACCCAGGTCCAGTCTAACAACTTTCACGAAGTCGGATAATAGTTTGCGTTTTTTAATGCTCGCAGAAATAGCGTCATTGTAATATTTTGGGCTCGGCGGGGGGGGAGGGGGGGGGGGGACCAGCAACCACGGGAAACATTACCCGAACTTTGGACACGGCTTGGAGCACAGATTGCCTACATTGCGTACATAACGTATGTACATACCTACCTAATCAGCGAGTTTTGATGCTGCTATTTTTTGTGTGTCTAATTGTTTGCCCGCTTGGCTGCTTGCTTTTTTGGTTGCTTCCTTGCCCGCCCTGTTTGTTTGTCACACGGCCTGATATCAGCTGCTTGTCTTTTTGGTTGCTTCCTTCCCCGCCTGTTTGTTTGTCACGACCGCCTGATGTCAGCAAAGAACGATCAGAACAGGCGCCATCTCGGCGTGTTCTCACAATGGGGCCGTGATGGCAGAGTGACGATGGGACAGGTCGCATTGGGAAGGGAAGTGGCGCAAGACCCTGACTTGGAATGGCGAGTGATTGCAACCTCCACAATTCGGCAGTCTCGCATGCAAGCGCGCGGGTTTGGGCCATTCAGGGTCGGCCTGGTCCCCTATTGCATTCGCAAGTGGGTTCCCGTAGGGCTAACGGGGGGGGGGAGGGTGGCCCAGTCTCGGCTCCAATTCGGTGGCATGTCCGGGGCCAATGCACGTAACCTGCTTCTTGCGGTTGACGCTGCAGCATCGCCTCCACCCAATGGCAGCAGCACGCTCGTCGGGCGAGGAGTTGTTGTCCGCCGGTTGGGTCTTGGGTCGTGTCGTCTTAGCTTTGGCCCCAAACAACCGGCTATCTCGGCATTCTGCGTCCCGAGGGTTTGACATCTCCGGTCCCGGGTCCCAACTTGCGTCTGAGCTTGGGGCTGTTTGTCTCGGTTCAGTCGTGCTGCGTGTGGGCCTCGCCGCGCTGACGCCGCGGCGTGGCGCTATTTAACAGACTAGTGACAATATTGGGCCGCCGGCGTCAAGCTGCATCGTGACATGCTGGCACTAATTGATCAGCCCTCGAGCCGCCGATGGACCTGACAAGCACCGTCTTTGCAGATATCTTGAGCCCCCTCGCCGCCTTCAGCGCCACACGGCCTCGGAATCCCGAGTCGGGAGCGCCAGCCGAGCCACATGGACATGGCCCAGGCTACCCTTCCCCTCATGCTAGTGACCCCCCTAGCCCGGGTCCTTCCTGGGCGACGTCATTCGTCAACCCGCGGAACCGGATCGACAGCTTGACGCAGCCCCTAAGCCGCCCCAAATGGAGGCTCGACGGCGCCGACGTCGACGGCCGTCGCTTTTTTGCCGTGCCCACGTTTGCCATTGACGCCCCGCCGCTGCGCATCGACGTCTACGTGCCCCCGTTCGAGGACTACCCGCCCGGGCTGCGCGATATATTGAAGCCCGAGGCAGCAATCTATGCACGACGCAAGAATAAGCGAGGTGGGGTGATGGGCCTGCCCATCGCCCAGCACCTGCTCCGGGCGCTGGAGGCGTGGTCGTCGTCGACGCCCGCCGCCGCCGCAGACTTTGAGGCGCAGTACTGGAGCGCGCCGTTCGGGTCGCAGATTGTCGTGGCGAGCATGGCCGCGCAGCTGCGCGACGTCGACATGCTCCTCTGCCCGGACTACGGCGTCGAGCAGGCCATGCTCAGTGTCGACGCCCTGCAGGCCATGTGGCAGCTGCCTCCCGGCGCGTGGCCGCCTGTCGTCGACTGGGCGCAGCTCAGGTTCCGCCGCCAGCTGCACGAGGCCATCACGCTGGTCAGGGTCGCACGGCAGCCGTGGCGTCGCGGTGGCGCCGACAACGACGATTTTGAGCGCGACGATGCGCCTGACATGGTGTTCAAGTCGCTGACCCGCGACCAGCGCTACATGTACAACGAGCTCAGGATGCTGCTCACGCTGCGACCGCACGCCCACGTAATTCCACGCCCGGCGTACGTCGTCACCAAGAAGGGACGCTTCGGCGGCCGCCGCGGCGTCTGCGGCTTCGTCCTCCAGTACTACCCGCTCGCCTCGCTCAAGGAGCGCCTGCTCCGGCACGCCGACGAGGAGGAGCACCTCCCAGACGCCACTGCTGCAGCTGTCGCTGCAAGCGCAGGCGAAAATGGGCGCAGCATGATCCCCCTCGCGCAGCGCTTCCGCTGGGCGCGCCACGTCGCCGAAGCGCTGGTCCACATCAACGCACACTCGGCCGGTTTCTACCCGGACCTGAAGCCGGACAACGTGGTGCTCGAGCAGCCCTCCCAAAGCGGCGAGGAGCCGATGACAGCGATGACGGACGCGGTGCTGCTGGACCTCGAGCAGCGCGGCGGGTGGTTCTCGTGGAGCCCGCCCGAGGTCGCCTACGTCGAGTACCTCGAGCTGCTTACCGCAATGCCCGAGGCCGCTGACGAAGCCGAGCTCGCAGACACCCTCACCACCCAGCTCGACGAGTACATGCCCGGCCGGACGCCCGGCCGGCAGCACGACCGTTACCGCAATGTCGCCGGTGGCTTCAGCGCGCCGTGGCTGGCACTGCTGCGCGACAGCAGCACTGACAACACCAACAAAAGCAGCAGCAGCAGCAGCAGCAGCAGCAGCAGCAGCAGCAGCAGCAGCAGCAGCAGCAGCAGCAGCAGCAGCAGCATGCTGGCCAAGGCGCAGGTGTTCATGCTCGGCAAGCTGCTGTGGTGCATCTTCGAAGGCCGCCCGCGCGTGCGCTGCGGCATTGACCACGAGCTGCTGCAGGACAACGATCCGCCCCCACTGGAATCAGGAGCGGCGTTCCCTGCTTTCACTCGCGCCACGCCCGCCGAGATCCAGGCGCTCATCCGCGCCTGCACGCTCGGCGCGCCCGAGTGGGAGCCCGACGCGGCGGCGCGGCGGCTGGCTGGTGTTGTTTTGCGCGGCGGGAGGTTGGTTCCCGCTGCTGCTGCTGCTGCTGCTGATCGTTCCCTTCGTGATGTTACGGATGAGGATACGCGGTTGGCGGCGGCCACGTGGTGGGCCGCTGAGGTTCGCCGCGCCAGGAAGTTCATGGCGGAGCTGCTCGCTGCTCGGCGGGCGCATGGAAAGGGGCAGCGGCAAGACGACGAGAGCGGGCTGCTGGCGTTGGTGCGCCGGCGGCCGGCGCTCGAGGACGTGCTGGCTGAGCTGGAGCGCGTCGAGAGGGAGCTGGCTTGATCCACGTTGCTAGATCAAGAGTAAGCCTGGGCGACGGGAATAAGAAGAAGGTTTTCGGTCGTTGATTTGGTTGGTAGGCCCCATAACTTCTAAGCAACCCCAGTTTAGGCACGAACATTGACAGACGCTTACCTTGCCTTACCCTGCTGTGCCGCCTTATTCATCCCTAGTTTCTTACATGCAGATATGCATGTGCCTTGTAATGATGATCCCTCCACTTGGACTGCGTCGCCTGTTCTTCGCCCCCCCCCCCCCCCCCCCCCCCGGCATCCCGGCCCGTCCCTGACATGCGCCGCCCGTCTTGGAAGGGCTTGTTTTTAGTTCCCTTCGCGGGGTAGATGTGCCATGCAGATTCCGTACAAGGAACCAACCAGCGGAACGAACGCCCCGCGTCGAGTGGCGAGGCAGTCTGCAGCTGAGCGGTCTTGCGGGGTTTTGCCAGCGTGATTATTAACTCTGGCGATACGGAGCCTGCCTGCATGTTACCCTATCATGTCGGCCACAGTTAAATACCGATGTCACCTGATTATACTATCAGGCTGCTTAGCAAGCCCGGTGAAGATTGAATTCTGCACAGAGAGTGCAGCTTCCTCAACTAATTAGTTAGTTGGGTAAGGTACTCGAGTGCTCTGCTGCAGCTGACGCTGACACGTCGAAACAGGCTTTATTACGTGCCACGCGGTTTCCTATCATTGCCTTAGTCTGTTTGTCAGTTTCAACTTGAGGCATCACGGCGAATTCCAGTGATGAGACCCACAAGTTACTAAGTTGGGTGCCCTGATTAGAATTTATATCCGTGTAATCATTCATGGCGTCGACTGGGTGTGTGGCCGAGAAGCTATACGGTATGTAATGAAGACCAATTCCCCCCTACCAAGTGGACAAAGACATCAGAACCCCTGCGAAAGTGGAGAAGAAAACAAACAAGGAAAAGGCTAACGTGAATACAACTAATACCCGACCGGGCCAATACGAGCACTGAAGAAAGGACCTAATGGAACACGTCAACTGTGTCAATAAGACCATAGCATACACCGTCTCCGTCCCCAACTCACTGGTCTTGGCCTGGGTTCTGTCGGAGCCCAATGCCATTGGCTCGTCAAGTCGGGTCATGCATTTTCTTGGACCGGGAGATTAAATATCCATTTGCCTGGAACATGCAACCGGTGACAAGCAACCCCAATACCACGTAGATATGTCAGTTTGTAACAATTACAATCCAATCCCTAAATGTTTGTTAGCGGGGGACTTTCCAAGACTTGAAAGGCCTTAATACGTTACCGCTCACCATACAGATTTTTCGCCGAGGGAGGTAAGAAGCTATTAGAATTCATTTTTCAGTCTTCTAGAAACCTATTTCCTCCGCTAAGAACACCTAAGATGGGGTATTAAAGGATTTTCCTAGACGGTGTATATATTCCGCCCAAGCACCATAATTACCAACAAACATTCAGCGATTGGATTGTGAGTCGAAGGTGACATTACATAGTTGAGAACGGTCTCGGGAGTTTGTTAAGAAACGATTTGGCGAATTTCATCCATCACAAACTCACCACACTCGCGCCTTCCGTTTCTTTCTTTAGCATATTGAATTGATACAGACTTCGAAGTTGGCCCACAGTACTTGCCAAATTCACGCACAGACATGGATAGGAATGGAAGTTACGACCTCACGGTGGTTACTGGATGCCTTGCCAGAGCCGCAGCCACCAGGCGATCATTAACACGTGACTGGGCGCGGGGCTTGTCTTGGGAGGAAATGAGGGATTTTCGTTTCTTCAGTTTCTTCAGTCTCTTAAGCTTGTCCAACTTCCGCAAGTGCTAGAGCCTGCCACTTATTTACTTTGAGCGTTGATTAGGGCACCCCATCCAAAAATCAGGGCACCCGGGTCAATAACGTTGAAGCCGGTAAACCCTCATTTTTTATTTGACGATTTCTTAGTTGCTAGTCAGGCCTTTGAGCAACTCTGAGGCCTAGGTTTGTACGTAAATTAGTTAAAGGTCATGGTATACGGCTAGTGAGTAAAAGTCTGTTAAAACATGATTTGTTGACATGGTGATGTATTTCCGTGGTGTTGAGTCTGCCAATCTACCTACTTGCGTTGACGATGCGTTATTTCCGACCCTCAAAATACCAACCGCGCGCACCAAGGCCCGCATTTGAAAGTGTAAATAGTGTCATTTTGACTTCGCCAGGCTTCCTTGGTGCCCGGTAGGGCGTTGGGTGGCTGCAATGAAATTCGGCATTTTACCATGCAAAAAGCTGACCCTGCGCTGTTAGGTTCCAAAGACCCCCAGGCGGGTACGTGGAAAAAGTAGGCGGGTACGTAGATCAAAGCTCTTAAAGATACCATAAAGTAAGCTCGGTTATACTGATTTCCGACAACCATTGATGGTATTTTGCTGGGGGTTATTGCCGGAGATATGGGTGTGACGGAACTTCCTGCCAGGATCTCCAAATTCGTCCCTGATTAGAGGGGAACGCTTGCTAACCAGAGTAATATATAGCAATGTGTCCAGACGCCTGTCTGAGGGCCTCAAGATAGGACATCGTTTATATGCCTCGAAGCCACGTCTTTCGGTCTCAAGGCGGAAATCCCTTATTCTCTGAAAATCTTCTATAAGCTAGGTAAGCAAGCAAGATATCGGTTTGTTTGTTGGAGCTTCGACTAATTAATGGCTCTGTGTTGGATACTCCGTACAATCCAATCCCTGAATGTTTGTTAGCGGGGGACTTTCCAAGATTTTCAAGGCCTTAATTCCTTGCGCCTCGCTATAAATCCTCGAGGCCTATCTCTTGGCCAAAAGGCCTATTAAAGGCTTCCTCGCTGGTTTATTTGCTGGGCTACAATATTTATTCTGCCAAGTACGGAGTACCACGCTAACAAACGTTTAGGGATTGGACTGTATTTGCGGCTGAATCGGAGCTGAATTTGGCCAAGAGCCAAGGTCATCCTGCTACCAGGATCCGCTGCAAGCTGTGGCGCTTGTATGGACGAGAGGCGACGTTGGAACTAACCTAGAACTCGGCAAAAGTCTTGACCTCCGTGCTGCTGTCCAGTGACGATGCGACGATGTGCTGCGGTGGGGTTTTTCCCAACAAAAGGGGTATCGAGTTCGCCATGGGTGCCCTTTCAATGTGGAGAAAGCGATAAGCTCCATGGCGGGCAATTGACTACTATAAAGCGCTGGAGAGAAACCCTCGTGTCCTTGAAGATGTTGTAAGAAAGCATTTGTTCTGTCAGAAAAGTGACTCATAAGGGTGCAGGGAAATATTATTGATCAGCTGCGGACAGGCAACGCCAAAAATGACAACAGTCATCAACTTCGACACCCTCCCCGCAGGGACGGTCATCACCAACCAGTTCGCCTCGCGCGGCGTCGTCTTCACGGACGAGCAGCCGTGGCAGCCGACGATCCGCTACGAGGCCTCGGCGCCGTCGCCCGCCAACGTGCTCACATGCTCCTTCCAGGGCAGCGTCGAGTTTCCCGACGCGTACCTGTCGCTGCGCTTCACGGACCCGCGGCACTCGACCGTCAGCTTCAGCGTCGGGCTGCCGTACACGGCCACGCACGACATCGGCTTCCGGGCGCGCATCTGGGACGCCGCGGGCACGCAGGTCGGCTTCACCAACTACGTCGTGCTGCCGGCCGGCCGGCAGTGGACGACGGGCACCGTGTATGCGGCTGGAAACATTGCTCGCCTCGACGTCCGCCGCACCGTCGAGGGCCGCGGCGAGTACTTTTACCTCGACAATCTGACCTTTGACGACCTCGGCGCGCCGCAGATCCCCGCCTTCCGGCTTGAGCCTGTTAACGATGTCTACATGAACCCTCTCGAGGTGCTGTCGGTTCCCGTGCGCGTGACTCGGCTCTTTGGGTCCACGGGCCCCATCAATTTTGACGTGACCAATGTGCCGTACGGGCTGGAGGTCGTACGCATCGACCCGCAGCCGTCGAATGCGCGCCCGGACGAGGTCGTGCGCATCTCGCTGCGCGCCCTCGAGAGGCGGCCGAGCATGTGGCTCATCGACCGATGGGCGTTGGTAGTGACGGGGCGGCCGGGCTCGGCAGCTACCGGGACGAGCAGTCAGTCCGTCACCGTGTACACGACAGTGCGCGAGCCGTACGACCTCCGCATCGTGGGCATGGAGGTCACGCAGGGAATCCAGACGTATGAGCTGCCGACGCTGCGCGACCCCAACGTCATCGAGCCGGTGCAGTACCGCGGCGTGCGGCTCGTCGAGAAGGGCCGCACGCTCGCGCGCGTCTTCGTCGCGTACAAGTCGCTCCCGCGTATCCCGCCGACCCAGAGCCACGGGTTCGAGGTGCTGCTGCACGGCAAGACGCTGAACAACATCACGCTGCCCGGCAGTCCCGTGCGCAACTACGGCTTCGTCCGCTTCAGCACCACGATGACGAGCGACGTGGTGACAGACATGATGCGCGAGTCGATGGCGACCGACATCGAAGTCCCGACCTCGTGGGCGGCGGGGCTGGTATCCCTCAGGGCCGAGCTGCGGCCGTCTCTCGCACTCGGCCCGCAGAAGACGTTCGACGTCAACGCCGGCAACAACGTGTTCGAGGTGCAGAACATCTACTTCACCAAGACGCTGCCTCTCACGATCCAGTCCTTCCAGCTGCGGATCCAAGACCCGCCCAACTACCAGCGCTACATCTTGCCGCCGCCGCCGACCGTGTTCGCCGAGGCGCGGAACCTGCTGCCGCTGGGCGCGAACCAGCTCTCGACGCCGCCGTATGGCAACGTCATCGACATCACTGACATCTTCCGGCGCGACGACTGGGACTACAAGAAGCGCACGGGCAAGATCTCGTCGCGGCTGCGCAACGCCGTCGACGACTGGAACTTTGACAGCAACGATTACTATTTTCTTGTGGGCGTCTACTCGAGCGAAGCCAACGATGTCGAGTACCGCATCGGCGGGCGCAAGAGCGACGCGCTGGGTGTGCCCAAGGTGGCCATGGTCGAGGCGCCCAAGCGCGGGCTGACGAGCGCCGCGCACGAGGTCGGCCACCTGTGCGGGCGCAAGCACGCGAGCCCGGCCAACAACGCCCGTGACGGCGGTGCGGTCGAGGACTGGCCGCCCGATAACATTGGTTTGATCCAGGGCGTCGGCGTCGATCGCCGAACCGGCGGTGCCACTGTCCGCTTCTGCGCTCGCTCCACCGCCGACACGACGCACCCGAGGTACTACGACTTTATGAGCTACAGCGGCAGCGTCGGCGGGACCGACCCGGAGCACTGGATCTCGACGCGCGGCTGGGACGCCACCATCAAGTGGTTTGGCACGGGCGGTCACGCATTGGCCGCTGGTGACAGCAGCGGCATCAGTAGCAGCGACGGCCCAGCAGCAACTGCAACTACTGCTGCCCGCGCCATCCGCCGTCGCTCTGTCACGGTCGTGCATGCCATCATTGATGCCTCGGGTCACGCCGAGTTCACCAAGATTGGGCCCCTCGAGAATGCTACAGAGCTGGGAGGAGTGAGCGAAGAAAGCAAATACGAGTTCCTGCTCACCGACGCTCGGGGCGTCGAGCTCGGTCGCGGCCTGGCAGTCAGCGTCATTGAGGAGACCGGGGATGAGCCAGCAAGTGGCGGTGACGGCACGACATCACTGAGAGACACCTCCCCCGACCAAGAAGTGCTTCTGATGGCCCGCATCCCTATGATGGCCGAGGGCACCGACTTCACATCCGTCCATCGCGTCGAGCTGTTCGACACTGAGACGCGCCAGCCGATTCTCAAAAAGGACCGCCCGGCCAAAGGGCCCATCGTCTCGTCGCCCAAGCTCTCCTGGTACCGCCGTGGCGGTCTGCGCGTCATCCAAGTCATCTACTCAGCCCGGCACGAGCTGGGGCTGCCCCTCGAAGTCAAGATCGATTACCTGTTGCCGCCGAGCGACCATGAAGAGGAAGGGCAAGAGGGAGACGATGACGCCGCAGGCGCTGGAAAACAGCAGTGGAAGCTCGTGTACCTCGGCGCGGCGGAGCCATCAGACGACAGCAGCGACATCACGACCGAGATTCCCGAGTCCTTCTTCCCGTACAACCCCGAGGGCCAGCTGCGGCTGCGCGTGTCCGACGGCTTCAACGAGTCGGTGGCGCTGGGCGAGGTGTTTGGGCACAAGGGCGTGGCGCCGTCCGTGTTCATGCGCAGCCCCGAGGCCGGCCGGCGCTACCAGGACGGCGAGACGATTGCGCTGCACGGCGAGGCCTACGACGACCGTCAGCGCCCCGTTGATCCGGCCAGAATGGTCTGGGAGGTCGCCGGCGCCGAGGTCGGCCGCGGCAGCGTACTCGAGTACAAAATCCCCATCCCCCCGCAACGTGTTGAGTCGAGGAAGTTGGTTGTCGAGCTGCGTGTCGTGGACTACAAGGGTGACCCCGCCACAGCGCGGGTGAGTATTGATGTCTTTGATAGAGGCGTATTTTTTACTTACACGTAGACTTGTCGCCGAATGAGTGGGGTGAAAGTATTGAAATGGTCTCTCAGGTCAGTGAAGGCGACTTCGGGGAGTTTACAGTAGCATCCGGAAGCCAGGTTAGCCGGCTTCGCAAAATTTGAATGGATCCAGGTTTGGCGTTCCGTGCAAACTCGCGTCTCAAGTGGTGTAACTGAGCGTGGGTCAGGTAATACAAAAGGACGATTGCTAAATACATTATTCGCACCAAAAGGGCGGTAAATCGGTGTGAAAGCTCTAATGCCCCGGAAAAGACCGTGGAGAGCTCAATGGATCATCACGTGCCCACTCAAAATCGGGACGTGGCATAATTAATTAACAAGGAAGGAGCAGTTGACTGTTTGTCCTACCTAGGCTCAAATATGTTGGGCACCAACACTCCCCCACTCAACAACCCGCTACCCGTCGACGCTTGTCCAAATCACATGGCCATTTTAACTTTTACCGGATTGCCCTTTCCTTCGTCTAGCCTTGCAAACCACCCGCTCCACAACAATGCATGTTTGTCACTGCCAGCGCAGTTTTGGCTCTGAAGCGGGGTTGATGCAGCATCAAACAGACAAACACGGATCCACCACTCCGCTCAACAATGTGAACCTTCAACCAACACCAGTGAATCCCAGGGCAAATGTTCGCGGCCGCCGTTCTCCCCGCGAGGCTCGAATGTGGAGAGGACTGCGAAGTCTAGCGCCGGCCCAGATCATCGATCCCGCGGTCCTCGAGCCCTCAGCCATGCCCGTCTCCAGCACGACGCGCCCCGAGCTAGTGTGCAGCTACAACTGGCAGGGCTCTGCAGGGTTCCACGTTCCTGGTGAGCGCCCGACATACTCTGTCTCGCATGAGTACGTGCCCTGGAGCCCTGGCCTCTGACAGTATAATCATCGCAGGTCACGCGCCGCTATGGAAAGACCTCGCCCTTCCTATAACCCTCCCCAAGGACAACCGAAACTCGTCCGCGCGCGTCCTGGCATGGCAAATCTCGCAATACCCGTTCCAACAAGTCTTCCAGGCCGCCGAGTTAATGAGCCCGGGGTTCCGGTTCAGCGACGTCGACGTCGTCGTCACGCGCAACAGCCTGCGCAAGCTGCTCGACCTGTGCGCGCGCCGCAGCCAGCAGAGCTTCCGCGTGACCGTGTCGGTCGTCAACGGCACGCTGTTCGTCGAGCAGTACGACAGCGCCTTCATGGCGTTCCAGTCCGCGGGCTGGGGCCACAGCTTCGAGCGCGCCTTCACCGCGTTCCCTCCCGGGCTCGAGGCCAGCACCTCGCACGACCGCTTCCTGTGCTATCCGATCGGGGGGCTGAATTGTGTCGTGGGCTTCGAGGTTGACGCATGCTACAGAGAGAGAGATGGGAATGGGTCAGGGGAGGGCGCGACGGTTGATGATACGCTCAAGACGATGCGCGCCGGTATGGACGCTCTGGCCTTGGGCAACCCCTCAGCTCCACAAGCGGCTTCCCCCTCCAGTATTACCCCCAAGGAACGCGCAATGCCGCAGTCGACAGCCGCCGAGATCAAGTCATCCGGTGGGAAATCCAGGACCGGCATCAGCGCGTACCTGCCGCAGCTCTGGTTCGGGCGCACGCCGTGGCTGATTGTGGGGTCGCACAACGAGGGCACCGTCACCCAAATTAGGATCACCAATGTCGAGGACAGCTTTGCACGCTGGGAGGCAGACCACCAGGGCGAGCTCCGCCGGCTGGCGGCGCTGCTGGCCGAGTTGCGCGACGCGGTAGGGAGACACGGTGGCCGTGGCTGCGCGGTGATTTATGACAAGGATGCCGGGACTCGTGTCGTTGCGGTCCATCCGCTCGCGCAGGGCGTGGCGGCTATTCCTGAGGACGTGAGGGGGAGATTTTGGGATTAAGATGATGATGTTGCTGATGAACTGATTATTTTGAATGCCTTATTGTGCTTCCGTCGGGGTTTCTGGCTGATAGACGTCACTAGTCAATCTTGATGGTGATACCCGTTCGCCTTCTGGTTACCCAGAGGGTCGGCCCCATCCGCCACGGGAGGTTGGTATAGTGAGATAAGACAAGCATACCCTGGCGATAGGTAGGCGTTGGTCGGCTCATAACTAGGTAAACTCCATATCAGTCCGAGGACAGGTGTACAATCCAATCCTTGAATATTTGTTAGCGGGGGACTTTCCAGGGAACTAAAGGCCTCGATTTCTTATGGCGAGCCCTATAGGCTTTTGCCACGAGAAATGATAAAATTTTAGAACCCCTATTTTAAAATCCTAGACCTAGAGGTATATCTCTTTTCTCAGAATACATATTTAAGGCGCTTCCTGCCGGTTTATTTACGATAATCTTCTCCTCGTTCCCAGGCACCAGGCCAACAAACATACAGAGATTAGAGTGCAGAGTTATGGATTAGGACACAAAGAGCAATGGAGGTGGTAGGGTCTACCTCCCCTTCGTAGCTATAGTCGTGGTCATCATAATCATAATCGGGGTCGTAGTCATCTTCGACGGCCATCATATAAAAGGACTATTAGCAAATTATCGCTCTTTGAACCAGAGAGTCTTATAACAAGGGATTAAGGAGGAGATAGGACAAATTAAAAGTAACTCGACTGGGTACTTACGGCTTGCTCTTCCTCTTCCTCATCCTCGTCCTCTTCGCCACCTCATCGTTTTCGTCCCCCTATTATGGTGGCGGGAGGGCGGCTCTGAACTCGTGGAAGAAATCAAAGGCGTCGACCAGGAACGCGGCAGACACGAATTCCGTTTCCAACAGCCGCGTGGTTTTGGCCAGGGCCCGGCCAAGGGGGCGTCTCGTTTCTGCTCCCCGGCGCCACCCGCGTCCGTCTGTGGGGATCTTAGGGTTCAGCGTCTTGGAAGAGTTTTGGAATAGGTTGAGGTTTCGAAGCTTCCGGCTGGTCTTGGGGAGGGCCTCTATCAGTTTGAGATGCTCCGACTCGAAAAGCTGCTGCCACTCGGGGGTGACATTATGCCACGGCTCGTGTATAAAGTAGTTGAGGCAGAGAAATTTCCTGAGAATCTTCTCGAGCGACGGGGTGTTGATGCCCCAGTACGACTGCCTTCTGACAGTAAAGGCTGTGATGGCGACTACCTTGGGGAGCTGAGAGTCTTTGCCACTCGCATTATTCTCACCCCGCAGCGTTAGCTCTTCGGTAATCCGCTTCCGCGCCCCCAAGCTGACCGGGCCTTGTCGACCTTTCTCCCATCCGTGGGCCGGGACATGGTGTTGCTCCAGCTGTTCGGCTCGCTCCCTCTTTGCAGGCCAGTCCATGTGTTTGTCTGCCCACGCATCGAAATTAAAGGAGATCGGATAGCCGTCCTGGAGCCTAAAGTCCCTGAAGCCGTGCTGGTAATCGCTTGGCGAGAAGGCGCTAATTTCCAGGGAAAGCCCTCCCATCATCACCATTGTCATATCTGGTATAGGGTTCTCCTTCGAGTCGACTTAGAGAGGACAGAAAGCAGGTCCACGACAGCCCTGGCAAAAATGAGATTGTTTTGCTTTCGCGACTCCAAGTCCTCCTCCGCTTGGCAGACGCTGCAGTCATAGTCTGCGAGCCTAACACGGAGGTGGATCTGTTTGACACATTACCGTCTACGCGGGACTCGCTTTATCGATTTGTCAAACTCCGAGATGCGATCCTGGTCGACGACAACGCTTCTGAAGGTGATGGGTTCGAAAAACCATTGCCACTCTTGGCAAACGCTCGCATAGCCAGCGAAGTGTTAGAAAGGCCATACTGGATTTGGCATGGTCTTGAGGGTCCGGGCAGGGGCCGGGCAGGGTGCGCACAGGGCACCTAATTAGACCGCCTTTTCCACAGGCTCTACACTGGTCCCCGGCCTGCAGGGCGAAGAGCTTTTCTTCCTTCTACACAACGGAATACACACACTTGGAATACCCTCTTTTTGACTGCTTTTACATGCTTTGGCTTCTGAAAGTTATGAGCCCGGAAGCTGCATTCCCCAATACAACAACAAACATCTATTGAAGCCTCTATACCGACAGAGCAGTCCACGCGTACCGCGCCCGGAAAACCACATGACAACAAAAGAGAAGACAGTCGCCCTCGAGGGCTCGGATGACTGGCAGGCTTGGAACAACACATTCATCAGCAAGGCCGTTACGGCCGACCTTTGGTCCCTCATCGACCCTACCTCTGAGGACCGCGGGGACTTCTAACAGAAGCCGAAGAAGCCCTCATTCGCAGTGTTCTCGATAAGTAAGGAAGCGAAGAAGAGGAGGACCTAGGCCGCCGCGAGGGCCGCCTCGGTGACCCGGGGTAATACGCCGGGTATTACTCCGGACCCCAATAACCCGTAACCCGAAATACAGGTCGCTAAACCAATAGCTAACGAAGACCACCTCCCGGCCATATACCTAGCGGACCTATTAGACAAGGACAATAAGGTCTACTCGTAGAGCCTCGCCCTATACAATATAGACATGAAGGACTACGAGATAGAGCGTAGGGTACTTGCTACCCTTAAGGACTAGGTGAATAAGACTATCTCGGCGTACCTATATATAGTTATATACGAGCCTATAGAGACGATCACCAGGTGGTATACAAATCTATAGGCATAGGCGAGAACCACTTCTTCGAACGATATAGGGAAGGCGAGGACCGCCTATAAGTAAGTAGTTCTCCCTCTCTCGAAGCCCCCGAAGTCGTAGAAAGTATGGATTAGCTACTAGGAGGAAGCCCTATAGAAGGCCAAGGCTAAGAAGGTCCCTGAGGCGTAGGCACCGGCCACCTAGTATAACGATTTCAAGACGGCGATTAGGGAGGTAGGGTAGACTTACTAGTATACTACCTACCGCCTAATAAACCAAAAGAATATCGATACGGGGACCCTTAACTACCGGGACCTGGTGAACGCGTTTAACTAGGAGGTCAGGGTATAGGAGGCAACGAAGAAGCCCTTACGGTTCACGAAAGGGTCCTTCGGCGTAATATACGGTAACCAGGATACTAATAGCCCCGAGGAAGGGAAGGCACCGGGCCCGAGAAAGCGGAAATACACCGGAGGTAGCCAGTCAGGGTATAGGGTATACTCGAATCCCTATACCTTGGAAGACTATTAGTTCCTTTTCCCTAAGAAGGCCTAGGCAAAATAGAACCCCTCGAAGGAGCGCAGGAAGCGGGCAGAGGCGGTTTTATAGGTAGATAACGCTCTAAGGAAGGAAGTCGAGGCCCTAAGGAAGAAGGTTAAGGGAGACCTGCCTCGGAGAGGAAGCGTAAGCAGGCCCCGAGAGCCGAGTAGGGCCCCGAAGTCCAGAGCCTCGAGCCGGGTACCAGAGCCCGCTACTATAGTAGAGGACGCCCCGGAGGAAGATTAACTAGTACGCTATATAGGTAAGGTCAATACCTTATTCGCCGTATAGTACGTAGCCTTCTCGATGAACGAATACCCTCTTAAGTACTCGGCAATACTGGACTCAGGCTCTATAATATACATCTTCAACTAAGTTAGCCGCTTCCTTAATATTCGGCACGCCCTCGCGGGGGAATTCGTATAGGCTGGGGACTATAAGATCCCTATTACTATATACGGCGAGGTGGACCTATAAGTTAGTAATATATTCAGAGGAAAGAAGGTCCTAAGGCTATATAATATGGCCCTATATAAAGGTATTATATATAACCTAGTATTACTACGGCGCCTATATAAGAGAGGTATATACTAGGATAATAGCGGGGACCCCACCTACCTACGCCGTATAACGGATTAATTAGTAGTATACGTACTATAGGCCCGGTACGACCAATTCGTTATTAAGCATATTCCGGAAGACCTGAGTAGGGCCGCCTTCTTTACGAGAAGGAACCGGTTTAATTCCTATACCAAAAGGAAGCCCCGGAGCGTAAGCGCCGAAATCTAGTACCTACGTATAGGCCACCCGGGCCCCGGCGCCCTAGAAAGACTCGTCAATATAGCTCAGGGGGTACGTATTAAGGGTATTAAAATAGTCGAGTATAGCGTATACGCGCGGGCCAAAATAAAGCGATAGGTTAAACGAGAGCCAAAAGATAAGCCTTAACGGCCCGGGGACTGCTTTACGATTGACTTTTATAACTAGGAGCCTAACGATAAGAAGTATAACTCCCTTATACTAGTAACCGACTACTATATAGGTATAAGCTAGGATTTTTATACTACCGACCGGAAGTACGTAACCCTTATTACTATTTTGGAAGCCTTCTTTAAGGAGTTGAGGGTTCAATATAAAGTCGTACCGAAGGTTATCGAGTTAGATAACGAGCTCAAGTTAGTAGAGTTCACGGACTTCTTTAGGAGGTATGGCCTAGTCTAGAAGCCCTCGGCGCCCCATATATAGGGACAGAACGGTACCGCCGAGAGGGCGGGGGCGTTAGTCAAGCAGAAAGCCCTTATACTCGCTTTGGGAGCCGTATTCCCGAACAAATTATAGCGGGAGATCTCTCGAACGGCTATCTACCTACTTAATAAGCAGCCTCGCGTTCAGAATAACTAGAAGACTCCTTATTAGGCCTAGTATTCCTTCTTTAATGGCTATACTCTTCCGTACTCAGGGCACTTACGGGTCTTTAGCTATAAGGCATACGCGATAACCGATAGGGCTGTAAGAGAGGGCAGGTACGCCTGATCAAGGTGGTCACAATATAGGCAAGAAGAAGGGCGAGCAATGAGTGGCATTGGTGTAAGACTTCAACCTGGCCCTCGCAAAGGAAGGTGGGCGAGGGCCGCTGCTTATATACATGCTCAGGGGCTCCGTTCTTTGTAACGGCAGTAGCTGTGCCAACTGGCAGTGGTCTGGCCAGTTGGTGACAGGTGGTGGGCGCACACAAAGGTGTGCGCACGTGCTTGGGGTGCTCTTTCCTTATAACTATCCCCCCCCCCGTAGATCGACGTCCTCGTCGATCTTGAACCTTGTCTATTGTCCTCCCTCCAACAAGAGCAAAAGCGCCGCGGTAGTATAGTAGTTAACACCCTAGTATCTTTGCTAGAGGTCGGGGGTTCGAATCCTCCTCGGGGCATCCTAGTTCATGGGCACTACCTGCGGGTCGTGCTCGTGAATTAGTGACTTTTTAGTCATTCCACTTCCTATGCCTTTATTTTGCTTTTTTCTCGTATCGTTACAGCACCTTCTATGCGTTAGTCAAGTGTTCCCTAGGTTCCCAGGTGTTGTATTCTACTGGCCAGCCTGCCCATTTGACTAGGAACCTTTTTCGTTCTCCTTCATCCTTATATTCCACGATATCTTCTACTTCCCACTCCTCCTCTCCTTCTACTAGCTCTGGTAGTAGTAGTACCTTCTGGCCTTCGGCTACCGACCACTTTTCTAACAGGGAGACTGGGAAGACATCATAGAGCCGGGCGTACTTAGCTGGTAGTTCGACCCGGTATGCCTACGTGCCGATCCTTTCCGTGATCTTGACTGGGATGAACCTTAGTACTAGCTTTCTTCCTACCTTGAATCGGAAATTCTATATAGAGAGTCCAACTGTCTCTCCTGCTTCGAATTCGATCTACTAGTATCGTACGTCGTAGTATTTCTTCTAGGAGTCCACTGCCTTCTGCCAGTGGTGGTACAACCTCTCCCTCAGGTATGCTAGCTTGCTCAGCCGCTCGTGAACCCCTTACACCTTCAGCTATATAGAGGGTACGTAATGCGCCATCCGAGGATTGTAGCCGTATAGGGCCTCGAACGGGCTCGCTCCGATGGTTACGTATACGCTATTGTTATACGCAAACTCCGCTTCGTAGAGTAGTAGTGCCCACTAGGCCTCTTCGTCGGTAAAGCACCTTAAATAGTACTGTAGGCTTTGGTATATTCGTTCCGACTGGCCATCGGTCTGCGGGTGGTAGGCTGTTAAGAGCCTCTACTTGACTTAGCGAGCTTTAGAGAGCTCCACCCAGAAATTACTAGTTAATAGGGAATCTCGGTCGGAGACCATACCTATTGGTATACCAAATCGGCATTCCATATACTCGTAGAGTAGCTGGGCTAACTCGGCTGCCGTAACCGTAGTAGTAGTTAGGATAAAGAGCGCGGTTTTCGTGAACCGGTCTATAACTACCAGGATAGTATCTACAATACGGTCCTTATACTAGTAAGGGGGTAGCTTCGTAATAAAATCTAGGCTAATCTCTTCGAAAGGTTAGGTAGGTAGCGGTAGGGAGCTAAGCTTCCCGTATAGCTTGTGCCTTAGTTATCGGTTACCGAGGTATACCTAGTACTGTTTTGTATAAGCTTATACTTCTACGTCTAGATTTTCCCAGTAGAATCTTCGCTTTAATAGGTCCACTATCTTGTGGCTCCCAAAATGCCCGGCTCTAGGGTTATCGTAGTATAAGCGTATCAGCTCTCTTCGCACTACTGGCGCTGCTGGGATTACCAGCCTACCTTTATATCGGAGGGCCCCCTCATCATCAACGCTATCGTTTCCTAGCCTACCCTGGAACCCAGTACCCACACGCCTTGTATTATTATTCCCTAGTTTCCCTATAGGCCCAGTACCTACGTCATTAACGCTATTATTTCCTGGTCTGCCCTGGAATCTAGTACCCATATGCGTATTGTCATTCCCTAGTTTCCCTATGGGCCTAGTACCCGCGTTTCTTTGATCCTCGAGCACCTCCTCAATACGGCTTCTACATTCGAGATCCCCTTTCTATAGGGCGATAATCGACCTATAGAATCTATACCTAGGATCCTATTCCTCAGCTACCTTACCGGCGTAAACCTCTACCGCAACCGCGTAAGGAATTAATAGGTCGGTACCCTAAGCGTCTAGCTTCAGTTACCCCTCGACCCTCTAATCTAACCGCCCCGGCGAGATCGTCTACTCTAGCGAGTCCATAGTAGTTCTCCTAGTACGGCGTCCCAGCCCCTCCGTCGGGGTGCTTCCGTCCCGCTAGTAGCTCCTTTCCCGGGGCTCCGCTTTATTAAACGCTACGCGTCCGGTAGCCCCGAGGGCAAAGCGCGTTATAGCCGAAACCCTAGCTATACCTTCAACTCGAGGACATTAAAGGGTCTATTCAACTCGTCTTACCGCTCTACGGTACTTCCGGGAGCACGACTTCTTCTATACCCCGGCCTTAATCTAGGCCACGATTACCCTTACTACTACTAGCAACTCCCTAGCTAACTACAGCTTCTTCATTAAGGTAGGTAATACATCGTCGTAGGTAATCTCTCCTACTATATAGTCCGGTCTTCTTAAAAGGGGGTCGGCGGGGTTAGTAGCCCCAGGTCGATATTCGAGGTCGAAATCGAAAGGAGATAGGCGGTATACCCATCTAGCTAAGCGGCCCTTAAGGTCTCGGGCTAGGGCTACGATTACCCCTTTTAAGGCCTCGTAATCGGTAAGAACTACGAACCTCTAGTCGGTACCGCCTAGGTAGTGGCCCCAGTACTCGAGGGACTCGATAATAGCGATAAGTTCCTTCTGCCCGGTAGCCCACCGGAGCTCGGTATCGGTGAGCTTCCTTAACCAGTAGGCTATAGGGCGCTATTAAGAGTCGACTAGCTATAAGAGGATCCCGGAGATCGCCTTATTACTAGCATCGGTCTCGACTCTAGTCTAGCGGGTTGGATCCTAGTAGGTAAGGAAACCTACTTAACTAAACGCTGCTTTAAGGTGGTTGAAGGCGGTATCGGCCTCTAGTGGCTATCGGAAAGGGTTAGTGGCCTCTCCTTTTAGTAGTACGGTAATAGGGGCTATGATCCTAGAATACCCCTGGATAAACCGGCGGTAGAAGTTAGCGAATCCGAGGAAGACTTGTATCTCTCGTATTAACTAGGGTGCGGGCCATTCTTAGATTGCCTTAACCCGCTCGAGGTCTATTAAGATACCTTGGTAGTTAATAATAAAGCCTAGGAACTCGACTTGGTCCTGGTAGAAGGAGCATTTTGACCGTTTAGCGAAGAGCTGGGCTTGTTCGAGACGGTCGAGCACCTTTAGGATATGGCGGGTATGCTCCTTACGGGTGGTGGAGTAGATGAGGATATTATCGAGGTAGACGATATAAAACATATCTACTAGGCCGGCTAAGGCCCTGTTAATATAGGCTTAGAAGGTGGCCGGCGCGTTAGTCAAGCCGAACGGTATGACTATATATTCGAATTACCCGTACCGGGTCTTGAAGGCCGTTTTCCACTGATCGGCCCGGCGGATTCGGATCCGGTGGTACGCATCCTTAAGGTCAAGCTTGGTGAAGAACCGGGCGCCGGTAAGACGGTCTATAAGGTTACTAATTAGCGGTAGCGGGTACCGGTTCTTAATAGTAATCTTATTTAGGCCCTGGTAGTCAACGTATAACCGTAGGGTCCCATCCTTCTTAGGGATAAAGATAACCGGGGCTCTAGTAGGGCTGCTACTTTCTACGATACGGCCGTTAGCGAGGTTTTCCCGAATATAGGCGGCGAGTTCGTCAAGCTAGGCCTAGCTTAGGGGGTAAATATGGCCCTGCGGTGGCGTGGATCCTTCTTCAAGGTCGATATAGTGCTCCGCTCCTTCTAGGGTATTGGGTTCTCGAGCTACTTATTCCGAGAAGATAGTTATTCGGTATGTAAGCTCCGGGGGTAAAGGTTCTGGGTTTGGCTCCTATATCGGGCCGTCGAGGGTATCGATGTGGTCCTCCTCGGGCCCGATAACCACGTTAGAGACTATGGCCGTAAAGGCGGGTACGCCGTTAAGGACGTCTCGGGCGAATTCCCCCGGTAGGATCTCCAAGTAACGGCCCTATTCGAAGGCGTTAAGGGCGGTATGAAGAACCACGCCCTCTGATCCCATACCCGGGTTCCCCTATAGTATTGGTGGGGCCCCCTTTGGCCGCTTAACCCCGTAGAAGAATTAAGATACGGTACGGGGTTTCCCGTATATATTAGTGAGTTGGAGAGTAAGGTGGAAAATACCGTGGTTCTTAATCCGGCTACCGTTAGGGTTGATAAGCTACGGTAGGTCGAGGCCTTCGGCCTCCGGAAGTATAGGGATATAATATACCCGGCAGAACCGGTAATCTACGTAATTAACTTGGGCCCCCGTATTGGTATTAATAACTACTATTAGTAGTACGGCCTTCTGGCCACGGCGCTAGGAGCGAGTGCTACCTTAGATGGTGAAGGTAGGGCCTGGCTTTACCCCGTCGTAGATGGCCTAGGTAGATCGATCGGGGTTATCGTCTACTAGCTCCCGTTTCCCGAGTCGTCTTCGGAGTTAGAGGGTTCCGGGCACTAGTCCTCGAGGTCTCCGTAGTCCCCTACCTCGATTCTCTAGACCTTGGCGTCCGGGCCTAGTACGGCCGTAGGGCGCCGAGGCGGGAGGGTGCACTGGCGTTATATATACCCTACTTTACTATAGTTATAGTATATAGGAGGCTCCCTAGCGCGGAGCGGTGCCTGGGCGTTCGGCCTAGTGGCGGGTAGGGCGTAGGTAACGGGTTAGTCTAGTATAGGGGAGCCCCGAAGCTCCCTACGTTGAATCCGGGCTTTATTATAGCGGGGTCCGGAGTACGGTTCCTCCGTCGTACGGTATAGTTTTCGGGCCTCGCTAAGGCTAGTAGGGGAGCCCAGCCTTTTCCGGTACGTTTCTTTATCGTTACCGTTCCTTAGATAGGCCCGGGCGAGCCAGATCCGCTCATACCACTTAGCGTACTCCTTTACCGAGGTGATATTAGGGACGGCCTCGGTATATCGATTATAGTAGAAGCGGTCAAGTTTAATCTAATAGTCCCGGGCCATAAAGGTAGTATTAATATCCATATCCGGCAAGTGCCTTATTAGCGTAGACTATTCGCGGTAGAATTCCTAAGGGGACCGGCCGCGTTAAGTACATACTAGCCATTCTTTATATACTTATACTTCGCCGGATTTGCTACCGAGGTAGTCCGTATTAACGTATTCTTTAAACTCCTACTAGGTAATCCGCTCGAAGTCCCCTTCGTGGAGCTACTTCTAGTAGGCCCGCCACTACTACTACGCTTCTAGCTCCATCCAAGTACTAGCCCACTAGACTTAGAGCCATTAAGGTCGGTCTAGGCGGGTTATGTTTCCTTATTCGGTAGCTAGGAGCTAGTCTTCCTTATCCTGGAGGGAGGCGTCGAGCTTGAGCTTGCCGACTACGTAGGAGGGAGGGCGATCATCCTTTAATCTAGGGGGCCCTCCCTACGGTCCTAGGTTGCCTAGAGTAGTTCCAAGGTTACCTAGGCCGGCAGAAAAGTTGGTCATCGCCTATAATATCAAGGCTTGGAACTACTGGGGATCCATACTAGTAGAGGGCGTAGGAGAGTCCTATACGGGGTCGTTCAAATCCTCGAGGGTCGCTTATTAGGTTAAACTGGCCTAAGGAGTGGCTCTCCCCTTTCCACGAGTATTGCCTACTATAGTAACCGGCTCGATCGTTACCGGTAGTAGGGAGGTTGAAGAATTATAAGAGAGGGCAAGTACGCCTAATCAAGGTAGTCACAATATAGGCAAGAAGAAGGGCGAGCAATAAGTGGCATTGGTATAAGACTTCAACCTAGCCCTCGCAAAGGAAGGTGGGCGAGGGCCGCTGCTTATATATATGCTCAGGGGCTCCGTTCTTTATGACGGCAGTAGCTGTGCCAACTAGCAGTGGTCTGGCCAGTTGGTAACAGGTGGTGGGCGCACACAAAGGTGTGCGCACGTGCTTGGGGTGCTCTTTCCTTACACTACGGGGCTTCTTACTAGATTGGTATAGGCAGTTCTCGACGAATCGGTCGACTAATCCTATTAGCCGGGGCCACTAATAAAGTTTCGAGACTATTCGGCGGGTCTTGTTTCTCCCAGGGTGTACGGAGGGTATCCTTAAATATACTTCGTAGATAACCTTAGTTCTCAGATTCAGTTCCCCTCCGGAGGGTACGACCAGTCTTCCTTTATATAACAAGATACGGTCTTCTAATATAGAGAAACCGTCAATACCCTATCTCGCCTTTGTACGGTAGATATCGAGTTCGGGGTCGTTCTTGTTATACCGTAGTAGAGTATCGATCATCTCGTAACCTAATAAAGAAGGGGGCTCGACGTCTTCGTCGATAATGGATATGGCTATAGGGGCTTATAAAGTTAATATCGTAGTTACTACCCCTATAAGCTTGAATATCTATATAGTCCTTTATAGTTCTTACTTCTCCTTCTAGGTCTTGATATCTTCCGACTTTCGAGATAGTGCGTCTACGGCTATATTCTCGGTTCCTGGTCGATAGGTAATCTAGAAATAGTATTAGGATATAAGATCGGCCTATCCGGCTTACCTTAAGTTTAGGAGTCTCTTCGTACCGAAGTATTCTAGAGCCCTATAGTCCGTAATAATAGTAAAGGGCTAATCTCGGAGTCCTATTAGCTCGGCTCTCCAAACTATTAACCCTCTAACGACTACTATTAACTCTTTATCGTGAATTAGGTAGTTTAACTCGGCTCCGTATATAGTTTCTAAATAGAATATAGTAGGGTACTATTCCTCATCGTCCGTCTATAGTTGGGATAGTACTCCTACGTAGACACCTCCTAATACGTCGGTTTCCATCCGGGTCGGTAGCTCGTAAGAGAAGTGCCGAAGTATCGGGGCGGATATGAGTTTATCCTTTAGCTCTTCGAAAGCTACTTAATAGTCTTCGGACTATTTAAATACCTGGCCTTTCCTCGTTAAGCTAGTTAGAGGTTTGGCGATACGGCTATAATTCTATACGAAGCGCCGGTAGAAGTTGCAATATCCCAGGAATGACTATACTCCTTTGAGGTTACGGGGAACGCTCCAGTCCCTAATGGTAACCACTTTCTCGGGGTCTACCGCTATCCTAGTCGTAGAGATGATAAATCCCAGGTACTTGGTTTTAGTAACGTGGAATTCGCACTTCTTCAAGTCGGCTTGGAGTCCTGCTTGTCTCAGGCGATATAGGACTTTAGCTATATAGGCCTTATACTCTTCGGGGTTCTTAGAGAAGATAAGGATATTATCGATATAGGCGCTATAGAAGTCGTCTAGGTATCCTAATAAGATCTCGTTAATATATCGCTAGAAAGTTACTAGGCCGTTAGTTAGGCCGAATAGTAAGACCCGGTATTTATAGGCCCTATATCTCGTCCGGAAGGTTATAAGGTCCTCGTCCTCTAGGCGTATCCGGATCTTATAGAAGGCTTACCTAATATCGATCTTAGTAAAGATTTTGGCTTTCCTAATACGAGCTATAGTCTCGTTAATGAGTAGTAGGGGATATCGATCCTTTCTCGTTATCGCGTTAAGTCTCTAGTAGTCTACGTAGAAGCGTATTCCGCCTCCTGGCTTTAGAGCGAGTAGTATTGGCGTTACCCAGGCTACTAAACTACTAGTAATGAATCCCTTTACTAGGTTCTCTATAATATATTATTTGGCGATCTCCAATTCCTCTAGGGATATCTTATAGAGTAGACTATACCTTAAGTCTTTAGGGGCTTTACCTTTAGAGAGGGTAATCTAATGGTCGTACGTCCCCCGGTACTCGGCCAACTTGTCGGAGGTGGCTTTACTAAATACGTCGAGGTAGTTATAGTAGACTAGTAGGACGAGTTTTAGGGCTTACTCCCTAAGGTTCTATTTATCTTAAGCTAAGGGATCTAGTGGTCCCGGATCGCCAAGGGGTATTCGCTTAACCTCGATAATTTGCTAAATCTCCTAGAGGCTAGTATATATAGTAGGGGTCTTTTTTATATAGATCGTAAAGGTTGCCTCGTTCACTACGGCGATATCGGGAGGGCGCTCCTTATACTAGCTAATATAGTCTCGCTATATCCTATACCTCCCGAACTTATCTTCTAGAGGATAGTCTAGTTTTCGGTCCCTAGTTAGGTTCCTTCTTAAGGTAGCTAGGTCGGGGGCCTCTAGGTTCTTTAGTAGTGATTCCTACTAGAGGTCCCGTTCCATTACCTTTAGACCTTCGTCCTATAAGACCTTCTTTCTCTTCTTACTTAACTTCTGAAGGATAGTTACCGGTCCTTAGGGCGATCTAGGTCTCGGGGTTATTAAAGGGAGCATTTCTCGTTCCGCTTTCTAGTTCTCGAGTTCTTGGAGCCTCTTCTTAATTACTTCTCCATCCCTTTATCTCTTAATCTCCTTTTCCAGTAGTATATTCCGGCGGTTTATATCGGCTTAATAAGATGGGTCGGGTAGAGAGTCGGTTATATAGTCCATCGATATGGTAGTCCATATAGGGGGGTCTAAGGGGAGGTCTTCGGGGAACTCGAGGACTTTGGTCTTAGATCTGGTCTTAATATTATATTTTTCCAGAAACTTATCTCCGATAATAAGGTTATAGTTATTACCGGTAACGATTATCGCCTCGTATCGGAAAGTCCGGCCTTAGATCTTAATATCTCCGTAGAGGATACTATTAATCTTCTACTTTCTACTCCCGTCGTACCCTCCTATCTAGGCGGGGTTGGCGGCGTACTTAACTCGGTCGAGGTGGAGAAATTTCCTTAATCGTTTAGTAAAGGGGATACCGATAAAGATATACCCGGTTACTCCCGTATCTATAAGTATATTAGTAGTAGATAAAGATATTCTATTATTTACTATAGTATAATCTACGAGGAACTTAGGTCCCCCTAATAAGGGTTTCTAATTAATAAATTTACCTAAATCGTAATATATTAAGGATACCTTCCCTAGGAGGGAGTTCATATTCCCTAGGGTCTCTAGTTTTCCGAATCGCTAGAAGTATCGGAGCTGGTAGAACCGGAATCCGTATCGGCCGGCTTCTCCTTCTTATTCTTACTCTTACTAATGGAGGCTACCGAGGGCTTCTTTTTTTCCTAAGCTACCTTATCTATAGCGGTTTTCTCGGGGTACTCTAACTTAGTATATCCGAGGTTACGGTAATAGAAGTAACGACCCTCCTTAATAAATTAGGCGATTTCTTCCTTATTAAGTTAGCTTCTTAACGGTCCGGATCCTTTGGCCGTAAGCTACGTAGTAGGGGTACGCCTTACGTTACCATTACTATTCTTAGCTCCGGAAGGGGCATCCTTCCAACGCTCCTATCCTTACTTAAGACTTAGGGATATAGCTAAGGCTAAGCGAGTATACTTCTCGAAATTAATACTAGGGTCTTCGTAAGAGACTACGAGGTTGGTCTAGAGTATAGTAGTTAACTTACGCTTGAACTCGCGCTTCCACTTAGACTTGGGCTTCCGGTACTACCTAGCTAGGCGAACGAACTCGTTCTTGAACTTGGGAAAGTTATCTCTAGGTTGAAAGACCAGTTTCTCGTACTTGGATAGGGCTTCGTCTTCCTCAAATTGGTCGTAGTACTTATTCTATAGGTGACTTAGTAATTCCTCTAAAGTAGTAATCTAATTAGGGGTGCCCGTTCTTATATAAGGAAGGAGGTTCAGGGCTACGTCTCTACCTAGTCGTCCCTAGATATAAAAGACTTTAGTCCTATTAGTAACGAAGTAGTCTTTATTTCCCTCTAACTTATTCTCCATTAGTTAGTACTATATATTAAAGGTTACCTAATCCTTAGACTTATCTACCGAGAAGACCGGGGGGTCGGTCATTTTGGTACTACGATCTATCTTGGATCTGGCTAAGACCTCCGTTACGTTAGTAAGGGGGGTGACTCTACGGCTAGTAGATCTCTATCTTAGGGGAGTAGGAGGACCTTCCGTAGTATATAGGTTCGGGAATATATTAATAAGATAGGTCGCGATTACGGCGTTAAGGCTCGTAATTTACTTACTCAGTTTCTTCTTATCTCCTTAGAGACTTACCACTTACTCCTAGATATCTTCTTTCTTATTCATAGTACTAAAGAGTTCATCCTCAAGACGCTTAGCCTAATCGTTAATTAAGACTAAAAAAAGAGTTATCTTATCGTACATTTATACGATAGTACGGTCGAGGTCGATGGCGACCGAATAGAGGTCTATTACCTACTACTTATAGGCGATTATTATATTATAGCGTAACTTGAACTCGATAAATATACTCTCTAGGTACTTATAGACTAGCTTAGTAAAGTTATTATAGTCTATCTAGCCTTCGAAAGGGATCTAACCCTCGTTAGCTTCTACAAGAACCTAGAAGGGAATAACTAGGGCCGTTTTTCCGCTCTAGGGGTTAATATCTACCAAGGTCTATAGTCGGGCCACTAGGTCTTTAACTAGGTCTTCTATTATATTAGTAAAACGAATATCGGGAAGAAGACCCTTCATTCCTTAGATCCATTCCGATAGGTTCTCTAGTTCAGGTGTTCCTAAACGACTGCCCTAGGGACTTCCTTAGGCAGTTACTATAGCGCAATCGATACTAATACCGACTACCGTCGATCTTCGACGTAGCGAGGTGTCAGGTCGACGCTTATCGCTATCAATGAAGCTCTCTACGGCTTCTAGGTCAAACCTAACCTCCTACTGAGCACGCTCGCGCTCAGGCTTCGATATCGAAGTGCTCTGGGGCATGATGTCGGTAATACGTAGCGATCGCGCCGCGTATTAGTTCTGGGGGGTTCTAGGTTCCTGACGATTCTTCTCGCGTGGTCGCACGCGATCGTCAATCAAGGGTGGGATATTATTTGGGCCTTCCCAGGCAAAGGAAAAGAGCTTAGTTAAATATGAAGGCAGGCACATACAAGAGGCGAGGCTGCAAGTAAATAGTAACTAGATTCGTAGATAACTAAGCTAAAGAAAGGAAAAGGAAAAGAAGAAGCCTGCGTACCCTGCAGGCTGGCAGTTTTGTGGTGGTGTGCGGGGTCGTGGCCCTAGTCCCGATTGGGAGGAGTGGGGCCTTCACATTAGGGCTTGCAGCTAGGGCATGGTTGCGGCACCACGGACCTCAGTTCGGCCGTGCCGTGATAATAATCATCGTTACCTAGGACGTCATCTTCGACGAGAATACTATATTTAACGGTAAGCTAGAAACCCTAGCGTAAGACGTCCGGGAAATAGACCCTATAGCCCTCGCGAACTACCTTAAGGCCCTCACGGTTAGGGAACCTAATATTAAGGAAGTAGTAGTGTTAAAGTATGGCTAGTTACTAGGGTTGTAGGTCCTGAAGTGCAGGGCACTGCAGTAGCTGTGTTGGAGTTGTGAGTGTTGTGGCTGTTGTGTGGTGCTGAGGGCGCTATACCTAGATTGTTTACTTTGCCCCACAGCACCCTCTCGAAACCCCTATACGTCTTGGCACACGTAAGACAAGCCTACTAGAAGACTATAGAATATAGAGCTGTCTACGAAGCCTGTGGGCCTCTAGAACCTTCTAGAGAGCCCACCTTAGGTCTATATAGACCTGTCCTTTCTCTTAGATAGATTTCCTTAAGCAAGCAAGCCTCTTGTTGTGAGTACAAAAGAAAGCAACAAGTAAGCACTGCACTCACCACTCTTTGTACTATACTTCTTCTATAATACAACTCCTCTCTATCTTCTTCAGCACCCACAGTTGGTCCCGAAGACCCTGACTGCAGGGCAGAGTCCCCTACAGCCTACGAGGTAGACTGCTGAGCAGAGTCCTCACAGTCTGAGTGGCAGGCCTGTAGCAGAGTTCTACAGACCTGTAGTCAGTCAGCCTGCTTCCCTCAGTGCCTTGCAGAAACACTGTTGTATCGGACCGTAGGGCACAGCTCCCTACAGTCTACCCTGCACTTGATCGACCTACCTTGCACTTGGTTCCGATATACGCTACACGCCTTGCTTCCGCTGCGCCTGCTGCCCTGCGCACCCTGTATAGGTGCTGAGTTCAGGCCTATACAGGAACGTAGTTCAACAAGTAGCCACCCCCGGGGACTAGGAAGATATTAGGGATATTACTAATATACTAGAGGATGACGACGGCGTTATAGAGGATGAGATCGTAGCGTATAGGGAGGTCCTTAAGCTATACGGAAGCCACACAGCAGGAGGGAAGGGCAGCGGGTCGCTCCCTATACCACTATAGTCGCCGCCTATAGCTATACTAGCCGGGGCGATTATATTATACGGGCCGGGGGCCGACCTTGGGGAAACCCGGGTAGCCAAGCTTAGTATAACGGTAGAATGCGGGCCGGGGGCTGATCCGGGGAAAACCCGGGCAGCCAAGCTTAGTATTCAGGAGTATTGGAATAGGTCTTTCTATATAGGCACATTGTCTTCTAGGGTAGGGACCCTAGGAAGGAAGACCCTCACGAGGGCACAGGTCGAACGGTTGCTGAAGACCCCGTTATCTATATACCGCCGGGACCTCCCGGACCTACCGGGTCACTACGGGGACTTGAAGGACCACCCTATAGGGAACCTCTTCGAGGACGTAGAGAGGGTATATCTATAGAGTTATATAGAGATGCGTTCGTAGGTAGAGGTCCTATAATAAGGCCTAAAAGGTATTAAGGTCCTAGACTATAGGTGGGTATACGTCTATAAGTTCGATAAATACGGAAGGTTTATCAAATATAAGACCCGACTAGTTATCCGGGGAGATCAATAGCCGAAGAACCTCTCGGAAAGTAATTATACTACAACCCTAGCCGGCCGGTCCTTCCGTACGATTATGGCGATAGCTATACGCTTCGACCTTAAGCTCCTATAGTATAACGCCATTAATACCTTCGTAAATGCCTCCCTAGACGAGGAGGTTTATATACGCATACCACCGGGGCATAAGAAGCCGGGCACCGTTTTAAGGCTTAATAAGGCTCTATATAGACTTAGGAGATCACCACTTCTTTGGTAGAGGGCACTCTCCGGGGTACTCAAGACCCTAGGCTATAGCCCCGTCCCTTACGAACCGTATACCTTTACTAATAACGGCGTAATCATTTTCTTCTATATAGATAATATCGTCCTCGCCTTCAGGGAGCAATAGAGGAAGGAAGCTCTCGAAGTTATCGAGAAGCTCAAGGCCCGCTTCTAGCTTACGGGTAGGGATAATTTATAGTAGTTCCTAGGTATTAAGATCCTCCGTAATAGGGCCAAGCGGCGCCTATAGTTATTATAGTCTTCATATATTACCAAAATAGGTGCCCTTACCGATACATCACCTACACCGCCCACCAGCACGCCTATAGCGAGGGAGGAGCTATTACCCTATAAAGCTCTCGCGAAGAAGGCCGATATCCTACGGTATATACGGAAGGTCGGCTCTATTATATATACCGCCGTTATCACTCGCCCGGACGTAGCTTTCGCCGTCTCCCGGCTCTCTCGCTTCACGACCAACCCCGGCCCGGAGTACCATAAGGCGGCTGACCGGGTCCTCGGTTACCTACTTCGTACCAGTTATCTAGCCCTATAGTTCGGAGGCGACTGTAAGAGAGGGCAGGTACGCCTGATCAAGGTGGTCACAATATAGGCAAGAAGAAGGGCGAGCAATGAGTGGCATTAGTGTAAGACTTCAACCTAGCCCTCGCAAAGGAAGGTGGGCGAGGGCCGCTGCTTATATACATGCTTAGGGGCTCCGTTCCTTATGACGGCAGTAGCTGTGCCAACTGGTAGTGGTCTGGCCAGTTGGTGACAGGTGGTGGGCGCACACAAAGGTGTGCGCACGTGCTTGGGGTGCTCTTTCCTTATAACTATCCCCCCCCCCGTAGATCGACGTCCTCGTCGATCTTGAACCTTGTCTATTGTCCTTCCTCCAACAAGAGCAAAAGCGCCGCGGTAGTATAGTGGTTAACACCCTAGTATCTTTGCTAGAGGTCGGGGGTTCGAATCCTCCTCGGGGTATCTTAGTTCATGGGCACGGCCTGCGGGTCGTGCTCGTAGATTAATGACTTTTTAGTCATTCCACTTCCTATGCCTTTGTTTTGCTTTTTTCTCGTATCGTTATAGCACCTTCTATACGTTGGCCAAGTGTTCCCTAGGTTCCCAGGTATTATATTCTGCTGGCCAGCCTACCCATTTGACTAGGAACCTTTTTCGTTCTCCTTCATCCTTATGTTCCACGATGTCTTCTACTTCCCACTCCTCCTCTCCTTCTACTAGCTCTAGTAGTAGTAGTACCTTCTGGCCTTCGGCTACCGACCACTTTTCTAACAGGGAGACTAGGAAGACATCATAGAGCCGGGCGTACTTAGCTGGTAGTTCGACCCGGTATGCCTGCGTGCCGATCCTTTCCGTAATCTTGACTAGGATGAACCTTAGTGCTAGCTTCCTTCCTACCTTGAATCGGAAATTCTATATAGAGAGTCCAACTATCTCTCCTACTTCGAATTCGATCCACTAGTATCGTACGTCGTAGTATTTCTTCTAGGAGTCCACTACCTTCTACCAGTAGTGGTACAACCTCTCCCTCAGGTGTGCTAGTATAAGGAAAGAGCACCCCAAGCACGTACGCACACCTTTGTGTGCGCCCACCACCTGTTACCAACTGGCTAGACCACTGCCAGTTGGCACAGCTACTGCCGTCACAAAGAACGGAGCCCCTGAGTATGTATATAAGCAGCGGCCCTCGCCCACCTTCCTTTACGAGGGCCAGGTTGAAGTCTTACACTAATACCACTCATTGCTCGCCCTTCTTCTTGCCTACATTATAACCACCTTAATCAGGCGTACCTGCCCTCTCTTACAATTCTTCAACCTCCCTACCACCGGTAACGATCGAGCCGGTCACCATAGCAGGCAATACTCGTGGAAAGGGGAGAGCCACTCCTCAGGCCAGTTCAACCTAACAAGCGACCCTCGAGGATTTGAACGACCCCGTATAGGACTCTCCTACGCCCTCTACTAGTATAGATCCCTAGCAGTTCCAAGCCTTAATATTATAGGCGATGACCAACTTTTCTACCGGCCTAGGTAACCTTGGAACTACTCTAGGCAACCTAGGACCGCAGGGAGGGCCCCCTAGATTAAAGGATGATCGCCCTCCCTCCTACGTAGTCGGCAAGCTCAAGCTCGACACCTCCCTCCAGGATAAGGAAGACTAGCTCCTAGCCACCGAATAAGGAAACGCAACCCGCCTAGACCGACCTCAATAGCTCCAAGTCCAGTAGGCCAGTACTTAGATAGAGCCAGAAGCGCAGCAGCAGTGGCGGGCCTACTAGAAGCAGCTCTACGAAGGGGACTTCGAGCGGATCACCTAGTAGGAGTTCAAAGAATACGTTAATACGGACTACCTCGGTAGCAAATCCGGCGAAGTACAAGTATACAAAGAATGGCTAGTATATACTTAACGCGGCCGGTCCCCTTAGGAATTCTACCGCGAATGGTCTACGCTAGTAAGGCACCTACTAGATATGGATATCAATACCACCTTTATAGCCCGGGACTATTAGATTAAACTTGACCGCTTCTACTATAATCGATATACCGAGGCCGTCCCTAACGTCACCTCGGTAAAGGAGTACGCTAAGTAGTATAAGCGGATCTAGCTCGCCCGGGCCTACCTAAGGAACGGCAACGACAAAGAAACGTACCGGAAAAGGCTGGGCTCCCCCACTAGCCTTAGCGAGGCCCGAAAACTACACCGCACGACGGAGGAACCGTACTCCGGACCCCGCCATAACAAAGCCCGGATTCAACGCAGGGAGCTTCGGGGCTCCCCTATACCAGACCAACCCGTTACCTACGCCCCACCCGCCACTAGGCCGAACGCCCAGGCACCGCTCCGCGCTAGGGAGCCTCCTATATACTATAACTATAGCAAAGTAGGGTATATATAACGCTAGTACACCCTCCCGCCTCGGCGCCCTACGGCCGTACTAGGCCCGGACGCCAAGGTCTAGAGAATCGAGGTAGGGGACTACGGAGACCTCGAGGACCAGTACCCGGAACCCTCTAACTCCGAAGACGACTCGGGAAACGGGAGCTAGTAGACGATAACCCCGATCGATCTACCCAGGCCATCTACGACGGGGTAAAGCCGGGCCCTACCTTTACTATCCAAGGTAGCACTCGCTCCTAGCGCCGTGGCCAGAAGGCCGTACTACTAACGGTAGTCATTAATACCGATACGGGGGCCCAAGTCAATTACGTAGATCACCGGTTCTACCGGGTACATCATATCCCCATACTTCCGGAGGCCGAAGGCCTCGACCTACCGTAGCTTATTAACCCTAACGGTAGCCGGATTAAGAACTACGGCATTTTCCACCTTACTCTCCAACTTACTAATATATACGGGAAACCCCGTACCGTATCTTAATTCTTCTACGGGGTTAAGCGGCTAAAGGGGGCCCTACTAATACTATAGGGGAACCCGGGTATGGGATTAGAGGGCGTGGTTCTTTATACCGCCCTTAACGCCTTTGAATAGGGCCGTTACTCGGAGATCCTACCGGGGGAATTCGCCCGAGACGTCCTTAACGGCGTACCCGCCTTTACGGCTATAGTCTCTAACGTAGTTATCGGGCCCGAGGAGGACTATATCGATACCCTCGACGGCCCGATATAGGAGCCAAACCCAGAACCTTTACCCCCGGAGCTTACACACCGAATAACTATCTTCTCGGAATAAGCAGCTCGGGAACCTAATACCCTAGAAGGAGCGGAGCACTATATCGACCTTAAAGAAGGATCTACGCTACCGCAGGGCCATATTTACCCCCTGAGCCAGGCCTAGCTTGACGAACTCGCCGCCTATATTCGGGAAAACCTCGCTAACGGCCGTATCGTAGAAAGCAGTAGCCCTACCGGAGCCCCGGTTATCTTTATCCCTAAGAAGGATAGGACCCTACGGTTATACGTTAACTACCGGGGCCTAAATAAGATCACTATTAAGAACCGGTACCCGCTACCGCTGATTAGTGACCTTATAGACCGTCTTACTGGCGCCCGGTTCTTTACCAAGCTTAACCTTAAGGATACGTACTACCGGATCCGAATCCGCCGGGCCGATTAGTGGAAAACGGCCTTCAAGACCCGGTACGGGTAATTCGAATATACAGTCATACCGTTCGGCTTAACTAATACGCCGGCCACCTTCTAAGCCTATATCAATAGGGCCTTAGCCGGCCTAGTAGATATATTTTATATCGTCTACCTCGATAATATCCTTATCTACTCTACCACCCGTAAGGAGTATACCCGCTATATCCTAGAGGTGCTCGACCGTCTCGAATAAGCCTAGCTCTTCGCTAAATAGTCAAAATGCTCCTTCTACTAGGACCAAGTCGAGTTCCTAGGCTTTATTATTAACTACTAAGGTATTTTAATAGACCTCGAACGGGTTAAGGCAATCCAAGAATGGCCCGTACCCCAATCAATACGAGAGATATAAGTCTTCCTCGGATTCGCTAACTTCTACCGCCGGTTTATCCAGGGGTATTCTAGGATTACAGCCCCTATTACCGTACTACTAAAAGGAGAGGCCACTAACCCTTTCCGATAGCCACCAGAGGCCGATACCGCCTTCAACCACCTCAAAGCAGCGTTTAGTTAAGCAGGTTTCCTTACCTACTAGGATCCAACCCGCCAGACTAGAGTCGAGACCGATACTAGCAATAAGGCGATCTCCGGGATCCTCTTATAGCTAGTCGACTCTTAATAGCGCCCCATAGCCTACTAGTTAAGGAAGCTCACCGATACCGAGCTCCGGTAGGCCACCGGGCAGAAGGAACTCATCGCTATTATCGAGTCCCTCGAGTACTAGGGCCACTACCTAAGCGGCACCGACCAGAGGTTCGTAGTTCTTACCGATTACGAGGCCTTAAAAGGGGTAATCGTAGCCCTAGCCCGAGACCTTAAGGGCCGCTTAGCTAGATAGGTATACCGCCTATCTCCTTTCGATTTCGACCTCGAATATCGACCTAGGGCTACTAACCCCGCCGACCCCCTTTTAAGAAGACCGGACTATATAGTAGGAGAGATTGCCTACGACGATATATTACCTACCTTAATAAAGAAGCTATAGTTAGCTAGGGAGTTACTAGTAGTAGTAAGGGCAATCGTAGCCCAGATTAAGGCCGGGGTATAGAAGAAGTCGTGCTCCCGGAAGTACCGTAGAGCGGTAAGACGAGTTGAATAGACCCTTCAATATCCTCGAGTTAAAGGTATAACTAGGGTTTCGGCTATAACGCGCTTTACCCTCGGGGCCACCGGACGCGTGGCGTTTAATAAAGCGGAGCCCCGGGAAAGGAGCCACTAGCGGGACGGAAGTACCCCGACGGAGGGGCTAGGACGCCGTACTAGGAGAACTACTACGGACTCGCTAGAGTAGACGATCTCGCCGGGGCGGTCAAATTAGAGGGTCGAGGGGTAATTAAAGCCAGACGCTTAGGGTACCGACCTATTAATTCCTTACGCGGTTACGGTAGAGGTTTACGCCGGTAAGGTAGCTAAGGAATAGGATCCTAGGTATAGATTCTACAGGTCGATTATCGCCCTATAGAAAGGGGATCTCGAATATAGAAGCCGTATTAAGGAAGTGCTCGAGGATTAAAGAAACGCGGGTACTAGGCCTATAGGGAAACTAGGGAATAACAATACGCGTATAGGTACTAGATTCTAGGGTAGACCAGGAAATAATAGCGTTAATAACGCGGGTACTAGGCCCATAGGGAAACCAGGGAATAATAATATAAGGCGTATAAGTACTAGGTTCTAGGGTAGACTAGGAAACGATAGTATTAATAATAAGGGGGCCCTCCGATATAAAGGCAGGCTAGTAATCCCAGTAGCGCCAGTAGTACGAAGAGAGCTAATACGCTTATACTACGATAACCCTAGAGCCGGGCATTTTGGGAGCTATAAGATAGTAGACCTATTAAAGCGAAGATTCTACTAGGAAAATCTAGACGTAGAAGTATAAGCTTATATAAAATAGTACTAGGTATACCTCGGTAACCGATAACTAAGGCACAAGCTATACGGGAAGCTCAGCTCCCTACCGCTACCTACCCAACCTTTCGAAGAGATTAGCCTAAATTTCATTACGAAGCTACCCCCTTACTAGTATAAGGACCGTATCGTAGATACCATCCTAGTAGTTATAGACCGGTTTACGAAGACCGCGCTCTTTATCCTAACTACTACTACGGTTATAGTAGCCGAGTTAGCCCAGCTACTCTATGAGTATATAGAATGCCGATTTGGTATACTAATAGGTATAATCTCCGACCAAGATTCCCTATTAACTAGTAATTTCTAGGTAGAGCTCTCCAAAGCTCGCCAAGTTAAGCAGAGGCTCTCAACAGCCTACCACCCGCAGACCGATAACTAGTTAGAACGAACATACCAAAGCCTATAGCACTATTTAAGGTGCTTTACCGACGAAGAGGCCCAATGGGCACCACTACTCCACGAAGCAGAGTTTACGTACAACAACAACGTACACGCAACCATCGGAGCGAGCCCGTTCGAGGCCCTATACGGCTACAATCCTCGGATGGCGCATTACGTACCCTCTACAAAGCTGAAGGTACAAGGGGTTCACGAGCGGCTGAGCAAGCTAGCACACCTGAGGGAGAGGTTGTACCACCACTAGCAGAAGGCAGTAGACTCCCAGAAGAAATACTACGACGCACGATACTAGTAGATCGAATTCGAAGTAGGAGAGACAGTTGGACTCTCTATATAGAATTTCCGATTCAAGGTAAGAAGGAAGCTAGCACCAAGGTTCATCCCAGTCAAGATCACGGAAAGGATCGGCACGCAGGCATACCGGGTCGAACTACCAGCCAAGTACGCCCGGCTCTATAATATCTTCCCAGTCTCCCTATTAGAAAAGTAGTCGGTAGCCGAAGGCCAGAAGGTACTACTACTACCAGAGCTAGTAGAAGGAGAGGAGGAGTAAGAAGTAGAAGACATCGTGGAACATAAGGATGAAGGAGAACGAAAAAGGTTCCTAGTCAAATAGGCAGGCTGGCCAGCAGAATATAATACTTAGGAACCTAGGGAACACTTGGCCAACGCATAGAAGGTACTATAACGATACGAGAAAAAAGCAAAATAAAGGCATAGGAAGTGGAACGACTAAAAAGTCATTAATCCACGAGCACGACCCGCAGGCCGTGCCCATAAACCAAGATGCCCCGAGGAGGATTCGAACCCCCGACCTCTAGCAAAGATACTAGGGTGTTAACCACTACACTACCGCGGCGCTTTTGCTCTTGTTGGAGGAAGGACAACAGACAAGGTTCAAGATCGACGAGGACGTCGATCTACGGGGGGGGGAATAGTTATAAGGAAAGAGCACCCCAAGCACGTACGCACACCTTTATATGCGCCCACCACCTATCACCAACTAGCCAGACCACTGCCAGTTGGCACAGCTACTGCCGTCACAAAGAACGGAGCCCCTGAGCATATATATAAGCAGCGGCCCTCGCCCACCTTCCTTTGCGAGGGCCAGGTTGAAGTCTTACACTAATGCCACTCATTGCTCGCCCTTCTTCTTGCCTACATTATAACCACCTTGATCAGGCGTACCTACCCTCTCTTACACTAGCTTACTCAGCCGCTCGTGAACCCCTTATACCTTCAGCTATATAGAGGGTACGTAATACGCCATCCGAGGATTGTAGCCGTATAGGGCCTCGAACGGGCTCGCTCCGATGGTTACGTATACGCTATTATTATACGTAAACTCCGCTTCGTAGAGTAGTAGTGCCCACTAGGCCTCTTCGTCGGTAAAGCACCTTAAATAGTACTATAGGCTTTGGTGTGTTCGTTCCGACTAGCCATCGGTCTGCGGGTGGTAGGCTATTAAGAGCCTCTACTTGACTTGGCGAGCTTTAGAGAGCTCCACCCAGAAATTATTAGTTAATAGGGAATCTCGGTTGGAGACTATACCTATTAGTATACTAAATCGGCATTCCACATACTCGTAGAGTAGCTAGGCTAACTCGGCTACCGTAACCGTAGTAGTAGTTAGGATAAAGAGCGCGGTTTTCGTAAACCGGTCTATAACTACTAGGATGGCATCTACGATACGGTCCTTATACTAGTAAGGGGGTAGCTTCGTAATGAAATCTAGGCTAATCTCTTCGAAAGGTTAGGTAGGTAGCGGTAGGGAGCTGAGCTTCCCGTATAGCTTGTGCCTTAGTTATCGGTTACTGAGGCATACCTAGTACTATTTTATATAAGCTTATACTTCTACGTCTAGATTTTCCTAGTAGAATCTTCGCTTTAATAGGTCTACTATCTTATAGCTCCCAAAATGCCCGGCTCTAGGGTTATCGTAGTATAAGCGTATTAGCTCTCTTCGTACTACTAGCGTTATTAGGATCACTAGCCTACCTTTATATCGGAGGGCCCCCTCATTATTAACGCTATCGTTTCCTAGCCTACCCTAGAACCTAATACCCATACGCCTTATATTATTATTCCCTAGTTTCCCTATAGGCCTAGTACCCGCGTTATTAACGCTATTATTTCCTAGTCTACCCTAGAATCCAGTACCCATACGCGTATTATTATTCCCTGGTTTCCCTATAGGCCTAGTACCCGCGTTTCTTTAATCCTCGAGCACCTCCTTAATACGGCTTCTATATTCGAGATCCCCTTTCTATAGGGCGATAATCGACCTATAGAATCTATACCTAGGATCCTGTTCCTTAGCTACCTCACCGGCGTAAACCTCTACCATAACCGCGTAAGGAATTAACAGGTCGGTACCCTAAGCGTCTGGCTTTAATTACCCCTCGACCCTCTAATCTGACCGCCCCGGCGAGATCGTCTACTCTGGCGAGTCCGTAATAGTTCTCCTAGTACGGCGTCCTAGCCCCTCCGTCGGGGTACTTCCGTCCCGCTAGTGGCTCCTTTCCCGGGGCTCCGCTTTATTAAACGCCACGTATCCGGTGGCCCCGAGGGCAAAGCGCGTCACAGCCGAAACCCTAGCTATACCTTTAACTTAAGGATATTGAAGGGTCTATTTAACTCGTCTTACCGCTCTACGGTACTTCCGGGAGTACGACTTCTTCTATACCCCGGCCTTAATCTAGGCTACGATTACCCTTACTACTACTAGTAACTCCCTAGTTAACTATAGCTTCTTCGTTAAGGTAGGTAATATATCGTCGTAGGTAATCTCTCCTACTATATAGTCCGGTCTTCTTAAAAGGGGGTCGGCGGGGTTAGTAGCCCCAGGTCGATATTCGAGGTCGAAATCGAAAGGAGATAGGCGGTATACCTATCTAGCTAAGCGGCCCTTGAGGTCTCGGGCTAGGGCTACGATTACCCCTTTTAAGGCCTCGTAATCCGTAAGAACTACGAACCTCTAGTCGGTACCGCCTAGGTAGTAGCCCTAGTACTCGAGGGACTCGATAATAGCGATAAGTTCCTTCTACCCGGTGGCCCACCGGAGCTCAGCATCGGTGAGCTTCCTTAACTAGTAGGCTATGGGGCGCTATTAAGAGTCGACTAGCTATAAGAGGATCCTAGAGATCGCCTTATTACTAGTATCGGTCTCGACTCTAGTCTGGCGGGTTGGATCCTAGTGGGTAAGGAAACCTACTTAACTAAACGCTACTTTGAGGTGGTTGAAGGCGGTATCGGCCTCTAGTGGCTATCGGAAAGGGTTAGTGGCCTCTCCTTTTAGTAGTACGGTAATGGGGGCTGTAATCCTAGAATACCCCTGGATAAACCGGCGGTAGAAGTTGGCGAATCCGAGGAAGACTTATATCTCTCGTATTAACTAGGGTACGGGCCATTCTTGGATTACCTTAACCCGCTCGAGGTCTATTGAGATACCTTGGTGGTTAATAATAAAGCCTAGGAACTCGACTTGGTCCTGGTAGAAGGAGCATTTTGACCGTTTAGCGAAGAGCTGGGCTTATTCGAGACGGTCGAGCACCTCTAGGATATAGCGGGTATACTCCTTACGGGTAGTGGAGTAGATAAGGATATTATCGAGGTAGACGATATAAAACATATCTACTAGGCCGGCTAAGGCCCTGTTGATATAGGCTTGGAAGGTGGCCGGCGCGTTAGTCAAGCCGAACGGTATAATAGTATATTCGAATTAGCTATAGCGGGTCTTGAAGGCTATCTTCTATTAATCGGTCTTACGGATCCGGATCCGGTAGTAGGTATCCTTAAGGTCGAGCTTGGTGAAGAACCGGGCACCTATAAGGTGGTCTATAAGGTTACTAATAAGTAGTAGAGGGTACCGGTTCTTAATAATAATCTTATTTAGGCCCCGGTAGTCGACGTACAAGCGTATAGTTCCATCCTTCTTAGGGACGAAAATAACTAGGGCTCCGGTAGGGCTACTACTTTCTACGATACGGCCGTTAGCGAGGTTCTCCTAGATATAGAGAGCTAGTTCGTCTAATTGGGCTTAACTAAGGGGATAAATATAGCCCTACGGTGGCGTGGATCCTTCTTCAAGGTCGATACAGTACTCCGCTCCTTCTAGGGTGTTAGGTTCCTGAGCTGCTTATTCCGAGAAGACAATTATTCGGTGTACGAGCTCTAGGGGTAACGGTTCTGGGTTTAGCTCCTGCATCGGGCCGTCGAGGGTATCGATATGGTCCTCCTCGGGCCCGATAACCACGTTAGAGACTATGGCCGTAAAGGCGGGTACGCCGTCAAGGACGTCTCGGGCGAATTCCCCCGGTAGGATCTCCGAGTAACGGCCCCATCCGAAGGCGTTAAGGGCGGTATGAAGAACTACGCCCTCTAATCCTATACCCGGGTTCCCCCATAGTATTGGTGGGGCCCCCTTTGGCCGCTTGACCCCGTAGAAGAATTAAGATACGGTACGGGGGTTCCCGTATATATTAGTAAGTTGGAGAGTAAGGTAGAAAATGCCGTGGTTCTTGATCCGGCTACCGTTAGGGTTAATAAGCTGCGGTAGGTCGAGGCCTTCGGCCTCTGGGAGTATGGGGATATGATATACCCGGTAGAACCGGTGATCTACGTAATTGACTTAGGCCCCCGTATCGGTATTAATAACCACCGTTAGTAGTACGGCCTTCTGGCTACGGCGCTAGGAGCGAGTGCTACCTTGGATGGTGAAGGTAGGGCCCGGCTTTACCCCCTTAAAGATGGCCTAGGTAGATCGATCGGGGTCGTCGTTTACCGCCTCTCGTTTTCCGAGTCGTCTTCTGAGTCGGAGGGTTCCGGATATAGGTCACCGGGGTCCTTACTATTCTCCGTACCGATATTCTGGATCCTGGTATCCGAGCCCGGTGGGGCCGTAGTGCGTGGGAGGGTATATTGGCGTTATACGTATCCTGGCTTACTATAGTTATAGTACGTAATCGGTTCTCTAGTATGGAGAAGGGCCTACGCGTTGGACCCGGTGACTGGTTGTACTGGGGTGGGAGGTGTATCCTTTGTTGGTAGATCCTGGAGTTCCCTTCGTTGGATCCGGGCTTTATCGTGGCGGGGCCCGGAGTAAGCTTCCTCCGTAGTGCGTGGTAGTTTCCGGGCTTTATCGAGGCTGGTAGGGGAGCCTATCCGCTTTCGGTAGGTTTCTTTATCGTTGCCGTTCCGTAGGTAGGACCGGGTTAACCAGATGCGTTCGTACTATTCGGTATAGTCCTTTACTAAGGTGACGTTAGGGATGGCCTCGGCGTATCGGCTATAGTAAAAACGGTCTAGTTTAATCCAATAGTCCCGTACTATAAAGGGGCTTTCGGTATCTATTCCGGGGAGTCGTCTAACTAGGGCGGCCTACTCTCTATAGAACTCCTGGGGTAATCTCCCGCGTTGGGTACAAACTAGCTAGTCTTTATGTGCCTGGACTTCTCCGGTCTTGCTACCAAGGTAGTCCGAAGTAACGTAGTCCTTGAATTCCTACTATACGATTCGTTCGAAGTCCCCGTCGTAGAGCTGCTTCTGGTAAGCCCGCTATTGTTGCTACGTTTCCGGCTCTATCCAGGTACTGGCCCATTAGACTTGGAGCTATTAAGGTCGGTCTTGGCGTGTAGCGTTTCCTTATTCCACGGCTTATAGCCAGTCTTCCCTATCCTAGAACGAGGCATTGACCCTCAGCTTGCTGACCGCGTAGGTAGGGGGGCGGTCGTCTTTCGGCCGGGACAGGCCTCCTTGAGGTCCTAGGTTAGCCAGAGTAGTTCTAAGGTTGCCTAGGCCGGCAGAAAAGTTGGTCATCGCCTGCAATATCAAGGCTTGGAACTGCTGGGGATCTATGCTAGCAGAGGGCGTAGGAGAGTCCTGTACGGGGTCGTTCAAATCCTCGAGGGTCGCTTGTTGGGTTGAACTGGCCTGAGGAGTGGCTCTCCCCTTTCCACGAGTATTGCCTGCTATGGTGACCGGCTCGATCGTTACCGGTGGTAGGGAGGTTGAAGAATTGTAAGAGAGGGCAGGTACGCCTGATCAAGGTGGTCACAATATAGGCAAGAAGAAGGGCGAGCAATGAGTGGCATTGGTGTAAGACTTCAACCTGGCCCTCGCAAAGGAAGGTGGGCGAGGGCCGCTGCTTATATACATGCTCAGGGGCTCCGTTCCTTATGACGGCAGTAGCTATGCCAACTGGCAGTGGTCTGGCCAGTTGGTGACAGGTGGTGGGCGCACACAAAGGTGTGCGCACGTGCTTGGGGTGCTCTTTCCTTACATTTACGAAGGTCCTGGATTTCTCTAATCGTGGCTCTATAGCCCTATCTCTCGTCTTCTTTATCGCTAGACGAGTACTCTAGCTCTTAGTCGTCCTGGAGTTCGTCTTTCTCTTCCTCCTCTTTATCCTTAATCGGGGAAGGAATTAACGGAACCTCTAGTCCCTAGGCTTCTCCTAGCCTATAAGTAAGTCCCCAGGTACCGTAGTCGGGAAGACTTCCTATCTCGTTTTGTCCCTCCTATACTGTTGAACTGCGTTCCTGTATAGGCCTGAACTCAGCACCTATACAGGGTGCGCAGGGCAGCAGGCGCAGCGGAAGCAAGGCGTGTAGCGTGGTCGGGAACCAAGTGCAGGGTAGGTCGATCAAGTGCAGGGTAGACTGTAGGGAACTGTGCCCTACGGTCCGATACAACAGTGCTTCTGCAAGGCACTGGGGGAAGCAGGCTGACTGACTACAGGTCTGTAGAACTCTGCTACAGGCCTGCCACTTAGACTATGAGGACTCTGCTCAGTAGTCTACCTCGTAGGCTGTAGGGGACTCTGCCCTGCAGTCAGGGTCTTCGGGACCAACTGTGGGTGCTGAAGAAGACGGAGAGGAGTTGTATTATAGAAGAAGTATAGTACAAAGAGTGGTGAGTGCAGTGCTTGCTTGTTGCTTTCTTTTATACTCATAACAAGAGGCTTGCTTACTTAGGAAATCTATCTAAGAGAAAGGACAGGTCTATATAGACCTAAGGTGGGCTCTCTAGAAGGTTCTAGAGGCCCACAGGCTCCGTAGACAGCTCTGTATTCTATAGTCTTCTAGTGGGCTTGTCTTACGTATGTCAAGACGTATAGGGGTTTCGAGAGGGTGCTGTGGGGCAAAGTAAACAATCTAGGTATAGCGCCCTTAGCACCACACAACAGCCACAACACTCACAACTCCAACACAGCTACTGCAGTGCCCTGCACTTCAGGACCCTACAACCCTAGTAACTAGCCATACTTTAACATATACGTATAAGGGTGGTCGGCTACTAGTAATCTCGAGAGCCTCCTCAGGCTCGTCCTCAACCTCTTCGTCCTATAGGACTATCCCTATAACCTAAGTATCGCCGAAGCGTACTTTCCGGTCTCTAGAGCGCTTCTTATTACCCTATTTCCGTAGTTAGCGGTATTCTCTAGCCTAGTAGCCCTTCTTACTATAGTTATTATAGGTATCGTCCTTCTTATCGCGCGGTAGGCGTGACTACTATACCGGGTTCTAAAGAAGTACTCCGACGTTTTCGTCCATCGGTCCTAGGTATATGCCGTACGCTATTAAGGGCGTGGATCTCTTCTTCTTATCGTTAGGCTTATTACCCTAGCGGCTATAGTAGCCTCCTATCGATCGTCCGTCCTTCTTCTCTCGGCGCTTCTCGCTTTCGCGCTAGAACTATCGGTTATCGATATTAATTACCGTATCGATATACTCCCGTAGTATCTCCGGACGAGGTGTCTTATAGAGTTCGTCCTTAACGTAGTCCTTTAGGCTATTATAGAACGTAAGTAGCTATCCCTAGACTAACTACTCGAGACGTAGTATATAGGTCTAGAACTCAACCGTATACTCAGCCACTAAGCGAGTCTATCTCAGCCTCTTAATCTACTCCTCGGCCTTCCTCTAGATATGGCGTTCCGCGAAGAATTCCCCCATTAGCTTAAGGACTTCCCCGGCTCCCTTCTAGATAGTAGCGTAGATATCGGGGTTCCTATCTCTTGCTACTTACGCTAGCGCCTTCTAATAGGGCTCGAACCAAACGGCTGCTTTTCCGACGAGTCGCGTTCCGACGTACGTTACCCCGTCCTTCTAAAGCGGGATTTCGTTAATATTATACGTTATAAAGGAGAGTACCGAATCCTTCTAATTCTCGAACTTATCCTTATCTCCGTCGTAGAGCTCAGGGTACGGGATCTTTAGTTTCTTCTTAGGAGGAGCCGGTATAGGCGGAGGTGGCGCCGCCCTAGTTACTTCTAGTCCTATGATCCTTTCTACGGCTACCCTTATATTATAGTCGTATCTCCCTACCTACTCTCTTAGCTAGGCTACTTCGGCCTGAAGCTACTTATTGGTAGCCATATTACTACTTATCGAAAGGGGTTCCAGTTGTTATACAAGGCTAGCGATCTCCCCGTTATTGGTTGGTTCTTCCGGTACTGGAGCGTCTGCGTCCCGGACTTCCGTATCCTCAGGTTGGACTGATCCGGCCTTACTACTACTATTAGACTCGTCGTCGCTAGACGATCTAACTTCTTCTTCTGGCTCGGTATCTAAAAGGACCGTATCCTCTCTAGGTATAGCCAGGTTGTCGTATGTGTAAGAGCACTCTATTCAATTAATACTAAGGGTCTCAGAAACTAGGAAGCAAGTAACGTATTACAAACCGCTCGACTATATGGGTCAAGGTTGTATCGTACACAGGCACTGGGGGTCTAAGGAGTAGGTATGAAGAATGAACAAAGGGCAAGCTCATATTATACGGGTAATATAGTTAAATTGTGTTTGCCACTCAAAATATATAAGTATAGAGAATATGTATTGCTTACTTGAGGAACCAAGTAAGCTCTATCTAAGACCGTGGCTACGGTCGTCGTATATATCTATCTATAGTGGCCAATAAGAGCCCGGCTCTTACTTGCCTGCCTTATAGAGGTTGCCCGCTACCGGGCAAGACGATATGGCCGGGCAACTGCGCGCCTAGTGCCAAGCAAGCTTCCCTCACCGGGCATACGCTGATTGGCGGGGCGGGACCCGCACCGGACCTTCCCGCACGTGCAGGCTGCCCAGTATGTGACGGGATCCGTAACACCTAATCCACTAGTCATCTACTAAATATAAGCGGATTATACGAAGCATCTTAGCCTTAGAGATCTACGCTATGGCCAACGGCGTTAATATAGGTATTTGTTTCAACATAACGATTAATATAATCCTGGCCAAGCTAGGTATCCCGAATATCCCGATGATCGTATATACCGACTCTTTCTCGCTCTACGAATACTTAGTTAAACTAGGCATAACGAAGGAAAAGCGGCTTATGATCGACATTATAAGCATAAGGTAGTTATACGAGAAGTAGGAGATCTTCGAAGTCCGATAGATCAACGGAAATGACAACCCGGCCGATACGATAACGAAGTCATTACCCAATATGGCCCTACAGGCCCTTATTGATAATAACACGTTGACGGTCAGGATTTAGGCTTCCGTAAAGCGGAACAAGAAGGACCATAGCGAGTAGGATCAATACTTAGGGAGGAAGAAAAGACTGCTAGTGTAGGAATAACCGATCAATCAGAGTTACGGAGGCTGAGGCGGCTCGGCGGGCCGAATAGCCCTGATTGGTCAGTCAGGAAGAATAGTGGGCCTGGCCCGGACATACGGGTCATCTGCCCTAGCACGTGACCTTAGTGTGCACGGGCCATCCACCCTGTGGATAGCCCACTCCCCCAAAACCACTAAGCACCCTATAACCCTAGTGAATAGAACAGAGATAAATGAACATACCACCAATCTCCCAACCACCCCTTTCGCAACGGTTACTATAGTGACTATTATGAATGACCTTGTCATTCCAACACTCATATATCTTATAATTCTAGTTCTTTTATTTCTAAATCCATAGCCTTTTTCCAATCTTCACTATTAGGGCTCGTTATAGCTTATTTATAGGTATTAGGTTCTTTATTAGTGTTTTTTATTAGAAAAAGGTCTTAGTTATTAAATTCTTTCTTTTGTAATCGAGAGGTCGCTGTCGCACGCGCCGGGTTTAGCGCCATTCTCCACTCGCTCCATTTTGTCCTGCTGCTTCGCCCTGATTGGCCGCATGCTCCCCGCCCAGTCGCGCCCGCGCATAAATAGACGGCCGGCCCCAACGTTCGTTGACGTCCTCCTCTTGTACTATTGACTTTTCTATGCGCTCCTCTCCTCTTCAATCCCCTCGCTAGCTTCGCCCACAGCTCTCACAGCTGCGCTCCGACCCAGCTTGGCCGCCCTCATTTGGCCTTGGACATACCCACCTAATATTTGCTCCCTTCACCGACTCTACTGTTTCGCGTCGTCGAGTGCCGCAGCCATCGGAGTCCTACCATTCTCGCTCCCATCGTTTACCGTCTAGGATTTCTCCAACTATCGACATGAATTCATCTCGATTTCGAACCCAACCTCGACCCCAGCGCCGGCGCTCGTCCGCCGCATAGGCCGTCAAGATCGACCGCCCTTTCATAACACCTACCACATCCAACCGCTCGCCTTCCTCCGTGAGTCACACTCCATGTCCGCCTGGAGGATCCTTAGGTTGCAATTTGCTCATTCCCAGTCCTAGCCAGTCAAAATGCCGCAGAATCGATTGCGTCAATGCAGCAACGTCAGGAGGCCCTCTCCACCCCTGGATAGCCTGTTCAGGACATCTCCGCGGGCAGGCGGGACGCCTCGTTGGTTGTGGTTGGACCGATTGCGAGCGCGATTGCAGCGAAGCATGCAGAGGGCAAGTCACACGGGAGATTGTGTGCGGACCTGATTCGACGGCTTACGGTTTCGGATACGAGCCGCGATTCAAGCTGCAGCGGATTATGGAGAGCAAGAAGAGGGTGCTCCGACCCAGTAAGGACAGCAAGCTCTTCGCTCTGACGCTGCCGGTGACTACCTAAGGCGCACGCTACCAGCGAGGAAGCATTGACGCGGACCGAATTTCAGCAAAGCTGCGGCGAAGCATGCAGGAGGCCAGTCACGAGAGAGGCAGGTTGGTGTTCCGATTCGACCGCCACCCTACTTCTCTGACTCACGGGTCACACACCGCGATTCTGGCTGCAGCGGACATGGGCGATGAGACCAGACATGGTCCAATTGGGACGAGTTCCGGGGAGATGGCGAGGGGCCTCTGGCGTAGCGAGGACGGGAGAACCGGCAAAGGAACGGAACTGGCGCAAGATGACGTGGCCTCTGGCGTTACCAGCAGCTCGCGGGATGCGCTGAAGTGTCGCCGTGAGGTCCTAGGCGCATGGCGGGTGGTCCTTCGTTCGCGACGGCGAGGCGGACACGGACCCGAGAAGGGGCCTGCTGGTAGAGACGATGACGCGTCAGGCAGCTCGGTGAGACACTGCCTTGCTGTTGGTGGTATTAAGACGGGACGATAAGAAGAACGAGGGGCCGGATGCAGCAGGGTGTAGGAACGAGTCGCAAGAGGAGGGATGGATAGTATCATGCACGCGAAGCCGCCCTAGAGAATCTCAGGGGACGCGGTGGGCCATGCCGCATCAAACCAAGGCTCGATTCGTGCCGACGACGCCCTCTTACAAGGGCCACGTTTTCAGGCGCCTCCTTTGTCGGCAGTTTCGTGATTGGCAAGGTTACGAGTGACCGAGTGACCGAGGAACCGAGGCTCTTGGCGATAATGCGAAGAGACACAACAGAGTACTTTCCGTTGGTATAGGTGGGGTGGAGTGGCAGCGCTGGGCACGCATGTCGCTGTTGTTGCGGGCAAAGGAGTCCCTTTCGGCGCACGTATATGTATTCACTCGGTGCGCAGGATTGCGAGATGCCCGGCTCTCAGGATATATAGTCTCTAGAATCTCCCCCGAAGCCTGTTGCAGCTGCATTGCCACTACGCCGCTTACTCGCAACACGATGGCAACCGTCTTTCTTAACCACCAGATCTTTTACACTCCCCCTGTGGTGGCGGGCGCAACGCGTACGAGCCATAATTTTTCGGCTCGGAATGTGGACGTCTTTGCAGCCATCTCTGGAGCTCCTTTACATCCACCGCCTCTGGAGGATGTACACGATCCTTGACGTAGCGGTCCTGGGGATTCAACGGACGCCGCAGTCGTGATTAGCGATAACGAGTCTAATTGCGACGATTTCGACAATTCCGACAACGGCCGATCCAACACTACTATCCCGTCACTGGACGAACTTCTGACTGGTGCGTGGCTAACTTTCCTATCCGCTAAGGTGGGCTATACGCTAACATGCTCGAGCAGATAAAGGTCTCAACGCTGCTCCCGGTGCAACTGGTGATAACGACGCGAGTGAGCCTGTCCCCACAGGACCTCTGTATTTAAATAGACACACCTGGCCAACAAATTGAGAAGGGCAAGGACCTTCGAGGCCATAGTACAGTTCCGCGTCGGCGACAAAGGAAGTGCACTCCGCTCCTCAACCTGGGCGAGGTCTTCCGAACGGGGCATTGACATGTGACTTTAAGCCAAGCCATCGAAGTTCCAGAAACTTGCAAGCGGCGTTCCCAGACCTCCCTGTCCTCCTCCATTCCTTGAGTCGCCACGCCAGTGGTGATGATGGATCCGAAAGGTACACATATAGTGTTTCTGACATCGATCTCCACACATTCATCTCCTATACAATTTTCCCATTCAAGTTCCACAAGCAGCAGATGACATCCTGCCCAAAGGTAAGACGACAGGGTGCTAACATTGTCGTGGAGTAGCACTTGTGGTGGAACACTGGAAATCCACGACTGCGGCGAAATGGCGATATTCCTAAATGAACTGCAAATGGCCTCCCAATCGGTATCCGCCGTGAACTGCATATCAACGTAAATGATATCTGTCTCCCGATCACAATAGCCAGTGGGACGCTTCTCTTCATGCGTGATGCAGTGACAGCGAGGAAACGGCAGAAAACGCCGAAGCGCCACAGCTCGCGACTCCTGGCACACGTGGGCTGTGGGTAGGCGAGGCGAAGTTATGTGACCCTTTACAGCTCGATGAATTTGTGAATTTGGTAACGTGAAGTCACAGATCATATTCCGTAGTTCATTTTTGTCGCATATTTATTTGGACATTTCTTCTTTTCTTCTTCATCTCCTTCTTCTTTGGTCTTCACCAATCCCAGGCTTCCGCCCCCCTAACGGTCGCCTCACTCAGCTGTTCCAACCTTCTCTCCGCTTTGCTGCCACCATACTTTCCAGCATATTATTCCCCACGCTCCCACATTGTTAAGTTTGTAACCCTCTGTTCCCTATCGTGATGCCATTAATCGCGTCTGTCCAGTCTTGCCGGGGCCCACTGATCTCAAAGCTTTTCACATACGCTGTATCATCACTCCCGCTTTCACGACAGTATACATCATTATCCACCGATAGACAGTTCTCCATCGTTAGAACTTGGATAGAGAGCTTGTCACGTACTGTAGCTAGAAGTGATTGCCAGCTTCCACCCTCGGATATGATACCGACAAGAGAAAAACAGACTTCTTCCAAGCTGTCCTTGTGACCGAGCAAAAGTGTAACGAGTTCATCCTCGGTACATTGGACAGCATCGATGCCCAGAAATCGCAAACCCGGCAACCGTAGCGTCTGCGAGATGGCAGGGAAGTGTTCGTGTTCATCACGATCGTTAAATGCGAGAGATAGGCGCTGTAGTCCTGGAAAAAGCAGGATAAACCCCAAGAGATCACCCACAAGCTGACTGTTTAGGTGTGTCCTGTTGCGAGGGCTGACTGATAGGCAAAGACTGGTAAGGCTGATAGGATGGCTTCGAATGTACTGTAAGACTGGACTTGGAAAGACCAGCATGTCCGGGCTGATACCGCCCTCGAGGAGTCCGGTCGCTAGATCCAATTGGTATAGGGAGATGTTGCTTGCGGCGATGGCTAAAATAATCGCACGAAGAGTCTGCATAACAAACTTGATGCTATCAAAGGCCTCTATGCCGTTAGCCATGGGCACGCCTGTTTGTCGTTCCAGGGCGGTTGCCCCCCACGGCTTGAACGCGTCATCGACGACAACGGTCTCCAGGTTTGGAAATGCCGCCATTGCTTGTGCGAGGTATGTTGTGTTGAGCCCTGATTCCATCATACATTTCTGATCCTCCAACACGCGTTTATACGCCGGCCTATTCACAACAGCCTCTTCACTACCTTCCCTTAAAGTCGGATCGGGGGCTCCGGGAATCAGGTCTCCTTCGTGATACATCCGAACTGAGTCACCCCAATGCCATATGGTGCGGCCATATTCAGGATGCTCCGTCAGATGGTCGATGCAAATCGTCAAGGTCTTTAAAGCGGGACCAAAAACACGGTGACGGGATATCTCGATAAGATTTTCGAGGCTATGCTGCTGAAGCATTACATAACGCGTTCCGAAGCGTCGCTTGGAAAATGCTGGTAACGCCGCACCGTTCAGATGTCTTGATGCTAATCGAAAGTCGAGCAAGCCCTGCAAATTTAGCTCGCAAGCGATTAGAGATAATATTTCGTTGGGGAGCTGAAGAAGTGTAGGCATCGTTGAAGTCAATGGCCGAACGGACGGGACGCGTGGGAAGAGTCCGAGAGCAAAGTCGGGTCGCCTCAGGTGAAAAGAGGGGTAATTGTCACGTCACGTGAATAATGTGTTTGCTCCTTTTGGTTTGCTTTTTCAGGTCCTAACCTCATGTTGATCTAACAACACAAAAAGTGTTAGGAATGCAAATAGCTCCATTTATTTGAGAGTTACAGACACAGTTCGTTCCTCAAGGCTCTTTTGGGCAAACCGCTTGCGGTTTGCGTCTCCTGTCTTGGCGACAGGGTGCGCCAAGCCCCATTTTCTGACCGGTCAAAGTGGGGCTCCTCCCGATTATGACGTCCTGACTTTCTGCCACTGTGCCTTGAGGAACGAAGTATGGGCAATCTTCAACGTTGTAGAGGTTAATCATAACAAAAATATCGCTAATTTTAAAGTGGTTGATATCAGCGCGGTTTTTAGGTACGCTTGATGCCACGTCTCCAACAGGGATTGTCCCCGAAACGGTAAAATATCTCCACATGAGACATGACGTCCGTGTTTCGCCCGCTAGAGAGCCAATGATATCGCCCGTCGACGACCCCACATGCGCTGGTCCAAAAGTGACCAGCAAATCTGGGACGCCAGCACTACAGGAGACGCAAACCGCAAGCGGTTTGCCTAAAAAGCCTTGAGGAACGAAGCTAGACGACAGGACAAAGTTGAAGATGCTGGATTGTTGTTTGCAAAACTTCGTCATTCCGATTGCAGCGAAGGAGTTGCTTTTTACTGGCTGACATTTGGGCGGGTTTCAGGAATGCTGGGGCCAGGGCCCCCTGGTGGCATATCCAGGGACATACCTCAGCTAGGATAAGCCCCCCAAAACAAGAGGCGACGAAGATGATCGGTCGCGTTTGCGAACCGCGACCTTCAGTAATACAACCTAGCAGCATGTCGGCATGGCCGAGCAGCGTTTGCACGGGTGCGCCTTCGGCGTAGTTTGCGTTCCAGTCGTATGTGAATATGTGGGCGTCCGGTAGGGCTGCCGGCAGCATGTCGCGGTCCGACAGCCAGTTCACAACCTCGGCCCCTCCTTTCTTCTTGAACTCCCATATCCGCGGCGACTCGGTGCCCAAGCCGTGGATTGCGATGATACTATCCGGTTAGATATGTCTCCAAGCGCTGCCGGGTGGAACGTACTCGATGGTCGCGTCGTCGGGAGCGTCACCGACTGGGGTAATCTGACGGAGTCCCCTGCGAGCCTAAGAACGGAATGCGGCAGTTAGCGTCCGGTCGTATTGTCTTGCACGGAGAGGATCTCACCTCCATTGTGGTCATGGAATATTCTGAGACTCACATCCACCCCACTTGCGCACCAGGCTGGCAAGGGTCCGGTTCGATCGCGGCGCGGACTATATCAACGTCGCCGTTAGCACAGAAGCTATGGAGAGAGGAGTGTTTAGACCAGGTAAGACCCGAGTGAGGCGCTTCGTACCCGTTCTATGCGTTGGTTGGCATGGAAAGAACATTCACGCCGGCTATTCTTGCGGGCGCCCAATGCCTAGCGCCTGAAACGCCACGAAGCGACCACGTCCAATCACCTTCACGGTTCAGACAGCAACATCGATCGCAGCCAACAGTGTCTTGCGTCAGAGACGCGACGCAGCTGGACAAGCGTTCACAAACCGCAGACGATCAAAGCGCCAAGTCGTATCTGCGAACGAGGAACCCTTGACGCTCCCAGACGGGTCAAGACGAACGGCGGGAGAAATCGAAACAGAGGGGGTAAGGTATGGCAACAGCATTGAGCATCTCCCGCAGCTACCTCCGGGTTTGGCTAACAGAGTGCGCACAGTGGTCTCCGTGTGTCCTCCGGCTCCGGAAAGCAGACGACGTGCCGAGACCGTCCGGCATGGTCGTGTCTTACGTGGGTCTGATGAGGTCGCGTCGACCGCATCGTGCGAGCACCAAGATTCAGCAGGCTCCGATATTGGGTGCCGCGAAACAATCCGGGCTAACCTAAAGAGGATAAGCGTATAGTGGGGTCATGACCACCCCGCCGTGGTGTCAGCCGAGATACGAGATAGGGAGAACCGCAGTTGGCGTCTTTCACGGTCGTCCAACATTCTGTCATTCTTCGTAAGGCATACTTCTTTCCTATGTCAGATACATCGCTACCATCGTCCGAACTAAAGAGTAACGAGCGCCTCTTCTGGCCGTGACGTGCAATGCCGGTCTCAGCAACACAAACCCCGAAAGACAGACGAGCCCTCTTTGAGAAAATCCGGGGGCCACCAAAGGAAGAAATTGAACAGGCAGTTTCGATGTGGAGTCCTGGGACAAAACTAGAACTCCTAGAAGGTTCCCATATTGGCTTCCTGAAAGCTGTCCCGGCCTCAAACGGCTTGTTCGAGGTTCCGGCGAAAACTGGCAGCCCAGTTCAGATGGACCAAGGCGGCATGTGTGTATCATCCCCCTTGCTTCTGTGGTGTTCACTAATCCCCCCTAGAGCAATCCTTGATGTTCGATTTGTGTTTCAGAGAAAGGCGGGCTTCACGATCGTTTATAGATTGGAGAAGACGGAAGAGAAGCGGTCGCAAAATGTCATGCCCCAGAGCAAGTGAGGATGGTCACATGTGGAGAGAGGACTGGTAGGAAGCTATGGCGTGTTCGACTTGCGACAGATCTTCCAGTGTGTCTTGATTCGAATGCGATGCTCCGACTGGTTCTAAACCCGATCCACCGTCTGCAGGGAAGAAAGCCGAGGACTGCGTCCTGTCGATCCGTTGTATGGGCCATAATGGAGTCGGAAACTCATCGATTTGACTTTGCCAACTCATGTCAACCGGCAAGAACAGCGGGCGGATCGGGTGGGCTGACTGGAAGTGAGACAGATATACATTGTGAGAATGTATGGAGGTAGATTGGTCTGGGTCCGCTCTCTTCGTGAATGAGCTGGCTCCGCTGTCACCGTTATCTGCGGTTTCGAGTTAAGATTCAGACAGAACCTCTTAAGCCAGAGGCGAGGTGGATTGATCCATACTTCTATGACTGTCACCTGGACGGGTTGATTTTCGCCTCTTTGGCTGGCTTGGACCTGGATACGCCGCGTTACCGACCCGCTTGGTCTTCCTTCGATCCAACTCCGGTTTCGCATCGCTGCGTAATGCTTCGACCCGTACTTTCGCATATTCCAGCTAGTTGTGTGGACCTTCAGTCGTACACTTATGTGCGATGTACTTGCTCGCTTGGGTATAAGTAGTAGAGTAGTATAGGCAGAACTCGTTATATGAGAGATCTGTGTTTACTTCATTAGGTGATATATACTATTATCTAAGAATGGGGGGCGTACGTATGGTATAGTGTCTGCCAAGATCCTGTTGCCTGGTAAACGTCTTGTGCTGGCCCTCATAGCTTGAATAGGGGTATTCGAATGCAATGTTACCGTTTGCCGAGCCACTCCCCTTGGTCGGTTGTACTCGCTTTGTGGACGGTTCCTTATACTCGCTTGTCTGAATAATAGATGCGGATGTTTGGTCCGTGCTAATCGGTGAGGTGACCGTGTTGTCTCGCTGTTGAGCGCTATCGCCATTGTCGGAATGCTCGGCAGCATCACTGGGTTCTGCACCACGATGCGCAAGCAGGTCATGCAGTCTCGCGACCAGCTTTATGATTTCGGTCTACGACGCGTTAGAAAAGCTTATAGCAACTGCACTCGCACTCTTACTTGATATGACCACGTATGCTCGCGTAACTCCACTTGTGTTGGGAATTGCGTGGAGCATACGAAGCATTGAATGGTATCCATGACGGCTGTACAATATGCTATGGGAGAGAGCCTGACGAGGAGGAGGAGCCTGGGGCGGCATAAGTTTACCCCGAGGCCCTGAATCGGATTAAGCTTGCGCCGACGCCGAAGTCATTTGTATGCGCAGTCCTCCAATTTTTGTCCGTTGGGAGTGCGCTGTCAATCAAACGCGAGCTATAGCCAATCCCGTTTAGCCAAATCACCATAAGTACGTGTTCTGGACATTCGCGATAGATGCGTTCCTGCGTCTGTTAGTAACCAATCATTTTAATGGGTGGCAGGTTGTATTCCCGCCCGCTGTGGTGCGGGTTTGTAGGTGCAGGTGCACGGTTTTAAGCACTCTGGTGCAAGTGCAAGTGTACGCTTTTCAGCGCGCCTGACCTCGGTGCAAGTGCAAAGTTTTAAGCACTCTAGGTGCAAAGCTCTGTGTGCGGAAAGCGGTAAAAATGTCCCGAGCAGGCGAACGGATTGGTCCAGGTACTACGGATATGGAGCAATCTCAGGCCAACGCATCGGGGAGTGAATGGATCTCACACAGCCACCAGACAACTTGCTACGAGAAACACGACAGATTGTTCACACAGATTGGCATAATGCAGACGCAGACATAGCAGGTGGTTGTGCGGTCGCCTGCGGAAGCAGCTAGAGACCCGTATATAATATGGGAGACTCTCACTCACATCCGCTTACATACCTGGCACTTTTTGAGATCCCCATCGAGCGACCGTGCCAATCAATCGCCGCTTCGCCATGGCCCTACAAGTCACACCCCGAAACACCGTCCGTAAAACGGACGCCCCCTCCGCATCTGCTCCTGGTGACACAGAGCAAGATGGAGTATCGGACCTGGTAAATCAGTTTGTAGCGGCCGTCGATGCACTTATAACTTCGAAGGCTGTACCAAACATCTCGGCTGCGTCGAAGAAGGCCCAAGCAACGAACAGCCGCCAGCTGAACGGGCATCGAAGCTGGAGTACAAGCGTGTGGATGAAACGTGAGTGCTGATGTGATAATCACGAAGTGAAGGCTAACTGTGGCAGCTGGAACGAACAATCTGGCAAGTACAAGATTGCCGAGTCATCCGGCTCAGACTCCAACGAACTCGATCAATACCTGTTTGTTGTTCGTGACAGAATTGGTACGGCGACTATCCGGCTGGCTTGCGGTTGCTGATATGACTGCAGACAAAACTACTTATAAAACGATATCGTTCATCGATATCAAATCTGCGTTCATACGCGACGCTCTACGTGAGATCTGCCAAGACATACGTAGTGTCTCCCTGGCTGATCTCACTCCTTCGGTACGAGCCATGAGACGCTTTAGTGCGTGGTTGCTAACTCCTGCATAGATGGAACGGCACGTTCTCTTTCACGTCTGGAAGGAGTTAGAGTCATACCACCAGCGCGTAACAACTAATCCATCGGCCGCTACTGCTGCAGAGCATCTCGAAATCTTGGTGGACTACGTCGAGTCTACCTACACCCCGATTGAGCAACACCTCGCCGAGCTTCTTACACGACAGGAAATCACGTACGACCTATTATGGGCTCTATTCCGGCCGAACACCGAGGTTTACAGTACCTGTTCTGGCACCACCGCACCCAGATGCGTCCTCTACAACTACTACGAAGAGAAGTAGAGGCGGGATGGTTCAAGATACCTGTACATTAACGCCCGTTACCTGGATACGGATGGCACGGTCCTCGGGGAAACCCCTGTGGGCATCGAGATCGATCTCTTTAGAGGAGCCAAGCGGATCGAGACCCTCTCTGGATACCCTCTGTAGTACCATCCTGAAGCCGCCGAGGTCAGAGGACAGCTCATAGTATATGGCCGTAAGTTCGCGTCCTTGATGGGTATCCACCACTAACAGTATGAGGGTAAGGCGTTCTATATTGACGACGAGGGTGATACTATCCGCCGATACGTCAAGGGCAGGGTCATAGTGGACGCCATCGGCTTCCAGGAGAACAAGCCTAACTACCCATACCCGCGGGTCCATAAAGTCCGGCCAAGATATTCCATTCTTGGGCCGTGTGCTACTATTAAGCCCGCTAATCTTAACCCGAACGGGCTTTCTGCCGAGGAGCTTCTAATCTATAGCCCGACTATATTGGGCTTCTGCCTAACGGGTAAGATATTCCGTTCGTGGCTCTCCCCTATTACGGCGGCAGTCCTTGGCTAACTGGGCGTAGTTGAGTTTGCCGTTACTAATATCTACGATGTCGAATGGAACCCGTCTTCGTTTGACGACGTGAGAATTCCGGAAAGCCAGAAGATGCCTATTCTGGCCCTCACCAAGACGTACTTGCAGCGCACTCCAGAAGATGGCTTCAAGGACCTCGTCCAGGGGAAAGGGCGCGGAATTAACTGCCTACTCTAGTGCGTTGTCTCGCCCCAGCCGACGAGAGCCGCTGCTGATATGTGATAGTGGGCCGCCGGGCGTGGGTAAGACCCTGACGGCCGAGACGCTGGTAGAGAGCTCTCGAATTCCGCTGTATATAGTATGTATTCCCCGACCGTGTTTCTGTTTCTTGCTGACCAAATAGGTCCCGGCTGGCCAGATTGGAGTGGATCCGGTGAAGGTGGAACCGATCTTGAAAACCATCTTCAAGATCGCCAGCCGCTGGAAAGCCCTCTTGCTGCTCGACGAAGCGGATGTATTCCTGGCTCAGCGCTCCGACAACGTGCAACTCAATGCCCTGGTCTCGGTGTTCTTGCGGGAGCTAGAATACTACGATGGCATCCTATTTCTCACTACCAACCGACTGCAGGCATTTAACGAGGCGGTGCTCAGCCGGGTGCATCTGGCCTCGAGGTACGAACCGCTGAAGCTAGAGGCGCGCGTGGCTGTTTGGAAGTTCTTCGTCGACTAAGTCCGGACCAAACACGGACGTCCCGCTTTCAGCAGAGATGTGATAGCCAGCCTGGCGAAATATAAGATCAATGGCCGAGAGGTAAGAGACCTGCTTTTATACTTAAGCCGCGCTAATAGTCCGTATAGATAAGGAATATCGTATTCCTCGCTCAGTCCATGGCCGAGTATGAGGAGGACGTAATGAGCGAGAAATACCTAAAGGCATCTATTACGGCGAAGTAAGACATCCACTTGGATTTTCACGGGGCCGGCGTAGTGGAGAATCGAAGTTCTTACCTGTAACCGGATAGTAATAATAACGTTATTTTTCTCAGGCGGGCAGGTTGGGTGAAGCACATTTGGAGGGTTGCTGCGCTATCTCTTTTCTCGTTCTCTTAAAGGGCTTAAACCAGATTGCCAATTTTTTCTTCGTGGCCAGGTAATAGCGTCGTGATAGGGATTAAAAAAAAAGAAAATACGATAGGCCCTTGGGTCCTGATGGCTGAATGTTTATATATTCTATTATTTCGCGAACGTTATGGGAAGAGTCTATTGAATAGCGGGCATCCACTCCATCATATCGAACCACGTAGTAGACGCTGTGGAGAGTTATCTGTGAGCTTCGATAGGCGCCCCGTGAGTCACTTACGGGCTGATTGCGAATAGCAGTTAATGTTCGCACAGATGATACCGAGGCGCACTGTGCTAGAGCGACACATAATCGCGACGTTGAGAGAGGTCGCGTGAGTAGCGGGGGACTCGCGACGCGCTATGCGTGGCCACGTGAGACGTGACGCCCGATCCGTAGGAGAACCAATGATATCGCCCGTCGACGGCCCACACGCGCAGGTCCAAAAGTGATCGGTAAATTAGGTCGCCACCGCCATTTGCGACGCCTTCTTACGTGTCCATTACAACAAACTACCGCCGCGCACCCTACAGACCATGACCGGATTCAACATGGCGCATCCACCTGTTCCGCGTCTGGACGATGCCGAACCGTCCCGGCCCGCCGAAATGCGCCCGAACGCCGAACCAGACGATGATGCGATTGTTTTAGCGCCCGACCAAGCCTCGCAGGTCAACCGCTTCCGCGAAGAACTCCGCCTCTGCGAGACCGATACGCAGCGATACGATCTATGCGTACAAAAACGAGATGAGCTGCTTGTCATGTCGAGCGAGTGCCCCGAGTACAGACGGCGGAAGCAGACCAAAAACCGAGACTCGACCCAGCCGCCGCCGACAAACAAAGAGGACGATGCAGCACAGTGGGATCGCTTCTTTAGGGTGGCCACAAACGGATCCAAGCGCCTCTCTGCTTTGAAGGAGGTGGTGCGCTGTTGGGGTCGAGACGTTGTCCAGCACTACCAGTGGGCCTCCAAGACAGAGAAATACTGGAACCAGCTTCGCACCACGGCACGGAGAGTCCCTGTGTGGGAGGAAGCCGTAATCGGTCTGAACTGGTCGATGCTTCAACGGTCTAGGGATATGCGGCGACGCCCGGTAAAGGCTTTGGTCAACCCTATTGAGCAGGCCGATCTGGATAGTCTCAGAACTTGGTCGCGCGAAGATCCATTCCCCTGCCAGAAGCTGGCTGCCAAAGACTTACCGGAGGCCTTTGGGTTCGATAAGTATGGTCTCATGGTCCACAAGGAGTTTGCTGTCGACCTACCTGAGCCCGGCGGTACCGGTACTATGGAAGCGCCAGCGGTGTCGGAAGCCAACAGTGCCGACATCACAGGGCCGTCAGGGCAGAACGATACAAGGGCGCTAGATATGCTGGCACTCGCGGCATCGCAACCCGGTCATACGGATTCCAATACAGACGATATTGTGGCTGAGGTCATTGACGCCTTCCTTGCTGAGAGTGTTGATGCCACAACACCCACCAGCCACGACCAATCTAGCACTGGTTCAGCAGAGGACACGGCCGCAACGACTCCAGAGGCTCCTCTCCCGGAGAGCTCTAACGATACAAATGCTACTCCTGACAAACCACCTGGAATGTCACTCCGTGCACGTAAGGAGTTGTCCTACCACGAGCCGTCTAAGGGCGGAGCATCCTCCAAGCCGAAACAAGCTCGACTTGTTGCCTCAGTCAAGGCCCCAAAGATCCCCCCACGATGCTGTCCGGCCGAGGTCCCATCAACACTCCTACTGGCCCTAGACAACCAGTCTATGTTCGGGCCAGAGGCAGTAGAGCAACTCTCTCCTTTCCTCTCGCAACTCTGCCGCTCGCATCTCCAGCTTCTTGCGACACGGACATCGGCCATTGCCTTCGCCCAAAAAGCCACCCTGATGGGGAACCCAGACATCTCGAGCGCGGCAACTTCCATTGGTGCCGATCGCCCCGTCCGTCGGCGCGCCGCCTCACTACCAGATATCACTCAGCCTGTATCAAAACGGCCCCGGCTCGACGCGCCTCCACAGGTCCTTCCTGTACCCATGGCGAGACCAGATGCTACTGGAGACCGACCGATGCACGACCGAATGGCGGATAATACCTACCGGAGACGGGTCCTTACTGAGCTGCAGGAGAAATCTAGCCAGCACACGTCATCGCAAGACTCCCACGGCAAGGAAACCGACGAACTTATCTACAAGTTGCTAGAGAAGGCCGAGCAGCCGAACACAGACAGTAGCAAGGGCGTAGTTGAGGCGCTACTTTGCACCGGCGATGAAGCAGCAAGCCTGGCTGAGTCCGGATCTCCTCACGACGCTCCGATAATCACTGAAGGTCAACAGCAATTCCGATGGAGCAAGGGCGACAGACCCATTGTTCAGCTTTTCCGGCGAATGGGCTTCCTCGACAAGTCGGTCCAGAGCCCCCTGCCGCAGTCCACGCCGAACTTCTTGACGGGCGAGAACTGTCAGCTTCTCCTTCAAGTCCGCAATGCGGTGCTGATGGAGGAAAGCGCCGAAAGGGTAGTAGCATCAGCGCAGCAGTGGAATGAGTGGAAGAACGTCCTCGACTGGGTCCTGTTGTCGGAAGGGGGCCACAATACGGTGTCGCACATGGACAGTCACGGCTTTGCGACGTGTATTACAGTCCAGGAAGGGTCAATTGGGTTCGGCTGGATGTCTGGTCCAACAGAGGAGGAGCGAAATTCGTGGATGGCCGACCCCCGCTGCTATACAGGTGGCCGATGGAGATATATTGTCCTCAAGCCTGGTCAGTCTGTTTTTTTCATACCAGGAACGATTTACTTTGTTTTCCGGGTGCGCGAGCATCAGACGTTGGCTCTTGGTGGCCACATTCTTCAGTGGTCAGACATCAGGCGATGGATGCAAGTCGTGCTCGCTCAGACGAGGAACCCAGCCATTACCAACGAAGATATGAAACGGAGCGCGCCGAAATATGTTCGTGCGGTGGCGAAGCTTGTCAAAGCCAGAGTGGAGGAAGGTGAGGTGGAGCAGCTCGGTGGCGAAGCTGCAGTTACGCAATTCTTCGCGTCTGTGAAGGTAAGGCTGTCGCGGACATTTGGAGATAAAGGCTAATTGGCTTAGGAATTCGAAGAAAGACCAAGGTGCCGCCTGCCTGGTTGGTAGAAGTAAATGCGAATAGCTAGACTTGGAAGTCTCTGGACTGCATCGACCTTACCATACGCCTTATTGGTGAAAAACATGTGGGGCATGTAACGGCTAGCATTAGCTGGTTGGCCAGAAGGCGGAGAGACGAGGGCTCTGGTTAACCAGAGAGCAGCGGGGCAGGGGTTCTGGCTGACCAGAGAGAGAGGGCCAGGGGTTCTGGCTAACCAGAAAGAAAGACAGGGGTTCTAGCTAACCAGAAAGCAGATGGGCAGGGGCTCTAGTCAACCAGAGAGCAGCGAGGCAGGGGTTCTGGTCAACCAGAGAGCAGTGAGGCAGGGGTTCTGGTTAACCAGAAAACAGAAAGGCAGGGTTCTGGCTAGCCAGAGAAGAGAAACCTGGAAACACAAAGACGGGGGGTTCCGGTTAGCCAGAAGCAGGAAAGATGGGTGTCTATGGCCCTGCTGGAGCAGCACCTGCTCGGTCAGCAATTTACCCGGAGAACTCGTGGTTTTGCCAAACGTCTCGTGGTCCGCAGTTTCTTGGTATTTTACTTGTTGCCACGCGCTACAGACGAGAACAAAGCCTGAGTAGTTGGTAGAATATAAGCGCGAAAGACCAAATCTCTATGGGAGTGAGGCCGTGGTTGCGCAAATCTTGGCGATCTACTTTTAGCAAGCGCCAATGCATTAGGCAATGAGTGGTGGCTATTTTTAAACAAGCGCTGAAAGTCTCCAATTGAAATCCACTGTGAACAATTGGCGCTTACCGAAGCGATCGTGATTCAAAGTCTTAGAAGGACGTGGCTTAGAGGCGCTCGCTCACCAGACATGACGCAACTGAGGGCGCTCACACGACACCTCCAAAACCCATATTGGACACAATTAGAGGCGCCGATCCGGTTTACACACGATGGGTGCCAGCGTCACGTAAAGACTGTGCCTGTCGTTACTAGAGTGCATGCCTGTGGCCGGCGGTGTTGCTAGACATCGGGTAACACGGCCCAGAGGCCGCAGCGTTTCTAGTAACACCGGCCATCCGCCTGTACCGTGTCTAGTAACGCAGGGCAAGGCCCCCACGGTGTCTAGTAAGTTAACACCAGCCATAAGCCTGCATTGTGTCTAGTAACGCAGGGCAAGGCCCCCACGGTGTCTAGTAACACCAGCCATAAGCCTGCATTGTGTCTAGTAACGCAGGGATACCCCCCCATGGTGTCCAGGAACACCAGCCATCGGCCTGCAATGTGTCTAGTAACGCGGGACAGCCCCCACTTGGTGTCTAGTAATACCAGCCAACAGCCTCCACCGTGTCTAGTAACGCACGGCAAGGTCCCCCTAGACGCCATGGATGACACGCTACCTGGTGTGGCCTGGAGCCGGGGATCTGGGTGTCTAACTCATATTCTGATACCTAGTCTAAAAAGTGCAACCAAGGGCTACTCGCCATCCCTCTCTGGTTGGTTTCTGGCGCGCCTGCGCTTTTCGCGCTTCTAGTATTGCACTTGCACCATCCGCACCCTGTTAATTGTGTCCCTTACGCCAATAGTACCTGCCTATTGCACGAGCACACGCAGATGCCACACTTAGATGTGCACCAACTTGGAATGACTAACACTATTTACATGTGGAAACAGAGCCCTCTTTCAGAAGCCGCCCACCTCTGTTCCCTTGTGCTATGCCATCAATCCCCGTAATTACGACTGGCGGAGGATAAAGCATTTCCTATCGTCATCATCAGCTATGCCATCTATAAATGAAAAGGTTGTTTACCAGCTCAGTTGGCTATATCGGCGAAACTTCCTTGCCAGATCGAAAGACAAAGTCTTTTTGTGTCCTAGGTATCGAGATCGAGAAATAAATCCTCGCGCCGTAATCCTGATGCAGCTCACACCCTGTTTTAACCAGAGTTCGCCATCTCTTCCGGAAATTTGCACCGCTTCTATCCCTTTTCTTTATTGGCTTGGCCAATGGGTGGCTTGGCGCCTTTACCAACTCGGATTGTAATTCTGGTGTAGCTCGACTACTATCGGCCTTCTCTAAAGGTATCTCTATAATTCAGCTGAGCGGAGCCACCGCAGGCGAGCTTGCGAGCCGGAGGTGGCGTAGTGAGGCTGTCTTCTATAATACGTCGATGGTGCCGAATGTTTTTCGCATAACGATTAGCCAGTCTACGTCCGTGTCGAAATGGACTCCAGGGACTGGTCGATCGGACAATCCTCGGACAGCTTGAGCCGTCAAATGCCGCTTTGCTATGTCGTGGTTGTGTTAGGAAGGAGCAATTTCCCAGTTGGTGGTACCATAGTGGATGTGACGCGTAAGCTGCATGAAGAAGGGAAGGCGCCGCAGGCTTAGCGCCGTAGGCTCAGCGCCGCAGGCTCAGCGCCGCAGGCCAAAAGCGCCGTAGGTACTGGGGGTCCTAGGGGGCTTGCCCCCTAGAAATCCAACAATTAGACTATGAACATCGACATATCTAACTATTACGAGAATTTATTTTGGTATTGAGGGGGTAGAATAGCTGTAAATCTATTGTCCCGAGGTTTAGCCGGTCAGAGTTTCCCGTTGAGTCCTATGTTCCGAGGTTTAGCCGGCGTTGTTGGTCCGTACGGTAGCTTCAACTTTTTTGACAGCTCCCCCGCCAAAATAACCACTTCCTTTCTACAACCTCGCAATATATAATACAACCTTAATCAATCGTACGCTCGATTTATCGCTTTCCAGCTATGAATAGGCACGACAATACCTCATTACTACTCCGCTATTAATCTCTGCTAATATATCATTAGGAACGCGTGTTTTTCGAGCCGCCGCGTTGGCTACGGTCGGGGTCCCTCAATTGTAGCCCCCGCCGCCCGATCCGCCAAATCCGGGCGGTGATGGCCTACCTCCCGATCGCCCGATCTTACCTATCGATACCCCCGACGACGAGATTCCTCCCGAATATAAGCGTTACCGTGGCTATAGTTTGGTTAATATCACCGCACAGTCAACCGAATGAGGCAGGGCTGCATATAGTCGCTGTATTCGTAGAATCTAAAGCTAAAGAAGGAAAAAGGAAAAGAAGAATCTAATGCCCGGGCGCGGCGAGGAAGTAAGGTAGGTGTAGGTCACGTGATGAGGGCTCAGCACTGACCATACCGTAAATCCTACGCGGCCTCAGGGCGTGCGAGTTACATGCCAAGGCGCTAGCCTAATGCCAAGGCGCTAGGCTCAATCCAGTCCTTCCAGCCACTTGTCTAACACATGCCGTGACACTACCCCCCGGTCGGAAAAAGCTTCGTCCCGAAGCGCCGTTAATTCCCCTTAATTGAGCAAAAAATGAGCCGCAGGCTGCCCCGGCCAGGGTTCGAACGCGTGGCCGCGCGTTCTCAAGTGATCAATCATCGCTATCGCGTTACCCTGCGCAACGGTCGCCCCTGCACTACGGGCTTATTGTCGTCCTGGTGCGGCTCGTCGAATCTATCCTCCTATACTACGAGCAGCCATTCGTTCAATCGTAGTGGTAGTCCGGCCTTGTCAGTATACTCGTCGTAGTAGGCTTTGAGCAGCTCTGGTACGTTCTTGAAGTTCTCTACGTAGTACTACTTGGGGTCCGCAGCCCATCCTTTCCAAGCGACTTAGTATTAGAGCTTGCCGTAGTAAGATCGCGAGGACAATACCTTCTCAAGTTCCCATTCCAAGTCGTTATTAACTATATCGCCGTCGGGGTTCGGGTCTTCCTGGCCAGGAAGAGGGTTGTTCGGGTATAGTCTCAACCTATTAGCGTGGAATACGTCTATCCCTCTCCATCCCTTAGGAACTTCCAGTTTATAGTCGTAACCGTCTTTATTTGTTCCTGAACGTTCAAGAATCTTAAAGTGCTACTATATGAGCGGGAAATCCAGCTTCGTGCTCGGCCTGTCCGTTGCCCAGGCGTACTTCACGATATACATACGGTCCCCGACGTCAAAGTCTGGCTCCCGCCTGTGTTTATTAGCTTCTACGGTCTACTTTTCTTACGCCCTGGTGATGCTTTCACGGGCCTTCTCAATATAGGCTCTCAGGGTATCGGCCATCTATTGAGCCTCTCTGTTCTAGGCAGGTCTGGGTTTGTCAAATTAGACCGAGCCGTCCAATCGAAATGTATAGGCATTGGGAATCCGAATACCACCTCGTGAGGTTATATTCCGGTGCTGTCTTACGGGATTGAACCTTGTACGAAGTCCATAGCCGGTATATACCGTGACCAATCGTCCTGGTAATGATTAATAAATATCCTGAGGCGCTGGTCTATCCACTAGTATAGGTTTTCGACCTATCCTACTATTTATTTATATCCTAACGATGAGAGCTTCTACCGAATACCTACAATCTTCGCCAGTTCGTCCGTAAAGTCCGACGTGAACTACGGTCCTCTATCGCTAATGATCTCATCTAGTAAGCCCAGAATTCGGTAAGGGCCTTCATAATATATATAAGCTACTTCCTTACTCGTGACTATTTTATCGTACGGTATGCACTACGATAGCTTACTCAACCGGTCGATAATCGTAAATAAGTTATCGTAACCGTACTTGTCCTTTGGTATCTCTTTGAAGTCTATTACTAAAGAGCTCCAAATTCTTAGGGGGGGCGGAATAGGGTAGAGCAAACCAGGGGTCTTATCGTAAGGCGCCTTAGCTAACTTGTATTTATAGTTAGCGACGAATCTATCGATATCGGCTCCTATACCGGCCTACTAGTATAGGTCCTTAACGAGCCTCCTGGTTTTATTCCGGCCGGGGTGGGCTATAGGGAGTCTAGAGTGGATATTATCGATAATCCTAGTCCTTAAATTATCGTAATCGGGAACGACTAGGCTCCCCTCTCTTAATAATAAGCCGTTTATTATTATAGATAGCTTTATTTCTTCCTCCAAACGAGCCCTTTCGCGGTAGACTACTAGCGAGTCGCTTATTCGGTTCGCCTAAATTAACTAATCTACTAGCTCGTATCCCGAAATCTCTGGCGGTTCGTCCAATACGGCTATGACCGATGAGGTTACGGGCGTATCTTCTTCCTCGTCTCCGAGTTCGATATATTCGTCGTCTTCTACTATACGTACTAGCGAGAGTAAGGGGGCCACTTCGTTAATAAAGTCTACGTAGTCGAGGGCTATAACGAAGTTCCCGTTAGGTTGCTCCTGGAATATCTATACTATTCGGTAGGCTATTTGTCGTTCCTTCTAGGTCTTGAGCTCGTAAGAGCGTCGTGTAAGGGCGTCTGCCGCGGCGTTCAAGGCTCCCGGCCTATATTTAATACGGAAGTTAAATCCCGAAAGCTCCTTAGCCTATCCGGCCTGCCTAATATTAAGAAGCTTCTTTATTACGAAGTATTTCAACGTATCGTTATCGGAAAATACGATAAAGGGCTCCTGGTGTTGGAGACCGACTAGCTCGCTTCGCTAGTATTATAGTGCTCGAACTATCGCTAGTAGTTCCTTATCGTAAATGAAGTAGTTAAGCTCTACTCCCTTTATTATCTCTAAGAAGAAGGCTACCGGGTACCAGTCGTTATCGTACTTCTGGCTCAGTACTCCCGTAACGACTCCTCCTGATATATCTATTTCAATACGTATCTCCCGACCATATTCGAAGTACTTTAGGACTAGTACTAATAGTAAGCGCTCTTTGAGGGTATCGAAAGCGATCTAGTAGTCGTCTATCCATCTAAATGCTTCTCCCTTCTTGGCCAGGGCTATAAGCGGTTTCGCTATCGCGCTATAGCCTCTTACGAATCGTCGGTAAAAGTTATAGAACCCTAGAAAGGACTACAAACCTTTGAGCGTATCTGGCTCCGGCTAGTCCCGTACGATGTCTATTTTGCTTAGGTCTACGGCTACGCCGTCGATACCTATAATGAATCCCAAGTACTTGGTTTCCTTAACGTGGAATTCGTATTTATCGATGTCCGCCTATAAGCCCGCTTCTCTTAGACGCTCGAGAATCTTTCGGATATATTTAATATACTCTTCCTCTAATTCGGAATAGATAAGGATATTATCTAGGTAAGCGCTATAGAAGTTATCCAAGTAACCTAATAGGCAATTATTAATAAACCTCTAGAAGGTGGCGGGCCCGTTAGTAAGTCCGAAAGGTATTACCTTATAGCTATATATTCCGTACCTTATTCGGAATATTATTAGGGGTTCGTCTTTAGGGTGGATACGGATACGGTAGAATACCTACCGTATATCTATCTTAGTGAAGATCTTCGCTTTACCTAAGCGATTTAGGGTCTCGTCGATTAACGGTAGTAGTATTCTATCCTTTACGGTCGACGCGTTTAGCTTCCTATAGTCTATATAGAAGCGTAGCCCGCCGTTCTATTTCCTAGTAAATAGGATAGGTACTGCCTATAGCGTACTACTAGTCTATATAAACCCCTTCTTAAGGGCCCCTATAATATATTCCTTATACGCTTCCAGCTCCTCCAGTAATATCTTATATAGCGGGCTATAACCTAGGTCTTCGGGTTCCTTACTAGGTATTAGGCGGATCCTATAATTAATAGGTCCGCGTTACGGAGCTAAAATATCTAATTATACTTTGCTAAAGACGTCTAAAAAGTCGTAGTAGGGCGAGGGGAGCTTATTAAGTACTCGCTCCCGAAGCTTATCGTCGTCTTAGTCTAAACCGTTAGACCCGTCGGTTGTCTCTCTAAGTTCCCCAATACGCTTATCGAGCTCGTAAAGCGTTATAATATATATCTATTCTCCTTTAGAGGACAACTTGAAAGCGGTCTCGTTTAGTATAGATATCTCGATAGGCCTCTCCTTATACTAACTAATACTATCTCGTTATATTCGGTAAGGACCTTGTACGTCCCGTTCGGGGAAAGGATCCTTCTTCTTAGGCGGCGGTGAGGGCACTTTCTTAGGGGGGGCGGAATATAGAAGACGCTCTATACGGTTAACGTCTCGATCGATATAGTTACCGTTTAGTAGACGAGCCGGTCTCTAAAGTAGCGTAGGCCGGAACTGCGGTATCGCTATGACTAGTACTAGTTCTAGCTCCCGGGGATTATATATAGTGAACTCGGCTTTCTCCTATCGCTTAAGCTCATCGATACGGGCGCGTACTATCTTCCCGTTACGGCGTCGCTTATCTTCTTTCTCTATAGCGACCTCTCGTCGTTTCGTATCTTCCTGGTATATAGGGTCTGGCTTCCCTAACTCTAATTCGTCTATAGGTATATTAGTCTACTAGCTGGGGTCTAGTTCCTAATCTTCCGGAAAGAGTAACCGTCTTCGGCGGACGTCGGGGATAATATCGTAGTAGTATATCCACTTCCTGCCGATTATTATATTATGAATATAGTTATCGAGGACGATTAGATATCTATCTCTTATAGTTCGGTTTTGTATAACGATATTAACTCCTAATAGCTCTCTAATAGACTATTATAATCTATTATCGTACCCGCCTACTAACCTAGGTTTAGGGTCGAAGACTAGTAAGACCTAAAGTAGGTCCTTTATCCTTTACGTAAACTTACGGCTTACGAATATCTCTCTATTCGCTCCCGTATTAACTAGTACATCTTTTATAATTAAAGAGAGTCTATTATTTACTATCTTATAGCTAATAAGGAATATAGGGCCGCCTAAGTATTTGGCTAGTAGGCTAATACCCTATTCGTTCCTATTTATCTTTCTGACCGTATATACTAATACTTCCCCTAGGAGGGAGTCTAATTACCCTAGGGTACTTAGTTTTCCGATGAGTTGTTAGTACCTAACGACGTCTTAGTATCGTCCTCCTTAGTTATATAACGCTCGATAACTAACTAGAGTCGAGCTTCCTTCGTCGGGCCCGATATAGTCTTCTAAGGATAGTCGCGAGTCGTATGACCCTACTCCCGGTAAATAAAGCAACGCTTCTCGGCGTATAGCTTCTTAATCTCTTCGGCGCTAGGCTTCTTATAACCAGCGGGGAGGTTAGCGCTCGGGGTTACCGAGCGGTTAACTGGGCGACGAGGGTTGTTATTCTTACCCTATTATCCTCCTAAGTTATTCCCACCCTTATCGTCCTTCTTGGTTACCTAGCGAGCTCTTTAGGCCAGCTTTATATTCAAGGCGTACTCAGAACCCAGCTTAGCGTATATCTCGAAGTCCACCTTATCGTTAATATAATCCCGGATCAACTTATCCTAGAACGTGGGGGTAAGGCGACGCTTGAACTCGGTCTTCCACTCGGAGCGATCGCGGCGATACTCGCTAGTAAGCCGAACGAACTCGCTACGGAACTCGTTATAATCCTATCCTAGCTTTATCTATAGCTTATTGAACTCCTAATTAGCTTCTTCTACGCGATTAATATTACGGAACTCGTTCTTGAGCTAGGCTAATAGCTCGCTTAAGGTCTTAATCTAGTTAGGATGGGTCTCTTCTAGGTAGGGCTCTAGCTAGTATAAGGCCTTACTAGCTAAGCGAAGTTTAATATAAGACTATCTAGCCCGGTCGTTATCGAAGTAATCGGCGTTAATATCTAACTTGTTAATAATCTAACGGATCTAAGTATTGAATATGATCGTATCCTTCTCCTTATTATTATAGAAGAGGGGAGGGTCTACCGTCTTAGCGCTTCGTCGCGTCGAGCTCTCGTTCGTGGCGGGTATAGAGCTACGGATTGAGCCGTTAATAACGTTATTAGTAATAGTACGACTCAGCTCGTTAATCTTATCCTATATACGCTGAATAACGATGTCTTTCTCGCTAAGGGCTTCCGTCATCTCGACGATAAGTCCATCATTATTTCCACTAGCGCTAGCTAGGTCTATAACCGGGGTTATAGTAGTAACCGATCGCGTAGTCTAGGTAAGAATACGGGTAGCCCAAGTCTTAATATTATTAATAATAACTAACTAGTATCGGGTAATGCTATATAACTATAATATCTACTCGTATAAAGTATGAACTATGAGCGTGCGGAGCTTGAACTCCTAAAAGTATTCATCTGGGTACTCGGTCGAGATATGCTCGAAATCCTTGAGATCTATAGGTCCTTCGAAGGTAATATCGTTGCTCAGCCATATATAGAAGGGTATTGTCGGGCTGGTCTTATTTCGCTTGACGAACAAAGCGGCCAAGTCGGACAACTTCTCTTGAAGGTCATTATCGACGTCGTCGATAGAAGCGGTAAACTTAACGCTATTAATCTCGGCTACGATGCGCGTCGTGAAGTCGCGGGTATCGATACGGTCGGGGTTATTGCGGCCCTCGGTTATAGATACTACGCCGGACGGCGCCTTCGTAGTACTTGTAACTATCTCGACTTCCTTTATAATAAGTGCTAACGTCGTCTCGCTCTTCTTACGAGGGTGAATCTTCATAAAGCTATCACGATCGAAGTTGACTTCCTCAATTGCGGCCTATAGGGCTACCTATATGGCCTCGTCGTTAATGGTAGGCATCTTGCCGTCCACTATCTCTGCCCTGTCACCCCGCTTGGAGTAATGTGGTCTTTCCTGGTCGGCGGTCGCGTACTCGTAGCGATCGCGGGTTTTTTCTGGTGGGATATTCTTTTCAATTGCCTTCCCAGGCGAGTAAAGAGATTGAGCTTTAGATTATCACCGTATAGTTAACCGAATGAGGCAGGGCTATATATAGTCGCTATATTCGTAGAATCTAAAGCTAAAGAAGGAAAAAGGAAAAGAAGAATCTAATACCCGGGCGCGGCGAGGAAGTAAGGTAGGTGTAGGTCACGTGATGAGGGCTCAGCACTGACCATACCGTAAATCCTACGCGGCCTCAGGGCGTGCGAGTTGCATGCCAAGGCGCTAGCCTAATGCCAAGGCGCTAGGCTCAATCCAGTCCTTCCAGCCACTTGTCTGACACATGCCGTGACAGTTAAGTATAATAGCGAATTCGTGCCTAAGCGTGGTATACGATTAATAGTTAATTATAGAACCTATCGTAACGCGAATGTTAGTAACGAGCGATCCAGTATTCGCGACCTCCTCTCGTATATGCCAAAGCGTACTCTAGATGTATTGTTATCGCCGGAAGGCCGTGCCTCTCGAGCCGCCTCGATATCTTACGGCCCTATTCGCCGCCCTTCCGGCTCGCCGCCGCCGCCACCGCCACGCCCTCAGCCTCCCGGTATTCGTCCCCGAGCATTACTTGGGTTTGGAAGCCTTAGACTTGGTAGTCGGCGTACCTTAATACCAATTCTTCCTCGCGGGGAGACCCCTACGCCTATACTAGGCAGTCCCCTACCTCGGAGTGGCTTCCAACGCCTTACATCCCTCTTCCATCGCCGTAGTCAGATAGAAAGTTATACCCCTGAATAATAGTCAGCTTATAACGACCGGCTTAGTATTTAGCGCCGTCATAGATCTAAGCGCCGCTAAGGATAGGTCCCCTCTATAATACCCCCCTCGTAGGACCTGCTCGCCCGCCCTAAGCCGGGTACTAGCGGCGATCCGGGCGATAACTCCGGCGATAACTCCAGCGATAACTCCGGTAATAACCCCGGTAATAACGATCCGTTTATCGAGCCGGACCGGTATAATAGGCGGATATACCCCTATTATTAGTAATATTTCCCTATTACTAAATTCGATAACTACGAGAGGTATTAAGTATATTAGGCCGAGCTATAGTCCAACTTTTCAGCCTCGTAGTTAACTACCTCTCTATTATCTATAGTATAGAGCGACTATATAATAAGTAATATTAGTACTCCTCGGCCCCGTCGTTAACGCGGCCCTACCTATAGTAATTAATATCGTCCCCGCGGGTCTTAATCTCCCGCTATTAAACCCCCCGAGCCTTAATTTCCAAGTTAGGAAAACCCCGTACTTATATACTATTTAGGGGTTGATTCTCTCCTCGTAACCGATCGAGAGCTTCTATAGGGCTTCTAGGCTCGTATTAACGGCGAGTCTCCGTTAGTATATTATCCTCGCTACCGCTACTTATAGTTCAACCTTCGTATTACTACTAGTATATACTCTATATACTATTACCGTAACGATATAAAACCCGAAGGAATACCTAATTTCTTTTTAGCTGAGAATAATATAGACCTCGGGGATATCCCTAATTATCTCCCGAAGCTTATATAAGTCGAGGAGTAACTTATTACTCGCGTATATATCTTCTTAAATATTCGCCTAGTTCGAGGCTAGTAGTACCGCTATAGTAAGCATTACGTGAGCTTCTTACGGGATATAGGCTCGCTTTTTAACCAGCTCCCTCGCCTTCCTCGGGAGCTAGACGTTATTATCGTACGGCCTCGCCAGACCGAGAATAATAATATATATATAATTAGGGTTTTTCGTATAGACTTTAGGGTTCGCCGCCGTACGATTGAGACTTAGTTACGATACTTAATTACGAACCACCCTAGGTATTCCGACCTTTAGGTTAACGTCGAGCGCCTAGTATAGCTGCCCGAGGACGGTAACGTTATTGGCGATATTACGGTTATTGAAGTAGACGACGAAGTCCTTACCGTAGTATAGGCGCCGCCGGGTCCTGAAGATGAGGATAAGGAGGAGTTTGTTAACTACGCCGCGGCACCGAATATTATTCCTACGTAGGCCGATTTGGCTCGACTTCGTAATTAGGTTTAGGGTAGAGAGCTACCCCCTGAATAGCCGCCTATTCGTAACTATATTGAGCTTCCCGGCGTTAGGTTAACGCCCCTAAATAACCTTAATAACCGCCTCGCCCTTATTAGTCTCGCGATGCCTACCCTTATACCCCGGGGCCTAGGCGAGTTTACCTTGCCGCGCCTCCGAGCTATGGACTAGCCAACCTAGGTTAAGCATACGTTATTTTGGTATAATAGCCGCTTCGCTCGGCACCCCCGATTCCCTTACATCGTCTTCAATACGATTATACGGGTATAAGTTAATAAGAAAAGTAACTAGCTAGTTAATCGAAGCGGATATCGGGAACGCTTCGAATCTCTCGACTAGCTACGTAAGGCTCTCGCTATAAATACCCTTAACGGCCAGATCCTCCTTAATTCTATCGTAAGGTCCTCCAATATCCTCCGTAATACCCGGCCCTTCTGGAACTAGCAACGCCGTAACCTGGAAGCTATATATTATACTCTCGACTACCCTTATATCTTCCTAACCTTCTCGGCCGCCGATTTATACTAGGAATCCCTCGCTAAGGTAATACTAAACTACCCTAAGTAGGTAGCTGCCGACGATATTAATAAGTCCCGTATCGCCCGGAGGAACCTAAAGGAAAACCCCTATATCGCGGCGTAGTACTTCTACCGTCGCCTAATAATATTCCTTAAGGAGTACTTCTTCAAGAAATACCCCGTTATAGCTTACTGGATTAGGTTTGAGTAGCAGGGTCGCGGCAGTACTCACTATTACGGCCTTTACTGGATCTCGGGCGTGCCTACCCCCGGAATAGAGGGTTTTACTAAGTAGGTTCAAAAGGATAAGTTCCTAAGGCTCTGGGGTCTTCAAGTAACCGCTTCTAACCCTGAGCCGGGCCGCCGCCCCCCTCCTTACGAGTCCAACCCTCTTAATATCCTTCCCGGTATTAATACTTCTTTTGCGGCTCTATCGAGTATTCTCAATCGTATTTAGAGATATAACTATACGGAAGTATATTGCCTTCGGCGCCGCCGGCTACCCGGTGGAGAGCTCTTACGCGATAAGCTATGCCGGTTCTATTTCGAACGCGCTCTTTATAAGCTCGTAGTCCTTACGAATAAGATAAATCCGAACTACGAGATATTTAACGGCGCCCGCCCTAATAACGGGAGGATGAATAACTATATTCGAGGCATTATTTTGGGCTGGCTAGCTAATACGGACTTAACGCCTTATACCTCTCTTCGAGCCGTATTCAACTATATCGCCAAATACTATACTAAAGCCGAGTTATAGACTAAGCCGTATAAAGAGATGTTATTTAGGTTAATTCCGAGGGTTAATAATACTCGCCCTATAGTCTCTTTGGTCGCGAAGATAATAAATAAGCTTATTATAGAGCGCGATTGGCCGGCGATAGAAGTGGCTCACTTTCTTCTTGACCTTCCTCTAGCTAAGGGTAGCTATATCGTATAGTCTATTAACTACCGTAATCCTCGCCGTACGGTTACTACCGCTATTATTAGCGGCCAAAATAATGAAGTCCGCGATATTAAGAAGATTCACTAAAAGTATTATAAGCGAACCCGGGCCGAGTAGGAGGAGCTTACCTACTTCGACTTCTTGACTACTACTCAATATACTCGGCGACCTTGGTCTCGCTTTACCGCTAATTCGAAGCCTCGCGTGCTCAACTACTTCCCTCGATATAAGCCGATTCGTAACGGCGCCGAGTTTGAGGACTTTACCCGTATAAAGCTTATACTTTACCACCCTCATACGAATATAGAGGATCTTATAAAGGTTGAGAATATATAGTTTGATACGTTTACTACGGTATATACCTACTATATATAGGTCTATTATAACCTTTACCCTTATAACTACTACGGTACCGTCCTTAGTAATCCTAACGAGGATGAGTTCGTTGAGGAGCCTGACCGTACTTAGGATGACCTCTTATAATAAGAGTAGTAGTTTCTAGCTAGCCAGCTTCTAAATAGAGACCTTAATATTAACGATATTGACCTCCTTAGAAACCGGGATATTAACCTGAATTACGACTGGTAGGTCTATATTGGAAAATACCCTGAGCTCTATACTTAGCGTATGGACTACTAGAAGCTTATAAAGGCTGATCACCCTTTCGGCGCCGAAGAAGAAGAAGTCTTAGAGTCTATAGTTAACCGGCTGAATACTAAGTAGCGGCTGCTATATAATACTATTATTGGATATTAGGAGGAGTCCCTTAACCTTGGTTTTTACGGCTATAACGCGCCTCGGGATCGCTAGCTTCTACTATAGGTTAACGGCCGTAGTAGTACGGGCAAAATATATACCCTTAAAGTTATATATACTACGATTTAACGCCTTTCTACTATACGCGGCCTTAACTACTTAGTCGTTAAGAAGGCCGTACCTATAGGAGTGGCTATAAATACGATTAACGGCTAGATAATCCACTCTCTACTACGCCTCCCTATTACGGTATCTGGTAATCTTCTAGAGTTATTAATCGCTAACGCTATGAATATTCGTTAGCGTATTTAGTACCTTAAATACCTTATTCTTAACGAGAAGTCGATAATTAGTAACCGACTATTTAACTATATTAGCCGGCGTATAAGGCAGGTCTTCGAGAATGATCTTCCCTTCGGCGGCCGTAATATTATACTACTCGGTGACTTCTACTAGCTCCCTCCTATTAAGCAGACCCCGTTATTTCGAACTATCGATAGTCTTCGTAACGTTCGTAATAAGGCAGCCCGTATTAAGTACGAAAAGTTCAATAAGACTATTAAGCTTAAGACTATTATTCGTTAGGGTAGTAATAACTAGGCTACTTTTCGCGATACCCTCGACGGGCTTCGTAATAATAAACTAACCCGTTAGTACTAGGAGCTACTTACTACGCGAGTATAGTCTATACTTCCTCTCGATAAGGTTTAACGCTTCGATTCCGCCGTACGCATCTATTTAACTAATACTATAGTCCAGGAGTTCAATACTAGCTACCTTGAGCGGCTGGATTATACGGTTATTATATCCAAGGTAACTAATATAGGTCCCGATTCTTCAAAGGTCGAGTCTCGTAATGCCGGGAATCTTCATAACTCGCTTCCTCTCTACGTTAGTACGCGGGTTATATTGATAGAGAACGTTTGGACTTCTACCGGCTTGGTTAACGGGGCAATGGGGTATATTCATGACATCGCCTGGGCTCCCGGCGTTAAAGACCCTCGCCATGAGGCTCCTTTTCTTTTACTCGTTAAAATGGACAAGTATAACGGCCCCGACTGTTTTCCCGATAATGAGGGTATTCCGAGAACTGTTGTGCCGATCTTCTAGTCCGTACGGGACTTCCAGAGCGGCAATACGGCCTACTCACGTCGATAGTTCCCTATTACGATCGCCTACGCTATTACGGTACACAAATCGCAGGGAGCTACTCTCGATAGGGCCGTGCTTGACGTCTATAACCCTATGAAGACTTCAGGGCTTATATATATAGCTGTCTCACGCGTCACCAGTCTACAGGGCTTGATATTTGACCTCGCTTTTTCCCTGGACCAAATCCAGGTCAAGAATGACGTTATAGGTAGACTACGTGGTGCGGATTACAAGCGCCGTATTGACGCCGGGCAGTTCTTAGTTCCGGGCCAAATGCTCGCCTAGATAGCGGAATCGACAGCCTCAACACCATGATATATATCCTGTGATGCGTACGCCGTGTTGTTTACATTCGAAACTGCTACCCCTGAGCCGGGCGGACCTCAGGGCTGGTATGTGGTCGCCTGTCGTATCCCAGCCCATGGCGATAACGTCCCATCCTATGGAGACCACGTCCCATCCTATGGCGATGATATCCTATCCCATTATGCGTTGTTGTACGCATAGAAAGACCGAAGTAGGGCAGGGCAGGCAGGGCAGGCAGGGTAGGGCCGTAGATTCAGGCTCGCTGAGAAAACGCGTTTAAGTACACTTTCGCTTTCGAGCCTCAATTGTTATTCTGCCAGTTGGTATAAATAGAGCCAGCTGGCGTCGGTCCGCCAGAGCCGCTAAATTGACGCGCTCTAATTGGTTGTATCGTATTTAGAGTGCGGTCAGTGCCACAGGCGTATTCTCCTCCGCTCAGCTGACCCCTTCCTGACTGGTCAGGTAACCTATTTTATAGGACGAGTTTCTGTCAACTCTAGTGGGAACACCCCTAAAGACCTTGGGGTGGGCAAGCCCATATGACCTCTGTTCAGCCCATCGCCTGGCATCCGTAATTTGGGGGTTTGGTTCCGGGATCCTGGGTTCAGTGTCCTGAATTCTGGTTCCTTGATTGCATTACAGCTCCAAGGGTGTGGTGTCACTTTTGGGTTGCCGTTCCTAGCCGTATCTTGCAGCCAATAAGAGTCTTGATTGTACGGCGGAAATGACGTACCGATGGGTTTCAGGAATCTAATTTAATCTTACTAACCTAAATTTGTATGATGTTAATGAGTTTTCGGTTTTCGGTATTCTGATCTTGGAAGTCATCCCACTTTTATCTCGCTTGGGGTGGGGAAGCTAGCCAATCATAGTTGGTGTGAACGCAGTTAATTGGCTGGTTATTTTTAAACAGGCGTCAATGTCTCCAATTAAATTCCATTGTGGCAGTATGCCAGACTTCAGACTGTAGAGCGAAGATGCGCGCCAGGTAAGACAACACGTGGTTCGAGCAGATTCCAAACCTGTGCACACCCAGATCCCGGCTCCAGGCCGCGCCGAGGTGCGCACTTAGAAGCCACACTCAGAGGCACGCCCAGAGGCACACCCAGAAGCACACCCAGATCCCGGCTCCAGGTCACACCCAGTTGCACACCCAGATGCCACACCCAGAGCCCCGGCTCTTGGCCATACCATCCCGCACTCAAACGCCACACATCCCCGGCTTGGGCCCGTCAGGGCTCGGAGAATACCTATCCATGGGAACGGATCGTGGGCGTGAAGAGAAGGTCTCTCTCTTTCACATGACACATGTAAGCTGCGAGCCCGAGGCGCTAGTGCACTTAGCGCGGTGTGAAGATGGCTGGCAAGCTTCACTCTCAGGGGAAGGTGCAGGTTCTGGTGCGAGCTCACCCGCATGACTAAAGCCCCACGTAACTCAACGATCAAGGAAGCTTGCTGCTCCCATACGTTTGCTCCCGCACTTGGTCCTAAGTCATTCCACTGGTGCCTACTGCTGACAATCCTATTCCTTGAGCAAAAATCTTGGACAGCGATGGTTGAGGCTGCTGCTGCTCGACTGCCGGCCCGCACGTCAGGGTCATCTGTTGTCAGCGAACAGCCGCACTCCGTCCGGCGCGGGTACTGCCTCCTTGTCGCGGTTCGGCAAGTCTGGGCGGGGAAAGGTACCGGGCGTTGCGCAAGGGGAATCTTTCCCCATCTTTGAAGCCCGATCAGGGCAGACTTGCTTTTTGCTACTTTTTGCCGGCGGCGCAACTGGCCACACCCGTCAAATGACAGATCCGCTATTGTCCGAGACTGAGCAAGCAACCAGCTGCCTGCACTGAATTTTAGCGTGCTTCGACCGCCAGAGATTAAACATTCCGACAGCCCCAACCCGGTGCACAGTAAGCTATTGCAGCCTGCCGCAGTACAGCACACGCCTTTATTACAACCCGGCTTGAATCGAAAAGTCACCAATCTCAAGAACCGTGTCATCACCACGTTAATAGCAAATTCACCGCGGTAATACTGTACCTACTACGCTCTAAATACCGTCTGAGAAGCCTATTGCTGAGCCGTCAGAATGAATCAGTCATCCGTGATATTAGCTATTTCTGGCTAAGGCGGCCTCTTTTGGCTGACTCAAGTCCGTTTGATCAAGCGGAAGCCGATTTCGCTGGTGACTGTATTACAAAGGTCTCTGACTGCTGCCTTGCAGATAGACCTTGACAGCTCATTCTCATTTCCCAAATATAGGACCTGTAAACCCAAGATCACTGGGAACCTACTGGTGGCTCTACTGGTGGGCACTGTATATACTGTATATGGTCTGAGTCACAGAAAGCCCTCGCATTTAGGAAATGGGATGGGAGAACGAAACCTACAGTACCAGTAGATCTATCAACAGAAAGTTCCTTTAAATTTAGGAAATGGGATTGAGAACGAAATCTACGATCTACTGGTGGATCTACTTCTAGATTTTGAATCCTATTTCCTAAATGCGAGGAGATTTCCGTGACTCAGACCTACTGGTAGATCTACTGGTAGATTATAAATCCTATTTCCTAAATGCGAGGAGATTTCCGTGACTCAGACCTACTGGTAGATCTACTGGTAGATCTACTGGTAGATATAAATCCTATTTCCTGAAGGCGAGGAGCTTTCCGTGACTCAGACTTACTACTGGTAGATATAAATCCTATTTCCTAAATACGAGGAGCTTTCCGTGACTCAGACCTACTGGTAGATCTACTGGTATGTAAGGAAAAGGACCCCCGAGCATGCGGCCCCGGCCCTCGCCCACCTTCCTGTGCGAAGCCCGGGCCCAAAGCCGATGCGCGCTGTGTCATCTGCGCCACCAACGCCACACGGCAGCGCCACACTCGCAGAGCCTCAAAGGCCCTGCGCAACAAAGGCCCTCAAAGGGCCCTGCGCAGCCCTCGCTGCGCAGCCCTCGAAGGCACGCACAACTGGCCGCGCCACAAGCGCCACACCGTGGCGCCACGCCCGCGGAGCCTCAACAAAGGCCCTGAGCCTACATATAGATGCGGCCCTCGCCCACCTTCCTTTGCGAGGGCCAGGTTGAAGTCTTTAGCCAATACCACTTCTTGCTCTGCCTACCTACTGCTTCTATTGTGACCACCTTGATCGGGCGTACCTGCCTTCCCCTTACAGGTAGATATGAATTCCATTTTCTAAATGCGAGGTGCTTTCTGTGACTCAGACCACCAGTAGATCCACTGGTAGATCCACTAGTCCATTCTGGTTTGTGGAATGAAGAGATATGGAACTCGATAAATGATTGCTTGTGTTGCTATTCTTAGGTCGGTCCCGACAGACCAGTTTAGTAGCCCCCTTCATATGCGGGCGCTAGACAGGCAGAGCGGCTGCTAATGTACTGTGGTACTGACAGGCCCACGAAATAGCCTTATCCAGCCACGGCGAACCCTAGAACAGCATCTGGCACCATTTGCGCCGTGCACCTTTTGCACCTTTTGCACCTTGCATTGCCTCTTAAAATCGGGAGTGGAATCCCCACTTTTTTAGTGGCTAGAGGGGTGCCAACGCAATACACACAACACGAAAAAACGTCAAATATCAACAAAGGCCGTAAAACCTCAACTACATAGTTAAATGGGGCTCAAAATAGCTGTAAATAGCTATATTCTCTTCGTCTTGAATAGACGAATCTATTCCTATACTCAGATCAATTCTAAAAGGTACTAGTGATTCCGTAAGGCGACAAGTCCGTCCCCGTATCCTCCGAACCACTATCCGATTCGCCATACCGGCCAAAGGCAGAAAACGTGCGCGCGTAACTGTAGAAAGCAATACCGATGAAGCTATTACGACCCGGGCCGGCCGTACTATTCGGAGCACCTCTCGTAGTACCTCGGCGACCTTCTCGACCACTCCCTCCCTCCCTTCGAATATAGCTCCCCCGAAGGTACCGCGCCGAGCTCTCCCTAATGCCCGTAACTCCCGGCCCGTGAGCTCCGTTGTCGAAGACTCAACCGCCGAGACCGCCTAGGAAGACGAAGAGGATAATAAAGAAGAGGAAGAAAGAGAGGAAGAAAGAGACCCTACGCCGCGGCGTATTATACTAGTTAATAATAAGAAAAAGAAGGGTAATAATAAGCTTAGGGTAGTACTCGTAAGGAAGGACTCCGCCTTGGAGGATTATACTATAGAGAGTACTCCGAGTAGGGCCGCTACGGGTACGCGGCGGGTTAGTAGCGGGTAGGCTCGGCGCGCGAGGTCCTTGGGGACTATTAACTCGGCTAGTAATAATAATAACGAGGATAATAATGGCGAGGATAATAACGGCGAGGATGATAACGGCGAGGATAATAACGGCGAGAGCGATATCGTAGTAACTGTGAAGGCAGGCACATACAAGAGGCGAGGCTGCAAGTAAATAGTGACTAGATTCGTAGATAACTAAGCTAAAGAAAGGAAAAGGAAAAGAAGAAGCCTGCGTGCCCTGCAGGCTGGCAGTTTTGTGGTGGTGTGCGGGGTCGTGGCCCTAGTCCCGATTGGGAGGAGTGGGGCCTCGACATCAGGGCTTGTAGCTAGGACATGGTTGCGGCACCACGGACCTCAGTTCGGCCGTGCCGTGATATTACCCCCCCCTCCCGCGCGTAGGGTCCTTTATTTATGAAGAATAAAAAATGTTGGATCGCGCAGGGCTCGAACTTGTGATTACTTCTTCCTTATTGATCTTCGTAGCTTGCGCTCGCCCGTATTGACGGGTCTATTATCGTCATCGTGGTCGTCGGCTGTCTTATCGGCTGTATATATGGTTGTCTATTGCTGTAGGCGCTTTGGCGGCCCTACTAGGTCGGGGTATTGTTCGTGGAACTCGTGTAGCTTCGCGGGGGCGTTCTTGAAGTTCCTAGCTAGGTACTACGTCGGATCTGGGTCCTAGCCTCTCTATTATACTTGGTACTCGAGGCGGCCGTGTATTGTTCTTGAGGTTAATATACGGTCGACTTCCCATTCTTCCTCCTTATTAACCATCTCTAAGGGATTCTCTACTTCTTATCCTAGTAGTAGGTTATTAGTATAACGCTTAAGCCTATCTATATGGAATATATCTATTGCCTTCTAGCTAGTAGGAACCTCCAATCTATAGGAGTGTCTAACTATCTCGACGATCCGATAGTACTATCGTATAAGGGGGAAATCTAGCTTATCGCTAGGTCTATCCGTAGACCAATTCTTCTTAATAATAAATACTCTATCGCCAGTACCGAAGTCCGGTTCCCGGCGATGTTTATTAGCTTAGTTGACCTATACTTGTTATACCTTTTGGATTATCTCCTTAGCGTGGTCGACGTACTTCTATATCGTTCTTAGAGTATCCTAGGCGTCTTCCCTATTTAGCTTCTCCCTAGTTGGTAAGCCCGCTAGCTTGGTACGTTTAGTCCAATCGTACTAGGTAGGTATTTCGAATCCGAATAGTACCTCGTGAGGTTCCATTCCCGTGCTAGCGTGCGGTAGGCTATTTTGGGCGAAGTCCATAGCGGGGATCGCTCTTAACTAGTTATCTTGGTAGTGGTTCACGAACGGTCGAAGTCGTTGTTCAAGGTATTGGTTTATAATCTCGACTTGGCCCGTAGTTTGGGAATACCCTAAGGAAGATAACTTCCACTTGATTCCCAGGATCTTAGATACTTCGTCTATAAAGTCTACGATGAATTGGGGTCCCCTATCGCTGATTATTTCGTCGGGGAGTCTAAGGATTCTGAAGGGTCCTTCGTAGTATATTAGGGTAGCATCCTTGGCCGTAGCGGAGTCCCTATAAGGGATTGTCTAGGCGGCCTTACTTAGCCTATTAATTACTATTAGGGCGTTATTCTTAGTATACTTATCCTCGGGTATCTTATAGAAGTCTACTACTAGGGACCTCTATCTACGAAGGGGTACTAGGAGGGGCTTAAGGAGGCCCGGGGTCTTGCTACGGGGCTTCTTACTAGATTGGCATAGGCAGTTCTCGACGAATCGGTCGACTAATCCTATTAGCCGGGGCTACTAATAAAGTTTCGAGACTATTCGGCGGGTCTTATTTCTCCCGGGGTATGCGGAGGGCATCCTTGAATGTACTTCGTAGATAACCTTAGTTCTTAGATTCAGTTCTCCTCCGGAGGGTACGACCAGTCTTCCTTTATATAACAAGATACGGTCTTCTAATATAGAGAAACCGTTAATACCCTATCTCGCCTTTATACGGTAGATATCGAGTTCGGGGTCGTTCTTATTATACCGTAGTAGAGTATCGATTATCTCGTAACCTAATAAAGAAGGGGGCTCGACGTCTTCGTCGATAATGGATATAGCTATAGGGGCTTATAAAGTTAATATCGTAGTTACTACCCCTATAAGCTTAAATATCTATATAGTCCTTTATAGCTCTTGCTTCTCCTTCTAGGTCTTAATATCTTCCGACTTTCGAGATAGTACGTCTACGGCTATATTCTCGGTTCCTAGTCGATAGGTAATCTGGAAATGGTATTGGGATATAAGATCGGCCTATCCGGCTTACCTTAAGTTTAGGAGTCTCTTCGTACCGAAGTATTCTAGAGCCCTATAGTCCGTAATAATAGTAAAGGGCTAATCTCGGAGTCCTATTAGCTCGGCTCTCTAAACTATTAACCCTCTAACGACTACTATCAACTCTTTATCGTAAATTGGGTAGTTTAACTCGGCTCCGTATATAATTTCTAAATAGAATATAGTAGGATACTATTCCTCATCGTCCGTCTATAGTTGGGATAGTACTCCTACGTAGATACCTCCTAACGCGTCGGTTTCTATCCGGGTCGGTAGCTCGTAAGAGAAGTGCCGAAGTATCGGGGCGGATGTGAGTTTATCCTTCAGCTCTTCGAAGGCTACTTAATAGTCTTCGGACTATTTAAATACCTAGCCTTTCCTTATTAAGCTAGTTAGGGGTTTGGCGATATGGCTATAATTCTATACGAAGCGCTAGTAGAAGTTATAATATCCCAGGAATAACTATACTCCTTTGAGGTTACGGGGAACGCTCTAGTCCCTAACGGTAGCTACTTTCTCGGGGTTTACCGCTATCCCAGTCGTGGAGATAATAAATCCCAGGTACTTGGTTTTAGTAACGTAGAACTCGTACTTCTTCAAGTCGGCTTAGAGTCCTACTTATCTTAGGCGATATAGGACTTTAGCTATATAGGCCTCGTACTCTTCGGGGTTCTTAGAGAAGATAAGGATATTATCGATATAGGCGTTATAGAAGTCGTCTAGGTATCCTAATAAGATCTCGTTAATATATCGCTAGAAAGTTACTAGGCCGTTGGTTAGGCCGAATAGTAAGACCCGGTATTTATAGGCCCCATATCTCGTCCGGAAGGTTATAAGGTCCTCGTCCTCTAGGCGTATCCGGATCTTATAGAAGGCTTGCCTAATATCGATCTTGGTAAAGATTTTGGCTTTCCCGATACGAGCCATAGTCTCGTTAATAAGTGGTAGGGGATATCGATCCTTTCTCGTTATCGCGTTAAGTCTCTAGTAGTCTACGTAGAAGCGTATTCCGCCTCCTGGCTTTGGAGCGAGTAGTATTGGCGCTACCCAGGCTATTAAACTACTAGTAATAAATCCCTTTACTAGGTTCTCTATAATATATTATTTAGCGATCTCCAATTCCTCTAGGGATATCTTATAGAGTAGACTATACCCTAAGTCTTTAGGGGCTTTACCTTTAGAGAGGGTGATCTAATGGTCGTACGTCCCCCGGTACTCGGCCAACTTATCGGAGGTAGCTTTACTAAATACGTCGAGGTAGTTATAGTAGACCGGTAGGACGAGTTTCAGGGCTTACTCCCTAAGGTTCTATTTATCTTAAGCTAAGGGGTCTAGTAGTCCCGGATCGCCGAGGGGTATCCGCTTGACCTCGATGATTTGCTGAATCTCCTAGAGGCTAGTATATATAGTAGGGGTCTTTTTTATATAGATCGTAAAGGTTACCTCGTTCACTACGGCGATATCGGGAGGGCGCTCCTTATACTAGCTAATATAGTCTCGCTATATCCTATACCTCCCGAACTTATCTTCTAGAGGGTAGTCTAGTTTTCGGTCCCTAGCTAGGTTCCTTCTTAAGGTAGCTAGGTCGGGGGCCTCTAGGTTCTTTGGTGGTGATTCCTGCTAGAGGTCCCGTTCTATTACCTCTAGACCTTCGTCCTATAAGACCTTCTTTCTCTTCTTACTTAACTTCTAAAGGATAGTTACCGGTCCTTAGGGCGATCTAGGTCTCGGGGTTATTAAAGGGAGTATTTCTCGTTCCGCTTTCTAGTTCTCGAGTTCTTGGAGCCTCTTTTTAATTACTTCTCTATCCCTTTATCTCTTAATCTCCTTTTCTAGTAGTATATTCCGGCGGTCTATATCGGCTTAATAAGATAGGTCGGGTGGAGAGTCGGTTATATAGTCTATCGATATGGTAGTCCATATAGGGGGGTCTAAGGGGAGGTCTTCGGGGAACTCGAGGACTTTAGTCTTGGATCTGGTCTTAATATTATATTTTTCCAGAAACTTATCTCCGATAATAAGGTTATAGTTATTACCGGTAACGATTATCGCCTCGTATCGGAAAGTCCGGCCTTAGATCTTAATATCTCCGTAGAGGATACTATTAATCTTCTACTTTCTACTCCCGTCGTACCCTCCTATTTGGGCGGGGTTAGCGGCGTACTTAACTTAGTCGAGGTAGAGAAATTTCCTTAATCGTTTAGTAAAGGGGATACCGATAAAGATATACCCGGTTACTCCCGTATCTATAAGTATATTAGTAGTAGATAAAGATATTCTATTATTTACTATAGTATAATCCGCGAGGAACTTAGGTCCCCCTAATAAGGGTTTCTAATTAATGAATTTGCCTGAATCGTAATATATTAAGGATACCTTCCCTAGGAGGGAGTTCATATTCCCCAGGGTCTCTAGTTTTCCGAATCGCTAGAAGTATCGGAGCTAGTAGGACCGGAATCCGTATCGGCCGGCTTCTCCTTCTTATTCTTACTCTTGCTAACGGAGGCTACCGAGGGCTTCTTTTTATCCTGAGCTGCCTTATCTACGGCGGCTTTCTCGGGGTACTCCAACTTGGTATGTCCGAGGTTGCGGTAATAGAAGTAACGACCCTCCTTAATAAATTAGGCGATTTCTTCCTTACTAAGTCGGCTTCTTGACGGTCCGGATCCTTTGGCCGTAGGCTACGTGGTAGGGGTACGCCTTACGTTACCGTTACTATTCTTGGCCCCGGAAGGGGCATCCTTCCGACGCTCCTATCCTTGCTTAAGACTTAGGGATATGGCTAAGGCCAAGCGAGCATACTTCTCGAAATCAATACCAGGGTCTTCGTAAGAGACTACGAGGTTAGTCTAGAGTATAGTAGTTAACTTGCGCTTGAACTCGCGCTTCTATTTAGACTTAGGCTTCCGGTACTACCTAGCTAGGCGAACGAACTCGTTCTTGAACTTGGGAAAGTCATCTCTAGGTCGAAAGACTAGTTTCTCGTACTTAGATAGGGCTTCGTCTTCCTCAAATTGGTCGTAGTACTTATTCTATAGGTAACTTAGCAATTCCTCTAAAGTAGTAATCTAGTTAGGGGTGCCCGTTCTTATATAAGGAAGGAGGTTTAGGGCTACGTCTCTACCTAGTCGTCCCTAGATATAAAAGACTTTAGTCCTATCGGTAACGAAGTGGTCTTTATTTCCTTCTAACTTATTCTCTATTAGTTAGTACTATATATTAAAGGTTACCTAATCCTTAGACTTGTTTACCGAGAAGACCGGGGGGTCGGTCATTTTAGTACTACGATCCATCTTAGATCTGGCTAAGACCTCCGTTACGTTAGTAAGGGGGGTAACTCTACGGCTAATAGATCTCTATCTTAGGGGAGTAGGAGGACCTTCCGTAGTACGTAGGTTCGGGAATATATTAATAAGATGGGTCGCGATTACGGCGTTGAGGCTCGTAATTTGCTTGCTCAGTTTCTTCTTATCTCCTTAGAGACTTACTACTTACTCCTGGATATCTTCTTTCTTATTTATAGTACTAAAGAGTTCATCCTCAAGACGCTTGGCCTAATCGTTAATTAAGGCTGAAAAAAGAGTTATCTTATCGTATATTTGTACGATAGTACGGTCGAGGTCGATAGCGACCGAATAGAGGTCTATTACCTACTACTTATAGGCGATTATTATATTATAGCGTAACTTGAACTCGATGAATATGCTCTCTAGGTACTTATGGACTAGCTTAGTAAAGTCATTATAGTCTATCTAGCCTTCGAAAGGGATCTGACCCTCGTTAGCTTCTATAAGAACCTGGAAGGGAATAGCTAGGGCCGTTTTTCCGCTCTAGGGGTTAACGTCTACTAAGGTCTATAGTCGGGCTACCAGGTCTTTAATTAGGTCTTCTATCGTATTGGTGAAACGAATATCGGGAAGAAGACCCTTCATTCCTTAGATCCATTCCGATAGGTTCTCTAGTTCAGGTGTTCCTGAACGACTACCCTAGGGACTTCCTTGGGCAGTTGCTGTAGCGCAATCGATGCTGATACCGACTACCGTCGATCTTCGACGTAGCGAGGTGTTAGGTCGACGCTTATCGCCATTAATGAAGCTCTCTACGGCTTCTAGGTCAAACCTAACCTCCTGCTAAGCACGCTCGCGCTCAGGCTTCGATATCGAAGTACTCTAGGGCATAATATCGGTAGTACGTGGCGATCGCGCCGCGTATTAGTTCTGGGGGGTTCTGGGTTCCTGACGATTCTTCTCGCGTGGTCGTACGCGGTCGTTAATTAAGGGTGGGATATTATTTGGGCCTTCCCAGGCAAAGGAAAAGAGCTTAGTTAAATGTGAAGGCAGGCACATACAAGAGGCGAGGCTGCAAGTAAATAGTGACTAGATTCGTAGATAACTAAGCTAAAGAAAGGAAAAGGAAAAGAAGAAGCCTGCGTGCCCTGCAGGCTGGCAGTTTTGTGGTGGTGTGCGGGGTCGTGGCCCTAGTCCCGATTGGGAGGAGTGGGGCCTCGACATCAGGGCTTGCAGCTAGGACATGGTTGCGGCACCACGGACCTCAGTTCGGCCGTGCCGTGACAGTAACTACTCCGGCTCGCTCGAAGTTAATAACGCCGGCCGGAGGGCGGAAGAAGAGAGCCGCCCGGGTTATTACGGTTAATACCTCGGATAACGAAAAACCGGAGTGAATTACTATAAAGTTCACCTTTACGGTATAATAGTAAAAGGATACCTTTTTTTCGTCCCTACGGCCTCCGCTACCTATACCTTCCTCTATTATAATTACGTTACCTATTAATATAAAGGAAGAAAAGCTTAACGGTAACCTCGGTTCGTTCTTTACGATAGACCTATTTTAGTAGGCTTATTATAAGTAAAAAGAACTCTCGGAGGCGGTCCGAATAGAAATAATAAGACTATATACCCTTTTCTACCGCCTAGACTTTAAAGCTAGCGTAAAGGTCCGGGGTTATAAAGTCCTCCTCGCTAAAGCGGTATACCCGAAGAAACTAATAAGGAGTATTAACCTAACCTTATTACTTAATGAAGATATCGTTATGGTATTCCTCGCCCGGTATACGGCCGGCGCTATCTTCTTGCTTAAAGTTATCTATATATTTAAGCTCGCTACCGATCTAAGAGCCGTACTAGTACTAACGACTACCGTACCCTCGACCCCGGCTACTACTACTACTAAGCCTCTATTAATAAGGAGGAATATATTCGGTAAATATCTTATGAACCCGGCTACCCTCGTTATATTCGATCTACCTACCCCCGAAGCCCCGAAGTTAATAAGGAAGACGAAGAGCTCGGAAATACTAAAAAAGGTAGAAAAAAACGATACTAGGTCGTCTTTAACCTTTAAATAACTTTAAAACCTATAGACCTATAATTAGGGCGTTCGGTATAAGTACTACTAAAAAGGGAACTCTTTCTAATAGTATTTTCTTAATATTAGAAGTAATTAGTACTTAAATATACCGCCGGCGGACTTTTATACGTAGGTAGACGATATAAATAGAGATAGATATATAGCCTCTTAGCCGCTTTTAAAGCTATATAATAAATAGAAGTATAGTACTAAAGGATTAGAAAAGACCCTTATAGGGCTAGGTATTCCTAGGAGTATATCTTTATAGAAACCGGGCCTAACTAGCCGGCTATTAAAGTATACTATCTCCTCCGTTCCGTTAGTATTTAATAATATTATTACTTCGAATAGTACTACCGGAAGCGGCTCTCTTCTACCGTTTATAATATAGCCGGCGATTCCTTTCGGCTACGGCCCTTACGGTAGGCTACCTATAGTATAGTTAATATACTCCGGTTTTCCTAAGAACTATATAGCGACCTTACCTCCTTCGTATACCGGCTCGATATACGAACCTTAACTACCCTTAATACCCGGAATACCGATACCTTTAATTACCGGTATATAGCTTAATCTCCCGATTCGAACTTTATCGCCGCCTACGCTACCGACCGACCGGTCTGCTCGCGAAGTAATCGCGGACTTTATACGCCACTTCGTACTTCTATACGGCCGGGATTAGTATGAAGTTAGGCGGGCCGCCCGGGCGATCGAGAAAACCCTTAATAAAGGTAGCTACGGAATTAATAAAGTATTTGAGCTTCCTAATACCTAATTTGAGTATATTAGAATAGAGCCGCTATATATAAAGCTCTACCGGAATATAATTAAGGACTTCTTAAAGTCTAAAGTAGAGTTTACGCTCGAATAGTAGTTAATAAAGTCGCCGAATATAGGCGTACCCTCTTACGGTAAGTTACCCGCCTCGGTGAATATTTACCTAGCTAATATTTCTATATTAATAGCTTTATCTTCAAACCTTTCCTCCCTCGGTAACGCCCTAGCTGAACTTGACGACTCTCTACTTTATAAAGTATAGCCCTAGTACCCTCTAAGTATATAAATAGAAGATCTTTTAGATATAAGTAACGATAGAAGTATAATACTAAGTAATATATCGAGCTAGTAAGAGGGTAATATATTAAAGCGGGAGGTTATATTTAGCTTAGAAATATAGTTTTAATACTATTATTTATCCTATTATTTAATATATAGTACTAGTAACCGCTAACTAGATCGCCTACTCTATATAAATAGAAGTATAATTAATATCGCCTTCTTCCTCTCGAAAGGGTATACCTATATAACGAAAATATCCCTAAATAGCTTTAAGTTTTCCTATAACCTCGAATATAGACTTAGTTAAAAAGCTCTTAAAGTCCTTAGCCGAAATATTATTACTACCGATCTATATATAATACCGCCGTATAAAGGCCTTTAAGTCGCCGAAGAAGGCCTTAATAGGATTGAACTCTAATAAATAGGGCGGTAAATACTATAATAAAATACCGTATTAGTAGTAGAGTTCCTTAATAGACTCGTAATAATATTAGGAAGCGTTATCTATTACTAGTATACTATTCGGGCCCGGGAATATATTCATTTTCGGTAATAAGTATCTTTATAACTATATCGCGAAGCCCTCGCTTATTATATAACCTTCGAAAATAAGTAAGTCGAGAAGACCGCTCAAATATAACGTAGGTAATAGATAGAAGCGATTCCCGCGAGTTAGGGTGCTCTTCATCTACGGCTCTACCCCCCTCGGCGCCTACCCCGTACGCCGCGCGCCGTCTCTCCGATTAGTACCGGATTCATCGACGAAGACGAATATTTCGGCTATAAATAGCGTTACCTTCCTAACCCAGTCGAGGCGAAGCGGCTCGCTTTATTATACGGCCTTAAGAAGTAGGCGTTTTTTAGTCTAGTCGGCGGCCTTTAGTTATTAACTTATATATACCGTCGTTACGTATATATTATATTCGAGGACCAAAAACTACTATATTTTATCGAGGTATAGGTTCGGTTTATTAGTAAGTAAGTCTAATAGTTTCTAATATAGTTAGTTACCGTATAGAATATATAGAGAATACCAGACTTACGTCTAGGGCCTATAGGGCGAGTAGGAGCGTATTAAACCAGCTCCTAGGCTTCGTAAAAGGGTCGCCGGTACAAAGATATCGCTTCTATAGTACGTAGGCGTATACCAGTATGATTTCGGCTTCTTCGGCGATAACTTTGGGCTTTGCGCCAGAAACAAGTAGATAGTAGGCATACGCTATTTGTTACTTGCTGAGTCGCCGAACTATTAGAAAGGATACGCGGGCAATATACGCCGGATTAGGAGGATTCGATTGAGCTAATTTTTGGCCCTACGTAATGCGTTTTGGGCGGAAAAAGTAGGAAAAGGTGGCCACTTGTTGGAATCGTTAGTTGTAACTATGTCAAATTTGATGGTGTTGTATGGCCCAGGCGTAACAAAAAAGTGGGGATTCCACTCCCGATTTTAAGAGGCAACACCTTTTGCACCTTTTGCACCAGCGCCGTTTGCACCTTTTGCACCAGCATTTGCACCAGCGCCGTTTGAACCTTGCACCATTTGCACCTGGCACCATTTGCACCTTACACTATATGCACCTTGCACTATTTGCACCTTTTGCACCTTGCACTATTTGCACCGTGCGCTATTTGCACCTTGCACTATTTTGCACCTTGCACCTTAGCAGTACCTATTTATTGCATGAGCGCACACCCTCCGTGACGCATCCGGGAACCCGGAACGTGGCCGCACACTCCCATATCCGGGATCGCGGCATGTTGGATCCTCGATTCCAGATCGTTGTTGAGGTATAAAATACTTCCTTCGCATTTCAGCTCGCATTTGTTCTGTTCCCTCCGTGGCATTCAAAATAGTGCTTCCAACATGGACGAACTCACACATATGCTCCAAGGAATGAGATATAACAAGAGTTCGGCTGATGCAATGCCCGCCGAGTCGGGGAACGTAGATGCTTGTAAAGCACCTGACCCTGACATCATGAATCTAGACGCTGAGCAGTCGAAACTGGGCCGCGTAAATACGTGCTTCTTCGGCGCTAGCACAGCGCAGTGTAGTGAGCAATTTCCATCATTTAGGTGCTCCGGTAATGACTACCATACAGCTACAGAGAATTATGGAGTAAAACCTATGGAGGGCGTAGAACGGACCTTACCGGCTGTGGAGGGAGGGTTTGGACTATTGGCAAATCTGGACGACCGCTCTCCCCAAACCACTCGGGGGGAGTCTAAAGCCACAGCGCAAGATGCCGTGGCCTGTTTTATATGTTCCGCGCTGTTCCCTACATCTCAAGAGCTCCGAAGCCACGTTTGGTTTTACCAGGTAAGAATTAGAAGGTCCAGTGGAAATCGAGCTGACGCACTCTAGGACGAAATTGCCAAATTAACTGCCAAAATACACGAGCTTCTCGCGCACCGTGGCCAACACCTGAATGTTAGTCACCAAACCTCTGGCGGCCATGATGATACCGAACGGGGTTACAAGGTGATTGGCGGCGGCCATAGCGCGAGTCGGGACTCTGGATCTCCGGCTAGGGGAGGGGCAAGGGATAAAGTCCCTACTGCTCCACGGTGGATAACTATGAGAGGTTTATCGCGCAGTCGACGGTTCGAATGCCCGCATCGAGATTGCGAGGGGCTACAAAGGATATTCACAAGACAACAGGATCTTGTACGGCATTTTACTACACGTACGGCTCCCCACCTACCGCTGATACATGGTGCTTACTACAAGTTTTCTAGATTTTAGGTGTAATGAGTTCTGTCAGTACTGCTCCACCCTCTTCACTCAAGCAAGTAAGTATATGTCGCATAAATGCACCGAGGAAGGGGGAAAAAACCGGTCAAGATACTTCAAGATGCGCATCGAAGCATTGCGCAGAGGTGCTAAAAAAGAGCTGCGGCGGAGCAGGTAAGCGGCCTCCTGTCAAAGCACCACTCAAACTCAGGCCTGTTGACAAGACCTAAAAGGGCAAATTTGACAACAATAGCGGAGCATAATTGCCTCTGGAAGCATATTTGTGTGGAGCCTGGCAGACAAGATACCTAGCCTAGCTATAGCAAAAACAGAATGCAATGTTAATTAGAGCGAGCTAGTCTCGTCCACTGACGATTCCTCACTGTGTTTACTAAAATGTTAGACCAGGAAACTAATATTACACCTTCACAGTACGTGGCAACTAGTATAGAAAGAGATATCATAGTTTCCCTACGGCCAGCTATAATGACATGTTAAGCCTGGCGGCATGAGTGTGGGCTGAAACAACTCTATTAGAGCCTGGCGTGGCTAATGCTATTTATATGTGGAAATGGGGCATTCTTTCAGAAGCCGCCCACCTCTGTTCCCTTGTGCTATGCCATCAATCCCCGTAATTACGACTGGCGGAGGATAAAGCATTTCCTATCGTCATCATTAGCTATGCTATCTATAAATGAAAAGGTTGTTTACCAGCTCAGTTGGCTATATCGGCGAAACTTCCTTTTCAGATCGAAAGACAAAGTCTTTTCGTGTCCTAGGTATCGAGATCGAGAAATAAATTCTGGCGCCGTAGTCCTGATGTAGCTCACATCCGGTTTTAACCAGAGTTTCCCTTCTCTTCCGAAAATTTGCGCCACTTCTGTCCCGTTTCTTTATGGGCTTGGGTAATAGGTGGCTTGCCGTATCTATTGACTTGGACCGGAATTCCGGTGTAGTTCGACTGCCGCCAGCCTTCTCGAGAGGCGCCTTCATTCAGCTGAACGGAGCCACCGTAGGCGAGCTTGCGAGCCGGAGGTGGCGTAGAGAGGCTGTATTCTATAATACCGTGAGGGTGCCGAATGTTTTTCGAACGCTGATTGGCCAGTTTACGTCCGTGTCAAAATGGGAGGTGGGAATTGGTCAATCGGATAAACCTCGGACTCCTTAAGCCGCGGAATACCGAGCGCAGCGAGCAGCCCGTCGCAGGCGCCCCCGGAGGGCCGCCGGAGGCACCGTTCAGCGACCCCTTCCTGACTTGCCAGGTAGCTTATTTTAGTATCTCTTGTCGTTTGGAAGGGTTCCTGTGAACTTTGGGGTTTAAACTGGGTAAATTAGAAGAGAAATTGGGTGGTTGGTCGCGCTATATAAGTTCTGCCTGTGGGTTTCTTTGGTGTCCCTGATTGCAGCTCGGCGTCCCGGATCCTGGTTTAGGGCCCCCGAATTTTGGTTGATGTCACGGGCTCCGTGGCTGTATACGGGACCGAGTCCGCACACCTAGACCATTAAGTATCAGTGGTACCTTCTAAAGAAATTTGTATTGGAGGGTACATATGTGAGGTTTATCGCCCACGATCCAGCCGGCGACAAAATCCTGCTCGTAACAAAATCCTACCCGCGACAAAATCCTGCCCGCGACAAGATCTGAGTACCTAAGCGCCTCGCAAACAACGCGCTTAGATTGGCATAGTCAAGCACCTTTGCAACAAGGTCGAAGACCTTTGGGTTAAAAGCCGATAATTGCGAATACACATTCGACAACAGCTTGGCAGCATTCGGTTGTCAGACTCGTGACAAATCCACATTCCGGTCGATACAGCAAATCCAGCGATATAATGTGGCATATATTCCCTAGCAACTCTCTTGTCCCCTACCGATTTGACAACGCCGCAATAATACCCTATTGCTGACATGGTTTGGGCAGAACACAATCTACTCGGTACGGGCTCTGGCAACATGACTCTACAAAGGCGGATCCGTACAGGAACGGTTCTTGGTCCTCAGGCGAGTGAAGACAGTGCCTCCTTCGACCCTATGGACATTGATCAGGAGGGGCCCGGGGAAGGGGATATCGGCCCTGGAGCTATCTGCCAAAGCCGTAACGCGGAGCCGCAAGCCCGAGCTCCCTTTCCCAAACACAAGATCAAACGATTGGTTTTACTTTCGCGCAACCTCGTTAGACATAATATTATCGACACCTTTGCCGACAACTGTGAAAAGGTCTTGGAAAACTGGCTAGCATTGCGCGGCAGGACTACGTTACCAAGCGGCATTTGTAGTTCGGATCCGCGTATCCTCGCTGTATTTAAGGCGGTACATAGCGCAATTGCGTACAAAGACGGCTCGCGCCTCTCATGGCTTGCTCACGTCGAACTAATACGAGTTTGTCGTTTTATAGAGAACATTATAAAATTTGAGAGACAAAGCGGATTGATGCACCGAAAACATGGGCGCACCGACGCGAGTATTGCCCTGGATATATATAAGACTTCCCAGGCGGAGCCTTCGAGAAGTCAGTTGCACGAATACAAACGATTCGCCAGACGCTGGGAGGAGTTTGCAGGTCCATCACCGTTTTTGCTCCTAATCTATTCAGACAGCGTCGAGGCAATAGTATACGTCCTGGCTCTTCCCCGTGGATTCTCACTATTAACTACCTCAACGAAATGACTATAGGAAAAAAGACACGAAAACCTTGAAGTAGTTAGCTACAAGAATCCTGGCTAACTGTCCTACTCGGCTCGTTCACATCTGCAATTTTCTCGTCGAGAATACAGAGTTAACCATCAGGTCAAACCGTTCATTTGATAGAGGTTAGGTTCAAGACGCTCTTACACATATAAGACGGCGTCTGCTCTCTTGACCATTTTTGCAGGTTTGCAGGGGTCGTTGAAAATGTTATGGATCATATCCCCACAATTGTGGTGATATATCCTGGGACCCCAATGCCAGTTCCTTGACGAGATTGGGACTAGGGTCTTCTTGACGCATTGTGATCTCGTTGACGCCTGGTGCTCTCGTTGACGCATTGTGGTCTCGTTGACGCCTGGTGGTCTTGTTGGCGCCTATCTCGTTGACGCCTGGTGGTTTCGTTGGCTCCTGTATCGTTGACGCCTAGTGGTCTCGTTGACGCATTGTGGTCTCGTACGCATTGTGGTCTGGTTGACGCCTCTCGTTGACGCCTAGTGGTCTGGTTGACGCCTGGTGTTCTGGTTGACGCTTGGTGATCTTGTTGACGTCTGGTGATCTCGTTGACGCCTAGTGATCTCGTTGACGCATTGTGGTCGCGTTGACGCCTGGTATTCGACGCTTTCGTTGTGGGTGGAGTATTGTAGCCGGCTGGATACTGTGGCGTGCTGGATTTTGTCGGGGGCTGGATTTTGTCACGGGCGGAATTTTGCTCGCAGGCTGGATTACCTCAAAGCCTCGCATAAAGCCCTTCCCGGTAAAAAGGAATCCCAGCTGGTACCACAATGCATTTTTACCAGTCACCCTTGCGTCTCGCCTGGGATACTTACGCTCAGCAACCTCAACGCGCCGTTTGCTGTATGGGACGGTGGTGAAGAGGGCACCGCCCCGACCGAGCCCGGTGCCAACCCAGAGACCGCCGAGCCTACGCCGCCGGCCGAGGATAGCACCATCGCCAGGGATGAGCTACCCGCTCCGCAGGACAACGAAGCCTCTCCGCAGGAGGAATTGCAAACCAGCACTATATCGACTAAGTCGACGACCTTCCTCGTTTCGTCACGCCACCTTATCTTGGCCTCACCTGTGTTCAAGGTAATGCTGACCGGAGGGTGGAAAGAAGGAGAGAAAAATAATGGTCCCCTTCGAGGAGGCGCCGAGGACTGGGATACCGAGGCTCTGATGATCGTCATGAACGTCCTCCACAATCATTACCGCCAAGTGCTAAAGAAGGTCTCGCTGGAGATTCTCGCCAAGATAGCTGTCATTATTAACTATTGAGATAATTACCACCCTTCGACCTGGTTGGAGAAAGACGGGCTTCGTTGACCATTGCCATATGGTAGCATTACATAGACCCTACCGAAGAGGTCACTACGAATCGACGCTCCTAACGCTCCGTTTGCCTTTCTGCCGGCCACCTAATATCGCCATTACCGCGCAGCCACCCGCGACACCGGCTTTGTCAGGGAGCGGGAAGAGAGTGGCCAAGGCCTGGATACCTGGAGCTTCCGAGTATATAAACCCCCTCTCGCTCCTCTTCGGTGTTCTCTTCCCTCGTCCTTTAATTTTTTCCCTCCTTGGAAGCCCGACAAACCTGACCAGCGACATCAACATTCCATGTTTCGCGGCCATTCCTGCTCCTCCCACGCCCTAAGAGTCACCACCTGGAATTACTGTTCGCCGCTGCCCTGATGTAAAATGGCCATCATCCATGTCCGACCTGACGACCGCCTCCACCTGGAAAGCATCGCGAGCCTATTTGGTGCCGCATCCAAGATTGTGACCGTCACAGGGGCTGGCATCAGCACAAATGCAGGTATTCCTGTACGTATTCCAGATTCCCTACCTGCCCACCTCTCACCAGACTTAGGACTTTCGATCAAAGAACGGCGTTTATTCCCTTGGTCGTCGTCGTCGTCTCTTTTACTCGTCGGTTCTCTCTGACCCGGAAAGGAGGCCTCTCTTCTACAGTAGCATCACCAAGATGCGCCAGGATGCTAAGCACGTCAGCCCAACAACAACTCATCGCTTCATCCTTGGGTTGCGTAATGCTGGCAAGCTGGTTCGGGACTATACCCAGAACATCGACTGCCTTGAAGAGAAGGTTAGCCTCTCCACCGATCTACAGAAGGGTCCTGGAAGTCGATCTCGTTTCTACAGGAAGTACCGGCCAAGGCATGTTGGAGACCACTACCGAGTCGACTATAAGCTGCGACTCCAAGACAACAATAGAGGCGTCGAATGTGTCCTCCTCCACGGATCTCTCCGCCGTTTACGATACTCCAACTGCCTTGGCACCTATTGCTGGGACAAGTGCGACCGAGAAACGGAGACTCTGGCGGGACAGGAGCCTCTATGTCCCGGCTGTGCCGAGATATCCGACGCCAGAACGGCAGCAGGGAAACGCGCAACCGCAATCGGAACGCTTCGACCCGATATTGTGCTCTACGATGAACTGGACCCGCGAGCTGACTTGATCTCCGCCATCGCACGGCGTGACTTGTTACTACTCCCAGACGTCCTGCTCATTATGGGCACGAGCCTTACAACGCACGGGGTGAAGAACCTGGTGAAGGACTTTGCGAAGGCCATTCACAAACGGGCTGGAAAAGTGGTGTTTGTGAACCTTACGGAACCGGCTACGAGCTGGGACGGTGTGATCGATTATTGGGTCGAGTGGGACTGTGACGCCTGGGTACAAGATCTGACGGACCGCCAGCCGGCACTTTGCTCGGGCTCGATACTAAGGGTTGTGATTGACTTAACTGGAGACGGCGAGCACGTGGAGATGACGGCCTCTCGTGGGCATGATAAGGGGCAGGGAAGTAGCCGGGATAATCCCGTCGACCTTACGCTGAGCTAAATAAAGCATTATCCCATAAGGAGTTACACAAGTGGATTTTAGTGGAGCTAACGGGGTGGTTTGAGCCAGAGAAGGCAACCGCTTTCGGTCCCAGCTTCTGTACGGATTATAATGCTGAAGAGTAGTAGGTCCTCTCCATACTCTTTCTGTTCTCAACTCATCCCCTTCCAGAGCCGAGGACCCTCTCCATTTTTACACTTACAATCATCGTCGCCGTTTCCTGCTCTAGGCCCGCCGCATACCAGCAGACGCTCGAGGGGCATTACGGCCTTATCAGAACAGTTGCCTCTCGTCGGACGGCGCGACGCTCGCGTCGGCTAAGTTGGTATATGATGGCATACAATATACTGGTACGTGGCGGGCTGGTCTAGAACACACTAGTTAATTTCATAATAACACCTGGATATTGAAAGCTATGAGCTAAGTAGAATAGGTTCTGACTCGGAAAGCGGACACAACAGTTCGGGATTCACCTACAACAGCAGTGAATTGCTATACCCTTAGCTTTATCCTATGCACGCTCTCCATATGGTTCTTGAAATGATTCAAGTACTTGAACTCCAGCGCCTCTCTACTGCACTTAGGATGGCTGCAAGAGATCTGCTTCGCGCCGCGCAGTTCCTTCCTATGTTTCCTGTCGAAATGATCATACATGACTGCTGGCCGGCAGTACCTAAATGTCCTCTCCTCGTACGACTGTCCCTCATCCCCGATGTAGCGGGGATACTGCGTTCTCTCTAGTAGTAGCGGAAATAAGTCCGGTCCGGGAGACTCCTCTTTAACTCGAACATTAGCTGGTGCTCTTTCGCGAAGGGTCCTCCGTTTTGCCGTTTCTCGCTTGTGGCAAAGGGCAACTATAAGCTCGACGGTCCGCACACGGAGTTGCTTAAGCTCTTCCCCAGCGAGGCGGTCCGGCTGATTGACGAGGATCTCAGCTAACTCGGCACGTTCGGCGATATGGAGTTCGATAATAGGGGTGACGTAGTCTTCCTCTTCCTCGGGCACGGCCTATCGCTCAATACCCCAGGTCGGTCGGTTGTGGAAGTAAAACTCGCGGTACTCGCTCCTAATCCTCTTGTCGCGCTCCGCTCGCTTGGCCCGGATTTGTTTGGATAGGCTTCGGAGCATCTCCTCGTCGTCCCGGTCCTTGATCCGGTACGAGCTCCCCTTGAGCTCTGCTCGCTGCCGTTCCAGTTCCTCGATTTCGGGATCTGGAGGTAGGGACGACCATACCTCCTCTGGAACCATGTCCTGAGCCGCACGGGGGTCGCGCATCAGACTCATATGCGTGAACAGACGGATAAGCCCATCCTCGGATGGCTCATCCAGCACTACATTTTGAATATCGAACTGGACCTTCTCATTGATGTAAGCGCTGTTGAACGTCGCCCATTTGGGGTCGTGGCGCATCATCTGATCACGAACGGCATCCGACGCCTTCCCTACAGCTCTTTGTCAACATCAACGTTTAATAGCAATTTGTTCAAACGTACCGTTGACCGCATTCGCAGCTCCTCTGCGGAAGGCCTTGGGGCCAAATGCCCTTTCGAAGCCGGCGTCTAGCGTCTGTCGCTCCATGTCGCCTCTCAACTTGTAATATAGAAGCGGACGGTGATTAGAGAGGATACGGCCCTCAGGGCTACGGAAAATAGGGATTTTGAGTATGGATTCTTTCTATCGGAGTGGTGTACAGATGCTCGGACTCTTGTTCCTGATTTGGAAGCCCTCCCCTGCGCTGATTAGATTGCGTATAGCGAATGCCTGATCGCGTAGTGCCTGGCTAATAATCACGGTAATTAGGCACAGGATCACCTTTCTCGCCATGGTGAAGAAGAATATGGTCCTGGTGTATATCAATATATGCTAATATACAGGATAATAGTCTAGTGGATTCGCTGCAGTGAGTACATACGGCTTTGGTTTGTTATCCACTCCCTTGTGGTGGATGAACTTGATAGATATGGCCAGCACGTCTGTCCCGGTATCCGGATGGCGGACAACCATCAGCAGGACATCTTCGTAGCAGAGCGCCTTGGGACGCCCACGGCCGGTGGTCTCCTAGCAGAGTATTTCTTCGAGTAACCGTGAAGCGTCATCTTGCGCCTTCTCATCTGGATCATCGTTAACAGTAAGATTGGGACCAAAGATCTCTTCCCAAGATCCATCTTTTGGTCTACTCTTCTCATTATCGATAATCTCTATAGGCCGTGCCCCTGTATAAGCAAGGCCCAGGTATACGCCAGGCAGCTGAACGCGATGTGCCTCAAGAGGGAAGACGCTAGTGTCGTAAGCGAGGTTAAAGGTTAGCAAAGCGAGCAGATCATCTATGCCGAGGACTGGCTTTCCATCGGCGTTGGGTGGCCGGAGGCCATAGCGGGGAATCAAGATAGCATCATGCTACTAGGAACACCTGTCTGTTAGCGTTTTGGCGGCGACTAATAAAAAAAGCATTAGAGCGACTCACCTTATGGATCTCTTTGCTGTCGTTGGTGTCTATGTAGCGGCCAGAGACACTGCTGTACAGCTGCTTGTATTGGCGAAAATACTCCCAAGACGTGCCCGACGAGGTAATCTTGTAGGTGTCGCAGAGGTAGTCAAGGAAGTCCATGGCCATGGCCTTGTTAGCTGTCTCTATTGCAGCCTTCCATAGCCCCAGCTCGCTGGACTCGCAGTACCTTACCCCCATCGTTAGCCAGTCTGTAGTCATAGGACAAGCGATCTTGGAACGTGGCATACTTCTTCCACTTTCGCAGGATACCGGCAATGTTGATTTTTGAATTGTCCGCGTACGCCGGTTTAAGAAAGCGAACATCCCTCAGCTGACGGCGCAGGCCGGCACGCTGTGCAGCCGTAAGTTCTTTCGGTCGCTTCTTCGTCACTCGTTTTTGGGACTCTCGTTCGGTGAAGCGCTTAATAAAGTCGTTGTGGGAGTCATTGCTGATAGAACGCGGTGCGGCAGGCATTGCGGCAATGCGGCGGGCCTAGAGCAGGAAATGGCGACGATGAGTGTAGGTGTGAAGATGGGTGCTCGACTCTGGAAGGGGATGAGTTGAGGACAGAAAGAGCGGCCGCGAAGGGCTCCATTTCGGGCTCCATTGTTGGCGCTTTAAAGTGTCATCCGGTTCCTTGGATCCGTGATACTGGCTGCCGAAAATAAGTCCCCCTGAAATCGAACCAACCGGTGTGGTGCAAGCGAATGCGATTGGCCGCTGCCAATTGGCCATGGTCCCTTCGCGCGCGGGAAACGTCGTGCAGCCAATGCGGCCGAGGAGGGGTACAGTACCGAGTACCTCGTCGTGACCTGCTGCCCCACTGTCGAGGGCGCTGAAAATGGCGACACGCGCCAGCCGGATTCGGCGGCCGCAACAGCGCTTTCTCGCTTTAAACTAGAATAGAGTAAGTATTACTTTCGTAAATTCTTTATAATATTCGGGGTCTTTTTTAGGTATATTTACTATTATTTTAAATATATTATTATAGTTATTAGTAATTGTTGAACTGCGTGCCTATATAGGCCTGAACTCAGCACCTATATAGGGTGCGCAAGGCAGCAGGCGTAGCGGAAGCAAGGCGTGTAGCGTATGCCGGGAACCAAGTGCAGGGTAGGTCGATCAAGTGCAGGGTAGACTGTAGGGAGCTGTGCCCTACGGTCCGATACAACAGTGCTTCTGCAAGGCACTGAGGGAAGCAGGCTGACTGACTATAGGTCTGTAGAACTCTGCTACAGGCCTGCCACTCAGACTGTGAGGACTCTGCTCAGCAGTCTACCTCGTAGGCTGTAGGGGATTCTGCCCTACAGTCAGGGTCTTCGGGACCAACTGTGGGTGCTGAAGAAGACGGAGAGGAGTTGTATTATAGAAGTATAGTATAAAGAGTGGTGAGTGCAATGCTTGCTTGCTTGGAAGGAAATCTATCTAAGGGAAAGGACAGGTCTATATAGACCTATTAAAGTATGGCTAGTTACCAGGGTTGTAGGGTCCTGAAGTACAGGGCACTATAGTGGCTGTGTTGGAGTTGTGAGTGTTGTGGCCGTTGTGTGGGTGCTGAGGGCGCTATACCTAGATTGTTTACTTTGCCCCACAGCACCTTCTCGAAACCCCCATACGACTTGGCATACGTAAGACAAGCCCAGAGCTGTCTACGGAGCCTGTGGGCCTCTAGAACCTTCTAGAGAGCCCACCTTAGGTCTATATAGACCTGTCCTTTCCCTTAGATAGATTTCCTTCCAAGCAAGCAAGCAAGCCTCTTGTTATGAGTATAAAAGAAAGCTACAAGCAAGCATTGCACTCACCACTCTTTGTACTATACTTCTTCTATAATACAACTCCTCTTCGTCTTCTTCAGTACCCACAGTTGGTCCCGAAGACCCTGACTGCAGGGCAGAGTCCCCTACAGCCTACGAGGTAGACTGCTGAGCAGAGTCCTCACAGTCTGAGTGGCAGGCCTGTAGCAGAGTTCTACAGACCTGTAGTCAGTCAGCCTGCTTCCCTCAGTGCCTTGCAGAAGCACTATTGTATCGGACCGTAGGGCATAGTTCCCTACAGTCTACCCTGCACTTGATCGACCTACCCTGCACTTGGTTCCCGGCATACGCTACACGCCTTGCTTCCGCTACGCCTGCTGCCTTGTGTAAGGAAAGAGCACCCCAAGCACATGCGCACACCTTTGTGTGCGCCCACCACCTGTCACCAACTGGCCTGACCACTACCAGTTGGCACAATCACTACTATTATAAAGAACGGAGCCCCTGAGCATGTATATAAGCAGTGGCCCTCGCCCACCTTCCTTTGCGAGGGCCAGGTTGAAGTCTCTCACCAATACCACTCATTGCTCACCCTTCTTCTTGCCTACATTGTGACCACCTTGATCAGGCGTACCTGCCCTCTCTTACAAGTCGGGCCAGTCGACCTTCGGCTCTGAGTTATAGCATAAAGCGGGGTTGTCCTTACTAATTTCCTAGTAAAATGGCTCAGCCACCCATTCATTCCTTCGAGCGAAGCGAGGACAGCCCGCTACAGGCGCCGCCGGAGGCATCCGTTCAGCTGACCCCTTCCTGATTGGTCAGGTAGCTTATTTTAGAATATAAAGAACGGAACAAGCTTATAGCAAAAAGTGTATGGTAATATTATGACATTATGCATTTCTATCACAGTTTGGCTATGCAGTGATGAACAACTCTATACGCTGGATGTTGAGATGGGAGACCGGAAAGAGTTTCGATGGCTGGCCTTGCAGAATGCCGCGAAGACATTTCCGCAACGCGCGTCCTGAACTGCCGTTCCCCATTTCCAGATGGGGGAGATTCATGCGGTAAACTGGCAAGAAGGGGCGGCGCCTCTGTAGGTGGGATATTTACAGTATCCTGCCTTGGCATCCAGGGCACCCTTGAAGTCGAAGTTGTGGCAACCATCGTCTGACTGCCAGTAGGTGGCTTTGAAAGTGTACCCGCCGGGACTGGTCTCGCAGCACCTGGTTAAATGAAAACAGCGCGGTCAGTTTCCAGACACTTCAAGGTTCGCACGTTGATCTTACTCGACATTGCACTTGCAGCTCTTCTTGCACTCGGACGGAGGTTTTGTTGTGGCACAAGCATAAGTTGACGTCGAATAGCTATCGTAAATGGCAACATAGCTGAAATCGCCAATGTATGGGGTGGCGGCGCAGGGAGGGCCGGCGGGTTTGACGGCAGTGTGTGCGGTAATCCAGCCCTTGAATGCAGAGGCGCTGCCGCCAAAGATGGCGATGCTGCCAAGGAGCGAGGTAAAATATGTGGTCTTCATTGTGAGAGGATAGGACGAGTAATTAAAATTTAAATGGCAAGGTAAGGAAATGGGTGTTTGAGATGGGTGGTGATGCTTTGGTTGGTGATGATTATCGAATTGTCTGGTGAGCGGGAACTGATTACAACCACATGGCTGAACGACGGCATTCTTTATACAGAAACAAAACCTCTTGTCGTCAAGGAGGCAATGAGCACATCTGATGAGATGCACCAAGCCGGCACCGACTTGGTGCAGCACCACGACCAACCCATGCCCAATTGCCAGGGGAGCGATGATCGAGGAGGAAAGGCACAGCAATCGCCGCCACTTGTTGGCAGTAGTTAATTACGCCGATACACAAGTTCTTTTCAACGTCTTGCGGGAGCCTGCCGGCCGGCCTGCCGTCAACATTGCCTCCTTGGGACATCAAGACGGCAGTTCCTCGCTTCAACCCCTTGCTGCCCCTTGCTGCAGCTTTGCCTTCATTTATTTGTGGTGGTCAGTCGGGTAGGCACCCGGGAACAACATGGCAGCCCTGACCATTTTCAGGCATCGAAAGCCATTTGGCGCTGATTCTTGATGCGCCCGTGCGGCAATGTGCAACGGTCCAACGTGATCTGGAAGACTTCTGGGGGTGCCTCAAGCAGAGAGCAGTTTAGCGTGTGTCCCAAGAGGGGAGGGTGGAATAAGCTTACTTGAGACTCAGCCACTCAGGATGGCGGCGCGAGGGGAACAGCGCAGGCTGCTGCCCAGAGTTGGAGGGGCCATCCCGCCTCAATCGTATCGAAGAACTCTGTTTTCAGATTCCAGAATGCGCCAAGAGGCCGTTAACCGTTTGGTTCTTTATGGGTATATCACCAAAAGATGCTCTGTTCGACCTGAAGAAGGTTCCGTCTAGCAGCAGGGGGTTCTTTTGCCGACACTTTTAGTTGGTGCATTTTAGTGCACGGCGCAACCACCTTTATCTTCAAGCCGTCTCCCTTCAGGTTAGGCTGTCAGCTCAGCTTCCAAGCATAGCTTGTGCCTCTTTTGCAATCGTGGAATTTCCGGTCAATGAGCCCTAAAATCTGACGGAGAAACATCAACACTTTACAGTAGGTTGTTAGTTCGAATGCAGGAACCAACGTTGGGGGAAAGGGACATTGCCGTAGTACCGGCATCGTGGTTCACAAGCGGCATTAGCAATAATATAGTGCCGTATTTGTGCAGCTTCTTGCGTCAAAAGAAATGGAATGGATCGTACCTAATGGAATATTCTGTACGAGCAAAGTTCAGGCTATGTAAGGAAGGAAACCTTATGTAACGCCCCAACGCCTTACTAAAAGAAAACTAAATGGGCTCAACCCGAAAGTCACACAATGGCGCACGTGCCTCCAAAGCCCCCCACCAAGGCCCCCGAAGGCGAATGGGGCTCAGGTCTGCGGGGCGCAACGGGTGACTTTTGCGTCGCTGGCAATTCACAACAACTTGATGGGTTTGGCTGATCGGTATTCGACAGGCCACTTGCAAACACTCTTTCCAATCTCTGGTATTCTTGTCTATCTTTGATCAAACGTTTACAAACTTCATGGGCCGATGCCATTGCTACTCTTCTTGCCGTGTCCGGTTCCCATTTGCTTCCCTTCTGCCTAGGTTTGCCTTGGACGTGACGCACGCCGTATCTGGGTCAGACACGAAACCGCGTAGTGTCGCCAATCGTCCATCTTATGCATCGATGCTCGCCGGCCACGCTCCCTTTGCCTCGGTCGTCCCGAGTCAGGGCTTGCGCTGAACTACCGAGCTGACCGCTTTTACTTGCTACCCCTGAGCTGCGGCGCGGCAGACGGCAGACGGCAGACGCAGACGGCAGACAGCGGCCTTTGCTGCCTTCTCGGCTCGGACCCGCCTAAGCTATGCTGTCGCATCTCCGATTCCATCGACGTGCGCCGTCGAACCCCCCATCGCCTCTTCCCGATCAATCTCCCTCGTGGGAGACGGCGGCGCTTCACGAACACCCACAGACCGTGCAAGATGTCTCGCCGCGTCCGGAAACGCGGCCGCGGTCGGCCAATTCCTCGCAGATGCCGCCGACCCTGCCCCCCATCGCACGCGTGGCCTCGGCCGACCCCGACCTGTCCCCTCCTTTGCGAGACTCCTTCCGCGACGATATACGACCTGTCTCACAGGGATCGCGATTTTCCCCCACCCAAACTCCTTACGATAGCGGAAACACAGGCTTCATTGGTGGGGTAGCTCTCCAGAACTACCGCCGCAACACCCAAGGAGCCCAGCGGCCCGAGTCGACCGGAAACCAACCCATGCAGCTACCCGAAAGCCACATTTCGCGAGCGAAACCCCCGCCGCCTCCCATAAATACGGGATTTGTCGCGGCTCGGCCCGCTCTGGCAGCGAACAACAGGCCATCAAAGTCCACATCGTTTGTCGCGCCGACCGATCTGCAACAAAGTTATGTCGGGGCTGCAGGAAAGCGCCCTTCGGGGACAAGGCTGGCCAGCGAACCTGCCACAACCGCTGCCCCAACACCAGGCCCCGAAACGCAAAAGGGGAAAAAGGGCCTGCCGTTTCTGAAGAATCCAATGTCGACGCTGTTGATGAGGAGACGGACGGGTCAGAACGCCCCCGACGTCCAGCCACTTCCAGTCCCGGCCGAGCCGAGCTACGATCCACGCATTAGGGGGACGAGGGTCCACGATTTCAGTGCCCCCCGACCAAAGAGGGTGACATCAAGCACCGATGCCGTAGCCAGCTCTTTCATAAAGCCGGACCCAACACGGGACTCCGACAGGCGTCCAGCTGTACCTGAACGCAGCGAACCAAATGGTCTCGCGCAACACCCTCCCTTTGATCCCAACACCAAGCCCACCCCCGAGCCCACACTCGACCGGAAGGAGAGCTTTGCGAAAAGCTCGGATGGCAGCTACGGATCGACAGTGCAAGACGTTGTTAGTTTGGGCGGGGAAAGGCGTCCGGTAGAGCAACCAGTGCCGCCAGTACCCCCAAAGGATGCGTCTTCGTCAATTCGTAGCCCGTCCTCTGCCACGTCGCGTCCCACCTCGACGGCCCCGTCTGCTCGACTGCATTCGAGCGCTTCGGCAAGGACAAACAAGTCTCGATTTTCGGCCTCGGGGGTGTCGACACGCGATTCCGTCCTCTCCTCGGTCCCCAAGCACATGAAGAGCACGTCATCGCGATTCAGCTTCGACATGATTGGGTCCGCAAACCAAGAGAAGATCCTCGAGGAACGACACAGACAGCGCGAACAAGACAAGAAAACAACCGACGTGGTGACAGGACAACGCGACTCTAGATTTGACGAGTTTGATGACGACGCTTTCGACTATGATGCAATGATGGACGATGACGGTCTGGAGGAGAGAATCCCTGGTGTTAATGCTGACCTCGAGGAGGAAGAGGAGGAGGAAGACTACTTTGAAGAGGAGGCGGATCCGGATAATGACCAGGAGAACTTTGCTGGGTTTGTCTTCCAGCGGTCCAATCCTGCGTCGTCGCTGGCGAGTCCGCACAGCCCTGGGATGCTGGCGACACCCCGCGACTCAAATGGCAAAGTGATAGGCTTTGCGATGACAAAAGATACAACCCCCGAACTGCCATCATCTACTTCGCCCATATTCTTTCACGAGCATCCGGTGGCACCTGGAAAGCAGGACGATTCTGCCGTGTCCGGCCTTGGCATTCTGGGGCCAAGCGACGCAGCGCAATCAGTGCCCAATGGAGAGTTGTTTCGACCAAGCTACCAAATATCGCCTGCAGACTCACAACCCGCAGCAAAGACGCGCCCCGACGACCTATATTTTGATGATGGTCTAGCCGACGAGCTTGCTTTCGTACACGATGGCACTGTCTTTGACGAGTCCATCTTTGACATCAATGACACGGATAAGTATGGACGTCCGATTCCCGGCGCCTTCGCTCAGGCCCAAGAGGCAATGCGCTCTGCTCAGCAGAACCACAAACGCGATTCTGACGTCGACTCCGGTTTGCCGCGACAGTCAGGTGTTTCCGAGTCTACCGCCCACACGTCAATGACCGTCGGGCCTCGGAACCTGCCGACAGCTACCGAAGTTCAGGAGCTCTCCCTATCACCCAAGCAGATCCCCGACGAGCCCGAGCCAGCAGCCTCAGTTCAAGGGCAAGATCTAATATATCAGGCTGCCTTGGCCGAAGCTGCTCAGAAGGCCGCAGCCTCGGGCAAGTTCCGGCGGAGCTCCTCTCCGCCCCTGCCGGCCCAGCTCACCATCACATCGCCAACCGACTCGTCCGAGTCACTGAGGCACTCGAATCCCGACGATAGTTTGGATAATTACGAAGATGACCCATTTGCGAACGATTTCGACGATTACGAATTAGACGACGAGGCCATTATTGCCGAGGCGAACGCCGATGCACTCGCTAGCGACGCGGATGGCTTTTATGGCCAGGAATTTGGCTTCTACTCGGCTCCAGCGCCCCAACCACACCATGGGCAGACCCATCACGGTTCGGCGCCGTCTGGCCCACCGGCCGCCCTGAGCGCCGAGAATCTCTATCAGTATGCCAACGGAGGCTACTTTGGCCCCGCTGGGCAGGGAGTGAATCGGAGCACGAGTGGACGTGTTGTTTCTCGCGAGCCGAACCTGACTCCCATCACCGAGCGCTCAGAGTATTCTAACCGCAACTCCATCATGAGTCTCGCGCTGCCCCCCGCCATTGGCAGTGACGGTGGGAGGAACTCGGTGGGCATGCAAAGCCCTGGCCTCGCTCAGTTGGCCCTCATGTCGGATGACGACAACATGAGTCTATCTGCCTTGCTCAAGCTGCGCTCCAAGGCTTGGGGCGGGTCGCAGGTGAGCTTACCAAATTCGCGCGAGGGCAGCCCGCGGTCGGACTTCGGAGGTGGTGCAGCGCCCGGAGACAGTGCAAGCCCACCACCCTATGGCTCAGGTTCTGGCATACTCGGGCCTCCGGCGAACATCATCAGCGGCACGGGCCACACGCGCAAAAACTCGGCCTTCTCCATTTGGACCAACTCGGACGCTGGCAGCGGTCCGGGCAGCCCGACGCTTACGATGAACATGACGTTGCCCATGTCATCGCCCGCTGCAGTACCACCTGTACCCCCAGTACCCACCAATATTGGCGGTGTTGCGTCTCCCCAACTGCAGTCCATGTTTTCGCCGCCATTGAACATGTCGTCTCCCGGGCAGCAGCCGGGCGGCAACCCCTGCTCGCCCGTCTTCGAGGATGAAGAGGCCGATGCGGAGGAGGATCAGGGACTCCCTCCACTCTCTCCAAGACCCATGTCTGCGTCGGGTGCCTTTGCGCAGAGCCCGACGCAGATGGGTAGAAGCGGTACTGACGAAAATGCCTCCGAGTCGCCCACTCAGCAGCATCATCGCCGGCCCAGCATACAGGGCCATCGCCACAAGGGCTCCGCCGACAGCATCTCGTACATCAAGGAGGAAGAGACGACAGGCGGCACGACGCGCTGGGTCATGGAGCGCCGCAGAACGGCGGAGACGGGCGAGGTGGAGATCTTGGAGAGGGAGATCGTGGAAGGCGGCCGCATCTGAGCCAGGTTAGACTCTGAGCGATTGTGTGCAGGCGTGTTTCCACGCACGAGTCCCGCAATTTATGTGGGGTTTCTTGCCTTTGCGGGGGCAAAGCCTGGTGTTTAGCAGTCGAAGGAATTTTTTATCTTGGGCTTTGTACATATGTATGGATATCCCTGTGTACACATAGTGCTTGGAGTCCGATTACGCGCTGGTTTACAACATGGCGGAAAGGAAACATGGTTTAATACAAGGACTCTAGGCTGCTGGAGAGCTGGGAAACCTGGTGGTACAATACGATACAATACAAAGGGCGAAAAGGGCTTCAATGCTTAATGACTGGACGCAAAGGAGCGAAGGAGCAAAAGAAGGTTGCTTGTGTACATACACGCGTCGGAACTAGGTCATATACATAGAAACAAGATGCGAGGTATTTGATGAAGACTTTTTTAGATGATGCTTGCAGAGGAAGAGAGTCGGTTGTGACGTTGTTGGGGCGTGTCATAGAAGACTGTAATGGTGATGATGGTGGGAAGTGGGGGTCGCCGCGCACATAACGTGAAGAGCAGCCACCAACCAGACCAGCGCCACATCTAAAACATAGAAAAAGGAATTACTAAGTAGGGTATTATTGAGTTTTATTACACAATAGAACAAAAAGTCAAAAAACATACAGCACTAGGGATTCGCTGGTCGTCACCGACCAGACACGTAAAATGGAAATGCACCCAATTAAATGGCGGTACCATACAGGCTTTTGTAACCGATATTTACCCGAATCCGCCAAAGCTCTGTCTGTGAGCGACCGAATCCACAGCTGCGAGTTTGTCTGCAAAATGCTCATCTATGCACATGCAGAGACGGACACCTTTCTGAAGCTATTAGTTGCTGTGACCGGCTTGTTGCAGAAGTCGGACAAATCGTCGGCGCGAACACGGATAAAAAAAGAGAGTTGATCTGCGCACCCGCCAGTTGCATTCAGCGCACCCATCTGTGGGTCGGTCTGGCTAGTTGCTGGCAACTGCCATCCCAAAGACCCGTTTTCGGGTGGTAAATGACCGAATTTCAATGCAGCCAGCCATCAACCGCACGGAAGCTCTCGATCGTCGGCCGCGCAGCTATTCGCAACGAAAATGAGCATAAATTCACGCTTTGTGCGTGCATTGTCCGGTGATGGATTTCCTTGTTGCACTTTTGGGTATTCTTTCTTATTAACATACTAGCAACTGCTGTCAAACGGCCTGGGTGTGGTGGTGACACCGCGTTCCATTGGGGCGGGGAGTATCATTGCAGGAGGACAGCATCAATGACCGGTGATCACAGTTTCGGGCGATAAGAGGTTTAAATGAAACTTCCCTGACTGTTGGTAGGGCTGAGTCTAGCAAATGTGACGAAGATTTATATAATACATTGTACCTGCACAGCCAAGAAAGGGTGGCGAATTCTGCCAACAATGGCACCTGCAAGGCGAGCCCGGAGAACCATGCCGATATTAATTGTGATTTACCCGGTCTTTCTCTATAAAATGCAAGGGCAGGCCAGACTGAGCGGCAGCTCGTGATAGTGTGTTGGGGTGACTGCGCCTCAGCAGTCTGCCTCTCGCAGATTGCAAATAACCTGAACATATATCCGGGTTACCAAGCATTACAAAGTACTAAGGCAGGTAGGCACGAACAAATAGGTCAAGATTGTCACTCCTCCCTCCTCACCAAACAGACGCCCTAAAGCACGGTCTTAAGGATCCTTGAGACGATCAAGTCTTGGTGTTCGGTGATATTCACCCTCTCCCTTCCAGTCGTTCGGTTCCCAGAGCAGCAATCATGATGTTGCTTGACAGCATATATCCGACCCCCACGTCGCTTGGAGCAACGATAGGAAATAAGGAAGACCAAGCCATATCAGCATCAATGGCTAAAGCTGCGCTAAGGCCCTTGCCAGCGGCTAGAATCCGCAGGCAGATAGACCTCCACCAGTCTCGCGTCAATGTCGCTGCAATGACAGTCTTTCTAACAATATTTTTGGCCGGTTGTGCGGCTGGAACATGGCTATCCATCCCCTACAACACAGTCAAAAATGAATGTGACAGCCAGGAAGCGATGTCGACGACTGAGGCTCAGTTTCAAATCAACCTCCAGATTCTACATGGTCTGTCATTCGCACAGGCCAAAATCGTCGACCTCGTCTGGGACATAGGCATAGCGCAAGGAGGCCGTCTGCTACACGGCTGGATCATCTACCATGTAGCATGCAGAACCGTCACCTGGATCCTGGAGTGTTCCGCCCTACCGTTGCCCTTGCTCCTCGACCTGCTATTAAAGCCCGATTCAATGGGGTCTCTATGGTCTTCGATCAGATCTGTGGTGGCTCGTCGCAGGTTGCCAATGCCCAAGGTCGCCCTCGCTACGATTTCGCTTTCCTATGGTATTGGCCACGCCATGTTCTTTGGTGCACTCTGGAGTGCCGCCACCGGCTACCAGAGCTTAGGAGTTATTGCTTCCGCTTATACAATGGCGGACCAGGGTTGGGTCATCAAGGACAGCGATACACTCAGAATGTGCTGGAATTTAGACCCACAGCGGCTTCCGGGCCTTGTTGACCCAACCAGAAGTGTCTTTCTGGGGCCTACATTCGGATCGGTCTTCCAGTCCTTTGATCTGACTTACAAAGACCCAATGCGCTGGTTGCAAACCTACTCTGAAGAGGCCGTATCAGAAGATTTCTATAATATCTACTCATGTGAGAAAGCATCCAAGTCTTCATGTTTTCAACTGAGCAGCCACTGAACCCGGTCTTGCCATAGATGCGAAATCACGTTTCACTTTGCGGGAACTTTTGGAGGATACCACTGTTCAGGATACCACAAACAGCACTGTCTGGGCATGGGACGAAGAGCAGCCTTTAAGCAAGGCATACGGAGGACTTACAGCAACTCCCGCCATCATCAAGGGATGGCAATTCCTTGGAGTCCGCGAAAACTTAACCGCTGATAGCAAAGACCTCGTTTGGATAAATCAATACGACACTAATCATCAGGTCTTTTCCACACAGGTCATCCGTTCAACCTTTCAGCTAAACGTCTCGGTTATTCCCCAGGCTGAGCGACCACCCACCCTAATCCCGTTTAACTCTTCTTTTTGGTTCAACGCAACAAAAATCCGTTTGCCGGCGCCGTTTCTGGACATGGGCCGTAACTGGTAACTTTCTGGCCACACTGCTTGTATTTTGAAAGCGCTTATACCAGCGGGCTAACGCTGTTTATCTCCAGTTCGTGGCCCAACTTGGATCTGGGTGAGTGTATATGCTACAAGGGGAAGCCTTTGACCGAAGACTTTAGGCAGAGCTTGCACGAGCACAGATTCTGCGCCGGCGGCGGTCGCTATATCTGGGGCTTCGCGCGCAATTTTGTCTTTATCGGGCTCCTCCTCGAGGTCTTGTGGTGCGGCGTCTGTATTAGCCTCTGGGTAACATGGCTGAGGCAGAGCGAACTCAACCGGTACGGCAGGTCGGCCACCGGCAATGTGCGGAACATTCTCGATATGTGTGAAGCCATCAACCGAGAGCTGGGGAGCAGCACTTGCTGGTACACCGATCGAGAGCTGAGGGAAGCGCTTGGGAGGGAAAGGCTTGTCGGCTACACGATCGAGAACAAGGGAGATACGCTCAGCCGCCTAAGTCTCATGCCCATGCCCCATGGACAGCCAAGGGATGGAAGGTTGGAGATAGACCCGTCGAGGTGCTATGGCTGATGGGGAACTGCGAGACTTGGGCCACTACCTGTAGGTGGGCTCCTCGTATGTCAAATGCGTTATGTAATTAAAAGACTCGATAAAGAGAAGAGGGTGGGCATCACAATATCGAGATGTCAGTCTTAGATGAACAAGCGAGTTCTTTGCCAAGACACATGGCTCTGGTACGAGTGAGTGAAAACTGCCCGAATAATTTAGCTGGTCCTCACGAAACTCTAATCCCACCGTAACGATGTTGGTCGTCACAAAAGTCAAACAAGCTCAGTTAGTTCGTAGAACCATCTGTCGTTGCGAGCCAAACGAAGTTGTTCCAGTTATGGAGACTGTCTAGTTAATGTGCCGATACTGCCTAGTTAACGTGCCGATACTGCTTCGACGCTGAGAAGCAGCATGCCCCTTTCCACAGGTCGACCCTGGAAGAGGCCAAACAACGAAACTGTCAGCTTTGCGCAACTGTTACAGCAGCATGGGCCTCACCTTTCCGGGCGACCGTCTGCCCGCCATTGCCGGTCTAGCCGCCAAATTCCAATAACGCCTATTAGGCGACAGCTACGTCGCGGGCTGCTGGGCGGGAAATCTCCATGAGTGTCTGAGCTGGATCGTGCTCGAGCCCCTTGAGCGCACCCAATCCGCCCTTCTCCAGGCCGCCTGCTGCGCCGTCGTGTTCCTGGGCGCCGTCCACGGGGCCCGTACGATACCCGTACAAAGACAGGTGGACCGACGGTACCTAGGTAGACGGTGCCCAGGTGACGCTTGACGACGTCGCTACTCTCTAGGGCTTGCAGCGTTATACTTCTGCCACGCCCTTCATCCGCATCATAACCTCATCCGCCAGCGGTATCACAATCACGCAGCTGAATAGTCTTCAGGCCAGCGATCCGCACCGCGAGAATCCTTACCGAGGGAAACAATACGGCATGGTCACTGGGGGTGTTGGCTCCTCACCTCGCGGCATCTTTCCTGATCTCCATCTCTTTGACAGGCCCGGCGGGCTCCCGCTAGACGACGAGTTTTTTCTTGTTAGATTGGTGAGGTTTCCTAGCACATTGCTGGATCCTCGAGTCACACGGACGAGCGATGAGACAACGGATGAATGGTGGTTTCTCATCTTTCGGTGTGCCGATGTGAGCCTCGATGTGTTTGAGCGTGTTGGCTATGTGGACGTTGCGTTGCCTGGTACGCAGTGGGTGCCACAACTGGGCACGAGGCAGTTTGTTTTAGTATGAAAAGCAAATATATTTTGCTGTTCGTGCTTCCTTGTCACAAATATAATGGATTGTTGGTTAGGTTGTTGATGTATTTTTGCACGCACGAAAATTTGGTAACGTTATCGTTCAATGTCAACAGAAGACAAGAAAAGAATAAGTCCTGATGTCATTATTGGTAAAGAAAGGTACATATTTCGTGTTGTTGCAGCTGTGGCGTGTGGTATTATAATGAAGAGCCCGAGTACCTAGGTAGCCTCCTGTTATACAATCACAATCTCGCATTCTTTGCACCCGGCCTTTTCCAAATCCTCGATGGTCCCATCCATCATACACCCCTCGACGTAGGTCTGTCCGACCAAGTTGAACTTCGAATCTGTTCTTGGCCTGAGAATCAACGGAACCTGCACTCCCGCGAACACGCAGCAAACATCTCCAGATCGAGCAGGAGATGTCACGAGGGCGAGCCTGCCGGACTCGGTTCTCGCTAGTCTCATATTCCATGAATGTTCCAGCCTACTCAAGTACACATACGCTTGCCCAACGACTTTGTCATCAGGTTGCAGGTCATCCCCTGCGGCTGCGTTAAAGCCAGCCTGCCTCGCCCTGTGTCGGACGGTGTTGCGGTATGATGTAAAAAGCGGTTTGATATCTTCCCAAGCGAGAAGACTGTTGTTGATAGCTGGGAATCCTCGCACAATCGTAGTTGCGAACCGCTCTTCCAGGTCCTTCAATTCAGGTAAAGGTGTCACGGCCCAGCTTTGTTGCAGATCCCGCAACAGTCGATCGATGAGGGGTTCATTACCCAGGTAGTCCTTATCCCAATGGGCTATCTCGAGATCAAAATTCCGCCACACAATTACATCCGACGCCCAGACAATGCGGTCAAACAGAAACCCGTCGACCACCACCGACCTTCCCGCGGAAACGACTGCATGAAACGACTTGTCGAGGCCCCCAGAACGAAACAGGATGAATGGATAGTTCAACGAGGAACTATTGCTGGGCTGATCCCATCGCGGCACCCACGAGGGAAGTCCCTGGAGCCCTGCGACGTCCTCGTCCGACTGATGAGTCACAAATGGGAACAACCATCGGGCTTCCCTGGGATCTCGCAGCACAGCACAGGCAAGGTCGTAGAACACGTCGTTGGGTGTCTTTCCATAATCAGGCTCGATTATCAACTTTCCTGCTCCGTCAGTACTAGCGTCGATCGTTCGTCGCGCGAGGGGATGCCCCAGAAACGCATAGAGTCGATCAACCGCAAGGGTCGCTTGAAGTCTTCTCGATATATCGAGAACATGGAGGAACGAGTTATTAATATCTGGTATGGCCTTGTGGGCGTGTCTGATGTACGGCAGGCTGTTCCTCCATGTTGTTGTGTTTGTATAAGTGCAATGGCCAGTCAAAAACACATTGGCTATAAAGCCAGAGTTCAGTTGGCCACCGGTGATTGCGGTCAAGTCTTTTCGGCTGTCCAGCCAGAGGCATAACTCATAGAGCTCGGCAGTATTCATCTGCTCTCGCCCCCATAGAAGCACGCAGCTCTTGGCCAGAGCAACTTCCTGCACGACCCACACCCGCTTGAACCAGGGCAGATTCATAAGTATCGCTACGTTTTTCCAGCGGCCGCGATCGGGTGAAATAGGCGACGAAGAGGCCGTGATTGGGGGGATGGCATTTGAGTAACCGTAAGCGCTCAGAAGGTCTTGGAGGGAGGCGTTCGTTTCTCGAATCAGGTCAAAACAGTCCTTGGATATGGCGTCGACGTCCCATCCCAGCCAGACGACGACGTCCTTTGCAGAGCCGAACACGTCGCCCATAAGCGCGACCTGCTGGCTCTGCTCGACCTTGTCATTTTGGTTGATGCAGATGCCGTCGGCCCACACCAATCGCGGCGTGACAGGGTCGCGGACTGCCTGCAGGGCGCTGGCTAGGCTGGCGGTGATATTCATCGTCTGGTCCTGGCCGCAGAGAACATTGGCTCGGGCGAGCGCATCTCCCCAGACGTAAGAAATGGCGGTATATGTATCCTCGGCGTCCTTGATAGACGTGCAGAGGAGACGACAGCGGATGGGCTCTTGTTCCTGCCCCGGGAGCAGCTCCAACAGGCGAATTGAGTCGTTCGCCTCAAGGGTGTTGTACTCGTACATCTTGGGCTTTTCGAGGAGCGCCTCGTCGTCGTTGTGGTTGGAAGACATGAGTATCGTTGATCAGGGGGTAATTAGTTGTCGTGTTGCAGTGAGCGAGCGAAAAGCGACCGTTCCAAGAAAGGGAAAGAGTGGAAGAGAGGGGAAATCAAGACCATACCTGAAAACCGAACCGACCTTGGTGGTGGGCATGTTAGGGAACAGGCAGTGGTTGCCTGCTGTCCCGCACGTGATTCCAAAGAAAAGCCTTCAGCGCCCGAAAATTTGAACCAACCAAATCCAAGACGCATTGTAAAAAACAGAAGAAAAAGCACATCCGTATCCGTATTACGTACGTAATATTGAGCTTTACTAAGAGTAAAAAGTACCTAAAAACATACAGCACCAGGGATTCGCTGGTCGTCACCGACCCAACTACTAGTCTAGCGGTCACAAAGATTGTTGAGAAGACTCAAGGAGGCAGAAAATGGCAGAACTTCGGAGCCGAAAACAGGCAGCCACAAGTCCCCCGACAAGATTTTACAGGGGCTTGTATATGCTCTACGTAGTATATCTTTATTTTTGAATCAAGTTTGCGGATAAATAAAGTATAGCTTACTTAGCGGCAGCCGAAACTAGCGGCAGAATGTTCTATTACCGTTTTATAAATAACGGTTGCTTGGTTAGTGCTAGCGCTGTCGTCGACGCAGCTGGTCATCATCGACGGGGTGCTGCAGACGGGGGCCGTGCTTGACAGCGTGTACCTCTACGACATCCCCAAGAACGCATGGAAGAAGCTCGCGCCGCTGCCCGTCGCCATCAACCACGCCAACGCGGCCGCAGTCGACGGCAAGATCTACGTGCTCGGCGGCATGACGGGCGCCAGCTGGGCCGGCTGGGTCACGGCCCGCGCTAGGATGCCCGCGCCGAGGAGTGGCTTCGCTACGGGCATTATTGGCACCAAAATCTACACGTTTGGCAGCGAAGGCAATCCGGACCCCGGCGTCCAAGGGCGTCTTCGGCTGAGAACGGCGTTTACTCGCTTTCAGAAGAACCTCGCCTGCGGCAGGCTCCTATTATACGGAGAACAGGTTCATCTCACCCTGGACCCCTAGAACCTATCCTTAAAACCTTTGGTAACCGTAATGGCTTACTTAGATGATTTCCAGCTGGATATGAGGATGTCCAACCCACAAATCCCCCTGTTCCGACGTCTCCGTCGAAAAATGCTCCCCCTGTAAACCGGCATACGGGCTCCCATAAGCTAGCCCTCGACTTTGACAACGAGTATGCCTGTATGGAACGACGCTGCCGAGTATTTGAGCTCTCCGGTTTCGTCGTAGCTAACCTTTCCATTTACTAACCTAAATTTTCGTTATAGTTAAACTTCTTCTTTTGCGTTTACGACTGCCGGGTGGGCGGGAGCTTATTAGTTTTGGCTTTGGGGTTCGATTTCTAATAATTATTTTCAGAAGCCGCTTGTCTATAAAATCACGTCTCTCTCTCCTACCTTACTATGCTAAAATTCCAACTACGACCACCAAAAACTTATTAAGCACCATTTGAATCTGCAATTTCACGTAATCCCAAAGTTCAACTCCTCTTAACTCTATCACGTAGCCTCCTTTACGGCTTCCTCACGCTCAGAAGCTACCTAATCGGAACGCCCACCATACTACCTACAATATTTGGGGGGTACCGATATCGCCCCGGCCGATCAAGTAAGTGTCTATAATATTACATTCACTCAGCTACATAGGTCTAATTACGTACCCTAAGTATAGGCAAAGCCATGATGCAGCCATTCTCTGCTCTCCACCAGGCGTGGAAAGACTACAGAGCCGGCCGCTCGATGCGCAAGAACGCGACAGATCAAAAGGAAGCGGAATATGCAGAAAGCAAAGCAAGTGAACCTCGGCCTCGGCCGGCAAGCCCTCGGTCGGCACGGCCCTCGCCCGAACGAGGATGGCAATTTGATAGGGCGGCCGAGTTTCCCTGGCGCCTCAAGCAGGTCGTCGAAGAGGAAAGTAACTGGCGCGGGATATGGGTACTGGAGGTCAAGGATATGCAAGCCATGGTTTGGGAGACGGTTCGCGTACCCAAGGAGAGCGGGTACGGTGGTAAATACCAGCGGGTGCCGACTATGCACTTACCGTTCACCCCGGAAAGGGAGCGGGGCGATTTGAGCGCCGGAGGACAGGATGATCTGATGGTATGGTTGGGTAAAAGGTAAAATGACACCGATGGCAGATGCATCAATCGAGTGCCTCCTAATATGGAATACACCTAGTTAGATGTACTTGACCCAAGGTACCTAACCAAAAGAGCCTCCCACTTTCGAGATGAGAGAAATAACTTAAACTCCCTGCCAGATCACGTCAAGGCTCCGAAAGAGCCGGGACAAAGATTCGGCTATCTATTGGTTCAAATGTGGAGAATCCACTTATATGAATAGCAGCCCGTTGCATAGCTCCGTCATTAGCCACTCTCTACAGAATGTCAGGTTCCAAGTCAGTGGAGGTAGGTAGCCCTAGAGAGACATGCTTAAACCTTACCAAGCCAAAGTCGCCGATCGCTGACGCTAGAATAGCGGTGGCCCCATACGGTCAATAATACGCATAAAAGACTAGGCAGTTATGACTTCAGAATTGATAGCTAGTCGCTGTACCCTTCGGGCATTAGTTGATATGATAATAAATGACACCACGTCGTCCGACATGAGCGACTTTTGGCAGCTGCAATTTCCAAGAAGATAATATCAGTATTGTCAATAACGGAAAGACGGGGCACCAGGCAACCAACAGCATAGTTCTTAGCAGCTAGATCCTAAAACAACGCAAATAACCACACAGCCCTCCGCCCAGCGGATAACTAATGGCTCTACTTCTGTCCAGCAGATGGCATGGCCGTCCGTCCAGCGGAACAGCGTACTGAGAATGCGAAACACGAGATAAATGAAAAAACCAAAACCAAAACCAAGCGCCCAAGAACCTCAGATTAGACCTCTGTGGCCCCTGATCAGGAGTATCAATGCGTAATTAGGGGCCCCGTCCAAGCATCTAATTAGGTAGGCAATCTCGACCCCCCTTCAGTCGGACCACATGATCTCGCATTGTCGACGGTCGGGCTCGGGGAAATCGGTACCGCCGCAATAATGGTGCCCGCATTTACGGCATGGCGTACTAGTGGGCTCATCGTCGACCCATGTGATATCGTTTAGCGTAGGACGGGTCGCACCTGATCGCCTCGATGTGCAGCTGCAACACGCCCAGTGCTGCACCGGGCCGTTGCTGGAATTCTGGGACGACGGCGCACCCTGCGACGAGTTGCTGCCGGCGCCGTCCGACTCGGACGCCGAGCTGGTCGAGGTCAAGCCGAAAAGTTTGTTGTACTTGCTTTCCAGCTTGTAATAATCCCGGCGCCGCTTCCCGAGGGGTACCTCGGCTTCTTCGATCTCCTTTGCCTTTGCGGGCGCATATATAGACTGGGTGGGGTGGCACAGTAGCCGGTAATGCTCGGCTCGTAGCCCCTGAACGTTCTGCTCCTCTGCCTCCCATTTCGTCTTTGCCTCCGTTAAATGGGCGTATAGTTCCTGCAACTTCTTGGTCTTGCCGTCCTCCTTCTTGTCAGAACTGCTGCTCTTGCTAGAATTGCTGCCCTTCTTGGAGCTGGACATGGCTGGTATTTTGGGGGGTCGTAGGGTGGTTGTGGTGTGGTGGTGGTGGTGGTGGTGACGATGATGGTGATGATGATGGTGATTAATAGACCGAATTAGATGATGGTACGAGAGGTACGAGATGTGTATTCTTATATCTTTGTCCCTACTCCATATCGACAAGTCAGTAACAGCCGATAAGCTGCCTCTTCGCTCTTGGTTTCATGTGCGCCGCTGGTCGGTTGGTGCCCGTGGCCTGGCTCCGAAACGGGCGCGGCAGCAGATTGGAGCTTGGCCAGCCAGAGTGAACATGGTGCATGCCGGGCAAGCGCCGTGCCACCGTGCCTCGTCGTCCCACAGAGTGATGAAGGTTGCCAACTTGCCAAGTCATCGCAGATGCACGGAGGCTGCGACGCCGTAACATGTTGGATGGCCGACTTTTTTGGTTGCGTTTGATTCCTGGCCAGCATATTTATTTAGCAAGCTCTGGGCATGGTATATGAGAAATAATTTTGGCTATCAAGTCCACCTAATTTCCTAGCCACCCCCGCCAACCCCCCCCCCCCCGGGCCCAACTGCGCCTTTGACTGAGGTGGTGTTAGCCCAACTTAATACGAGCACAAGATCCGGCTGCATGGGTGGTGGTGGCGCCAAGATGCTGGGCCGTAACCGGGCTTAGTTGCTGTCCAATCCGCTCGTACCTTAATTATACTTGGCCTCCATCCTACATAGTAGTCCTTCCTCCGCAAGGGAGAATCGAGCCCTGCAATGCAGTGGAACCCTGTGATGGGGCTTTTTGCAATCATCCAACGGACTGCACCCACTTGAGAATTAGCCACAGACAAACAGGATACCTTAGCCATTAGATATGGTGGCATTGGATTTAGGAGTACAAGTTAGGTAATTATGCACCAAAGGTACCCCAGGTGCTCATCTGATTCTTCGAGGCAATTGACAATAATTCATCAATTACAACCGGCGTCCCTGCAGTAGATACTTTGGGTAATCATCATTCAAGGACACGCAAGCGACCCAGACGAAGAACAGGTGAGAATGGCGAAAGTAAAGCTTTCATTTTCTATTCAAGTAGCTACCTCAAGTACCTAGGTATCCGTACCATTGCCCCGGGACCCAAAAGCGCCCTCCACAGCCAGCCCGTACCCCTTACGTGGAGAGTAAGATACCTGAAGTACAGTACCATTGCCATCCTTGGCCCGCAAAGAAGCTCCCTGGCCCGGACCCGGTTCCGGTTCCTTGGTAGCATAGCCAGCATGCTTGGTACCTAAGGTAGTCCACGGCAACTTAACCGATCCAATCGCATGGCCAGCATGCACACACACTCCCCCTCATCTCACCCATCAGCCCGCCGTCAAGAACATGGAAAAAAAGAACCAGCACGGCACGACCAGCGTGCATTCATAAATGGCTCTCTCTACCGTACTGTTCATGCAAGCCTGTTCGCCCTATTTTTTTTCCGCCGTTGGAGCCCTGCGGACTCCCGGAGCCGGGGGTCCTTGGGCGTTCATGGTATTAGCAGCTCTTGCTGCCCTGTATTCCCTTTCCAAACGACGGGACTCTTTGGCGTAGTGTAAATTATCCCTGGCATTGACGGATGTGTTATTCATGGCCATGGCAAATTCCCACTCTTTCTTCAATTCTTCCACGGATAACGACATGGTGTCGAACGAGTTGTGGGATGGCGCCGGTAATTACTTTGTTGGTGCGTGGAGGGTTGTGGATTGGAGGGGGGGCTTCTTTTTGCGAGAGACAGAAAAAGGCAACCAGGCTGGGACTTGGTTGGATACGACGAGTTTGAAGTTTGAATTGATTTGATGGCACGATGGGCAGGAAATGGGAGAGAGAGATACTGTGGGCGAAAAAGAAAAAAAAAAAAAAAACATGGCGCCGTGGAGGCTTCTTAAAGTATTCCCGTTCCTCCACATGTCGCAAGTGCCGGTTCTACGTAGGTACCTAGGTATGCAATATGGTGGCATATTTTCTAGCCACCTGTGGCCCAGGCAGGCTCTGCATGTCTGTTCATTTCCCTGCGGACCTACCTAAGGCAGTCGGGGTATCTGGGCCATGCCCACTTTCCTTTCCTACCTTTCTTCCTTCTTCCTAAGAATAATTGCAACCAACCGGGCACTCTTTTGCCCACATTGCAGGCCTTTTTACCTGCCGTTGTAATTATGCAACACCACATGGCACAAGTGCCCTGAGGCGCCTTATGGGGCTACTGCACCAAGGGTCCTCATAATTACCCTAGCTAGCCACCACCCGGGGGTTCCTTAATTCTTGCGTATCAATTAGAAGAGGCCAAGCTTGCCGCTGTGCGGCACTTTGTGTTGGTTTTATCCGCTAGTCTCGTTTAGTCTAATAATGTACATACATTAGGGCCGTATCACGGGGTAGGATTGCGCCAGGATTATGTTTTCCGTGATGTTACCGCTTCTTCCGTACTCAGCGAAGTAGGATTTGAACTGGCCGGGGCCCCGTCTACATCCCACTTTTTCTTTTCGGTTTTCGCCTTTATTGGCCTGGCTACTCTCGGTAATCGCGATCAAATGGCCCACGAGACCTTATCTAAGCGAGAACGAACAACATCAATAAGGCAGGGCCGATTGATCAAAAGTGGGCCCAGTCCCAACTTCGCTGAGTTGAAGCGGTATTCGTCTTGTGGTGCCATGTCTGTGTGACCACCGGCCGCCCAACAGACTGGAAAAGCGAGCCATGACGTATATGCTTGTTGGCAAAACAGTGCCGGCCCGCTCCGTGCCCTGCATAGCATAATTGGCCCATGTCCTTCCTCACCGCGGGTCGCATCTGATGCAAATCATGATCTTCGGGATCTCCGATCTTAGCAGCGGCACAGCGCAGGCGCCTACGGGGCACCCCCAAGTTCAATGTGGAGGCGGCCCACTACCTAATATGACGCCTCTGACCTCACCGGTCCTCTCTCGACCAACACCCCATTAACATGACACCGTGATTTCCTTAACCACATACCCACGATTTACAGCGGCACATACACACACCAGTACCGATATTCCATGGACACTCCCGGTGATCTGCCGTAGCAGCCCCTTCCTCTTCTCGTTTCGTCTCTTCTCGTCTCGTCTCATCTCTTCTCGTCTCATCTCGTCTCGTCTCGTCTCGTCTTACCTCACATGCCCCTTCGCGGCTAGTCGACCTCGCCTCTCGCCAGACGCCGTACGCCTCGTCGGCCATCTTCTTTCCGCCTGGGCCATCGCTCGTCCCAACTGAGACTGGGCCTCGTGCCGTCCCAACAGCGGCGTCGTGTCGGCGTCTGAAGCCCAACCGAAACGAAACGTCCAGCCCCATGGGACCACGCCGCCATGCCTCTCGGTCCTTGCTGACTGGTCATTAAGAGAGGGCCAGTTGGTCGTGCTATTTTTGGCGTCGTGATTTCACCCTGTCGTCAAGCAAAAAATAGCTCTCACGGGCGCCGCAATATCCGTCGACTCCTACCTTTGCGCCTCCTAGTCGTCGGTTCAGTTCGAAACCTCTCTCTCATCCTCAATTCGGTCAGCATTGCCGGGGGCCGCCACGCCTCTCGCCTGTGTTGGTCTGGAAAGGAAGGCGAGTTGGTTCCCCACGCCACGCCAGGGCCGCAGCACCCGTTGAGATTTCATCCTCCAGCCTTGTTGGCCTGATTCAAGCACCTGTCTTACCTATCGGTTAGTCAGTGTTGCCGTGAGTCGTTAATTTTATGTCTAGCCTACCTTGGTTTGAAAAGGGGGACGAGTTGGTCGTGCTGCTACCTTGGCAAGTTTCTATCTGCTGTCGTCGAGCTAAAGAAAAATAGACTACCTCTATGGTGAAGGGGGCCGTCACTTACCTACGTAGTTTCGTTCCCTCTATACCCGTTTTACTCACCACGTGTCATCACTACCATGGAACGGAATTATCAGTCCTCCTTTAGAGCGACCTCGATCTTGCCGCCCATCACTCTCGTCCCGACTCTCCTATTCGCCACCCCCTCGCTCGTCATCCGCCTCTCGACACAATCATCGTCCTCGCCGCGAGCCGCATCCTCCAGACACCTACCCACCACACCTCCCACTCCTCCTCCTACTCCTCCCTCTCCTTCCGACACGGATCCCAGTCCCTGCATGTGCGCGGCCACGGCCGCCCACGTGGCACCCAGCCGCGAGTGCGCGGTCCGGCACAGGAACAGCCACAGAACGACGGCCATGAGCGCCAGGTGCACGCCCAACACCGCCGTCACGGTGCACAGGCCCGCGCCCATGACCGGCACCGTCGCCGGCACGAAGTAGGCCACCTGGGCCGGCTCTGCTAGGTCGTACACGTTGAGGATGTCGTAGTACGTCATGCTGCTCATGAGCGTGATCAAGCTCTGCAGCATGAACGCGATGCCACCGCCGCCGCCGCCGCCTCCTTGGGTGGTCTTGACAATCTCCTGCGCAAGCGACACGTAGGTGCCGAGCGGGAACATCATGCGGTCAAAGGGCGCGAGGAATTGGGACGATTGGGTCATGTCCACGAAGTTGTAGATGCCGCCCAGCATGGCGGAGCCGAGAAGTTTCGAGACTGCCCGCAGCGACGCCGATGTGGAGGCGGTGGTGGGGGCCGATGTATTATCACTGTTCACCGTCACTCGGTCCTGATTCTGCGTCCAGGACTGGTTCTGCATCTCTAGGATGCCGCGCTCGTCGGGCGTCAGCGTGTCGTTCTGCCCGTACAGCTTGCGGAGAAAGTCGAACGTGTAGGCGCCGGTGCCCCAGTCGTAGCTTGGCACCGACTCGAACCTGCTGGCGTTGTGCTTGCTGGAGATTTGCACGGGCACGTTGGCTTGGTCCCAGGGGCTGTAGCAGAGCGAGGCGCTGACGACCAGCGAGTTGTCCGCGAAGCCGACGTCGAGCCACTCGGACCGGTTCGTCAGGGTTGGGTGTAACCTAGCGGCCGTGTCGTTGTAGGGGAAGTTAAACAACCAGTCGTGCATGGTTCCCTGCGAGACGTTGAGCACGAGATAACCAACTCCGGCGTAGTAGGGGTTCGTGTTCACTCCTGTGAGCTCGCTGAACTCGCTGATCAACAGATCGACGTCGAGATTGGAGATGGACAGAGCCGTGAAGTCGTCGTCATTGTTCTGCAGCGGCACCACCGCCCCCGGGAAGTAAATCGTGCCGTTGAAGGTCTGGTTGCTACCGCGGCCGTCTGTGTATATATCGAGGGGCACCATCCGCGGCGTAACCACCGTGGGCGAGACCCAGCCGCTCAGCCGAAGGTAGCCGGGCTGCTTCGAGGCGTCTACCGTCAGATTTGAAAACCTCGGCCGCTGGCAAGTGACGCGCGCGTCCAGCACGGTAGCCGTGCCGGCGTAGGACTGGAGGAGCTGCCGATCTCCGGCGCCCGGAAAGGGTAGTAATGCCCGGAGCGTGACGCCCGTGTCTAGGACGCCGTCAGCCACGTACGGCGGCTCCGAGTATTCGGCAAAGGTGGGATATCGAGCGGGAGAGCGCAGCCACGTGTTGTCCATGGGCTGGAGAATTCTTATCGCAACGGCGTCGGCGTCGCTGCTTCCGACGGTCAGGTTGACCGTCGCGGGAATGCCAGGGATAGCCCGGACGGTGGTGTCGCTGATGAGCAGAATGGAAAAGACCTGGGTGACGCCGAACACCACCGATAGGGTGGCGGCCAGTACGAAGACGGAGACTGTCGTCCCGGCTCTGCCAGTGCTCTTGGTCATTGCTCTGAACTGGTGCTTGAGCAGCACCAAGACGGTGCCGCTGCTGGCGCACGCCTTCATCATGGAGAGCGACGCGGCGTGTGGGAGCAGCACGTCGAAGCGCTCCATGGCGAGACTCGCAATCATGGCGACTTCGGTTCCGACCTGGAAGTTGACGGTGATCTTGATGACCTCGGCGATGATATTGACTGTCTCGCTCAGCCGGTCCCGGGCCGTGATCTCATGCCATAGTCCACTCCCGGCACTACCGCCCAACCACAGGAACCAAAGGATGCCGAGACAGACCAGGAGGATGACGGTGCCGATGGGGAAAAGAAGAAGGGCAAAGAGCCCGAGCTTTTCCCTCCAGGACAGCCGACGTAGCGTAGAACCATCAACCACATCGATTTCCTTCACTTTGACCTGCTCGGTGTCGTTTGAGCTATTTCCCTCTGCATGAGCTTTCACTTGGCCAGATTCATGACCAGGTTGCAGCGGCTGCAAGGGCAGGCGCTGTTGCATCGAGTTGATTGTTCTTGGCGCATCGGACGACGTTGAAATGCCTTGCGGTTGTTCGTGTTTATGCTCTTGGTCAAGGTCGGCGTGCGACCGGGAAATGGGGTGCATGAGGCTGTCATGCTCGTTGTGAGTGCTGACTGCATCCGTGCTGCCACGGGCCTTTATGGCTTGTGAGTCCGTCATCATGGACTAACACCGGCCGCCAGCTCAGGAGGAGCAGAAAAGTGACTTGGGTCAGTTCAATTTCGCTTGGCGTGCTTGGCGCCTTTAAATGTTACAGGAAAAACAAGCGATCCCCGAAGCCGCCTCAGCCGCACGAGGCTCCCCCGATGGCTTGCATGCGCCTATGCCAGAAAGGGAAAATCGGTATACAATCTAATCCCTGAATGTTTGTTGGCGTGGTACCTGGGCAGAATAAATGTTGACCCTCATCAATGCAACGGCTAGGACAAGCCTTAATATCTAGGTACCTAAGCATTTTTAAGACAGGCCTAGAGTATTCTAAACTAGGTATTCTAATAGATTTTACCTCTCTTGGCGGAAAATTCTAGGGGGAGCCGTAAGGTATTGAGGCCTTTCAAATCTTGGAAAGTCCCCTGCTAATAAATATTCAGGGATCGGAGGTGTGATTGCTGCGAATAAGTGGGATGGACGGCTGGATTGGAAAGGGACTACAATAAGTTCTACCAAGAGCGGGGGTGTTGTGGGGGTTGCAACTACGACCCCTACAACAGGGGGGAGGTAGTTCTTTTTTTTTTCATAGCGTTAAGTTTTTCTTCTCTATTCTGGCTAGACCTGTCCAGTACTAGTCTAGGCTTTCTACAGTGCTGAGTGAGTGGAGCATGACGCCCGTGTCTAGGACTGTTAGCAAAGGAAAAAAAAGGAAACAATTGCGAAGTAGAGACGCTTAGCGCTGCAGAATCCTTTCGTACCCCGGAACAACAATCATAACCACTAAGCCTACTAACAGTGCCGCTACACCAGCTGTGTATACTAGTATCGAAAGCCCCTGAGCTAATATCCGGAACGTCCCAGTCACCAACAACAAGACGACGTCCTTCCATGATGCCCGACGACAGCCAACACAGCGATGCCCCTCGGTATGGCCGCTTCCAACCATGTCCCGGCTTGACAGGCCCGAATCCTCTTCTGGGACGGTAGACCTCCTCGGCCAAAGCCACCATAGATCGGATGGGGGGCTATTAGATATCCAAATCACATCCTCTTCATTACCTTCCGGGTCGAAACAAAAAACCGTTCTGCCGAAGGCGCTCTCGACACCTGCCACCGTAATGTTCCCTCTCATTATGTCACCCAGGCCGAAGTCGGATAGCGTATGACCCTGGCGTACAAAAAGGATAATGCGTTCGGTCCAGCGGGACTCGGCGGCCGGCCTATCGGGAACTCGCGCAGTCTCCAGGACAGGACGGGGCAAGCGTCGTCGTGGAAGTCGTCGTGTCCGGGAGCCAATTCCTTCCACAGCAGCTCTTGTCCGGCGGCGGGCGGCAGCATGTTGCGCGTCGTCCAAAACAGACCCCGCTGCATGAATCCCGCCAGGTCGACGGCGTTGGTCTCGAATAGGACACGGGGAACTCTCGGCCCCGTGGCAATCCGAGGGCCGTGCAACCACGTTAAAAGTGATGTGGTATTTGATGCCGCCATCGGGTGGCGTGAGATGTTGTGTTGTCATGGTGTTCGCTAATTTGCCCGAGACTGGAAATGCCAAGGGATACGTGATGATGATTTTGTCGGGGGGAAGGAGTCAGATACGGACATTGTAACGGTGTGCCGTTACGCCAGCAGACAAAACAGATACCTGTTGCCTGGCTCTCTGGGCAACAGCTACTATATGGTCGCACCCCCACAACAGACACTATAAATGGGTTCGAGGCAAGATTCTCTAGTTGAACATTCAAGAACTATAACTAAAAACTATAGTCCCTCGGCAACAAATTCTTTCGCTACCGAATGTTAAACATACCTCCATCGCTATCTGAAATGATTGGGGAAGCTCAGGGGGAGACAAGACTTGGCATGGACCACGCGAGCCAGTCCTTTGCCGTTGTCTCCTCCTCGGCCGGCAGTGGTTCAACAGGTATCTCGAACGCGGCTCCGCAATGACCGGCACCGTCTGGCAGCAAATCATTGACTGAAACCCAGAGATCAGTAGTTTATGGATTGGAGTGATGATAACTGACGCAGATAAAGTAGTCCTTCAGCTCGCACGCCGCGGCGCCGGCTGGATGGAGCTATATTCCGCCGTTTGGACCAACACAAGACAGAACTTGATTCAGGCGCCAGTATCCTCGTCCCTTGCACCGAGAGCCCACATTCAACGGGCCAACGAATATCGTCCCCCCTTCCTCGCATCAGATTTCCATCGCACACACCTTCCCATGTCTCCCTGGAAGCCTTTTGGATACACCGACTAGGAGGTACGCCTGCATTTTGAACGTCGCCACCAGGCTCCGATACAGATAGTGGTCCTGGACCGGCGGGAGCTAGAACTCAGCACCTGTTTGGGCTGTCTCAATTCTTGCTATCAATAACACTCGGGTTCAACAGGCAGCACCCAACAAACAAACAAACAAACAAACAAACAAACAACGTAATCGTCTCCTACGATCTCTTCAACCCGCTGCATGATGACGCTTTGTCTCACGCAACTTATAGCGCCTTCCGATGGCTTCGTGAGCTAGGGTTCCTGTGGCTGAGCACTGCATATGTCGCCACATACTCTGACGACGGCGACACAGGATCGTACGGCGAGACTTAGATCAGTGACGAAAAAGCTAGGATAAAGGAAAGAGGCAAGTCGGCTAGATCAGGAAAGCTAAAGATGGGCCGATGGTTGGTAAGAGGGAATAGTTTTGACACGAGATAACCCATGCCTTATCAAATTTGATTTATGTCCGATGGAGTAAGGTGCGAACACTGCATAGGGATAAAATGAATAGCTTGATACGTGTAAACAAAGGATCAAATTCATCAAACACAACCTGGTTTCCAGAACCCGAACATTTCAACCACAGCCACCACAACCTCCACACCCTCCGCACCCGCCGCACCCACCTCCTCCATCACCGTCATCACCACCACAGGTACTCAAACAATTAGAACCACATGTATCTCCCCCGCCATCCGCATCATACACCCCGGAGCAACCAGCCGCAACAAACCCACCACACCCTCCTGCCGTACATCCCCCTCCCCCTCCACAGCCTTCATCACCTCCATCACCCCCATCCATATCACTCTGATCGGAACCCACATCCCGTCTCGTAGCCCTCCAGTCCCTCAACTTTTCATAAGCAGCAATCTTCAACGGCCGAGCTAAATGCGACCAATCCGCCACAAAATACAAATGATAAGCCCCCTTCTCAAAGTGATGACTAAACGGCTGGGCCCTATGAATTCCGCCCAACTTGAGCCGATCACGGGTCTCATCCTCCTGCTTATGCAGCCACAGCGTCGCCTCCCTGAACTTGCCGCAGCGTGCCATGGCAGACGCGGCTTTCAGCAACACGTCCTGCGCCAGCAGCACCGTCAGCCTGTTCCGGAACCACGCTCCATCGCTCATCACACCCGACAGGGAAGTCGATTCGTCGCGCGGATATAGATGCCTCCCGCGAGCGAGATGCAACGACAGGATGGAGAACGAGTCAAAAGGAAAGGCCCACGCGTGCTTGGCGAGGTTGCATTCTGCTCCGCACGTGACGGGGTACCCGCCAAAGGCTTCCGTGCAGTCCCAAGGGAAGAGGTCTTGGTAGGGGTAGATGGGCCCGCCGAAGGCGCCCCAGTCATGCCAGTACTCCGAGAGGGTGTCGACGATGTCTGCTTCGTCGTGGCGGCCGTAGCGGAATTTGAGCAGGTATTCTTCTGTTAGCCCGTTGGGGACGTCGAATTTGGTTTTGGTTTTCTCCTTGGTTGTGTAAGCGCCGGGGCGGACGACGAAGCTTAGCAGGTATAAAGGGGATGGAATGGCGGTGGTGTTATTGTTTTCGGGTGGGGGGTTGTTTGCTGCGAGCAGGGCGCCGAAGAGGGAGCGGTCGATGAGGTTGTCGCAAAAGGTTTGGCAGTTGTTTGTTTGCGGGTTCCAGCGGAGGTCGATTTCGGGATCGAGAAGGCGGGCTGCGATGCTGGTGATGTAGGCTTCGATGCGGGATGAGAGGTAGGTTGTGAGCTTGGCTATGAGGCGCTCTACACTCTGGTTCATCATGGTGGTTTTTTGGGCCACGCTAATACCTTCATCGATGAGACGTCTGCTTTCGGCGAGGACGGCGTCGACCAGAGCATCTTCAGCGGCTTGGTCTAGGAATCCGCAAAAAGCGCCCCCGACGACTTGCTTTGTCATGGCTTTGTACCGCTTCGGGGCTCGTGGGCGCATTTGCGAGTAGAGTTTTCGTCCGGATCGTCCTGTGAGTAATAGGCTGTACTCGATGTCTTCGGCAGAGTCGCGGAGGACTTGGAGATTTGGGGGGTCTCTGCTGGTTATGAGGACGCCGCCGTGGGTGCTGTGGCGTAGCAGGTAAAAGTCAGGACAGTTCAGGGAGTGAATGGCTTGAGCCGTTTTGCTTACTTGCTAACTCCGTTCTCAACGACAAGCGGCCCAATCCGCAGAGCCATATGCACGTTTCCGTACGGATACTTTTCTGCAGACGCGCGAAGAAAGAAGGGGATATTCTCAGTCGACTCAGTAGTGAAGCCATATGAAGTCCCAAACTCAGCCGTCGTCGCCTCGGGATCGACCGCGTTGGCATTCTTCACCTTGGCAGGCCGGTATTTCTGCTCGCTCCTTGCAGCCTCTTGGGCCTCTTTCTGCAGCTTTTTCAGCATATTAACGCGGTCTCGCCGCGCGTCGTCGAGAGTGGTAGTCTTGTCGATCTTCAAACGCGACGCTGCAAGCTTGGTCTCGGCTACCATGTCAGTGAGCTGGTGCAGACCACAGCGAACTTTCCCGACTCGGGCCTTTTCGTTGAGATGAGTGCCGTTGTCCGTGTCGGGGTCGATGGGGAAGAGAGTTCTCAGTCGGCCGCTACCATCTCTGCGACGGATGGTGGTGCAGTGGCAGATAGACCGGCCGACCTTGGGGGGAACTGCGTCTTCGAAACAGCAGTGCTTGTGGACTTTGGTAAAGTTTGCTTGGCCGTAGTGGCTCCTTCGGTAGCAGCCCTCGCAAATAATGACGGCTTTGTCTTGGATGTTCTTGAACATGCACCCGCGGATGACGTCGTTGCATTCGGAACACGGCAGCGGAGCGAAGATGGGCATGTGCGTGTCGTCGTAGGACATTGCCGTGATCTGCGGAGTGGCCGGCCGCTTCCAGAAAGAGACAAGCTTCTCTGGTTCCCGGTACTCGATGATCTTGTCAATGTCGAGGAACTGGGAAGATTGCAGCAACATGCGGGCACGTCTGTGCGGAACATGTTGGTCCGAGTCTTCGGCTGCAGCTGCTTCAGCTTGAAGAGACGCCCGTACTTCTTCTCTGATGCCCTGACTCTTCCTCTCGGCGTAGACATCCCAGCCACGGTCCGCTAGAGCCTCCGTGTACGAAGGCAGGCCGCCTTCCTGCTCGCGCTGCTCCGAGTGCCGTTGAGAGAATTTACGTGAACTGTGGCTGACTTGGTCTAAGAAAGTGTCGTAGCCGTGGATGAGGTGATCTTCTTCGTCAGGGATCACTGTTTTCGCAAAGTCTTCCCTCGTCTGCCATCTTCGTAAGGTGAGGAGGATGTGCGGCAGCTCCCGCCGGACTCCGTCCCAGTACATGCGTAACATCTCATGTTTGAGATGGTGGGCTGCAGGGCCGATCTCGTGCCGGGAGATTGCCGGGGCGTCGGTGACATGGCTTCCGGACGAGCTTGAGGCCGTTGTGGCTGCTGACTTGGAGGCAGACAAGGCCCTCAAAATTGCAGAGGCCATGTTGATTGAAAAGTTTGAGCTGACGAAAGAAAATCAAGAATGACAGTTTAATTCAAACAAGCATCCAACAATGGAATACATCAAATGCTGTCATTCAAAGCCATCAGGAAGAAATTCAACTTGCTGGTCAAAAGGCTTGAGAGGAGGAACGGCAATCTAGTTTCCTGGGAAGTTCCTTTCCGAAGGGCAGCCTGAGCTGGGACGCCCAGTTCGTGACCGAATCTTGCCCGTTTGAGTGTGCCAAGTCAGCCTAGCCGTATGCATGCCAACCCTTGGCGCATAAAGCGCTAACCCGCGTTCGGATATGCATTTGTCAATCTATTTAGTTTGCTGCGCCATGGAATGTATGCCCACTACCGTTTCAGGGACCGTGAGGCTCTTTATTTTGTTGAAGCCTTCTCTTAGGCGTTGTCAATGACGTCGGACTGGTCCTCATTGCTGGTTCGAGTGTCAAACGTGAAGTGCGCGCTTGACACTTGTGTCCTCGTTCAATTTTGGCTGTACATGCTGACAGCGTGAAGAAAACGGAATGTGTTAAGCGGTGGTGGTGGTAATTCAACAAATACTTAAATGCCAGTTGGCTACATGTATTGTGAAACACCATATCTGAGATCTCGTTGCTCACTTTTTCTTTCCCACATCATGACCCGCCCAATGACACTCATGGTTCCCGTTCGAGCAAATCCACCACCTCATGCTCTTTCTTGGCAGTGCTTTCTCACATCTTGCACAGTAGATCCGCCTCTTGAGGGCAATCTGCAAAGCAGCCATCTCTCTGCCTTCCCTTAGTGCAGTGATATCTTCTGGGGTAAGGGTAAAGCAGTGGGAGCACAAGTCTACATTCCCTGAACCCGTAGTAGCGCTATCACGGCGTTGAAATGAGAGGTTGCCTGGGTGCAAGGTTGCAAGCAAAGGGGCTGGTTCCACGGGTGCTCGCAGTAGGTAGCACCGAGTGCAGATGGCGTGGCAGCCCGCCATGTGTTGCATTGTCCGCGTGTCCTTCACATTTTGCTTGGTGACCTTGCAACTCTAGACGTATGGGGATCAGCGAAGCCCAACAAGGCATCAAAGGAAGCGGAAATTCACGTACCACGCAAATAACTCTTGCGCACGCCCAGCACTCGCTCTTCCCGTCTTTACACGAGCTCTCCACTAGAAGCTCGATGCGACCGGAGTCACGAACTTTCTCTGACCCCACTAGAACTGAGCGTCGCATTTTCTTGGACGACAGAGATACATTGACCATATCCGAATAGTGCAAGTGGCTGGCGATGTTGGCCGCAATGGCGTTGTTTCCGAACACAGAGTCAAGCGACTTTGTCTTCTCTGCCTCGCTCGTTATTCGTCCCATTTCAACGTCTCTTCGGCGTTTCCTTCTCCTGTCGAGACACAAAACTGTTCGGAATAGCCGGACAACAAAAAACAAAGATGCGCGAAGGCCTGTTGGCAGGTTCATAAAAGGTAAGAACAGAATGGATTGCACAACCATCACGGCTCTATGAATCCAAGTTAGAAGATATCAATGAAGATTGCGTTGTCAGAAAGGTTATACCTACAAAACGATGATGGTCATCATCTGGGTTGCCAGCACGCGTCGACAGCTGGAACTTGCATCTTCTCCGATAGCGCGGCCAGCGCGAAAGAAGAGTCGAGCAGGACTGGGCGACAAGTCGTCGCATCCAAGGAAATCACGCGGCAGAGAAGTGCGTCCGTATGCGACTGAAACAGCCAGACAGGCAATGATGGCAACATCAACCGCGAAGAGATAGAAGTACCCCCGAGACGTCTTCTTCGTTTTGCCCTTGTATGAATATTTATCGCGTGTGAGTTTCTTCCGCATTATCAAGGCAACAACGATGGACCATGCAACCGCGATGATTCCCTATGGCAGCTGATCAGGGATGGCTCACTTCAGACTTGAGTTGTTCAAAGACTCACCACGACACCCTTAATCCCCGTGCTGAGAACAAGCGCCCTTGAGTGAGGCGCGAAATCATCATCGTGAAAAGCTTTCCGCAAGGCAGCGTACAGATGAATGGAAGCGCCGCCGTGGATGAATTGGGCACACCCGCTGAGCATGCGGAGCCGTCCAGTCCATTGCTTTTCCCGGAATATCGCGATCAGACTGAAGAATAAGACAGGAGCGATAAAACCGCTGAAAATGCCCAAGAAGACTTTGACATTGTCCCAATCCATTTTTTTCGACGATAAGTGACGACAAACTCCCTTGATTGTTTGCGTGAACTTGGTGACCAAGCTTCACTTTGTCAGGACGCGGTGCTTTCAGTGAGCCATCCGTCCGTCCATCTAAGAGGAAGAAGGCCAGCAGACAGTTGCAGCGGGTTCTAGGGTGCGGAGTTTGCCTATTGGGGCCTGCAGGATGGATGCTGGGGCTGAGTTTAGCGCCGACATTTAATGGCCTCGGTCAACCAACTAGGCATCCTGTCCGCCACCACACCCATGCAGTATTAATTTGCGCCCGGCGGGTTGGCGAGGCAGATTTGAGAACTAGAGTTTGATTTCTCCCCTGGTCTGGAGCGTGTGGACTTGAGCTCATTCACGTCATTCAGTTTCGATGAATCTCGAATCACGAATCGGTTATCCTTTTGCAACCACATTTGTTGAAGTGTGGGCCAAACTGAACAAGCGCACACCATCTTGACGTTCAATCACTAGTCAAACTCAACACCAGAAGCAGAGGCGACGACATCTTATCTTCAAGAGTAAGTATACTAAACAGCCATCATGGTCCTCGATTCCATCGACAACAAAAAAGCACTCCATACTCTTGGGAAGACGGCTATGACCCGCTTCTATCAGAATGGCCATGAGTTAGCAGCCAAGCTGCACAAATTCGAGCTCGCCAAAACACTAGAGGAACAGCCCGTCATTCCGGCACCTGAAATCTTCAACTTTGAGTCGTCGAGCGACAGCAGCAGCACCTTCTCCGGCAGCACCTTGTTAAGCGGCTCATTCCGACTCCCTCTCATTTCAGAATGCGCGGCCCACCTCGAGCTGCTGGAAGTATTCTTCGTCCTCCGCCAGTGCATCCTGAGATCACCAGAGATTGACGCTGCCATGGGCATCGAACCCATCCGCGAGACCAAGACGGGCCGCAATGGCGACACCAAGACCCTCAAAGACAAAACGCTATGGCATCGGCGGCAAGACAAATGGCCCAAATTCCTCGAGTTTGCCGTCGTAAGGTTCCTCCAGTGGCGCAAGGCGCTGCTTGAAAAGCCCCAAGATCATTTCTACCTCCCACCTCTGGACGTCATCATGGTCTGGCACTCCTTCATGCTCAACCCTCGTCTCTTTCAAAATCACTGCAAGGCCGAACCTCTGTACAAGTTGCGCATGCCTTGGGAGAAGATCCACGACTCCATCGACAACAATGAGTGGCACTTCAACCACCATGCCGACGCAGCACGCCACTTTGAGACCAACACCGGCTTAGCACCCGATCTCTTCGACCAGCTCTCAAGCTGGGTAGACCCTACTTCTGGCACCTCAGACGCAGAGCCGCAGGTCCCAATGGTCAAGTTAACCGCCTACAACCTCGAAGATCTAACCGCAGAGCTCCGCATGACAATCGAATCCCTCGACCCCAACCACCAAGCCAGCAAATACATGAGCCACTTCCAAGACGTCGACAAAGACCTCGCCATCCAGCTCAAAGAAGCCGTGATCCGCCAAACGGCCTTTGTCGACAAGATGAACGCTCACATGTGGATTCGCAGTCCAGCACTCCAGGGCACCCTGCGCCGCGGCATCGAGCGCTACGATAAATTCCTCAAACTCCTGAAACTCTACCCATCCACAACCGTCGTTCCCACACTCGACATCGACCTCGCTTGGCACACACATCAATGCTCGCCTAGCATGTACGCCAAGGGGATGAAAGAGCGTGTTGGACGGTTCATCAATCACGACGATAGCATTGTCAAAGATAAATTAGATGACGGGTTTGCGAAGTCAAGGAAGTACTTCCGTATTCACTTTGGACAGGAATATCGTCTTTGTGGGTGCTGGGATTGTGAGGTTTTGATGTCGGAGATAGAAGAGGGTACAGCTGCTGCTGCTGCTACGGAAACGGGAGAGGAGCTGGATATGCCGGCTATTGTGAAGCGTGTGGATGAGCGAGTTATGTATTTTCGTTTTGCTGAGTTTTCAAGGAGGCAGAAGAAGCCGCTTCCTGTTTGCCAGCCGTAGGTAGGTACGAAGCTGGGCAGTTCATTGCTTGTACATGAGTCGGAGAGACATGACCAACGTCTTTGGTGAAGTTGCGTATATATTTTAACAGAAATTAAGCAAAATCCCTAATACTCCATTGAGTGTGGGAGTGCAATCCAAACAAATGAGCAATATGTAGGAGAAGAAAGAAAAAAAGATGAAGAAAATACGGTATATCAGAACACAATTGGACACGATGAATGCTAATCCCCAGCAGCCAGTCTCAGATACAAATAAACAAAGACCACCAAGGAATACAAATGAGCCATACAAGCTGATTCAAACCGCGCTCAGCTCAACAAAAACATCCTTGGTGAAATCGTCCGTCGAGGCGTAATCCCCTCCCACAGACCCAAACTCCCTTTCCCTAGTTTCCCTCACTAACATATTCAACCTCTCCAAGTATGCCGTCCTCCGATGAACGCTCAAATCACAGAATAATAGCTTGCCGAACTCATCAGGAGACACCTTATCAGCTTTGAGTGAGGCTTCTGGAATGACATCATCTGCCTCAGGGGCATCGAAACAAACTCTCAGCACCACAATATCTCCCACAAGATGAAACACAGGTGCAGGAAGAGGCCACGTAACTCCCACCTTCGGGCCAGCGTGGACGGCTATACTCGCGATGCTGGGGCTGTTTCCCAGACCGCCATCTCTCAGCAGACGCTCAGTGAGATGGGTGTTCGCGACTGGCGGCAGGCCGTATCTCGAGCGGTAGAGGTCCAGGATCGAGCGGATGTAAGCCTTATCTGAGCGAGAGACCATGTCGTACTCGTTGACAAAGTTGATCAATAGCCCGACGCTTGGCTGCGACCTGCAGAGTTCGGTTACGCTTTGGCTTGTGGACGGGGCGGAGCCGAACGTTATGAGTGAGTATTTGGCTGAGGGGACTGAAAAACCGTGTTAGTTATTGTTGACTGTTCGGTGTGTGAGAAAGGGGGCACCCTACGCTGTGCTGGTGAGTGGCAAGCAAAGTGCAAAAAGACCAGAGATGCAACGGCGCCCCCGGCGGAGTGGCCAGTGAAGATGATGTTTAACATCTCATCGTCGAGGGCGACCTGGTCGGCGATATCTCGCTCGAGAGCTGGAATGAGAGTCTTGGCACAGGCAAAAAACCCAGCATGGGCATTGATGGCGGTCTCCGTCTCAGCGAATGTCTTTTCGTTAGGGTCAGTAAAGGGTTTGCTGTTCAGTCCAGGAAAAGAAGAAGCCCTACAAAAACTCCGCTCGCATCTCTTGGCTCCCCATTCATATTGACCATATGGTCTGTCTTTGTGGCCGTGCCTCTGATCGACACCATGAGCGTCTTCCCCGACCAACCTGAAATCCGAACATTGTTGATCTTCCACATGGAGGCGGCCTTGACGGTCCCCATCATTGACGGGGTGCGGTGCAAGACTGGTTCCAGTTCAAGTCCATAGAGGCTTGGTTGTTGGGTTGGGTCGTAGACCATAGAAGAGCATCGACAGGCTGCCTGCAGCAACCGGCTCATGGCGTGGGTGCTGTGAAATTCGGGTTATTAGTGAGAGTCAGTTTATGGATATGAATACTAGGTCGTTTTACCAAGTCCAGTCCTCACCTCCTCCGTCCGTAACCCGAGAAGATTGGTATTTGGCAGCCTCTATAGCCAATCGTTCAAGGTGCAATTGCACCAAGTCCGTTGGCTCATCTGATTGAAAGTTGTTAGCTGCTTGGGACAATGTGTGATTAAACGGTAACAAAATGAGATTGCAGTGCAAACCTTCACCGCCCAACTGATCAAAAATAAAGTCTAGCCCTGCTGTAAGCTCGGCTACTGCAGCGGATGCTGCTTGTGAATTTGTGGCAGATGCAACTTGCGAGTTAGGGGTTAGGGTATTGGTCGAGCTAACGATTGTAACAGCCGAATGCATCGATGCCTTGGCGCCGCGGGATTTGAGGGCTTTGGGTTTCCACATTTTCGCGTCTCTCTGTTTGTTGACAATGAGTGGTGGAGCGAATGTGAAGCAATTATTGTAGTGTAGTAGCGTTGCATCCCGCGGGGACCGTGGAGACTTGGAACGAGGCTTCCCTTGAGGGTTATAAGCACCGGATGGTAGGCTGGTGGGAACCGTCTTCCAGGTTGTCATGCGTGCACAGCCTACTGTATTTGCATGATTGGGGTGGGAGACCTGCTGCCATAAGGCTTTCCGGGGCAGTGCATGACATATCGGCGCTAACAAGTGCAGCAGAGGCATCCTTGAATCTTCCTCTGGTCAGGAACTGGAAGATGGTATTCGAGTCCATCAGCCTCTAGAAAAGAAGTAGGAAATAGTTATGCAATATTTTTACATCATGCGTCTATTAAGAGTTATGAGACTGATGCAGAAGCTAGTTAACTTAATAATTTGAGGGGCGCTTGGTGTAATCGAGAAGGCAGTCCGTCCCAGTTGACCAGCTCTGTTGACTGGCTCTATTAACTAGCCCTAGAGTCACATTAAGTTATGGGAGCACCTGGCCCCTGAGTGGAAGGCTGAAATCTACAGTTGGGTGGCTGCATTGAAAAGTACTAATCCTACCGCTAAAAACCCCTACAGTTGATAACAGCCGCCATTGTGGATTTCGTAGGGTTAGGTGGGTGGGCGGACGATTATGGTGGGTACCTCGATTAATTCTGTGGGAAATATCGGGGTATCCAAAATTTTGGGCTTCTACTGAGTGCCGCTAGCGCAGACCCCTTCAGAGGCCTCAATGCCTTGGGTTGTTCTGCGTTACAACCAGGTTGCTACCTAGCGCCTGCGCTCGCGGCTCACGTAAGCCTGCCTAACTGCTGGAGTCGTCAAGTGAACGGTCCCTCTAGCAGCAGTCATTAGGCCGACGCCTTTATTGGCTGCTGGTTGGCTACTTTGTTGGCTCCCGGGTCCCCAAATTCTTTCCCGCGTACGACAAGTGCAAAATATCATGAAAAAAGGCTGCATCGAACACCGACTTGCCGCATAATCTATTCTCCTAATAATTACCTTAGGTAATTAGGTGGTGCATGCACACGAGTGGCGCTATCTACGAGGATCTGTCCCCTGAGTCCTGCGTCCGTCGCCGTTACGACGATAAGGCAATAGTTAGGCAACTCTCATGCCCAAGTTCCCAGTTGCGCCGTCTCAGCTGTTCTCGTATTGCTAGGTTCTGCATTTTTCTCCTTCACGTTTCAAAAGCATTCAGCGCGGCCTAGACGTAGCAGTCATCCATCAATAAACGAAACCCTGTTAGACAAAGACACCAATCATTCCCCGTCCGCGCCCCTCGGGTGTCGTCATATGTATGGTAGGAAATGTGGATTTACGTCCTTCGCGCTCTGTTCGCAGCGAGCGGCTTCCAGGCCGCGCGGCCACACAATGTAACCCCAAAACACGAATTTCGGACATTTGACACGGGAGACACTGTGGTAGCAGCTGATGCGTTCGGCAGTTGTCAATATCCAAGGCCCCGTCTTGGCCTCACCCTTGTCCTGGCTGAGATTTTTGGCTTACGGATTTCTGTGCAGGAATTATTCTCCGCATCTCTACCATGGTGACTCTATTGGCTATACATAGTAAGCACAACTACTTAGCCGAAGGAAGAGTAGCCAGTCGTCACCACGAAGGCTTGGGCTAGCTTCTGTAAGCCTGGGAAGCTCCTTTTCTCTTTCCTGAGGTAGATAATATGAACTGGCTCTCTTCTATGACACTCATACATGAGATTTGAGACTTATGATATGTTGGTTACCTTAATTACTCAGCACGACAAACCCTAGCTTACTTCCCACAATGCCCTTGTCTTGCCCGGTGCCAAACGTTGTTGGCTCAAAATAGAAGCATTTTTAGTCTTGGCAACGTGACTGAGGTCCACTCCCGTTCTCACTCTTCCTCCCCGCTGAAAATCGTCTAGACCTACTAAGTAGCCTTCCCCCGCCCTGCCTGGTTCGGGTCGGATCGGCATGATTATGACACCCTGCTTCGGCATCGGCGATCACTTCCTTCCCTGGCGCCTGTCGCAACCACCCCAGCGGTGGTAGCCGCCCCCCCGAACCCCCGACCCCAACTCCAGCATCAGGGGCAAGAGATCAAACCAGGGTCACGAGGCATTCCTATGAATGTTACTGACTGCAAACCTCCGATTAATCTGTGTCGAAATAGATAATCTCCCGCTCGCTACCAACAACTGCCTGCCCCCGGTAAGGAGCCGCGGCAGGCCTTACAGCTTGCCTAAGGCGAGGCTCCTATTCAAAGATTCATTTCCCGCACGTCGTACGGACACAACTCCAGCCCCTGGCACTGAAACGGTGGGGTTTGTACGGGTCCCTCACCATGCAGGGATGAAGCCAGAGGCTGCCTGCTTTGGTATGCCCACCGAGATATCACGGTGGGTTTCCCACGTCAATCATTGATTTTTCATATTTTGTCAGCAGCTTCTCTCATCATATCAGGACGGGTAATGGTGTTGGCGATGAAATGGTTACTTCCATGCGTAGCAACAGCAACCGACCTCTTCCACATACAGAAGTTTTGGGGTGATAGAAATAGCATCCAACCATCGTCATGTGGTCGAGACATGCACTCAAGGGAGTGCCGGAGTGGTATCAATACTCTTTATCGCGTGATGAATCCGGAATGTGGGATCCAGGATCACGAACCTTGACCATGGTGTCGTGCTGTGAACCTTGCGGCCGTCATCAATGGTTCGTCTTCTCACAATTCTATAGATTTAAGGACTCGTGATGCCAGCCTTGATGCGCTTTGTCAATCATCACATCCTTCTCCCCCTCTCATCTGTCTGTCGAAGCTGAATCACTTTTCACACCGAGAAGCTTCTTCTCTCTCGCCGTCTTCCCTCTGGAGCTTGAGCTTTGTCCCGCAGATTTTTCTTGTCTCTTCATTCAAACAACGGCACGCCATGAAGCTATCCCTGCTCACTCTTCTAGCCAGGGCAGCATGCTCATACGCCTTGCACATACCGCTTGATGATGTTAAGGCTACTACTAACTTGCAGCCGCGGCAAGCGTGCGAGAACACTCCAACGTCCCGCAACTGCTGGGGGGATTTTTCCATTGATACAAACTACTACGACGTAGTTCCAGACACGGGTAGGACGGTTGAGTACTGGTTGTCGGTCCAGCAGGGCCCCTGTACCCCAGACGGATACCAACGTACATGCATGACGTTCAATGGTACTGTGCCTGGTCCGACTATCATCGCCGACTGGGGCGACACCCTCGTCATTCACGTGACCAATAACATGGTGAACAACGGCACAGCTATTCACTGGCACGGGCTACGACAGCTTAGTAGTTTCGTGAACGACGGTGTGCCAGGCGCAACCCAGTGCCCCATTGCCCCCGGCCAGAGCCTTACCTACCGGTTCCGCGTTAGCCAGTACGGCTCCACCTGGTACCACAGCCACTTCAGCCTACAGTATTCGGAGGGCCTTTTCGGTGGCATGATCTTCAACGGACCGGCCACGGCCAACTACGACGAGGACCTAGGTACTTTGTTCCTACAAGACTGGTCCCACATAGAGACCTTCGCCCTCTGGGATACGGCCAAGCTCGGGGCGCCCCCCGTGCTCGCGACAGGCCTAGTCAACGGCACCAACCGGTGGGACTGCGGCCAGTCACCCAGCGACCCCAGGTGCACGGGTACCGGCGTCAAGTTCCAGACGGTATTCGAGGCGGGCAAGAAGTACCGCCTACGACTCATCAACGTAGCCGTCGACGGCAAGTTTCAGTTCAGCATCGACGGACACAGCCTGACGGTGATGAGTACCGATCTGGTGCCTATCGTGCCGTATACGGCCGATAGCGTGCAGATCACCATCGGGCAGCGGTACGACGTTGTGGTCGAGGCCAACGCCGCCCCTGGCAACTACTGGCTGCGGGCCGGGTGGGTGAACACGTGCTCCATGAATGGCAGCCCGGGCAACATTACGGGCATCGTGCGTTACGACGGCGCCAGCACGGCGGACCCGACGTCGACGAGCAGCGTGGTCATTACGTCTTCTTGCCTGGACGAGCCCGCCGCCAGCCTGGTGCCGCACCTGGCCATCGATCCTACCAATATCCCGAACATCACGCTCGAGAACCTCAGTTTTGGGTTTGATACGTACTTCAAGTGGACGGTTAACACGAGCAGTCTGCTTTTGGACTGGGCCAACCCCACGGTCGAGAAGATTCTCGACGGCGAGTCCATCTTTCCGACCGAGTACAACGTCGTGGCCGTCCAGCCGTCGTCGTCTGCGCCCGAGTGGGCCGTCCTGGTGATTCAAGATACGAGTAACATCGGGTAAGTTTCCTGTCTGCCTAGCAAACAAGAAATTGTCTAGTTAAATGACAAAATTCACACAAACAGCCTCGCCCACCCGATCCACCTCCACGGGCACGATTTTTGGGTGCTAGCGCAAGCGACGGGCGTCTTTGACGGGACCACGGCGTCCTTCGACACCACCAACCCGCCACGCCGCGACGTCGCCACCCTCCCCGGCAACGGCTACCTGGCCCTGGCCTTCTTGCTCGACAACCCCGGCGCCTGGCTCACGCACTGCCACATTGCGTGGCACGCCAGCCAGGGCCTGTCGCTCGAGTTTGTTGAGAGCCAGAGCGCCATCGTCGTGAGTCCAGAGGACCAGGCCGTTGTCCGGGCGACTTGTAGTGCGTGGGATGCGTGGGAGCCTACGTCTATGTGGGAGCAGGACGATTCGGGGATTTGATTTCTTGATTTTCTCTATTTCTGTTTTGTTTCCCGGGTCTCCTTTCCGAATGGGCTGATGTGCGTTTGTAGTAGCTGGCTGGCACAAGGGGGGCATATATATGGAAAACGACTTTTCGCAAGGTTGATGAAATAGGGCTCCACGTTATGCCCCCGTGTGACCCTTGCTATAAGTCTTGTTGCAGTTGGTGTCATCGTGACAAGGCGGTTTACATAGCTTGTCTCTTATTGTAAATATCTCCTAATATCTATTTCGCAGTCTGACAGTCCTCGCTACCTCCATTTAACTCATTTTTAAGACATTTACTTACCCCATCCAATCCCAATATTAGGTACCAAATCTAGTGACAAACACCTCAGTGCCCAGCTAGCCATGGCTCATCCAGTTCTGGTACGCACGTCCGGCGATATTGCCCAAGGGATACGTCTTTGGATGGAAGGCTTTGCCCGCTTGTCTAACACGGTCCACGACGCCGTGACCTGCCACTGTTCACAATCATGGCGCTCCCGGACCCGTCCTGGGCCAGGTGCGGGGGGTTTACGGTATCGGCACTATTGGCCGCCCACACCCGGCCAAATTGCACCGGATCACCAGGGCCTCATCCTCGGCGTCGTCAGCCTCGTCCATACAGGCACCCGGGTTGGTGCCGCTAATGTCGAGCGTGATGACCGCATTATTATCGACCGCTTGCACTACGGTGCCGTCGGGCTTGCAGTTGCTGAGAGTCTTTGGGATAAAGCCGTGAGAGCCCTTCCTGAGGCTCCCATTCAGCAAACCCTGACTCACAACGCTTCACAGGGCTCTCCCATTCTTGTGATATGCACCGACGGCGACTCCAGTCACATGGCTACAGCAAGTCTCCGCGCTAGAGGTTGGGAGGGATTTTCTCTCGAAGGAGGTTTTGGAAATATGGTAGAGGTTGTATACCAACATGACTTGGCCCGTAGGCAATAGGGGGCTGGGAAAGGCTCTCATTGGAATTTCTCGAGGCAAGAAAGGATTAACTTGGTCTAGTGCATCTCATCATGGTAAGATTGACACCTTACCGCAGCACATAGATACGCTATACGCAAAGCTCCAGATTAGGAAGTTTTGTCTTTACCTAAACTTATTTTATCCTGCCTGCAACTCTTCGACTAACCATGTTTGAGGCTGCAAACAGAAAGCTACCACGATATGAGCCGAGGCTGGGAAACCGCCAGCATCGACATCACTTTCCCATCCAAGCGATATTGCCAAAGATAGCTGTGGCTTGGCTATCAATAGTTGCAATCTTTATTCTTTACTTGCCATTGTTTAACACGATCATCAAAGTGCAAGTGATGGGAGGCAGCATGGATTTCCCAGGGTACACTGAGCTATTCTATTGCGAACCTTTATCTCGACAGCGTGCGGGATGTTGTAGCTTGGCCGCCGTCTAGAAGAAACGCGCCCGTGCCCTATTCAGTTCTTCTCCATGGTTGTCCCACTGGCACGACCGCTGTATTGACGTCCACCGACTAACCCTCCTTTGATGGCACCGACAAAGCCGCCTAGCCTACCGTCTGAGCCTGCTGCGAACCAGTATACGCACTTCGTGTAGTCGACTTCGAACCTCCATCGCTTCTCCGTCGCTGGAATCACCATTTCAAGTACATAACCTGTGTGCTTCGACTCCGGTAGAGACGTTGCGGCGCTTGGATCAGACGACAAACGAACCGTTCCATTGTTGTCCAGGTTGAACGATCCATAGGGCTCGGTTGTCGAGACATGCTGGGCCAAGGTACGGAAAATAACATCTTTTTCCTTCATGAGCACGCTGCTGAAGTATGTCTGGCCGTCGATCTTGGATTCGAATCTCCAGGCCATGAGCGTGTAAGGTCCAACCTTCCCCCTGACCATGTCCCAGCTGGTGCTGATCTCAGCCCAGGCAAAAGAGTTCCAGTTGCGCTCGCGACCTCCAATTCCCTCCAGGATGAACGGCGTGCCACGGATGGTGAGATTGGCTTCGGCGACTCCGACGGGCACGTTCTCGACCCAGTAGAGGTAGGGCGCGAACCAGTTGTCGCCACGCGGGTGTGGGTAGACGAGTCCGTTCGGGTAGATGGCGGGCGAGATGGCGTCCAGCGTGAACGTGCCTCGTACGGTGGCCGACTCAACCTTGACAAGCGTGCGTGAGTAGTCGTTCGTTGCCTCAAAGGTCCAGTTCATGCCGGACGTTCCGTTGTACCAGGTTCCCTTGGTCGCGTATTTGCAAGCCTGAATCGTCGAGACGTCCGCAAAAGTTGACTCGATGAATCTTGTTCCGTTTGGCCAGACAACCGCCAAGAACATCCGCTGAGCCAAGGCATGCCCGGCAACGGTGCCTCGACTGAAAGTGAATCCCATCCCGGACTGGCCGTCGGCGGACACCCCCTCGAACGACCAGTCTTCGCCGTTGGTCAGATTGAAGCCTTCGGTCATGGGCGCATCGAAGGGAGTCCACGGACTGTCCTTCATATGAACCGTTCCGTTGACGTACGCACCAGCGGCGTGGGTATTGTTGGAGCAACAATCATGTATGCAGCCGGTCGCAGCCGCAGTAGCCGCTACTACAAGAATTAAGAGAATGGAGATAGAAGGCATATTGAGTAAGGTTGAAGTGCTGGGTCGACGAGGGAGCACGATTAAACTAGGTCGAGATGCAGCGTGAATGGTGAGAATTCGGGAATGACGAAGGTGGTGAAGACTCTTCATATATATAGGAACGATGCGTATAGTACGTCACAGAGGTCGCCATCATGGTGGCTCAGGGGCTGCGTATGCTGTTCTTCGCCAGTTACTTAGTCTGGAATGATGCGAACAGGATGGGAGAGAGCCACACTATGACTTATTCAGACGCTGTCGAATATTTCCTTTACGGGAAATACACGGCATTACGAGCTACTAGACCTAGGTCCTTGGTAATTCCGCTGAAGGCATGGGGGATCGGAGTTGCGAGATCTCGCTTAAGAAATGGCGAAGCGCCAGCGGGAGGATGCGTATCCCTGCAAATCGGCCTCGTAAGATCCCTCTTTGGGAAAGGCCCCATATCTGAGATCGGCCTGCTGCCTAATAAGGGGACTCGCTTGATTAGTAGGGCTAACTCCGCCACAATCGTCAATTGCCAGATCCATCCATAAATCCCGCCAGAGACCAACTCGATTGATGGCTGCGACACCCCGTTCTGTTGCAGAGATAACACCTTGCCCCTTTGGGCAATGTCGTCAACCATGCCGGCATCGAGGCCAGTGAACGAGCTGTGCCACAACTCCCCGAGAAAGCCGAGAAAGGCGCGAAAATCAAAAGGAAAGTCTCGGTTGGGCTGTTCGCTGTGCAAGAAACGGAGAGTCAAGGTACGTCGGCGATCATGCTTGACGACCAGCAAACGACGACCACTGACCGCAAGCAGTGTGACGAGTTGCGCCCGGCGTGCTCGCGGTGTAATGCTCACCCCCATCTCTGTGCCTATCCATCCGTCAGCGTGCCGAGATGGAACAATCAAGTTATCACCTTCCCCCTACCGACTGTTCCCGAGATACCTACCTCGGCCTCAAGAGCCGATAACCAGAGCACTATTCTCTCTCAGAGCGAACACGACAACACCGCTACCGCCTCAAATGCTGAATCGGCAATGCACCAGAGCTATCTGTCTCCGGTGATGACAGACTCCAGCAAAACTTTCGACACTCAAGACGTTTTCCTCTTGGTCCATTTCACGTCAACCACCAGCTTTGACCTGCTTGGAAGTCAAAAGCTCTGGGTTAAGGATGCAATACAGCTCGCGTTCCAGGTACGAACTAGCTCGTATCGAATCGATGTAGGACGTTTTTGCTGATACTAATCATTTGCTTCAGCACGATTTCCTCATGCATGCAATACTTGCTCTCTCAGCTCGCCACCTGCAAGAGGCGGCACCCCTCCTATCTCAGAACTGCCCACCTTATGACTATAGTATGCTTGAGGCACATCATTTCCAGAGAGCTCTGTCAGGCTTTAGCAACGGGTTCAATAGCGGCACTCAGTCCACCCAAGATGCAGGCCTCGCCACGTCATTCATCCTCTTTTTTTACGCCAGCGCAGCCTGCAATGCCGATCAACCCCTGGCACAGACCTGCGAGGACGCCTCTTTTACATTCCTTCGCGGCATCCAGACACTTGTCGCCAACAGCTCTTCTGTTGCCCATAGTGGCCTCTTCAAGACTTTGGTTGCGCCGCCCCTCTTGTTACCGACTCTCTTTCCACGAGCCGTCCCGGTCGTCGGGCCTGGTGCAACCCTGATGGAACTCCTTGATGGACTGGCTGCTAGCTCTCCCTTTCAAGAAAAAAGAGAGCTATATGTCGAGCGGATTGAGTCTCTCACATCATATCTCTCTGCAGCTACGAGGCAAGATATCGGGGCTGAGGTAGCAGAAGAGTTGCTTTTGGCATGTTTTAGATGGCAGGCCTTTTGTCCAGCTGCGTTCGTCGCTGCGACCAACGCACAAGATCCGATTGCCTTGGTCGTCTTGGCGCACTATTATGCGGCAGTCGAATTAATCATACGTGTGGTTAGGGACAAGTTTTGGTGGTGGCAGAACAAACCAAGGCATATGGTAAAGCTGATTAGCCAATCCATCGGCCTAGCATGGGTGGCTTGGGTTGCATGGCCAATGGAGGTCATTCAGATTTTGGGAAGGTAAATAGGACGAGGGTTTTAGGGAGGTAACCAGGGACCGTATTGCTTAAAGGAAGGAATATATCTAGGCCACGGCGGACGATATATACGAAGGTGATGCTCTAGAATACGGATCCTATAGTACAAGACGGATTCATCAACTCGTCGCCCAGCTCGAGATTCCCCATCTAGAACCACAACGCTAGAAGAGCTTAAGACTTTGCTATTACGGGAAAATAACAATCTCGCGAATATGCAGCCCATCCTCGCCGAAATGATCAGCGGCAGTGATGTAGTACAAACCGCTCGACTGCGTGGGTCAATCTGTCTGTAAGAGCAGGACGTCCAGGGGTGTGACGCTCCAAGTAGGGTTTTGATATGAACAGAGGGCAAGCTCCTGATACACGAGTAATGTAGTGAATAGGATTACCACTCAAAGTGTATGAGTACAGTAAATGTATATCACTTGCTCGAAGAACCAAGCAAGCTCTATCTAGGACCATAGTCATAGTCATTGAATTTATCTAAATTGAGTAGCCAATCAGTGCCATCTTGAACTCGAGGGTCAGTACCTCGAGAGCGGGTTCTAGGGAACCCGCTGTGGAGATGTCTAGTCCCAGGTGGTACACTACTGGCTCCTCGCGCCCCTGCTAGTGTACTGGTTCAATCATGAAAAGCCCTGGATCTCGTGATGCGCACCGAGGCGCCGTACTCGGCCAGCCATCCGGTCCCGTGGTGGTGTCCAGAGCGGCTTACAAAGAGTAGCATCATCGAGACGCAGGCCGGAAACTACAGACGGGGAGTTATTTTAGACCGACGTGTATCGTGGCCTGTCTTGCCCATGCGGCGAGACAGACGTGCTACCAGCCGAGGGATGCATTGTCAAAATCCTGGACCTTTTCAAGCTCCAGTTAACCTAGTTTACTAGAGCTATACGTGAATCCATAAGTGGCCGGTATTACACAATCTGGGACAAAGGGTCCATAACCAGTGTCGCTCCACGACAGGCCAAGAATCTCAGCGAGCTGCTTCGCAACCTCGGTGTCGCGATTAGGCGTGTTCCCCATTAAGGCTTGGGCAATATACATGGGATGATAGCATGAGCACGTCAAGAGAGTCGCAATGGTCTGGGATTCAGGAATTTAGCAGTGGGCGGTTTAATGGTTCAGGGGCTTATGTACTCACGTTGCCAGTATGGCCTGACGCGATACTCAAGGGCCACAGCGCCGGGTTCACGGGCATGGCAGAGGCCAATGCCACGCCGACAGCGTCTGCCGCGACTTTTTCGAACTTGGACATCCCGTCTCGCATTCTCTCAAGGTCACAGCCTTCATCGCGCACCATCCTGTTCAGAAACCCCACGAACCAGGATAGCAACGACAAGTCACCCTGTGCCTCGGCATGTGTTGGCTCCTTGCATATGACGGCTAAGAGGGCAATGCTAGCGGCTAGGGGGTAGCACAAGGCTCTCCTGGGGACCAAGGCTAATAAGCGAGAATGATCAGAACGGCAGGAGTGTAGTACTTACCAGAGCTCTGTAAATGACTGAGTGGGGAATCGTGACATGGAGCGTATAGCGGCTCTGGCGACTGCCCTCGAGACGCTTTTATGTCGACTTGTCCGTTGGTTGATGGAATCAATGTCACGAGGTAATTCAACTGGCAGCATTTCCGCAGTGATGTCCCGCACAGAAACCCAACTCACCAAGGACAGGCTGTTGTAGTAGACCAAGTGTAACATGGCGACGGATACGTCCATGGGCGACTCGTTGCTACTGGCACTTTCAAGTTGGTCAGAAAACCAGCGTGGACGAAACTCTAGTGGGACTCGAAGGCACCATGCCTCAAGCTCTGACTCGAGGGCAAAGAGGTCTGCGAGTTTGGGGGTGTTGAGCTGGACCACTGTTCCAATCCGTTGCTGGATTCCGGCGAGCTCTGCCCTGAGTCTGAAGACCATATTACGCCGACCCAACTCTATTGGCAGATCTGGCGTGACACCTTGTTCGGCGTGATGATGCACGGGTGGCAGTCCGGTGTTTACTGTCATCTCCATGTCGAGAACGAAGGTTGTCCAGAAAAGCCGGCTCCGATTTTCTCCTTCATCTGGCGACGGGATGCGGTACGCTGCGGTCATGATGACATGGAGGCCAGCCGATTGCTGTATGTGGACGGCCATGGATAACAGTCGCGACGTTGTTCGTGTGTCTGCTGACTGCCGCATAAACAAGGCCATGGCCATGACGGCTTGTGCTGCTCCGAGGTCATCTCCGTGAATGATGAGCTCTGGTAAGACGGCGTAGGCGTTTCGAAAGAAACACCACGAATACACGGCGACCTCGCGAAAAGAGCTGTTGAGCGTCTTGAAGTGTACGGCGCTGGCGATGATGGCGTTCATCACGCCCTGCCACCCAGCGTCGGGCTTGTTGACTGCATTTGGGTCCTTGATTTGGTCGACGAACCAGGGTGTGTGGAGGAACGGAAGCTCTGCGCACACTTCGTCGAGACACTGCTCCGCCAGCCGCACCTCGGACGCTTCAGCGGTCAAGGGCGAAAGGGCTGTCCTCTGGAGTCTTTTAGTGCAGTCTTCTCCCTGCCAGACGGTGAAACGCTGGGATATCTGGCGGTAGAAGGGTAACGCCACACCACTGAGGACCGATAAAGGCCCAGCGTCGATATGGTCGATAAGCGGCGGACTAGCGTGGGCAACTAACTGCGGCTCCTCCGGGGATCTCGGAACTATATCATCGGATGACGAATCCTTTGTCGACTCCTGTCGAAACTTAGACTCCACCTTGGCCAAGCGCGCCTCGAGCGCCTCAATTCGCTGTTTGCTGCGCAAGGTTAATTAATTCTCAAATTTCCAAATTCTTGAAGACCGGCATTAGATATCTTAGTACCTTTTTCCTGGCCCGCGGATTTTCTGGGTGGCAGGGTAGGCACAAACATGGCCCCGATCGGAACAGGCGGAACAGGTGGGCGACTGCCCGTCGCACCGCATTTTTCCAGCCCGACATCGCGTGCATGCCTGAGAGATACTGTCAGAAAAGCGAGCTCCAATCCTAAACTATTAGTAATGAGACACTAACAATACTTACCTTAGAGACGCGCTGCCCAAGTGTTCTTTTTGATAGTGGGCCCGGGGAATTGTTTGCCATTTCGGCCCCGGAAGGCCCGGCCGGGGATTGACGGCGAGACATGGTGAGTTGAGTTTGTAATTATGGTGGAGTAAAAGTCCGAGCTGAACAGATGTGTGAAACTTGAGATGCGTGCTGTTTAAGACCGGAAGCAGAACGACGAATCTGCCGGTGGCAGTGCTGGCTGACTGGTTTGACGGATCCAAATCGCTTCCGGTGGAAAAAGTAAGCGGGTCGTCATGACGGAATTTAACATATAATTAGCTGAGAAATGGCCAAGCGGGGTCGCAGTAGCCTGCCACTCCTGCCCAATGCTGTTAATAAGCAGCCAAGACAGACCGGCCCGGAACCAATCTGAATCCGGACAGGATTGTCTCGCTCCTTCGAATCTTTCGAAGCAATCAGCTGGATAAGCCATGACGTGTAAGTGAAGAAGAATATAGCATTACCACCGACAAAAGCAACCATAAAAACAACCATGAATTCCTCGACTCTTTTTTTCTTTGCAGCAGAGAGACAGAGACAGTCACATCGAGCCCTCAAGACCAAATAATACCAGGGTCAAATCCAAAGCCAACCAAACAACCAACTCAGATCATGGCAATCGTCGCAGTCGCAGGAGGTACCGGTAATGTGGGCCGCGCCGTTGTTGATGCAATTGTGGCTACCGGCAAGCATCAAGTCAAGGTCCTTGCTCGAAAGGTATTAATTACTGAGATTCTGTCCCAAGGCCTACGCGTTAATTATCATAATTACGCTAACTATCTGACAATTAGTCCAATCCCGATCTTGAGGCAGAAATCGGCGTGCCCATTATCCCCGTCGACTATTCCGACGTCGATGCCCTCGTCAAAGTCCTCGAAGACAACAACATCGACACCGTGGTATCGGGAATCGCCATGCACAGCGCCGACGGAACTAGGCCAAACGAGGTCGAACTGATCCGAGCTGCCGATCTATCCAAAACCACCAAGCGACTGGTCTCGAGCGGGTGGGGCGTGCCTGTGGAGGACGAGTAAGTAATTGGCTTTTTTTCCCCTATGTCGATATAGTCGATGACTTACACAAGCTGTTTCGCAGACGCATCGGCACGATCACGTCGACACTGCACAAGATCAATGCCAAGAAAGAGTTGCAGAAGACCAAGAATCTCGAGCATACCGTCTTCCACGTCGGTTACTTGATGGACTACTGGGGCTTCCCCGGTGTCAAGTCCTACATGGCCCGGATGCCGCTGGTGTTCTGGCTGGACATGGTCAACAACGCGGCCGCCATCCCCGGATCCGGCAACACGCCTGCCATTTTCACCCACACCTCCGATATCGGCAAGTTTGTTGCTGCCAGCCTGGACCTCCCCAAATGGAAACCCGATACATTCGTCTACGGCGACAGAGTGACGTGGAATGAGTTTCTTCACTTGGCCGAGCAGGCCAAAGGTAATAGATACCCGCTTGTTGCCAGCAAATTTCTCCATGCTTGCTGACACGACACAGGAACCAAGTTCAACGTCGCCTACGACAACGAGGAGAAGCTCAAGCTGGGCCAGACAACTGAACTTCCCGGTCAGGTGCCGCTGTACACGTTCTTTCCCAAGCCAGCCCTGCATGGCATGGCCGCCGCTTTCGGTCTGTGGTTCGAGGCCGGTGTCTTTGACATGAAACCCGCAAGCTTCTTGAACGATACTTTCCCGGAGCTCAAGCCGCTAGAGGTGAAGGAGATGCTGGACAAGTCGTGGAAGAAATGATTCTCAAGTAGACCGGATATATATTTTATCCATGACGTATATACCTATGTTATTTAATCAAATTGCCGCTATAATCAGACTAGTCATTTTTGCATTTCTCTCGACCAATACGTTCTTGTTGGAAAGGGTGGTGAGGGTGGGCGGCGGGCAAATACAATCACCAGTGCAGGAGTACACTCCCTCGTTGCAGCCCTGAACCAGATCGTGCGAAAAACGGCCAGGACACCAAGATCCCAAAATATTATGCCCCCTCCAAAATCTTCTTTCATGCCTGCCGACGTTTAACTGTCGGAATCCTCGAGATGTCGTCTTCGCTGTCACAGACCTGGCGAAAGACAACAAGACCGTCACGGACCACGAGAAGGACCCGCTCCTCACCTTCAAAGGCGTCATCGAAGATATCAGCTCCTCAACCAGGTTACTGAATATCATCTACCGCCACTAGGCACGCGTCTTGCCGAATGCTCCGTTATGGCTTCCTCAATTGTTCCAGCCTCCCTTTTGCACGCGGATACGATGGGATCTACAAACGAAAACGAAGGGCTGCGGATTGCCTGGTGGAAAACCCCGGCCATTGCCTATACTTAGCATCAGGGGTCGCAGAACGCAGAAAGTGCCACATTGGCGGACAGGGTGACGAATTCTTGTTGTCAGTTACCGGGTTCGAGCTCTGTGAAATTAGCACCAGCCCATCGTGTTATTAGCTGCCAGACGCCGCAGCTGACGGAATCATTCCCGCCTCCCGGGCTCACTACGATGGCGAGGATATCATGTTTTCGGAGGAATACTTACAACAGCAGAATGAAAGACATATACTGGCGTACATTGTTTTGTGACAGGGATGAGAATAGTGGTCTGGCTCCCTCATGGATGCGCCGATGGCAGTATCGACACGGCCAAACGCTTGGAGGCTTCCCCCGAGCACGTGTTGACTGAGCCGTCACCTGCAATGAAGATGCTTCTCAGGAGATTGCAGGCTGCGACGTGGAACCGACGGATGATCAGGTGCGGACTAGAGTCGTTTGGGGCTTGCACCCGAGGGTGCGAGGGATGGAGATAACATTTGTGTTTTGCACGGATATGATTTGCCTATTGTATTGCTGAGACACGCAGTTGAATAATGGGAATTCGTAGGAGGGAAGCTTATGTTCACGGCATTATGGATAGAGAAGCGGTAGAGAGTTCTTACGGATGAGAAGAAGATTCAACTTGACAAGGATTACAGCTAGCTTCTCAGTGCTAAGAATATCCCTAGCTAAGCTCATAGTACGGCCTCGGAGTAGTGTCAAGCTCTAATGGCCTGACATCCCCCATCTCCACCGGCGGCGCCGATCCTGTGTATATATATTTGGCCGGCTCGCCTCCCGCGGACATGTACTCCGGCGTGCCCCTGCTATAAGTTGCAGCGTAATTTCTTGTCCCCCCGTCTCCCGATGACCCATCCTGGCCGCGGCCGGTAGAGGACACGGAGTCCTCTTTCCGCCGCCGCCGCAAGAACCAGTATACCAGACCCCCTGCTAGCAATGCAGCTAGTGGGATACCCAACCCGAGCCCGACTTTCAACCCAATGTTTGATTCCGACGCAGAGGTGTCTTTCAGTTCGCTGATGGGAATGGAGGTGGACGACGATGTTGAAGAGCTGCTAGCTGCCGTTGAGGTGGCTCTAGAGCTTGATGTAGAGCTTGATGTAGAGCTTGATGTAGAGCTTGATGTAGATGTCCGGGTTGTCGAAGAAGACGTTGATGTTGATGACGATTTCGAGGTGCTCGGCGTTTCCGTGAATCTTGCAGGTCCGGTCCCGTTAACAGGGGGATAGCTCGTCGTGGCTGCTGTCACACGACTGGAGACAATGTCGCCGCTTTCGTCGAGAAAGATGCCGCGACCGTTCGAGCAGCATTGTGGGTCGTTATTGCAGCAGAGGCTCCCGTTCTCGCATGGCGTCACGCGCGGGAACCTGCCATCTCCTTGCTCTGTCTCGTCTAATAATAAGTTCAAAATGTGAGTCGCCGTCCGTACAAAATAATTTTACTGGAATGTGCTTTCGAGTTGGCAGGGGGTTCGGAATCTTACTGTAAAGGCAGATCTCCCCACACATGCCATCCCATCCTTCCACAGCGCATGGCCCACGAATCCATAAATCTGGGGGATCGCCAACATTATGACAGAGCCTGTTCGATAGGCATGTCGCGGTAGCGCCGCAGCAAGCATTGGAGCCGGGGCATCGTGTGTTGTTGGTATACCCGCGGCCACTGATGCCAAAGCAGGTGATTTGGCCAGTCTGGGCGAAAGAAACCGCGAGGAGCTGGGCAACTCCGGCAAGTAAGACAGCCTTCCCAGCGAAGGACGGCAGAGGGCGGCCTGCCATCGGGCGTCTAGGACGTCGCTGAATGGATGACAAACTGAGCGTCAAGCCCCGCAGGACGAAACCCTGCACTGTGGCATGGAGTGAAAAGGAAAATGATGAAAGAAGTAGTCTAAGGTAGTCAAGGAGCGGCGAAAGTGTGCAAGCTTCCGGGAGCTCCCGTGCCCGACCACCCGCGGTAAATCATGATTGACGGGGGTCACAACCTTTTTGCACAGCACTGCTACTGTTGTGTAACAAAAGAGGGAGAGCAGCGCCGCAGCAAGACACCAAGAACGGCTCCACATAGAGGTGAGAAGGAGGGAGGATTTGCAGTTGATCCTTTGCCAAGTCCATCGGCGGATTGATTACCCAATGAAATGTCGCACTTGAAAGCGCACTGAAACCGCGTCGGAAATCTTGGTCCTCTTGGCGTTGGCGCGGTCCTATGAGAGCAAGCTGATCCTGGTTTGCCGCTGCTCGTATACCACAACGTGCATACCCCCAACTGTAGGGTTAATTAAGGCGGTGGGCTGAAAACCGACAAGGCTCTGACCCATTCCAAGCCGCGGGATTGCCGCGGGCCAAAGACCCGCTGACCCGCTAACTTGTGTCTGAGGCGTTGGGCGTCTAGGCGCTAACGTAGCAGCGGCCCCCAAACCCAAGGATAATTAAACGGCGACGTATCCGTATTATCTTTGGAAAACGCAAGACTCGTCGCGTTCCATGACGCCCTTTAAAGTACATCTTACCTAAGCACACAACAACCTCCAGTGAAAGTAGCACCCCCAACTTAAGGGGTGGGGGAGTGCGTAAAAGTTACTATCACACCATAAAGGTGAAAAAGAACGGCGAGAAGTAAAGAGCAATACGAGCTACTACTACCTATTAAGATGAACAACTAAATCCATGGACATTTATAGACGTGTGAATGCAGGAAAAATTTATGAATTACAAGGGAAGGTAATTAACAAGTATTATTATACAACCAGCATCTAGATCCTCTCTATAGACATTTACCCGACCATTTGATATTTTCACTACGCGAGCGGACTTGACGATTTCTGCTACGCACAATCCTACTTTTTTTTTTAAGTCTATGTCTATCCCCCCTTCCTTCAAGAAAAGAAGGTAAAGAGGGCCTATTTATCCTTTGAATAGAAGACCGGTATTAGGCAATAATGTAGGCATCAAGGCCTCTATAGGGGCCGATCAGCGTTGGTGGCCTAGTTGGTGGCAAAAGCATCAAGGCCTCTATAGGGGGCCGATCAGCGTTGGTGGCCTAGTTGGTGGCAAAAGCATCAAGGCCTCTATAGGGGGCCGATCAGCGTTGGTGGCGAGGGCATTATTACGTAACAATTTCCAGGTATCACGGTCAAGTTGTGTTGACGTGGGTTTCCTGACGTGGGTGGCATGGGGCAGCTTTGGCGCTATTCCGCCGTTGACGTTGTGCCCAAGTACTAGGCTGATAAACATCCAGGCATTAGAGTATGTGTACAGTAATCATTGGGTAGATACATGTAAGATACCCAGCAAGGCAATGTTTGGACCTATGACTCAATGCACCACAACTGTTGAAGCCATGCGCTCTCCGATGAAACCCCCTACCATTGTACCAACCCCGATTCGAGTGTAAGCCCCACCCCCTGCCGTGGTGATGATCAGCAGATAGTGCGTCCTCTCCTTGACGGGCGTTTGCCGGTGACTGGGTACCCTCTTCGTCCCAACGACAACGCATCTCCAGTCCTCCCACCTCCCCTCAATAGCCACGCTCTCGCCCGCATCGAGAACGACCTCGAAATCGCCCTGGCCAGGATCGAGGAGTGGTCGAAGTGGTTGCTTTACGAACGGGTAGGCGACAGCACGCAGCCCGTTCGCCGCCGCCTCTTCCCCTCTTCTCTCCCCCCCACGGTCTCTCCAGGGGCTGTGGATCTGGTCCTCGCGCCAGTCGACCTCGCCGAGCGGCAGAGCCAGAAAGTCAATTGCGCCGTCGTATGCGGCCCATGACCAGCTGGGCGGCCGAGCCCGGCCATTGGGCGCGGCGGCGTCCTGGTCGGGAGGAATGCGCCGCAGGGCCGCGACCCCCTCCCCGCGCCGCCACAGCAGCGTGCGCGGCAGCAGGCTGCGGCCGTCGTCGAAGATGCCAAACCCGCCGCGAGCGTTGAGATCGGTGAGCATGCGCCGCTCGAGCCCCGCGATTGCCACGGCGCGGTCGGTGATGCGGCTGAAGTCCAGGCGCGAGTACCGCTTGTAGATGTCCTCGTAGAAGCGGATCTTCTCGCCGCGGTCGGTCAGGTTGCTGGAGAGTTTGGAGGGAAAGTGTGGGTCGCCCAAGAAGGAGGCGAGTTTGCTGAAACGCCATCCGTTAGTGTCTAATTAATGCTGAGCCAAGGGAAAGGCAGTAGCAGGTAAGTACCCAGGGAAGCGAAAAGAACGGACGACTCACTCGTTCACCATGCTCAGAGTCTCGCACCGCACTCCCTCGCCGCATTCCCAGTACGCCTGCCAATCCGTAAAGTAGATGCTCCGCCGCGCGAGCGCCCTCTCCTGCAGCACCCACCCTCTCCTGCTAAGCGGGCTATTGAGCACATGCTCGCCGAAATTGTCAATAAACTGACACACAAACAACCTCCCCGTGCCTCCTTGCCCGGCGGCGGCCGCCCCCGCGTTCTTGACGGGAAGCTCCAGGAACTGCCGCTGCTTCCTCGGGCCCAGAAACCCATCCGTCTGGCCCCTGGCACGGCTGGCGGCAATGACGCAGTACGCCGAGCTGAACACGTCCTCCATGCGCTTCGACTCGACGCCAAAGTCTCCGTCCGGGCCCTGGACGATGCAGATGGAGTCGATCCACAGGTGGCGCAGGCCGAGCTCGCGCGTCGTGGCGATGGCGTCGCGGAACGTGGCCGGGAAGTCGCTGCGCTCGACGGGGATGCGCTGCTTGTGCTGGTCCAGCGTCGACGAGAAGGTGCAGAAGTGAGGCTCGGGACCCCACGGGTGCGAGAGCGCGGCGTACTTGTACGGGGCGGATGCCGGGGAGGAGGCTTGGGTGTCCAAGAGCCGCGCGAGCGGCTTGGCGATGGTGCCCACGTCGATGAGGCGGGTTGGCGGGCGGGCGGGGGGCGGGCTGGCTCCTCTCGACGGGGCGGCATTTCGGGTGGTTTTTGTCGCATTCTGAAAGCCAGCGTCGGAGCGTGCTGAAGTGCTGTGGGCTAGCGGCCTCGGCGATCCGGGGCAGGCCGATTTGGATGGCGTTGGCGTGGGGGCTGGCGAGATCTGGACAAGTCAGCGCTTAGTGGTTGCCGGCAAGGATGCCGCGTGGACGTGCTTTACCTGGGCTCCGGCAGATGGAGAGGACGGGAAGAAGGCTCTCGTTGAGTTTCAGAGTCGACTGGTCGCGGTCGAAGCGGATGCTTTGCACGGGTTCCCCGTTGGGGCTGTGACAAGCCTCCCACCGCATTTTGCAAAAGTCACACGAGCTCCGGCCGGACTCGAGAGCTGGTAAGGTATCGATGATATTGAAGAAGGGCTTGCCGACATCGAACCGCTGGCATCGGTCACACAGCCGCGCTGCTGGGGCGGACATCGGAAACAGATCGTTATTTTCCAGCGGTTCAAGAAGCTCAGTCGCAAACTTGTTGTCGAGTGGGAACTCGACCTTGTAGACCTGGATGAAACATTGAACATCTGAAACTTCATTCCCTTTGAGGTCGTCATACCTGTATCTGAATTGTCGTGTTAGATTCTGCGGAAGCGGCCGTCGGGCGATCCTTCCCTGCGGCCAACCCGGTCTTCTGATAAGGGGCCGATTTGGCGAATCAAAGCCGCAAATTCCATCGTCCTTCCTCAGCCCCTGCCACTCTCAATGCCGCGTGACCCGTCCTGTGTCTCAAAGTAGCCTGCACATTCTTTCCTGCAAATGAATACAGGTTTGGTGCAGCGCTAGAATATCATTTTTGGTTCGCTGACAGTGCGGTACATACGAGGCTCTCGTGGGGCAAGAAATGGGTCACCTTCTCTAGCGCAAGGACTAAAATGCCACATGCATCCCTAAAAGGGATTACCTAGATAATAGATTGGAATCGCTACCTGCCTCAATGGTTAACAAGTCAATCTTTTATACGGGGACTTCTATAGAGCTTGAACGGATCCTTTGGTGAAGGACGGTACCTGAACACTGTGAAGAGTGACTCCCCCGCCCCTTTATTAAGCCTGAGCCTCCGTATTGTAATCATGGTGCCCCCACAGCGTGTCTCGTAAGATGGTGCGCCTCCAGTGTGGTTCAGGCTTTCTCACCTACCCGCCGCGCGGTGGCCATGCATGGTACCCCCCGACATAGCCCCAGACAAAGAACGCTTCGCTAGGAGGCGCCCGGCGCTTACCAACACATAGCGCCTAAGAGCCTCGACAAGCCGAACTCACCCTCTCACATATTCCTCGTCAATACTCAGGTTAAGCGCGCAGCCCGAGCATCGTGCATAATATTCACCAGTTCCCTACCTGCCTTTCTTAAATCGTCATGAAACAGCACAGCTTTATCTTCACTCCCCACAGAGTCTAACCCAAGGGTAAGCAATGGCTTCATCGGCAGACGATACAAGCAACTCACCCATGGGTTTGCCGCCAAATCACCCAGGGCGAAGCGAGATGCTGCGCCCTGAGACCACCAGAGTGCACCTCATAATAGCCACCAACACAACACACACTACGCCAAACAGCGAGCAATACGGGGACTTGGGTCAAACTGAATTCGCAGCGACCCCGTTTTCCGACAACAGCTGGCAGTCAACTCCCCATAGCAGACTTACGAAAGACAGCGGAAGCCTAGGCCTGCCCAGCGCGAGCCGCGGAAGCTCGCCCGACCCGGCGACAGAGCCTGACAACAAATCAGAACGTACGACATCCTGCAGTAGCTATGGGTCGCTCTTAAGTAGAGAAGACGACCAACAGTTGCCGGGAATCTTCGTTTTAGGAGCGACGGGGCCGGAATATGGGGAGATTGGGCAATCCGACGACGAATTGACCGGGGAGGGGTTAGACCTCACTCAGAGTCGCCCAAGCCGCCAGGCACTCGCATCAGATGTCAACCAAGCAGCCCGAGCAACGTTCAGCAGAGAAGATAGCCCTCTCCCGAATCTTGTTTACAGACCAGTTTTTCCACCTTTGTCAGAACAGCAGAGCGAAATCACGGATTTTGGCGCAGTGTTGCACTATAAACACCGACAGTCGAGGCAACGCAGAGACAGTCGATCAAAACCAAGCGGCCACCATACCTTGCAGGATCGGCTCTGGGAAGCCCTCGCGCCGAACGAAGACAAGAGCAAAAAAGGGTTCTTTCCCGCCAACTTGCTTCCGCTTCTACTCACGGAGCAGTCTGTGTCCGAGGAGCTCAATAAACACTTCGGCGACAAGAGTACGAAATACGCGCGAAAGATCTGCTCTGAAAAACGGGTTAACAGCTTTGAAGAGGATGGGATGTCAAGCATGAAGCAAAGAATCAGAACCTATCGCAGAGTATTTGCCATCCTCATGCTAATCGACAAGACGCCAGCCATTCGCCAGTTCATCAGAGAGGGGGTCAACGACTCAGACTTGCCGCTGGTTAGGTCAGGAACCGGGAAAGGCATGCGAAGGTCCCGGGCCCTCGATAAAGAGCTGAAGTGCTTCCGGAGCGGATGGACGGGGATCCAAATCCGCAACTTTGTGGACTATCAGTGGACGACCCTAGCTCCATTCTTCTCGAAGGGCGAAAAACGTAAAGAGGTTCACCACTACCCGCTCCAAGACCGCGTGATACTGCCTTTTTCCCCAAACAAGAAACAGGACGAAGTAAACCAGGAACTGCTCGGTGGCGGCGGCCGCGTGTTCAAAACCAGCATCCACCCCGACCATCACAACTTTCACGCCTTCTTCGACTGCCCTCGCGCTGCATCCCCGTCAGACCATGGCCACGAGAGCCCCGAATGCACCTGCGTTTTCGCCATCAAATGCCTTCACTCGCAGAACAAGGAGAGCTTCAAGAAGGAAGTCGACATGCTCAAGAAATTCAGCAACAATGCCCACGCGAATCTCATCTCCCTGCTCGCCACCTACGAACAAAATGGAACCTTCTTCCTCATCTTCCCGTGCGCCGACGACGACCTGCAAACGTACTGGAAGAAGATGCCTCCCCCTCCCGCCGGGGACGCCGACGGCGTGCGCTGGGCGGCGGAGCAGTGCCTGGGGATTGCGAAAGGGGTGCTCAAGATCCACGAGGGCGATTCAGGCAACTCCCGACTACAGCCCCATGACCTGACGAGAATCGTGGGTAACCACGGCGACATCAAACCGGAGAACGTGCTCTGGTTCCGCGACAAGACAGAGGCGCGGGGCGGCGGCCGGCCCGGCGGTGGCGGCCGCGGGACGCTCAAGCTGTCCGACTTCGGCCTCGCCGACTCCAGCTCCCGTCGGACCGCATCCCGGCGGTGCCACAGCAACGTCGCCGTGACCTGCAACTACCGCGCTCCCGAGTGCGACTTGCCCCACCAGGGCGGAAAGGGACGGCAGTACGACATGTGGACGCTGGGGTGCCTGTATCTCGAGTTCGTCACCTGGCTGGTTGGAGGCACCGCGCTGCTCGACGAGTTCATGCGTAAACGGCTGTCCGTGGACATGGCATGGTACGAGATTGAGACGGACACGTTCTTCCAGCTGGATAAGGACCCCGAAACGGAGAAACTCTACGCTCTCGTCAAGCCATCGGTTACAGAGGTGAGTCTCCGGATGCCGAGATGAAGCTGCCTGATCAAGAGTACTCATTTGCGCGATATGCAGTTCATCCAGAGACTCCGCTCCGACAAGAGGTGTACGCCATTCATTCTCGACTTTCTGGACCTGATCGAAACGGGGCTGTTGGTGGTCAAGAATCCCGAGCCTTTCGTCAAGGGAAGGCTCAGCATCAACGAAGCGCATGCCAGGCTCACCAAGATGGTGCAAAAATGTAACGCCGAGCGGGAGTACACTTGCAAATCATTGTACTATATGTCTGCGAGTCAGGGGGGTGAGTAGGAAGCCCTTGCGGGAGTGAAATTGAGCCGAAAGCACCCACAAAGCCCGCAAGACGCTGGGATAATTAGGGCGTGGGGAACAAGATTTGGCATGGATCCCCCGAGCATACCGTATCCAACTTATTGAATATAGAATCAACTAATATAAGCTAGAGGTCTAGAAAAGAAAAGCCTACGCCAAGGCGATTGTCCCAATCACGATAGAAAAAAGTAAATATGGCTTCACTATGTTGTTGAACGCCTTTCTTCGAATTGGACATGGCGCGTTTATGAGGTTGAGAGTAGACGCCTTGTAATTGAAGGCCTATGGCCTGCATTAGTCAATCCTGTATTGTACCCGCAAGTGGATACGGTATCATTCCCGGCCAACTGCTTGTGCGCGACACACACTTACCCCCGGGCGGTGGGCGTGAAGGTTGTCGGGGTAACGGTGCCCCTGACCGTGTCAAACTCGACCTGCACACCCGGCGCGATCTTGGGCGTGCTGTCATTGTGCGAGAATTGCAAGAAGTCTAGAACAAGAGAGGGGGTCAAGTTAGTAGATGACCCGTGATTAGAGATGAACGAAACTGGGAAACTCACGAGCTCCCCCCTGCGCACCGACAGTGCACTTGGACCCGGCGTCGCCGTCGACGGCATTGTACTTGAAGGTGGCGACGCCGCGGCGGGCCTCGTAGAGGGTCACGCTGAAGTGGTAGTAGTCCTGTGTGGCACCGTACTGCGTGACGAGCCACTCGACAGTCAGGGTCCGGGCGGGGGCCTCGCCCGACACCTGGTAGAAGACGCCGTGCTTGCTGCCCTTGCAGATCAGCAGGTCGGCCCACAGCGGGAACAGCGCGTGCTTGGAGAAGTCGGCGGCGGCGTTGAACGGCAGGCGCCGCGCGTCCTTGTACTTTTGCGCCAGGTCGTGCGTGTAGTACTTGCTCTCCGGGCTGACCCCTTCGATGCTGATGATGCCGTTGTCGCTGATCCAGATCGTCCGGGTCGTCGTGCTCTCGAAGAGCGACACGTCGAACGGCAGGCTGACGCGCTTGTACACGTCGTCGACGTTGTCCGGCGCCGACGCCGGGTCGCCCATGACGATGATGGGCCTGGTGAGCATCTGCAAGAAAGGGCCTGTTTAGTATCGCGAGGGCCGCTTCGGAGACGCCAGGTGTTTTCCGAGACTCACCAGTGCCGGAGCGGGCTTGGGCTGAGGTTGTCCTCGCCGAGCCGCCGCCTCCTGTTCGGCCCTGATTCTGGCTGCTCTCTCGGCCTCCTCCTTTTCCTTGCGCTCCTCTTCTTCCTTGGCCCTGCGCTCCTCGTCCGCCTTGATCAAGGCTCTGGTCTTCTCCTCAAGCTCGCGCCTCTCCGCCGCGGCCGCACTCGCCTTGGGGATGCCGCTAAACGCGGGCGCCTTGGCGCAGACGTCCCACTCGCCAATGGTGCGGCGCGGGTGGAAGTAGACCTTGGTCTTCCAGTCGCCCTCCAGCAGGATGGCGGCGACGGCCGACAGCGGCGGACTGTCGATGCCGCCGGGGGCCAGAGACTTGGATACCGGGCCCAGCACAGGTGCCACCGACTCGGCGTGGGGCTTCCAGCCATTCAGGTGGCGCGAGTACGATATTTCGTACAGGGCGTCGTTGTCGTCGGTGGTGTAGATGCGGATCTCGAAGAACCTGGTGCCGTAGTTCCACGCCACTGCCGAGATCATGGCCGAGGGGGGGATCTGGTAGCTCAGGGTCTCTTCGACTGTGGTCGTGGTTTATTAGTGACTTGAGGAAAATGGCATGGCTCGGAAAAGGTCACTTACTGGCCCGCCATTGGGTGTGCCCGTCTCCGTAGATGCCAGCCAGTTTATTCTCGGGTGTGACGTAGAAGAGCCTATGCTCCATCCAGCCGCCCACCAACGCGGCCAGGGGCGTGCCGGCCTTGGCTTTGCCCACGCCGACGATGATCTTCTCCCCGGCGTTCCACTTCGTGTTCCCCGGGACATATTCAAGGACCTTGATCGACTCGTCAGAGGCCTGGTAAAAAACTTCGAGGGCCCCGCTGTCCACCTTGAAGGCGCTAAGCTTCGAGCCTGGCAGCGGAGTGGTCTTGGGGAAGGGGACCAGGTCGGCGGCGGCGGCGACTTCTTCTAGAGCATCGTCGGTGCCATTCGCAAGGGGGGTCAATTTCCACCCGGGCGTGGGAAGAACGAGGTTGGCGGGCTCGGGAAGAGTCGAGTCGAAGTCATCCTTGATCCCCGAAGGGCCGAACGAGGTGTGGTTGGTCCGCTGTGTGAGGCATCGAGAGGTGGTCAGCAAACATGACTCGCGCGCACCCCGTAGTCCCTGTGTTAAACCTACCTCGCGAATGTTTCCCAGCTTGTCGATGTAGTACACTCGCGTCTGTGAGGAAAGTAATGTTAGCAGGAGAATGTATCCTTGATGGAGGAAGCGACTACAACTGACCTCCCAAACGTCTGGGGCGCCTTCCTCGTTCTCCAACCACCACCCAACAGCGGCAACCGGAGACCCTGGCGCGGCGTCGTCGGCAACCAGGTCATCATTAGGTGGGTGCCAGCCCTTTTCGGTGCTGTACCGAGTCTCGCGGATCAGCCACGAATCTCGGTTGTAGGGATACCCGGACCGCTCGGTATGGTAGACGCGGATGAACTTGCTGGCAGCTTGAGCGGCCTGGGGCGCGTCCACGTGCTCGCAAGGGCATTGCTTGATATCAGGGGGGCTACGCGGATGCACGAAGGTGACCGCCGCCAGGTTGAACTTGGTGTACGCGGCTGTGGGAGCTTGGGTCTTATTCTCAGCCATGTTGGATGGTGGGAAACAAAGCTATTGTTGTCTTGTGGGCAGGGATGGTGATGGTTGTAGATATGTCTGTCAAAGTGACTGATGGATACCAAAGCAGTATTGTGACAGGAGAGAAGCGTGAGAGGAGATGAAAACTCGATGGATTGCTGGGGAACCCGAGTTTCGAAGCTCTGAGATGGCGAATACTATTAGAGAGAAGAGAATTCGGGGGTGGGAGGGCTTATTATCTTCCGTTCACTCAAGGAGTGAGTCCTGCACCTAGATCTATCGTGAAAGTGAAGTGGATTGCCGATCACTATGCACCCACGAAAATGAAAACAATTCAGTGGGGAGTGTATTATCGTCAGCCTCATTATCCTCGATGTAAACCACGTGGGTCATCCTGGGCCACAAAATGGCAAGCCCACCGAGTTCCGCCTCGGACGAAGAAACAGTGCACCCCTAATTCACTTTCCACTGTGTACTTTGGCAGATTCTCCTCAGCTGGACGTGGGCGAAACCTGCAGATGCCACACCACTTTAGAGACCTAGAAGCGTCTGCCCCTCAATTACTTCTATCAGCTTCCTTGAGGTCGTAACGTGGACGAATTACCGCTGCATCAAGGCAATGGAGTTTTCAGCTAGCCACGGACGATGAGCACATACTGATGCAGGTTGGGTTGCACTGAGGAGCAGTGAGGAGCAACGGAAGACCCTGCCTGTTCGGGCATTGGTCCTCCAATCATGTACAATTTCGGGTGCGGCCCGCAAGGGTAAAAACTTTTCCCGAGATTCTTTCCGCCAATACCATCCACCCTCAAGCCCAACCGATGTTCTAGCTGCGTCGCAAGGACAGAGGCATTTTCGGTCTCGATAATGGAAGCAGCCAGTAATAGGTTGATGAGAGCGGACCGCTGCAGCCGCGCACCATGTCTGCCCATTTCTGCTGCCTGACAAGGCTGTGATTGTTGTGCCAAGCGACAGAGGCGGGGTTTGTTTCTGTATGACCGCATGGGACAATGCAGCCGGAGAGCCAGGTCAAAGCAAACTCTGGGTGTCTAAAGACTGATGACGTGATGTGCCAAACTATTCCCGAATAAAATAATGAAGAAAGTCTATTCGGACCGTCCAAAACGCCCGCTTAGGTATCTATAATACGTATAGAATTGGAACCAAATACAGTTTTGACAAGCAATACCAATAAATATTAAGGGGATATTAAGGGCCAAGGCACAGTTGCAACACGCACGACGCCAAGCAGCAGCAGACCTTCCGGAACATGAGACATTCTTAGGCGGTACGAACGAGATGGGGCTTAAGTCCGATCGTCATGAGCCAAGCCATATGTCGGCTTTGTTCAACCAGTCTAGGTACAATTCTATCACTAGACTGCGTCCCTCCAGCTTTACTTGTACCTCTGATAGGAACGGAGCACCTTCCAATTCTCGCGCTCCCTGAGCGCCTCGGGGTCATTGATTCCTTTGGTACTTGACAGGAGCTGTATGAGCTGCTCGTTGTAATAGAGCGCAGTGCCAATGTCGAATCTCTTGAAGGCCGCTTGGTAGAGGATTCGAAGCTGATCGGCGGTGAGCTGGCCCGGTTGCACCGGCTGGTCGGGCTGTTCAAGCCATCATCGTCAGCCGGGGGTTTGGAACAAGGGGCGGACTGAAGAAAAGAAAGGAAAATAGTATTACCCCGGTTTCAGGTGTTGTCGGGTTTTGCCTTTTGGGTCCCGTCCCTGAATGGTGCGGCGGTGCCATAGTATCAATGACTGCAAGTAACCGGCTGAGACAGGGGATGGAACACACCGTCTCTGTACGTTCTGAGAATTCGCCCGATTTCCCCAGCCAGGCTCAGGAATCTGGGGTCGTTCATGTTGTCGGCGAATGTCATGTCGTAGTGTTTGGCCGCAAAACTGCGCGTAGTCTCGTTGACATGGTTGATCCTAGTGTTAGCGGCCGAGACAAGCTAGTAAGAACCAGTACGGTGCTGAGATGGGGTTTTGTTGCGTTGATGCCCGACATACAAACATAGTGCTGCCGGATGTGCGGCGGCTTGGAAGGGATTCGGCAAAGGACACAATCTGCAGTCCGTCATTGGCGATGTTGGTAAACTCGCGCGCTAGCCTAGAAACTGTAGACGACCCCAGATTGAGGTCGGCGGCAATCTGAGCGTCCTAGGTCTTGGGAGCGAGCCCCGTCAAGGGGATTTCGACATCTTGCCAATCCCCAATGTGGGAACCATTGTGTGGAGTTGCGAGAAACACCACGCCGATGGCGGCTTGGTTGATGTTGCTAATAGCTAGTTCGCGGGACCTGCTCAGTGTCTATAGCCAATGTCAGCCCTTTCGGTCTCGCACAAGGGAGTATGGAGAGAGGCGCACGAACCGCCTTGACAATGAGTCCGCCATAACCATAAGCAACAAAGATAATGGGACGATCAGCCTACCTCAGGGTCAGCTTCTTGTTATTCTCTTGTCTTGTTGAGCCTAACTGCGCACGTACAGATTGTCCTTGACGTTGCGACCCAAGTTCGGAGAGGAGGTCGGATGCGTTCTCGTCAACTGTGTTGCCTCCGGCCGGGGCTGGGTTGCCCGCAACGGCCGCGTTGCCAATATACCCAAAGCTCAGGACCCGAAAGCTCTCCTGACGGACCTCCTAGGAGAGCGGTAGCAGATGCTTGGGCCAGACAACGTTCGACGTGGGCGATTCCCATGAGGCGGTGACGTCACCCGAAAGGTCGTGGACGAGGACAAGACTTGACGCGTATTACAGACGTAGTTGATCAGCAAGAGGATTCGTGCGGAGGATCGGTCGGGGTGGAAGAAGAAATTAGAAGACCAACTCAACAGTGACTGGGCTGTCCCCAGTGTAGACCAGGTTCTACAACAGCTCAAGGTTCGAGTCAGAAATGCCTTTGACCCAATAAGAAGGAGGAGTAATGGAAGAGCACGAACCATAACCATGATTTCGAAATTAATGGGCTGCCTGGGAGACAATTAGGTTGGAAAACGGGAGTGCTTTGAAGCAGCTCGTCATGAATCTTGGACAACGAGGCAATGCTATGTGTCAGGTAGGACAAGAAGAGGATCGACGGGCGTCCGGGGTAGCTCAAGACGCGGGGTTTAGTTTGGGTATCCACCAGTTACCTCTTTTCTCTTTGCAGGCGGGGTTGGAGTGGTTGAACTTTCATGCCTGACCATTGGGTTGGCAGTTGGGCGTGGGGGTGAGGCCCCATGCGCGTCAGCAGTTTTTCTCCTCCTTCTCACACTTCTCCTCCCGCCAATCACGATCGTGGGTGCTCGACACTGTAGAGGGCCTCGAGGTACACATCCGTCGTCTGCCCCCGCCGGATAAATCCGTGAGGCAAGATTTCGGTAACCATCTCGTCAACTTCATGAGCTTCATCGCTGCCCAACGGGTTGAATTTGAGTCAGTTCGTGTCATGTGTTCGTAATCAGTGTTGATTTTCGCCGTGTTCCATTTCACAGCCCGGACGCTTGGGAAACGCACACGAGAACAAGCCAATCAGGCGCTCTCTTCTAGATGCCCCCAATGCTTGAGCTCCCGAAGCATCCATGACACTATTGCCGTGCACTCGCCGTCCTCAAGTCATCCTCGGCACCATCGCATCGCAGCTGTCCTCCATCCTCGCTTCCCCCAACAGTCCGCACGGGGCCGCAATCGATCGGTCTCTAGCTGAAGGAGCCCTCAGCAAGTTTGGCGCCTGCTGCATCGACACTGCAGCGCGAGAGTATGCCCTTGTGCTCTCGCGAGAGGCCGGGCCATCCATCCTGTCCTCGCTCGCCACCATTCTTCTCCGCGACCAGGCGTCTCGGGCCGAGGAGAGAGGCCGGGCCGAGCAAGTGAGCCTGGAGCATGCCCGCGTCGTCGCCGAGAAGGTCGCCCAGGAGACGGCCTCGCGAGTCGCCGCAAGAATCGGCCAGCTGCTGGCGCCCAGCATCGAGCTCTTGACTCGCCAGGCTGCCGCCACCGGCAGCGCGAGACCCTGCCAGACAACACTAACTCGATGAAAAGCAAGACGGAGCCGCGCAAGGCGACCCAAGAAGCTACGGTCCGGGGCCTGTCTTGCCGGCCCTCGGCTCTGCACAGCCCTTCTCGCTCGTGCCCTTCACCGGCGCGGAGCACAAGCAGCTCTCGAGCCTCGCGGCCGTCAACGAGGCGCTGGGCAGGATGGTCTACCAGCGCGGGTCCCCGGCACTAGGCTCGCTGGAGATGCGAATTCTAGCCCCGCTCGAAGAAATAGCTAGGCAGAAGAAGCCGTGGTCGTGGTGATTACCGACGGCGATGTGAGTTCGCGTCAGATCCAGATTAAATTCCCCTTCCCCACTTCCTCATTGTTTTCTCTCTCCTCCAGCCCCCTGTGACAAAACGAATCGTTATCTGTAGACCGGCGACGTGACCGACTTTGGCAAAGCCCTCGCCAGGTTCAAGACGGTCGTGCGCCAGCACTACCCAGGCCCGGCCGTGCTGTTCCTCGTCTGCCGTGTGGGCAACGACGCCACCGCGGCCGAGTCCCTCAAGTCGCCAAACCGCAACACTGGCATCAACGACATGGTGCTTTACTCGGAGGACCAGCTCGACAGCAAGCTGGCCGACCTGAATAATAATGTTGACCACTACACGGGTTGGGTACGTGTCTTCATGATTACTTGCCCTTTTTTGTTCTCTTTTTGTTTAGTTGAACATGACACTGATGTGCGACGTGAATCATCTTCCTCGCACGGTTAGGTTGTTGGCGAACTGCTCAAGGCCATGGAGCTGCAGCTTGCGCAACGTCGCTGATGCCACATCATCTGGCGGAGTGCGGGCTTACCAGAATTTTCCTATGCATTAAGTGCCTAGCATTCCTGACCAACACGTTAGTTATTGTCAACCAACACTTGAGCCTGAAATGACCGTCTGTAATTTGTAATTGAACCTTGAATTGGCGTGATGTGGAGCACATTGAAGACTATCTCAAACCCCTTAGATAGTTCACCGTTCCGAGCATTCCTTTCTAAAATCGAGGACTGTTGGCGTGCATAAAACGCAACGAGGTGGGACCTGTTGAGGCAAGTTAGCAAGGATTACCATCAGGTAGCATTCGTCTCATAAATAGAAGGCCAAGTCTACAGGCACTCGCTTGCTCCCGTTTGTTCCAGGCTCCAGCCCCGCTCAGCATTCATCCTCGCCACAATTAGTTTCCACAACTCTCAAGCGAAAAAAAGGGGAAAAAATAAAAATAGGAAACATCCACAGCAAGTGACACAACCAACTCCAACCCAATACTCTCGCGACGTCGCTGTGACCGCAATCCGCGACTTTTACGTGTTCCTCACCTGCCTCCCACGGACACGCCCGTCCGACATCAGAGACGCGCCCGTGGCAGGCTGGCCCGCGCTCGGCAACCTCGGCAAGACCGCCGCCGTCAACGACCTCATCCGCCACCTGCCGTACATCGCATCCAGCGGGGAAGGGAACGACAAGATCGCGCCCGAGACATCCGTCATTCGGTACAATGGCTCCGCCACGCGCTGGAGTTTGGAGAGGGGGGCATCATTCAGGGTGCCGGTGAGGTATCTGCGCACGTGGTGGTGCTGACAGAGGGTGCACGTTATGGTAGTTGTTTGCTGCTGGATACGGAGGCTGGTGAGTGCGGTAAATCTTTTTGTTTTTGTTTTTGTTTTTTGACTTGGCGCCCCTTCAACCTGCTGGAAACTGAAAGAAAAACAAGGCACAATCACGGACTACATCTAGTTCGAGCGGCCCGAGCGGCCTACGCCGGAGATGGACAGCGCGGATTACTTGCGCGCGTACCTACTCGGTGAACCAGTTGCGGTTGTTGCAGATGCTTATGTCAATTAGTACGGTCGAGTGGACTATCACGTTTCCTGCAATGCGACAACAACAATATACTGGACGTTGGTCGCCTCGTGCCAGTCGGGACTGAGTGGTGGGTGGCTACGGCGCCACGGCTGCCCGGGGGCCATATCGCTAATTATCGATAGGGACGGTATTAAATATGCAGTAAAAGTACGGAGTAATGGGTTCCGATTTTGCTCGTCTTTGCGGTCCTGCAGTGCCGTTTGTCGCGTCTGGCAATGCAAGAGAAAAGAACCGTGTTTAGGTTCAAATGGCGGACTCCCACTTAGCTTATGCCGGACATACGTGTATCTTGGGGCGTCACAGACAAGGGGATGCGCGAAACGACGCGACGCGACCATGACGATCCCAGGACCCCAGCTCTGGCGCCAAACCAAAATCGCCACATCACGGGGCCGCTGTGACCAGTGGGAATTAGTGAGCACAACCCCCTAGTCTAGTGCTTACTGGTCCAGTAAGAATGGGCTAGCTCTGAGGAACTTGGCAGACACTGGAATTCTCAAGAGTCAAGGGGACCAAAGGGGTTGTCTACCTTATTTAGATTCCGAAACCAATACTCCGTGCAGTGCTCAAAAAGCAATTCCCAAGCGCCGAACATACATGAATAGAGAGGTTTAGTTACACCCTTGTGCACCGCTTCGGGATACCCAAAAGCCTTCTTACAGGCAGTGAGACAATCAAAGTGCTGAATAGAATAGCCACTAATTCCCCAACAAAACCCCTCCTACAGCCCCCAATCGCCCTCCACCTCCTTTCCACCCCGTGGAATGCGCAGTGCACTCGAGTTGTTCCCGACAACACGGCCAAGCCAGTCCTGCATTGACCCCTCTGCAGCCGGATAAGTCGGAAGAGGCGAGGCTATGTTAGTAATCGACATCATGTCGCCGCTGCTGCCGGAGTCGGAGGAAGCGTGTCTAGATTCCGAAGGTTCGTAATCGGCATCCATGGTGTAATTAGCTGCTGCCGCTGCTGTGACCAGGCGGCTGGCTCACCGCGGGTTGACTCGGCGCCGAGTCCGGCTGTGAGACATGAGCAGAAATGCCCCCCATCTCCTCGTCTTCGCCCTCGTCCTGTGCCTGTTCCTGCCCGTCGTTCTGATTTTCGTCATCGGTGTGGTGGTCAGTCTCTCTGATCGTGGCGTCGTTCGACAGAGTTGCCGTTTCTTCTTCCACCTTCTCCGCCCCTAGATATGCCAGATAATTCTCTCGGTCCTGCGGCTCTAGAGACAGCTCAAATTTCTCTCGCTCGTCAAGGGGCCAGGACGTGTCGACTGAGACGTCTGTGCTGCGAAACGCCGAAGAGCCAAAGAAGTAGCCGTCGGGAGGGTTACGGAGCACAACGGTCCACCAGTGTTTAATGTGCGGCTTCGTCGTGTAGCAGGCCATGACGCGCTCGTCGCGGTCCAGGAGAACCCCCGAGGTGCCGCCGTCGTGAGAGCGCATGCCGCTGTAGATATTGCTGCCAATGGTGTTGCAGAGCGAGTCGGGGCAGTGGAGGACGTACTCGAGACGCAGGGTGCCGTGGCCTTGTGATAAGCCGGTCCCCTCGTGCCACGACATCATGACGGGCAGTTCGACGGTGCCAATTCCGATCACTTCCTTCCTGCGGCCGCAGTGGATGAACGAGCTATATGGCCGGTACTCGACGAACCAGCCGCGGTCCTTGGCAACGTCGACATCAGAGAAGTTGGATATCACCCACTCCGGGCAAAGACGCCGGTCCCGGTGTGCCATTACCGGCGCTTCACTGCGAAATCCTTGCCGAGAACTGGTGTTGGAGACTGACCGTGCTGTCGAAAAATGAGGTCCCTTACAAAGTGCTAGCGCCCGCAGTGCACTGATTTAAATAGTCGAGAGTTGGAAAATAAGATGACACGGAAACATCAGACGCAAGTTCCGCGACTTCCCACTTGCAACACTCTTTACAATTTTATCCGTAGTATGCTTTGTTGGATTGTTTTGATGCCTGACGAATTGTAACCTAGTGGTCAGATTGAAAGGTCTCAAGAGCAACTACCTACCTCGAACAATGTGCAAGGAATTCTAGTTTGTCCGAAACTGTTCTCTGCATTCACGTGGATAATACTAGGCCCTCGTTGAAGTCGGGACCTTTGCCTCGCCTGTTCCCTGCTGCGACCAAGTTCCGCCGTCTGCCTGATCCGTACTGGCCTGCCTGAGCAATTTGTCTCTTTGCTACGAGTTACAAAGCAGCTCTGGAACAACACAGTTCTATCCCCTGTTCTTGGCGCGATCCTTGGCACCTCGGTTTGAGAGACCGTTCTAGTCGATGAAGCGCAACGCAAGGCAAAAAGTCTAGATTATAATTATACCTACTTCGGCGTGGTAGCTAGGCAGAGCACAACAGAATAGGGGCAGATCCCGATGGTAATACCACGAATTCTTTGTCCAGATTTGTGGTTGGGGGGCGTGCCTAAAAGTTGGGGTTGAGGTGTGCAGAGAGGCCACACTAAGCAACTCGAAATAATCGATGGATTTTCGGGAAACTAACCCCTTGGAGAAAGGGTGTCTAACCACCAATCCGAGTCCGTTCACTAATTACGCAAGTGGTCGGACCGCCCGAGTCGTGCGGGGTCGACGGGTGTGGGATGATGCATCATGTCATGTGCCTCAAGTCATGATTTCCGGTTTCCAGGTCCAGCTTCATCCCCAATGCACACCACTTACTTACCATCCACCATTACCAAACCAACTTCGCTTGAACAGCAAACTGCACAGACAATATGGCTCCTGTGAAACCCAAGCCGTTGACCGTGGTGCAGCACCTTGCCGGCTCCAACCAGGCTTGGCACGGCAAGGTGGCCCCGGGCACCCCCTTTCCCCCAGATAGCGGCCGGTACCGTCTCTATATTGGTCAGTATTTACCTCACATTGGACTGGGGAGCATGAGTTGACACGAGCAGGCCTCTTCTGCCCCTTTGCGCACCGCGTCAACATTGTGCGCCATCTGCTGGGGCTGCAGGCCGACATCCCCGTCACCGTGGTCAAGCCGTACCCCAAGGGCAACGACAAGGGCTGGCCCGGCTGGGCCTTTCCGTCTAGCGAGACCGAGTACCCCGGCGCCAACCCCGATCCGCTGTTCAACTCGAGCTACTTGCACGAGCTGTACTTCCGCGCCGATCCCGAGTACCAGGGCCGCTACTCGGTGCCCGTGCTGTGGGACACGCACACCAACACCATCGTGAACAACGAATCGGCCGAGCTAATGCGCGACCTGCCCGCGGCCGGCTTCGCCTCGGCGTCGACCGCCGTCGACCTGTACCCGGCCGCGCTGCGGGCCCAGATCGACACCATCACGCCGTGGATGCAGCGCGACCTCAACACGGGCGTCTACCGCGCCGGGTTCGCCCAGACCCAGGAGGACTACGACAAGGCGGTGCCGCACGTGTTCGCGGCGCTCAACGCGCTCGAGCGGCTGCGCGGGGCCTCGGCTGCCGCCGGGCCGTACCTGCTGGGCGCGACGCTGACGGAGCTCGACGTGCGCGCGTACGCGACCGTGGTGCGCTTCGACGTGGTGTACGTGCAGCACTTCAAGTGCAACCTCGGCACCATCCGCCACGACTACCCGCAGCTGCGCAACTGGCTGGCCTTTTTGTACGAGCGCGTCCCCGCCTTCCGCGACACGACCGACTTCCGCCACATCAAGGAGAACTACACAAAGTCGCACGCCGACATCAACCCGCGCGGCATCACCCCCATGGGCCCCTGGCCGGATGTTGAGGTCGACGGGTACGACGCGGACGCGACCAAGGTCCGCGTCGGCGGCGTCAAGATGCCGCTTGTGCTGGAGCTGGAGAAGGAGCTGGATCTGGGGTTGTAACTAGGACGGCGTAATGGGTGATAGAAGATTTGCTGGCAAGAGATTAAAAAACTGGTCATGGTCATATCAAGTAGGAAAAGAAAAGTTGCATATCCTGACACTGCACTGTTCGCAAATTCCCAAGGTGCTGTCAACCCTATTATCCAATGCCACACACGGCATGCTACGGTTATCGGCACGCAGTCCACACGTTGACAAACCCCGGACCCACCGATCAGCTTTTAGCCACATTGCACACCAATATGCACAGCCGTTGGGGATCCCACCCGGGAAGTTGGTTGCTGGGCGGCGGGGCGCAATATAAGCTGCCGCGTCTCTATAACACGTAGTATTAAAGCCTTTGCGGGCGGGAATAGGCGGTTATGTAAGAGCCTCCTTTCTCATTTGGTCTACTCAGAGCCGCAACAAAAAGGATAGACCTATTAGTTTCTAACCATTGTCACTTTGGCGCGTATTTAACAAGGGCAGGCGGCTTCCTGAGACTCTCAATAGGAAAAGACAATGAATGTGAAACATGCTGCTGGCTATCGGGCAGAAAAAACTGAGATTGGCCCTGCTTTCCGCGAGGAAGAGCGGCTCCGGCCCGCGCGCCCAGCATCGCCCAGGAACTAAACCCACTGCCCAGTACCTTGGCGCCGTTGCATCATCTTCCGAGCGCCCGAGAGTGTAAGCACACGGCGGATGGCCGTGTGAGAGAAAACACGCCCAGTCGGTTAATATAGACTCTAAGCTGGGCGCCGTCGAGTGACTAAGTATGACTCGATGGGTTGGGCGAGTAACCTGCAAGCTACCAACCCGCAACCCAAATGTCAAGACGGCTGAGCCGGAGCTATACGGAACAGGACGGGACGATTTGGCATGCCTATGGTAGCACAATACGCGAGACAAACCAAGGCCATCAAGGCCAGATATGACATTGTCCTTTCCAGCATGGCGTAAATGGCGAGTTGTGTTCTTCGTCGTGGGCTTTGCGGCCCCCTTTTCCCGAAAACACAACACGGCTACCTTGTCTAGTGTCCACCATGTCGAGACTAGTAAGGACAGCATTTGCGATCATCTCATGTCTGCTTGCTGCACAGTGCACTGCAGAACCGTCTGTGCCTCCCAACACCCTTCCCCACAACGATGCAGCAATACCTGCGTGGGAAGCCGGCGGGTGCCTGCCGGGGCCACTACAGCACGCGACGCACCCGCCGTGTCCGGCCACCTTCCACCTCGACAGCAACAGCGTACAGTCCGAGTCCGCCAGCGAGCCCTGGACGCACCGCCCGTACTGTCCAGACCCCGAGCCTGACTCGAAGCACAAGACGACCGCCTACTGCGTCTTCACCAACGCCACGTTCCGCCGAGGCCGCGGGCTGAGCGTAATCGCGCCTGCGCTGGGGCCAGACACAGGCACCGCGGCAACAGATTCGGGACTGGCGCGGGCCGTTGGGCAAGCTCTGGTTGCGATCGCTGCATCGTCCGCCACCACCGGCGCTAGTGACTATAGCGATGAGAACGACCAACCGCCCGTACCCTACGCAGTCCAGCCCATCCCGGGCAAAGGCCTCGGGCTCGTCGCCACGCGCCGCATCCGCCGCGGCAGCGTGCTGATGGTCGACGGCGCGGCCGTGCTCGCCGATGCGGCGTTCCCGGGCCGCGTGCGCCGCGCGACGGGTCAGGAGTTATTGGCTGCCGCAATAGACAGGCTGTCGAGCCCGGAAGACGTGCTAGGTCTTGCAAGAAGTAGGGACTATACTGGAGGTGCTAGTGCCGATGCGGTGGGAGAGGAAGTGGATGCGAGGGTGGCTGAGGACGTGGTCAAGACGAATTCGTTCAGTGTCGAGGTTGGCGGCGTGGCCGTCATGGCTTTGTTTCCGAGGATTGCGGTAAGATTTTCTTTCTTTCTTGCCTTTCTTCGTATTACACTTCCCCCCTCACTGTCCGTTGCATGATCTTGCACCTGCTAATTAAGCGCAGAGGATAAACCACGCCTGCAACCCAAGGTTCGTTCATTACTGTTTCAACACGCCGTCAACGGGCTAGTGGGTAGGACTGCAACCGCCACAACTTTTGCTTTGAGTCAATCGAGAAACGTTCGAGACTCATCAACCACACCCACGCTGCAGAACTATCACACTCACACTGCCAAGGTTGAAAGAAGCTGTGGTTTGCTAACTTACGCAATGTAGTGCACTCACCAACTTTAACGAATCCACCCTCGCCAACACCGTGACAGCGTTTCGCGACATTGACGTCGGCGAAGAGATTACCATCAGCTGTATGTGTGAGGTTTCTTTACCCCTGGCTTTCCCCTTTCCAGTGCCCACCAACTCTACGCACCCCGATCAAACCCCTAAACCCAGTCCCTCTAACGCCGCCACGCCACAGACTCCGACTTCGGCCTCACCTCTACCGAGAGACGGCGCATCCTGCTCCAGAAATGGGGCTTCCAGTGCAGCTGCGCCCTGTGCTCCGCCGACGCAGACACACTAGCCGCGTCAGACGCGCGGCGCGCCGAGATGCGCGCCACGGGGCAGCGCGTGCTGCAGCGCGTCGAGGCGGGCGACTTTGCCGGCGCCGTTGCGCTCAACGGCGCCCTCGTGGCCGCCGTTGCCGAGGAGAAGCTTGTGCCCCACCTCGGCGACCACTTCGACGTCATGGCCCGTCTTTGTCTGGCCGCTGGGGACGCCGAGGGCGCGGCGAAGTATGCCCGGAAGGCCATTGCGGAGATGAAGGGGTTTTACCAGGGTGCCGAGGCTGAGGGGCTCGCAGTCAGGGAGCTCGAGGCGTTGGTCGCGAGGTTGGAGCGGCCTTGATTAGGCTTTGTGGCTGGGATAATGGGGCTGGGAATAATTTGCCTTACCGGTGACCCGCATGCGATATACTACTGATGTTGAAATATAGAAAGTTGGATCTTCTCAAGATGCCACAAGTCTCGTCGTCATGCTTCTAGCTCGACAGCTCGCTGCCTGAGTTACCCGACCTCGAGAATCCGGTGCTGGCGCTTAGGATTCAGCCTCAATTCTCGTGAAACTCCTCGCCCCATACTCGCGCAGAAGTGCTACTATCTTTGGCACATCTTCTCTTCTCTTGAAGAGTCGGTCGCCCTCAAAAAGGCAGCCCATTGTTTGCACGATGTTAAGAGGACTGCGGTCCAGGATGTCGTTGAACAGAGCGAGGACGGTGCCCTCTCTCCACACTTCACCCATCTGGTCTCCGGTATGGTTTGGGTTCGCCCCAGCCTCGAGCAACAACCTGACTCCTTCCAAGTCCCACGCCCTAGCTGCAATTTGTAATGGACAGATTCTATACCCAGGGCCGTCAGGATCTGCTCCAAGCTGCAGCTGACGGGCCAAAATACAGAAGCCCTTGCAGTCGAAAGACTCGTAGTGACAGTGCCAACCAACCGAATGCAACAAAACTTTCGAAGGGTCGAAGTAACCAATTGCAAGCTCAAGGAACAACTTCAAAGCTTCTGGCCATCTGTAAATCAAGAGGGCGAAGAGCTCTACAATTGTTCCTTCAAATTCGTACCTATCCGTATCTTCTTCACTCAGCTGATGCCATATAACGAGGTTCACACTGCTTTGTAGCCAGCTTCCTGCGCGGATGCTTTGGATGTACTTCCGCCCGAGTTCAGAACTTTCATCTGTGAATAGCAAGTTGATGAGCGTCCGCACCGCATCATGTGTCGGTTTCTGACTCCATGACAAAGCCCAGAATTGCCGAAAGTCGTCGAGTAATTCGTCCGAAAATACTTGGGTGCTATCCTCGATACATGCTGCAGCATGTACGAGGTGTTCAAAATGCTGGTTCGTTGCATCGAACAATGCAAATGCCAGCTCGCACGAAGTGGTATCTGTGGAGAGTGTGTGGCCCCAATACCGCACAGCAACTATTGATGATACAATGCTATAAAGATTGAAGGATTCTTCCACGGCATCAGTGATCTTTTCATTCCCATAGAATATTTCTTCTGTGTCCCAGATGTCATGTGGTTCGGTGTGGAGCGCTTCCAGCATAACCATCTTTGCAAACTCGATCTTGACTGACTCTTTGTCGATAGCAAAGAAAGAAGCAGGCCCAATTCGTATTCTCGTCGAATCCAAGAATTCCAGGACCGTGTAATGTGCAAAAGATACAGCAGTCGTAGGTTGGAAGTTTGCATCCTCGTCCCCACGCTCCTGGGGTGACAGCGATATCAGGCACCCACAGAGCTCGCGGAGGAGATCCACATTGTAATCGTAGTCGTATCCACTCGAGTCGAGTCCAGCGGTGCTCCTTTGTATGCCCTGGATAAGATTGGAAGCGGGTATGTTGTCCGGGCGCAATTCCTTATGGGCGTAAATCCATTTCAGCGCATGATGAACAACCAGCCTGGACTCATGGGGAATTTGGAGGAATATCCGCTCGTAGGTTTCGTCTAGAGTCCGCGGCAAGCAGGCTAATGCCTTTAATATGGCTGCCTTGTCGCCTTTCAGACGCTGTAGGATATCGATCTGACACACTACCCAGCGAAACCTGCTCATATAATAGTTAGAAGGCTGACAGAGATCAACAAAGACTTTAGAATAACTCACATTCCTTTCGCTTTTGCGGACAGTGCCTCCAAAGCCTCGTCTCGCACGCTAGCAGGCCAGAGCCTTAACTTGGGGTGCATCTTAAGTTGTGCTTGGACAAATAGTCGTATATCTTCGTCAAGCAAAGGATTCCTCATGGAAATCGGCGTCGAGATCCCTTTCATGGATTCTTCGATATCGAGGTACTCGCGACTGGTTGCCAAAACCCGTGTCTTCGAAAATCTCGGGTCGGTGATGAGATCTCGTAAGACTTTCAGGAGGTCCGTCCTGGGCATGCTTTCGTCGATGGCGTCCAGGATAATATAGACACAGTCGAACGCTTTGACCATCTCTTCCAGCACGTAGAGGAGGTCCGTTAGGCTGGGTCCCTCGCTCCGCTTGTAAAGATTGTACAGGCTGGCAGGCACAGTGTCTGCCACACGACCGAGTTGGCAAATCATCCACTTCAAGAAGGGCAATGCTTCGTCTGTGTTGTGGCCAAAATAGCAGTAGTAGTAGACGTATGCGTTTCTGCTTGCCGCGGCGTCGCCATCGTTGCAGCGCGTCTTGATATTTTCGATCAAATGAGACGCAAGGATTGTTTTACCAGCCCCCGGTATGCCGTGGATCCACAGAGCGCGTTTCGGGCCTGAGATCCAAGCCTTCCAGTCATCGGAGCGAAGTACCCAGTCACCAGTCCCTGGTTCGTATTGGCTACAAGCTCGATGATGGAGAGATGACGGATCTATGCCCTCAAGCCACTTGTAAACTTCGCGCTGTTCAATGTCTTCAAGTTACCGTGCCATCAGTCAATACCCTGGTCTTGAAAGTGCGCCAAATTCACTGGGAAGTTGTACATACCGGAAAGGGCCGTCTGGATTTCGCTCGCTTTGCCTTTGATCTCCTTAATGTCATGACTGTCTCCGTGTTAGCAACCGAAAACGCGTCGCAGAAAGAGTCCTAGTTGATTCATGCCTGATGTCCACCGTAAGCGCCAGATTGAGAGTAGTCTTGTGCTGCACCACTTCCGCTAACAGTTTCCTAGCCCTAGTCTCTTTGAAAGGCCAAGCGAGAGTGTGCAGCGTCGCCGCCACTTTCTGCCGCTTGGATCTGGTGCCCGACGTGCGCTGCGCGGACTCGGACGGGAACAGTCCGCTCATCTGGTGGAGTGCCTTGCGACAACCTTCGACGGGACCTTCCTTTCCAATCAGCGTGTTTAGAGTGACTGGGCCGTGTCCATTGGAAGCGAGAAATTGTATGTTGTCTAGGATTGCTTTCAGGGCCGACGCCTCGATCAAAATGACTCGAAGATCCGATGGAGCATCGCTGGCAAGTTCAAGATAGAACTTGCAGAGCGATATGACCCTGTCGGCGATCTGGATCGCCGCAAAGATACTAGCCGCAATGCTGAGCGGGTCCATCTTATGTTGGTGTACCGTTCCCGCTGGAAGATGGCTGAGTGCGAACGCGGAATGGGGGGGGGGGGGAAGAAGGGAAGATCATAAGATGCAATGGAAAAGGTGCGTTCTGAACTCTCGGAATTTCCAGCAGCGAAGGAGATGCGAAAAGCCTGGGGGAGCGCCTTGTCGGGCTGTGCAGCGCCACTCGGTTTCAGCTCGGGGGAAAGCCCGTCAGGCGCCTTAAGGCAGCCGTCACGTGTCGACTCAAGGCTTCGGGGAACGCCGATCCCGTCTTTTTGGCCTGCGGCAAGATTATGATGCCAAGAGGTACAAAGTGAAAATTCATGGGAACTATGTCATGGTCAACAAACCGGGCGTTTCAAAACATTTCAGATACCCAAGCTTGGGCACTGAAGATGGCGTTGGAAAGTCACAGCAGACAGCTTTGTGCGAGGTTCGTTTAAGTTCTATTTTGTAGTGAAATAAATTGTGTCGCAATGAATAATACGGATTCGTTAGAAAAGAAAGGCTTAATTAGAAGTAATTAACCTGTAATCGACTACCTAGTTATTCATTCCACCAGTTTCGCCACTAGATTGCCTTGTGGGTGTACGTGAGATATGTGGATGAGCGAATTGAATCTTCCTTCATTGTATTGAACAAGCTCGGGGATATAGTAAGCCAAACCCATTGATTATTCGGGCTCCTGGTGACTCCACTTGGCCATTTGTCCATCAGGACGGCGAAAAGACTTGTTGTGCATCGCGCACTCGGGCTTCCCCTCGGCAAGACGACAATGCACCGACCCCCATTGCCGACATCCTGCGACGCCGTTTGCGTCTTTGACTTTGTTTTCCCCTCCCTGGTTTCTCAACCGCATTGGCTATGGCCCTTTCCTGCGCTGGCACGCCCGAATTCCTGATTCGAATTCCAACAGTACTCGTAGCCGACCACGCCATCTTCCGATATGCGCGCTCGGGCCATGTTGAAGGCGTGAGATGGCTACTTGCCTCCCGCCAGTCGACGCCATTTGATATCACGTCCAACTGGGGTCAGTCGGCCCTCAGGGTAAGTTAGTTCTAAATAGATTTCCTTCATACCTAGTCGACGGAACCCCAGCTTAAGTAACCGTGACGTCCAATCACTCCTCAGTTTGCGGTTTCTTATAACCGCCTCGGTGTCTACGGGCTTCTTCTTGCAAAGAAAGCCGATCCATACTTCGCCGACAAGACGCACTTGTAAGTAGTACTAAGCTCCTATAATCTTGTCAATAACGGATGTAAACAGTCATGTACAGGTCTGCCTTTGATGTTGCGTGGGACCGGATCCTCGGAAATTCAGTCAAGAAGACCAGACACAATTGCGCGAACTCTTCAGCAATACCAACATGCTCGACCAGCGTGGTTTCACCAGGCTACACAAAACAGTTCTCGGGCTCTTGCAGCTGGGACTGGCCTCAGAACTGGAGCAGTCATCACAGCTGGCCATCGACAAGACTGATATGGCCGGCCGAACTTTACTCTCCTGGGCTACGACCGGGGGTGACCACTCCACGGTCCAAGTCCTGCTCAAATACGGTGCTAATTTCCATATGGCCTCTCTAAATGGATCAACACCATTACACTGGGCCGTCCAGTCGTCTAGCCTTACAGCCGTTCGCCTCTTGCTCGGAGCCGGCGCTGAAGTCCATAAACCCAACAACAAAGGCTACGCCCCTCTGCACTTTGCAGCCCCCAAACGGAGCGACCCAGAAACTCTTGAGCTCCTGTTGCGCTTTGGGGCAAACCCTGACGCCCAGACCCACCATGGCGACACGCCGATTATGAACGCCGCTCGTGCCAACCACTATAAAAATTTTGCATTTCTGATGAAGAACGGGGCAAGCCTCAACCTTTAAAACAAGGACGGCATGACAGCTCTATCATATTCTCTATATTTCAACAGCCACTGGTGCTTGGAACTTTTACTTCGGTCTACAGCTGACCAGAGCTTTGTTACTCGAGACGGAAATTCACTGCTCCACCTCGCCTCTGTATACGCTGATCTCGAGTTTCTTCAGATCCTCTGCAGGCATCTGCCATAGGGTCAATCAATACACCTTCCTAGGGTGGATAGGCTGACCGCGTCACAATTAGCTGAGAGAAGGGATGATGTTTCACCTAGTTGGATAGCAACGTTTGCGCAACTGGTTATGGCGATAGACTTGGAAAGCAAGGATGTCACTCACTGTCCGGTTTTGATGGGACTAAGGATGATGGATATTATGATGCAATGAAACATATGTAGGAACCAACCCTCGCCTTTAGTAATGAGATTTTGAGCCCAAGTCTATTCATAAGAATTTAGTTATTCTAAGTGCTTCTGGACTAGGGACCTCTCTACCTTGATCAGAAATTGTTCTCGGGGTGACTAACTATACTGGTAGGTGCCTAGGTGAGGCAAACATGTTGGTACAGGTATGCAATACTGTACTGGTGCCCAGGGTCGCGAGGTAAAATGTAATTACAGCGATGAGGTTCGAAAGAACAACAAAAGACAAGGAACGCATAACAAGAAGACGAGGAAACATAACAAGAAGACGAGGAAACATAACAAGAAGACGAGGAAGCATAACAAGAAGACGAGGAAACATAACAAGAAGACGAGGAAAGGGGTCAAACGAAACAACAAGAGAAACAACCAGAAAGCAAAAGAAATCCTCCAAATTTTATTTGTACCGGCCGTTAACGCGGCCCTGTTCCTCCCCGGCTCCCCGATCACCACGTCGGTCCCCAGCCTCAGAATGCAGCCGACTTCAGCCTGCAGGGAAGCGACACATCACCCACCCCTTTATTTCCCGGCAGCTTCTTTGCATCTTTCGTGCATTGTGCGCAGGGCTAGTTCAGAAGAGTGTTGACCGTCGAATTGAGCTCGGCGATCTTCTCGTCTTGGTCTTCGACCCGGCGCTGGAAGACTGTTGGAAGTTAATCTCAGCTGGACGATCTCCTTGTCGCGTTGTTTCAGCAGTTTCTGGAGCGAGGCGACGGCGCTCTGTGCGGCCGCTGCTTGGGACTGTTGTTGGCTGGGACCCGCCGGGCCGTGGTTCGCATACTGGGGCTGTCCAGGCGGCGGTGCCTGGACGACGACGTGGTGGCGGCCGTTGCTGTCCAGCCGCATGCTCTCGAGGCGGTTGTTGAGCAGCGTCACCTCGGTTCGGAATTGCTGGACGTTGCCGTTGGATGCGGCAAGCGACGCCTGCGCCTCGCTGAGCTTCTGCTCTAGCACCTGCGACAAGAGCCTCTCTTGGGCGAGCGCCTTGTTGGTAGCTGCCCTGCTCTCCTCCGCCTCGTTGAACCGCTTCTTTGTTACCTCGAGGCTCTCGAACAGGTCATGCGTGATCTTCTCCTCGTCAGCGAGGGTCTTCTGTCTTCTGCAGGCCACACACTGCCCCATTCAGTTGCGTGACGTGGAGTTGCATCTTCATGTTCATGTCGACGAGTTCTGTGTAGTCGGGGGTGTGCTCGGCATGCACCGGCACCAGTAGATCCTCCCAGGTCCTCGCCACGTCCATCATGCTGCTGTCCTCGGTGACGGGAGAGCCCGGCGGCGGCGGCAGCGGGTGGAAGAGGTCGAGCCACCTGCGGACTGTGTCCGCGACGAAGCGTCGGTGGCCCTCGCAGTGCGTGGCCCGCGCGAGTTCTACCAGGTGGAATGATCTCGGCTGCTGCAGGAGCATCTCCATCTTCCCGCCCGGGGCCATCTTCCCGAGGGTCTGCTCTGCCGCTGTCCATGCTTCCTCCGGCAATGCTACTCCGCAGATACTGCCTCCCCGTTTATGAACGTAGGTGCACTGCGGGACCTCCCGCCACGGGCACCGGAGCCCAAACAACCTCTCGACGAATTCGAAAGGGCAAGATTCGCTGTCAGAGGCCCCGGCAGGGGTGTCCGACGGGCTGTTCGATGAAGACATGGTGTGGGATGGATATTTGCTGTTGAAATGTGTGTTGGTGAAGCAAATGTGGACGGTGTGAGACAGGTCAAAGTCGTGATGTCTGTGTTCTGAGGGGAAAAATAGAAACGAAGGAAAGGGGGAAGCTTCTGGTTATATGTTGGAGAATTTTACCCATCTCCGAAACCACTGGATGGATCCCATGGAACAATAATAAACCGTGTGATTCGAGCCTAGAAGTCAATGATCTAATGTAGCGTTCATTTCTAGTAAAGTTCTGCAAACGGCTGGTGTGTAATACCGAGTCACTAGGCATTTTTGGGATCACGGTGGCTCCGTGTATGCTACGTGCTGGTCAGGGTGGAAGTATTTGTGGTCGTTAACCTTGTAGTCATCCCCGTCGTTTGGCTTGAGCCGAAGATTGATTCATCTTTCGGCGCGTCTGTTTCTCAAATTCGTAAAGTTACATTGCAGACTAAACGTAAAATGTATGGGCGGGTCCGGATACATTCATATAGACACGGAAAACACAAAATTCAGGGTTGTTAGATGCGGTGAGAGTTTGGAATGACTGTCGGTCTGGCCACAGCTAATTCTATAGTAGGGTAAAAACAATCTCGAGTAATTGAGCTTTATTGTTTCGGAGATAGGTACGATCTATTAGGTATGTAGAGACCTTTTAACGTTCGAGCGCTGTTTAACTTTTAGCGGCTTACACAATGCCTTTGCAGAACCGTTCAACCACTAGTTATTCAAGCTTTCTTCTTTAAATTCCCCTGAACAATCCGGGGCCGGTTTCCAGCCACGAGAGTTGATGCGATCTAATTAGAGTCCAGACTCAATTACCGCGGCAGCCTGCAAATTTCCACACGGAAGTTACCCTCAGTGATTAAGTTCGATTGACGTCGGAGCTGACCTGGACCCAGGAAGAGAGATCGATGTTATTTGCGGGTGCAAGTCGAGACTGTTGCCCGCGAGGCGGATCTTGGCAGTTGACGCGGTCAGAATGGTATCCATGATCGCTGATATCACCGTCGTTGTCGTACCACCCGAGCACAAAATGCGCTGCATCTAGGAGGGAATGCCACAGGAGACTTTGTAACCCGCATATTAGCTCACCCGCGACGTTAAAGAGGACCTAATTAAGACGTTGATGTGTTCAACTGGTTAACTGAGTTCTTCCATCTAGCAGCTACAAGAAATCAACTAACGACTCTGGCTGATCGAAACAGGTCCGAAGGCTGTCGTGCTTGGGTTCCGATCATCTCACGATGGGTTGGAACCGCGGCAATCAAAGACCAATCAGCGTTTTCACTCTCGCAGACATTTTGCGGGCTTGCTTCGATTACCCAAAACGGCAATCGAACAGCCTTGGCGTTTTCGACAGCTGATCCTCCGTCCACCCTGCAGCTTTTCCCAAATAACATTCTTAAAAACGATTCCTACACCACGTTCAATTTTAGGACCAACTTGATTTTCGCCCTTTCTGAATTCTTTCAAGCCCCTATATAGGCTCCGTTTTACCTGGAGCACAACAGTTCTCACTAGGTCAGGTTTAGTGACAAGATGGTAGCATCGCACGAACACACAAGCGTCGGCCCATCCCTGGCCCCATCCCTGACGTCTATGGAGGAGCTGGAGTATGCATTCCCAGTAATTTCATGTAGTTGAAGAGACTGAGTTACTAATAATGTATGAACAGACTTCTTTACGGGCACTCGCAACCTCTTCTTCGATGGCTTTTTGAGCCCCGGAAGGAGGGCCCCTGGATTCCGCTTGACCCGAGTTACGAGGCCCCAAGCGCACTAAATGTCATAGCCGCCGCCGCTCGCGCTCCCATCCCTGGCGTTAATCCACCCTGGGACTCCAAAACCGGTATTGTCAGGAGCCAGCCATCGAGGCGGGGCCGTAGGCATGCAGCGCGGTCGACGTCGACGCGGTCGAGAATGAGCCAGAATACGAGCTTACCGCGTTTTCGTCCTGATCCGCATGAGGGTAGGCCAATCAACCCACTGTGGGAGGGGACTGGTGGTGGTAGTCAGTCGCAAATCCCACTCGAGCCCAACGAAAATGGAGGCTCTATCGATCCCCGGCTTCTAGTACTGGGCCCAGGCCTCGATCAGCAACCCTCGATGACTGTTCCCATACCCCCCACGGCAAGCGACAATCCAACTCTCAGCCCCTCAGACCCCGCTCATTCACCCAACATCCCGGAGCACTCTCGACCATCGGGAGGCACTGACGTCCCTCAATCTGAAGACCAGTATGTTAAGGACTTGGTCCACGAGTTCCTAAACCTCGAAGAGGATTAAATCCAAGTTGCCTCTAGGGCTCTATCAAAGAATCTGTTGGATTTAACATTAAACAATTGGCTCTTCACTCGGTTTCGGACTAGACATTAGCGTAGACAAAGTTGTGTCAATTGATGATGGAAAATCTTGTGCGTCCAAGAACAGTGAGAAGTGGGTAAGGTGGGCTTGAATTTATTTTTCACATTTTAATTATATATAATTAGGCACACTGGCCATATTTTCTCAATGTGCTGAATAGACTATCCTGACCCGTTCACTACCTGCCAGCCTACCTTGGCAAAAGTACGACGTATCCATCCCAAGACGGGCCGGCCTTCGTCGGCGTATGTTTTCTCGCACGTTGCGACATGCACATTTGGATATGCACAAGGATATGCAATGCACGCGGGCGACTGCACTCAACTCGTCTGCGGTGACAAGAAGCAATGCACTTGTATCACGGGATTGAGGCCGCTAGCCAAATGACCAAGTCGAAGACTCGAGGTTCCAGCCTCGTGGACTTGACCCCGATTTGTGTTATTTGTCCGGCGCCATGGCCACGTCGATACCCGCGGGCGATATTATCTTGATCTCCCATCATTGGCATAATTATACGGCATAGCAAACTACACTCGATTGAGTCGCCCTTCCCTCCTGAATCTCTTACTAGGTCACCGGGATTTCAGTGAGGCGGTATTCGCGTCCATAGGTCCAGAAGTACGGCGTGAGGTAGAAATTATGCCAGCTATCATGACGTATGCCTGTCGAAACCGGAGCGATACTTCCTTTCTAATTTATCCCTGCTAATTTGTGCCCCTTGTTGGTAGATCGGTTAACAACCTGTACACGGCCGCCGACGTCCGCTTCATTTTCGGGCTTCCCGGAAACGCCGTCGAAACCCACTTTTTTTGAGCGCAAACGAAATGTGGGCGGCTCCCCGTCCCTCTTTCCGGTTTTGTGAAGACCGAATTGTCGTCGACTGTAATACAAGTGGAGTATTTGGCGCAGTAATTGGCACCGTTAAATTGTTTGACTTCTGCATTGTGACAATTTAACTTGTGTAGGTCGATCCTGGGTAAAGCTGACGAAATAACAGCTTGGACTTGACTGAGCCTTTGATACTATCTAGGAGTCTTTTATCTGCTGATCCTCTCTCCCCAAGTTTCGTTCTTCGCTAGTATGGAAACATCAGATATGGGATTCCCTGCAATAGGTTGTTAGGTACATGACTTGAAGGACTGGAGGAACAGAGCAAACGAAATTGCCACCAGTCACAAATGACTTCACGGGTAGTCACGGCAGTGAGCCAGTGCGGCCACTTTCGACCCGTTCTGCTTTAACTACAGTAGGTGGCATTCAGCCACCAACCGTGCGAACGAAGAAAATGAACTATTGTTCGGCTCGGTGCTGCTTTAGTCACAACCAGCACAAACTGGGCGCCGGGTTACATCTGATGAAGCAATTAGATAATCTGAGAGACACGTCGCTGGGGGCGCCACTTCTCCGCTATTCGCACGTTGGAACCTGCACACTTGCCTGCCCTGTGCAGCCGCGCCCAATTCAGCGGGCTTGGGCTGGAACTCGTTGTGTGCCTGGAAGTCTGTCAAAAACTTGGACGTTCCCCTCTTTTGCCAATTTGACGTCGTGGCTACCCTATCCAACCTCCAACCAAGCTCGCGTTGACACTATTGCCATCTGCAACTCGCCCTTGCCCATCACTGAACTTGCTTCGTACACTACCTACCTAGTCGCACCCTCGACGTATGCGAAACTTATGCTTGGTAGCTAACCTACGCAAACCGCAACATGTCAACCATCTCTCCACAGAGGGCGCGAGCATTGGTCCAAGAGATTGCCCACGAGCATGGCCATCTCGGCGAAGATGTGTACGAACGCATGGAACCAGGCGTGCGACGTGCAGTGGAACAAGCCATGCTCAAGAAGGATGCATTGATTGGATCAGCTGTCTCGACGTATGTTGTCATTTCGTAGCCTCTGCCTCCCGTCTGGGCGGGTCATAGCCTAGTGTTGCTAACCAAGACGCACGCACAGGCTGGCCAAGAACCTGTATACTGCCGACGTCCGCTTCATTTTTGAGCTTCTTCAGAACGCCGATGACAACAAGTTCAGCATTGCAGCGGGCCTCGGCTCTTCGCCACTCGTCTCGTTCAGTCTTTATGAGAACCGCATTGTAGTGGACTGCAACGAAGACGGCTTTTCGGGGGCCAACCTTCGCGCCATTTGCGCCGTTGGTCAGAGCTCCAAGACGGCCGCTCAGGGTTACATTGGCGAGAAGGGTATTGGGTTCAAGTCCGTCTTCAAGGTGGCTTGGAAAGTGCACATCCAGTCTGGAAACTTCTCCTTCGCTTTCAAGCACCGCCCAGGGGGTTCGGGTATGGGTATGATATCGCCCGAGTGGGAAGAGCCCGTCTACGAGCTGCAGGGGCCTCTGACACGCATGACCTTCTCCCTCCACGACGACGGCGACGCAGACGAGGGACGAATAGAGCAGCGCAGGAACATCATCGATCAGCTCCATGACCTCCAGCCCGCAATGCTGCTCTTTTTGAAGAACCTCAAACGCATTGAGATCCGTTTCTTTGACATCAAGGACAATGAGACGTCGTCCTCTATCTTGTTACGGGACCAGGGATGCACCCCACATCTGACCCTGCTGAAGAACAGCCGTACCCAGGGCAACGGCAGCGACCCACAATGCACTCTGCAGACTTATTGGGTCACCAAGCGATTAGCGACAGGTCTTCCCAGAAACGAAAACCGGGCGTATTCTACCGAAGAAGAATCCCTAAAGGATTCGGAGTCCGTGGTGGTTTTAGCCTTCCCACTTTCGGACACACTTAAACCAGTCATTGAGCCTCAGCAGTTGTTTGCATTCCTTCCCATTCGCCGTGCTGGATTCAATGTAGGTTTTCTTGTTTCCATTTTGCAATGTCTCGTTCTTCCTGTCATCTCTTTGGCGCCTTAATTATGGATAGTGATCCATTGCTAACGAACGCAGTTCTTGATTCATAGCGACTTCGTAACGCTAGCCAATCGAGAGGATATCTCCACGAACTCTCGTCGGAACCTGGCACTTCTCGATGCTGTGGCTAAGACATTTGTCCATGCTGTGGATGAAATGTGTGACCACCCTCAGCTACGATACCGGTGGATGGAATATCTTCCTGATCCATCCGGCCATCCATGGGACAATTTCTGGAAAAAGCTGGTCGACCAGCTGAAGAAACAAGTAACCCAAGCCCCAGTGCTGGTTACGCATTCTTCTTTGTCCCATCGGCTCATGAAAAGTGTCAGAACCCAATACGCCGAGATGATAGACAGTCAAGGGAGTCCCCTATTCCGTGATCTGGAAGGAAACGACGCCATTTACATCTCTCCCCAGTACAGCCAAAAAGCAATCAGTATCCTGAGAGGGTACGGTCTCCAATACATCGACATGCTACAATTCCTTGACAGGGTTTCGATGGATTTGACTATCCCTGGTTCAACCATGAAATCAAAAACAACGGACGACGACTGGCATGCACGGGCTGCGAAGCTTCTCACTAGCAAACTGACTGTGTCGAAAACAAGGATCAAGGCCCTGTCACTTGTACCCCTCAGCAATGGACGCTGGATAGCCTCAACCGACGGGCCGGTTTACTTGCCGACCACAACAGCAGGCGTTACAATTCCGGCTGTTCTTGGCCTGCAGATCATCCATCCAGCCGCTGCGGCACATGAGCAGCGGAAAGATTTGTTTGACGCACTTGGTGCCATCACTGCCCCGGACAACTATATTCGAGGATTGGTGTTCGATAAATACGACAAATTGCGGAAAACCGGCTCAATCGACCTGGACACTTCGGTTGAGCTTCTCAAGTTTCTCTACATCACTAGCTCTGAAGGAAGCTTGGCTGATGAACGTATGATCTCAGTGGGGTTGTATGACTCGGAGTCCAAATGGCGTTTCCCGTGTACCGAGAAGGTCTACATTCTCAGCAATTCACCATACGGACCGTATAAGTTGGGCCTACCAGTACCATTCGCCCATCCGAGGTACTTCAAGGATGTTCCTCAACCTGGGAAAGGTTATATGCAACGTGACTGGACTTTCTGGTTGGAAGCACACCTTAGGCTTCATCAAGATCTAACTCTAACCGAGACGATCTTTAGCGACTCCATATCCAAGGAATGCCGATATGTCGCAGAACACCTTCCAAAGTCCTTTCTAAGCTTGATAAAGGTCTTGGTGAACTCAGCAAAGTTGCGTATCATATGGAAAGCTGATTTAGCGGAGGAACTAATGTCCATCGAGGTTCTCTGCCAGGGTGGCAAGAAGTACCCAATGCGCGATACCGTTCTCCCTCTGCCACGCCTCCGTCAAATTGTTTCTCAATTCCTAGTGGGCAGAGAGAGCTTCCCGTTTCTAGAGCTCGAGACCCCGCTTGTGGATCAATCTGCACGCGATTGGGATTTCTTGGACAATCTGCGAGTTACGAAAAATGACGATCTGCCTTTCTACCTCGCTATACTCAAGGCCATCGTTGATGGAAACAAATACCCCGAGCATCTCCGACAGATCAAGAGGGTTTGGGACCTATATGTGAGAATTCACTCGAAATGCGTTGACGACGCAGAACAGGATGTAGCAAGGTTAGTACCTACATACTCAACTACTCAATCACCTCCTTTATGATCTACCTATGGTTCCAAGATAATTCTAAGTATACTAACCTACTAATGCGCAGGTCCTTTTTCAAAGAGACCCGCGCCATCTTGATCCCTGGGGTGATTGACGAACACGAGCCAGCTTGGTGCACGACGGAGGACTGCCTGCTGGGCGCGCCGTTGGATTTGCACACCAAGCTCTCAGTCAGCCTAACCGACATCGATTGGCCCGGGGTTAAAAAAACCAACATCAACAGGATCGTAGACTTCTTCCAAGTCACGCTAGGGGTTCGCGAATGCTCCTGGGGTGATCTCGTCGAGGACCTTCGGTATATGAAAGAGACGGATGGCAGTGACCTAGATATTGCCCAAAACCGGTACAAGACGATACATACTAAGTACAGCGCTTCATGTGAAGAGCTCAGGCAAGTGTCCAAATCTAAACCACGCATATCCCAATATTAACGAAAAATCCAGGGAGGTATTCGAAAAGGACGCGTTGATTCTCTACTGCCGCTTCGACTGTGGCATCAAGGATTTTACGTGGCACAAACCATCTGACTGTGTCTGGTCCACCGGAACGGACATTCGAGGAAAACCAAACTTGGCAATGAAATATGACCACAGCCTTGAAGATTTCTTCCTCAAGGCGCTCCATATTCAGACACTCAGTATTGAAATGGTGTTCCACGAGTTGATGAGCCTCGACCCAGGGCACGTGACGGTTGACCAAGCAAAGACCTTGCTCTGGAGCCTGAATTCGCTCCTTGAAACCGATACGCTCCCCGAAGATTCCCTCCCAGCAGATCTCTTAGAGCGGCCTATCTTGCCTATCGAACACCCCGGCGGGCAAGTCATTCTAAATTCAGCAAAAACGGCCTTTGCAATTGTGGATCGCAAGCAGCTCGGCGACGCATTTCAAGGACAGGTGAACACGCTGGACTTTACCATGACCGAAGTCAATAAGCTCCAGCCCTTTGTTGAATGGGCAGGGCTAGGAAATCGCTACATGTCCCGCATGGTCAGCGAGACTTCGGCCCTGAGCTCTGGGGAGAAGTGGCCAGCCTCCGAGAATCGATTCGATATAAAGAGGAAGGCACATGGACTTCTCCGGTACGTCAACTACTATCAAATCCCAATTGATACGGCTTTCTTGCCTGTGGCTAACAGGGTAATTGTTTCCAGAATTGCCACTCATTTCAAGAGTCCGCGAGTTCTCCAAGACCAAAAAGGATTCTACGAGTTGCTCCAGGCCGCCGAAACCTGGGAAACACACGGAATCTCGTCCATTTTGAAGCTGTCAATGGGCAATGCCGAGTTTACCGCTGAAGTTGGACAAAGCGAGGTTCACATCGACTACGATGACTATGCAACACAGCTGAAAGTGTACATCCCTCACAACGAGGAGTTGCAGGACTTGTGCATCCAGCACACTTTGCCAGAGAAGCTGGTGGAATGGATGGTGAGAGACACGTGCACAGAGAGCACGCGGCGCGTGGACTATCCTGCCGTGGGAGTGGTAAAGGGGCTCCTGAATGCGAAAATCGCGTCTGTCGCACGCCTGCTGGAGAAGGAAGGGATAATCAACGTGGACATTCCAAACACGGACCCGGAGATTCCTGGACGCGCAGAAGTGCAGATCGAAGTCCATGTCGCGGAGTCCGAGTCACAGGCCCTCGTACACGCAACTGGGCGATCTCCAGCTTCGCTGTTCCACACACACAGTTCTCCTGTCTCAGCAGTGCCGAACAATACACCCGCAGAGTATGTACGACTCCTGCGCCATATGATCACAGCGGCCAGGAAAATCCGGTTCCCCAGCCGCAGGGGTTTCGACATGCACCCCCTTTCAGTCGCTCTGGTGCAGAATTCGAATGAGGTATTCCGGCCGTTTGATGACCGGTCTCTTTTTCCACCCAACACCCCTCGGTACCAGCGAGATCCGAAGATTGGGGCTGCTGGCGAGTTGTTTGTAAGCTGAACCTACAAACTAGTCCCTACATCCCTCATCTTATGCTAAACATTTTGTACCAGGTCTTTGAGCTGCTCTGCGCCCTGACGCCTAACCTCCCTGTATTCTTTCTCGATAACTGGACGAGCAACCTCAGGCACTACGCCCGTGGCGTTTCCGAATATCAATCAATCCCTGACTAGGTCAGAATAGAGGACGCAGACCTAGAATACCACGACACGGACGGCGTCTTCACATCCCGCCTCGTGGAAACGGGCCACCTAGAGGCGACACAGTGGGGAGGCAAGAAGCCAAAGTACTACCTTGAAGTCAAGTCAACATCCTCGTACTGCAATGCGCCATTTTACATGAGCAGCAATCAGTATAACAAGGTGAGATTGGTTACACTCATATCATATGGACACTGTGATGCAGACAGCCCCAAGACTAACAAACCCCTTTTGCATTCTAGATGGCGACGCTGTCCCGAGACAGAAATTCGGTGTACATCATCTTCCGCGTGTACAACATGTACACGGAACAGATTGACGTGCGGCTCTATGTTGACCCCATCCAGCTGCAACGCGAGGGACAACTTCATTTCAACACCCACACACTTGCCGTCACCACAACCAGTTAGTTGGTCATGGCTGTTTCTGTCAAAGTATTGTTGTCGGCCAATCGGTGGCGCTTCCTCACAAGGCCAATTAATTACGCAATTTCGCAGATTCGCTGCGTTGGAAGAAGTTTCTCGATTCCTCTGGTTGTACTATAATTCCAGTACTGGAAATGAATTTGCGCTCTGTTCCTTCCATTTTGGCTGATCTATAATTTTCTTGTTGACGTAAGTGATTCGAACTTGTTCTTGACTTACGACGCCGTAGTATGTAGTACCGCCCGTGGATGCAGATGTAAGATTACGAGAGCTCGCCGTCCGCAACCACGCCCTTGTCTGCATGTGCCTCGGCGACTCGATACTGAGGGCCGGCGCCTGTCGCTAAACTTCTCGGTTCCGCCTTTCGGTTGCGATTGTACCAAGCCGATCTTAGCCGATCTTTAGCAGTGGACGGCCCGGTCCGGTTGTAATACGTGGCTTGCGAAGGCTATGTGTAGGGCTGGCCGCTTTTGTTAAGCTGCTTGGTATGAATGCTTGGTATGAAACTTTAGTCTTCAGAACCTCGCCACAACCCCGTTGGGCGTGCTTGCATCGTGACACGAGCACGCCCAACAGCACCTCCAGGCCTATCGCGCATTTAGTTTTAAAGGAGGAAACAGGATTATCTCTGTGTGACTATTCCGACCTCATAGAATATCTATCATCTCCCTCGCGTATCTCAAGCGTTGCAGCGTCAACCCGATCACTCATACCCGGCTCCAGCAGGGCTTTCACGATACCCTCTATTGTCCCTTGCCGTAGTCTCAACCGGGCGTCCTTCGTAAGTCTAATCCATTACATCATCACCTTTCTAGCACTTCTGTGTGCCTCAACAGGCCCTTCTGGGTGTATGTCCGCAATAAGCCAGCTTGCGGACTTATCGGGGACAGATACATAACCATAACCAAGTAGCCAAAGCATGACGATACCTAAAGCCCACAGGTCACCCGGCGGACCCCGCGAGCGCCAGTCACTCAAGAACTCAGGGGGTAAGTATCAAGGTGATCCGCCAGTACGCTTCGGGGAGCCGCCTGCGAAGCTGATGCCAAAATCGATCATGCAGAGTTGGTCGGCCCAGAGGAGGTAGTCTTTAGTAGTGTTGGAGATGAAGTTGCGCCAAAAGTCGCGGGCCTACAGCCTCGCGGCCCGGATAAGTGATTATCCAGAACCAGATGCAGCTTGTGTTGCTAAATCGTAGCGACACGTTATCACTGCCGTTTCGAGATCTACCACATCAAAGCAATCTCAAACAGGTCCCGTATCCACAGCTCAGCATGTATGTCAACACAATGGAGGCGGCAGTCGTTTTCCATGATGCAACGCGTAACATTTTCCACACCCCGGTCAATGGTGACTTCCCGAATAGACGTATCTACGGTACTCTGGTCGGCTCATACAGATCAGCAGGTCATCGCGCGCCACTGCATCTCATCCCGCCCAAAGTTTATTAAGGATTCCTTTAGAAAAGGGGGGGAGGGGGGCGGGGACAGTCTGCATCAGAAAGTACCTGGTTCTACATCTTCTTTTACTACACCGGCCTTCCGTACCAAACGATTCCGCCATCATTGTACCTTCAAGGCAAGGTCTACCATGACACCCAGCTCCGTAGACCCAGCTGCACGCACTGTCCCATTCTCCATGTCCTTGAGAATCTTGTTGATATAGTTGCCCGCGCCCGAGAGGCGGAGAATGTGAGCGATTGCGTAGTGGAGGGCAAGAAGGCGTTCCGACAGGGGATCGACAGTCGGTATATGAATAAGGTCCTTGTTACGTGGAATAGGCGTGAGAGTGCGGGAGGGAGAAAGGAACCAATACGGCAGGTATTAGGGGAATCAAGGTCTAGTCCACGTTCAAAGAAGATCTTGAACTCACCAAATCTTTTATACATATTACGGCTAAGGGTAATGGCCGGTTCATATCAGGGCCTTCGAGGAGATGGACGACGCCAAAGTCGAGTATATTTAGGATCGTAATAGCTACTTTCTTTGCCTCATCAATCCTACCGTCTACCTTTATGAGAAAATAGGGCACGATATATGACACTTCTACATATTGGTAGGCATCGTATCGGTCAAGTAATTCCCATCATCATTACGGCTGGACCTTTTTGGCCTTCAAGCCGTTTAATAGCTTCGGCTTCGTCAAATGTACGGGAAACGACGTAACAATGACGGTCCTGGAGGAGACAGGCTTCCGAAAGGGCGGATAGACGCTCGGGGTTCACGCAAAGTCTTATATACGCTGCTGTTCTTCCTGGGATAGCACTTGTTCGAGGGCTGCGTGGTGGGCGGGCGACGGCTGTGAAGTTTTGCTGGCAGAAGCCCGAACTATTAGGAATCTGTCAGTTGGGTTTAGGAGAGAGGGTTGAGATGGTAGGGTGAGGGATGAAGAGGCTGAGGAATGGAGAACGTACGAGGCAGGAAGAAATTGGTCATGAGGAAGTCAGCGATACCAAATTGAGAGGGGCTTGCAGCAGGCCCCCGAACACGATCTCCGGTATTTAGACTGGCTGGGATAGTCCCGGTAGCCGCTGCATTCTAGGAGTTCGCATGGCTGTTGAAGGCTGGGTTCGCCATCAGATGAGGTCGGGTGGGAATGCGAAAACGACGGTTGCTATCGAGCTCAACGGCGATATGTGGAGGAGAGCATCGAACTTGCCAAAGAACTTTACTAGTATGTCTGCACAGACGCCAAAGCTTCTTCATCGCGGCTTGTTATTACCAAAGTAATAGCACACTAGAGCCAACACGGTCTAGAATAGTAGCGCGCCAGATTTGTCTGGTGGGAGGCTTGAATCAACCGTACGCCAGTTCTCCTGGATGGTCCGGTGCGCCTTACGACGTGAATCGTCAGCGTGGAAATTTGGGGCGGAGAAAGCGAGTTTCGTCTGGTTAAACTGGCTTCGCGTCCATTAATCTGAGACTTCGCAGAAGCCTCTGTACACAAACCCGGGTAACTGGCGCGTCACGCCGCCGGACGCCCTCCCTGTGTAGAATTAATAAAATAAGCTACCTGGCAAGTCAGGAAGGGGTCGCTGAACGGTGCCTCCGGCAGCCCTCCGGGGGCGCCTGCGGCGGGCAGCTCGCTGCGCTCGGTATTCCGCGGCTTAAGGAATCCGAGGATTATCCGATCGACCAGTCCCCGTTGTCCATTTCGACACGGACGTAAACTGGCCAATCAGCGTTCGAAAAACATTCAGCACCCTCACAGTAAAAGAGAAGAGACAGCCTCTCTACGCCACCTCCGGCTCGCAAGCTCGCCTACGGTGGCTCCGTTCAGCTGAATAATAATACCAAAAAAAAGTTCGCCCCGCTGATGTTCACGGTACATCTACTGTGGGCTGGTTCGGGGGCACCTCTGGATGGCTCTACGCCGTTTGTCTCGTAACGGAGAGGAGGTACTATGCCACCATTCGTCCACAACACCCTACAGCTTTCCCGGCTGTAGTTGTAATTGGTCGTCTGTCGGTCACCGCATCCCTTTACTAAGGAGGCTGGCCTTGCAACCACCTGTGGACCGTGGCTGTGCAAGCTTTCCCCTCCAAAGGTGCCACGTCTACCTTGACCCCGCAGAACAAGCCACAACATCTGCGACAGCGAGCACGGCTTGCAGCAAGCCCGAAGACATAGCGCAGCCCTAGGCCGAAGGACAAGGTGCTTTGTCACGAATATGGATAATCCTTATATATCATTATAGCCAAACGTTGCATAGGTTTTAAGTTTGATCTAGGCTTAAAGTCGGGGAGTAGACGGAGTAGAAGAATCGGGTTGGGGGAAGGGAAGTACAGATCTCCCAGCTGGCCGAGCTAGCAGTGCAGCGGGACGGGCCGCCGAAGGCCAGCCCGCCCTGCAGCCAGTCGGGTTTGTTCGACCTCTGGAGGCCGGGCACCTTCTCCGCACAGACTGTGTGCTATTGCGCTTCGGTGCGGCTAGGCCATGGGAGTTTGTAGGGTTTGGTGTCGGTCGAAGAGGCACGAGCGACACGAGGTAAATATCGGCGTCGGTCTTCAGAAGCTGGACGGAGAATGGAGGTGGCTGGACTTGCTTGCCATCACCATGGACGGAGCATAACTCCGTTGCCCGGTCATGCTCTTCCGTTCCGTAAACTTTTCGTCATCGGCATTCACAAGACGGGGACACCGGAGACACATCGTTCCTCGTGCTTGACGCGTCTGGGCATTGTTGAATCGCCTGGCTACTAACTGAAGAGCGTACGTGTAGCTGTTGATCTAGTTGCCACGTAATCACGTCGCTGCTTTCCGTACCAACAGTCGTTAGGGTGGGCGGCGAGGGCGGCAGCCTTTGTGACACCTCATTCAACCTTATTGGTTTGGAATGATTGGCGTGGGTGTGCTGCGGCGTTCCGCGTAGGGCTTTCGGGACTGATATTTGCTCAGCGTGGCTGGCCCTATCCTGTTGGTAATTCGTGGAAGATTTCACGCTACGCCTAATTGGCCGAGTGTTGGCGCTGCACCAGATGGATTCGGGCCGACTGGTCCAACACCGCCATGACAGCAAGTGGTGGCTTGCAGCAAATCCTGAATTTGAGAGGTGGCGTCCACTCCTATCTGATGAGCCTGGGTGCGTGCTTTATGTCTCGGAATGCGGGTTGTTATCCTGGATTGCCCATTTTTGTCCTGTTGCAGCAGTGTGCAGTTAAGCTGCAGGTTCAATGGTCAAAGACGACCGAAACCCCACCAGAGACCAGCCGCAACGCTCTCAACTCCCATCTCCATCTCTTTTCGGCAAGCAAAGTAATATCCCAACGGAAGCTCCGATTAGATCGATTATCTTATTTTCGCAATTGCGCCTGTGGGCATCCTGACTACTGTGGTCTCTATCATCCAGATTTTTGGAAGTCCGTCGCTACGCACCTTTTATTAGCAGAGCACAGGGAGGAAGATTTGCCAAGGCCGAACTGTCTCAGACCAAAGAGTCAAGCCTTCGCCAACATGTTGGCTGCTGAAAAACTTCTGCTCCTCGTCGGAGTCTGCTTCGTCACATACGTGGCTGCAGACGCCGGAGATGACTTTTCTAACAATTTGTTCACTGATTTGGCCCCGTACGTATCTTGCAGTTTTGTTCAGCGCAGTCCGTACACTAACCTATATTACACTTAGCTTGCTGGCGCTCTTCGGAGAGAGGGTTACCATGCAGTTCATGAGCCAATCCATGGGGTGGGCCGACAACATCATCCTGGCAATGGCTCCGTTGGGCATCATTACCGCCCTCGTGGGTGCCATCCGAGTTGGCGGCCCGTCGTGGCTTAAAGCCATCATCGGAAGAGCACGGGAGAGCCGTGCCGTCGCCGAGTCCGAGCTGATGTCGTCTACGTCGAACGAGGTGTGTGAGCTCTGGAACGGCCAGGAGATCGTCAGAGTCATGGGGTCAGGTCCGATTCGAGAATTCATCATCCTATTGCCAATAAGCGGCGATGAGAAGGGAGAGCAGACGAAAAGGGCAATAACTCTGACCAAGGCAGGTTCGTCGTCCGTCGGCAACCTCAAGGATGTCCCAGAGGTCGATCAAGAGACGCCAGCAATGGAGATTAAAGTAATGGAACTGAAGAATGCTCTGAAACCGGGGGACAACGAGAAACCGAAGGATGACGAGAAACCGAAGGACGACGAGAAACCGAAGGATGACGAGAGCCTGAAGGATTATTTAATGGAATATGGTTAGTGAAACAATCTATCCTTGTTACCCTAGTCTTACCTTATCGCTAGAGCCTACCATTCGAGAACGTATCTTCGGTAACCGCTTCCTCGGCTTCCCCTGGAGCCTCACTCCGTGGAAGAGTTTCAACGAGAAGAAAGCCCAGGACGAATATCAGCCCAGTCCTGGTCCCCAGTCAGATTCTATCACTCGAGGCAGTACTAAGGACCTAGAGAAAGGTCCTACAAACGATGCTCCCGACCATCCTGACTCCAAGACAAATAACGAAGACCACCCTTCGATCATAATCATTCGAAATACAAACACAAACACTTATACACCAAACCTCGCCCTCAACGTTCACAATCAGGTGGGCAGGGGTGAGCTTTACATGGTCGCTACATTGGGGATCGTTCTTCAATTCGGCGTCCTTGTCTACTGTGGGCTCGCTACTCGCTATCTCCGGTTGTTTAAGGATGGAAACCCTATCGATGATTACGCCTTTCCCTGTACTGCATCCGGGACGTTGCTCTTGGTCACCGGCGTGTTTCTTTGTGCCTACGTCGTCGACAAAGGCACAGATGAGAAAAGATACCGCCCGCAGCCCGGGAGGGAGGCTCGAGTCGTTTGGTTACAGAGATCTGGAACTGTCAACGACCAGAATTTCAAGCCCTTTGCTATTTTCCCTCAAAATGTTCAGCCCCTGGTCACCACTTCTCACCGAGCCAACGAGGAGAAGAAGACTTCTTCGCTCCTAACATACGTTTCCGATAAGGCCCAAGAAGTCCTCACTATCGCAGGCACTTTAGTCAGCATCTGCGGCTTCATCGTGCAGTTCACCGGTCTGCGCGGTATGCACTGGTCAGCCTCAGTCGCCCAGCTTGGCGCAACCGTCGTCATGACCGTTCTCAGAGCGTGGATCCGTCGGAATCTCGCAACAAGTCCAAAATCACTCCCCCTGGTTTCTGAGCATGAGCTGGATTGGTTGGCGATGACCTGTGGTGACCACTCAAATGCTCCTTGGCTGCACCCTTCTATAGTTAATAACCTCGACTGGTGTTGGAAAATTGCCGCGGTTGAAGATTTGGGGAATCTCCAGGAACTTACCAGGAGGGACCAAGGCAAATGTTGCGATTCTTTGTCAAACGCCTGCAGAGTGATGAAGATAAGGAGAGACCTTGGCAACCTCGCTGGCTGGCATGGGCCGGCATCCACAGAAGCCGTTTCCTTAGCTCGCGCAATCGAGGAGGCGATGGATACCCTCTTCAGTACCAACCCAGAAGACGTGTTCACCTGGTCGCTAGGAGCTTTTTGGCATCTTGAAAAACTTGATCACGAGCCGATAAATACATCCGATCGCGAGCCGATTCACTTCCATATTAGCCGGCACAGCAGCGGATGGAGAGCCTCCGCTGACGAGATGGAAGCAGCGCTTTCGTTGTGGCTATATTCCGTCGACAAGCAGGAGAATGCCATTCAAGAGGCAAAGGAGCTCCTGGATAAAGACGCGTGGCTGCGGAAAGGGACGACCAAAAAGCCCAGCCTTCAACTTCTAGGCCCACATACGGCAGCTTTACACCAGAATCTCCAGTGGTGGATGCCTGATGGCACTGCCAGAGTCACCAAGATAGAGAGGGACGTGAAGAAAGACAAGTCGACAGCTGACCATCCTGAAAACGTGGAGAGCCATCGAATCGTCGGATACGCAACTAACTGGGAACCTGACACACATTATAAACTATCGCCAGGATCGCCCAACGGGGGCATCCCGGACTATCCGGCTGGCGATGAAACGGCGGCGGCGAATACAATCTTGGCGGTCAAATCATCCAGCCCTTTGAAGACGCTATACGCCCAGTACATGTTCTCCGCCTTCATGTGGGCTGCGGCGAAGACGATGAAGCCAACTGAGGACAGGGCAGAGATACGGCCTGTGCAAAAAGACGGCACGAGCAGCAATGATGCATGGCAATCGATTGCACTACACAGTACCTGGCTCTCGAAATTGGCTCAAGACATCCAAGCTACCGGGCTTGGAAGCCCGGAAGAAATCTACCAAGCCATCATTCCACCACTAAGCGCGAGCAACAAGCTTCCGCGCGCCGATGCCATCATCGAATGGACGCGAGAACATGCCAGGCCACAGGAGCGGCTAGGTCGTTGGAAAGAGGCCGCTGATGCATACTTGTGGCTCTTTCGAATGGCAGGGACGTTTCCGAGACAAGACAACATTGCCATTAAGACTACTGCTCTATTGATGGAGTACTTGAAGGCACTCACCGATGCTATCGAACTGAGGAAAGCCCAGAAGTTTGATGAAAGCGACATCGAAGATCTGGAGAAACTTGAATCGGAACTTGATACCAAGCTGCAATCCGGTTGTGATAGCAATATCTTGGCTGGCCTTATGGGCTTGTATGAGGCACAGGGCCGTCCTTGGCAATGTAGCTTTGTCCAAGAATCCACGCTTATAGAAGGCGAAGATGTGACCTTCCAGTTTACGCCTCTGCATAAGCTGGCTTATGACGGCGATTACTGGAGTGTCGAAAGAAGCTTGGAAGAAAACAGGGGGGAAATCGAGAAGAAGGACATCCTCGACTGGACACCACTACATTATGCAGTCGCGAAACCATCCCCTGAAAACTTACAACATCTGCTGAAATATCGATCTAATGTCAATGCACAAGACATTCGTGGACGGACACCACTACATTACGCTTGCCGGCACAACGACGCCTCAATCGTGCAAAGTCTCCTACGAGAAGGCGCAGAAATCAACATACAGGATATAGATGGGATGGCGCCTATACATTACGCAGCGATGCAGGGCTGTGGTTTGGCGATACAATCACTGGTTGAAGCGGGGGCAGATATGGATGTTGTAGATGGCTTAGGGAGTACTCCATTGCTCTGGGCTGTGTATAAGGGACATACCGCCGTGGTTGGGCTTCTCTGGGGAGACTCAAAAACGAGATTACGCGACCGAAACGGTAGGACTCCTTTACACCTAGCAGCGATAGCGGATGTAGACGAAGCCTCGAAAATGGAGGAGGTAGTCAGCCTACTACTTGAGAAGGAGGCCGCCACCATCAACGCCGCCATCGAGGCGAAGGATAGGTTCCAGCAGACGCCGCTGCACTACGCTGCTGGATCCGGGCGGGAAGCGGTAGTGAAGCTGCTATTAGAGGCGGGCGCCGCCATCGAGGCGAAGGATAGGGGCGAGCAGACGCCGCTACACCGTGCTGCGGAGTACGGGGGGGAAGCGGTAGTGAAGCTGCTATTAGGGGCGGGCGCCGCCATCGAGGCGAAGGATAGGGACGGGCAGACGCCGCTGCACTACGCTGCTGAGCGCGGGCAGGAAGCGGTAGTGAAGCTGCTATTAGGGGCGGGCGCCGCCATCGAGGCGAAGGATAAGGACGGGCAGACGCCGCTGCACTACGCTGCTGGATCCGGGCGGGAAGCGGTAGTGAAGCTGCTATTAGAGGCGGGCGCCGCCATCGAGGCGAAGGATAGGGGCGAGCAGACGCCGCTACACCGTGCTGCGGAGTACGGGGGGGAAGTGGTAGTGAAGCTGCTATTAGGGGCGGGCGCCGCCATCGAGGCGAAGGATAGGGACGGGCAGACGCCGCTGCACTACGCTGCTGAGCGCGGGCAGGAAGCGGTAATGAAGCTGCTATTAGAGGCGGGCGCCGCCATCGAGGCGAAGAATCAGTACGGGCAGACGCCGCTACACTACGCTACGGAGTACGGGCAGGAAGCGGTAGTGAAGCTGCTATTAGGGGCGGGCGCCGCCATCGAGGCGAAGGATAGGGGCGGGCAGACGCCGCTACACTACGCTGCGGAGTACGGGCAGGAAGCGGTAGTGAAGCTGCTATTAGGGGCGGGCGCCGCCATCGAGGCGAAGGATCAGGACGGGCAGACGCCGCTACACCGTGCTACGGAGTACGGGCAGGAAGCGGTAATGAAGCTGCTATTAGGGGCGGGCGCCGCCATCGAGGCGAAGGATCAGTTCGGGCAGACGCCGCTACACTACGCTGCTTGGTACGGGCGGGAAGAGGTGGAGTACGGGCGGGAAGCGGTAGTGAAGCTGCTATTAGGGGCGGGCGCCGCCATCGAGGCGAAGGATCAGGACGGGCAGACGCCGCTACACCGTGCTACGGAGTACGGGCAGGAAGCGGTAATGAAGCTGCTATTAGGGGCGGGCGCCGCCTGACCGCGGGCGGGAAGCGGTGGTGAAGCTACTTCAGCCAAAGCTATAAAACAGCCCATTTATTTCCGCGTTCATTTCCGCACTCTTTCCCTCTCCTCTCCTCTTCTCTCCTCCTATTTTTATTATCATAGCGTGCCACGAGAAGGGTCCGGGAGGAGGTGTAAATATATACTTATTTAGTATCTTCTAGATATTCATCCCTGACGAAATGGCGTCATCGTCATCGTCATCATCATCGTTAGTAATCGGTTGGATTACGAAATACTGCGTTATAACATTTATCCACCACTCGTTTCGCCACACGCCGTGATTTGCCGAAAGATCTTGGCTAGTGTTACAGTGATGTAACCACTTGATGCAACATGTCACCTGCCGAGACACATGACCTGGAGCCAGGGCAGATCGGCAAAGCGTCCCTAGGCTTGGGCGACTCGGTTTGTTGCACGTGATCTGGATTGACTGAGCATTGAATTGTCTGGTTAGATAGGTCTAAAATCCAGGTAAAATAGCATCTTCTTATAGCCAACAAGATCACTGAATATCTCCACGGAAGTCCGTATTCAGGGCAGGCAGTGCGGGCAAAAAGGAGGCCGTAGAATCGAAAGGAATCTCCGGTGCAAGGGATGCAGTCGTAATGAGGGTATTCCGAACGCAAGGGAGGGTGCAAGGGAGAGAAAAGTAGGCATTTGCATAAGCGGGGGAAAAAATGGTCAATTTTGCAAGCAAGGGCCATTTCTTGGCGACATATCCGCTAGCGTGGCCTCGTACACGCTGGTACATGGCGGAAAGTCCGGGATGCCTGGGGCATCTGAGTCCCTGTTGACAAAAATTTCCCGCGCACTAGAGCGAATCGGATGCCTACCGGAGCCGGCTGCTTCTGCTCTGCCCGCAAGGTCCCGGTCGTGGGTGATCGTCGCGGTAGTGCTGGGGCAGGCGGAGAACGCTCTTGGCCACCCGTCATCTGCTGTTGGCTCGATGAGAGCTCATTGCCTGGGTCGGCGCCTTCGCTAACGGGTAGCTCCCTCCCGTTGCTGCCGCCACGACCGGATGTAGTATCAGGACCTTTGTCTGCTCATATCCGTCTGCCTAACGACCCACAGGGGAATGGACTCAAGTACATACCGGCACTGGCAAGACCACCAGACTCAGTATCTCTGTGTATAGTAGGCTGGCGAACAAGCTCCTTAACTGACGGGAAAGACGTGTCAGGCTGGTCATCGTCGAAATTGCCGTATTCGGACTCGTTATCGCTGGAGATCACGACTGCATCGTTTTGGGAATACCCTGACACCGGAGGTTCTGGATTTCGGCTCGTGGTTTTCTGAGCCTGCCGCCATAGGAGTATAAAAAATCAAGCTGTCCAGACAGATATCCGCCGTCGTGTTGCCAGTACGCAGATACACAGCTGAACTGCAAAATATGCCCAAAAACTTCGCGAAGGACAGTCCTTGGGAGTGTTGCGTGGGTAACTGGAGTGCCTGCGCAATTTTGGAAGCGGGTACAGCAGAGGAATATATCCGCAGCGCGCGAAATGGGAGCCTTAACCGCAGTACCGGCAAGGAGTTTCTCCAGGTCTTCCACTGAATATCCACCGTGCCACTAATCCTAACGACCGGCCCATAGAACCTGCTTGCTTGCAACCTGCTCTTCGCATTGAAGTCGGGAAATAAGAGGGCGTCGATTCCCAGTCGCTTCGCATCTCTGCGCTCCTGCGCCTTCTGCATGAGCTTGCCCTTCATTACCATGCCGTCCCCAACATCGCCAATGGCGGGGCGGCGTCTTGAGAAGCTGCTTCGCGTCCTTGCAGCCTATCAGGCCCTTTCCCGGACTCTGACTGCCTAGCCATCGCTCAAATGAGGGCATGAATCGGGGGTGCGGATCCGTCGTCAATGCATTTCGCCACGGCTTCATTTCGGTTCGTCTTCGCTATCCCCGCTCGCTACAACCTGAACACCGCTCGTGAATCAGAAACAGGAGCCGTCGAATCAGGTCTGCGCCCTGGCTCCTATGTTACCCGCCTTCTGCAAATTTCACCGCAGCTGCGCTGGCAATTGGTCCGATTACTAACGAGGCGTCCGCCCTGCTGATGGAGATGTCCTGGAGATGCTATGCAAAAGTGGGAGAAAGCCTGCCGTCCCTGCATTGACGGCATCGACTGCGGCATTTTTTGACTGATCGGGATAGAGTGAGCAAATTGCAACAAGGGCCCTCTAGCCAGATTGAGTGTGACTTACGGATGGAAGGGGAGCGGTCAGATGCAGTGGGTGTTACGAAGGGCGGTCGACCTTGACCGCTCATGCGGCAGACGAAAAGTCGGCACCAGAGTCGAGGCTTGGTCGAGGTAGGGTCGAATTCACGTCGACGGTTGGAGATGTCTTGGGAGACGAGAGTAGTGGAAGTGAGAATGATAGTGCTCCGATAATTGCGCCACACCGCGACGGGAACCCAAGGGGAGGGCAAAGGGCACCAAGGGCACCGAGATTGGGTTGGCGGCATTCAGGGCCAAAGGAGGTGGAGGCAGATTCCTTGGCCGAGCGCCGGAGCACAGCCGTGATTACCGTAGGCGAACCCAGTGACCGAAGAGGAGAGGAGAGGGACAGCATGCGAAGGTCGAGAGTGCAAGAAGAGGACGTCAATTGATGTTGGGGTGGGGAGGTCTATTTATGCGCGGCGGTGGAAAAGGCAAGGAATACGGCAAAGTCTAATTAAGTCTAATTAAATAAGGGGTCTACTCTGTTGCACTCAATTCATGTCTCCTCAGGCAACGCATGCCAAACTCTTAACCTACGGTAACTCCGCCCCCAAGGCGCGCGCTCAAGACCGCAAGTACGACATCCTCTTCAACAACTGGGTGCCAAAGCCGTGCTACGACGAGGAATGGATCACCGAGTACCAAGAAGACGGTAGCTGGGGCGCCTATGCCTACGATAATCTCGCGCAGCGTTTGACGCCTGGGGCAATGGAGGACCGAGACTTTTACTACACCTCGCCTCCGGACCACATCAACCACTGCAGATTCATGTAGAACTAACAGCTCTAGGCCCTGTATAAAGAACGGACGGCGCTCGACACGATCATTGTTAACCCTAGTCAAACGGAACACCATACGCAGTTCCTCATGGACGCCCGAGGGATAAAGGCAACCCAGGCAACCAAAAACCCATATCGGCTTCGCGGGGTGCTAGATCGGAGCTAGGACGGGCCAATAAAGTGCGCTGTCTCCGTGTCAGGCAATTAGCAAAGCTTTTGTCACGCAAATGCGCTGCTCCAATAAATGACGCATGTCGGTAGCAATCTCCAATTTGGAAAAGGAAAGTCAGCATACCGTGCGGCTGAGAGTGGAGGGGCGGGGTAAAATACTCGCACAAGCTTCGGAATCCGGGGTAAAAGGCTTCCATTGGATGTCACCGTTCCATGCCCGGCAAAATGAGACCAATCAAGTATTGAGTTAATTTCGCGTCAAGATCTTGTGGATGGACTGCTAGGGGCCAAGAGTCTAAATCGAGAACCGGTGATGGGTGGTAACCGGGTCGTTGTAACGCATCGGACGTAATCACTCCGACTGTCAGTTCACAACTTGGAACTTTGAATTCAACGCCTGGAAGTATATAAAGCATAGTATATGCACCCAAGCTTCCTCCCAGCACCTCAAGTATTTGGTACCTAGTTCAAAAAGAAGCTGCACATTTTCCTAATCACACCTGCCCAACCAAACCCACCCGAACAAACAAACCGAAAAATGCGTCTCTCGTCAATCACCGCCCTCCTCGTTTTCGTCCTCCCAGTCACCCTGGCAGCAGACTGCAACCGGGCCGACTACTTCAAGCCCGGGGCCTACAACCTCTACATGCCCTTCCGCGGCAACTCGATCAGCTGCCAGCTTGCCGAGGGCAACAACAGCGACGCCGTCAAGGCACTGCAGACGCAGCTCAACCTCTGCAACGGAAGCAAGCTCGATGTCGATGGTGATTTTGGCGGCAAGACGAAAGCCGCACTCAAGGCGGCCCAGAAGGCGAATGGTGCCGATGACGATGGTGTTTATGGGCCTGAGACGAGGAGCAGGATCAAGTTCGGACTGTACTTTAATGGGAATCCGAGTGATAAGGTTTGCAAGAGGTTGAGCGACTGGTGAGGGTGAATGGTGGATTTAAACTGAGATTTATTCATTCCGTTACCGTTCTCGTCTGTCTTGGCCTCGCACGCCTCGACCGTGTTCACAAACAGGTAACCTAGAAACGGCATCCCGTCCGGGGCTAGCGTGAAGTTGTCCGAGATATCGATGTACACCCCCATGATGGACGGCTCTAGATTGCTGATCAGCCCCAGACCGCCCGTGCATACCAGCCAGAGAGCCTCCTCGGACATCGTGGTAGGAGAGTCGGAAATGCGCGCTGCGGTTTTGAGGAAGGACTGGACCTCGTTGCAGAAGGCTAGGATCTTGGAGAGGTCGCTGATGGCGGGGAAGAGAGCGTCGTCCGGATCGCCGACGAACAGGGTGAGGAATGCTGTGCCGACGCGGTCGATGTGGTCTAGGCGCAGGCAGGAGACCGCGAGGACGTCGCCGGCTGCGATGCCCATAAATGGGGAGAGTTGGGGCTTCCCATGCCCGGCGCGGAAGAAAGGCTCCCCTGCGGCGGTATAGGAGGTTGGGACGACCAAGTCGGACGACCAGTCCGGCACCCAGGTAGGCAGGATCTTTCGTGAGGGCCGGGCGTAGAGGAGGAAGCCTGGGTCTTCGGCGGCCGCTATGACAGCAAACTCGACGAACACGTCCTGAGTCGACTTGGTGTAGCTGGGCACAACGCCGGTACCTTGACCGGCCAGACCCAGCAGGCCGTAGATGCAGCCACGGGGGTCGGTAGCGCGGAACTTGGTATCACAGCGACCTTGGCTGTTGCCGGGCTCATGGCGTTGAAAGTCGTAACCAGCTTCGGCAGGGCAGGCCCCCGCGTAGAGATGTTCGTTCACGCAAGTCATCGAGCATATCGAGGGGGTCTTCGAGCATGCCAATAGCGAGAGCTCGAAAGAAAAAGGCGAGGAACCTATCCTACGATTCGGGCGAGCGTGCATATTCGAACGTGAGGCGAATGAGAGCCGGGCGGATGTGCTGTTGTTCACCAGAGCGTTTGCTTGTCGTGGTCTCGATGGCTTCAAATTGGCCGACGATGCGGTAAAAACGGGCGATCGCTCGTGCGCGCTCGTCAGCATTTGCAAAGAACGGTTGCTGCTGCGTGCCAAAGTCAATCAAGCCCCCAGGGACGGTTGGTGGCGGTACGCTGGGGCCACCATGATGGAAATAAGGAAACGAAAGCGACCGTGAAGTGAAGGGTCGTGCCGAAGGAAGCAAGCACACGGAAGCGCTCACCTACACCAGCGCCCCAAGACCCCTTGGCTAACTATCGCAGTTTCTTGGGCCAGATAATATCGGCCGGGCGGAGCGTCCCGTTCCCCAACAAAGTCGCCAGCGACAGCGCTTTCGAGATGAACTCACTTTCGCGTGCACTGCTGGAGCTAGAAATACCAGACCAACAATTCATAGACTACACCGAAATGTCTCTGTTTGGGGCTCCTGGCCTCTTGTCCAAACGAGACAGCATGGTTGGGACCGCTGGCGGGTTGTTCGTGAGTTTACAACCTACATGGTGTGAAAAGCGCTCCTTAGTTGACAGATCATCCCGACCAGGCATTCGTGCTCCTCTCCGCTCTCAAGCCCGCTCTGCCTGGATTCTCTCGCGACAACTGGACAAGCAACATTAGAAAGCACGCTGCTGTCCACCCCGATCATGAATCAATGCCCCGCTGGCGAGACCGTGAAAAGGCAGATCTCGACTACCAAGACTCCGACGGCACCTTTACCGATCTGCTTATCTACAAGGGATACTTGGCGTCGGAGACGTGGCAGGGTCGGACGCCCAAGTACTATTTCGAAGTCAAGTCGACTCCGCTCCTGTACAACGCGCCCTTCTTCATGAGTAGCGCCCAGTATGACAAGGTGAGACAGGCACACGACGGATGCAAACTAACATACACTAACACTGCAGAAATAGATGAAGAGACTGACGACTGACGACTGACGACTGACGACTGACGACTGACGACTGACGACTGACGACTGACGACTCGGTCTACACCATTTTCCGCGTGTTCAACGTGTACAAGGCCGAGGTCGACGTCAGGCTCTACGTCGACCCCGTTCAGACGGAAGCCGATGGCCTTCTGGAATTTTCGATAGACAAGTACACAGTGAGATTCAAGGGCTGAAGTTGAGTCAGTTCATTGGAAGGTTACTGTAGGATTTCTTTTGTTCGTCATCAGTGCGCTGCCGACGCCGTCGCCGGTCGGCTATTGTGACGCAATTTGGAATTTCGATGAGCTGGGAGAAGTTTCTAGTCGCATGGTTTCGTGAAAATGCAATTGGGTTTCCCTTCATTCCTGCCATTTTTGGTGCATCTAGAATTTTCTTATTGACGTAATTGATTCGGGCTTGTCCTGTTGCTGCAGGAAACCACGTCGCACCGAAGTCACGGGAGGCGGCGTGGTCACGTATAACCCTAACCCTACTAAGAAGTGGGGCATTCTTCTGGAATCTTCCCGCAAATTCGAGACCGTCAGCGAACCACAAAGCAGCATTCCGACTTACAAAGCCGCCATCCAGAAGTGTCCAGCAACTCCAGGAAACTGCCACAAAGCCGCGTGATTGCCAAACAGGCAGTTTCTGGAATTTGCGCGAAGACTTTAGACAACCGGCTTCAGGTCTATATATTCCTGGCTCACCTCTCCTGTTTCTCCTCCTCTCCAGATCACAACGCAGATCAATCAGCAACATCAGCTTCCAGCTTCCAGCTTCAGCCTGCAAAACCTCTCTCAATCTCACGCCTTCAAAGCCGCTCATCAACCACAATTCTTCGCACATCTCTGCAAACCACAACCCACAAACCACAATGATGTCTTTCCTGTCGAGCCCGCTCTACTCTGCTCCGTCGGAGCCCACCTTCACTCCTCTCTTCCGACTCCTCAACGACTTCGACACGTACAGCCGCGAAGTCCAGGGCGACCAGCAGGGCAGCGCCGCCTCGGGCCGCCGATCCAAGGTCGCCACGTTCAAGCCCAAGTTCGACGTGCGCGAGACCGAGAAGACGTACGAGCTGCACGGCGAGCTGCCGGGCATTGAGCGCGAGAACCTGACCATCGAGTTCACGGACCCGCAGACCATTGTCGTGCGCGGCCGCGTCGAGCGCACCTACGAGAACAAGCCCGAGGAGCACGCCGGCGCCAACACCACCGACGACCATGACAACCACAGCGTGACCTCGCACAAGGCCACGGTCGAGGACGACCCGGAGGAGTCGCACAGCGCCACGTCGCCCGAGACGCAGGTCGCCAAGACGGCCGGCGCCGAGGTCCAGAAGGCCGCCCCCAACCACAAGTACTGGGTCTACGAGCGCTCCATCGGCGAGTTCTCGCGCACCTTCAGCTTCCCGGGCCGCGTTGACCAGGAGGCCGTGTCGGCCGGCCTCAACAACGGCATCCTGACCGTGTCGGTGCCCAAGGCTAAGAAGCACGAGGCTCGCCGCATCGCCATCAACTAAGGCACTCGCCTTTCGACATTTGAGATGGGATTGGCGCGACCGATATGATCATGGAACATGACAATTGGGAGGATTGCATTGGCATTAGCATTTGCATTTATTAGCATTGGCTCGGTTTTGAGAGCGACGGCGCAATCGGTATCACTTTTTCTCCAGGGCGCCGGATTTGCTCATGGTAATTAGCGTGCGTGGGTGGATCGCATCGAGCCAACCGCATTGAGACGAGACAGACCCTCAGGGGTATAATAATTCACCTCAACTTTTACAACTTGTTTCCGACTTTTGTGTGACCGTGCCTGTCTTGATGATATCGCCGTGGTTGAGTAGTCCATTGGCGGCCTCAGAAACAGAGTGTTCAGTGAGTTGATCTTTTAGCATCGACGTTTCATCACGGAACTCCGCCGAGGCTCAACGAATAGATATACAACGAGTAATATGTGTGCTGTAGGATTAGTGAATAAGGCACACTGGCGAGTGGGACTTGTAGCCTGGGTAGGGTCGTATTGTTGCTTGTTAGGCGTCTTCCAAATGCCTTGGTGGATGTTGGGGGTGGCGCAGTCTCAGGCTTCCGCCTCCTTAACCAAGCATTGGGCAAAGGCTCCCTATCAGGCTCAATTGAGGCCCACGCACGCCGGGCGGAGTACAGTTATCCAACGATTGCCTTTGAAGGAGTAGGTGTTTCATGAACAATTTGGACATATAATAAATGAGTATAAGTCGCCCTCGAGATTGATCAGAGTCAGTTTCCTAATTCCTATCTCACCCATCATCTTCAAGAATTACATCATTCCAGCACAACAACAACAACAACAACAACAAGACAGCCATGGGGATCTTTGACATCAGCTCCGGGAATGTGGACTTTGGCATAACGTGCCCAGGCACGGTGATGCGGGACCTGCAGCGCGACGAGCCGGAACAGGTGGCCAAGATCAAGACGCTGCAGACGTCGTACTCGTCGACGCAAAAAGCCTACCAGTGCGACCTATGGAGCACCGACCTGCGCCCCGTCAACAGCTTCATCAAGGCCATCGATGGGCTCGAGGAGCTGACCATCTATAACTATGAGCGCGACGTGCCCGCTCTCTGGGAAGCCATCTTCCACCACGGCCACAGCCTGCGCAGCTTGGCCATCCACACGCCCACCTGCAGCTCCATGCCCGCCGGCTTGTGGACACACGATGCCGTCCGCGCCGTCGCCGACCGTCTGCCGCTGCTGAAGCATCTCGAACTGGACGCCAGTCCCGCCGAGGCCGAGTTCTACTTGGCCAGCACTAGCAGCAACATCTGGCGCCGCCTGTCGTCAGTCCAGGCGCACCTGTCACCAAAGCCACTGTTGTCGTCAACGAAGAAGGACGCCTCGCCCGTCGCCGACATCCCGGCTCCGCCCCCAAAAGATAAGGAGGAGCAGGCCTCATCGGCCGCGAACGAGCAGAAAGACTGGGTCCTCGACGCCGCCACGAAGCTCCACGGCCTCGAGTCCATCCGCATCAACGTCAGCCTAGAAGACACGGCATCGCCATTTGCAGGGGAGCACAAGTGGACCATAATGGGCAGCTCGGTCTTTCCAGAACCGAACAAGCAAGCGTGCAAGGACTTGGCGCGCAAGATTTTCGATCCGTTCTCTCAGTCGCAGCCCAGTGACGCCACACAGCCAGAGCAGACACCGGCGGCAGCGCTCACACACCTCGAGCTGCGCTTCCCTCGCCGCCTCTTTGACGACCGCTGCCAGTTCTGGAACATGGCGTATTCGGTGCACGTGCGCAGGAGCCCAGACACGGGCGCCGTCGAGGTGCTGGCCGACGAGGGCTGGAAGACGTATATGCCCGACACGCCACCGCCGCTGTATGATATGAGGATCAAGATGCTTAACGGGTGGTAGCAGAATTGGCAGCGATTGTTTTGTTTTGGAGAGAGGACTTTGTTAGTTTGGTTAGTACCTGTTTTGTTTTGGAGAGAGGACTTTGTTAGTTTGGTTAGTACCCGAAAGGATTTCGAGCTGTTGGACAAAGGGAAATGACTTGCCAGTGTAGAAACTGCATTAAACATAAGCATGAATTGAAGATCACTCAATTTGCGAGGGAATCAAATCTGCTAGCGCTGCAGTATCACCCTGTCCCAACGCATATAATTAGCAGCCGCTCAACAAGCTCAGGCGGGAAAGAGGAATACAAAGCATCAAGCACCCTTGTCACATCGTTAGAACATCTTAGCGACAGACTTGACAGGTCCTACACGTTGAGGCAGGTGTATTGAGATAGGGTGAACCCTTTTTTCTCGTATCAATGTAACTCTTCAGGTCAGCCAAACACACATTTCACCAGTTAACCAAACTTATTAACCCCCACATTCTTCCGCAAGCAAAAGATATGTCACAGACAGCCACAGCACACGCGGTAAGAGCAAACAGATATTATTCAAGCAGAAATAAACTTTCGTGGCGGTTGCAAGCCATAACTGCTGATCATCAACCAGTCTGGAGTCGGGCCAGGTCTGCCAAACGCTCACTTGGGCAATATTCCAGACTAATCTTATTCGTGACCCAATATCATGATCGAGTGCAGGCAAATATGACTCACGGTTTAGAGAGCTGCCCTTCTGGCTATTCCAAAAGACGATGTTCAAGGTAGCCCGTGTCCCACGCCCAGCAGTGGTGAGAGGTGTATGCGGTAGGGGGCCATGCCCGAGAGACACATCCCAGGAGATGCCATGGAGGACTGCAACGAGACTGAAGACGAAGAGAATAAATACAAGCAAGGAATCACTTCAACATCTCGACCAAAGCAAACGCAAGTGCCCAGTAGCCACGCTTCAGACCACAAATCACTTTTGATTTCCCTTAACTCTTTCCCATCAATTCCACTTGACACTCATTGATCGTCAAAATGTCGACGCCTTCACAGGAAGATCAGGCCAAGACGGTGCTGAAGGCGATGAAAATCGCCTCGAACGTGGGTGCAGTTGCATCTTACCCTTGGCTGATTCAAGGTTTTTGACAGACCAAACCACAGACTGTGCTGGAGGCTATCGCCAATGCCATCCCGGTTGCCTCGAACCAAGTTTTGACCGTCGCTGTCCCTGGTACCATTATCAACTAGAAGTAAGGAGATTATATTTTCCTCGCGACGCCACAGCGCGGCACAATCGCTAAACTCTAGTCTCCAGAGACTTTTACTACGACGCCGACGAACAAATCAAAGACCCGACAGCTGTGCGGGCCCAGGAAGCCCGACTAGTCGACGGCATGATCCCGCTGTCCAAGTTCACCGCTGGTAAGACGGGCAAGAGTGTTGCACGCAGCTACCTTGCAGCCCTGGATCTCCTCGTCCCCATTGATGCCTCTGTTTCTGGAGTCATTGGGAACGCGGCAACTCAGGTGACTGACGACCGACTGAAGGTCATTCGGGGACCCGCTACAAGGCGTCGATGGACTATCTCAAGTCTGGCGACGACAGCCCCGGCTCCGCGGGAAAGAGCAAGGTCGAAACTTACGTGGCGAAACAGTCGGCTTGGGCAAAAGAGGTGGCCGCCTACGACCATGCCCAGGGACAGGCGCTGAAGGACTCTGCACCACCCCAGGGTTCCAGCACGGCTCAGATCAAAGAGTCGCGCGAGAAGTACATGCAGTGGCTTCAAGAGAATGCCCGTGTAGTGAGTGCATCCCATCAACGCCATCATCATCTTCAGACAAGTCTAGCTGACTATAATTAGCAGTACAAAAACAACATCCAGGCCAGGTACATGGACTGGGTGGTGCACGAGTACAAGTTCATGGTCGACTTCCACTTTGGCGTCGTCGACATCAGCTATGGCATGAAGCGCATCGAGAACATCAAGGAGGCGTACCGAAACCTCATCATCGTTGCCGATGAAGGCGCGACCGAGCACAACGGAATCGTCCTCCCCCCGAGCCACTAGGCCACCATCATCTACGACAAGGTCCGGGGCTGGAAGAAGCGCAACGACAAACCCACGCCCGCAGAGATTCGGGCAGAACCGCCGGCTGCAGAACTAGCTGGCGTCCCACGAGACTCTGAAAGAGGTGAGCCACGCTCGACGGGAGAAGTTGCAAGAAGAGGAGTGACAACTAATTAATAATGGGATACAGGGAATCAAGCAAGATGCCTTCTTCCCTGTGGCCATGACCAGGTTGGACACGGCCGACGACAACCTGAAGCGGGCATATGCCGAGGTGTATGCCAGCATGGACGACAAGAACTATGAGCAGCCCCAGGGCACCAGGACCGACAAGACAGCGTGGCTGGGTGGGTTCAGGGGCTCCGCTAATACCTACGGCCAGGGGCAGAACGAGGACCATCCGGCCGAGGGCACCACTGAGTCGCCATCTGCAGACCCCCTCACAAAGCTCGTCAAAGCGCAGGCGGCCTGGAACGACGCGGGTTCCAAGCGCAGCGCGTAGGCGGTGCGCAGCGGCGAGGCGAACATGAAGGGTATAGCCAAGTCGTGGCTCGACGCGCGCATCGGCTAGCTCAACCGCGACATTGCCGACCTCGAGAAGCAGCTGAGCGTTGCCTCGGGGACGGCCGGCAAGATGCTGGCCCTGCCCGTCGTCGTCAATCAAGAGGGCATCGTCATCAGCGACAGCGACATTGCCGTCAACCCCGAGCTCGTGGGCAAGAAGAACCCCAACGTCGGTGAGGACGGCGAGGAGGATGCCGATCCCTGGACTAAAGTGCGTCTCTCTTTCCCCTTCTTTCAAGACCAAACTAACCCTCAGGCGGATCTCGTGCAAAGCGTCCCCAACACGGACGTCCGAGAGACATCGACGTCGCAATCAGCCAGCTCCATCGCAGCCAAGACGAGCTGGGGCCTGTTTTCGGCGTCGGGCGGGGCGAGCCACGAAGGCGATGTAGTTGATGGCGAACCTCGACGTGGAGATGGCCATGGACTGCATGGTGGCCGAGATTGAGCGGCCGTGGCTGCACGCCGAGCTGTTCGCCGACGCCGAGCTCGACTCGGGCCGCTTCGACATCGAGCCCGGAGAGGCCCGCCCTGAGCAGATGTACGAGAACGAGGAGGTCCCTGCCGGCTACTACAAGCAGTTCTGTCGTACCCGACCGCGTTTGTTGTTGCGGCTGATGTCGAGCTGAGCGTGCGTTTCTCTTCTTTCTCTGGCCCATTGACGTATAAAGAGTGCTGACTTTGAGCCAAAGTTCTCAGGCGACACGTCGGCGCTAGAAAGCGACGTGTCCGCGTCGTCGACCTCGGCCAACGTCTCGGTCTGCTACGGCCCGTGTGCAGTCTCTGCGTCGCACAGACAGTCCAAGTCCAACTCCAAGACCAAGATGCAGTCCACCGCTACCGGATGCAAGTAAGTGCCAGCAACGTCGTATCCATTGTGGCTCTGCCATTTACTAATGCAATTACTCACTCTCCCAGGATCTCGATCCAAGCCCCCCAGATTGTCGGCTGGGCTCAGACGTTGCTGCCCCAGCTCCCCAGGCCGAGAGACGGTGCCAGCCTGGCTGGAATGTTCAGCTAACCAGCTCCCATTAGCAAAGATTGGGGAGTTTCTTCCCACGCCCAACAATGTTCCCAACAATGTTGAGGTACTCATCCTTCTCGCCACCCTCACTCCCAAACGGAGCAACATGACCAGCATACTTCAAGAGAAGCACGTTCAGTACGATGCGGGACATGCGGCCGTTTCCATCGCCAAAAGGGTGCACCATGACAAACTGGTGGCGATATCGCGCCGCCAAGGAGTAAGGGTCAATGATCCCCCTCCGCTCCGCCTCAACCATCTCCGCGCCGAGATTCTCGACCAACTCCCTCATATATCTTAGCACCACCGATGCGCGCATGCACCGAGAGATGTTCTTCTTCGTCTCGCCGGGCTTGCTGTTCGAGACAGCCACCTCGTGCTCGCGGTAGCGGCCGGGCGCGACGTCGTCGGCGTCGCCCACGCCACCGCACAGGACGCAGTGGGTTTCGCGCAGCAGCGCCTCCGAGACGGGCGCGTTGTCGAGCACGACACGGCCGAGCATGTAGGCGAGGGCCTCGGCGTGCTGGACCACTTCCCCCCGCGACTGGACGACGCCGGCGCGGTCGCTCTTTCTGTGCGCGTGCTCGTCAGCGCTGCGACGTGCTCCACGTATTCGGCGTCAAGCTCGTCGATGGAGGCGTCGGCTTGCTGGCCGCTGGAGACCGCGCGGCAGAGATTGGCGGTGATCCGCTGGCTGCTTCCGGCCGACTCGACCGTGTTGGATCCGTGGACGAGGGTGATGAGGGACTGTTCGAGGGTCTCCCAGACCTGAGAGAATGCTGGGGGGCCTAGTGGTTGCGATGCTTCGCGAGCATCGTCGATGATGGCGGCGGGGTCGGCTGGGAGGTTGAGATTCCGGGCCGCTTTCTCGAGAGGCTCGGCGAGACGGATGGTGAAGTTGGGGTCCTCGCCCCCGCAGAATGGAGGCCAACCGGACGAAAAGGTATCGGCGAATCTGTCGGACAGCATTTGCATATTGAATGAGGCCTATAGAAGAGGAAAGTGTGGCTTAATTAAGGTTTATTCAGACTTTATCGTGAGTCTCCCGGTATGACTCTACCAATACCGTTCAATTGTTTGACTTTTTGCTATACCGCGGCAATTGCTTGTGTTCATTTTGGTGTGTACATGTTGATGGGCATGAGCCATTTGTGATAGATCTAACTGGTATGGAAGTTGCTCTTTGAGCACACGAAATACAACAAATAGGCTTTATTAGTTTGACAAGACGTGAAACAGCCATTGCATGACCCCAAAACCGACAAAGAGGATTTCCATTTCCTCCTTCGGAGCTGAGCAGTTGCCGCCTTAAGCTGAGCTAGGCTGAGCAAGATGTCATTTTTTGGGCTACCCCGGCTATACTTGCCGTGGTCTGAAAATGGTAGTGGAGTTGTGAGGATGCTCTTCTGAGCCCAATTTCGGGACTTTAGGGAACATGGGGAGCTGGGGCAATCGAAAGTTCGATTGCAAACTATCTAAGCTAGTTACCTATCTAATCCAAGAACAAAAGGGTGTTCCAAATTCCTTCCACCACTGACGACCCACTCCACTCGTGATGTTCCTGTACCCTGCAACCCCCGTGTATCCCTGGACGAGAAATTCTTCGGGCCGAGAGGCAAGGTGGTGGGAAGAGCATGACTGGTGGCGGTTGAGGATCTGCATGCTAGACAGCAAGCACAGAGAGGTGATGGAGCGTGTTGCTGATGTTAAGAAAGATGAATACAACGAAGGCAAGATTTTGAAGGACTGGGAGCCGCCGATCATCGCGGGTGCCAAAGTTATGATGATTATGGGGGTCATGTTCGTGTCTGGATGGCGATACAAACAACACCCTGGGTGACCCTAGAGCCCAGCTCAGAGGTATCCCTAGATTCCTTTCTGTGGAGGGCTTTGGTGTTGATCGACTGTGGCCGCGTTCCCCCGCGGGTTTTCAAGGGCGGTTTGGTACAGATCATGTGCGGTCTGTGCAGAGACAAGCCGGATACCACATACGATAATTTCGTGTCCGAGGATGTAGCCGAGTTTGCCACGAATGGAAAGCGGGAGGCAAGCATGAGTTTGGGGCGGCGGTCGAGGAAAAGGGGAAGATGGAGCGGTTGTTCTCGGTGACGGTCTTGGTATAATCAATACCTGCGTGCCAGTTTGAGCATAATCGTGCGCCACACGTTGACGTGAATGGACGTACCTCAGCCTTAGAACTTTGGCGCCCAAGATACTCAAGTGTGCTTATTCCTCGAAGGAGAGTCGTACGGAGTTGTGAAGGACAACGGTTGTGAAAGTGGATTGTATGTAATTATTACAAGCATAAAGCTTGGGAAAAGATGGGGTTTGCAAATATAGAAGAAAGACACACACGCACACACACACACACACACACACACACACACACACACACACACACACACACACACACACACACACACACACACACACACACACACACACACACACACACACACACACACACTGACAAGAAAAGAGTAGGACTGACCCGAAGAAGCTTGGATTGAAGACATTTGGCGTGACGATGTTTGACTTGACGACTGTTGTGGCTTGATGACATTTGGCGTGACGATGTTTGACTTGACGACTGTTGTGGCTTGATGACATGTTGCGCGACGTAACGACTATAGGATCAGACCGTAGCTAGCGCCGCCAGTTTTATGATGCAATAAGGGCGATTGTCAGACTTATACCTGACGATATCCGGCGCTAGGCTGTCATGGTGCTTGTTTATCCGAGATGTAGTTGCGCCGTCCTGTGCGACACAGCTGCAGCGCTGCATGGGGCATTAGGGCGAGTGGCGGTGATGGATATTTCCTATCGCGGTGACGTCCTTGCTCTCCTGGATTGCCGAATTAGCCTGATTCAACATGGCGTGCATAACGGTGGTCAAGGTACCTTTGTATTCCCTCGTTTTCGTCATTGCGATCTCTGCCGCCGCCCTGGATGCATCGTTGATTCGGCCTTTTCTTGACCTGGCGTCTAGCCGGGGTGGGTAGTATGCTGGGAATCTAGCATGGCCTTGATTAGCTACTGAATTAGAGCATTATTCTGGCGCTGGACGTGGGGAGAGCTTACCAAGGTCTGATGGGGGTCTATAGTGTTTTACTCCGTCAGAGGCGCTGATGGTCCCCAAGTGCTCGCCGGTGTTGTAGGGAGTGGGGAGCTTCTCAGCGCGCCTCGGCCAGACGCAGGCTACTGGTCGCCGGTCGGAGCGTCAGGATCAGAGCAGTTGGACACGGGGACAAAGCTGTCCAGCACGACGACGTGCGCGAGCGAGAGATGTGGAATCTGTGCTGCGTCTCTGTTATAGCAAGAAGCTGGCTCAACCGTGGAAGTCAGCAACCAGCCAGCCTGCACATCTGGAGCGTTGGAGCAGGGGGGGTGTACTGTACCTCGTGGGTAGATGCTTTCAGTGTTCTAGCAGCCGTCATGCGATCATGAGAGCGACGTCATGGTGGCGAGGGCGAGAATTGTAGTGTGCGTTGAACTTGGACTCCAAGCCAGCACCCAGAAGTTTGAGACAGCCCAGTTAGATGATGAAGAAGGGCAACAATTACCCCACCCTGGGTAGGACAGCCACAACCTAGAACGATGCAGGTACCTACCTACCCTGGGTGGGGAGAGACCGCTTGCAACCTCCTAATACGGCCAGCGGACCAATTTCCTTGGCGCTCCTACTCGATCGAGGGGGATTTGACATGGAATACAAAGTCACTCAAAATGGCCAGAACAAACGGACAATAGAGCGTCTTTGGGATTGATACCTAAGCTAAGATTGGGGGGGGGGGGGGGGGGGGGTTATTACAGCAGCGCATAGGGGGGGGGTAGGTCTGGTGTTTGCCTCGGCAGGAGGGCGGCCATCCGATTGCCAACCTCATCAGCGAGGTGACGGACGTAACCATCATACACAGCAGCAACGGCTGGCCCGGATGCCTCTGGCGCAGTGGTAACAGCGTTTGTGATGGCCGTCACGGCCGCAATAAGCGCGGCGGCGACTGCTGGTTTGGACGAAGCTGGTGTGGCAACTATAGCCATACCGATCTCGTAGCAGAGGAGAGGGTAGACGTCTTGGTAAACCTGTTGAGACTTGCCACGCAAGGCCCGCATTGGACCGAGGATATTGGGGACTATGGCAGGAAGGCCCCCAATCTCGGAACAGCAGATTATGGTGCCACTGGATACGGGCGGTTGGGCAGCGAGGCTGTTGAAGACATTGGTCATGGCTGCCGTCACAACAGTAGCAAAGGCGGGCGCGTCGGCGGCTGGGACAGCGGCCGCAGCGCTGGCGATTCGGATAATGCCCGACGTTATGAAGGCAGTAGCAGTCGACACCTTAGCGGCTGGTAAAGCGGCAGTGGTGGTGCAGATGGCGGCAGCGACGATGGCTGCTGTGCTCCCGGCCAGTTCACCGTACGCTGGTGGATCGATACCAGGGTCGTCATTGTGCGGCGGAAGAGCCTCGAGTTTTGGCATTCCCGCCGTAGTCGTAGTCTGGGATTCTCGTGACTGAGTCAAGTTTTGGTGAACTGCATTGTGATCATCGAGGCGGCTTTCTGGTTGCGCTTCTTTTCGTCCGAGCCAGGCTCGGAATCGCTGTGTGAATTTGCCCATATTGCTGCTGAGGAGGCCAAGAGCAGGAGAGTACCGAGGATGGTTGAGAGGCCCGCGGCACGCACGCTATTTACCAACACTGCGGATTGCTCACCCAGAATCTTATCTTCTCAGCCGTGGTCTTACTTTTTCGACCCGCGGCTTCTTATAACCTTAATCCTGTGGGGTGTCAATCTCAGTTTCAACTGGGGGCAGCAGTCCAATAGCACAGCATTTGCAGTGGACCAAAATCTTCAGAAACTCGTACGCAGAGCGCCGAAAGTGCCGCAGCGTAATCAATTTGAATAAATATAATTACTGCCAAAACAACCAACCCAGCTTGCCCAGCTTCAAACAAGTATAATAATACTACTAGTTAGCCTCTTCCGACACCACGCGGCGCCGGACGTTACCAATATTCTCCACTACACGGAGAATACCGGCATTATTGCCGCCAATGGCCATGCCCCGTTCTGCCCGCAACACACGCCGGAGTTCTCGGACTTCGGCTTCGGCGGCGACGCGCCCAGCCCTTTCGGCGTCTCGCGACGCTTCTACCCCTGCTACCCTCTCGTCCGACACTCGAAGCGCCGCAGAAGCACGGCGATGCTGCCACCAAGCGATGGCGACCCCGATGGCCGCCGAAGCGACCACCCCAACCGCACATAGGACGAGCCCAGGGCCCAAGTTCTGCAAGTCCCAAGCAGAGGGGACAAGACGGACAAGACGGGCAAGCGACAGCCGCCGTCGCCGTCGCCGTCATCGCCGTCGCCGTCATCGTCGTCGTCGTCATCGTTGTCGTTGTCGTCGTTATTGTCGTCGTCGTCTTCTTGCTTTTTTTTTTTCCTAGAATAGTCGTCAGTGTGTGTGTGTAGGGGTAGCGTGTGTGTTCAAGCTTGACGTTGAAACATTTTCGCGCGAGAGATTCCAAAGACGGGAGTTTTATTTGCAAATGCGAGAGCATTGTAACTTCCATAATTAGGCACCTAGCTTCCGTGCTGAGGCGCGCTCTTTTCTTCTCGACTAGCAGGAACGCTACCCTCGGCCGCGGGAAAGCACCCATCGCCATCTGTAGGTTGGAAGGAGCATCTACCTGAACTCGGGGGAAACAAGGCCTGATGGGCTTACCATTTGCATGCCCTGACTGCCCAGTTAGGGATGTCTGGCGACAATGTAGAGAGAAGCCTGCTGGCAATTGCAGCAGCCCCGCCTGCGAGGAGAACCCGCGGGACATAATCGCTGGGTTTTTATCACTTGATATCGTAGGAAGCGTAGTTTGATCGGAGGCAAGAACTATACTTAGAGCCCTTGTCGGGGATATTATAAGGAAGGTTCCGCTCTTTGTAGTGGGAGTATTTCGACTTAAGAAGTATAATAGACCCAAGACGATCGGTAAGGTCGGCTCGGTTACGACGACGAACGGCGTCTGTAGGAATAACCGATCAATCAGAGTTACGGAGGCTGAGGCGGCTCGGCGGGCCGCATAGCCCTGATTGGTCAGTCAGGAAGAATAGTGGGCCTGGCCCGGACACACGGGTCACCTGCTCTAGCACGTGACCTTAGTGTGCACGGACCATCCACCCTGTGGACAGCCCACTCCCCCAAAACCACCAAGCACCCTGTAACCCTAGAGTGAATAGAACAGAGCAGAATACAACCACATCACCACCCCTACCTTTCGCAACGGTTACTATAGTGACTATTATGAATGACCTTGTCATTCCAACAGCGTCGAATTTCGTTGTCGAACGTCTTTTTAAATACGATTAGCTATAATTATAACGGTATGAGGAGGAAAGATATATTAAATAAAAGGCGAAAAGAATAAACGTTAATTATATTGGGAACTAGGCCTTCGGGACGAAGACTTTGAACGAGGGGTATCGTATTACGATTTTAGTATATACTGTCAGATAATGCACTGCACGTTGGACTCCTTGGATTTGGTGAAAGTTGAAAGTCTTGATTGTATTGTCTGTTACACTGGAGAGGAAGCCTCTCTTTATAATAGTTGGCATGTTTTATTCTTAGTTGTGGAGACTAAGTAGGCACTTGGTCTGAAACTCGGTCTCTGGTTTCAGTTGGTGTCGTACCGTCAAGGTGGTCTGACAGTGCCGTCTGGCCGGGCCATCTGGCCGTGCCGTCTGAAGTCTACACTTTTTACTACCTGTATGTATTTCCGCGTGGGTGGCTGCCGCATTTGGCAGTCAGGCACCGCCGGGGTCTGCACAGGCCGCAAAACTCAACGCCTCAGGCAGCATCTTCATTCGCTGTCACCGCCTTCCTAAAATGGACAGCTCACTCACTCACCGCCTACCCATTTCGTCTGCCAGGCCCTTTGCAGCTCCCAAGCTCCCACTCCCATCATCTCTAATTCCACGGAGCACATCGCACCCAGCTGCCTCGTCCGCCTAGCCCCTTCATAGGACCTAATTTGCCGCTCCGTCTACTACAAAAGCTACCTGCAGTCTTTTTTCGAGGAGCCTGTCACGTTCCCGTCGGCGTCGCGGAACGAGCTCGAGATGCCCGACGAGGAAAGCGAAGACGCTGACGCTACCAAAAAGCCCCCGGCCCAGACGCGCCCCTGGCTGCCGCGGTACGCAAGGAGACGGGTAGCACACGCCAGCTACAGCCCGTATCCCGGATCAGGCGGCATGCTGGCATCTGGCACGCCGAAGTACAGGCAGGCGGCTGCGCGCGCTGCACTCGGTGGCCTGGGATGTGGCCCTTGATGTATTTAAGTCTCGCGTCCCGGCGCGGTCTCGAACCCGCCATGCTCGCCACCCCCTCCTTGCCTCCCACCTCGCTATGGCTCCCCGCTCCCTTTGCTCTCCATCCCACGCCTTCTCCCCCGAGCTCTTGGCCGCCGGTCACTTCTCCGCTGTCTCTTCTACATTCTTATCACCAATACCGTCAATCGCCAGCAGTGATCCAATTTGAGAATGAGGAAGGGCTCTGCGGCTCCTGTACGCAGCTTAAGATGCTCTCTCCCATACATCCACTCACTCTGGTACTCAGGTTTTGACGTGGTGCGAAAACACTGCTTGTCAGACGACATAGCTCGATACCCAATCATTCGGTCTAGCGTTCCAACAAAGTCTTAGACGCCGCCCCCTTGCGCTCGTCGAATTGCAGAATAGATCCACGGCGACGGCTATAGCGTCTTGCCGGATAAAACACGCACTATAAGACGTTAATCAATGGACGGTCTAGATAAAGGCCATTCTTACAAGGCAAGAAGAAGTTATCGACGAGATAGTCTACAAAGCAGAATAGAGCTAAGCGGAGATCCTCTTCGCTATTTTCAAAATCAAGATCGCTTTCGATATCGATTGGAAGTGTCATTGCCTGGAAGAAACCCCGCAGAAAAATATCTTGAGATTCCTCCGAGCGCGCGTACTCATAAGTAAGGCGGACGAGTAGAGTACGGTTATAGTGGCTGTTTCGGCTTTCATTTAGACCTTGAAAATGATCGATGATGCGATAAAATATCTGTTTCGCACGAATGAGCTCGCCTATTTCTAAAGCCGGCCCAGGGGTAAAATAGATAACTCCTTCGAGAGATGATTGGTGGCGATGGTGAGGTGACGGGGAAGCTTGATCCATTTTCCTGATATGGGTTGTGGCTCTCCGCGAAAATTGAGAAACAGGTGAAGAGCACAAAGGGGAGAGGGGAGACGGGTGAGGGGTGAATGAGTTTCAAGGGGCGGGGGAAGGGCGCTATTCCTATCCTGGTTAGGCCTTATGAAGCTGACGGATGAAATTCGTTCAACCCCGAGCAAGGATTAAAAACAACCGCCCTGAAAGACGAGAGCGCTGGGGATGGGCACGTAAGCTGGTGTCAAAAGAAGTGGAGAGGGCTGGGAGTTATCAGAACTTGACTTGCGTGAATCTTCCCAACTTGAGCCAACAGGGCGGGGTCTCTACATCCAGGAGTTCCTTGAGGCGGAAATGAGTCTGGCTTAACTTTCAGGGACTGGTTGAACTTAGGTGGGACGGAAATGTGGTGTTGCGGGTGACCGACGTCGGTGTTGGATCAATGTTCTACTCCGTAAGATTAGGCCAATATTAGGAAGGCACGTGGAGGGTGTGCATACCGCTGGGGGCGGAATTTTCGTGTTGCGTGTCGGTGGGGCTTCGGCACCACCCATCAACACTCAAAGTTTAATCCCCATAGCATATAGCTCATGAATCCATGGCCCCCACAGCTTCAGCGTATGGCTCGTGGATCTATGAACCCTCCACACCAGTGCATGGCTCATGGATCTATGACCCCCCCACATCAGTGCATGGCTCATGGATCTATGACCCCTCCACATCAGTACATGGCTCGTGGATCTATGACCCTTCCTCCACCATGACCGCATACAGGTAGCCAGACTTTTCTCTTCATAGACTGCCAAGTAGACCGGACAGAAAGGTGCATGCTTCCGCTTTCCTTGCCCAATTGTGCTCCAACAGTCGATGGACTGGATCTAGTTCCTTTGTCAATTCGCGGAGATCGCTCCACGTTGAAAAGAAGAGCCTCATAAGCTCTGAGCCGTATCTGCAAGCACTTGAATACCCAATGGTTTGCCTCGGTTCTCTATAATCACGGAGTAAGCCCCAGAGAATCATGGCGACTGGATCACATGGCTATAGGTACTGAGTACTATATATCTGGAAGCCGCATAGAGTTCCGGAGTTGACGCGCTCACGGTGTACAATGTTCTTTCTACAAGCCTACTATAAGTGGATTCATGCGTGTAAGACTGTAAGACTGCCGGCCGCCCCTGGCCGTTCACTTCAAGGCTAAGTTAGGGGCAACGAAACAAGCATGACCTCGACCATGCGTCTTCAACGTGGGGAACCAACTGGTCTTTTTCTGGTTGGTTCTCGCACTAACTCCTGCCCCGGACTTGATGCCGGGGGGAGGGTAGCTTCTGCCGTTCGAGGTAGGGCGAAGAAGCGTCCTGAGATCATTCGCGAAGGTAGGCCGATATTGGACATGAGTGAGGCCACTTCAATGCCGATCTGCAGAACAGATGCCCGTATGTTTCCGCTTCCCGTGCCAATGAAGCTTGAATGGCTAATGGCTGGGTTTAAGATTCATGGCGGAGGCGGCGATACATGTCGACTAGGTCTAGTTGCTATGTCCGTTGCAGAATAAAGACTAACATAACAGGCCTACCTATATTACAATCCACACACTTGTCAGGTGTCTGAACTGCAAGGCAGTACGCCAAGGGTTGTCAGAGGTATCACGTACGGAGAGTAAGCTGCTCGGAACAGGTTGGTACACAAAGGTGGAAAGCCCTCAAAGTAGTTGAGGCAATGAATGTGTATCGCTTACTTGCCGAGCTCCATATGGGAGGCTCGGCCTGCTGTTTATCTAGATAACACGAAGAGAGATAGTACGTTCCTGTCCCCAGGGCCCGGGACTTCCCCTCGATCCTCTCGGGCCTTAGCCCGAGGCCCGGGTGAGAAAGGTTCGGGCCCTGGGCCTGCCCTGATTGGCCAGGCCATCCGCCAATCGGATAGGAGAGCCCCTCCCCTCGCTTGTGTTCTGTCCTGCAGGTGAGAATTGTGACATTCCTGTTGATCCTGAGTCTGGCTGACGGAGTGGTCGAAGTCCTCAGGTGCCGGCCTTCGTGATGAACCGTCTTGAGGGGTGGCTCTTCCCTTTCCGCGGCTATTGCCTGCCATAGTGACCGGCTCGATCGTTACCGGGTGGTAGGGAGGTTGAAGAATTGTGAGAGAAGGCAGGTACGCCTGATCAAGGTGGTCACGATGAGGGCAAGAACAAGGGTGAGCAATGACTGGTATTGGTGTAAGACTTCAACCTGGCCCTCGCAAAGGAAGGTGGGCGAGGGCCGCCGTTTATATACATGGCCGGGAGCTCAGTGCTTTGTGGTGGTTGGAGGCCACAATGGTGTGTGTTGGGGAGCTTCCTTACAGAAGAGACTATTTATAGTACCGTTATGGCGGCAAAGACTACGTAAGCCCTTAGACTAGGGGGGGAGGGGATATGTAAGAACTGCGTCCAGAAGTCCTTCGGTCTCCCTCTAGTGCTGCTTAAGAAACCACAGTTATCTACGGAACTCGAATTATCACTAATGGATCTCCATCGCTGACGGTTAACAACGGCCATTTGTTAATAGCATCTCACAAATATGCGGCCCGTATTACTACTAGAAATAAATAGAATATAAAAGATTGGAGGTGTTTCCACGGGAGCGATGGGATAGATCAATCCTGTGAAGTTGTGTATGTTCAGGTGTCCCAGTTCTGAACCCCTGCGCTTATACAAGGGCCGTTTTTGGGGGCTCTGGTAAGAGTTGCACTGTTTTGGGAAACCGCGCCGGGCTAGTTGTGCAGCTGTTAATTAGCCGAAGCTGAGCCAGGGTTGATTTGGGCTGAGCAAAAGCGGCGAGGGATCACGTGGTCGAAAAAGGGGAGCTGGCCGGTTTTGGAAGTGGAGTTTGTCGGTTTTGGGGTGTTGAAACAGTGAAATTATCATTTCAAGACTCTTTAACTCCTTTATTTCTCATCTAACTAAAGTTGTGGGACTGTTAGACATGAAGTCCACGATGGACTTGCGTGATTGCCTGCCGAATCCCAGATGACATCATGTCACTTGTTGCTAAGTAATCCGGGCGCGTCCCCGGTGTGGGCTAATTATGGATTGTTTGGTGGCAGAGTGCAGCGCTCCCTCGGCGCTGAGCTCTTCCGTATGCGGCCCTAGAAAAGACCAAAAATATCTGCCTCCTTCTGATCAGAAGGGTGGGTACTACGTAGGCCATGGGAGCAGAGCCTCGTGGCACCCCGACACGCTTGGGACTTCCCCAGAGCCTCGACCTTTCGGCCGTCGCTGCGGCTGAGAAGACGTGCATGCCACGTCGCCGCCAACCCCTGTTTGGGGACTCGGGTCTTCACACACCCACCTGCAGAGTGCAGACTGATTAGCACCTGAAGGGTGTAATTTAGGACTTTCGGTAGCCAACATTATTAGCGGGGAATGGCTCAGTAGTTCTTCACACCCAGATGAACCTTCGGTGTCTCCGCACCCCCCCAATCTTTGCTTGCCATGAAAGATGGAAACAAAGAAACCCAACGGTGACTGGGAATGGGAAGGAGACAGCCTTATCAGTATTTATTATCTGAACGGGAATGGCCTTATTGTAGAATGCTTTGTTTTTCCGACAACCAACAAAAAGAAAAAGAAACGCCCGGGAAAGGTTCGCTGCGCAGGATCATATCTGGCGCTCGTGGCGCCCCAAGCCTGGGCTCACCATTGCCAATCGGTTCCGCTATCCCAATCCGCGTCGATTGCCGTCCACCGCCCGCCGCCCGCCACCAGACACCCCTGCGCGTGTCGGAACGCGTTCGGCGTCACATTCGGGTCCGCAGTCAGGGACCTCGTTCAGGGGTCCATTCCAGGCGCCGAATCAGGGCGCCTTAGTGGTCGGCTGAGAGTCAGCTCCTTCGGGGCATTCTGACTACGTAACGAATTTACGGGTGAGGCTCCGGGCAAATTAGCAGTCTCCTTCGAGTACCACAGCTTCTCGAAGTTTCACGTCGCTGCCGCAGGGAAGACAGAACGGCGATGCGTAACGCCCAGATTAAAATACACCTTGGCGCTTAATTAAAACAGACGCCACGGGCAGCTGCCTAGGTATCTGCTTACCTGTTCGCAATGGAGGAACCCACACCATGGGTCGCCATCACCCGCGCCCTTGCCCGTAGTTTTGCCTCTATAGTTACATACTCCTTCCCGCAGGATACCCCCGTCAGGTGCCGGTTCACTCGTTCGCCCTATGCTGCCATCGACTCGTCTTTATCCTTCTTCCTTGTCGTTGTTTTTACTACTTGATCTTTTAGACTTGATCCTTTTCGCCCTACTCTTTTAATCTTCATAAGCTGACCTTCCATTCACTCGTTGCCAATATGATGTCAACTACCATGTTCTCTTTCGCGGTATTTCTTCTCGCCGAGGTGTCTGCCGCCTGCGTTGATCTTCCCCCACCGGCCCCCACCGGCCCCCTGCCCGCTGTTCGGCGTCGCGGCTGGGTGCCCGACAAAAACCTGTGGTACACAATGTCGACGGCGGCCGGAGGCGACGGCAACTGCCTTTACGCCCTGGTCGGCGTCGACGGGTCCGCTCCCTACCCCGTCAAGTTCGAGCCATGCGATCCGCTGCGCGACGACGCCCTCTGGCGCTTCGTCCTGCACGGCAGCAGCGGGTACAACATCTTCAACAAGGCCTGGGCGGGCGTGAAGCAGAGGCTAGACATCAACTGCCAGAAGCCGGGTGCGGATTGCATCATGTGGATGGGGCCCTCAAACGACACATTCCTCAACCAGTGGTGGCAGATCCAGGTAAGCCATGTCCTTGTGCAAAATCTTCGCCGCATGTGCACCGCTAACCCTGTATTTCCTTTCGTCGTAAGGATCTCGGGACCGGATACAACAAGATCAGCAGCCGAGGGCTTCCGGGCTGGCTGATGACTTCCACGACGGCTGCCGATGACCTGGTCGCCTTTATGGACAATAGTTCCAGCAGCCCGGCGGACGCCACAAATTGGAAAGTCAGATTTGGAAGCAGCGGCCAGTCTCCCGCCGCAACAAGCGCCACACCGACTACACATGTGGCGGAGGTGTCAACCCCTTCCCCAGTCGCACCATCTCCCTCGCCGTCACCGTCGCCCTCGCCCTCGGCTGCAGCCACTACGTTAGACACTCCAATACCAGTCGCTTCTTTGAGCCTAAATAGCCAGGCCTCGCCGTCTTCAGATGCTCATAACACCATGGCCACAACCACTGGCGCCGGCACTACCATTGCAACCACTGGCACCGGCACCGGCACCGGCACCAACACCAAGACATCCTCGGGCCCGTCCATTTCCCCAGGCTTGACATCGTCAACCAACAACTCAGACAACTCGAACAACAACAACAACAACAACACCACCAACAACAACAACAACAACAACAACAAAAACAACAATAACAACAGCAACGATGACAACAAGCCGGGCCTGACCAAGGACGGCATTGCTGGGGTCGTTGTTTCGGGTGTCGGCGTCTTGGTCGCCATAGCTGGGTTTTGGAAGCGGGATAAAGTGATCAAGTACGCGAAAATCGCGATCCGCCGTCGCAAAAGCGCCGAGGCCACTGACAGTGACGCGGATATAATAATACCCCGAGAACGGCGAGGGCTCAGGGATAGCATTCAAAACTCCCTTCAGATAAGCATTTCTATGAATTCGCTGCGGAGCAGGTAATTAAATGGCTTGTATTTTCATATTTTGTTGGTCGAGAAAAGGGGGTTCTGGAAAATAGAATGATTGTATGATTAGATCTTCTCTGGGGTGGATTCATTGTCTGGTTCTAGTACTGATGGTTGAAGTTGTTGAACACGAATCAAGAATTGACTTTCTCATCTTCCGTTGCTTCAAGTTCTTTGTAAGTCATCACTGGACCTGAACCTTCGCTCGTGCCTCCCTTTCATAGATGGATAGTTCCAAGCTCGTTACAATCCAATCCCTAAGTTTGTTAGTGGGGGACTTTCCGAGATTTGAAGCCCTTGATAACTCTCGGCTCGCCCTAAAGGTTTTTCGCCGAGGGAGGTAATCGTTCCCTATTATAGAATCTTGGAGTCCTTTCTCCATTCTAGAAATACCTATTAATGGCTTTTCCTAGCTGGTGTATTTTACTATGAGCTTTACTCATGTAGGTACATACGTATATACCTAGGTACCGCGCTAACAACCCTGCGGGGGTTGGACTGTAGAGGGCATTTGTTAGGCGCTGTGCGCACAGGCCAGCCATCAGGATCACGGGCACTCAGCCAACCACCTCCGGCAGGCAACCGTAGATAGGTGCCTGACCTGAGCTGCTTCGCAATTGGCTCCCTCATTGCATGCGGGGGATCTACCGCAGCTTCTACCCTTCCAACTCCTCCACTACCTGAACGATCAAATCGATTCAATCTGGTCACGCCCGTTAAACTCTGAACACGACTCATCCACAGTCACTGAGATCATCTGGATTGTTGCCTCTATTCGTCTCCCATCACCAATCTAGCCAGGATGGATCCCATCACTGCCTTTTCCCTGGCGGTCAATGTCCTCACCGTGGTTGGCATGGCCGTCAAGACAGGAAAGACACTCGGCGAGTTGTACAAGTCGACTTCGGGCTTTACCAGAGTGACCCAGGAGCTTACCCAGGCCACCGAACAATTCGAGAAGGCGCTTGTTGGCCTGAATGCTGTAACAAACCAGCCTACCACCGCGCATAGCTCGGGAATCGACGACGCTGCTAAGCAATGCGGCCAGACGATACAGGCCATCAGATCTCTTATCGATCAAGGCAGGGCCACCAAGCCGTCTTCAGTCCGTGCCGCCATGAAGAGCTTGTATGTGTCTAGCAAACACAAGGCAAAGCTCGAGGTCCTACAGGCTACCCTTGAGTCGGCAACGTCCCACCTGACGACTTCATTGGCAATTGCAACGAGGTATTTAAAGAATGGACTCGACTTGACACCTATTACTCCCGACAGCATTCTAACCGCAGTCAGAACTGACGTGGCACGAGTGGCGCAGCTCCTGGACCACTCGGACAGAACCCAGAAACAGCTGGCCACCAAGCTCAACGCGATCGGCGGCGAGCTGCCCAAGCTTGACGAGAGCTTGAAACTAATTGAAGCCATCAAGGAGGCGATTGTCTTGTCCGAAGATTCCTTGAAGGCAATGAATTACGCTGCAATTCTCGGAGCCCTGCGCCCAGCTACCGCTGACAAGCGCTTCGACATGATCAATGATCCAGCCGCCGATACTTTTTCCTGGATCCTTCGTGGTGCTGAGACCGAAAGTCTCAGTAGTGTGGACTCCGAGTCTTGGTCCGAATTCTCGGAGTCGGCGGATGATTCGCTCAGGTCCGAATTCTCATTGGAGTTCACGGAATGGCTGAATGCGGGCTCGGGTGTGTTTCACATTGTAGGGAAACCCGGATCCGGCAAGTCAACTTTGATGAAGTACTTGGCCGCGCACGGCACGTCTCGCTCACTCTTGACACGATGGGCGAGCAACGATGGGAAGCAGCTCATTTTCTCTAGCTTCTTCTTTTGGAAACTGGGGACCGATGAGCAAAAGACGATGCGCGGCTTGGTCAGGGGGATTCTCTACGACGTCCTGAGGGGGAATCCCGGGGTAGCAGAGTTTGCTTTCCCGGAGCTCTGGGCCCCACATCAGTACGCCTCGCGATTCCAAGTTCAAATTCCAGGACTCGGCATCTCCGACAGCCAAGTCAAGGCCGCCTTCGATAGGCTACTGGACAGCGCGGAGGGACTCGCCCGCTTCAAAATCTGCCTGTTCATCGACGGACTTGACGAGTTTGATGAACCGGCCGAATCTCTCTGGGCTTTATCCAGCAAGCTGCATAACTGGGCCGAGTGCGACAACGTTAAGCTCTGCGTCTCGAGTCGGGAAGAGCCACCGATAATCAAAGCGTTCCCTCTAGCCCGTCGCGTCACCCTCCACGCGCTGACCCGCTCGGATGTCAGGGTATTGGTCCGTAACAAGCTCAAATCGAACCCGCATTTCCAAGTTCTAGCACAGTCAGATTCCACTGCGAGCTCTCAATTTCAATCGTCGGTGGTCGACAACGCCGAAGGTGTCTTCCTGTGGGTTGTTCTCCTGTTGAAGCTAGTGGAGGAGGAACTCGCGATTGCGTCGTCGTTCCCGGCGCTTCAGCGGCTTGTCGAGACAACACCACAGGACCTGGACCGGTTCTTTGCGAGGATCTTGGACAGAATCCCCAAACACCATTCCAGAGGAGCGTATTTTGTTTTTGCCATGATGTTAGGGATGCGTGGCTGTTGCATCAGTCGTGATTTCTCCAGCGATAATGAACTGGTGTTCGACTCACTCCGCGAACCGTCGATATTCGGTCTATCTTATATCTTCGACGCCTTTGAACGCGATAGACCTGGCGATAGGAACCGTCGTATTGCCTTTTCCGTTCCCAATTGTGCCGACTACAAGGAATACCGTGACCGGCAACTACAGACGGTTTCGAGACTCCAGAGTTGGTGCAAAGGCCTTGTCGAGGCTAGAACATTGAATGGTGTGCAGATTGCACTGTTTACACATCGCTCGGTACCGGATTTCTTGTCTAGCGTACTGCATAATATTGCGGCCAGATTGAAAATGGACGACAACTGGATTGCAGAAGGAATCCTCACCGTTTGCCTAGCAGAGTCAAAAGCTCAGTACATCAGCAGCGACCCAGAACCAGGCATAATAACGTCCCGGCTAGAAATTGCACTTAGATCGATTTCCAGATCCACATCTCTCATTCCTGATCTATCAACACACCGAATCTTCACCTTGTTGGATGAGATTGACGCTACTAGGCAGGGTGTCGATCACTGGACGCGAAAGGGCGTTTGTAAGGTAAATAAGCACTCCAGGGTTATGTCCCTCCACTCCTTCGAGGACACCGACATCGAACACAAAGATTCCAGCCTCGTGATTGAAATCACAACATCTTCAGTGGCGCCACTAGTCAGCTACGTCATGTGGAAAGTGCAGAATTCAAAATTTCTAGACGATCTCCACAACCAGTTGATGATGCTGGCGGCTTTTGTTCACGGTACATTCAGGCAGCATGACGAATACAGGTTTCCGGAAGTATCGGCCATCTTGAGAGCGATCTTGGCAAGCGGCGTGTCCGGGAACGTCGAATACCCACCATTGCCACTATTCCCACCATCACCATCCTGGATAAACGAGAACTTTACTATCCCCGAATGGGCCGAACATCTGGCTTCGGGGCAGAATAACGACGCGGCCAGGAGATCGCCTTGGAGGGACACGCTGTCCCTCCATATTTCGCTCATGGCTTTTTCTGACAAAGGCACCGTGGCCGACTCGGTTTGGAACGAACTTGAGGTCTGGTTCCAGTACAGTGCGCGAGTGCCTGCCGACGTACTCGTAATTTTACAGCCTGGGGGTTATATGGCTGCAGTCGGATTCAGATTCAGACACCCGACGGAGAAGGCAGATGCGTCTATCCGCTACTGCGAGCCCCAAATAAACCTCCGCAAAGCCAGTTACATGGATTATTTTGCGACCTTCAAGAGCACCACACTGAGCAGCATGATCAGGTGGCACAGCCCACGAAACATGGAGACCCTCTTGAAGTACACAGACGCGGCCAGCTCCCTGGCAGAAGACCCGCAGGAGTGGAATCCACCGCTATATTCCAGTTTCAGCTACGATGACAAGAACTATCTTCAAGATTTTCGTGACAGTCCTAAAAGAAAATTGTTTGAGTTCGGCACGGGTTGGAAACATGGTATTTCCTGGCGAGCGGATCTTCATGAATGGGTCGCTGAGGACTTCGTGGGCTAGAACGCATAACACCTGCGATTAGGAGATTGAAGGCAGGGCGAACGAATATATGCTCACTTAACCACTCTTGGGGAGTTGTTTTCTTTGACTCATCGTAATTATGTCATTACGCCTGTCATGTTTGGAAGGTGGTTCCCTGCTTATACCCTATCTAAGCTACATTTAACGTATCCATTACCGTTCCTTTCAAACTTGTCGTCCCTCGGTCGTGGCCATCGAGTAGACGCGGCCGGACCTACCGTATACACTCATTCAATACAGAATCAAGCAATATAAGGTATAGGCCTACGTACACGTGTAGAAGAGAAAAAGTCATAAATTATTACCAAGTCTGTCCAAAACCGAAACTCAAGATATAACCAGCTTCAAAGTCCGCCTCAGCCTATACACCCGAGCCGCATATTCCACCGACGATTCCACCCACTGCTTCCGATAGTTCAAGCCAAGCCGGTATGCTGCCTCTGTCGGGCCCGACCAGGGTTTGATCTCCTGCGGTGTGTCGCCTGGCGCGAGAAAGGCGTGCTCCGCGAGCTGGAGCTGCTCGGTAAATCTCTCAACCATGAGCCACCTGATGATCTGTGATGCTGGCGGCCGTCCATGGCTGCGCTCCAGTATCCGGTGGTGTCGTTGGCGTACTCGACCTTGGCGCCGTGACGTACTAGCAATCTCAACAGCTCTAGTCGGCCCCTACGGCTGGCGGGCAGACCGGTGATGTAGTGTGATTCGATGTTCGCCCCCATCCGCAAGAAGACTTTGACGATCTCCATCATGCCAGCCTGGATATTTCTACACAACGCGCTGCAACCCAGCGAATAGTTATGAATCATCCGGCGTCTCCAGGATGGGGGCGGGATCGCCGGAGCAGTCGATAAAATAGGGCGCTGTGTTCCCGTTTGAAGTCTAAATATCTCAGCGTGTTCCAGCGAGACCAAGGAAGGCGGAGAATTAGTGAAGGGGTGTTGAGTAGAAAAGCTTTAAGGTGTCTCAACTTGACCTTTAGTAGTGCTCTGTGCAGTGCGGTTTCCCCACGCCAGTTTTACTGCGGTGGATTCAACCCGCATTTGAGCGGAGGGAGAAATATTTTCGGACTTCTCACCCTTGCAGCGCTCATAAGAAGGTTCTCGCCATTCGTTGTGCACGACAATAAGTCAGCTTGGCTTTTGTGGAGAAGTTTGACGCCGTTGGTGTGTCCGTGCCACGTAGAAAACATAATCGGTGTGGTTCCGTCACGAGATTGCATATTCACAAAGGCTCCGTTGTCGACAAGGATCCTCGCAATATCGTGACGGCCTTTCCAGCGAGCGTCAGTGAGCGGGCTTTCTCCGTCCTTGCCAGCAGCATTTATGTCCACCACGTGCTGGAGAAGCCATTGCACGATATTCTCGTCCCCAAGTACACAAGCGAGGTGTAAGGGAGTCGAACTCATCAGCTTCAAGCTGTCGAGAAGTCTCAGGACACGGGGATGGTCTGGTACGTGTCCCGTTGGGATATTGAAAATAACTTCAACACCTCACTAGCTCCAATGGTCGGAGCAGAAACTCGGTAAGACTCTCTCTGGAGCAATAGCTGTGTAGTAAGAGTTCTGTCACAAGTCAGAATGTCTTTGGCAAGGTATCAGCGTAGTCCTTGATCTTACTGGTAGGCGGCATTGTTCGACTGCACGTGATTGAGAATGGCCTCCAGAGCGGGAACGTTTCTCGACAACACAGCCTTATGTACCGAATTCAGGCTAGCCCCAAACCAGCAGTATCCGTCTCGTAGATACGTATCCAGTATCATGTCCAGACACTAAAGACAGTCTGGTAGATCCACGGACAGAGCATCTAGTCCTTCGGGGACATGGTCCAAGGGACAAACGACTTGAGATGTTGATGCACCGCTCTCCAAGAGCCAATAGACAAGCCTCTCGTTGTTACCAACTCGGAATGCACAAAGGAGTGAAGTGCAAGTGGCAACTGGGCATTGCGCTGTTGAGCAAAACTTCCCCTGACTGTTTGACGATTTCTCGGCATTGATCCGAATCAATTCCCAGTATAGCCGATTCGAAAAGCTCAAGAACGAGGTATGGGCTTATTGATGCGGTATTTGGCCCTATATCACTGTCTGCTCGCTGGAGGATTTCGGACTAGGTCGAGTGAAGAATGGAACCTTTCCAGACACTGCTAGTAAAGCCCCCCTTCTGCTAAGTATCTCATAACAGGCCCCCTCCTCAGGGGCATGCTAGCTCGGGAATGGGAAAACAAGTATGCGTCCCAACGGCCGCAAGCACAAGCGGGTCTGCCCAAACCTTGCAGGCTCGTGTTACATGTCCCACCATCCCACCGACACATTCGCGAGTCGGAGCTTGAACTTGGCACACCACTCTCGCACTCTTCACAGTTGGCACCATGAGGTATGAGCACACGTACAATTTAACTAGGAGTAGAATCCACAATACAGCAAACCCTATGTCTGTTCATTCACGGCCGTCCTCCGCAATAAAGTCTCCCAACTCCTTGCGCGGCCACTTCTTGTTGCCCTCGGTCGAGGGGAGCTCGCGATCCCAAGCCCACTGCTTCTGCAGGTCGGGTGCGAGCTCGTCGCACAGCATCTGCACGACGTATTTCCCAAGGACAGGCAGAAACTTGAACCCGTGGAAGGACCCACACGTGGCGATGAACAGGCCGTCGCAGGCCGGGTGCGGGGACACGATGAAGTCGTCGCTGGGCGTCACTGCCTCCCTGGGACATGCAAGCCAGTCAGCACAAACCCACACAGCCACAGTCAGTCGCAGATTGGACAATGCGAGTTTTCACAGGAACTGACCAGCAAAGCCTAAAGTTCTCCATCTTCTTGCCTTGGAACTTATCGCCAAACAGCGACTTGAGCGCCCAGCCCACGTCCTCCTGCAGCGCCGCGGGGACATCCCACTGCTTGTAATCGGGCTGCATCGGCGGAGCCGAGAGTTGCTCGTTCGTGACGGGGTGTGTCACCGTGTTTCGGACAAAGACCTGGCCCCAGCACTTGAAGGCGCCGAGGCTGGGCAGCGGCATACACCCGACGTCGCAACCTAAGGTACTCAAACGAACAATATTAGCAAGTAACACACACATGCACACACACACACAATCCAACTCCAATTAACAACGCACGCATGCATGCATGGAATGAATGAACGCGCTAGATACCCACCGCGTTGCACGGGATTCTCGTTGATGCCGACGGGCATGCCCTCCAGCACAGCCCTCTCGTCCTCGTCCAGCGGCGTCGTGGCCTCAGTGACGCCCGCAGCGAGGATGCGCCCGCCCGCATGCAGTTCGCTCCACGCCGGGTCGCTGTCGATCAGCAGCTTGGGCGTGTACGCGCCGGAGCAGAGGACGACGCGGTCGGCCGCGAGGAGCGCGCCGTCAGCCGTCGTGACGCCGCAGCACCGCCCCCTCGCGCCTTCGCTCCTGTCAAACGCGACCGCCGCGACCTGCGCGACGCGGTACTCGACGCCCAGCGCGACGGCGGCCGCGACGGTGCTCTGCAGCGCCTCCTTGGCCTCGGCCCAGCCGCTGCTGCGGTTGACATGGACCTCGCGCACGGCGGTGTAGTCGGCGCCGGCAAACAAGCCGCCATAGATGCCGCGCGCCTCGTCGACCGAGCACGCGCTCGCGTCGGGGGTCGCGCCCAGCGCGGCGAAGTTGTCGCGCACCGTCTGCGCGAACGCGCCGGGCGAGATCCACACGACGCCGCTTTCGTGGTAGAAGCGCTGCCAGAGGGGGTCGGCGCGCCAGAGACCCTGCGCCTCGAGCGCGAGCCGGGCGTACGTGATGTCGCTGTAGTCGGCGCGGACGACCTTGTTCCAGTCCCACGATGCTGCGACGCGCCGCGGGGCGTCGTAGTGGTCGCGATCGACGAGCGTGATGCGCGCCCCTGGGAATCTGCGGGCGAGGTGCAGCGCCGTCGAGGCCCCGAACACGCCGGAGCCGACGATGAGATATGACGACGCGGCGGGGTCCATTTTAGGTCTGTGATAGAGGGACTTTGGTTCGGGCTGTGAACATTTGTTCGCAAATGGCCACACTGTCTACGGAGGCGGGGTAAGTTCAGACATGTATGTAGATGCATCCCTCACAGTAGGAGAGTTAGAATCAACCCGCCGCATAGGATTGGTCGGCTGGCTGTGTTGCAACGCTAGCTTGTGACGTCTGTCAGACCCGAGATCGCTTTGAAGTTAAATTGCTTGCGAACTCCACCTTGTTTGCAGCCCACCTCTATTCTCTCGCCCAGGAGTTCCAACAGATTTCAAGCTGGAACTAGTGAAGACCAAGTCACAAAAACTCGGGAGCCAGAAAGTAATTATTGGAACAAAGTTCTCATTCAGTCAATCAATCGCATGCTAAACTGAGGGAATCAACACCCGGTAAAAAAGCCCCGCTTTCTAATTAGTCCCTTCTTAATCTATCGAGTGTGTGAGGTATTGGGTCCCGGATTGAATGACACACTCGGGTTGATAATGCCAAAAGTAGTTCAAACATTAATCTTCCGGTCTCCCGTCTCTGTCAAGTCGCCGCCCATAGATCCAAGTCTACTGCTTCAAGATGGCCTTGCCGGCAGCGCGGGCTGCGGCAAGGGCGCCGTGGAGACCGTACTGGGACGGGACGCCGTTGATGCGGTGGGTGGAGTTCAAGTTCTTGACCACAAGCATCTGGTAGCAGGTGGCGCTGCCCTGGCGCGACGCGATAGTGGACCAGGCCAGGAAGAGCTCCCAGATGCGGTACCAGCGCAGGCCGTACTTGGCCTTGATGGTCTCGCCGTTGCCGAGCCAGTTGCGGTACCAGCGCCACAGGGTACCCGAGTAGTGCACGCCAACCGTGTCGATGCTAGCGAGCGGGGGTTAGTAACCGAAAACTTGTTTCCCGTTTTGGGGCCGCCAAACTCACCTCTTGATCTCCCATCCGGCGCTCTCGAGGGCGCTAACGTAGTTGGCAAGCGGAGTCGAGGCGTCGGCGCCGGGGAAGATGTACTTGTTCAGGAAAAGGCCCCAGACAAAATCCTCGTATTGCCACGCCTTCCGCAGACCAGAGAGCTGGACGTACATGGCGCCGTCGTCCTCGAGCATGTCATAGCACTGGCGGAAGAAGGTCGAGAGTCTGCGGATCCCCACGTGCTCGCCCATCTCGAGCTGGGAAATCTTGTTGAATTTCCTGGTCGGGATGTCGCGGTAGTCCATGCAAAGTAGGTTGCTCTGGCTTTCAGGGATGCCGGCGCGGCGGAGGGCGTCGTTACCCCAGGCGGCCTGGTTGCGGGCGAGGGTCGCGCCCGTGACGTGGGCGCCGTAGTTAACGCTGGCGAATCTAGCGAGGGTGCCCCAGCCGCAGCCAATGTCCAAAAGTGACTCCCCCTTCTTGAGGCCAAGCTTCTCGCAAACGACAGCCATCTTGTTGTCCTGCATCTCCTCGAGCGTCTCCTCGCGGGTGGTGTCGGAGATGACACCGCTGGTGTATACCATACGGGGCCCAAGGAAGAATGAGTAGTGGTCGTTGCCGCGGTCGTAATTTGGGCGGACCTGCTCCTCGTCCTGCTTGCGCGAGTGAAAGAGCACATCGACGAAAAAGGTCAAGAAGATGAACTGGAACAGAGGCCAGGTGAAGGCGAAGCTAGCCCAGTCATGGCGGTACTCCAGAATATCGAGGCAGTCACCGTTGAATTCGACTTCGCCGTCAAAGTACATTTCGTAAAATGTCTTGATGGGGATCTTGTTGCGGCCTCTCCATTTCTGGCGGTCCTCGTCCTTCTTGAAGGTGATGTAGTGCTCGACGGGGCGGCCGGGCAGCTTGACCTTGTCGTTGATGCGCGGCGAGAAACGCGAGCTCACAAACCAGACAGCGATCACAATCGGCACGAACAGGACCAGGATGAAGAAGATGCTCGTCTTGAAGCCGCCGCCGAGGCTGCGGGCGAGAAAGACGGGCACGCCGAAGAGCAGCGCCGCGAAGATGTAGTTGTTGAAGGACTCACTGCCAGGGCCCTCGGCAGGTAGGGGAGCATTATGGATGGCAGGGGACTTCAGCTGGGGTCAGCATGGATGAACTGGCAATCAATTGGTGCCAATTGACGCGGTATGGAGCGGTCAATTGCATGATGCTCACATTGGTGGTTTCGACGCCGCAGTCCTCGCCCGTCGCAAACTTTGAGGCTACAGCCGGGGGAGTGGCGATGAAGGCGATGTCGCCCTCGAGCTCCTCGCCCTGGCGCTTCTGGGAAGCAGTCATGGTGGTGGGCGGTCAAGGATTGCCTGCAATGCGGCGAAATTACCTCGTGGCGCTTGCTTTTTTAAATTTTCTGTTTTTGGGCCGCGTCGCAATTGGAGCAGTCCTCGCGGCGTTTTCGCGATGGACGAGACCACGAGCCGAGTCTGTCACTGCACGGCCAATTGGGTCTGCTGAATCTAACGCCGCTGGGAAGCCAATTCACTGCAATTGGCGCAATTGCGTGGCATTGACGTGGACTTCTACGATCTACGCAGAGCGGGAAATGGAGGTCGAAGGAAAAGAATCTGTGCGGCGCAAAAAAAAGCAGTCAGGGATAATCTGACCGTATTGCCGACGCGCGTCACGTGCTCGGCCCCATTCCCGGACACGGCCGCGGCCCGCGGATACGTATGTGGTTAGCGAGCTGCTTGGCGACGTGGAAGATAGGGGCATGGTGCTGGAGCAAATGTGGCACTGATTTCGTTTTTAAATTTTACCGAAGAGAAAAAGAGCACGCATCGGCATTTCTTGTGATATTTTGAAATCATGCCCAAGGTGGCTCTTTGCTTTTGGGGTCGGTAAGGGGTAGTTATGCACCCGCTTCCAACGGCTGCAAAATCGACAGAATGTCCCGTCAGCAATCACCTACGTCAGAGTAATAGCTGCAGGGGCTGTCATCCCCTTCTTTCCGCTGAAATGAACTTTGAGAATGATTCAGCAAGACGAGACAATAATTCTCAATGGGTCGTATTCCAGTGTTGTAATTACGTAGTAGCAAGGCGTAATTGGTAAGTTTTAACCTCTGTTTACAGTCAATTGGCGGTCGGGTAGTACAGACGCAGGGGATCGTCAAGCCACAAGGATGACCTATCATAGAAGGAGCCTAGCGGGTTCCCGGCCTCAGGACAATGCACGACTTCCTTTCCTGTGGGAAACGCACTTCGGCAATAAATCGTGATGAGATAGTCCAATTTTGCCAGGCGCATCTTCTGCAAAGGTGGTTAGCCAACCAAAATATCATGTGCGATTGCGGCTGAGTTGGAACTTGGAAATTGCCTCTGGCTACAGAAGAGCGCAGTTTGGCTTAGCACATCCCCCGTAAACTCCCAACCTGCCCAACCCAACTCGTCCTGTGACTGTGTGTCAAGTGTCAACCAATTGTCTCTACCGTATCTCAGAATCACACCCATGGATCCAGTCACGGCCATCGGCATCGTTTCCGCGGCTCTATCCTTCGTCACATTCAGCACTAGCCAGGTCAAAGGCGCAATCCAAATCCACGATGCGCTCCGCTCCGACGAAGCAGGGAGCCATAGCCGGGAGTTCGTCGTCGCTCAGATGCAGCGATTCGCCTCCCGTCTGAGCAACCACCTACCAGCGCCAGAAACGGTTGCCCTTAAGGACCGCGACCTGCTCCACTTGGCCTTCGGATGCCGCGCCGTATCGGATCAACTGGTTCACCTTCTGGAGCGGCTCAAGCCTAAGGACCCCAGCTCCAGGGTTCAAACCATTCGGGCGGCCGTCAGGACCAAACTCCACGAGGACAGCATCAATGATCTCGAGGCAAGGCTAGACGCATGTCGCGGCCAGCTGCACCTGGAGCCTGCCCATCACATGGGCCGCCGGACCGAGGCCCTACTAGGCGCTCTAGCGAATGCATCTACCAAAGACGCTGCAATGTTCCAGCAATTACAAGTTGGCCTAGACCACCTGCGCCAGGGTCTTCATGTTACCTGCGTTGACCATAGAGTCTTGGGCGATTTCCATCGGCTGATAGGCCTGCACGAAGATGCGCTATCTGCCGGGGCCCGCCGGCGGGTTTTGCGAACTCTGTCGTTCGAAGACATGAGACAGCGTTATGATGCGGTCAACGATCCACATGCCAAAACCTTTCAGTGGATTGTAAAAGAGGGGCCCAACTCTAAATACTTTGACCAAGAAGAGAGAGATATGCGTGCCATGGCCAGGCAGACTTTTGCCAGCTAGCTTCGGTCGCAGGACGGTGTCCTCCATGTGGCCGGCAAGCTAGGATCCGGGAAGTCGACCATCATGAAATTCCTAGCTCAATGCCCGGAAACAAATGAAGGATTGAAGATTTGGGCAGGTAATTATTTCCAAGCACCCAGGACGCTTCTTTTCTGATATTAACCCGTCAGAGGAGATCGAAAGCTCGTTTTCGCCACCTTCTTCTTTTGGAAACCGGGTTCAGAGCTGCAAAGGTCCTTGCCTGGACTCTTGCGTTCACTCCTCCACGATATCCTGACCAGCTGCCCTAAGATAATTCCTGACGTTCTTCCTGAACCATGGAGTTCGGCCAATAATACGCCCTAGCACGACGAGTCTCCGATTTCCATTCCACCGAGTGTAATTTTGTTAGCCTTTAACCAGCTAGTATCGCGCAACACAACGCTCCGCGACAGCCACTGCTTCTGCTTCCTCATCGACGGTCTCGACGAGTATGCGGAAACGGCACAACACGACCGGCGCCACATGGTCGATCTGTTGAACAATTGGCGCAAAGCATCTCCCGGTGCCGTGAAGCTATGTGCGTCCAGCCGTGAGGATAACGTCTTCATGAACGCTTTCCCAGCTGACACGCGTCTTTGTCTCCACAACTGACGAGATTCGATATGAAGAAATATGTCGAAGATAAACTAGACCACTTCGAAGACACCAAAGAAAAGGTTCTACTCGTCAGAGAGATCTTGGAAAAGTCACATGGTATATTTCTCTGGGTGGCGCTGGTGGTTAAGCTATTTCGCGAGCAGATAGAGAGTGGAGCCACGACCGGCAACCTGAGAAAGTTCTGGACACCCTTCCTAAAGAGGTAAACGACCTGTTTCACCATGGATCGATGCACATGAAGGCATACCAAGTTCTCGCCCTGATACAATTGTCAAAATTCTATTCCTCAGATGACATTGCTCTGCTCTCATTGGTCGGAGTGCCCTTCCTGGAGGACTATGAGAGCGACAGTGAATTTGCTCTGCGGGGCGACTTCACGAAGAGATTTGACATACCATCTTTAAAAGAAAGAGCTGCATACACGTTAAAAAGGCTGAATGGGTGGTACCGAGGACTGACAGAGGCGACTCCTCTCCTCGAGGGCGACTGCACCATTGACTACACGCACCGATCAATACCCGAGTTCCTCAATTCGCCTCGGGTTCATGCCGAAATGACGTCACAACTCGCGGAATTCGACACCGCCGGCGCCCTCGCGCAGCTTGCTCTTGCCACGCTCCGGCTCTGGGGATTTCGCGGCCTTAGGAAACAGAGTGTCATCGAACCCTTGATCCAAATTATCATGGAGTTAAAGGATGAAGAACAATCACAGCCCATCCTGGAGTTCATAGGGTCTAGTGCTGCTAGACTCACCGCTAAAGGGTCATCTTGGGGCGATTTCCTAGGGTCCGACGAGGCCGGTTGTTTCGGGGAGTCTTTGCACGGGCATAAACATCTAAATTCAAGTCTGCTTTTGAATTACGGCCCATTCACATTCCACATCCTAACACCCATTTCGCTACCCCAAGACACCCGCTCATGGTATACACCCGAGGATAGCATCATGTTTGGAGTACGTGGACCTTTGCTCTATTTCGCATGCTACTACGGCAACTACAAGTGTGCCGTTCGAGAAATTGAGCGCAATCAGCTCCAGCTTACCGAAGATCCCGCCACGGCGGTTGTGGTGGCCTGCATTGCTTTGGCAGGGAAGAAACCTGTTTATGAGGTACTAGATACTCTATTCATTCGACGGATGATCGCAGTCGACACAAGAACTCGGCTGCTACCTCTCCTCGAGGTTCCAGGGCTGAAGGGAACAGTGAGGGTGGGCGTGCCGAAGAAATTAAGGCTAACTTTCTGGCATCAATATCTTACGGGGGAACTGCTGAACTGGCTTCATGGGGCCAGTACCTCGGAAAAGGAGCGGACATCAAGATTCGAAGAGGTTGCCGAGCGGTTCCTGGTGCGCGGGGCCGATAGCAATTTCTCGGCCACAGTGAAATGGATTGCACCAAGGAGAGCTTCTCAATGCGATGCCGACGGGCCACAGGAAAGGTTGGCCAGCCTTGACGACGGAAATCTAGAATGTATTCAAGCTGTTGTCGATATGGGTGCCGGTTCCAACAACACCTATATCCTGAGGTTTAAACCCAGGAACCAAGAATGGAAGCGCCTAGCAAAAGGCCAGGAGGTCAAGATTTCGCTCCGCGGTTGGATCGAGCAGTCCGGATTGGAGAATAAGCTGCGGCTTCTGCGGCTTATTGACGACAAGGCGGTTACGCAAGTGGAGGATAAGCAGCGGCTTCCGCAGCTTATTGGCGACAAAGCGGCTACAAAAGCTGTGAAACAGGATACCTATGACGGCGTGCTATATATGGCCACTGCAGCACCTGCCGTGACACTACCCCCCGGTATACTAGAGGTTCGCCCCGAACCTCGACCCCCGCCCCGCGCCTCACGCATCGAGGGATCGCTCGAACATTTAGTTCGGGAGCTCTATATACCGGTTCGTCATATATATAACACCCGAAAAGAAGCGAGCACAGAGAGGAGAGGTATTATTGCAGACATTGCACCCTCGTGCATCAAGCGACTTTTCCAACTACAGGGTTCGAACCCGTAGCCGAGTAACTTGCGATTATGACGGCGTGCTCAGTGGGCCCACCATACCACTGCGCCAACCTTCCAAAAGGATGTCTAGAATCGCAAGTTACCTACTTGCGACCGTAGTGGGCTATATATGGCCACTGCAGCACCTGCCGTGACAATACCGCCCATCCCAGAGCCGCTATATTTGTAGCCGGTATGTTGCAGCTCATCCTCTGCATAACGCGGTGATACTTACAGTCCGTCCGTTAATTAGGGTTTTTTGTGGGTGTGTTGTTACCCATCGCTTGGAGACTGAGTAGGAGGGTGGGTCGATGAACGATCATGCAGAGGGGCACTACGCCAGGGAGTTGGTTGCGTTGACTTTCAACATTACAGGAACAGCATTAGGTGGTACTCGCTTGGGGATTATTAGCCTTATCTAGGCAATCGTCGAGCCCCACCCAGAACGCGTCCTCTTAGCGTGAGGCGCAGATTCCAACAATGCAGGGGAGTTTGGTTTGTGCCCCTGTTGTGGTCAGCACTTCGGATTCTTCCGAAGAATTGATTGGTTATCACCAGTATCTGCCAACACGGGTATGTCGAGCTGACATGTCACGGAGGGCAAGGGGTAAAAGCTTGGCACCCTCGACCGACGTTCCCGTCTTCATCTGCCAAAGTTCAACTGACCTCCCACCTTCGCAAACTTTTTTCAACCACCAACTGGCTACACGGCTGGATACAACTTCGACATGATGCAATATCTATACGCGGGCCTCGCGCTTATTCCTCTGTGGTGGGTGGTGACGTCGGCTTGGGGCCTGCTGCGCAATTACCGTGTCGCCAAACGAGTCGGCCTCCCTATGATCGTCATCCCCTGGAATATTGACAGTGTAGGGTGCAGACTTTCATCTTGATTTTCTCGTGAATTGATGCTCACCATGGTACTTGGGCAAACAGGCTTTCTATGTCGTTTTCGCCAATCCCTTGCGACCGTTCTGGGAAAGCCGACTTGGCCCCGGCTATGTTCGCGACGTCTTGACCGTGACGACATATGGGTATGAGTTTTGGAACCGTTCTAGCATTGCCCGTCGCATCGGGCCCTCGTTTCTCGTCGTCACGCCCGTCGTGATTCGTCTGCACTGTGGCGATGCCGCTATGATTCACTGTATTCTATCTCGCGCCAATGTCTGGGTGCAGGAGAAACGGGCCATCAACATCTTAGGCATCGTCGGCCAAAACCTGTCCTCGGTCAGTAATCAACTATCGCTCGGGGCTGGCCTTGTACTTACTCATTGTCCTGTGTAGTCAAACGGCGAGCAATGGCAACGCCAGCGCCGCATAGTCGCCCCGAGCCTCAATGAGCGCATCAGTAAGCTCGTATGGGACGAGAGCAGCCTCCAGGCGCGCCAGATGGCATCGTACATGCTCGCCCAGCCGGGCGGGGAGTCCCGTGACAGCGCCGACGGCGTCCGCGCCATTGCCACTCATGTTCTCGGCGCCGTCGCCTACGGCCAACCCCAGCCGTGGAAAATCTCGGAGCTGCCCAGCGACCCCGATGCCGACATCGGGTACACGGATGCCGTCTCGTTCCTGGCCGAGTTCATCATCGCCGCCTCTCATGTCCCAAAAAGCATCTTGCGGTCCCGTTTCATGCCCAAGCAGATCCACATGGTAGCAGATGTGCTCGACAAGATGCCTGTTCTCGCTCAGTCGCTGCTCGACAGCGTGCGGGCGGCGCAGACGGCCCAGCGCCCCTCGGGCCACTCTGCCGACGAATCCCAGCCTCGAGAGACCATCGCCAGCGTCCTCGTCCGCCTTTCCGACGAGGCTAGGAGCACCAACGGCCACGCACCCAAGTCCAACGGCGCCGCCGGAAAGCAGTACCTGACCCAAAATGAAATGTTTGGCAACCTGTTTCAGTTCACGCTTGCCGGCCTCGACACGACTGCTTTCACCATGACATACTCGATCGCTCTGCTCGCCATCTATCCGGAATGGCAAACCTGGATCCAGGCCCAGTTGGACGACGTCTTGGGACCTATCGACCCCAAAGACGACACGCCAGTCGATTACAACACCATCTTCCCCAAACTCACCCGCTGCCAAGCTTTCACGGTAAATTCAGCTCCCGATCCCTCTCGTTCTCCTGAGCCGACTCCCTTCTTGACAGAGACTAACGCACCCTCCAGTTCGAAGTCCTCCGCCTTTACACCATGATCGTCCACATGGCGCGCGAACTGTCCAAAGAATCCTCCATCCTCACCGACACCAACGGCGTCTCCTACGAACTCGTCGCCCCCGTCGACGCCTACATCTGCTCGCCCATCCCCCACCGCGACGCGCGCTTCTGGGGTCCTGACGTCGACGAGTTCCGCCCCACGAGATGGTTCGATCCCGGCGCCGCGCCCGGCGCACCCAACCCCTTCATCACGCCGCGGCCGGGCGCCTATGTCCCCTGGTCGATTGGCCCGCGCGTTTGCCCCGGCCAGAAGATGGCGCAGGTCGAGGTTGCCGCGGTGCTGTCGACTTTTCTTAGGTCGTGCTCAGTGTTGCCGGCGCTCGAGGAGGGAGAGACGTTGGAGCAGGCGAGGAAGAGGTTGTTGGGTGTGTTGGAGGATAGTCAGCCTACTATTACGCTGAGGCCAAGGGATAAGAAGGCTATTCATTTGAAGTGGGTGAGGCGGTGAGGTGGGGTGGATGCGAGTTTTGGAGAGGGGGATGCTTTGGGCGTGAGTGGGTTTGGGAAGAGGGAAGCTTTGGGAGTGGATAGACGACAAGGTTAGGTTCGTGAATCTGCAAGATTTTGGATAGTTTTCAAATACACCAAGTTATTCCTAGGTGCTGTTGATGACGCAAGGGCAGACATTGACAAGATGAAGACCTAGATGGGACGTGTAGCGGCCGGGCCAGATTCAAGAATGGTCAAGGGCTCACTAGGCGAACAAGACAAATGAAGTCCGTTTATTGATCTAATTCTAGACCAGCAGGATAGTATGCGAGCTTCCAGTTCTCCAATGTACAGGCACGTCCGTCACAGTCGCTAATCCGATCCGCCTCCAAGCATACTGCCCCGGCAAAAGTAGGACCCGCTCTACAATTAGAGCCATGATCACGCCGGCCTTATTCTGATGAAGAGGAACGCAGAACACATCATCCACCTTCAAGCACCAATCCAGCGCCACGTCGCCCCGTACGACCCCTTCGTCGCCTGGTCTCCCTTTCAAGGCATTTTGTAACCAATCACCATAGTCTATCTCGTCCAAAATGTCTTCATCTTCAAAACTGATACATATCCGGGCTGGTTTCAGCCGACCCCGCAACCGAAGCCATCCTGAGTCATCGCCTGGGGAGTACGGGGACGCCTTGTCACTCGACGAAGATGCCTTGAATGGACTCCCAGACCCGTAGTCGATCAGTGTGATGAGACTAGTAGATTTGCCAAGCTCTTTGGCATCGATTGGCCAGCAGACTGAGCCGAGAAAGCTAATCCAGGAGAAACTGGGTCCACTGGGGGTGGCCCCTCTCGAACTCCCATTGAGGCTACCGGTGTCAATATCATGGAGAGGACCGTTTCTCTTCCAGCCAAGGCCATATTCTAGTGAATGCATCCATATTCCACCGATGTATTCCGCGTTAATGCTTGGGCCGAGGGCTTCGACGATGCCGGTCAAGGCGATAGAGCGGTCGGACCAGACAGTAAACCGGCGCGTCGAGTACGGTTCAGCTATATCTCGGTACCACCTGAGAAGCAAGAGATCTCTGCTGTATTGCGGATTGTTGCTGATCTGGGCGGCGCTCTCCACAAACCCGCAAAGGGTCCTCACAGGCCCCCAGCTCTCGTCCAGCAACCGAATACCGTCTTCTGCTTCGTATGTCTCGCAGCACTCCCAGAAGAGCTGTGCGAATGTGTAGTGCAGGATCCGAGGAGACAAGGCTCGCTCTTGGAACGCCCACCCACGCTTCGAGAGCGGTGACCCACCGATGGTGGCATGGGCCATATTCTGGTAGGTCGCTGGAGAGAAGAATATCGAGGATCTCCGCCCATCTTCGAGTCGGTGGTCAATACGAACCGGCTTATACATTTGCTCGGTCTGGTTAAGACTTCGGTCATTGAAGCAGCCGCCATAAACGCTGGTGCTGGCATCGGCGGCGATGGTGAGGTACGAGCCTCGGTATATCGCAGCCATCTTGCTCGCTTCTGAGTGCCAGTCGGTTGTGGAGTCTTGGATGATGCACATAGCATCCACCCACAGGTATCTGAGCTTCAGCTGTCGGCAGATCTGGAATGCATGCTGAATTGTTCGCGGCATGTCCGCATATCGAAGGACGCGTATCTTGCCATCAAAGTTGAAGAGCGTTGTGACGTAATCTGGAAAATCCGAGGTACCCCAGCAGTAGCTGAGGGCCGCATATTTGATGTCTTGGCTGTCGGTCGTGAAAACACAAGCATCGAGAGCGTCAGGCCCGAAATGCTCGAGATCAATGAGCCGGTTTGGGAGCCTTGAGCGACCACGACAAGAACGGGCCTTTGGGGCGACACCTTGAGTGGAGGCCGACAAGCCACTGCAGCTTTTGTGTTCTGTCAAGCACGTATTTAACCAAGTACGAGCTATTTTGAAACTCTCGTCCGAGTTAGTTGCTGTCAGCTTGCGCGGTGCGAGACGGAGGACTAAATCTAAACCTAGGTTAGCAAAGAGCGTGTCATACTTGATGTGCTATCTTACCTTTCTTGGCTCTGTGTTGATCTTCAGAAATTTCTAGGTTCTCCAAAGACATTAGGTCCAGGTGCATACCCTGCTGATTGACTGTTTTCCATCTGTTGATAGCCACAGCTGAGATCTGGGTTGATTGGCCTGCAACTAAATATGGTAAGAATTTTTTCTCGTCCAGGAGCTTTTTCATGCGCGACTCACCATTGTTGAGGAAAATGGCCAAGTTCGAACGGAAGTTGAGATCAGCGCTGCGGATCTGCATGACGGGTGTCCCGTTAAGATTCTCTATCTTGCAAGTGAGAGGACTCTTGATGTCGTAAAGAGCGTCGTTGCGTCGATACCTTGATCTTCGATATACCTCGTGAACTATTCCTTCGTCGTAAACCAAGTGACAAAGCTTGCAAGTCTCTGCACTGTCCATAAGCTCTACCCAGCTGCCGAGGTGGCGATATCCTTCGGGCCGCATTAGCGAGTGCAGGTTGATGCCTCGACACGTACTGCATTTTACAAAGGGGACCTCTGGGGACGGTGGTGGTGGTGGTGGGGAAAGATGAGAAAAATGAGCTGGTGGCGAAGGATGCTGTGGTGATCCATTTCCTGAGGCCAATACGTCCGAATCGCCGTTCGTTTGGCCTATTTGGATGTTCTGGGATTCGTCGGTTAACGTGAACTTTTCAGAGCCATCGGCACTAGAATGTGACTGTCTTCCAAACAATAGCCGAAGGCGATCCGCTACTCGCGGCGGCCATTCCCATGTTTCCGATGGGATTGACGAAAGGTCTGGAGAGGAAGGGGGCGATAGTGAGTAATCTGGCATAGTGGCAGTTATCCTGCTTGCGTCTGTCTTCCGTCGGCGTTAGTGGCGAAGAAAGGACAGGAAACAGCGTAAGAGAAGCCGGAATAATGCGTTCAAAAAGTTCAGCCCAGATTAATCACAAGGGCATCCTCCAGAGGCAGTGATTGAAGACGTCTTGTAGGCAGAAGCATCCCAAAGTGAGCTGCTGCCTACTGCATAGCCACCCCCGCTCATAACCTGTGCCGCAGCCACATAAGAAAATGATGACCAAGATAGGCCCCGGCATCGAGGAGAGCGTCGACCACATCCATATCATTCCGTACGATGGCGAGATAAATGACAGATGGGACCGCGTCGGATTTGACTTTAGCTCCATGCTTCAGGAGCATGCGAACTAGTTCAAAAGAGGCTCGTGTATCCCTGATCTGAACTGCAGCGTGCAGCGGCAAAGTAGGCGTCCGCATGGACCTGAAGCATGGTTCAGTGACGTTAACCTCAAGGTCAAAATCGGCTTCCAAAACCACTCGCACAATGTCTGGGCGGCCACATCGTAGAGCTGCGGCGAAAACCTGTTCCTTCAGAGCCTCAATGACGGGGTTGTCGGTGGAGAGAAATGCCTTGACTTGTTGCAAGCTTGTTGATCCTATCGTGGTCACTACGGCCAAGACAAGCTTGTCGTGGCATCCTAGGACGAAGCCGTTTGAAAGAAGAAAGATGAAGATCGTAATGGCGGATGTAGTGCTTCTTCCAATACATATGTCTCGGCTAATTAGCGGTGTTGTCCTGGAAACTCCTTAGGCATGATTCTCCGGAGCGCTTCGCAAGTCTAGGTCACGCTAAAAGAATTCTATAAAATATACCTACAGTCCTTGCCAGCTATTAGACCAAGGTCCCACTATATTGCACACGATACAGCTGTCTTCGCAAGTGAGATTTATGCATCATCCAAGAGCAGTGAAGCTCCACGCCGATTCACCCTTCAGGCTCAATGCTAACACTGACACCGGTCAACTCGATCCACAAAAGTGGCCGAATCGCCACCCGGCAAGCGCTCTCAAAACATTTTATAATAAATCAGATAGGCCAACAACAAGATCAGGAAAGCAAAAGCGAGAATGTCGTCCTCTTCTTTCTTCGTTTTCTTCCTTTCACCCGCAGGACGAGGACGCCTCGCCTGGCGTTCCAACGCCGTGCGGCCGCGATTCGCCGTACTTGCGGGGCGGGCTGGATTCGCAGGATGAGACGCCGTATTCGCAGTCCAGCCCTCCGCCTGCACAGGTGACCGCCGCAGTCCGCACGCCCTGACCACCGGCCGCTCCAGGTAGCGCACATAGTTCGGACACGACGGGTCCTCGCGGCACGCCAGCCCGTCCCACGAGCGCCTACCGTCCTCGCCTGTCTCGTGCCCGTACGAGTCTAGGTCGATGGCTTCGATCCACGACGGCGTTATCGCGTAGCATGGTGCGCCACCGCTTGCAGAGACTAGGATTGTGCGCCGATATGTGATTTCCAGGCAGCGCCCGCCGCCGGCGCACGGGTCGACGTCGATGCGGATCCCGTACGCGGGCTCGGACGGGTAGCTCAGCACGGTGTGGGCGGTGTGGCTTCCGGTCTTGCCCTTGTTGTCGTTGCCGCGGAGGGCGCGGGCGCTGGGGGGCAGCAGCGGGCCGAGGCGGCAGTTCTCGTCGGTACGGCACGTCAAGGGCTGATTGGCGTTGTCATAGGTTGGATGGGCAAGCTGCCAGTTGTGTTGCGGGATGTTGACGGAGCCGACGTAGCGCAGGCAGCGGCAGCGGTTCGGGTCGAAGCACCGCATCTCGGGCAGGCTGCCCGGCGCGGACTGCGGCGCGATGAACTCGGCTGTGCCCTTGCGGAACTGGTGCAGCTCATGCGTCATTTCGGTTGGTGTGAATCGCTTGGCGCCGACAAGGGCGTGCCGGTCTGGCAGGCGTAGGTGGCCGGTCCACTCCATACAGAGCCGGATGACGCTTGTGCTACTACCTTCGATGAAGACCGAAGGGTGGATCTTGTCCAAGTGATGTAGCTCGGGCGCCCTAGGGTTACGGTGGGAGGGCAGATGGCTTGGATGCTGGCACTCGACGAGAAGAATGCGCGCCACTTGTTCCGAGTCGGCCTTTTCCAGCTCGCGCGCGGCCTTGACTACGGAATCCCAGCGCACAACCTCGTGTTGGCAGAGCCGCACAAACCCCTCGTGTCCGATGCACTGCTGAGGTCGGGAGTGGGCCGAGTGGCGACGCTGGGCGCGCGAGAAGTAGGCCAGCGGGTGCGTCGTCTTGCACGCCAGGCAATGCTTCTCTTTCATTAGGCTCTGCACGCTTTGGTAGGCATGCCAGCTCCATTGTTCGACACGCTTGCGGCACTCGACACACCGGCTGTTGGCCGAGTCCTCGTGCAACAGACGCAGGAGCTCGCTATCTTTTCTCCTAAAAGTGAATGACTTCCAGGGGAGATTGTATTCGCTGCAGTTGACAGTTTGATAGCGACGGAATTGCGGGGAGGACGAGAGACGGAGGAATACGCGGCTCGTCCTCCGCAGACACTGTAGACTGGTTGGGTCGAGCCGTCTCATGATATTGAGCAGAGGTTTGTCAGGCAAGCCACACAAATGGCTCCGCCCCGTGTTGTGTTGCACATCTGCCACAAGGGGGTCTATACATGTCCCTGGACAGGATACTCTGCGCTTACGTCCCGTCCAAGTTGTGTTTGGGCCGACTCCGAGTAGTGTAGTGACGATCATGTTTCCTACCATTCGCGTGAACACCCTTGAACGTGGAAGGGGGGAGGTTTAAAATTGGAAAAAGAGAAGTGCGATCCAGATCACCCCGAAATTATATACCAATGGAATTTTGTGCAGGGCACATGCTAAATTTTAATACTGAGTTTCACCTTCGGACCGCCCAAAACCTTCCTCCCAGCCGAGGTTACTATCAATACTTTGATATAGAACTCAAAGAGTTCTGGACAAAAATGAAAGGGGGAGAAGATAGGGGAAGGCTGAGAACCTAAAACCTCTAAGACATAAGTGCTTTTAGGATGCAAACCAAAAAGAGAGGAGCCCATCGCAATTATCGTCTTCCTTTCCTTCTGGGAATCGAACCCAGGTCCCAAGCGACTGCAGACATCCTCACACCAGCTTCTGTGAACCCCTGATTCTCGGTCCCATATCCCTGCGCGTCCATGCCATATCTGCGTGTGCCAGGGCCTTTGCCCCGTCCATCGATCGAAGCGGCTTTCCGGGGCCATGGCCGGCCCAATCCGGGGCTTCCCGTTGGGCATCTCTCTCTTTGATATAGCGCGCCCACAGCTCTTCCTCGCTGGCCCACCACTGTTTCTCACCGGCCCACCATTGTTTGGCGGCCCAAAACAACCAATTGCAAATCCCAGCCAGCCCATATGGCCAAAGGAAGACTGCAGCATCACTCAAACGCCGAGCAGCATTCCAACCAGCATCCCAAACAACCCGGGCAGCGGCCCGAGCCCAGGGCCATGCCCGAAAAGCCCCAACAGCTATAGCCCAGAGCAATCGCCCTGGGCCAAGCAACAAAATGACAAAGGCTACCAGCCCGGCAATGCACTCCATGTTGGAACCTGGCAGTGCTTGCATCATGGAGTCGACGATCTTTGTCTGGTTCGGTGGGGCGGTAGTATCTTTGATGACCTTGTTCATTTCATCTATAGCGCTGCCGAGAGACTTGGACGTATCCTTGAGACGTCTAGAGGAATTAGTTAGGAGGATCCCAGAATATACCTCCCAGGGTAGCTCACAAAACCGGCGCTGTGGCAGCAGCGCTACTGGTTGAGGTGCCTGGAGAATTGCCAGGAATTGCAGCAGCGACATCGAGGAAGAAAAGTTGAGACGACGCGACTAGCAAAAATAAGGCCACAAGGCCAAGAATGGCAGGGAGAAGCAAACGCATTTCGTCGTCTTTATTTCGAAGGTCGGAACTCTTTCTTCTTGGTGTTATTCGAGCCCCCGCCGCCAAGATTAAAAAGGGTGCAACTTGGACCGCCGACCGCGGGTAAGTTAATGGGTTCGTTTCACTAAGAGGCCTCGCGCCTTCTCATGTTGTTTTCGAGGAAGGCTCGGTATTACTAGTTTCCATAGTATTAAATATTGAGTGCAGGAACCCCCCGCGACCCGTGAGGAAACATTATTATCCACTTATCGAACAATGAGCTCTTTCTCCTAGAACGGAGCCAGTGTAGGACCGAGAACTTTGAAGTCTTTCAAGACCATGTCTAGCAATTAAAGAGAATGTTTAACGTTATATTTAATTATAAGCAAGAAAATGTAATAACATCCTCTACTAATTTTAGAGAGAATTGCGGCGGGTTCATCATGTCCAACATGATGAAGCGAAGTAGAGACGCAAGGGCAACACCCATCAATCAGCAGCATGCCTTATCCACCTATCCACCAGCGGCATCATTCATGTGATAGGTCACGATCCTCAACCAAAAAATGCACATTGGAGCCCGGCACAGCGCGAATCAATGACCTAATTAGAGACCGCGTTTATTGGGCTCTTGTTGGGAGGAAAGGTAAGGACTGGATTGCTTGGAGGAAGTCTAGCTATCTGAGCTACAGCGGAATATATATGTGGAAATGATGGCCTAGACCAGTGGATCCCATATCCACTTATGCCTCGGCTTGAGGGCATCAGGCCGGGGTCCGGCCTGATCCCTGTAGCCTGGCCACACACCCCCTCAGGCCAGAATCTTCCAAATGAGGCTGTAAAATGTGTCTAAATACAGTGTGGTGATAATTCCTTGGTGTTGAGTGTGTGTTCGAGGGTGCCTGTTGGGTAGGCTGTGAGGAGGGGGTTGTCGGTTTGGGTAGCTGGAGGTAGGAACCGGAGCGCTTCTCTTTGTCGGCTTTTGCGTTGAGGATCTGTAGGAAACCTTGCTAGTTTAGTTTCTTGTTCTCAATCTGGTACTCCCACAGCAGTAGGTCGTTAGGGTATGCATTCTCAACGGAGCTGAGGGCGTTCTGGAGGGCTTGGTCGTCGCTGATGACCATGCCTGTGGCTTGGAGTTGGTCTTTGAGGAGCTGTAGCTTGTTGATTAGGCCATACATTGTGTCAAAGTCCTCACGGTGCAGGGAGGAAAACTCCCGTAGGAGCTCGCGGCGGGAGAGCTTGCCTATGCTCGGAATCGTGCGGCAGACCAGGTCAAACGTGACCTTCGGGTCTTCTTCTGCCTGTGACCAGCCGTATTGACGAAGTATTTGAACCACTGTAGGATCGGTGAGGGTAGTCATGATGATTCCTGCCGCTGTACAGCGGCCTGTATACCAGGTCAGGTATTCAGCAGAGTCGAGGGCGAATGCCGGTGTGGCGGTGCCTGATGTGGCTGTGCCGGGTGTGGCGGTGCCCGGGGTGATGCTGCCCGGTACAGTGAAGGTTGTAACGGGTGTGGGCATGCCTACCGTCGGGGCCGGCGTGGCTCCGGGCGGTGTGATCGGTTCGATGTGTGCAATTAGGCCTGCAGAACCGAGGGCGTTACGAATCGCTGCCTTCCAGGCGACGAAGTTCTCGTCGCCCTTCAATACAGGGACCTTGACTTTGGCCATCGCAGGGCTGGCGATGACTTCAGGGGACGTGGAGGGTGCGTGTGGGCCTTCCGGGAGGGCTACAGGCCGTAGGGAGGGCCGTAGGTAGTCGACGTTGGACGTGCAGGTCCGGGGAATCGGTAATTCCGGTGATCGGATGTGCTGCAGGGTCGAGAAGGGACTGTAAACAAAAGCGGGAATAGCTTCAATTGTTGAAGCGACGGGAACTCATAACCTGTTGGGAGGAAAGGTAAGGACTGGATTGCTTGGAGGAAGTCTAGCTATCTGGGCCACAGCGGAATATATATGTGGAAATGATGGCCTGGACCGGTGGATCCCATATCCACTTATGCCTCGGCTTGAGGGCGTCAGGCCGGGGTCCGGCCTGATCCCTGTAGCCTGGCCCTGGCCACAGCTCTTCTCTTTAAAATTAAGCCAGGAATCGTCTCTTAGAAAAGGGGAAGGCCCAAAACCCCTCGGAGTGGGCGCCAGGGCGTCCTATCAATTGCGTATAACACCTCCATGGGCTTGATACGTCACAACTCCGCTAACTCATCCTCCCATTGCCGGACGACAGGTTCTAGAACACTCTAATTTGACGTCGCGACCCAACACCAAGATCTTATTACACGACCCCGACACAACAGCACAAAACAAAACAACTTACTCAGAAATAGAAAGACCGGATGAGGGCGTTCATGGCAATCGAGGCGTTCCTGGGTAAGCAGCATTCCTTTATATACAATTGCTCCGATATCTTTTCCTTCTAACCCAAGTTAGATGGTAGAGAAATAGATAATTATTCAAGTCCTAGTGCTGCGTTTGTTTTATCTTTTTTGCAGTTTCCTTTTTGCCCCCGTTCTTCTTTGCGCCTTTCCTAAGGGTTAGGGTTAAATGAGGCGATGTTGCTTCTGTCTCAATGACTCAATGCCAGCTTGACCGACACACTGGCAAAAGGCTATGTAGGCGATAAGTCAGGGCGGATATATTAAGAAACCCTTGGTAATACTTTGGAAGCAAATCTTTGGCACTTCATTATTCCCCACATAGTCCCGAGCTTGAACTTCTAGGCAACGCGGCAAACGTCATCACCAGAGACCTCAATAAATCTCGAGTTGCAGTTTCCCTCTTCAATCGCAACTCAACAACTTGTTGTTGGCGGTGGCCAGCTACCGCTTCCAGCTATCCTTAGAACTTCAGACCTCACCCAGGAACTTTGCTATCAAGAACGGCTTGTTGCATCGCCCTAGTTCTCGTACATGTCGGGTGCCGTTTAGAAAGATGACGTATAGGGGAGCTCGTGGTGAGGCTGCGCCCAACAGACGGAAAGAGGGGTTTGATTTGAGGGAAAGTGCGAAGGGCGGCCGTGCGGGTTTCTCGCAGTCGTCCAATGCTTAGGGTTTGGCCCAGAGTCTCGACATCGCGTGCCTCTATGCTCGTTTGCCTCAATATTCACTCACTCGATGTTTGATGGCACTGATTAATGGTGACGGTCGCTCACGCCAGTAGGTAATTAATCCCTCGTGTTTGCAACATGCCTTCTGCGTCTTTTTTTCTTGGGACGAGTAAGCCCAATCTTGACTGCTGACCTTGTAATCGCAGATTTCTTGACTTCTCCATGTCCATTTCATTGTCGCTTTACTCATTGATTTCGTGATTGCTGGTTGAGACACTCATAAGACAATCGTCCAACTAGCCGCGGGCCAATCTTTGCACTGCAGGAGCCGCTGTCAAGAAAGATGCAGGATCACGGACCTGCCCATTTTTCATCTCTTTCGGTCCTTCCTTCTTCTGCCAACCGCCGGATTCTCATCCGCCTGACCTGACTACGTAATTCATTACCTACGACCCCAACAAACCGACCAATTCCACCGAACCATGTTTGACACACAATTCTGTCAAACAAACCTCACCTGCCGTCATCAACACATTTGCATTGTCAACCTAGAGTATGAGTAAAATTGCCTCAGAAAGGCGAAAGAAATTTCGGGTATAAATATATCTGGATTCCGCGACCTCTCCAGTCGATTTTGCACCATCAATTCACCATCCATCAATCCACCACACAACAAGCCTTCTCAACACCACCAAGCAGCATCCAGACCCAAGCGACATCCCCCAAACCAGCACAAGCCTTTCTCGCACTCGCCGCCTCCCACACATCTCTACAAAACCCCACCTGTCGACAGCTTACCGCCTGTCGATACTTGAACCCGGCCACCTCTCTCTCCCGTCGCCAGCAAAACCCCCAGCAATCACCATGTGTGAGGCAATCCGCGAGACCTTCCCTTGCGGCGAATATCGGACCACGCTGCCCGCCAAATGCGCCAAGGCAGAGGCCCTGGGCACGTTGTCGAATTACTGCACGATGAAGTATGAGACCCAGACGGGGAAATGCCCTTGGCCAGACAGGTGCACGAAATGCCACCCCAAGAAGAAGAAGAAGAATTAGTCGGCGCGTCGTGATTTGACACGGCGGGATTGCGCTCGCAACAACCAACGACGGCTTGTTGCGCGCATACCCGTGCCGTATGACATTCGTGGGAGCATCAGCTGCTACTGCTGCATTCAGCGCCCACATCGCATTTTTTGGACCTTTTATGTTTTGGGGCGGCTTTTTTTTCTTTGCCGTCATTCCCCCTTCGGAAGGGCTCCGCCGGCAAGCGACATCCCTCTATCTCGACCCTCGCTAAACCCCCGACATTCACAACTCGCGCCGAGCAATGGCACCTCTGAACGGATCTGACATGGGCAGCTTCTTTTGGCTTTTGGTGGGCTTAGAACGGGCGCATTGGACGCAAAGGAAGGACGGGGTTGGGGCTGATCATTTTGTTCGTCTTTTGGTTCGGCAGCGTTGAGGGGGGTTCGGTTGCGTTTTATTTCTTGGGAGGTCTTACTAGTACTTGAGAAAATCATTCAGGCCGTAACTTCGGGATTCCTCTTTTCTTGCCTGTGGTAGTATCTTTGCTTGATGTTCTATGACGACACCCGCGCTTGTGACTGCCTTGTGAGCCCTGAATCACTAGTATTTGTGAGATGTTCATTTCGCCTGATACAAATCACGCAATGGGGCGTGTAGATAGAGGTCACCTTGCACAACTCATGGCCTATGTAGGTACACGGCTCTCGGACAAGACATCAGCAGTGACTTGCCCATCATGTCCAAGTGCGACTGGAGAGAAGAACCAGACTCAAGGGTGATTTTGATCTTGAAAGCACAAACGGAATCGCTCGTGGCCCAAGGTATGGTATCAGATGAAAAATTGACTGGTTAGAGGCCAAAGCCCTCAAATCGGACAACCCTGTTACATTCTTTCAAAATCAGCCATATTATATCTTAATAGATAGGTACCTACTCTATTGTGAGGCTCAAATGGCAACTTGGGTGAAGATTACCGACTTTACCTAGAAATACCTGACAAGTCTCCAGTGTAGCGCTTACTAGCCCTCCCATTTAATTCCTAAGCCCAGGATCGTTGGCACGTTAGAGCGCCACCCATTACCTCTCCGTCTCTCGGGACGGGTCGACGTAGTAGCCAGCCTCACCGTCGATGTCGACAAAGATATGCCGCCGGCCGCCCTGCATCACGGCAAAGGCGATACTAGCGACCGAAACCGACTTCCGCGGCTCGCCAATAGCGCGAAACGGATACGCCCTCCACTTTGTGACCCCTCGCCCCCGCTGCTCGATATTCTCGACCAGAGCCGCGAAGTTTGCATGGTTGCAACGACAGTCCTCTATGTGTACCGGGCTTCGAAGTGGATGACAAAGGGCCCAGACTTTGACGGCGAGAATACCGCTACAGACTAGGCGGAGTAATTATGCCCAAGGGCTTCCAGTCGACAATGACGAAAAGAGTTTATCGAGGTTCTTTGACGCAGACTTTCTAGATCCTGCGTGCTTCCGTTGCGATAAGCGTACCAAAGAGGAGCTAAAGGAACACTACGGCGACGGGGTACACGACGCTGTCCTAAATCGCTTCCTTAGCTATTCCAGGGAGGAGTGGCAACGTACGATCACCCTACTTTGCTACCTGTGCATGTTCTGGAACAGGCCGCCCCTCTACGGATCGGCCACATCGAGCCAAGTCGCCCCGCGACATCAGTCCCTCCCAGTTCTATGGACAGGGTTCGGCCCGTTCGATGCTTTGTTGAGGTTGTTCGCGGCCAACCACCATAGCGCTCAACAGACTTGGCCCGAGACAATCCACTGCCAGGAGTATGATTCACGGATGTTAACGTTGTCACCATATATCAAGCAATTCTAGAGAACGGTTTAGTTTGGCGCTGGGATCACGACATTGCAAACCTCACATCAAGCTACATTCTCGATCTAGTTCATACAAAACTTGCCCACGTCGGCAACACTGAAATATACCGCCGTGCTTGGGCCGGAACGACCAGTGGAACTGATGATGACGGATGCCCGCTGAATGCGGAAGTTGGAAGGCGAAAGGCGTTTAGCCAATCGGCGACTATGGTATCTACCAAACCCCCTGGTGTGACTAGGAGGTGAGGCCCGTACATGCTTTAACACTCCGTGTCACGAGTGACGAGGGGATAAGTGACCCAAGAAAAGGGGGTTTGTTCAGCTGTGACTAAAAGGGGATGCAACCCTGTATCTCCTATCTCTCCTTTCTTCTTCTCCAACTTCCCCTCCTCAACTATATCCACTTCTTCGAATTACTCCAGGTGGACCACAGCCTCTCATACTACCAGCTCTAGGAGACCGATAATGCTCTACATAGACCAAGCGGACTGACAGGCTGAGTATTCTCCAAACTCAGAACCGTCGTTATGGCAGATGATGCCTCTACCCCATTGCAGGGGCATCGTCTACCACCGCAGATCCTGAGGCCGGAGGCAAGACCAAGACACAGAGGAAGCAGTCTTCGACAGAGATCGATCCGCATCTCAACATACAAAAGTTCACAACGAAGATAATTATCTCTTCCATCGTTTAAAACTCAGGTATTTCATAGCTTGGAAAAGTCTTAGCAATACGTGGCTAGGGGGACTGTTTACATGCAACCAAAAGGGGGGTATGGCCCTTCAACATTCAGCCTGCCGCCGTGCCGAAATTACGGGCTATGTCAGCAAGAGACCCGTTCACAGTCCTCAAAACAACCATCAAATAGAGCTTGTCAAAACAGTATTGCATCCCGACGACATGCTTCCGGGACTGGGACCCTGATGTCGTTAAGCAACGCATGACTGTTATTCTCCATACCGTGACCCCGTTGCATGGACCCCGAAAAAATATCCGGCTCGAGGGGTTTTGTTCCGAACCCTGTCCTCGCGAGCTTTGCAGATTGTACCGCGCCATCCTTCCCCCAGGCAACACACGATGCTACCGGCCAACCTACCGGTAACGGTAACGCATGTACCGCTATAAACCCGGGCGATGATGCGATGTCGCGTTCTCATACGCTCTTTCAACCCTCAATTACAGCAGGCCTCCCGCCGCAAGATATCGATTTTGAAGAGGCCAGAAACTTGGTAGGTTTGGAGGGCAAAGATCGCAAGACGTACAATCCAGTCCACGAATGAATGTTTGTTAGCCTAGTACTTGGGCAGAATAAATGCTATAGCACAGTAAATTAACCGGCCAGGGTAAGCCTCTAATGGGTATCTTTGGAGATGAGATGGGCCTCTGGGATTCTAAAATAGGGGTTATAATAGCTTTTCCCCCCCTCGGCGAAAAATCTTTCGGGCGAGCCGTAAGATATTGAGGCCTTTTAAATGTTAGAATAGAAAGTCCACCGCTAACAAACTTCAGGGATTGGATTATACTCTCCTGATGGCAATCGACTCTCCCGATATAAATCGACTCTCCCGATATAAATCGACAACCCCGATATAAATCGACAACCCCGATATAAATCGACAACCCCGATAGGAATCGGCAGTTCCGATTCTTTTATTGATCGACTGTCCCGATAGCAATGGACGACTGTCCCTAGCAGTAATCGACTTTCTAGATAGCAATCGACAGTCCTGATTCTTGTATTAATCGACTCTCCCGATAGGAATCGACAGTCCCGATTTGTTTCTCAATCGACTGACAGTTCCTAGTAGCAATCGACTCTCCCGATTCTTTTTATTCAAGCAGGAATACTCGCATCAGCAAAAAGGCCGTCCCCAATCTCTCCAACGCAGCACAGCGTGTTAAAATCTTTACCAAGACAGAGGTAAGGCTTCGGTCGCTGGAGCGGCAGACAGTGATTGTTGGAAGCTCTGGGAGGTATTTACCCTCCTCTCCTACCAAATTGGCAGTTTGTATTTCTTTTCCCGTTCTGTTCCCTGCTCCACGTGGGCCAAGGAGCCCCGACTTTATTCTTGTTAATGGCGGGCACAGAGGCCAAGATTATCAACAACTGCCTCACTGGCCCTATCCCTTGCTGTATGCTTGGCGATGAGATAGGCTTGCGCAAGACGACCACCCTTAAGCTGAACTGCCATTCCTACTGAAGAGATGGAAGCTCACTCTTCCGCAGAACAAACAACGCAAACACAAGGCAAGACTCAAGGGTAGATAAAAGTCATACCAGGTACTCAATATATCGAAGTAAGGTATTAGCTCGTGCGCAAGCCTGGACGACTTAATTGGGTCGTTAAAGAAAGATGGTAGATTTCTTCAGAAAAGCTCGGAAAAGGAAGAGAAGAAAAGTTGCCGGTATATACCTATTTATTTCCACATCGCGGTCGCTGCTCCATGTGGGCCAAGGAGCCCCAACGTGCCCCCGTTAGATCAGAGAGGGTAGTCCAGCCAACTTATATAAGGTGGTTAGCTAAGAAAGGAAGAAAGAAAGAACACCAGATTATTTATAATAGGTCAGGGGAGATCAACTTTATGAAGACCTGATGGTAGTAGTCTCCTAATGATAGTGGTATGAGCCGCTTGGTCTACCTAAAGTAAGTCAAAGAAGTGAAAAGTAGTGGAAGAAAAGAAGTTAGAAGAGAGGTTAGGAGAGATGAGAAAAAAGTCAGACAGCTGATGAGCTGGTCAAAATGTGCCGAGAAGTTAGGCGCCGGCGCATACACCGCACCGGTCGGCGATACGGAGTAGCTGCAGCATGCCTGCTCCGAGCCCACTAACAGCCGCTACCTCCGCAGAACGCCGCTGTGCAGTGTTAGCGCGGCGGCGCCCCTCCCATTTCCAACCATAGGCATCCACCTCAGCATCCATACAAGGTGCATACAGACGTTAGCCTCTACCCCCGCATTGCAGCAGGTGATGCGTCGCCACGACGAGGGGAAGGGGGCGCCAGACCAGCCATGGAAAGCCCCGCGACTGTTATCTGTGCCATTCCCCTCTCGTCTCGCGATCGAGTTTCTCCATCATATGAAGTATCATATTAGAAGACAAAGAGAGACGTAACGACGGCAACATGGACTCCGAACGCATCAACATCATCATCACGGGCGCCGGCGGTCTCGTCGGCCCTCTGTTGGCCTCGCGTCTGCTCAACGAGCCGCAGTACCGCCTCGTGCTGACCGATCTCGCCGACCCCATTGTGCCCGATGGCGTCAAGTATCCCGAGCACGCCACGTGCATCAAGGGCGACATTACAGACCCAGCCTTTGTGCGGTCCGTCATCGCCGCTGCCCAGCCCCTCGGCGCCGTCTTCATCTTCCACGGCATCATGTCGGCCGGGTCCGAGGCCAACTTGGACCTCTCGCTCGCCGTCAACCTCGACAGCGTACGCGGCCTGCTCGACGCTCTCCGACGCTCTAATCCAGGCGTGCGCGTCGTCTACGCCAGCTCCCAGGCCGTCTACGGGCAGCCCCTGCCCGCCCGCGTCACCGACGACATCGCCCCCACTCCGCAGGGCACATATGGCACGCACAAGCTCATGACAGAGATCTTGCTCAACGACCTGCACCGCAAGGGCCTGCTCGACGCCTTCATCGTGCGCTTCCCGACCATCTCGGTCCGGCCAGGCAAGCCGACGCAGGCGGCGTCGTCGTTCCTGTCGGGCATGATCCGCGAGCCCATGCACGGGCAGGAGTGCGTGATCCCCATCGCGGACCGCGGCTTCAAGTCGTTTCTGTCGTCGCCGAGCGCCATCGCCGAGAACCTGGTGCGCGTGCTGCGCATGGACAGCGCGGCGCTGCCGGCGCACCGTCGCCACATCAACTTCCCGGGCATCTCGGCGTCTGTGCAGGAGCTGATGGACGCGCTGGCGCGGCACGGCGGCGAGGACCGGCTGAAGTTGCTGCGCGAGGAGACGGACCCCGCTCAGGAGGCCATCCTCCGCAGCTGGCCCCAAGACTTTGACATCAGCACGCCCCTGCGCCTCGGGCTCGTCGTCGACGAATCGGCCGATGGGCTGGTCAAGGAGTACATCGACAGCTTGAAGAAGTAATTTTAGAGTAATGGAAGCAATGAAGCATGTTTGTCGATCGGTCGTGTTCCTCTCTCTCGTGCTGTGGCTTCCGGCCGCAGGCAGAGACGGTGCACCTCTGGCTGTCTCTGACGGAGCGGGTACCCCTCTCGGAGCTGCTCGGCATGTCGTGTGGTGTCGTGGCCTGTAAATCTGAGTAAAGAGTGGCCAACACGTGCACGGAAGTCGTACGAGGCAGGAGTTCCCACCCTCCAGGTAGCCGAGGGCGACATCCGAACGCAATATTGTCAATGACCCGGGTCCTCTCCGCTCGCTGCGAGACGAAATTATCTCCATAGCAGAGAGAGTTAACAGGCGTGTTAAGACAGGCAAGGCAGCCGATCCGGCAGCATCCGTAGGCGAACTTCAGCCGAGCCGTGTGTATTTATGGTAGCATTTAATCCGATACGGCACCGCACCCAAACGGGGAATGAGGACAGGTAATCGCCCTTCTTCCCCTCATCTCCCCTTGAAATTGAACCCCCTTTCCAGGCGGCGTCAGAGTCGAGGTACATTACGAGGTCGTACAGCAGAGTAGACACAGGCAGGAAAGGGGAAAAAAAGGAGGGCTACGTCACCACGTCTTGCCAAGAGCCATTTCGACAGACAATCATCTCTGTCTAGACATGGATGTATCTGGCCATCAAGGCTTGCAGATATTACACAGCGCAACAATAGCCAGAAGATGCAGAACCAAAGAAGCGGGACGAAACGAGCATCCGAAATCGCAGCCGGGGCTGGCATGCAGGGCAAAGTCCCCAATTTACCCCATGGGGAAGGCGCTGCCCTCCATGTCCTCCAGTGGGACTGTGGGGAAGGTGCCGCTGCCGACACCCGGCTTTGGGATTTCGGTGTAGTGTTTTCCGCCGGCCGGTACTTGTGCTCGGGAGCCAGCAACGCCATTTCCCGACGGAGAAGCCATGTGTAAAATGGGATAGCAACAAAATAGGAACAAACTAGCCACCGCAAAAGGGAAAAATGTTGGAAACTGTTGGCATTAGCCGCCATCTCTCCCCCAAACCCCCCCATCAGCCTATCATTCCCTCTCTCAGTTATACGACTATGGCCAGGCTTCCATATTGCTATTGCACAAGCCGCCTCTACACAACATGTCGGGCGAAATAAAACCTCTGAACGGGTGGAGACGCGCGTACAAACAATGCTCGCTCGTCTGTCATGTCTGTACCCCAACAAGACAGGCAGGCAAATAAACATGCTTTTACCACGCTGCGCGCCGCCGAACGGCATTGGCTCAGCCAGCCAGGTCGGAGAACACTCGATCGTCTCAGGGGGGTGACGAACGGGTATAACGGCACTGGGAAAGCCGCATGGAATTTTGGGATATTGCATTGGACTTCTCGTGTTATTGGGAGTGAACAGCACGGGTATGACGGCATGGCATGGACGTTTCTTGGACTTTTTGTCGCCAATTATAGCGGCGCTCGGTAAGGCCTAGGGGAATGGAAATGAGGAAGAGGCTGTCATGGCAGGGGAAACCGCAGAGTTTATAGAGCACCGGAGGTTTTGGACACGGCAAGGCAATGCAGGAACTGGACAGCCACCCTTGCTTGGTATTGGAGTCCCAAGGACAACCCAGCACACATACACACACACACATCCGAGACCCGACTTGTATAAAAGCAGAGCCTCCCAGAGGCAATCACCTCATCGCAGGGTAGTTTGGTGTTATCGCTCGCTAACCACCGGAGTCCCGTCGCCAAGGGTTTCCCCAGACTTTCCCCCACAGCGCATCGCATCGCAGACGCAGACGCAGACGCAGCCAAGCCAAGGCTCGGGAGCCCAGGGAGAAGGACCCGAAACACACACACAAATGGGCCACATCAAACCGCAGGACGGGCGGCCGCGCTCGCACAAAGGGAATGAAGGTGCCGCGCAGGCAGTGAGCCTCGCCTGGCTCGTGCCGTCGTCGGTGCACATCAGCCTCGACAGCTGGCTGTGGCGCGCCATCGAGCGGCTGTACCAGCTGCCGAACCCGCCGCCGCCGCGCAAGCGCACCCGGCCCATGGAGGTCATCTGCGTCGGCCTGCCGCGGTCCGGCACCGAGTCGCTGCAGCAGGCCCTGCTGATGCTCGGCTACGACTACACGTACCACGGCTGGTGAGTTTTTTAATTGCCCCGCCCCCTTTTTTTCCTTTTTTTCCCTTTTGTTGTCGCAACGCAAATAAATGCAGCCGGAATGGGATGCACGCCAAAATGGAGAAGGAAAAAAGGGGGGCGGAAAAGGGGGATCTTTAAAAAGGAGGGAAGAAGAAATGACAAAATGACAATTAAGCTCACCACAACTCCACCCCCTAAAGGGACATAGTCTACGACGACGAATGCCACTCGCCAGGCTGGGTGCGCCTGGCGCGCAAGAAATGGTTCTCGTCCCCGTCATCATCCCCCTCCTCCAAGCGAGCCCCGCCAGCAACGCTCACAGCGGCGGATTTCGACGCGCTGCTGGGACACGCAGTGGCCGTCACGGACGCAGCAGCCAGCGTGTTCGCCGCCGACATGATCGCGGCGTACCCGTCGGCCAAGGTGGTGCTCAACACGCGGCGCGACGAGGCGGCGTGGCGCCGCAGCCTCGAGGCCACGCTGGTGCACGCCAACGCCAGCTGGGGCTTCTATGTCGCGTCGTGGCTCGACCGCGAGTGCTTCTGGGCCTGGCACGTCTTCGAGCGCTTCCTCTGGCCGCTGCTGTTCCGCGCCCCCGACGGCGACATGGCCAAGGCGATACGCGGGAACGCCGCGTGGGTTCATCGGGGTGAGTTTTTTTTTTTTGTTTTTGTTGCCTTTGCATTTGCTTTTTCTGCGCTTCCTCTTCGTCTTTCATTTCGGGCTTTTTTCTTTTCTCTCTTTTTTGCTGTGTCGTTTGGCGGCGGTGTGCCTCCAAGCCCCTTTCCACAGTGCACTTCCCCCCTGGCAGCGGGACAACCTCCACCTCCTCACGAACGGTGCTGCACAACTCCATCACAGCAAAGCTAATACCCAAAAGAGCACAGCAGCATGATCCGCGGCCTCGTGCCCAAGGAGCGGCTGCTCGAGTGGCAGATCGAGGACGGCTGGGAGCCGCTGTGCCGATTCCTGGGTAAGCCGGTGCCCGAGGCCGAGTTCCCGCACGCCAACGCCGTCAGCGGCGGCTGGAAGGCCCGCGAGGAGCAGTGCAACAAGCGGTGGGTCGAGCGTGCCTTTGTCAACCTGTTTCTTTTGTTAGCCGCGCTGGTGCTGGGCGCCTACTTCGTGGCGAGGACATGTCTTTGATCACTTTGCGCCGTACATAATCGCCCGAAATACCAATAACTGCTGCTTTCGTACAGGAGGCCTTATTGTTCACGGGGAGGCCCAAAAGACAAATCAAGAGGCGTAATTTCTGTTTTTAGGGCGTAGCTACTGTCTAATGCAAAAAGAATTTATGCTATGCGACGTGGAGGAAAACAGGGTTAGGAGCAATAGCCGCAGGTGGAGGTGCAGAAGGAGTCATCAACATATGTGGTGGAAGCCCCGATGATTGTTGAGTCGATGACCCTCCATACCTCGGCCGCAGTTGATCATCCATCCATTCCTCTGACCCATAAATTGCCATTACAGACACCACTGCCAACGTGACCCAGCGCTCATCAAATCTTCCCATGTCAACACTATCTAAGAACCTGATTCTCCCAACCTTGGAGCGACTCCTCTCCAAAGACAGCGTCTCTCCGGATGCCTTCCACGCGCGGTTGCTTGCGTAACAAGCCACGACGTCTCTCACACCGGGGGGCGATGAGCTCTGGCCAGAGACCACATCGCCGATCAAACACCACCCGTGGTGGGACTTCCAGTTGGTTATCCATTCAAGGTTGAGCCGGTCAATCTGCTGCCACCTGAAATGTTCTAGTAGCACGCCAGTACCGCTGGGGTCTTGAACTTCCGCAACAAAGCCAAACACGCCGTACTCGTCCGGAAATCGGAAGGTATGGGGGAGGTCTGTCGGATTGCTGGGACCGTTTGGCCGACATGGTATTAAAGAGACGGTGATGGCGTATCGTCCATGGCGATTAAGTTTAACTCTGGCCAATGCTGAAGAGTGTTGAAGAATGAAGCCATAAAGGAGGCTCATGCCAGGTACATCAGACGGGGCCAGATCGATGCAAAAGTCCTCGCCCAAGCAGCTTTGATGCACGCCGACACGTAGGTCTGAATAGCCGCGGTTGTAGAGGTTCAGGGCGTATGGGATGTTGAAGTTTGGTCGACGGTATGGCTGAGCTGCTTGCGCCTCTTGCTGAAGGGGTGCATGCTCTGGATGTCCCGATTGCGGAATGGAGGCATGATCCGGTTGCCCTGACCGCCTCCCAGACTCCTTTGAAGCCCTTCCAGATTCTTCTGAGGCCGTTCTCGAGTCTTCCGAGGCCGTTCCGGATTCTCTCGAGGCCTCCGGGTATGACTGTGGCTCCGAGACCGGATCATGGTCCGCTGCCGATGCGTTGGCTTGGTTCCGCCGCTCCGGCGGCGTGGCAAGCGACTCGGACAGTCTTCGGACTTGCTCAGAGAGCTGTCGTACTTCGTCTTCAAGTCGATGGCACTGCGCTACGAGCGGGTTGATCTGATCTGGTTGATGATCGGTGGTTGTGCTGTCAGGGCTGCGCTGTCCCTGGGCTGCATTGTGACTGGTGGTGTCCAATGGGATGAAAGACGAAAAGGCGTTTTGCCGGTAGCTGCTACGGCGACGCTCCATCTCGTCAGATAAATTTCCCAGGGCGGTTGGAAGAACGTTTGAGGGATGGTTGTAGGGATAGGAACTCCTTGACCCGAGAAGGGCAAAATTGCCGGAGATGGTAAGCTGGAAGAGCCGAGCTGGTCTCTGCCTTGCAAAGAGTTGGAGAGAAATGGGTAAACTCGGGGCGGCTTGGATGGAACAGGAATTGCTGCAAGGCTGGAAAATCGTTCGTTTGTCCGGCCCAGTTTCCCACTTGACATCAACGGCTTGGAGGGATATCTAGGGGAAGCAGAGACGCCAGGTCGAGTGGGACGCCATGGTATGAACAGAGCAGAAGGAGCTGATGGTAAGATACAAAACTCAAAGCAGCATCCATATTAAAAGGGAAAGAACGTCAAAAGATCCGGTGGCTAGAAGCAGAGCAAGCATGCCAATGAGGGTTGCGTGACAGGACGCGAAGGCAGGAGGGGGCGAAATAGAAAATAGTACGTACCAATACTGTACAGAACCTTCATGGGTAAGGTTCCTTGGGGATGTTCCTTAATACTGAAAATAGTAGGCGGATGCCTGCCCAAGAGGACGGGAGGCCTGTGATTCGGAAGGAGGTGAGTTGAAAAGAGACCACCGGTTCGCAACTTGAAGGAGCACTCACTGACGAACCCAAATCCCTTGTAGTAGCTGCGAACCTGGCCGCTGTTCCCATCTGAAGGGGAAACCGCACTAAGCGAAGCATTAGCGCTGCGATTTGTAAATGGAGCGGGAGGCTGAAAGTCAATCCGGGTTGCAATAGGACTGCTAATATATCTGAGCAGGATCCGGCGCGGAATTCGGAAGCATGTTGGGTTGCACTCTCAACCTTGGAGAAAGTGTTGTGCCCCGGCGCCGCTGTCATTCTGCTGGGGAAAGACCCCCACCTTCTATTTTGGGGTTTAGTGGCCAATTTAATGCTTGGTAACGTATTTGGACTAAGTCTAGCCGATTTGGGAATTCGACAAGGGGCAAGTGACCGGCAAATGGTAAGTATTCCGCGGTCTTTCTTTAAAATAGAAAAGGGCAATGGGTTATTAACATGAACTACATTTAGGAATATAGTTCTATACTACTTATTAGCTTCCGTGGATCTTTGGTAGTAGTGGTGATTCCAAAGATCACTGTGGGAATAGCAGCTGTCTGGAAATTGCACGATCCCAGTCGTGTAAAACGGCCCGGCGCCCGGGAACACAGCCGATCGATCCACTCTGAACCTTCCCCCAACACCAGACTATGGCTTGAACAGGACAATTCGAGCTCTGCTTCCGCAACATTGCAACCTTGGCCAAGATCGGGCCGCCATCGCGAGAACAGAATGTCTTTCCTCTGCCAGGCACCACATGGTGCTTCCAGATTTCCCACCATGGCCATCCGTCCGTTCGAAGCGCGGGTTGTCAGGATGGCGATACCTAAGAATGGGCCCGCTCTCGGCTTGTCTATAAGAAGTTGCCTCCTTCCAGGACACCACAGCCAAATCTCTAGATCTTCCATCGTGTCGCTCTTTTCGTCAAGATGAAGTGCACAGCTCTCTTTGGTCTCACCGCCCACGTTACGGCCGTCTCTGCTGGGACAGTGCTTTGGGATGGCAGGTTCAACGACTTCACAGCGTCGACCGACCTGGAAAAATGGTCATGGGGAAATCAGGTCGGGCCATACCAGTATTATATCCACGGGTCATCTACCGTCGCATCCTACGTCAACCTGTCCCCTTCGTTCAAGAATCCGGCCGACCCGGGCTCCAAGCAGGGCGCCAAGATCACGCTGGACAACACGGCGTACTGGAATGGCCAAAACATGAGGCGAACAGAGCTAATTCCACAGACCACCGCTGCCATCAATCAGGGCAAGGTCTACTACCACTTCTCTTTGATGCGCAAGGACGTCAACGCGCCAGCAACCACGCGCGAGCACCAGATCGCTTTCTTCGAGAGCCACTTCACCGAACTCAAGTCGGGGTGGCTGTCTGGCGCTGCCGGCGTCTCGGATCCGCTGCTGCGATGGTGCATCGGCGGCCAAACACAGTGGAGCACCGAATGGATCGCCGGCGTCTGGCACAACGTTGCCTATGAGATCGACTTCACCGCTGGCACTGTCGGTTTCTGGCACTCCACCGGCGGTGATGCTCTGACCCAAACAGTGGCCCCAGTGAAGGCGAGCACCAGCAGCAACGGAGCTGATTGGCACGTTGGTGTCTTGGAGTTGCCTCGAGATGGCTACCCGGATTCCACCGAGGACTATTTCTGGTCGGGTGTTTATATCGAGAGCGGAAGCTTGACCACATCTGTTGCTGGCCCTGGTTAGTGAATTCCGAAAATAATAGGACTTGCAAGAGAGACTAACATTGGTCCAACAGGCGCACCACCGGTCGACAATGGTGGAAGCTCCAGCTCCAGTACTAGCATCAAATCGAGCACCACGAGTTCTATATCCTCAGCCCCCACAACGTTCATTACATCGACATCCAGCAAGACTCAGGTAACAACCACCACCAGCTCCGCACCGGTCGCCACAACTTCCAGCAGCGGTTGCACAGCGGCTCAATGGGCTCAATGTGGTGGCAATGGTTTCAGTGGGTGCACATCATGTGCGTCGCCATACAAGTGCAAGTACTCGAATGACTGGTACTCTCAATGTCTATAACAGTGCTTTGTCGTCGTCAACTGGTGCAACATCCTGTAAATAGACACTTTACTTCTTGTCCATACTTTTTTCTTTCCGCGTATCGGTAGTTTCCAATCCAAAGTATCCAAGGTTGTCATATTCCTGCGCTTGACCTGCTCACTGAACCACGCTCAACTCCGCTCTTCGCTCTTCGGGTCGTGACGCAACATGCCTACGCTTTCGGGGGGAAACCGGCGTCGAGCTGGGCCTCGGGAGCGAGGCTTGGATTGAGGCCGAGCCGAGCACCATTGTCGTGCTTTCCCGTGGACCCTGTCAGCTTGATCTGGCGCGGTGCTAGTGTGATGTTCACCACCCGTGCCTTCCATCTTGGGCATGTTCTTTAGAGTCCATGTTTTTGCCCAGCAAATTCCGGCAAACGGCCATACGAGGAAGGAACGAGTCGCCAATTCCCGGCTGCCAGTGCCAGGTTAAACGCAAGAGCCAGCCACGGTGAGCCGAGAATGACTGCTCGCCGCGCTCAGCTAACCTTCAAGAACTCCAGCTGCACTTTCCCAGTACCGAAAGAAAGGCGCAGTGGCCTTTCTGCCTGTCGGGCACCGAGCAGCTTTTAACACGCCCAGTCTCTGTCCACGAAAAAAAATTCCTTCGCTTCATCTCTTCTACATCCGCAATAATTGCTCCCAGACACCCGCAACAAGACACATACATCATTTTAAGGCCTTTTTGGAGCCCTACCCAATCTCCGAGGACGTCCGCCACCATCTCTGCCTTCTTTCGGTCTCTCATCATTCTCCTCGCAGATAAGACAGCAACCAGAGCATCCATCACAATGCAGTTCTCCACCGCTATTCTCGCGGGCCTCACTTCGGCCTTCGCCTTTGCCAGTCCCATCCCAGGCGACGGAGCAGCAGCTCCAGCTCCTGCCGACGTGGTTGAGCCGGTTCAAGCCAACGAACAGCTTTGGACAATCGAGAGGATGCTCCGCGTCTGTGATGGCGCGGACACCGCATGCAACTGGTCGTTCGTGGTCAACAAAAACGTGGGATGGGTTGCGCCCACGCCCTGCGAGTTCACGGTGCGCAGCGTCAACGGGCAGAAAGCAAGCCATTCGCCTTCGGAGGGCTGGGAGTGCGGCCCGTTTCGCGTCTCGACCGGCTGGAACGGACAGTTCGGCGAGCTGAATGGCTTCACGACGCTCTCACTGGTGGACCTCGGCTGGAAGCTTGCCGCCTTCCCCGCCTACACGGACCAGCAGCTCGACGCCGGTGTCGTGGTCACCCCCGACCTGAGCTTCCCGCCTCACCCGTGGTGAAGAGAGAGCGACATGGTGGAGAGACGCTGGCATATGGGCACGCCTTTTCGACATTTCACATCTCGTCAGCTCTAGGGGTGGCTTGCTAGTAGAGTGGTACTTCACGCGGGTTTCCGAGGGATCGGGACTTGGGGTTCAGGGTTTAGATTTGCTGGGAACGGAAGAGAGCATTGTCGTTGATCGGATTCAGGAGTTTGGGGCGAGGCAAGGAATAAAGTCTAGGGAATCAGAGTCACGATTAGTTAATTGATTGGTCCTAATAGCTTGCTTTCCGTCCTCTTTGACGTGTCTGTCCTCATTTGCTCAGAGACGCGCAACATGATCATCTGGGGTCGGTTTACGTGTTTTTGCCAACATGACGGGCAACGACAACACGAGGCACTTCAGGTTTCGTGATAATCTCCTTTCGGCGCTCCCTTGCGGTAATAGCAGGAAGTCGGCAGACGGGGGAATTTCAACGCCACACAGACAATAACCAAGATCGAACCGGTTGATAGAAGATCCAACATCAAGATGGCCAGTCCCTGCTGAATCTACAAACCTAATCGCAGTCGACTCCATCTCAGGAGTCTCTAGCAGTCAAAACCTCAACATGGTTTCCCCACAGTTCACACTCAACACCTATAGTGTTTAGGGATACAAAGGCTGATAAGATTCCCCAATCCAGCCCGTCACCGTTTAGCATGCAAGCACGAGATTTCGCAGCACTTCAACGAGGTCTTCTTAGTGCTTCTTTTGTCGGACCAATACAAACCCCTTACAGGCAGGAGGTCAGCTGGGGGGGGGACCGCTTGGGACTGTGAACCTTCGCTCCTTCCCAAGCCTCTGTCGTGGACAACACCCCACACCGTGCCACATTTTTACAGGCAGCCCAAACGCTAGCCGCAATCTCCATCCAACGGGCGGGCCAACCCAGCAGTCGTCTCCCAGACCAATTTGGCTGCCAGTTCGTCAAGACACTTTATTTTTCTTGCGACGGTTTTGCATCCCATGGCACTTGCTACCTTCTGCCCATCTTACTTTTTCCTAATCAGTCTTAAGCCCCGAGCTCATCTCGCTCGCCACGCCAAACCTGATCCGAATTCGATCTGAAAACGGTGCTCTAGACCCTCTACACCCGCATCTCTCCCGCTCGTGGTCCGACAGAACAGCCTATTGCCATATTCCTGAAACTACAACTTCAACACCAATCAACAGACGGCAGACGTGCATAGGTCAGTCCTCACGACATGGAGATGTGGCCAAAGGGCGGCTTGGTCGATGACAACTCCTCCAAATCTGAGGACGTCCTGAGTCTCCAGGATTTGGATCTAGCTCTGAACCGCAAGATGCCTGGTGAACAACGTGGGTTACTAATCTGACCCAGAAATTTCACGTGTGGTGCCTAGATGCGCGGCGCGTTGTGCCCTCCGGCTAATACAATCTCTTTGTTCCAACCAGGCTATCGAGGAGCTCGGCTGGGCGCGTTACCACACCAAACTCTTTTTCCTGAACGGTTTTGGGTATGTGTGCTCCCACCCCTTTCTGCCGAGACAGCCCGCTAATGTGCTACTGCAGATATGCGGTCGACTCTCTCGTCTTGCTACTACAATCGGCCGTTGCTGGACCGGCCTTCCGCGAGTTTGGCCGCGTCGGATACGAGAAAGGACTGACCGTCTCCGCCTACGTTGGCATGCTTATTGGCGCTCTCGACTAGGGGTTCGGCGCCGACATCATTGGCCGCCGCCTGGCCTTCAACGTCACGCTCCTGATATGCTCGGCCGCCACGATAATTGCTGGTGGGATGCCAAACTGGGCATCCTTGGGATTCTTCGTCGCCTGTATTGGGTTGGGTGCAGGCGGTAACCTGGTTCTTGACACTACCGTCTTCTTGGAATACCCCCCCGGAAGCAAGCAGTGGGCGCTGATCCTCATGGCTGCCTGGTGGGGTCTCGGTCAAGCAATCATGGGGTTTATCGCCTGGGGCTTCTCGGGTAAGTCACTACCAGAAACAAGCTGACAGCATTCTTCTCCGATTCCGGAGAAGTGGAATTGCGCCTCGGTCGAGACATGCACCAAGTATAACAATATGGGCTGGAGATACGTCATGTTCACAAGCGGCGCCATCGTCCTCGTCATGTCGATCCTTCGGATGACCGTCATCCGTCTAAAAGAAACACCCCTTGATATGGGTGAAGATGCAAAGGTTGTCGAAACGTTGCAATTCTTGGCGACTAAACACGGCCGCCCGTGCAGTCTGACCCTCGAGAAGCTCGATGCATGCGGTGTCGTGACAGGCGCCGACAGCAGAAAAAGGTTCTCAGTCGGTGAGACGCTTATCCACCTCCGTGGTCTGATCGCCACCCCAAAAATCTCAACATCGACCCTTTTGATCTGAGTCTCGTGGGCCATGGTAGGCTTGGCATACCCTTTGTTCTACGTCTTCCTACCTAGCTAGCTCGCGTTGTGTGGTGCGAATCTCAACGTGTCGACGTTCGATTCCTGGCGAAACTATGCCCTGACCAACATAATTTCCATCTTCGGGCCTATTCTGGCGGCGTGGATGTGCGAAACACCCATTCTGGGGCGCAAGTACACCATGGTCATTGGAGCACTAATGACGGTCGCATTCTTATTTGCCTATACAGCGGTGCGAACAGGTTCCCAGGACGTCGGCTGCTCCTATGCCATAGGCTTCTGCCTCAACGTCTACTACGGTACGCTGTACGCATATACGCCTGACGTGCTTCCCAGTGCTCATAGGGCCACTAGCAATGGTGTGGCGGTGGCATGCAATCGCACCATGGGCATCATATCTGCTGTCATCGCCACGGCGTCCGATACCTCAACTACCGCGCCCATCTTCATCTGCGGCGCGCTCCTTGTGGCCATGAGCGTGGTGAGCACCGCGTTCCCTTTCGAGCCCTACGGCCGCCGGAGTTCATGATATGAGAAAGCGTAGACGTTTCCTACGGTTCGAGTAGAGTTTCTTTTTTCCATTCACCAATTACGTTCTTTTTCTTCCACATTTCGAGAATACAATCCACCATCTGCATCCTAAATAACGCCCCATATACAGTCGTCAACTAGCCAAGCATTGCGTTGGTACGGCATCTCAGGATACCACCTTTCTTGTCTTACAGCCTAGGTTGTTTTATGTGTGGAAGGATAATCACAAACAAAAGTCATGAGAAGTTTTCTTTTCACTAGCAAATTTACAATATCTAGCAACAAACTCAAACTTTTGTTGGATGGAAATAATTCCTGAACCTACAGAGGCCGCCTTTGTCACTATCCTACCCCTTTTCTCTCAACCGCGTCAGCACGTTCTTTGCAAACAGCGAACCGATTAATTACAAAGCAAAAAGTGTGTCAAATAGCCTAACTAGTTCTGGAATTTGTAACTCCAGACTTGTTATCTGAAAAGGAAGAAGCTCGTTGAAAACTGAAGTGTTCTAGGACTTGTGCCAGTCCTCGCCAGACCCACACCTTGAAGCAGTTGCTATAGAACGACAACAACACCAACAACATACGAGAAAAGGACCAAAACAAGGATTCAAAGAACAAGCGAGGCTAACTCAGTGACTGCAATCGTCCTCTCCCTCGCCCCGCTTGCGCGGATCTGGCCTATTGGCAACTTCCGGCCAGCCAATATGGCCTAGCTTGTCGATTTTGCGGTCACCGCGGGAACCAGGGACATGCTGCACGTCCAAGTAGTCGCTCAGCGCACTTGGCTCCTCGGGACGTTTGATTGTCCGGGTCGGTTTGTAAGGATCGCGCGTATTCCGGTTCCAGTCCCAATAAGTCCAACTGCCGGGCTGCCGTTTCTTCAAAAGGTCGCCGGAGTCGCGGGCAGCTAGCAAGGGGGTAGCGGTTGTCAGGGCCTCTGCCTTAGCTGCAGCGATGGGCTGCTGGCCTAGTTGCGCTAGGTTTATATTGGCATCGCCATGGTCGGGCTCGGCAAACGCGCGCCCACGCCACTCGAACGGGTACCCGCCGTGGCGTGCGGCCGATTCGAGGTTGTTCAGCTCGGCCGCCATGAGCGGTGTCTCCAGGTCGTCTATCGACAGCCGAGGCTTGGCCGTCGGGTCCGGAACCACCGGTCCCGCGCCAATCAGCCACGATGGATAGGCGTTGAGCTGCTGGGCGATGGTGGCATCCCGCTTAGCCTGCGCAAGGGGCGTGGTGGGAGACACAAACACGGTTGTCGTCACGGTGACGGTGTGCGCGCCCGTGACTGGGGTCGTGGCGGTTGACCTCGGTCTTGCTGCCGATACCGAGATCTGGGCCTGGGTTGCATCGAGTCCGGCCCGAGCACCAGCGCGGGCCGAACTAATAGCAATGCCCGAGAAAGCAAGGCACAAGCCGAGACATGAAAGGATTAGTCCAACTGTATAGAACGGGCACATGTTGGGGCACCTGCGGGTTGTTATTTTGCTTTTGTTGTTCTGGTTGTTTCGGGTGCCATCCTCTAGGTCGACGCTGTGGAATCTCTCCTTCGTTTCCACGTCCTGGCTGTAGGGCCGCGGCAACCCTGTCTTGGCCATGGGAGGCGATTTCTGGGAGGAATCCATTGTGCCTCTGTTGTGCGCTACCGATGTTGTTGTGACGCGGGAACTGGCTTGCCTGCCCTATGCTCTTTGCCGGAAAAATGTCTCGGCTAGGGGAAGCGAATCGAGGAAAGAGAGAAACAGTGAACCGGCAGGAAGGGGGAAGACGGGCGTCTTTATGAGCCGTGAGGAGCATTGGGCAACCTTCCATGGACGAGCGTAAGCTCACAGTTGGGCAAAAGAAGGTTGCGAGACCGACTCGGCTACTCGAAGGTTTGCCTGTGGTGCACATTTTCCTTGCTCTTCGCCTTCTCTCGTGACCCACTCCACGGCTATCGCGAATCTAATTAGACTGTGACATTCTGTGATTGTTCTCATAGGCACACTCCACCTCTAGACAGCCTAGCCAAGCCGTTGGCGTCCAGAGACAACGGCGTTCAAGTCTCGTCGAAATACATTTGGAGGGTCAAGCGGAGAGACAGAAAGACGTTGGTTGCTTTGGCTGTCTGTGACAGCGATGGACAACGTAGGGTAGTATAAGAATGAGCGCTGATGAACCTCAGTGGAACAAAACCGTATGGCATTTGGATTTCCACCCGTTTCCTGTTCAAAGTAAATCCCCTCGGCAAAGCTTTATGTCCTGCTTGGACCTTGCTCCCTTGGCCCTCCTAATTACCCTTTTCTCGTGGTTCAAGGATCGGCTGTCGAAAACGTTAAAGGCGTTGGACCGTCAGCAAGTCTGGATTTTGCCTTGAGGTTGGTTCAAGAGACGAAGCGTACCTCAATGGAAGGTTCCTCTCGTTGCAAGTTGTGTTTTATTTGCCGATCCTAACTCTTCTTGCCGAGGCGGGAAATCCCTCGTGACCGCGAGACGAGATGAAGGAGGGTGGGCTGCGAGGAAAGAACAGAGGAATTGAACAAAGGGGTCGCTGGAATTATGGTTAGCCATTCTCTGCAATTCAGGGACCCGTTACCTCCCTGTCTCAAGTTCATTCGTGTATGTATATATGCTTTTCATTGCTCACGAACGCCGTCGGACGAACGTGACCCAACTGCCTAACCTAGGTACCTACATATGAAGCATATACACACAGCAAAAACAGGGTTAGAGGACCAAAAGCAAAAAAAAAAGGGAAAAGGCAAAGAAAAAGATCGCTCGCCCGCCCTGTTGTTTTCAACACACGCACGCCGCCACACACATTTCGTCCATCACGCCCGCCTGGGACTTAACTCGCCATCCAGAATGACCTGAACCTGGCCCAAACCCGGCCTGACATTGACATGCTCCCACCAACCAGCAGTGATGCTTCAAGCGTTCTTTGGTTTCCTTTTTCCGAGACCAGAAAGATGCGCACTATAATGCACGACCAACTCCGACCCTAGGTATCCAGAATTTCCCTGGTCCCGTCCGTCTATAATCTACCAGGGCTTGACCTTCTGCATGCTTCCCTCCTCGCTCAGGGCGCGGTGCATGTCGAACGCCTGCCACAGTAGGTGGGGCTCGTGGCCCATGCCCTTGCGCAGGCACTCGTACTCGGCCTTGTCGAAGTAGGCCGTGAGGATGGGCTTGTAGACGTCGTGGGCGCACTTGTCAATGATGACGCGGGCGCGCTCGCGGGGGCTGAGGCCGCGGACGTCGGCGAGGCCGTTCTCGGTGACGATGACGTCGAGGTCGTGCTCGGTCTGGTCGACGTGGGTGCACATGGGCACGATGCAGCTGACGCCGTGAGGGTCCGTCTTGGTCGGGCGCGTCGACGGCGTGTGCATGATGCTGTACTTTGAGCTTCGCAGGAAGTCCGCCGAGCCGCCGAGCCCGTTGAGCATGCGGCTGCCCATGACGCAGGTCGAGTTGGCGTGCGCGTACATGTCCACCTCGACTGGCGTGTTCATGCCGATGACGCCCAACCGGCGGATGATCTCGGGCGAGTTGCTGACCTGCTGCGAGCGCAGGAGCAGCTTGTTCTCGTAGCTCTCCCAGTTGCTGTAGAAGCGCTCAAAGCCCGTGGGCGAGAACCGGATCGACGTGGCCGTGGCGAAGTCCAGGCGGCCCGAGTCAAACAGATCCAGGAAGGTGTCCTGAATGACTTCGGTCCAGACGTTGAGGTTCTTGAAATTGGAGTCGGCCAGCCCGCCGATGACAGCGTTGGCAATGTTGCCGATGCCGGACTGCAGCGGCAGCAGGTTGGCGGGCAGACGGCCGTGGCGCACCTCGTGCTCGAGGAATTCGATAAGGTGACCAGCAATGGCCTTGGAGGTGTCGTCGGCAGGCGAGTTGGGCAGGGTCTGGTCTTGGTAATCGGACTCGATGACGCCGACAACCTTCTCGGTGTCGATGGGGATCGAGGTTGTCCCGATGCGGTCCTCGACTCCCATGATCAGATACGGTTTCCGCCGGGGAGGCAGGTCCGTCATTGTGATGTCGTGCAGACCCTTGAAGCTCGGGATCGCTGTATTGACCTCGATGATGATCTAGAACGTGCAACTTTTAGCCTCCGTTTCGCTAGAGATGGGCATCTGGGGCTTACCTTATCCGCCATCTGGATGAGCTCGGGAGAGGCACCGACGGACGCGCCAGGTACAATGCTCCCGTCCTCCAAGATCTCGGTCGCCTCCACGACAACCACATCCAGCTTATTGCCAGGCTTGTCTTTGGTATAGAACCCCTATTTCTCTGGTTATTCGCTACCCACGTGTTGACTTCATTCTGGGGGGTTCGTACGTATACAAGGTCGACGGGGAACATGGACAGGTGCTTGTCGAAGAAGTTGATGCGGCCCTCGTTGATGCCCTTGGCGATGGACTTTCCGACCTGGTGAGGAGCCCGCCTCTCGATCATGTCCAGACTAGCCCATCTGTTTTCCGTCTCGGCGCCTGACGAAGCCCCCACGAAGAGGTTGTAGCGCAGCTTCCCCTGGAGGTTGTTCTGCTCGACATGGTCGGCTAGGTATGTTGGCATCTTCCTGCACGCCAATTGTCAGCAACCGCATGCGCGCCAGCCAGGAGAGGGCGGCAAGGGGTAGGGTATGGAGACGAACTTGGGATAGCCGACGCCCGTAAATCCCGACCATCCGATATACGAGCCGTTGGGGAAGTGGTGCAACAGGTCCTTGGGCTGACAAAGCTTCTTCAGCATCGAAGGCCGCTTGACGCGCGCTTTGAGCGCGGCGGATGCGATCGGGGACGCCATGTCGTCAGGAAAGCGCAATACAATGTCGCTGCGGATTGCTCGGCTGACGAGTTCTCCTGAGGAGGTCGTCGAGAGGTGGGCTAGAAAGTGGGCAGAGAGAGAAAGTGGAAAGACGAGGAAGAAGGAAAAAGGGCCACAGCACACAAAATCACATGGCCAACCCCGCGGTCCTACCCCAGACAGAGAGCCCCAAAGCAGATGGATCGAACGATTGAAAAATAAAAAAGCCGCTTCAGTAATCAATTGACAACCCTAGTGTTCAGTATTCTACACTAGGCCCCATCAACGGCTACAGCAGGTGGCGGGGCTTTGGGGTCGTTAAATCGTTGGGCGGTGGACAGCCCTGGAGAACATCGCGATTTCGCGACTCGGGGGCTCCGGCACTCGGCGCCCTTGGCGGGGTCTTGCTCCCCACCAACTGCCCACTTTCACCATCCACAAAGCGGTTTCAGGGGCGAGCGCGATTCATTTCCAGTCTCAAAATACCGACTCTAGCCAAATGCACCGATTTCTCCCAAGAGGCACAGAGAAGCTGGCGAGTTGTCATATTCCAAGGCCTCTTGCTCCCCCAGCTTTAGGGTACTTCGAGGTTCAACTCAACCGACTGTTTTGATCATGCCACTCAGGTTGGAGAAGAATGATGTCATTACAGGTTGCACCGCATTGACCAATGAGGGGGCAGCTCCTCCGACAGCCCCACCACGCCCCGGGTGGGCCCACCTGTCTCGTCTGGGAATGGCGCTGAAAAATAAGAGGAAAGCGACAGGCCTCGAGATCAACGGCGACGGCCGAAACTCGGCCTTCGCGCCCCATTCCGCTTCCGCAACTCCCGTTCAGCCGCACGACGGAGGCTCAAGCTTGGCTATTTAGGTATCGCTGACCTGACATTTACCGAATTCATCCCTCGTTATTCGCCTCCTTTCCCCCCAAGAACGAGCCAACAATGAATTGAACCTAACCCAGAAACTTGGGATTCTGCAAGCCTCCGATCGAAGTAGCCGCCACGGCCGATGCGCACCGTCTTCGTCAAAGCCGGCCTACACGTGTACCCAAGCTTTCTCAGTCTTTGTTTGCTAGCACAACTGCAGGTACGCTGCTATTTTTTGTATCGCAACAAAACACAAATACACTACCCAGAGGTAGCATAATGGTATTAAAGCAGAGACTCCTCGCGGCCCCCCTTGGTCTTCTCGACATCAAAACCGTTACGAAAGGTTGACGGGTGCCATCAGCGCATGCGCAAGGGGCCGGCGCATCTCCCGTTGTTGACGACGTTCTCGCCTGGCCGCAACCGGACATCGAGCCGTTCGTGTCTTGAGGCACAGCCAATACGGATCGCAAACACGCACACAAAGTCAGGCGGGTTGGTCCTTTTTGTGCCAACCAGTGCGAGTCGCTGTTCTTATATACACGCGAGTTTGTCCTTGTACTACGTACATGCTAACCGGCCTCCATGTGTGTCTCACGTATCCGGCAGTCCAGCGGAGCGACCTATTGTTTAGCAAAGCCGCCTTGGGTTTCTCCCGCCCTGCAGTCCCAAGAGCCGCACGGCGGGCGTGCGTTCCCCAGGAACTGTGCCTGTCCGCACTAGGATTAAATTAGCTGGGCAGGCAGGGCGGAGACACAGACGTTCGCCTGTGTACGGATACCACGCATGATAATAAATAATCGGGCCATGCCGGGACCTGGGAGCCCGGCTGGTGCCGCCGTGGTGAACCGCGATTACGTACTGTACAGTACTTGGTGGCCGCCCGCAGCCGCTGTGTTCGGGTGCCACGCTGGCGGGTAGCTCGCGAGCCTCGTACCTTGTTGCCCATCGCCATGCTACACTTTTGCGGTACAGGGCAAGCAAGGCCTCAGGGGAATCCGACGCGAGACAGAGTTTATCGTTCTGTCTCTCGTGTGCCAGAACGTGACGGACTGCCTGTGTGCAGATGCAACATGTAATCCCTGGAGCAACGTATGGAGCTGGGATGGGAGACCCGGACTCGAGATGGATGTGAGAAAACCACTGCATCACAGAGTACAGACCCGAACAATCTGGTGCCCGATACGCAGTAGATAAGTCTACAGTCCTGCTGGGAGGATCCAATGGCTACCACCGACCGGGTCCTCGGTTGCTGCATCCTTGCCGCTCTTTGGGGTTTATTGTCTCAGGTTCGTGGTACTCTTATTATCTACATGTGTGCCTTGGCGTGCAAAGTTGGTGATACTGGTGCGGAGATAGGTTTTGGTGGTGTTGCCTCCTGGCAGACGGTCGTGTAACATGGCAGCACAGCTAGCGACTGGTGGGCTGGAGGTGGTGCCCTCTCCCCTAGCCTCGGGTCCAGTGACTTTGAGTCGTCCACGCGCAGCGTCGCTCTCTTTCCCTAGTGAGTTTGCAGCCTGGAGACGAGGTGAAGCTAGGTGTGCAAGCTACCTACCTAAGAAGCAGCAACGGACGATTTTGCGGGCGGTCGTGTTGTTCGACTTGATTCGCTGGCCGAACAAGGTTTACAGTCAAATCTAGGAAACGTTACATGCCCGCTCCGCAACGCGCACTCTGGACGGTTATGCAGGCCGCCTTGGCTCTCTGACTCTTGGCTCTCGGACAGCTGGGGTCAATTGTGGAGACGTGGCCCAAGCTCTTACGTCTGCTACCCACCACTGCCGTTGGGCTCCTTCCTAAACAGACGCTCCAGCACGCTCTCGTCCAATTGCTATGCTGCCCTCAGTGGCCCTCGCTCGTAAATTTTGCGTTTGTCAACGGCTAACGGTGCCAATCACGACCCCCCCCCCCCCCCCGCTGCATTCGGTCCGGTATCATGCTGTCAAATGTCAATCCCCAAGGAATCCCCGCCACTTCGACCTCGCTCAAGCTTTTCTCGTCTTGTTTGCTGCTGGGATTTGGACTTCCCCCGCGTGTCTTCCCGTCTTATCAAGCCTGCGCGCGACGGCGCGTTGACGGCGCAGTGGACACTGGACATTGCCCGCCTCCTGCTCCATTCACTCCCCATGCAGGGTATAGGACTGAACGTGCTGGACGAACTGGAGATGGGCTTGTTCTGCTTCCTGCGACGGGCCATGTGAGCAGGTGTCGCTCGAGATTGTCGATTCCTTCGTCGTTTGAACTACGGGAGCTTTCTCGAGTCCATGCATGGAGTCTTAACACCCGACATGTCACCAGGTCGGGACGCTGCCGGGGCAATAGAGGCCCATTCCTGTAGGTCGCTCCTACCCCAGGTCGCGTCGATTCCAACCACCGCCCTCAGGCCCGGAGCTATGCGCCACAGACACAGGTGCTCGATTGTCTCGTGTTACCATGGTCGCTCGGTTTAGCTTGGGCCCGGGGGATTCGCACGTTGTCCGAGCTGTCACGTAGCTTGGGGTATGTACAGCACCGCATGCGCGGCGGCGCTCGGGGGCCTGAAGTGGCCAGCCAGCCAGCTCCAAGATAACATGGAACGGGACACTGGTGCTGCTCGTTGCTGTTATTGCTGAAGCTGCCGCCACCACCGCCAAGGTAGGTGCACTTCGACTGTCAGTCAGTGTTACAACCTACCACCTCGACTAGGGTCTCTGGCGAGGTCAAGTTGCATTTGGCTCGTATGTACCGTTTATCGTGCTCTTTCTAAACCAGACGAGTGCATCCATCCCACTCCCTACCTTACTACCCGACCTTAAGGTAGTTACTTTGGTCTAATCTTTGCCTCCCACCCCAAGGTCCCAATCCCACCCGTCGCCCGTCTGCCTATCTCGGCTTTGAATGCCACCTACATTAATCCCCTGCACCCTCCCGCCCCGACCAATCTTTAGCCGTGAGAGGCCGACCGAACCACCTGCCCTTGATCCGTTTTTGTGATACGGAGCAAGGCCCATTCCTGATCTGTTTCCTTATTACATCGGGGTCGTGCTGCCGCCGATCTTGTCAGGCGTCTCTCACCCTTCCCCGCCTTGCATATCCGTTTGCTTCCTAGCTGGCTAGCTTGGTGTTTCTGTTGCTGCTGCCATCAAGCCTCGAGGCCGCCAAGTCGCATCCACTTCTCTCTCTCCAGTCCTCGACCGAGACGTCAACCAGCAGCCACTGTTGTCAGCCATGGCCGACGAGCAGAAATCGGCGCCCGTCGAGGCGAGCGTCGCCCCCGCTCACTCGGAGACTGTCACTGGCCCCGCCCGGCCCTCCGGCTGGATGTACAAGGGCTTCAAGGTCGGAAAGCACGAGGTGTGGTACGCGTCACCAATTGTCCAGCTCCTCCTCGTATCCTTCGTTTGTTTCCTGTGCCCCGGCATGTTCAACGCCATCAGCGGTCTCGGGGCCGGTGGCCAGGTCAACTCCAAGGCCCAAGCCGATGCGAGCACGGCCCTGTACAGCACCTTCGCCGTTGTCGGTTTCTTCTCAGGTACCATTGCCAACAGGCTCGGTGTCCGCTTGACCCTCTCATTTGGCGGTCTCGGATACTGCATCTATGCCGCCAGCTTCCTGAGCTACAACCACAACGAGAACTTTGGCTTCGTCATCTTTGCCGGCGCCTTTCTCGGTGTCTGCGCTGGCCTGCTCTGGACCGCCCAGGGGACCATCATGATGAGCTACCCCCGCGAGCACGAAAAGGGTCGCTACATCTCGTACTTCTGGATCATCTTCAACCTCGGCGCCGTTATTGGTGGCTTGGTCCCCCTCGGTCAGAACATCAACAGCAAGGCCGGACCCGTCACCGACGGCACCTACATCGGCTTCATCGTGCTGATGTTGCTCGGTGCCCTCCTTGCCCTGGCTCTTTCCAACGCCACGAACGTGGTGCGCGACGACGGCAGCAAGGTGATTCTCATGAAGAACCCCAGCTGGAAGACCGAGATCATGGGCCTGGTTGAGACCATCACGCAGGCGCCATGGGTTATTCTGCTTTTCCCCATGTTCTTCGCCTCCAACACCTTCTACACCTACCAGCTCAACATCATGAACGGCGCCCACTTCAACACGCGCACGCGCGCACTGAACTCGGTCCTGTACTATACCAGCCAGATCTTTGGCGCCATTGTCTTTGGCTACGCCCTGGACTATGGAAAGGCCCGCCGGTCTATTCGTGCCAAGGCCAGCTTGATCGCTCTCGCCGCTCTGACCTTCATCATCTTTGGAGGCGGTTGGGCCTGGCAGAGAAAGCAGGACCCCCGTGAGGTGACGAGTGCGCCTGGATACGCGGGACTGTATGACTGGACCGATGGCGGTGAAAAGTACATTGGGCCCATGTTCCTCTTCATGTTCTACGGCTTCTACGACGCCGCCTGGCAAACATGCGTCTACTGGTAAGCTTCCGTTACAGAGCCTTCAGCACATATTTCAGCACATATGTTCTCGTGGCAACCACTAACTCGCCTGCAGGTATATGGGCGCCCTCAGCAACTCGGGCCGGAAAGCTGCCAACCTTACCGGCTTCTACAAGGGCATCCAGTCAGCCGGAGCCGCCATCTTCTGGAGGTTGGACAGCCTTGAGAAGCCGCACGATGTCATTTTTGGCGCAACTGTGAGTTATATCTGAGCCGATATGATGGTAGACCATCGCTAACTTTTGCTTCAGTGGGGTCTCTTGGCTGCCTCGCTTGTCTTTGCTACCCCTGTGATCTGGTTGATGGTGAAGGATACTATCCCTATTGAGGATGATCTGAAGTTCAGCGACGAGACCATCCAGGATGTCGCACCGACCAAGGAGATCGAGGCTTTGGGTCTGTCCAAGGAGGTGGAAGCCTAGGGGACAGTGGGTTTTTATCTGGCAACGAATCTGACAGGGCCTAGACTTTGCGGGTCCGGGATTTATTGCACGACGTTGCGCATTCTGTTTGCTGCTGCACATTTTGTTCCTGCCTGAGTCTTGCCGAGAATCTCTATGATACCAATTATTTCTCTTATCTATTCTATTTAATTGTGAGCTTTGGGTAGGCTCGATGGGATCGATGCAGCTACGAATTCCAGCTTTACGTTCAAATGATGCGTTGCCTAGGAGTTCGGGATGAAAGTGAACGGGATCGGCCGGCTACATTGCTGCTTCTTCCCCCCCCCCCCACAAAAAAAAAAACATCACGACAACGACACGGCAAAGGGCAAAAATGAATGCACGACCCGCCCAGCTCTCGAACCTGGAGCCTCTGATTACAATATCGTATTCAGACGCGCTACCATTACGCCAGCGGGCCATCTTGATCTTGACCGGATATCCTTGTCAAGCTTCGATGGAGTCGGGAGTGGACAATTTCCATGATGTTTGCCGATCCTAGGCTTTGTTTTGCAGGTAAAGAGTCTCCTCGGTGAGGGACAATACTACCTCGGCTCTAGAAACTTGACTCTGCTCACCAGTAGATGAAGGGTTGTCCGGGGACTTGTCAATTCCATGGCCATGTCGTAGATGCCAAGGGATTATCACGCCATGGCCGTGGAATCAGGAGACAGAGGCCTGTTGGTCTAGAGCCTGCAGGAGAGAAAGCCATCTGCAGATTCCTTTCTTAGCGTTCTAACTTGTGGTCATTATCACAGCCCAGCAGCAGATACAAGCTTTATCTTGCAGATTGGGCCATCTTATCTCGGCATATCCACGCCATGAACAGCGGAGCGTTACCGGAGTCAGAAGAATTCTATAGTTACCGGAGTCGTAGACCTACTATTAATTATCCCCACTACCGCGTCGGAAATCGGTAATAGTTCCGTTCTTTCCGTGGTCCTACACACTTCGGGCGAGGTTGCCTTCTATTAAGATATCCTTCAGCCATACCATTTATAGATAAAGCCGATGAGTCGGATCCGTAGGATGCTTAAGGGGTCGGAGGGCAAAGTGGTACCTATCCCAAAATTTAAAGGCGTTAATCCTTAGAGGGAGAATATTCCGCTTTTCGTCGCCGCTGATTTTGAGATCGTCAAGATTCTTAAGTGGCCAAAAAGCTCTCAATATCTCCCAGATTCTATAGACGTCCTTATCTAGTCCTATTTTCTTTATAACTCGGATATCGATAATGTGAGCTACTTCTAATAAGAAAGTGGCGCTAGTAAGGGTATATATCTTATTGTACTAGCCTGGGACGATTGCTTGGGTATCCCGATCCTCTTTGGGGCGATCAGTATCTTGCTTATTGTTTTGGTACTAGAGCTTCCCTAACTTATTAATATCGTCGAGGTAGCGTCTATAGAGTACTTGATACCCCTATTCAGGGAATTTGAACATTTCCGCTTTTATAAAATACTTGAACCGCGTGATATTGGTGGCTATATGGGTCGAAGTTGGGTCATGGAGAGCGTAGGAGGGCCGGCAAGGCGGCAAGGCTGCGCGGGGCAGCCGTAGTGGTAGCGTGGCCCGGCGTGGGGCATCTCGCCCGTGGTATAGCAGCGCGCTGTGGGCAGGTGCCGAAGTTATGGGCGGGATATATTTCTCTCTTCGTGCCCAGCTCTATCGCCTTTCTTATCTTCTTCTCCGTATTTGCCTTTGCTTTTAGCCGGTAACTCAATAATAGACGGGGCACAGAACCACCACGGACGGGGAAAGAGCATAGAACCACTACGGACGGGGTACAGAAACACCACGGTATAGGGTAGGCCGCTTACCCAATGTTAGTAGGCTACCGGTGGACAGAAGCGGCCAACTGCCAGGCTGGGAAGGACACATCAGGCTAATAAACAGACATACACATCTATATATAAAGAAATAATGGAAGGTACGTACCGACATTACTTGCTCTCTTGACCTGGACCGCCGTATGTCTATTTACCCGGCTGCTTGCATGCAGCTCGCCGGAGACGCAACACGTATACTCGATCACTCCGGCACGCCAGCGCACATGTGCGGTGGGGGCAGAGAAGAAGACATTTACATTCCTATCTCAGAACTCCCAAGCTATACAGCCCGCCCGGTAGCTAGCTCTGGAAGGCACATACCGACTGCCCTGGCTGGCGTGTCTGCGGTGGATGTGGGTGGAAAGGTGTTGCGACGCCGGCCGTCAGTCGCCCACTAGGAGAACGAACCCAACCAGAAGATCCCGTTCAATCCGAGCTTGCCTGCCAGCTAGTCTGTTCCCGAATAGGAATCTCGAGAAAGAAGACGCTCGCCGCCACCAAGCCCACCATGGCAGGCCCGCTCCAGATCCTCGCCATGACAGTGGCCGTTGCCGCCGGCGCCTATCTCGGCCCTCTGGCGCTCGCATACCTCGTTCAAAGCTACTCTTCCTCCGCAGCATTTGCCGCAACAGCCGCAAGGCTGCACGACCTGGCGGCCCCCTTTCTCCACCCCCTGCTGCTCTTCCCGTCCGCCACGCCCCTTATCGACCACAACAACACCTCCCCGCCCACCGCCGCGTGTCCCGCACATAACTACACGACGCAGCTAGTCTCGCTGGACCCGCTAGTCATCTACATCCGATCATTCGTATCCGCCGCAGAATCCGCGGCCCTGATCGCCGCCGGCGAGCCGCTCCTGCAACCCTCGCCCATCACGGGAACCGGGAGTCAGGACTCGACCGGCACATCGGCACGCACATCGTGGAGCGCACCACTCCCGCCCTCCGCCGACGTCGTCCGATGCGTGCTCGCCCGCGGCGCGGCGTTCCTGGGCACGCTACTCGCAGACGGGCGCGACGACATGGGGACAGCGCAGCTGGTGCGGTACACGGCGGGGCAAAAGTACGACGTGCACGCGGACTGGTTCGCGCGGCCGCGGGTGCTGGCGGAGGACGCGGCGGCCGGCCGCCGGCGCATGTACAACCGCGCGGCGACGCTGTTTGTGGTGCTGCAGGCGGACGGGGTGCCGGCGGGGTCGGGCGAGACGTGGTTTCCGCGCGTGCGGCCGATCCACGGTCGTGCATCTGCTCCGGGTGCTGGTGATGGTGAAGGGGGGAGGGAATGGTACGAGCACGTCGAGGGCGGGCTCGCGTTCCGGCCGGTGCCGGGCAACGCGGTGTGCTGGGTGAACCTGTTTCCGCACAACGGGTCGGGCGACGCGCGGACGGTGCACGCGGGTCTGCCGATCGCGGGCGGCGTCAAGACGGCCATGAACATCTGGCCGAGGACCTTCTTTGGGCCGGATGCGTGAAAGAAAGGTATTTATTTCGGGGGAACAAAACGATGCGAAGAAAGTAATATCTTTGGGTTGGTAACTTGACTTGAACTAGAGGCAACTAAAAGCATTTTGCTGTACACCAAAGGCGAATCAGGAGAGAACTTTGTAGTCAACAACGGCCTCCAACCTCAGCCCCTATGTGGTTCTGCCAATACACTCACTACGACTGCACGTCCAAGATGCCATGAGGCCCGGCCGAATTGACAAGGAGAGGAACAGACACAAAAGGGCCGCATCAACATCAAGAAGAATCTGGTTGTAACTGGCTGCTTTTATGGCACTCAAGCAATTCCACGATCGCTTGACTTGGTTACTTCTTTGTTGTGCTATACACATCCAACCAGCTCAATCCAGATGGTCAGAGGACCCGTGCATCGCACCAAGACCCCTCATGAGGCTTCGTGCTGCCGGGAGCCTATACAAATTATACACAAAAATAATGGGACCGTTTGCAGTCCTTCCGTCCATCTAGATGAATGGCATCTACCGTCCGCCCACCCCGGGCTGCCTGTATACGGGCCAAACACGCCGTCTCCTCAGACATAAACCCAACCCGCCCCCTAAGCAAACGGCCCTGGGTATCCGCCGATGCCCACTCTTGGTGTCAAAAAAGGACACTGAACATATGCAAAGAAACGACCCTTCCAAAGTACTCTGGTAAAACCCTCTGGCAAATAGCGAGTGCGGCATGGGCGTCAATAAGCCTCCAACTCCGTTTTCCTGTTCCCTTTCCGAATGATATCCACTCGCACCCCAAATCCTGAAAAGATTGAATAACCGGAATTCCCAAGAGGCGAAGAGAAGGTGAGTCTGCCAGAGGCACTGTAAAACTGCCGCTGCGGGCAGCGACAAATATGGTATAAAGTTATCGAAATGAAGACATGCGAAGCATGCCGTAGCAATAGTGTAGGGCGCGGGCCCGCAGATGAACTGGTCTTTGTGTGTATGGTTTTGTCTTGGCCCTTGTGATGATGCAACAGCTTTTTCGCAAGAGACGAGGTGAGGAACCTTGTTGCCAAGTGTGTTTGAATGCTTCAGCATGCAAGTGTCAACGGACATTAGGCCGGGCATGGTAAGCGAGGGATACGATAGACCCAAATGAGGGTCCGGCCGTAAGTGTAAATAAGAACTCCTGTAGGTCATTATGGCGTAACAACTGCAAATGACGAGAATGCAGATATGGGTATCAAAAAGAATCGAGTAAACTTCGGAGCCGGAGCCGACTGTGTTTGCAAACATGGTCCGAAAATAATGGCGACAGGGCGGCCAAATGGAGGTAATCGGTAAAGAATGCTAATGCGGAATTTTGTTTCGCTGGCAAAGTAGTAGCGGCGACGGGCGCCGGCAACATGGCTCAGATCAGACCTGAGCAGCAGCAAGGCCGTGGCTCGTGCTGTTGTTTCTCATCCACCCAAACATGGCAGTGCTGACAGCGGCGGAACTGGGCAGCCCCTCAATTGGAGCTCGCAGCTGCTGAGCTTCCCGGGGCTCGAGAAGAAGGCTCTTGCGGTAGTGAGAGGCCTGCGCATTGGTGCCAGCTCTGTCCTTCTCCTTGACGCGGTTGATCTGTGCCGAGAGCCATTCCTGGAGGTCTGGCAACTCTGTGAGGCGGTAGGGAATCTGGAAACGCTGCAGCTCTCCAATGCTCTTTGCAGTGCGGCTATGCTTGTCAAAGTTGATGACGGTCAAGCCCGTGTCGCTGGTCTTGGTTGCCGGGTTGCCGACATCGACGAACGTGAGGTCGGTCAGGAACATGCCCAGAAACGGCAAACATGGTGGCACATGGTCGTGGAGCCGATTTCGCAGCACCTTGTAGTTCTGGTTGAAGTCGACAATTGACTGCAGGGACTTGAGCATGTCCTTGCGCTTGGCACTGACGGCATCCCACGTGAACTTGAGACGCTTGATGCTTGTATCCGTGAGAGCGCAGGTAATTGCCATGAGAGCATCGTAGTTGTTGAGGCCCAGGCATTGGTTCGCAATCTTGATCCATTGCTTGATGACCAGGGCCCTTTTCTTGGCCTCGTCAAAGTGCAGAATGGTATCGGCGACCAGGTTTGACAATCCAGTGGTGAAAGCCGACATTGCCTTCACGTTTGGCGCCCCGGCACCACCGAATTTTGTCCATTTAGAGCCCAGAAGTTCGTCCGGGAGGATGGAGCAGAACAGCGACATTTGCTTCATTGTCAGTTGGCGGGCAACTTCTAACGGGTCAAAATCGAGGATCGAGGGAGATCCCGAGCCTGTCTTCCAGTGCGCCAACGCATTCGTCTGGCTCCTGGTAATGACGGGCGGAGGTAAGGGTGTCTCAGCTGGTATGTACTGATAGACTCCGGGAGTGTTGGTCTTGCCCATGGACGAGATATAGCGTGGCACCAATGCTCCATCGATTGACGACACTTTCTCGGTCAGGTCGAGAAGGCGCTTGCCTGCTGACGGCAAGACGGGGCTGAGCTTGGTCTCGGCAAACTGCCTGATCAGATCAAGCGCTTCGTGGTCGGCCTCCTCTCGCCAATGCGACTCGAGCCATCCCTTGAAGACGTTGTACGTCCTTAGACGTACCGGGCTCGCCACCTGAGGTGTCTCGCCGACGTAGTCGAAACGGTAAATAAGGGCCTCGGCAAGTGCGATTGGGGTGCAGAATAGCCGGAAAGTGAGATAAAATGTTGACACAAACATGGCGTCCGGTGTCGATTCGTGTGTGGTAAGGCGTTCAACCAGGGCTGCCAGGGAGCCCCCGGTAACCTGGCCTTCTTTGTTGAACATCAGCTCATGGGCGAAGGTCTTCTCGAGAAGCTTGGACTCCACGTCGTCCACTTCCTCGGTCTGTGCCAAGCTCCCAGTCGCACTCAGGTCGGATAGAGATGGCTGGTTCCTCGGTACTATCGTAATGTCAGGTGTAGTGGCGCGGGTCGAGGATTGAGAGACAATGCTCGACTCCGAGTCTCGGCTGAGGTATGTGCTACCGGAGCCCGAACTTGAGGCGGTTAGGCTGTCCGTTCTGAACGACCGGAACCCGCTACCATGTGGCGCAGACTGTTCTGTTGGGCTGTAGTCTTCTGTGGGAAGCGACGAGGTGGATATCTTGGGAAGCGGTGGCAGGGAGGTTCGAAGTGAAGCTGCGGAGGAAACCATGTTTGGAGCATTATCGTCAACAACAAGCGATTCCGGTCGCGATTCCGGAAGCGGGTAGTGTGTTTCTGGGATATCGTCGCTGACTTCCGAAACCTGGGGAACTTCGGGCAACGGCTTGTCGATAGAGAGGAACGTGGGGCGCACGGCGAGGGACGACGTGTTGGAATGGGCAGTGGACGTAGTCGGCGCCTCCGACACGCTTGACTCGGCGATACTTGCGGATTCAGCTGCAATCGACCTCTCCTTCTCGTACGACACAAAGTCCAGACCGGAGAGATCGAGATCGATACCAAGGTCGCCGTTATCAAACTCGAACTCAAAGTCGCCGATGCGCTCGATGATCCATTTTGTCTTCGCGACGCACTCGCCTGTGGCCTTAACACAGCCGGTCGCCGCCCCCAACAAACGATGGTTGTCTTGCGCAACTATCACGTCTTCCATCTCCGGCCCCGCATTGGTGAGAATGTCGCGTGCTGTGTGCACGAGGTTTTGGATGTGGTCGTACATTGCCGCACGGGATTGGTCGAGAGCTGCGACGCTGATCGAGTTGTGGGCACAGACTACGTCAACAACCACGAGCAACTCTCCCCCCGACGAGGCTGACTGCTTGATGGCGAGGGCGAGATGCGGCCGCGAGGGCGACTGGAGTTGAAGGCGTCCGATAAAGGACCCTAGGTGTGACAGGAAGATGTCATGGCACGAGCCGAGGCGCTCTGAAACGAGGTTTTGCGGCCGTGAAAGGGGCGAGTGACCGGCCAAACTGACGCGATGCGAGATTGTGGACGAAAGCCGGTTCACCTGCGGGGTGCCATTCAATGATCGGCGCACATTTGTACCTGGCGAGTAAACGGACGACAAACGCATGTTGGCGGGAGCATGCTCTGGTGTTACCTCGCTTACTTCGGACGGGGCCTGCTCGGCGGCGTCTGTGTTTTCGTCGGTACGGGATGCTGCATCATTGTCCTGGGCTTGGTTGGCGTTGAAGGCAGTTGAGTCAGCCGGTGGCGTCGGCGGGACGTAGATCTCCTCCATTAGCGTCGCCATGACCGCAACTGCCGGCGCCCGCGACCTCCTGTCGTCTTCGAGAATGTCCAGAAACCTCACGCCCTTGGTGATGATCCTGAACGCCTTGAGAATCATCTCGTCGACGATGTTGTTGACTTCCTCGTCCGGTTCGGCCAGCCTCTGCGCCTCTTGCAGTCGCTTCGCGGTCTTAACCAGCGACGACAGCTCCGACAACAGGGACTTTCGGCTCCGCCGCAACCCGTCATGTCTTTGAACAATAGCCGACTCTCTTGTCAGACAGTTGGTACGCTCCTGTGCACACGCATTAGCCGACATGGTTCAGACGAGGAATCACGGTGGCACCTGAACCTACCAAGAGATAACGAACGCCGGCAATGATACCCTTCATGAACTCCTGGTTGCCAAACATCTCGCTGTCATTAACCGAGGTGCTCCGCATCAGGTCCCAGAAATTAAGCAACGCCTTGAGAAGGTTCATCATCTCTTCCGGGTCGTACGCCTCGCAATAATTGGTCGGAAGCCACCCTCTTGCTCCCGACACCAGCAAAGTACCGTCGGCCCAGCCATTCGTGTGTATCGAGTGCACCAGGATGACATCTCCCTCGCTGAGCGGCAAAGTCACGGTTGAGTCGCTGACCGCATAGCTAGGGTGGAATGGATAAAAGGCCCGTAGAAAGTTGTGGAATACCGGAGACGGGCTCGGAGGACGGTCAGGGGCGCTGAGGTCTTCCTCGGAGCCATTTGGTGTTGTTGGTGGAGTCATCTGCGACTGGGCGTAGCCTTTGGAAGAGACAGACAGTTCGCGGGCGCTGCCAAACAGGTCTTCCCTTGACTTCTGGATAGCGAGTGGAGCCACCTGTAGGCTCGACCGCGTGGGCTGGCTACTCAGCATTGCCGCCATTGCTGCGCGGATATGTGTGTGAAGAGAAACATAGGCCGAACGGTGGCGACCGGACCCGGGTCAAGTCGGCCAGCCAGCAGTCCAAAGCGAGTTTCCCTTCCCAGCAGTACGGGTTGATGTTGGCCTCGGCGAAGACGGCCTCTCCAAGAAAGGCGGGATAAACTCCGCCTCGTCGCCTTCGCGGATAGTCAAGACAGGACGGCGAGGTCCCAGTCTAGGTAGTTTTACTTCGAGCCTCTTCCTGAAGCTGGTCGAGGGCGTCTGGTCCACAGGGGCGAGTGTTTGTTGATCAAGGCTGAAGATCGTGTGGTTAGCCGGGAGGTCGAAGCGAAGTTGATCTCACAGAGACGCTGGGTTGTTTTGACAGGTGGGAGAGCACCGCACTTGAGTATGGGAGGAATGCAGGGAGGGAGGTCTATGGGAAGCGGAGGAATGTCAAGGATGTCGCAATGGGGTCGCAACACTGGATAGCTGCATACCAGGGGAGACCCTGGGCCCTGCGTCTGTGGACAATGCAGCCAGCTCTTAGCTCTGCTTTACACAGGAGACCCAGTTTGTTCTTCGGCCACCAGAGAGAGATACGATACGGAAGGAACTGAACGGCGACAAGGCCAATGTTTTCGTACCTTGGCCCCACAGTGCCGGCCGACGATACGGCAGAGCTCTTGGATCTCTCGTGGATTTGTAGCTGGGTAGTTACGGATAGTGTTTCGAGCAGCGAGGTTGGGGAGGGATGGTTGATAACAATATGGCAGGGCGCAAAGGGGCACTGCAGTGTACGAGGGCGAGGAGAAGCACGATCGGGTCAGTGGCTGGCGAGTTGAATCTGGGAGCGACCAAGATGGCAAAGGCCACAGCCGAATTGGGCGCTCGCCCTAAAAGACGACGAAGCCGTCCGTCGGTCGAGTCTCGTGGTCGTCCACTCTATCGTGGGCGGACTGAGGTGCTGTCGTGGTGGGCAGCACCGAGTACGTGCGTGTTATTCACCCAGCGGGGCGTGGTGGCATCAGACATCAATGCATGCTCTTGTTTCTGCTCTCAGACTGCAAAGCTGCGACCCGAGAGGTTTAGATTCTCCTCCGCGGGTTCTCCATGCTTTTGGGGGAGGCAAAGAGGAAGGAACCCAGAGGCAGGGTGCCAGAACTGAACAGACCCGGCCGCATGCTGGCTGTCTGCTGCCATGCGATGGATGTTGCCCTGCCCGGGCAGGTGCTTGTTGCCAGCGGTGCTCGAGCTCTCGATTGCACCTGCCTCCCTGGCCGGCATATTTCTCCACTCCGTCCAAGCGGGCTGGCCGGTGCTCTGACAGGGTTTGCTGCAATATTTTTCGTCGCTATTACCCGTTGGGGTACATTGCGGGTGCACCCCAGCACACGCTAGTAACAGCCAACCAGAGCCCGAGGGTTCTTGGGCCTTGCCTGCCCCGGTTGGCGGCCAGTGACCCAAAGCACGCCGCCAAAAGCTCAAAGCTCTAAGCTCAGTTGAAAAGTCGGGCAGACGTTTGGATGGAGCAAGTACCAAAGTACCTCGTGGGGTGGAGACGGGTCACCTCCTCCCACCAGGACCAGCCAGTGAGCTTGGCGGGGCACCATGCTGTGCTAGCGTCGCGCCGTGGCGTGAACCTCGGGAGCAACGGAACAGGCGGGAAACCGCAAATTCGGACCAAAACCCGCTGGATGTGGGATTAAACTGACCCCCGTCGCTTGTCGAGGAGTCCTGGGAAAAGAACAAATCTGTGTCCAGTGTCCACTGTAGTGTAGACGTCAACGTCGCAATTGCATCCTTCTGTTTGCAATCCTGCCTCGGCTTCCGGTGTTGGAGATCGTCGAACAAAAAGGGTACTCGACAAACAGTCTGAGTCAACTGGCATTCTCGTTTCAGAGAATCGCGGGGCCTACCGGCGTCATAGAATTAAGAACGAGGGATTCGAAGAAGGGGCTCAAAATCTGAGGCAATTCCCCTTGTTTGTGTCTGTGGCACCCTCTTCCCCCTCAACACCTCCTTTCAAGGCGACTGCAAGACGGCGACGGAGCCATTGAGTTTCAAGACATTTCTGTCTTTTTCAGGCTATCAGGTCCATGGCCACAACAGCGTGCGAGGTGCCTGCACGCGCGAGTTAGAAAGTTGAGGCGGACGAGACTCTTCAATAGTCATAGTTGAGATGCGCAACTCCGAGAGAGCCAGAGCCAGACTCGCCAGAGACGCAACGGTAGGCTTGATGCTTCAGCACCGCTCGCCGACAGACGGCTCCCCACAGTCTTGGGGTCGCACAGCTTGCACGGGAGAGCGCAGACGAAGGAGCGGCTCTTTGCTTGCTCCAGCTCCAGCGCCTTCCATTGCTTCGCTCACATCCCACAATGCCCCTGACTGGCCGTTATAGGGCAGACTCGTTGATATGGGGATCTGACTCTGATGAGGAAGGTAGCGTACTAAAACGACGGCATCCCGTGTCCACGCCGCACTCATCCGTCCAAGATTCCAACGCTCCTCAACCACCAACCACGACGCGACGTGGCATTCGCTGTACTGTGTAAGAAGCGAATTGCGGTCATTTTCCCTCCGCGCGCTTCCTTTCGTCAGCATCGTACTGAGAATCCCGTATTGATTGTGGCAATGCTTAGGATGGCAACTCGAGTCTGACGTGGTCCAGCCTCGAAGCGGGCAAACCAGCAAAAACGCACACGTAGAACCGCGAGCATTGCATTCGCGGCTGCGGGGGCTTAACTTCAGACTCCCCCTAACCCAGCTTCAAGACAACTTGCCGCGTAGAAGCAAGGAATACTCAGCCGCAAGTAGCGTGATAAGCCCAAGGAAATCTCACGATCCCCCATCAAGGCGGAAGCGGGCCGCGCACTGGGACAGTTCAGGGCTCTGAAAGATCTCGATCCCCCTCTTCGTTTCGCTTTATTTGGTGGGTTCTTGCTGTCCACGTCAGGCCGTGGGCAAGAGCCTGCTGGTGGCCTGGTACCACTCTGGTACATACACCATGGGTCTGGAATCTGGATTGCGCCAGACTCCTGGATGATGCTGAAGATTGGGGAATGCAGGGGCCAATATTGACTAGCCTTGTTGGGCTAGAGACTCTGCAAGGTACCCACCCTCGCAGAACTTGTCTTCTTTCCTCGTGCTTTTGACAGGCGGCGTTTTTATTCCACCACCCACGTCGTCGAAAGCCCACTGACAAATTCCAGTTTGCCAAGCACGTGCGACGGGATTGGGCCTTCATCCCGCCCCAGGTGGTTGTGGGTGGGATGGCTCATCTGTGCAAAGACCAAATCTACCGCGCTGCCGTATTTCTTTTTTCCTGGCCAGATGCTTCCACTCAGAAGACGTTCGACTCTGTAGGTTTACGCCAATCATAGGAGCAGAGCGGAGGTTAAGATATTTGCCGTACAGTATGGATCCATGATAAATACACAGTTCGCGTAGCTCCCACATCCGTCCTCGACCTTGATGGACTAAAAATTGGTAGCGCAAAATAGTGGCTGCGGACTGCAGGTGCGACAAGATATCACATCTTATTTCATACTTTCTCCATTCTAGCCCTCCCACCACCACTTCAGCTGTCCTCCCACAATCCCGAATAATCAGATAATCAGCTCCCTCGCAGCAAGCCAGCCTTTATTCTCGTCGTTGTAAGGCTCATCTGAGCAGAAACGGGCCACGCTGGTCGAGTCACTTGCACCAAATCTCGGGATGAACTCTTTGCCACTCTGCAATTTTCCTAGTTTCACGCCCTTCATCTGCCCAGCTCAATTCACGCCCCCAGCTTGAATGGTTGCCGCAAGCCCGCTGTCGTCGAGGGAACCGTTGTGGGGGAGCTTTGGGGGCGCACCACCCTCCACCTGCGAGAGCTTAACTAACATTGCGAGCGCCTGCCCCATTACTCTATTGAGCCATGACAGCATCGCCTAACTTGGACGCAACGATGGGACGAATCAAGGCAGCCTCGGTTTTATACTAAGAAATCTCTTGTAATTAGTGTCATTACTAGCACTGCTCTTGGGTATCGATAAGGATGGAAAATAATTGCCCCTTTGACAGGCAGACTGGTTTTCAGGGTCTTCGCACTAGGACATCGTGGTGTGCACCCCTCTTGACCCCCATTTTAGCTTCTGCAACGCAGCCACACCCCCGTTCAATCCCCCATTGGTTCTCCCAGAATTGTTCTCGAGCCTCCCCGGTTTCTGCAAAGAACAGCAGAGCCACAAGGCGGTCCCGACTTTTGACGTCGAGGCTCCAAAGGTTTCACGAACGCCAATGCTCAATCCCAAGTGTTTCATTCAGGGACAGTTTGCCGGCAACGATACTCAAGTTTGCCTAGTTAAAGAATAAGAATGTTGTCTCTGTGAGGCTTCACAGGAAAAGTTGTCTGGGTTTGCGCATTCGAGGCGAGCAGATAGGGAAAGACCGTATTCGAGTCCACTTCGGGAACTTCTTGGCCCAAGCCCTCGGAGTCCCACGGACGTGGACGACCTGGGGAAACACGAAGGCTACCTGGATACCGACCAAGTTTCTGTTAATTGCATATGGGATCATTGCCCCTGCGGATAGGTCGCCAACCGATGTCGTCGTCTCCTGCAGCCAGTTTCACACTGGCCTGGGACTTGACGGTCAGGGTGCAAAGAGAAATCGAGCGAAATACGCAGTCAGGTACGAATAATATTCGGCGCCTGTTTCGCAAAGGAATCTTTCCCCTGACGCCTCCCAACTGCGAAATCGGCTATCGCAATTCGCAAGCGCGGCTTGCTCGCTCGACAGCCCGATAACGATGAACGACACTGGCACTGTAAGGAGTGCCAGGCGACAGCTTACTGAGTACGAGTAGCCTCTCGTGGCAGGTGCCGCGGAGAGCACAGAGCATGAGGATTGAGCACGGCCCAGGGCCGGCCGACCGGTCGGTAATCCGAAGCTCGCGCCGCATGCAGTCAACACTATTCCTGGAAATTGGCTGCCTTCGATGGCTTCCAGAGGAGAACATTCCTTGACGCGACTGGCACACACCCACACACCGGCGCGCCACCAACCTGCACGCTATCGAATTTAGACAGGTTCCTTCGTCGCGTTCTTATTTGGTAGTTCTCATTTTATTTCCCAGCCCGACAGACGTTAGACGTTTGGTTTGGCAGCTGTCTTTGCCGCAATAACGGTTTATGGTGGGTTGCTTCCATACGACAGTGCACGTGTCGCAACGAGCCGTCTTTGAACGACACGTTGAGTGATTGGCGCGCCGCCGGCGCGAGTGGCGACGCGAAAAATAGGAAAGATTTTGCGGCAGAAGAAAAAAGAAATCTGATATCAGCGTCCCCAGAGTGAACAACCGGGCAGGGTGCTTTTACTATTTTGGCGGGCTGGAGACGAAAAGCACGACACCCATGGAGAGAAGCCACCTTCAACCCGCCATGTTCGGGTTGCGGTCCGCGCGATCCCGACTCCCGCCACGACCCCCTCGTCGTCGTGAGCGGTGTGTGGCCTGTTGGAAAACCTTCTTTTTCCTTTTGGCGGCGGATCGTCGCCGACGCGATCGCTTACGGGCCAAAGACGCTAATAAGCGCTAGACGAGCCTCTGGGCTTGACTCCTCCCGCTCCTCGAGCCAGGAAGTTGGTTAGGCGCGGCGCCAAAGGATTCTTGCCTGGTCTCTTCTGCCCAGGACAGTCTAGTCCAAGGGAACGGAGCCCGGGCGTGTTTACTTTTGTTCTCCTCAATAAGCACTGTAAATCGTAGGAATCACAGGAGTTTAACCAGAGCACACATCCCCGGGCTTGGGCTTGTCCGCTTCAAGGTGCCCGAGAGAGACCCCAGTCGCGACCTCAGGCTGTGGGGACCTGGAGTTGGCTCTCCCAATGGAGAAAAAGACGCAAAAATAGCAAACCAAAGGCTTCTGCATTGGGCGTCTCGTGAGGTTTTCTCATTTTTGCCGGGCTTCGTGCCTTCCTAATGTGTCAAGATGCCCGCGGGTGCTGAGTCGGTCGCGGCAATTTCTGACGGGTTTTCCAAGACAAATATCTGCAGCCACGGCACATGGCACGACAAATAACAGCCTTTCCCGTCTTCTCGTGGTGATAGCACGACGGAAGTCAAAATTACAGACTATTTCCCTCTTAGGCTGGAAACGAGGCCGCCACTGCCGCCAGCCAAATCTAGAAGCGGCAGAGATCTTCAGGGCGGGACACGAGCGAGGAAAAAGTACAACATGCGCTGAATTCTGCCCACCCATTTACATCGAGGCTGCACCTTGCACTTGGCAACCTCCACACGGCTTCAGCCTTCTGACCCCCACTGAGAGTTAATTGCTTTTCGGGTGGTGCCGCGTTGCCGAGTTGTATACACTTTACACTGCAGCAAACACGCCTTTTTCTTTCTTTGCGCGAGCCGTTCGAATCAATTCCTCCAGGGTCGGGTAAGGAGGGGAAGGAAACGCTCGAGGCAGACAAGACTATCGCAGGGTGTCTTGTAAGTTGTGCCACCACATGGCTGAACACGTGTGTAGCGCCGACTGTTGCTTCCTGCGACCGCTCCCGCAAAAGAAGGGTGAGCGTTCCGAGTGGCTTCAGCCAGGTTGGAGAAAACCCGTCCTTCCGACCACTCGGTGGATGCTCTGCGAATGACCCGAGCGGAACATTACGTTCTTCAGCTCGATTGACTTTCGCCTCGGCCAATAGTGCACCTAATGGCTAGGTCAAGTGCAAGGCCGGCCCAAACCTACGAATCCCAATGCGCGGATAGAGGTGATCGAGACTCTGAGGCCGGACGGCCAGGCCAGACGGGCCCGTTGCTTATTCTACTAATCAGTACAGTCCTCCAACGAGAAGCTGTTGTTCATTCGGAGATGTGACCGTTGACGGTTTACTGGCTGGGAGCGCTGCCCAGACCCGTCCACAGAGGGTTGCGCCTGCCATTGAGGGAAAGCACATTCGGCCCTTTACCGCACCATTCAGTCATCTGCTTTCTTTTTTTTTTCCTTTCCTTCTTCTCGTCTAATGGTCTCCGCAGGCAAGTAAGCCTATGTTTCCTTTTTTGAAGTGAAGTAAGTCGTAACACAGAGTCAGCATCAAGGGGATGTGTTAAATCTGCCGAGATTTCGGTGGCTGCGGCTCTTGGGGGATCGACAGCTAACATCGGGGTCTCGACCGCTCTGGTGACGAGCATCGGGCCATGTTCCCCCAAGACTTCAACTCCGCACAAGTCAAACCTAACATAGCATGCCGTTATGTTGTCATTGTTTACAACAGCTCCGTTTGCCGTGGACCTGTGCAGATTGCTTCCCAGGCAGTATCCATCCTTCGACAAAAGATCGGCCAGGCTCTACTTACATAGTACACAGTAGTAAACTCTGCTCTACAACGCGTCACTGACCAACGGATAGCCCCACAACCAACTCGGCGCAGTTACAGAAGGGTAGGAACCCGACAAAATCCAACCAGGCGACCCCACAACGCCCCTGCCGCATTGCATGGGCCAGGCCCCCTGATCGACACCGCCGTCGCTGAACTGGGGATGGCCTGCCGTGGTCACTAACTTTTGTCATCTCTAGCCCATGACAAACATCGCGAGAGGGCCGATCACTACTATCATCAGCATAGCGGAGCGACGAGGCAGCCTCGACAAATCTACTTCTCATTCACCGACTCCGCCTTTTGCATGGGCTAGGCTCGTTTGCCCCTAAAATCTCGGTTTCTAATTTTTCCAAGATGCTTATAACCAGGTATGTATTCAGGGTTCACGAGGGCCAACCTCTTCCCGTCGCCCGAGTCAGCGTCGACCCCACATGCCGTCGTCAACGGGCACTGATGGTCTGCCGTGGGCGGTCGGCCTCTGCTAAGATATTTGCGGATAGACCGCCGGCCGGTAAAGTATATACACCCGCGGTGCCGCGACGGTTGAGACAGCGCCAGATCGGCAACGCTACCGTTGCCAAGCAGTGAAGAGTGAAGGCTCTCTCGTGATCCTTCACTGAGTTACTCCGTTCACCGCAGCGCCGCCTTGGTTGGAGCCGAGTGGCCCCTCCAAGGGACTTTCAGTTTCGGCCCTTTTGCCACCCCCCATCACATTCCTTCGTCACTTTGGCGCGTAAACAAATGCTAGCTGGTCCAACTCGTCACCGGCCTGTCCGAGGAACCCCACAATGTGCCAACCACTCGGCGCCGAGAAGGTCGCGTAATCCTGCGTCGCCGTTCCGGCAGCCACGGTCCGGCCGGAGGTTGTGCTCGCCCGGCTGTAGAAGTTCCGGGTCTGGCCGCTCCGCTGCCCCTGACACAGCCTCGCCTCGACCCAGTACTCGGAAGCTCCCAGCGTGATGGATGTCGCCGAGCCGCCGGTGCCACCATGCGTCAACCTCGTGCCGTCTGTCAAAGTCAGGCCGACACTATCGAGACGAGCCCCGCCACGGAAGCTCAACACTGAAGACAGTGCCGACACACGACACATCACTGAACCAGGTGCCATACGAACCGCCCCTGAACGTGCTCTGTCGTAGAGACGGGCCAGAGGACCACGTAAAGTTTACACTGACGGGGTTGTGGCCTGACAGCACGTTCCCGTCGGCCTGCAGGAACAGCGAGCTGGCATATTGGAATGTCTCGGCCTTCAATGTTACCAGCGGGCTGGAGCGGTAAAAGACCTTGTCGACTGTCTCACACGAGTGGTTGGAGCTCGGTTTAGCACACAGGCCTTCTTCACTGGGAACAACCCCGCCGTGGTGGAGCTCAACCTAGGCATCCCGCATGCCAAAGCTCGTGCCGCTGGTGCTTGCGATCAGGGACCGGATCGCCGTGTCGGCCGCACGGCTGTACCGACCATTCGTGTCGCCGTAGGTCAGCACGGCATTTCCTTGGCTAAACGCGGCAATGTAGCTGGCTACTTGGTTGATGTTGGCTTGGCGAGCGACGGTTGTCGCCGCCCTCGGTTCCGGCGTCTGCGTGGAGGTTATAAAAATCCACATATACCGCCGTGGTATTGTCGGCGGCGCCGGCCGAGATGGCTGCGCGCATGAACGTGAAGCCCTTTGGCGTGAGGCAGTCGCTAGAGGACGCATCGGAGCACGTCGCCCACTTGACACGCTCAAAGCGTACCCAGTCCAGCTTGGACAGTGTGTTCAGACCAGACCCGAACGGTACGCCGCCTGACGTGGCGGTCCTGAACGGGTGGTTGTCCGTCCGGAATATGGCTGCATGGTAGTTGAAGTCCTGCTCCAAGGGGGGCGGATGCTCGTGCCACGGACGAAAATGCCCCGTTTCATGGTGCGCTGGAGCTGTGGGTGGCCGTTCCAGAAGGATCTCGTCTTTCTCTGCATTTCGGTCCCACAGCGTCACCACATGGGCAAGCGACATTGCCTCCTGGACATGGATGACGTCGTAGCCATATTCTGCAAACTTGGATCCGATTGTCTCTACGTTTGTGGTCTTGTCTCCCGGAACGTCATTGGGGTTGAGGGTCGCTGGGAGGCCTGCCACATTCATGGAGAGAATGCTGAGCTTCCCAGCTATTTGCAGCGAGTGCTACATCAACCAACAATGCAGTCGAAAGCGCGACCTCGAGGCTACGGAGGAGCTTCATTCTGATGATTGGCACCCGATTTCGCCTCAACAGACTCTACGACCTTGGCCATCACAATACTGTGGCGCGCTCTCCTTAACATGTTCTCAGTGGCATCTCTAGGACGCGTATGTTACGACGTTGGACATTTATTCGGTCGAGTTGCCAGATCAACGGATAAATGTATGTACACATCGCGCCGGGTTTTGGTTGCCGCATGTGACGAATGCCCGGCGCCGAGATACGGGGTCCGGCGCGATGCTACAAAGCACAATCTCGGCAGCGCGGCCGTCGTCCCCAAACTACCACATACCTAATTGACTGCTTCCAAGTCAAGCTAGAACAGATGCTAATCCAGATACCGACGGACCTCGAGGTCAGCTGTTTGCCCCGGGTGCCCACTTGGACCGGCACACCTCCGACCTCCGATTGCCAGGTCTGCCCGGTGTGGCAGTGGAAATGGCAATCCTCGTTAAGATGTCCGTTAAGTTCCCCGCCTCCTCTCCGAGACATGACGCCCCTCGTGTTTGCAAACCAAGACATGTAGGAATAGCTTGACGCAAACGCCACAAATCGCAAACTTGCCCGTCGTCATAACTCATCTCTGTCACACGTCGCTCTCGGGTTTTTCTGTTTGCATTTGATCCCTGGGCGGACTTCAAGTCAACGGCACTTTTCGGGAGTCAAGAGACATACAGGATTCTGTGTCCAGAGTTCAGGCTTTGACCCGCCGTGAAAGCAAGTACTTTTCGGACCTCCCAAGTATACATCTCCACTGGAAGGAAGGCGAGATGCCTTGTTTCAGCCACGCCGATTGGGTTGCTGTGCAGAGACTTTCACGGTCGTGAAGGGCCATTAGCTGTTGATCTTATTGCTCTTTGCTACTCCCGCCTTGTATCTCCTTTAATCACGGCCTTTTCGTGAGGTGCATCCAGCAACTCTGAGTGCCCGGTATTCTGTACATCCCTGACTCCAATTAATCTGGATAACTGCATACACGGCCCCTGCAGATAGGCGTGAAAGCTTCATCGAAACCAAACGTTGGCGTGATAGGAAGAATATCAGACTAACTCTGTCTCAGCCTCCAAACCCCCCTGGCCGCTCCCTACAGGGCTTCTTGGTACGCACCCAGCCGGGTGAGCCATAATCCGGGTGCCAATTGCGATGGGTGCGAAGTTAGCATTATTAATGCGTTAAGGCCCAGAATAGCTTCTTCGTCACCAGGTCGCAGAGTCGGCAACTGGGAGATCACACACTGATCCGAATATCCTCCGTTTGGACACCGCCTGGGAGACTGCATTCCCGATCGTTCACTGGCTGCCTACCTCGGACCTGGCCTTGGACCCGGACCTGGGCCTGAGCCTACCACATGTCTCTCGCTAATGTGGACGACATGCAAGAGGCCGATCGCTCGATATAGACGAGAAGCGATCGTGTTCGAAACATTCGGTCTTCGGATGACCACGAAAAAGTTTCACCACCCTCGACCTGGTCGCCTGCCCTGGGTCCCAAGTCCACAATCCAATGCCATACTTAGTATTTCGGTCATCAGGCAAACACAAGCCCAGCAAACACGCAAACGCCACTGTGATAGCGCAGACATGCATTGCTCAGAATTGCTTCTTCCACGACTCGGATATCCTTGTTGCCAGAACTTGCTGATGCGAGTGAGGGGTAACGAGAGAGAGAGTTGATCACCGAGGAGTACTGCCCTCGCTAGTGAGAGAGGGGTTGGGCGTCTGGTGATATATTACTCGTGATATATACGTTGCTGCTGCTTCTGCTGCTGCATGCGACCTCGAGCCACGGCGCAATGCATTCGCTCACATATTCGCACCGCATCGCACCGCAGCCGCACCGGCGTGTTGAAAGTCGCGCAAACACACCCCAGCGCATTCGCCTTGACCCCTGGTGCTGGTGCCGATGCTGGTGCTGGTGCTGGTACTAGTGCTGGTGCTAGCGCGCACGGTGGGCGTTCTGCTCGCTTGTCTCCCAGATCACGTTCATGCAGCCGACGACGCGAGTTCGCAGCTGATTTCCCCGAAACTAGCGTCGTCTAGCCTGGGCGGCCAGAAATAAGTAAAAATAAAACCCCGTTGAGCTACTGCAAGGACACGGGACAAGATGAAAACTTGGGACGAGCGTGGAGAGACAGACAGAGAAATGGCGCGGCCACCGGCGTTTTCGGAGACATACTGTGTATGTCTGTCTCGGCCCATGCCAACGCGCTCAACCCAGCCAGACTCGAGCGGGCGTCACACCCTTCAAAACGCCACCACGGCGGTGGTGCAACACTCGTTCCCACTCTCCCAACAAGACACAAAATGCCTCCCCGGAGCCCGGGCGGCGGCGACTCGGCCAGAGTCAAAAATAAAATGCTCGAGAGACATCCGGACTTTTTGGAGCGGATGCAAGATACGTCATCATGTGTCTGTCTCGCTCTCGACTTTCCGATTTCTCCGACTTGCGCCGTCAATGCCTGCTCCCCCCAACAACAGCTCCCTTCGTCTGAAATTTGGCAGGCGCTTGTTTCACAAGACGAAAATAATCGAGCAAGGAAAGAAAAAAAGAAAAGAAGAAGAAGCCATAGTCAAGCCCCCTCATCCCTACTCATCTCCCCCTCTCTCGCACACCCCCCCCCCCCCCCCCCTCCTCCTCCTCCTCCCCTCCGTCCGTGCGCCCGGTGTCTCGGCTTGTTGAGCTCGGGCCTCAGCCCATGCGCAAGCAAGCAACCACACTCTCTCTCAGTTCCCCGCAGGTGGGTGGTAATGGGAGGGACGGGACCGGGCCCCGTTTTGTGCCTGCCGGTCAATCCCATCGCCTCTCGTCTCTTGGTCCTCCTTGGTCGTCACTCGTCAGCGGTTTTTGGGCGGGGGGTTCTCTCTACCATAGTACGCACTACGTATTCTCAATGCCTTATTTTTTTTTTCTTCTTTCTCATCACACACACCCGTACCCCCCCTTATCCTTTCTCCTCTATCGGCCCCCTCGTTCCCAGTTGTCAATGCGGGGAATACTTCCGGAACCCCTCTTCTTCTCTCCCGCCGGCCTTTCCCTCCCCCCACGTCAGAAGGAATGGGTTCCCAATTTTTTGCTTACACGGCGAGAGATCGCCATCTGCGGAGACAGACTGCTGTTATGGCAAGCAGTTGCTGTGATATATGCCTATAGTACACACCATCTTGAGGTGCGTCTGTGTGGGTGGGTGTGTGGTGGCCCGGGTTGCCAGGCTGGCTATCCGGTTGGTCTTCTCCTCTGGACCGTGTAGGTGCATATCACATACAATGTAGGTCCAAGTGAGTCCGGTGTCAATGCGCATTCCTCCTTGGTCTCTGCTGCTCCCGCTGCTTTCTCCAGAGTCCGAGACGGGACGACTGCCCTCTGGGTCAAGTGCTGGTCTGCATGTCGTCCGTGGCTTCTCGTTTTTGTCATATGTGAACATGTGCCCACCCCGATCTCGATTCTCCAGTGTGTCACAATTACGTCGTTGTATCACGTGGCTAGGTAGTGCAATCGAGGTGAATGGGTACATGAGAATCTCTTGAAAGAAGGCGGGTGGAGTCGATACTCATTCATCGATTGTTGTGGCCTCGATGTGTAAAACCCCAATATGTGATATAAGCTTTTTATCTTACTGATAGTTAGGTGAGTTGCCAGCCAAGGATTTCAACCTCTTTAAAATGTGTACTACGCAATAGGGTAGATAGCTTGCTCACTCTTTGCGGAACGGCGTCCCTGCTATTTAACATTCAGGACCTAAGCTGGGAATTCCTGACAAATCTATTTCCAAGGCTATCTCCGCTGCAAAAAGTGGGAATTAACCTCCCATTACTTACAGAGTGAAAAGAAAATAGCCCGACTAAGTCTATCTTGGCTATATTTATTTATTACATCTAGATCAGAATGAGAGAGTTGGATGAATACTCACGGGGTTTAAGGGTTAGGTTAAGAGCCCAACGGGCCCAGGACGATCAAAAGAACTACCTTAGAGATAATGTGTGAACTTTCAGCCTCCTTCAGGGTGTAACCAAGTGAACATGGCTTCGTCGACAAGAACTAGGGAGCTTGATACCTAAGATAGAAACACTAGTAACTGCTGCATAGTGCAAGCTGAATGACATTTCAGTTAGCTCGAGTGCTTGATTCACCGTCATGAAGTTAATGTGAACCCGTCAAGACGGAGCTAGAAAGGTATTTCTGGTATTCAAACTCATTAGTTGAGTCTCTCACGAAATGTTTGTTCTGGGTTATCACTTCAATTCTATCTACACTTGGTTTAATTACTTTATTCTTTAGTTACACTTCTTCAAAATGAAGTTTAATAATTGATCTTCTAAATACATACCGCCATCTTCTTGATCACCTCTGAATTGTGCTAAGAGAAATATCCCCATGTAAAGAGTGCCATATAATTTCCTATAGACTAATTAGACTCTTCTCAATACGTGTTCGCCTTGAAAATTTCCGCTGTGTCTGTAGCGATGAAAAGTGAAGCCTAACTGCACCACAGAATCCGAAAGACTGCGTTTGGCGATGCTATACAATTGTTCAATGCTTTTCCACAACTAAGTTAACCATATTCTTGGGACAGTATCTGACTATATTTTTCTCTCGCCGACTGCCCCGAGTTTGCGTCCCCACCCAGTCAAATAGAAGAGGGCCAAGACGGCGTCCACACGTCCGAGCAGACTTTGAAATGAGGACGCGTCATGGAAGGCGAGTCGCCATACAACCTACAACCCTACGAGGCGACTAACTCTTCTAGCTGGACCTCTTCCTCCCATTCCCAACAAGTCGGACTGCCCGATTTGTTGGCCGCCCCCTCCGCCAAGAAGAGCCGAGATGGAAAGTTGCAATGCGAGGTGGGCTGGCGAATCAGACTGCGGCGCAGCGGTAGGGGGGCGGAGCTGGACCGCGCCAGATCACTGGTCGCTTCACCCTAGCTTAGATAACACGCGTGTTCGGCTTCTTCCGCTTCGTGTTGGGAGGGTGGGTAAAAGAGGTAGAATTTCCCAGCGACGACGATGTGGTTTTCCATTTATTTCCTGTTTACTTTCTCTTATTTTTTGCTTTTCGTTCACCTGTATTTTGTCCTTCCTTTCTTGGTGATCTCGCTCTTTTGTTTTATTTTCGTTTATTTTTGCTAAACTCTTCCTGTACAACCCCGGACTTACAAAACCAACGATGGAGGATGGAGAGCCCAGTAAGACCTCGAGTCCCTCCCCTCATGCCCTATCGTTATTGACACGATGCCCCAGTCCTGGGAAGCCTCTTTGTATACGCCCCGAACAAGGTAGCGCCTGTCATCTTCGCTGCCGCCTTTGCTGCCTCGGCAGCTGGCCATATCTGGCAATGCTAGTAAGTGTCCTTCGTCTGTGCCATTCTGCTTTCCGTCCCTCTGACGTTCAAAAAGCTGCTATAAGTGCTTCAGAGTGATCGGACTGCACCCCGTTTGTGCAGTGGTGTTCTCTGTCGGCTATATGTTGCGGGAGTACGGCGCCTTCAACTACATGTACAGCACCCGGAACCTGCTCGTCTTCATCTTCAGCCAAGTCTTTATATTCGTATGCCCGTGAGTAAATATTGCAGCCAGACACCTCTCTGGGGAGATGACTGATTTGGTGTTACAAAACAGCCCGCTCCTCGAACTTGCCAACTACCACGTCCTCGGCCGGATATTCTACTACGTGCCCTACTTTGCGCCCCTCCCCGCCGGCAGGGTTCTCTCGACCTTCGGCGGCCTGATGCTGATAGTCGAAGTCTTGAACTCCCTCGGCGTGTCGTTCTCGGCCAACCCGTCGGCGTCGCAGAGCCGACAGGACTTGGGACAGAACCTGACTATCGTCGCGCTTGCGATCCAGCTCGCCGTCATCGTCACGTTTGTCGTCCTCGCGGCGCTGTTCCACCGGCGATGCGCCAAGGCCGGGCTGCGCAGTCGGGCGGTGTCGACGCCGCTGGCGACGCTGTACGCGAGCATGGCGCTGATCCTGGTGCGCTGCATCTACCGGCTAGTCGAGCACCTGGGCAACACGACGGTGCGGCTCAAGGACCTCGAGGCGCTCCGGAGCCTGAGCCCGATCCTGCGCTATGAGTGGTTCTTCTGGGTCTTCGAGGCGACGCTGATGCTCGTCAACTCGGTCATCTGGAACGTCTGGAACCCCGGCCGCTACCTGCCCAGCGACCACCACATCTACCTGGCGCGTGACGGTAGGACGGAGATTCAGGGGGATAAGGGGCGCGACGAGCGGCCCATGCTGGCGAAGGCCGGGTCAATTTTGACGTTTGGAGTCTTCTTCCGCGACAAGAAAGGAAGCCCCCCGTTTCAGGAACTCAGTGACCTCCCGGTTGCAGATCGACAAACCTGATCGAAATCTTGTGAAATAACTAGATGAGATAGGTGGGGAAGGGAAGGTGTTAGATTGCCATGTCATAGAGTTTCTGTAAAGAGAAGGCGAGGTCTTCATTGCGAAATAATTAATTGACGTTTAGAGATAATTTAGAATAGAGTGTAAGCTTAAAGATGCCTGCAAACAGCATATAGTCTGAATACTTCTCTTATGAATTGGATTCTTGTGAATGAAAGAGGGAGAAATAGTTACGGACCAAATTCCATTGTCGCGTTGCTGTGATAAGGCGAGAAGCTGTTGTAATCCTCCAACAAATCAACTCGAACTGAGCTCGGGTACATGGTCTAGTGGTATGATTTTCGCTTCGCATTGACCTAGATGCGCTACTGTGAAAGGTCCCCGGTTCGATCCCGGGTGTATCCATTCCTTTTGCTAATTTTAGCAAGCAGGATATTTCTTTTTAGACTTCTCGTCAAGAGGTATCGCACGAGTAAAATACATGGTAGTTTTCTCTCTCTTTTATTCTAGGTGTTTTAAGTCGAATACTAGGAGGGTTGTGGTACTGAGGTTATGGCCGCTTACCGGGCGCTATTGCGGCGATCTGCGCCCTTTGTTCAGCATGTTGCCCCCCTAGAGACGTCTCCTCAAATGTATCTTCTCTCAGTATAACAAACAACAACTCGCACGCTTAGCAAGCCCAGTGTAATTACAAGCAACAACCCGACGCAGTCCGATGGCGCGATCCGACGAGGCGGCCGCGTTTTTCCACGCCGTGTACAGCGCCGTGCAGGAGATTCCGCACGGCAAGGTCACCAGCTACGGCCACATAGCGAAGCTAGTCGGCACTCGTGAGTGGCAACCCCCCCTCGGTCTACGTCTTTATAAAAGAACAGCCGCGTTATTGACAAGAACAAACACGCCAAACAGCACAGCGCCCCCGGCAGGTCGGCGTGTGCCTCAAACACCTCCCCTCGGACACCGCCGCGCGCTTCAACCACGCCAACGTGCCGTGGCAGCGCGTCATCAACGCCAAGGGCGTCATTTCTCCACGGTGCGTCGTAGCGTGATTAGCATCCGTTATTTCCTCAAAAAATAATAATATTCCATTAATCGCTTCTATTTTACCCATGTTCAAAAGACTTCAAAATGCGTCTAGCATGCATGCCATGTCAAGTTCACTTGCCCATAACCCATTGGCCTTACCCGCCTGTCCCTACCTACTGCCCCCACGCCCCTATCACAACAAGCGACCCCCCCCAAGATGCAAAGAAACAAAGTCCTCAAACTAAATATTGGCTGTTAATACCCTGCCGTGTTCACCAGATCCCAGCCCTCGGGGACGCTCAACCAGGCGGCTGCGCTCGAGGCCGAGGGCGTGGTGGTGACGGCGGGGGCGCTGGGCGAGCTGTCGGTGGACCTGGGCGAGTTTGGATGGTTTCCGCGGCTGCTACCGTCCGAGGAGGCGGCGGGCTTGGTGCCTCAGGATAGCGACGATGATGAGGATGAGGATGATGAATAGGTCTTTGTTATAAGCAGGCAGTGGCGACGATGACTTCTTGCTGGTGCTGTCGGGAAAGCATTTACACTAGAATATCGGCCTCGGCAAGTCTCAATGCGTTGAAAGAAGTAGAGGTCTTGACCTAGATGGCTACATCAACAGGATACGTCTCTCACCGCGGCTATTCGGTGTGGCGACGACGAAGCGTCAAAGTAGTGGCACGATTATCGCTGCTTGTCATTGTATCTCTAAGAATCACGGCCGGCTACAGCAATGCCATATCCGCTATGGATATAGATATCACTCTCGCATCCTGCCATGCCCAACGCCCCAGTTCTTCGAGGGAACGGACCCTGCAGGAGCATCCACCAAGAGATGAGAAATATTTCTCACCCAAAAAGCACCCGGGCTAGCCCGACAGCATCCACCAGCAAGAAACCTAGGCAAACTCCGCGATTTCAGTCAGCTCCAAGACCACCCAAGTAAACATTGACTCGAAGGATGGAAATGACGTCTCAGATAGCGGTTGAACAATTGTATCCACATGTGGTTTTTCGGTACAGGTCTGTGAACTTGTGTCTCTCATCATATGACGGTGCTGGAATGCAGGCTTGCGCTGAAAATGGGGGATCGACATACCCTGCTGAAATTGTGCAAATGCAGCGTGGGTAGCTGGCTCTCCAGCCCAACAAGACCACTTCACTCCCCAAGCTTTCGCTTTGTAGCACTCGGACGAACAAACGAATCGAGCGTCCTCTGGTTTTTGTCAAACTGGGCACTACCAATACCTCCCCGGGTCTTTTTCAAGCCCTCGAGGTGGTCCAAGGAGTTGAGCCGCAGCACATTCAGCTTGATCCTTCGCTTCGGCCGGGTCGTGGCGCTGGTGGGCACGGCATCTTCGGACTTGCTATCCACTCCCGTCGAAACAACAGTCGGGTCCTGTGGAGCCAACCTGACAGTGGCCTCCATGTAGCCGGTGTTGCCCCAGGCAGACAGGTATTCCGTCCCAGGCCCCTCTAACCGCCCGAGCTCCGCGGGCGCGAACCTGGACAGAAGCGACCGCAAGAGGAAATTCAGAATCAGCCCGTGAGCGACAACCACCACCGAGACCTCGGTCGGTGACTCCAGCAGATTCCGGTCGCACAGCACCGGGGCCAAATGGGTGCGCACGAAGCGGTCCGAACGCGCAGCCATCTCCTGGTGCGTCTCAGCGTCCGTACGGGGCGTGCCGTAGGGTTTCCCCTCGGCCGACCGGAAGTCACGCTCGCGGAGGTCGGGCAGCTTCACGAGGCCGACGGCCCGCTCTTGGTCCGGGATTCCATAGCCGCCATATCCACCGCCGGCCCCGCCGCTGCTACTCCGCTGGGGTGTCTGGGCGTCGATGATGGCTTGCGCTGTGACCGCCGCCCGTTGCAGGTCCGAAGAGAAGATGCGGACGACGGGGCCGACAGAGGCCGACCGCGCGGCGAGGTGGGCACCTAGGCGCCGGGCCTGGAGGACCCCATGGGCCGTCAGCTGCGAGTCGCAAACACCTGCACTGGGGAAGACGGTTAGCGGGCAAGGGCCGGAAGGGGAGAGACCTCGTCGCTGGGAACGAACGCACTAGAGGCCGGCCACGTTGTGCACCGTTTCGCCGTGTCGAATGAAGAAGAGACGCATTATCGCCGCATGCTTCAGGGTATCAAGTAGTGTGCATCATACTACGGCGGGCAGTCAAGGACCACGACCAAGATGTCTGCCAAGGAAGACAAGAATTGTGGAGGATGGGCGGACGCTGAAGGAGAAAATGGACGTGTCAACGTCGAGTTTTGGGGTTGGTTTTGTGGAGAAGATTTGGTTGCGTTGTGGGGCGCTGCCGGCAGCCGAATGACCCAAGTCTCGCCCCGTACGCGGCACATGTACGATGCCAAAGAAAAAAGGGGAAAAAAGAAAACATGAGCAAACCAAGGAGTTTCCCAGCTGAACCAGGCATAATTAAATTCACTATATACGCTTTGAACCGGGTTCAAGTCGCTAGGAAGAACAGAGGGCCGAACGGGGTTACCTATTACAAGACGTTCTACGTAGACTTGGCTCTCTCAGTCCCAAGGTTGACAGCATGAAGGAAGTTACGCGTAGCACAATCCCGGAAGATGCAAATAGTGAATATCACAGCAGCAATATATCATGATACACGGATTAGGCCATTCCTATTATTTAGTTGTTATGTACGAGGTTTCTTCAGTATGTCGTCAACCGAGCAAAACCGCTCCCCAAAAGCTCCCAAAACAATCCCTTGTGATATACGATGCATGCAGCACATTTAAGCCCAGGACCTGACCATCATGTCGGTGCCAGTCCGTGAAATCCATCTCTGTCCCACAACCCGATACAAACGCCCAGCGTTTAGTTTCCAAGGTTTAATGGGTGGTACCGACAAGTCCTCCTGTGTCGAGTGTTGTCCTCCCTCATTATCACCCGATGGTCGGCGAGACACTCCCAGCAAAATTGGAAATTACACCTTGTGCCTACATCGTCGCAAAACGTTAGCATTTCTGGAGGAACATGATTAATCGTGACCAAAAGTGATTAAAAGGGCCTTCGAACATTTGAACTTGGGGTGCATAATCTGCAGCGGAAGAGCAGTCAGGCCCAGCGGCCGCAGCGAATGTTGTGGTCTAGGTCCCAGTCTTCATTGCAGCCCCAGCAGAACTCATATCTGCACCGAGTGCCTGGGAAACGCCAAACCAGTCAACGGACCGTCTTGAAGGCGGCATTCCAGTTCTGTTGCAGTGGGTTTTTGGTGCAGCTGGGGATTGGGGTGTTAAGAAAAGGGGTTGCAACTTACACGTCATATGCGCGCTATAGAAAATCAGTCAGCAATGCATTCGAGATGCGAAGCAATGAAAGGGAGATGCTTACCAGCCGCGATTTTTCTCGATCGGCGACCCACAGCCAGGACACGGCTTCGTCGTCTTCTTGACGATTTTATTGCTCGCGTCTTCCTCGGCCTTGCGCTTCGCGGCGGCCTCTCGAGCTTGCCGAGCCTTCCACTCTCTCTCTTCCCGCGCTTTCCGCTCCTTGGACTCTCTTGCCTGTCTCTCCCGCTCTTCCCGGGCTCTCTCTTTCTCTTCCCGGGCTCTCTCCCGCTCCCGCCCCGCCGTTTCTCGCACTGTTTGCTCTTCTTGAGCCATTAAACTCTGAGCAAAAGCGCGGTCCCGGTCTTCTTGAATTCGACGAGCTTCCGCCTCCATCTCAGCCGTCTCGTTTTCGATGTCGAACCGGCTGCGGAAGTTTAAAGGGTCGGCCTGGAGAGAGTCGTATTCCTCGCAAGTCAAATTCTCGTGCCACGCAACTTTATGGTGGAAGCATGATCGGACGTTGCAGTGCATGCAGACAACAATTGGTTGGTCAAGCCCACCATCATGTACTTGACCATGTCCACAGCCGGAAGGACACCAGACAAAATTATCTGCCTCGGAGACGGCAGACCGGAAAGACAGGGTTTGATACCTAGAGACCAGAGTTAGACTGAATATTTTTGTTATTAGGGAACTGCATAACAGTTGGCAATCTTACCGCTCTTTTGTTGCGGGATCTGCAAACTTCTGAACATCTTCATACTGAAGACGTTCCCGACACTCCGGGCACCCAATCTCGTTCCAGAGACGGTTGTTCAGGTCCGATCTGATTGATGTTGCGATACACTCAAGGCATGTTGATGGCGCGTGTTTGCATGCCTTGGTGACCGCGGATGGCGGAAATTCGGATGCGGCCTTCGAATCGGTGCAGACTATGCATTCTCGAGTCCGGCTCGCAACCTCGGCTGTTGTGTGCTGATTCGTGAGCACAACCGGGGCGCTGCCTTCCGCCGCCTGGTATCGTTGCCCGAATCTTGCAATCGAGAGTTAGAAACAAAGATCACACGGCCATGGAGCCTAGGGGGACAAATACTCACCCAACCTCTGGGAAGAAGAATCCGGGAAGAGCAGCCGGTGTAATGCTGTATGGCTCAAAACCCGGGGATTGCGGGGGTGTTCTCCGCGAGACAGCAGGCGCCTCATCCTCGTAGCCAGCCCAGATTGAGGGCGATACCGGGGGATATCTTCCGGGGCTAGAAAATGGCCCTCTTGAAAACTCGATGCCGAACTCGCCGAACTCGGCCATGATGCTCGGGATGTCGGGCGACACCGATCTCCGCCCGCGAGAAGATGACCCTCTCGAAAACTCGACGCCGAACTCGCCGAACTCAGCCATGATGCTCGGGATGTCGGGCGATACTGATCCCCGCCCGCTGCCAGAATATGGCCTGCTCGAAAACTTGTCGTCGAAGTCTTCCAGCAGGCCGGGAACCACTCGGTATGAGCCATTTGCCGAAGAGCTCACCGCGGGGGGTGTCGCGTTTCGACCCCGAGATTCCCGCTGTGTCTGTTGAGATTGACGAATCGTTTCCCCGGTGCGCCAATCGAAATCGTCCAGGATCGTTTTGCTGACTGGCCCGTAATGTCCCCTTGGGGTCGTGGAAGAGGAGGGCATCCTAGCCCGATCTGTATGTTCCCCCCATTGAGGCCGGTGAGTAACTTCCCCGGTGCGCCAGTCGTAGTCTTCGAGGATTTCGGGGCTGGTTGGCCTGTAGGCTGGCCTCGGAGTCGCGGACGAGGAGGACATCGCAGCCCGGCTTGTATTGTATTGCGACTGCTGTAGTCGGCGGGTGGTTCTCCCGGTGCGCCAGTCGTACTCCTCCTGAATTTCAGGGCTGACTTGCCCGTAGATTGAACTCAAAGGCATCTGTGAGGAAAACATGGTGGTCGAGGGTGTATTAAGGGCGGGGATATGTAGTCGCAAAGGAGTTCTTCTGCTCCTAACTCAATCCAATCCTGAACGATTGTTAGCGCCATACACCCATGGATGGATAGGAGAGCCTTGACAGATACCCTGACGAATAAGAAGGTATGTGTAGGAGGGAGATGGGCCTTGGTGTCCTGTATTGCGGTTCCAGTTCGGGGCGTGGTGTAAAGCAATTAGGCCTTTCGCATCTTGGAAAGTCCCACACTAACTCTCGTTCACCTCGGGGATTGGATTGTATCAAACGGTGATGTGTCGAATTGCGATGGGCCACATGGGTAGACTGTGACTGGAACTCACCTTCTGGTGTTGAGATTGGGCACTGAAGTAAGGCTTCAGGTAAGTATCCCACTTGGAGGTATTACTCGTAAATGATGCGACACAATTCGCGAAGGTAAGGCGGGTTCTTCTCGGTGGGGATAAGACTCTGCGATGTGTCTGTGAAAATTCTGGGAAAGAAGGTGCAGAACTCTGACACGAATTAGAAGCGCCACTATGCGCCTCCAGTAAGGTTACCGGGTGTGCCGAACAATGGTAAAAGTGCTTGAACAACAGGGAGGGGTCTGAACAATAGGGAAGAACCTGAACAGCGGAGAGGACCTGAACGGCGGTGGCGAACAATTGTAAGGCAGCATAGAGTGAAATATGCCACGAGACAGCCATGGGTTGACCGAGAGAATAGATGATTGGGGAGTGAATGACCGACAGACACCGCCGGCCGGTTCACCTGGCTCGACCAACTCAGGTGGCTGGCTCACGAAAAGCCTTTCACCGTGCATTCGCCATCCCAAGTCTACCAAGACAAGGACAGCTAAAACGCATAGGCGCTTTCTAAAACACCACCCGTCCGGTAGGTATATAGAGGCGTGGCGTCGTGAGTTCCGTCTGGTTGACATTCCCGAGGCGGCGTCCACGGGTACAGTGGAGCTTTGCACCACACGCTGACCTACCTAGCCTTCCGCGAGCACAGGGCGCAAAGACCTTCTTGGCTTTCATATTGGGTTCCTGCCCGCCCGACACGGCAACCTCTCGTTCACTCATTCGAGTACGTGGCGGCCACATGGGCGGCTCTTTCTTGGAGGTCAGGCTGCGAACCCTGATGTCCAAGTGCACCCAAGCAGCACCACATGTATGTGGAGCCTCGTCTGAAGTTTAACGCCCGCCAACCAGGGGGTTCCCCAGTCCCCGCACCCAATCCCACCCTACGGTCCGCCCTGTTCCTGGGCGGCTGACCCAAGCACGTCAAGACACTCATCGCTGAGCTGGTCCAGTGTCGCCTCCATTCGGATATACCCGACTACCGTATTGCATGTACCGGTACATCGTCCACGCTCCGAAGGCGTCGATGCAGGAGAACCGCAGAGATGGCGTGGATGTGCGTGGCTGACCTCCAGTCGTGCAACCACCGACCGGTTACGTAAGGTTGAACAGGTCACGGTGGATGTGGATGGATGCATATCCACAACTGCACAACCCACATCCACCCAGAAGAATCGTGTCTCTCGTTCATCAGGGCCCGCCCTGGCAGCATCAACGTTAATACTGCTGTTCCACTTCAGCAATTCCAAGGCGGGTATAGCTCAGCCGGGAGAGCGTCAGACTGAAGTCCAACTTCAATCCTCTATCTGAAGGTCAAGTGTTCGATCCACTTTAGCCGCATTCCTGAGTCCAGCCAACTGGACATCACAGTTATATTTTGCTGTGGTGGTCATAGTTTTGTTGCTCAAGCCTACTGACTTGGGCCTTTGGTGACAAGCCTTCGCTGGTATATCTCGTTAATGGAATGCCTAGCCTTTCCACGCGTGTGGCTCGTTCTGCGCCCCGAAACCGTAATTCCGTCTTTGATGTATATATATATCATAGCCTCCCAGGACGTTCCAAAAGATCGAATTCTGCAGCACCATCTGGCCCAGACGCCTCTAATTCCATCCCAGCCACCCGCCCTCATGTGCCCGGTCCTTCTCTTTTGGGTATAAAACCCCATTCATCAAGGTGCGCTCCTTGTTAGCAACGAACTTCTCTCGCGCCTCCTGTCCGCCCCAGGCCACAAGCATCTGCTGCGGGCGAATGAGCCTCGGCTCCTTGATGATGTCGCTCTTGCCAACCTGCCGCATGTAGAGCGCTGGAACCACCGCCATCACGTTTGTGAGTTCGGTAGAAAGCTGCTCTCTCGTGGGCTCTGGGTTCAACTTGGCAATGTTGAATGTCTTGCGGTGCTGCAGGATATTCTCGCATCGCAACTTGTGTAAGTCGTCCAGGAAGTTAGGATTCTGCGCTAGCTCGTGGTGTGGATTCCACATCATATATGTATTCAGATCGGTATAAAAATGGTTCGTTGATGTGGCCATTTTCTCGTGCAGTGTCACGGCCGGCTTGATGACAGTGTCTTGCCAGATAACGCAGAACTTCTGAAAATCTTTGGAAAAAATCTTGAAAGTTGATGCCAAGTTTAAGGTCAGTTCCCTGATCCGATCTGCTCGGCCCTTTTGGTACTCGGGGGAGCAAACAACGGCATTCAGTGCTTCAGCTCGCCACGTTCTCATCGCGAAGAGATCTGTAAATATTTTCTTATTAGCAGCTAGCAAAAAAAAACCGGTAACGCGAAAACCGAAGAAAAATACGAAGATGGGAGGGGGCGTGTGCGGGTTTGTCGCAAGGACCCATTACCTCTCTTCGGCTCAACGTTGTTCTGCATCGACGTTTCCACAGAGCTGAGAACCTCCACGAAGCCGGGAACGACTCCACACAATATCTTGCGGAAAATATGAACCTCAAGATACCGCATGATGATGGCAATGATTATGTCAATGTCGGTTTCTGGAAACAGAGAACCGTGCATAAGATCAGCGTGGGTCTGCAGCCATTTTCGAAGACTCTGAATTTCAGGAGACCGTTTCCTTGCTGCCGCCAAAACCTCCTCCATCTTTTTGGGGTGTTCCAGGACAGATTCGGCGAACCGGGTCACCCAGTCGGTAATTCCGTTTACCAGATCGTCATATTCCTAGTGGGAGTCAGCCATGTCCATGCATCATGTTCAGTAAACCTACCCGTCCGACTTCATCAGGCGTGAGATCCTTACGGTAAGGCTGTAAACTGAAGATATGTGACCGAGCATCATCTAGATCTGCCTTCAAGCCTTTGTTCTCTGCCTGTAGCCTCTCCAGTTCCTGAACAAGAGCATCATTTCGAGTCTCGGCGCGGTGGATGAGCTTCTCTTGCTCCCTCACAAGTGCTTCAGCTGCTTGTTCCGCTTCCTCTGCGTGATGGCCGGTATATCTGGGCTTCCGCAACTCAACCTCTCGTTTGAGCACATTGATATAGTCTTCTTCGCGGAGAGAAGTCGAAGGGTCATCTGGCCGTGTTGGCGGAACCATTGCCGATCTTCCATTCTGCTTTATCTCTAGCCGGGTAACTCCCGAAATGGCAGCATCTGCACCATCCTGACCGAATGCGATGCCGTGAATATTGGTATGTTTGATCACCCGTGGGTCTTGGCCCTGCTGTCTCGTCGGGTTATCCATGGAAATCGTAACCGTTCCTGGATTGGCGTTGATAGGGATCTTATCTGGGCGTCTGAAAGTCTCTTGCGGCTGTGGCATCTTTGCCGGCCCGCCCCCAAAAGCAGCTCTGAGGTCTTCCATAGTGTAAGCTGCAAGCTAGATGTGCGGAAATTGGCTGGTGAAACTAAATTCTGGGGATGCCAGGGTTGGAAAGGGGACGACCAATGTAAGCTCTCGCACCTCCACGAATATGGGCAAATCGAGGGCGCAGTCTCATTGTCCGTGGAGCAAGTAGGCTGCTCTGGGATGCGGATTCCCCGGCCGAGGTCGGAATTGAAGATTTGACTGAGAAGGTTCTGAAAGTGGATGGTAGGTACCGTACCGACACCCGGGGAAGCACGGGCGGGACACTGGCGTAAGGAGAACTGTGGGGGGTGGAAGCTGCAAGGAAGGGATGAAAAGCAGCACGAGCGGTAGGTAATGGTAAGGAAGTTAAGTGTCTGAACTCGACTTGGGCTGAGATTTGAAGTAGAGAGGCGAGGAAGGAAGGTGGTCAGGTTGAACATCATGGGCAAGTACGGCTGCCCAAGGTACCTTCCTATCGAATCTGCAAGGTAAGGTACCAAAATTAATGTACCGAAGGCAGTCACATCATGCCGGGCACCTGGGTTCGGGTCAGATTCGTGCTATCCGTGGGCGAATGCACATTAAGTTGGCCTTCCATTTATACTTGGAGGACTAGAGCCTGTGAAGGTGGAGGCAATCAATCCCACTCAGTTTCCATTGCAATCCCCAAATCGAGAGAACGGAGCACACTGCATGCAGTCCACACAGCAAGTGTGCCGCTGTTGCCTCTAGAACTAGACTGGCCCCAGCCCTACATCTATTTCCAACTTCCCTGCGGGAACGTCCGTGTCTCATCCCGATTCAAATCGGAGGCTCCGGATCACAGACCACGAAAACCTTTAAGGGGATGGGGGGAAATCGTCCGAACATTGCTCTCCCCCACCTGCAGCGTGTCAACTTGGCCCACCCCACCTCATTGGCCAGGCGCCTACCGTAGTTTTGCGCAATGCAATATGGCAAGAGGTATATGTACTTGTGACATTGGGCAAGCTGTTGGACACAAACCAACCTGGACGGTACCTTATTACAATCCAGCAAAATCCTATAAGAATGCCAACATCCAGTCGTTTGCTGTTCTTGGGTACAGCTCTGCAATTACTGCTTAATGGAACGGAATCATTTGGCGAATTAGAGCTTGAGCAGTTCCTGCAGCGCTGAGCTGGTTGGGCATACTTGACACGAGAGAACAACACTTTGGGTGACTTTGGGGCAGAGTTACCCTCGAAATAACAGATGCAGTCGCAAAATAACCTGGGATGTCTGGCTCCTGGACTTCGTTTTGGGTGCCTACCCTTGCTAACCGAGACAAAGACAACCATTGTCCATCTGGCCGTTAAAAGACGTTGCCATGGCACCATTCCCGCCCGTACTGGAAAGGTACTAGTAGCATGCCTTTGACGTCTTGGAAAGCCCCAGCACGTCTTGGATGCTGTCGGGCACAACTGAGCAGGGCTGTCAGGTCCCGTGATGCCTTCGACTGTTATAGGAAGTTACGGTCGAGGCCTCATGACCGCTTCCATGGCCAGCGAGGGAAAGAGCCACCTGTGCCGAGCAGTCTCTTTCCATCGTCTCCACTTCAGGTACAAACCGCACAGCTCTCTCACATTAACTCGAGGGCGGGCTGGGCAGATAATGCCAGGTCAGTAGAGCGGGTTGCAGCATGACTTTATGGCATTCCCTTGGTAGGTTGCCACCTGGACCACCCCCGTCTTGTCACACTGGTTTTCCAACTCGGGTTTTACTTTGGCTTCCTCTCTCAGGCCGCACCGTGTGCCACAGCACTGTGTCCCTCTCGATTTAGGTTCAGGTGGTCTTCTCTTTTCCTTTGGCGCACCTTGTTTCCTGCCGCGAACATCATTCTTCAACTGGACTGTCCGCCCACCGTCACGGAGGCATCTCGCATCTCATCCACCGTCACGGAGGCAAGAACCTAACCTCCCAACCACGCCAATACAGGATCAGCCAAAATGGATTTCGACAAGCTCTCTATTTCGGAGCGCAAGATTATCGTTGGAATCGACTTTGGCACCACATACTCGGGGGTAGCTTGGGCGGAAACGCAGCGTCCGGATCGCCGAGTAGCCATCACATCCTGGCCAATCTCCAAGACGATCCGCGAAGGGGAGTCTTCAGACAAAGTCCCGAGCAAGCTCCGCTATTCTGGAAAGGACATTGAATGGGGGTTCTCGATTCCCGTCACCGCCCCTACGGAAGAGGTGATCGAGTGGTTTAAGCTGTAAGTTTACGTCCGAGGATGGCAGCACCACCTCGTGTCTGATTGTGTTTGACATGGTTGCTGATCGAACTAGCGGTCTCGGCGGCTCGCTCGATTCCATCGGTGGCGAGCTGGGCAAAAAGGCGAGTGCAAATATTGGCGATGTCGATAAGCTCATCACCGACTACATCTCAGCTCTCGGTGATCACCTCATGTACACGTTGCGTGAGAAGCTCGGCGAAGGTGTTGTGAAGAACACACCATTGGAGCTTGTCGTTACTGTTCCGGCAATCTGGAGTGAGCAGGCGAAAGAGAGAACAAAACAGGCATGCCAGCGCGCACGCGGTCTCTCGGCAACCAAGTCCACCATTCACCTCGTTTCGGAACCCGAGGCCGCTGCCATGTATGCTCTCCAGGGCCTGGACCCCCATAACCTCCGGGTTGGCGACAGGTGAGCACCCCTATCCAAGGCAATGAGCAGGGCGAATGAACTGACTGAGGGCAGCTTCGTTATCTGCGATGCTGGCGGTGGAACTGTTGATCTCATCACTTACACCATCGTCAATCTCAAGCCAGTCCTAGAGGTTCGGGAGACCGCTCCCGGGACCGGTGCTCTCTGCGGTTCAACCTACATCAACATGAGGTTCAGAAACTTTCTTAAACGCAAGCTCGGGGGAGAGGAGGGGTTTGACGACGAAGTGCTGGCTGAGGCAATGGAGAAGTTTGAGAAGACGGTAAGCCAGAGCGTCTAGACTCCATTCGTCTCTTTACGCCGGCACATGATACTAATGACGTGGTTAAGATTAAACGCCAATATACACTGGGCGCCTCTCCAGACGATGCATTCCCCATTCCCGTTGGCGGAATGGCAAACAACACTGAGCTGGGTATCAATCGAGGCCGCTTTGCGCTGAAGGTAGGTTAACCGAGCGATTTGGCAAATGTAATATGCGTTGGCTAACACCACACAAGGGCAGGGATATATGCGAAATTTTTGAACCTGTTATAAGGGAAGTTATTCAGCTTGTCATGGACCAGATCAGAACGAGCAAGGTCCCGATCCGAGCCGTGTTGTTGGTTGGAGGCTTCGGCGCGTCCAACTACCTGAAGGAGCGATTGCGCAATGCCATCGGCAATAATATCCACATCATGCAACCGCCGAATGCGTGGCTCGCAGTCGTGCATGGTGCCGTTATGAAGGGTCTTGCCCTGAGCATGCCCGAGAATAACAAGCAAGTCAGGGTTGGGAAACGTAAGGGTCGCAAACACTATGGGACTGAGTGGCGGACCCGATATGACCCTCTTATCCACGGCAACATCAAGAAGCACTGGTGCGGGTTAGACGGCTGCTACAAGGTCTACACGATGGAGTGGTTCATCAAGAGAGGAGACGACATTTCGGAGAACGAACCTTTCTTCACTTCGTTTGTGTGGACTGGCCCCGTGAGCCAGGGTAAGATCCGAAAGATCAAGATGGATATCTACACCGACCGCACGGCTAGAGATGCCACCATTGCGCGGGACGAAGATGTGTCACTGCTTTGCCACGTCGAGGCCGACGTCAGCCACATCCCCGAGAGCCAGTTCGCACGTCGCAAGGGTGCCGATGGCCAAGTAAGCAGCTCTCCCGACAACCGCTCGTCACGAACCATCCCGCTAACAGCGTTTCCCTATAGTTTTACTACGAGCTTAATTGCAAGATCGAGGCAGTTTGTATGTTCATAGTCCAACCCACCCCCCAGCTCCGATGTGTTCTGTACTAATTATTTCCCCCTGTCTCAGATCTCTCCGCCTCCACCCAGTATACTCTGCTATTTAACGGCCAGAGATACAATTCTGTCACGACCGAGTACGTTTAGCGGCACTGGCATTGAACTGGAGATACTATGGCATTTGCTGGACTGGTAACGTTGTTTGGATGGTGGTCAGATTTCTTCGAATTTGAACACCGTGAGGGGGGAACATACCACGTTGATTCTGCTCTGTAGTTAGTACTTGTGATGATTTCTAGCCGTAGACCTGCAAGCCTCTATTTGCTCACGCAAACAACTGTATTCACTGCAACCCAGTCTCTGGATGATTGTCGACGTGTGGCTTTTAAAGATGTTGAAGTCCTAGTTGCCCTGCGGCTCGCCTTGAATGGCTTTTCCGAGGTAGGCAGCGACCGTTAGTACAGAACCGCAGAATCTATTTCCGCTGTACATATGCCTGGTAAGCTTCTCCAGGTCGGTTTCATTTACCAGAATCCGTGCTCCATAACCTGTTTCTGCCCAAGCACAGCGCCAGTAATCGGACTACAACCAAGGGCCCGTATTTATACACCCATCACATCCGTAATCGCAGTTATTTGGTTCAGATTTACGTTGCTGCCAAACCTTGAAGCGAGCATCCCGTCTACGCCTTTACTGAATTGAGTGGTACAAATAAATTATTATTGGATTTATATTCGGTATATCATATTCGAGACTAAGCTTGAGCCTGGATGCTACTCGGAATGGAGACAGGTTACATAGTCATCAGCCCTTCAGTTGGCCTGATGTTATCTCCTGCATGAGTTAGCGGGCCACTTGAGCCATCAACGCCATCCATATCCTTTGCGTCACAGCTAGCACAACATCGCTTTGTGACTCTAAGTATTTGCGTCGTGTTTGCTGAGTAGCGAAAGATTACTGTAGCCGTCATTGTTTGACGTCAACGTAGTGACATGGGTTTGTGTTTTGTAAGTTTCCAACCCCAACCCCTTAATCTCAGGGCGGCGCAGGGATTAGAAGGCACTATCTTCTTCCTTGTTCCCTTTCTGACGCTTTCGGGATAAAGCGGCAAAGAGAATCATGAGAGCATTTTTCCACTGCAATTATCACGCGTAGCCAGAGATGGAGAATCGCCGGATCACCACCTGCTGCGCGCGTCTTTCACTGTCTCTTTCTGCTCGTTGATGGTTTTCCTCGGCCAGTCCGGACATATGTCAATCTTTTCTCTCGGAAACCAGAGTTCCAGGAAGACAAAGAGGAGGTAGTCGACGATGACGCAGATGCAGAACAGCTTGCCGGCCCAGATGCCGCATCCATAGTAGCGCTTGAGGCGGTCGATGAGGGCGAAGCTCTGGACGCCGGAGCGGCCGCGGGTGGCGCTCCAGCTAGCGGCGTTGGCGGCGTCGTAGCCGTAGAACTCGGCCTCGCTGATGGCGCCCGAGATGCCGTTGTAGACGCGCTCGGTGCGCATGGCCACGTTGGTCCACGAGTACATGGTCTTGACCTGCTCGTGGAACAGCTCCGTGCGAACCTTATTCGCACGCAGCGCTGCGATGGCCTTGCCCGTGGCCGCCACCAAGTCATCCTCCTCGGGCTTGGCGAAGACGGTCATGTGCGAGGGCAGCACCTCGGGTATGCCGCCCACCTGGGTACACACGACGTAGAGCCCGCAGCTGGCGGCCTCGACGATGACGGTGCCGAACGCCTCCGTCAGGCTCGGGTGAAGGTAGATGTGGCCGCGCACCATGACGTCGCGGACCTCTTCGTGGCGGACGGGGCCGAGCATCTCGACACGGTCTTGCAGGACATTCTGCTCAATCATCTGCTCCAGATCGATGGCCTTGGGTCCGGAGCCAGCAATGATGAAGCGCGTGTTGGGGTGGTTCTGGATGATGCGGGGAATGGCGGCTGTCAGGAGGTCTGTACCCTTGTTGTAGAACAGGCGAGAGATGACAACGATGGTTATCGTGTCATGGGGGCCCAGCTGGCGGACAGGCGGGGGGTTGTGGCCAAACGAGTTGGCAGATACTTCGGGCCGGCTATGCAATGGTTTGAAGTTTTCTGCCACCACGGCATTGGGAATCACAGACACCATGAGCGGATCCAGCGAGGCTCTCAAGACGGTGTTTTCTTTGCTATACCGGAGTGTTAGTTCAGGGGTTCAGGGGCTCAGGGGCTGAGGGGTTGTTGTGGCAGGGGGGGCGTACCAAGTGTGGCTCACGCAGATAACATGGTCCACGTCACTCAGACTGAACTTGAGCAGTTTGTTGGCCATGATGCTCGCAGCGTCGGCGAAGCCAAACAGGGAGTGGTCGGTGTAGACGGTGCGCAAGCCCATGGTGCGGGCATGGAAGATGGCCTCGTGACACAGGCTGCTCAGGCTGGCATGGCCGTGCACAATGTCGATGCGCTCGCGCAGCATGATGTTGCGGAAGACGGGAAAAAAGGAGAAGACGGTCGGGAAGCTGGCCGAGCGGTAGATGACCAGGAACGGGACATGGTAGACCTTGATGCCGTTGGTTAGGTAGCGCACGCCGGTCCTTCCCTCGTATGCATGGGTGACGACAATGACCTTGTGGCCCCTGTCCCTCAGCTTAGTCGACAGCTGGTAGATGTGGCTCTCAATGCCGCCAGGCTGCGGAAAGAAAAAGTCGCTGACCATGGCGATATTATAAGTCGGCGCCATTGCTGCTGTTGCTGCGGGTGTGCTGGCTCGTACGCCCTCATTTTTATTATATCTGGGCTACGGCGTTGACCAGACGCTGCTGGACAGCCTGGACTTTGTGTCGAGAGACGCGGCAGCGTCGCGACTTCGGGCGGTGTTTCACAGGCAGTTGTTCAGTTGGGTGCTTCAAAGCATTCAAAGCGCTAACCTAAGTAGGTAAGATGCACTTGAGTTTGATGGTCGAGTTGATAACGATAAGAGCTCTTTGGGAAGGCGGTAAGCTCTGGCAATTAAGGACCCAGCAAAAAAGTTGCCGCTCCGTCGATTGACCCCACATCTCGCCTGGAGGCGGTCGCAGCGCTGTCGCGTCCCCTGAAGGAAACATCGAGTTAAAGCCCGTGATCTTTCTCCAGCAAGATACCCCCGGACACCTTAGAGCTTTCGTCTAAGGTTCGGAAATTCCGGGTTTCCAGCTTTGCCGCCTCCTATTTGGCCTTACTCTTGTTTTGCGATGCCTCCATACGCCCGCTACATCCCGCCGCCCAAGAGCAAGGAGCCAGAGCCATCACTTGCGCAGCCAAAAAAAATCGTATTCGGCGATGCGGACATCTCCGCCCCGATTGCGACAAATGGAACCCAGCAAATAGACGACCAAGTTGCCGGCAGGATAGAGGGGAAACGGGCAAACCCGATCGCAGATATATCGGATCCAGTTGAGAGTCCCGCAAAACGGCGGAAGAAAAGCAGGACCGAGACTCTGGAGGAGGAGCCCCCATTGAGCGAGCCAAAACAATTGGCCTCCAAGAAGCGCAAGAGCAAAGGCGAGAACCGGGAAACAGCGGACATTCAACAAGACGTGGACGAGGGGGATGTTGCTGGCAAAGAATCCGAATCACCCGTGGACCAAGCCCTACAGCCTGACCAGGAGCTGAAGAAAGAGAAAAAGAAGGATAAGAGGAAAAAGAAGTTGAAGGAGGGTGCCTCGGAGGCCGACCCGGCTGCAGCTGACGGCGATGATGTCCGTAAAAGACACAAGTCTGTCTTTGAAAAGGTCGGGAAGGCTCTCCAGGCGAGCAGCGCAGTCGAAGCAGGAGAGGAGGGCGACTCGGACAAAGAGACGCCAGAACCCGAGGAGGTGCATGGCCTCGAGCCGCTCCCACAACCCGCACCAGTGGTGTTCGATGCATCCAAGCTGAACTACGAGACGCTACCTCCTTGGCTTGCTTCTCCTGTGCGTGTTACTGCCGACACGCGGCGTCCGTTCTCAGAGTTGGGAATTAGCCAGGAGTCTACCAAGGTTCTCGAGTCCAAAGGATTCAAGGATGCGTTTGCCGTGCAGACCACCGTGCTTCCTCTCTTAGTCCCATCGGCGGACAGGCAAGGCGATGTCGTTGTCGCTGCCCCAACCGGGTCCGGAAAGACAATGGCATATGTGCTTCCAATGATCCGCGATATCAGCCAAGCCCAGACAACCAAGCTCAGGGGAATCATTGTGCTGCCCACCAGAGACCTCGTTCAGCAGGTACAGGCGGCTTGCGATGTCTGTGTTCCTGCGTTCGCCATAGGCAGGGGCAAGAGAGTCAAGGTCGGAACCGCAATGGGCAACAGGGCGTTCAAAGAAGAACAATCGACTATTATGGAGCAGGAACAGAGATACGATCCCCAGGGATATGAGAGGTATCTCGCGAAGCAACGACAGTACGTCAGCCTAGATAATTCGGACACGGAAGAAGACGACCTAGGCCTGGGCAGCTCCAAGCCGCTACCTTATCATGTCGTCACCCAGGCATCCAAGGTTGATATCCTCATTTGCACACCCGGAAGACTCGTGGAACACATTAACAAGACACCTGGTTTCAATCTCGATTACGTCCGCTGGCTGGTTGTGGATGAGGCAGATAAGCTGCTCGCCCAGGACTTCCAGCAATGGCTCGACACCGTGATGGAGAAGCTGAGTGTGGAAAGGCCGGGTGCCCGAGACTTTCCAGGATCGAACAAGAGTGGCGTCCGCAAGGTTATCCTCAGCGCCACAATGACGCGAGACCTAAGTCTACTAAACGGACTTAAGCTGTCAAGACCCCGGTTGATAGTACTCGAAGGCGCGAAGGCTGGCGAGCACACCCTCCCCAGCCTTCTCAGAGAGTCGGTCATCAAGGTTCATGAACCAAGTCTCAAACCGCTCTATCTGGTCGACTTGCTCGACAGCGGAAGACTGGTTGCTTCCAGTCCCGACCCAGCCGCAGTCGCCAAACCCACGGAGCCGCAACAAGATGCTGAAAGCGCGTCCTCTTTTGACGAGACCAGTGATTCGGACTCCCCGTCTTCCTCTGATGAAGACTCTGATAGCTCGTCGTTTAGCTCTTCCTCCAGCGCTTCATCTGAAGGCGGGGATAAAGTACGCTCCGCCAAGACGACGCGCACTCTACTAGTCAAGGGAAAGAACTCCAAGGCGTCTGTTCTCGTCTTCACAAAGTCCAACGAGGCTGCCCTGCGCCTGTCGCGCCTCCTAGCGATCCTCGTACCAGATCTCGAGCCCCTTATTGGTACACTCACATCGACGACAAAGACGTCGAAGCGCGCACAGACGCTGCGCGCATTTGCCCAGGGAAAGCTCCAGATTCTTGTCGCATCAGATCTCGTATCGCGTGGTATTGATCTCTTAAATCTCGACCACGTGGTCAACTATGATGTGCCCATCAACGAGACATCATATATCCACCGTGTTGGCCGCACTGCTCGTGCCGGCCGGGCAGGACACGCCTGGACACTCGTTGAGCACGCCGAGGCACGCCGGTTCTGGCGCGAATTTGCCGGCGAAGGCAAAGATGCCACAACAAGCATCGTGCGGAGCGGGAAAGTCGAGCGTGTCAGAGTCAGCGGCGACGACAAGGACGGTGGCAAGTTTAGCGAAGAGCGGATCAAGCATTACGAAGCTGCGCTGGAGCAGCTGCGGCAAGAGGCCGGGGAGGGAAAGAGGCCATAATGTTGGAATACAAATGAACCCAAAAGGGAAAGAAAGAAAAGAAAGGAAAGGAAGGGGTTTGTTGGCTATACGATTTAATTTGAGCATCCAACAGCACCGTGCCATGTCCACTTCAACTCAGGTTCCGAGTACGTCAGGGAATCAGAGCTCGACACAATCTCCGACCCGAGGCTTGATAGTCAAGAAACTCACAAAATAGCCGGGAATCTTACTGAGCCAGGATTAGCTACACGACTGACTAACATAATGTGACCGAAAATGACTATGTTCAAAGAGAAAGCTGCTGTAGACAAGATGTACACCTCTGCCAGGGAAACAAAGGTTAGCGCGACAGGGGGATTCATACCTGACATTTGTGTGACTCCACAAACTCGCCACAAGTAACAGCCCCCCCGGCCACACTAACCATTGTTACCCCGGCGGAGGTGTAGAAGGAACCAAGATCGGTGAGAACGTCGTAAGTTATGTAAGCAGCTGCACTTGGGCCCTGTCCCTGCACGGACGGGAAGCCATCCGCCTTATTGGAGAAACGGCATTTAATTGGCCGCAGCGGCTCGGTTCTCTGGCGTTACATCAGCGGACAGGGGTTATACTTTTCTCCAACTTGTCCTTTTGTGAGAACAGGTTGCCAGATTAAAGAGGACATCCAAGGCGCTACGAGGCCAGCACAGCACCAAGCTCACCAGTTGAGGCCAGATTCGTGCTCTTGCTAGCTGGTCTGTCTCTACCATAAGAAAGTAGTTACCGTATTTTTTGTTTCCTTCGGGGCGTCCCTTTTGAACTTCCTGCGGCGCATAGCGTTCTTTGCTTGCCCCGTTGTTCTTCCATTGCAATTCTTTATAGACTACGGCTAGGTCGTGGCAAGCTTGCATTCAACGGGGCACCGTCCCTTAACTCTACACCCACGCTGTCGATACCCCTCCATACCATTCCGTCCTCAACCCTCGAATCCCGACAGACAACCCATCACACCCGCCGACGATGGCGCGGCCAACGCTATCGCCCTTGTCCATATTCCTTTCGGCCGTCTTCTTGTTCTCCGCCCATGTCTTCGCAGTGTCAGCCGTCTTGGGCGTCGACCTCGGGACCGAGTACATAAAGGCAGCTCTCGTCAAGCCCGGCATCCCCCTCGAGATTGTCCTCACCAAGGACTCGCGCCGGAAAGAGATATCGGCTGTCACGTTCAAGCCTGCGTCCAATGGCCCTAAATCAGGCGCCTACCCCGAGCGGGTCTACGGCTCCGATGCCATGGCTCTCGTCGGCCGCTTTCCCGGCGACGTCTACCCGAACCTTAAGACCCTCCTGGGCCTGCCTGCCGACCATAAAGCCGTGAAGGAGTACGCCGCGCGTCACCCGGCACTGCAATTGGAGGCTCACAAGTTGCGGAACACGGCCGCCTTCAAGAGCGCCGGCGCATTCACCCCCGAGGAGGAGGCTTGGCTGGTCGAGGAATTGCTGGCCATGGAGCTGCAGAGCATCCGGAGCAACGCCGAGGCGCTAGCCGGTGCCGGAAGCTCGGTCCGCTCTGTCGTCCTGACCGTCCCGCCCTTCTACACGGTCGAAGAGAAGCGGTCGGTGGAGTTGGCGGCCGAGTTGGCAGGGTTCAAGGTCCTGTCGTTGATCAGCGATGGGTTGGCCGTCGGCTTGAACTACGCAACGAGCAGGCAATTCCCCAACATCAACGAAGGAGGCAAGCCCGAACACCACATGGTTTTCGACATGGGTGCTGGCTCGACCAAGGCCACGGTGCTCAAGTTCCAGAGCCGCACGGTCAAGGACATTGGCAAGTTCAACAAGACGGTGCAGGAGGCTCAGGTTCTCGGCAGCGGCTGGGACCGGTCCCTCGGCGGCGATGCGCTCAACTACCTGATTGTGGACGACATGGTGGCCAAGTTCGTCGAGTCCCCCAAGGCGAAGAAGGCGACTGTGGCCGCTGAGAGCGTCAAGGCCCATGGCCGTGCCATCGCCAAGCTGACCAAGGAGGCGGAGCGGTTGCGTCATGTTCTCAGCGCCAACCAGGCAACGCAGACAAGCTTCGAGGGTCTCTACGACGATGTGGATTTCAAGTACAAGATCACACGCGGCGAATTTGAGGACATGGTGGCGGCGGCGTACGTTTCTAGAGTTGGCGTGGTCGCTCAGAATGCGCTTGACGCAGCTGGCCTCCAGATTAAGGATCTCGACTCCGTGATCCTGCACGGCGGGGCCTCACGCACTCCGTTCGTCCAGAGGGAGCTCGAGAACATCCTCGGCGGCGGTGACAAGATACGCACCAACGTCAACTCAGACGAGGCTGCTGTTTTCGGCGCAGGCTTCAGGGCGGCAGAGATCAGCCCCAGTTTCCGTGTCAAGGAGATCCGGGTTTCTGAAGCCGCCGTGTATCCCGCCGGCATGAAGTGGAAGACTGACGAGGGAAAGCCCAAGCACCAGCGTCTCTGGACTGCTGCGTCGCACCTCGGCGCCCCTGCCAAGGAGCTGACCTTCTCCAACCACGAGGATTTCTCTGTCAACTTCTACCAACTCACTTCCGAGTCTGTGGAGGCAGACACCAAGATCCTGACCACCACGAACCTGACTGCCACTGTCGCTGAGCTCGTTGAAAAGTTCAAGTGCGAAGAGTCAGATATCCGCCTCAAGGTCAGCGTTCGCCTTGCCACTGAGAACGGTGAGGTAGATGTGACCAAGGCTGCTGTGGAATGCGAGGCCGACGAGCCAGAAAAGGAAGGGTTCGTTGACGGGGTCAAGAACCTGTTCGGCTTCGGCAAGAAAGAGCAGCAACCTCTCAAGGACGACGGGACCGAGGCTCCAGAAGCTGACGCTTCAACTTCGTCTTCGTCTTCGTCTTCGACATCCGAGACGACCTCGACCTCGACCTCGACAACATCATCGTCCTCGGGGCCTGCGTCCGAATCGGCAGATGCCAAGTCGGCCAGCAAGAAGAAGCAGCTCATCGTCATTCCCGTCAAGTTCACAGTTGAGAAGTCTGGCATTCCCCAGCTGCCCAAAGCCGATTTGCTCTCCATTAAGGACCGCCTCAAGTCGTTTGAAGCGTCGGATCGGTCCCGGAGGCAGCGGGAGGACGCGCTGAATCAGCTGGAAGCATACACCTACAAGATCAGAGACGTGGTTGAGAACGAAGACTTCATCGCAGCCTCCACAGCCGCCGAGAGAGAAAAGCTGGAGAAGAAGACCAGCGAGACCAGCGACTGGCTTTACGGTGAGGGGGCGGACGCCACACGAGATCAGCTCAAGAAACGCCTAAAGGACCTCCAGGACATCGTAAACCCGGTGCAAAAGAGAATTGAGGAAGCGTCCAAGAGACCCGATCTTGTCAAAGATCTCAAGGACGCGCTAGTCAAGACTAAGGAATTCGTGGATGACATCAAGAAAAAGATTGCCGACCATGAAGAATTTGTGTCGTCTCAGGCTGCGTCGTCGAGCTCAGCTACTTCCACCAGCAGCGAATCCGCAACGACGGCAGCTCCCTCTGGAGACTTTGACGGACTCGAGGATGAGGAAGCAGCCGCCTCGACAACCAAGACTTTGGAGATGGAGGACCTTGAGAAAGAGCGGGGACCGGTTCCGCCTCTGTACACCCTCGACGACCTAAAGGAGAGCGAGGACCTGTATGTGTCCATCTCTGCCTGGTTGGAGGAGAAGGCGGTTGCGCAGGACAAGCTCGGAGTCACTGATGATCCGGTACTGCTTGTAAAGGACCTCACGGACAAGCGGGAGAAGCTGGACAAGGCCGGAATCGACCTTGCGATGAAGGGGGTGCGCAACTTTGAGAAGAACAAGCCAAAGGGCGCCGGCGGCAAGGGGAAGAAGCCCAAGCTGAGCAAGGACAAGACAAAGCCGGCCAAGCCGGCGCAGACAATCAAGCTCTCGCCGGGCGAAGACGGCAAGATGCCCACGCAGGAAGAGATTGATGAGATGCTCAAGAAGTTCATGAAGGAGCATCCGGAGGCGGCAGAACAGGCGTCCAAGGCTCAGAGTGCGGACAAGGAAAAGGAGACCGGAGAGGAGGCCCCGCGCAAGCACGAGGAGCTATAGAGATGACGGATGCATTACGGCTGCTTTGGTTATGGAGTTTTGGGTGAAAATGTAGATTCATACAATAAATATGGAACGAGGACATGGAACGAGGACATGGTATGTAATACGTATATATATATTCTTGTCTCGTATGTGGGCGGTGGTTGAGTTGCTGTGTTGGCTCGATTCCAGATGGCCCCGAGCAAGCTTGGAACAGGTAAGAATGCCTGTCAGAACTTCTATAAGGCTGCTCTCGTTTGCGAATGACTGACTATTGGCACGGAAGGGACGTTGGGATCCGCGCTGCACTGTTCCCTAGCCGGTGGTATCACGCACAGGTGTCACGGCAGCTTGCATACAGATACGTACAGAGAGGACAGCAGCGTGGCCCAAATGGACGGCCCCGTCGTGCCAACAAAGGAGGCGCCAGATTCGCGCTGCAAGGCGCCACGAGCTGAATGATCGAGCGGGTGACAGTCGGTCCCAAGGAGTCGTGGTTCCTTGGAGCTGTCTGTCCAGAGGGGCTTGACGCAGGCAGTCTCGACTGACAATGGGAGTCCGAAGAGATGTGGACTAGGTCAGTACGTGCTTTTTCATGTGTCAAATATGCGCTGCCGTGGCTAACGAGAGACAGACAGACAGACCGAGACAGGCGTTTCCGACTTCTCCCGCCCGAGACTGCGGCTGTGCAGTAATGCTAACACCCAGCTCATGGATAGGGGTTTCTGGTACGCCTGCATGTGCATGAGGGCGGTACCTGCCTGTTCATATGTAAGGCAAGGTACTGTACCTAAGACAAGGTATCTGAGGTAAGGTAATGTGCGATGGCGGCTACTGCCAATGTTTGTATTAATACCCATGCTGCGCATGCCGCATGTGGCTACCCGGTGCGCAAACTAGCTGTGTGTCAGACCCCTGGGTATCTAGGAAACAAGTGCCGTGTGGGGAAAAGGGGCTTTGCTTTGGTCCCAGCCCGCCCTCGACGTCTTCCATAGTACGTATCGCTGGCAAACTGCGCGGAAGTCTCCGAGGGAGGGTTGGTTTTGGCCCCGGGTCCGAGCGAACAGCAAGCAAGCAGCTGGGCCGTGGCAAGTTCTTTTTTCCTCTCTTTTTATTTTCTTCTTCATGGCTCTCTTTTCGTCTGACATGCTCGAGGCAGGAAATGAGCCAGGACTTCCGGCCTGGTGGCACAAGCTCCGCAGGTCAGTCAGTCACCAGCCCACCAGACTTGTGTGTGTGTGCCCATGGAGGAACAACGACGAGCCCAAGACTTGTTTTTTTGCCTTTCCTTACTTGCCGTCCATCCCATCCCATCCCCTTCCTTCCTTCTCATCCCGTCCCAACCCGTAGGTAGGCAGAAACCCACAGCCCCGTCACGTTACACTCCAAACGGTTTCCGGTGCCCGCATCGTGCGCTGGCTGGCTGGCTGGCAGCCCCACGGGTGGGCCGAGCAGTAGGAGCCAGATGGCAGATATTAGCTGAGTAGAGGGGGGGGGGGCAGAGACGTTACGGTCCCGGGAACGGTCCAAAAGCCGGAGATTTTGCTGTGGCCCTGCCCTGCCCTGCCCGCTCCCGTTTGCACCCGCGCGAGACTGGTCTGCCTAGGTAGGTCCTTCTCCTTCCAACCTCGCCCCGCCAAAGCACGCACTTCCGCCTGCCAACACGCGAAGATCCTCCCGTTCGTCCTGCTTGTTGTCTCTTCTCGTAGCCGGTTGGTCTGTCTTGTTTCCCTCTCTCTGTCTGTATGTGCTTCGTCGGGCTCGTCGGCGTGGTCGGTGGATACCAAGACTAGTAGGTAGGTAGGTGAGTGAGTGAGTGAGTGCGTCGTGGTGCAAGCTGCCCCCTTCTCCTTCCCCTCATCCCATGTTTATCTGGTCTGGGCGGTGGTCCTTTTCTTGACGTATTTCTTGCCGCTTACCTGCTGCTGCTCTTGCCCTCGAGCAGTTCCTTCCCCCTCCGCCCTTTGCCACGAGAGCGAGAGTCCTCGGTCTACCACCCACCCCCACGCGCCAGACCCGGCCTGCCACGCGCTTCACCTCGCCGTCACTTTAATTTCACTTCACGGCAGAGTGCCCCCCGCGCTGCGTAGAATATCTCACCTTCCTTGTGCGCACCTTCCATCTTCCCCCTCCCACTTGTCTATCTGCCTGCCTGTCCCCCTAACCCTCCCCTCCACAGGTAATTCCCAAGGACACGTTCGCGAAGTAATACCTTACCCTATCCCACCCCCACCCCGCCTCTGTCTTCCAGCCCGGAAGGTACCCAAACCGCCTTGTTCTTTCCCTCCCTCTACTCGTCCCGGCCTTCCACATGGTGCTAGGTTATTGGTGCGCTCCTAACAAGTTCTCACACAGACCCGCCTCACAGCTTCATCTTCGTCCGCTCCTAGGGTGTCAGTCCGTGGGTCGACCCGGCGGCCAGACACCGCATTCTTTCCGACTTTTGGTCTTCTGGCGCAGCTTCACCCGTTTTATTCTTCTTCCCCTTTTTGAACTCTCGCTTCCCGCGATCCGATAAAGGAATTTCATCCATCCGCCAGCTATCTGGACTGCGTCCCGGGTAGAGCAGTACAGCACCGATCACAGCACACAAGGGAATATCGCAATAAAATATCGCGGCATTGTTTGGTGCACCAGACGGCGGACGAGAAAACAAGATGACGGGCGGTTCTTCGAGCATGTGCCTCATCGCCCTGCTGCTGGCCGCGGCCCTCGTCGCCCAGGCCTTCCCGCTCAATCTCTTCAGCCTCGGGCACTACGGATCTGGGGGAGGAAATGGAAATGGAAATGGAAGCGGAAGCGGAAGCGACATCGTAGGTGGAAGCAATGCCAAGAATGGCGACAACAGCGCCAGCGCCGGCGCCTTCGCCATCTCGGTCGTCCGCAACCCAAACTACAACCCCAACGGCCCCGCCCAGTACATGCGCGCGCGCGCCAAGTACGGCGCGAGCGTCCCCGAGGGCTTCGCGAAGCTGGTGTCGAACAAGGGAGCAAGTAAGCAGAGCCCTCCCCATCTGCCTCGCGTTTGCTTGCTTTTTCGTTTATGGTTTGGCGATGGTGTTGGATATCTTGTCTCTCGAGTGGTTGCCTAGACAACTGGCTTTTCGTTTCTGCTGTGGTGTCGTGGTGCACTTGCCGTTCAACCATGTTGCCACCTTGATATGTATGCAGCAGGGGGTGAGCTGGGATATAAGAGAAGAAGGAAACAGAAAATATAGGGAAAGAGAAAGAGCTGCTAACTGGCCGCCTGGCTCTCTCTAGTCGGCGCTACCGATGCCTTTAGCGTGAACAACGACCGCGAGTATCTGAGCCACGTCGGTTTCGGCACGCCTCTCCAGCACTTCTCCGTCGACATTGACACTGGTTCGGCTGATGTGTGAGTCTTTGTGTCCCTTTAGCGCCCCTATTGCTGTTTTGCCTTTGTCTGGGAGGCGCGGGTTCGTTCCCAGAATGCATGTCATGTCCCCATTGGCGAGGCTGTCGCCGTGCAATGCCGCTGTCTATTATGAGTTGATGACGAGGAGATGGGAACGGCTGAAAGACACTCTGGCTAACGACTGACACGGTTTGTTGTTACTACAGGTGGCTGTTCACCTCCGAGACAAATCTAGTTGATATGCCGGCCCACCCGTACTGGAACATTTCGCAGTCTTCAACTGCGCAGAGGTTGAACGACAGCAGCTGGATGATCACATACGGTGAGTCAATGTCTCCGCCTCTCCCATACAGCTCGATAGCCGTGGATGATGTGGGAGGGTATATGTCTTTGTAAACAAAAACCGCTGACGCGAATCTGTGCGAAAGGAGATGGCAGCGAGGCTTCGGGCACGGCGTGGACCGACGTCGTCAACGTCGGGGGAGTGACGGTGACCGACGCCGTGGTCGAGTCGGCCACGTTCGCGTCCGACTCGCTCCTCGAAGACACGCAGCTGACGGGCATCTTCGGGCTCGCGTTCGCGCTGCCGAGCCACGTGCGCCCGCAGCGCCCAACGGTGCTCTCGACTCTGCTGCCGCTGCTCGACCAGCCGCTGTTCTCGGTCGACCTGCGCTGGCACGCCGACGGCCGCTACCTGTTCGGCGGCATCGACGCGGCGGTGTACGCGGCCGAGGATCAGCTGCACTACGTGCCCCTGTCGGACGACGCGCGCTTCTGGGAGTTCGTCTTCACCGGCTACCACGTCGCCGGCCAGGGGTACTGGTACCTGTCGCACTGGAAGGTCATCGCCGACACGGGCACCACGTTTATGCTGCTGTCTACCGACGTCGTCAACCAGTACTACTCGCAGGTCCCCGGCGCCGTATTCACCGCGGTCGACGAGCAGGGCGACGGGTACTGGAGCTACCCCTGCGACCTCCGCCTCAACAGCAACGCGACATCGAACGAGCTGCCCGACTTCAGCATCGGCTTCGACAACGACTGGTTCGCCACCGTCCCGGGCCGCTTCTTGAACTACTCGGTCCTGCCGCCAGAGGCGGAGCCAGAGTCGGACCAGCACTCGGCCGAGCCGTCCAGCTGCATGGGCGCCCTGCAGATCGTGCCAGCGGGCTCTGAGTTCGGCATCCTCGGCGACGTCTTCCTCAAGGCCGTCTACGCCGTCTTCGACGTCGGCAACAAGCGCATAGGCTTCGCCCGCAAGACGCTGTGAAGAGATCAAACAGGACAAAAAAAAAACCGGGGTGATAAACAAAATCTACACCACTAGGGTCTAATTTTGCGTGCGTGTCTGTTGAGAAAGAACATAAAGAGGAAGGGAGGGAGATCCATCTTTTTTCTTTCTTTTCTATCAGCTTTCTCGATTTCCCCTATTCCTTTCTAGCTTTCTACGAGGCTGCGGCGGCACGAGCGCATCGACAAACAAACAAAAAGAGGAGGGAGCATATATGCAGTGTGCATCTTTTCTTCTTTCTCACGGGCGGCGTGTGTGGGAAGGGGCTCTGGGAGCAAGTTTGGGCAGGTTTTTTTTCTTTCTGATATTTTCCTTTTCTAATTCGGGGACCTACCTCTCTTCTTTGTATGTGTAATTTTGTCTGTCGGCGGTTCTCCCTTTTGCTTTGGTGGCGGGGGTGCGTTCGCCAGCGAAAAGGGGGTAAAGCGGGAACGAGGGAATAGAAGGGGGCCGTCTTACTCGCCGTAATAACTCTTCGTTCTCGAAGATTCAGACTCTCAAAAAATGACAATTGATGATGTGAGAAGCAAGAAAGTAAGAAAAGAAAGAGTGAGATAGGGGGGCTAAAAGTAACTGAAACCAGCAGATACAAGAAGCTGAATCTAGAAAAAAAGAAGAAAAGGCATTGCCATTCCGGCTGCAGCAGAGCCGCACCCGCACCCACACCCGCATGAATTTTTGGGGCTTTTCTAGATGATCATGCCGCGCAGCCACAGCCGCAGCGTTGCAGCAGAGGCCATTATGCCGGCGGGCGCGCCGACCCGGCTGTCAGCTTGCCAGTTTGCAAATAGCCGGAATATGCGCCGCGATTCCCCTTTCCCATTTCTCTTCCCCAAGGGGGAAAAAAAAAAGGATCCCTTAGGTAGCCCTTGTCTATCTACTGCTCGGTTTACTGTAAGGTAAGGTATAGCCGAGTCCAGAGCAGGCGAGGCATGGGGAGGACAGGAACAGGAGAAGACAGGGACAGGAGAAGGTAGGGAGCCCCCTTCAAACGTGGAGACTTTGCGAATCAAACTTCCAGTTGATCCCCCCGCCCCGATTCCTTCATTTCTTTAACCGACTGCTTCCTTGTGGAAGGCCACTTTTCGCAAAGGTAAAGGAACGGACATAAACGCGATAGGGCCGTTGTCTTTCTCTTTGCTGATGGCCGCAAGTAAAAGCGATGTGAGATTCTGATGCCCGTTAAATAAAAGCTCAGACTTAGAGCTGGCAACGTAACCCTTTTTTCAGATTTACTTGAGTCTCCCGAGCACAGATATGCGATCCACACAAGTCTTTTCAAGAGGACCGTGTTCGCTCTTTCTACTTCCTCGTGCTGCCGTCTACTCCGTACACGTAAAGACAAAACGATGAGACTCTGTAAGAAAGAATGATGACTTCCAGGGTATTATTTCCAACACGCAGATGGCGGCAGGTTGGGCAGGCAGCAGTCCGCATATGCATAGACTCAAGCCCATATTATATTATGTACAGTACACCGTAAAGATTCATCCTCCGCAGAGTTGACTAGGCAGAGGGAGATGCTTCCCCTTCTACCTCTTCACTCATCAGCTGCCAAACAACAAAAGCAACGCAATTGTTGACGAGCCGGCCCTCGGCATGCACGCATATCCTGTGTTGCTGACAACCACTCTCAGACCACACGCACACATGACGCAGAAACATAGAAATAGACAAGCACAAACGGTCCTCCTCAAATGCAAATCACGATTCCCCCGGTGCAAGGAAAAAGAGAATGTTTGACAATAAAAAAACGCCAACAGCAATTAACCATCAGAATAACATGACTGCCCTACTCTCACGCCGTAAAATGAGCAGCAGGACTAAAAGAGCAGGAAAGAAAAGAATAAAACATGTCTCTCATGCCAGGGAAAGCCCGACAGCAAGAAAAGGGAGACAGCAACCAACAGCCAGAACCCGACAATTGACGGTTGTGATGATGGCGACGATACAGAAAATGTATGACGATGCGGTGTTGCAAAGTATGATGGAATGGGCTGTATGCAAAGTCTTTTGTGGCCGTTGTCCCTTTTTTGGCCTGTCGCATCCCGCCCCCTCTTTTTGTCGATCATTTGCTGGGAAGGGTCTGGGTCAGGGGTAACAAACCGCAGGAGCCTACCTGGCGGAGCTGAGATAGGTAGCTGAGCGGTAAGCAAGTTATTACCCGCAAACGAGACTTGTTTGCTGAGACGATTGTGGATTGCTGCTGTTGCTGCTTCATGTGGGAAGTTAAACAAGTCTAGCGTATATATTAAAGGGGAGAAAGCCATCGTCATGGTCGTTGCGCCGTCCATGGGAAACGAAAGTGCTGCCAGCAAAGAGAGCATGTCTGCACAATCGCCCGACTTGAAAAAGGAGCGTACTCTTTTCAGCTAGGTCCTGCGATCAATGGACGGCAGATACAGGGTTGGTTGGAGAGGTTGCCGGCTGCCGTTGGGGTTGCGAGGAAAAGGGGACATTGCGAAAATGTTGTCGGAGAAAGCTAGGCATCCTGCTCAAGGTCACCGTCTGGCCCAGCAACCATTACATAGTCAGCAAAACTCAGGCTCTCGGACATGGACTTTGTAGACGCTGAATCGTCTCGGTCAGCCCGTTTGACTCGTGCAGTGGAGGAGGAAGAGGTGGTGATCGCAGTGCCGGCAGAGGGGGATGCGCCCAAGCGGGATTGGGACTGTGTTGGCGACCGGGGGACTCGGGGGCGGGTAACAAGTTCGCATTCACCTTCGCTGCCCACGGGGGTTGGCGGGAGTGCTCCCGGGGCCGCCTGCTGGTTCTGCCTTGTCGCGAGTGGCCGGCCACTGTACTTCTGGTTTTGCTGCTGGCCCTGCTGGCCCCGCGGGCTGGCAGGGTGGTCCTTGACAGGGGGCGCTGGGGGAGCATTCGGGTCGTCGAATGCGTCTGCCAAGGACGGCCGCTGTGTTCGCGGACTACCGCTCGGCCTCCCGTTCTGGTTTTCAGCGCCGGTGGGCACCTGGGTCTTGAGCCGCTTCTCCATCTCGCGGATGCGGGCTTCGAGCTGCTCGAGCTCCGACGTCTGGGTATTGATTTGCTGTTTCCTGCACGCACATCAAAGCTTCCAAATCAGTCAACCGATCGCTGGAACCAGTCTGGCGGCTCAGATGCAGCTGCCAAGCTTGGCGCGCCGAGCGAGACTGGGAGGAGACGGCCTTCCGTCTGCTGGGAGACTGACCGCTTGTTCACTTGTTCGTCCAGGTCTGCGACACTGTTTTCGATGCGAAAGATGTCGACCAGCTCCTGCGAAAAGGACCTGGCAATCGTTCTGCGGCAGGCGAGAGAGCAAGGTTAGCCGCTGCTGCTCACGATGCGACCCCACCGGCGTGGGATTCATCCCGGGCTTTATTTTGTCGGCTCCAAAGTTGGGCGGGAAGATAGAGGCGGCGGGATGGAGAGGGGAGCGGGAGAGAGGGGGCAACGCACGATTGCGGGCGGCGGCCGCTCGGCTTCCAGTCGCGATCAAGCTCCTCGTCTGTCATGTTCATGTTGGGCAGTCGGTGTGACGACGAGGCGGGCGTAGACTTTTGCGGAGGTGCGAGGAATGGTTATGGTTTCTGGGGCGTGGTTGTCGAGCTTCGGAGGGTTTGCGAGTTGCAGGTGGCCTGGTGGTGGCAGCCAAATGCTAATAACTGAAGAGCAGGTCCCGTTCCAGCTGTTCGCAAGCGGCAAGCTGGGCTGAAGTCTGCGACGAACTCCTGACAGGCCCGGAGGAAGGTTGGCATCCACTGGCGCCCTCGCTAGACCACTAACAGCCGGGGCCTAGCCTACACTAGCGACCAGGGCTCGCAGGGGCTGAGAGCGGCGGAGGGAAGGAGAGGTAATGCAGAAATGCACGGTAATTACGCTGTGCTGCGTATCGGTTTGAGAATGCGAGCGAGCCGCCGTTAAATGGATGGATGGATGTTAACGAAGCTGAAGCTCGCGTCCGGCATGAGGTGGATGACGGATGGGGCCTGTTCCAGAATCTGAGGAATGCGGAACTATATGTAGGCAACTACCTGTCTGCCTACCTTCCCTACCTTCTCTGGTGTAACAGATACACACATGCTGCCGACCTATACAGAGAGGTGAAAGGCAACAATGCGCTGCGCTCAATCTATACTACGAAGGCCCGCGGGCTGCCTGTCTTTGTCCGCGTCCCAACCGTCTGTGACCTCACCAACCGTCCGTCTACGGATGCCTTCATTGCCTGGCTAGGCAAGAGAGCAATCCATCGGAATTGCTAATAGCCCTCCTGACTCTATCCGCCGACCAAACTGCACCGCAGACTGCCTGTAAGGCTACTCACGAGGCAGACGAGCCAGAGTTTCTGTAGTTACACTGTTCTAATAAGTACAGTACTCGAGTAACCGCCGAGGGAGATGATCCAAATATCCGGGTCAGGCCTGTCAACGGTGTCTCAGCGGATCGGCATAACGGACCCCTCTGCATCATCTGAGCAACTGCAAATCATGAAACCCGCCTGCGTCTGCTGTGGTACTGTGCACGTCTGTCGCATACTGAGTATTCCGTACGTACTTTCCACGTATTTCCCACGAGCGATTTCGTTGGCTACCACAAACGGGCGGCCACCACCTCATTACCCTGCAAAGTGCAAACCCCTTTCATGGCATTTCTTTCCGGGCTTGCAGACGACCCCTTTGAGGAAGTTAATTTAGCAAGTGGTGGCGGCAGAGGCGCTAACTTGGTAATTCCAGGCGGGGAAGAAGGGCTCCACAGGGTCCCGGTTCAGAGGTCCTGGCCGCTGAGGGCCGGCCCGCACCAGAGACGCGAGATGTTGCGGCGTGCCCCAGACAGAAGGTCACTGGTGACTAAATGACTGCAAATGACCAGAGCTCACCTGGTAGCCACATCGCCAGTGAGCCCATCACGATGCAAATGGTATAAAACGCAATCTCTGTCAAATCTTGAGCTTGAGCCAAAGACCAACCTGGAAGCTGCAGCTAGGCCTGCTGCGCAATAAGAACCGGCTCTTCCTCTTCCGTGTTGCTTTACGGACTGGTCTAAGGATACCTGTGGTCGAGTTGTCTTCACGGATAACAGCTTCCGTACCTACATCCCCACGGTGTTGTGGCTTCAGTTGAGCATCAATTTTGTCTCGCCTGACGGGGCTGCGGGTTTACATGTGTAAATAAACCGTCGGTCGTTTGCGGCTGCCTACGCGAGATAGCATACGGCTTGACAGCTGGTGTCAAAACCGCGGGGCTCAAGTTTTGCTTGGAATGCCCTTGCCCTTTGAAGTAGATAGACCACTGGGGAAAAGCTTGTCGTGGAGCTGGAGAGTCGGTCCGAGGCAGACAATCCCTGATCACGTGCGCTGAGTGCCAACACGCTCCAAAATGAACCGATTGGACCAAGCTTCGCGGCTTTGCCTTGTCTCGGTCTTCAGCTACCAAGCCCAAATCAATGCTGCCATTTGCTCGCTGCATCTCAACTAACTGCGACTGGCGTCCATCAAAGCCCGACCCGACCATATGAATCAACCGCCGCAAACCGCATCTCACGTGACTTTAGCCCAATCGCGAACGAAAAAAATCATTTCACGACATTTCGGCAGACTACGGGCGGCGAAGGACGAGAGGGTCAAATAGCCCCATGCCACCTACCAGACCCAGCGCGCCGCCTTACCCGTTGTAAACCGAGTCTCAGGCTCAGGCTGCCGGTACGTCTCGACGGATTTTGGACGCGACACGGCGAGGGCGCGCGACAGCGAGCGCGTTCGACCTTTCATTCGTAGTGTCGCCGTTTGCTAACATTTAATCGCCCATTTCGTCGCAGATCGTGGCGCCGATTCATCCTCTTCAGCGGCGAGACGGTCCCCTCGGTCCCTGGCGAGGTGGAGTCTGGGGCATGAATACTACGGCGGCGCCTTACACACCTCTCGAGTCCCTCCTGCTGTTTCGCGGAATTGCCCAGTACGGCTCCGACCCCGCCGCCTTTGTTCGCATCTCGGAGGCGCTCGTGGGCAACAGCCTCATCAGGGATGGATCGACCTTCGATCCCGCAAGACTTGGACCCGAGCCTCTGCAGGGCCTCTTTCTGCGCCTTGTCGCCGACGAGCTGAGGCTAGAGGGCGACGCCGACCCGCGCGTCGATGGCCCTCTGTCGCCTGCGTCCAAGAAGCGCAGGTTGCAGCCCCCTCCGCCTCTGACCATCGAGGATGCGTACCGCCATGCCGACAAGATTGAGGCCGCCCATCTCAAGCTACAGGACGTCTATGTGCGAAGCGTTATTGAGGAAATAAAAGAGCTGGAACACCGGTTTGATGAGGTACAGGAGGAGATTAATGAGCTCGAGGAAACTGGCGCCGAGCAGGATGTTGGACAACCCGCACCCAAGAGTCACGAAGCCACCCAGGCACTCGCCGTCAAACCTGAGAACGGGTTACCTAACGGCAACGGTCCGTCCCCGGCGGCGTCACCCAAGCTAGCTGCTCCAGTACTGCCTCCGCAACCGCCCCAGTTTTCGGCCCCGCAGGGCATCCGAAATGGCCCTCCGCCGCCCCGGCAGCCTTCACCTGCGAAGCCCGAGCTCGCTCCGGCTGCTCCGGCTGCCCCGGCTGCCCCGGCTGCCCCGGCTGCCCCGGCTGCCCCGGCTGCCCCGGCTGCCCCGGCTGCTCCGACTGCTCCGGCTGCTCCGGCTGCTCCGGCTGCTCCGACTGCTCCGACTGCTCCGACTGTCCCGGCTGCCGCGGCTGTCCCAGCTGTCGCGACATCAGTGGCACCCCTGGCGGTCCCAGTACCCCCAGCTACCCCAGCCCCACCGACTCTCCCGGTTCTTTCTGCTCCCCCGGCTGCTCCACCACTTCCGGGCTCCCAGATTCTCCCGCGCCCTGTACCCCTTGCTTCAACTGCGGCGCCTGTAGCAGAAGCTCTCATTCAGCCACAGACTGCGCGTTCGCCACGTCTAGGACCACAGACGACCCCTCAAGCTCTTACAGCTCGTCCCCAAGAAGGACCGAAACATACAAACGGAATTCCTCAAGTTCTTCAGCCACCACAAGGGCTTCCTCCATTCTCGCAGCCATCTCACACGCCAGCACCGCCAGTCGTGGCCGAAGGTCTTCAAAGGCCTGAGGGGGTTGCAAGATCTCGACAGTCTCCAGCTCCCCAACCGACTCTTGCTCAACCGGCGGCTCAGGGGCAGCTGAAATGGGAACCTCCTTATCAACCCAGTACACCCAATTCCCGACAACAACCATATGCGACCCTGCAGCAACCCACCCAGAACTTTATACAACCTTTGCAATCTTTGCAATCTTTGCAACCTTCGCAACCTTCGCAACCTTCGCAGCCTCTACAACCTCCACAACCTTCACAACCTTTGTACCCGCGGACCCCCCAGCAACAAGCACCTCACGCCACGCCACGCCAACTGCAGCCGCAGACAAACAAGACAGTCCCGCAGCAAGTTCTGCTTGGTCCTCAGAATGCCGGCCAGCATCAATACGCACATTCCATACAACCGGCGCCGATAAGAGCGGCACTGGAGCCCACTGCGGGTGCAGGGAGAAATGGACACCACCAGCCTATTGCGCCAATCCCGCCGTTGACCAGAACTTCACAGCCACCCTACCAGCAACCGGTTCCACCCCCCGGCCACCCCCCGGCTCGCAACACACCGGTACCATCATCAACCGCTCCGACGGTGCCCCCTACCCCTCCAGCCATGATTCCTCCGAGGCCTAGCCCTGGACTTGCTGCACCACCTCAGCCTTGGCTACAAACTCAGAACCTACAAGCGCCGCCGTCATATGGCCAGCCAAACTTACCGTTTGTTCAGTCAGAGTCCGCAAAGGTACCATACAACTCACCGTATCGGAGGCCCGACCCCGCGGGTCATCTTCAAACCCAACAGCCGTATGGCGTTACAACCCCATCTTCGCTGGCTAGGAACGGTCCTGCTTCTGCTTCCGGTGTTGGTCCTGGTCCTGGTCCCGGCCCTGCTCCCGCACTAGGCCCTGCTCCTAGCCTTCCTCCCATGACGCCTGCTCCGACTTTCCCAATGAGATTAGTTTCTGGCAGTGGTACCAGATGGGGATCAAATGCTACCCCATCTACCCCCAAACCTGGAGCTGATTCTCGCACCGGGTACGAAGAAATAGCTAGCCCCGCATTCGAGCCCCTGAGCCCTGTTTTGCCAAAGGCAGAACCGCTCGTTGCTCAACGGCGAGAATCAACTAGAAAGTCGCAGGTACCTGTCCAGGCGCCAACGCAGATCCCGGCGCAGCCCATGGCCGTAACACCAGTACAACCAGCTGTCCAGACGCCGGTGAAGGCGCCTATTCCGGCTCCAGTCCAGGTACCGGTGTCCACGCCAGGACAACCGACTGAAAGTGTGGGACCAAAACGTAAAGGGCGGCCACGTCTCTCGCAGCGCGCACCGGATGCCGTCGCGCCTTCTCCGCTATCCATTCCGCCGGTCACAGTGCCATCCGATTCTGCAGCCGATCTGCCAGCTCTTCCCGCGCAGCCAACACCGAGAGTAAGCTCTCCCGCAAAGGAAGTATCGCAGTCTATGGACGAGCCTGGGTCAGCCATCGTTAAGGACGAAGTGACTACCCCAAGGCCACATGTCGAAGCAGGTGACACAATTGCGGACGAGAGCGCGCCCGGCCGGCACAAGGCTTCCCGCTTTGCCAAGAGAAAGCGGGATGAGGACTCCCCAACCCCTATGCAGCCTTCTGCAGAACACGAGCAACCGCCTGAGGAGCCCGACGAGGGCAAGAAACCTGTCGAGGGCGAGGTTCTATGGACTCGCGCTTTCAACAAGGTGAGCGGCTCGGCTATGGAGCAGATCATACACCACCGAACCGGGAGTATGTTTTCGGTACCCATTCGAGATAGGGATGCGCCAGGATATCATAAAGTGATCCTGCAGCCCCAAGATCTCAAGAGTATACGAGTCGCCATCAATCATGGTAACAGGGCAGCGGCTCAAGTGGCTGCTTCTTTACCTGGTGGCGATCCCGGCGACAAAACGCTCTATCTTCCCACGACTGAAGAACTGAAACCTCCCAAGGGCATCGTCAACAGCAGCCAGCTAGACCGCGAGTTGGCTCACATGTTCGCCAATGCCATCATGTACAACCCCGACCCCGGCCACGGACCTGGCCCCAGCTTCCTGCATAACCTCGACGAGGTACAAGGCGACGGGGAAGAAGGCGGAGAGCACGTGCTCGGCTATAAGGTAGACGAGTTCGGCGTCGTCAACGATACCCGCGCTATGTTCGTCGAAGTAGAGAAGCTGCTTAGCGAGCTGCGCTCTGCAGAGGTGCGCAAAGGCGCACGCCCCGGCGCCACCACGGGTACCAGCACCCGGCAAGCTAGTGTCGCCGCCGGCAACGCACGCGATGTCTCCATGTCCCACGACGAGGGTTCCTCGTTCGTTAAAGAGGAGGCTGCCGACGAGCGACAGACGCCAGCGGCCGAAGCAGAGGCCGTGGGCAACGCGGTAAAAAGGCGCAGGACGACACGAGGCTGAGTATAATCTAAAGAGAAGCATGCTCACGCGTCATAACTACGAGCGGGTGTTTACTCGAATTGGCTTTTCTTTTTTTTCTTTTGGCTTTTTACTACCGATAGCGCTTGGAATGATGCTGGGATGGAGTTGGGATGGGACGGACGGAAAGAAGACTTAACAGCTATTAGCTAAAGGGGCGGCGCTTTGCTCATAATTAGAATTATTTTCGCCATTGGGGGCGACGGGGGCATAAGTATGCGAAATCATCATCGGTAGTGGGTTCTGACTTATCACACTGTCAGCTCCCGACCTTGTTCTCGGCATCCGTGCGCTAGACAAGGATTCGTCGTATGGAGAGGAGACACCAAAAGCTGTGTTTTGTTAGAGTTGTAGTGTCATGCAGGTAGTGGTTTACACCTGGTGAGGTCTCGTCGGGGTATTTTTCCTGACGCTGGCCGCTGGCTCTGTATGACGAGAGTAATACCACACACATCTCATGAATAAAATAAACAACTTTGCGTTGCGAATTTTCTCTGTGACGTAAATTCCGCCGCGTTTCCGTGGAAACTTGTGTCTTAAGGTGTCTTAGATTGGTGTCAATGGCTGGGCTACGAGGGTTACGAGAAAAGGAAAAGTGATCCAGCTGTGGCCTCTTGTCCTTCTGTAGTCCAGATGCACTGAGTGTTGTTCTTTTATACTAAGACGTTCTCGTATGTTCTTGTTCTCCGTGGCAGCAGGATAAGTTTTGTATATTCGTCATAAAATGGCAGTATGTAGGCAAAGTAGGTACGTATATATTTATATAAAAAGGAAAGGAAAAGAGAACATGACAGAAACACGCTGACTGTGTCGATTTTTATTCAGGGTATTTTTTCGAGTCTTCTCCCACCGCCGGCCGGCTTCGGCCTATCCAGATATCCAATCTTTGTCTCGGGAGGTTGTCATGAGTTCCCGTTCGTCCCTCGCTATTCGACGACAATTCCATCGTAGAGCTATGACAGAAAATGCACCAAGGGAAATGCGATTCAACGCCACAAAAAAAAAAAAAAAAAAAGAGATATATACGTGTCGTTTCGGTTCAGATATTTTGGCCCCTAACCACTCGATACCGGCCGGGTAGGGAGTAGTTTCCCGCGCAGCAGGCTAAAAGGCGTCCGGGTTAAAGTAAAGGAGGCGAGAGAGACGAAGGCCACAGGGCAACGGCAGTCGGCTTCCTTTTCCAGCCCCAGCCGTTATAGATGCCAGTAGGGATCGTCGAGGGTCGAGGAGATCCACTTGATCTGGTCGTACTCCTCGTCGCTCCACGTGGAGGGCGGGACGGAGCGCCAGGTGGCGACGAGCTGGTGGATTTCGAGGAGGATGGCGTCGACCTCGCGCTTCTTCTGCATCTTGAGGCCGTCGTCCGACTCGTAGACGTTGGCGTACGTCCACATCTGCAGGTGCGCCTCGAACATGCGCCGCACCAGCCGCGTGCACCGCCGCACGTCGGCCGCCGCGACGGTCGGTTCGAGGGAGTCGGCCGCGGCTGCTGGCCCGGTCGCGCTGGTTGCCGTTGACTTGGTGCTGCCCGTGCTGGCGCTGCGGAACCCCGTGCTGGCGCTGCCCGTGCTGCTCGCGAAGCTGCCGAAGCTGTTGCCCGCGCCGTAGCTGCCGCCGCTGGCGCTCCTCTGGTCGGGCTTCGCCTGCGGCTGCGGCTGCGCCTGGGGTTGCGGGGCCGGACGCAGTGGTATCTGGTGCGTCTGGTTCGGCATCTGGCGCGGCGTCGCGAACTCGGGGATAGAATTCAGCGTCGAGTACGTCCCCCGCGTGTCCGTGGTCGAAAAGGTCGCAGTGCTGTCGTTGAACCCGCCGTAGTTACTCCTGTTTGGGTTGTAGCCGGGCCCGTAGTTTGGCATGTAGCCACCGCCGGGTTGCTCCATGGCGCGCGGAAAGGCTACTTCTTCCTTCTCCTTGATGCCAAACATCTTCTTGAGCTTCCCCATGGTGGCAGGTAGTTCCCTGGCTGGGAACGAGGAACGAGGAGAAGCCGAGTTTAACCCAGGACAGAAATGCCGAACTGGGGTTCAGACCGAGTAGAACGAGGCTCTAGTAGAGCGCCAACTCTGTCCTATAATTGAAAGGGGTTCTAAGTCTGAGGTGGGACGGCTTTGGGTGTAATGGGAAACAGCAGAAGGCTGGTAGGAATGAACCCCGTTCAAAGGGTGTATTGGAAAAAAAGAGAGAGCTACAAGGCGCAAAGGGTGGGTTTTGGTGCGATAGCAAACAACAATTTCTTTTACAGCCCGGCCTCAACGCGAGTCTCGTGATCCCCAATTGCAGTGCAAGAGGAGAGTGGCAGAAACAGCCGAGGGAGAGGAAGGTTGGAAAATGAACAGAGCCTCGTTCACTTGAGCGCATCGACTCGCAGTCGCAGTCCATCTGCCCCCGCTGTTCCCCTTCCGCTTGTTCACACAGCAGAGAGCCTTGCCTGAGAAGGCCATCCGACGGGCCAGGTCAATTAACCCGTCCCCAATGGGCAAAAAGACTTGGGCTGTCCTTGACACTGTGTGTGTACCTGGGTTCAAGGTAGGCCGTGCGAGTTGCTGTTCGTTGGGGCCCCTGCGACCTGAGGTCGAGGCTTGCATAAGCGCCATGTAGTGTTGCTACGGGTCTGGTTGGTGGTGTGGAGGCGTTAGGCTCCGCGACCAAGCACAGCCGCAGTCTTCCCGCAAGGCATTTGCCGTTTTCAAGCACCATTTGTGCTTGCAGTGCATCAGACAATCGAAACTGACAAGCTCCAATAACGTGGGGAGAAGTTGGAGAAGAAAACAGCGCCACAGCGCAATCGCCGGTCAAATGCACCCGTCAACCGATAGTCGCTGGCAATCTCTAGACTAAGGACCGGGCTGAAATGCCATCCGCGTTACTCGCCACCCTTCCGCCTCGAACTCATGGGATGGCCGTAGCAAGAATTTATTGTGCATTCTACAGCTCACACGCTCGGCTCCGCCTTCCTCGAACGTCTCAGAAGTGCTCTTATTCCAAACTCCTAATGCGTAACGTCGCAGTAGCTCTTTCACAGAGACCCAAGGGGCAACTCTTTGGATGCCAGTGTTTTGTCGCCACTCGTGATTTTGACTTCAACCTTGTCCGAGACATGTATCTCCACCTTGACCCAGAACTTCAGGTACTTGCCGACTTGCTTGTTTGTGAATTCGCCCGTCTTGTTCGGCGGCACTTTGGTCAGGTCGCATCTCAGCGTAACAACCTGGTCTTCAGCTGCATTTCCAAGATTGTCAGACAGGAACATAGGCGAGAGGGCTGGAGCAACGTACCTGTGCTGATTGATGCGAAGCGCGTGGGCGCTTCGTCTCGCGACGAAGCAACGAAAACAACATCTCTATAAACCTCCGATGACGACAGCGGCAAATGCGAGGACCGTTTGTTCTGGGGAGAGGGGAATTCGGTGGCCTTCATTGACCAGTGGCAGTCGTAGGTAGCCACGATAGGCTTGTTTGGGAAAAGAGCATCTCCCTTCAGGATGAACCAGCGGATCTGGTCTGTCGCCCACTGGATGCCCTCAACATCGACCTCAGCATCGCCTTGCTGATGCTTGTATGATGCAAACTGTGTCCGAACTTTGATGCCATAATGCCGGGGACAGCTCTTTACCAGTGCTGGCTTCTCGGTGTAGACGCCCAACGACTTTATTATGGCCCCCTTTGCAACAGCGATCCAGCTACGTCCGCCGTGTTAGTAGGCATAAATATCCAAGAAGGAAGGGCGGAAATCGCCTCCTCAACTCACCAGTCGTCGCCTCTCTCGACCTCAATCCGTCGGGTAAGACCAAACTGATTGACTCTGTCATACAGATATTGGTTTCGGGCAAAACCGCCAGAGAGAAAGATTTTCTGTTTAAATATTAGAGGGGTTGGCAAACACTGGCTGGTCGGCGTGGAGCTCACCTTGACCTTGAGTCGCTGGCCAATCTCGATCTGAGCTGCCGCCTGGCCGATGAGGACCAAAGTTCTAGAGACAGAATAATTAAACATTCCTTTTAGGTCGTCCCTGTGGAGAAGTCAGAGAATGTCTTGGCCAGCTCTTTGAACGCAAAGACGGATAGCTTACGCCGTGATCTTGATGGCTCCGTTCAAGATGCCCATTTCCTCCTTGTCAACCGTGCCAACCCCTCGCGGTAGCTGAACCGGCCATGCGAGTTTTTGGTCTTTGCCGTCGTATTGGTGCTTGATAGGCTCAAAGCGGTCGTGTAATGTCCGGAGCTTCGGCTTGACAATAGAGTGTCCTCCGGTGGCGTGGTCTTGGGCGTCGGCATCCGTCAACTTGTCCCAGTCTTCTGGACCCAACCGCTCCTCGACGAACCTGTCAAAAGCTTTATCGATTTCTGTAGCGCCGCATTTATCACCTGAAAATTCGATTAGTTTCGTTTCGCGACTTTGGAGGAAGGTCGCATACCAATCGGACGGCCCACTTGTTCCAGGCTGATCTGTCTGGTATCGTAGTCCATATTTACAACTTTGTACGAGGCCAAATCCTGTGGGTCCTTAGTTACGCCCATCTTTAAGAAATGTGATTCTCGTAGGGACTTACCACAGTTCCACCGCCGGCGTCAACAACAATGAAGCAATCGTTCTAACGGCCATTAGTTGGTGAGAACTGGCTGATAGGGGAGCGGGATCGTACTCTTCTAAACCGCAAGTGGTCCTTCCGCCATGCTTCGCGCAGCGTGTAGTGGGCGCATGCTTCCGGCTCGCTCACAAATGCAATATCTCGGATCTTAGGAAACAGATCGTAGTTGAACGCTGCACGAACGGCGCGGTATGTTGAATTAAGTGCCCGATCCGACCATTGCTGCCCAGCGAGTTAGCTAAGCGTATTCCCCGGTGGCGCGACAGAGTCTAGGACGCACCGCTGGGTGAGTGACAACCATGTCGATGGGAAATTTGGCCAAGACAAGCCTTCCGACTTCGTTGCTAATTGCGTCGTGTGTCTTCTCGGCGATGTGGTCAAGATAGTCCTTGACGATGTCCTCGGGCTCCTTTGCTAGATGCCGGGGAATGTTGTTTTTGATGACCTCATCTTCACTCAAGTTCAAGGTCCTAAGACCGTACAATGTCTCGGCAAGGGTACGCAGCTCTGTGGTGCGGTTCTTGGTCTCTTCAAGGTCGAGCTTAGTCCACTTGAGGACTCGAGAGTTGTCGTCGATGTCATAACCCCATTGTTCACAGCCCTTGGGAGAGGGCGAGTAGGATATTTCCGAGGGGACTTTCTGGGACTCGGTCTTCTTGAATGACTGGATTACCCGGATGTCGTCGGCAAGCAGCTCGAGGTCGTTTTCCTTGCGCCCGGACGCAATGGACAGGTACGCGATGCCTAATTATCGTCTGAGTATCGCAGCCCAGCCCAAAGGACGCAGCTCCATAAGGCAGTTACAGCGCACGAGACTCAACTTACCGGTAAAGGTTGTGCCGTAGTCCAAGGCAATTATCATGCGCGTCTCGCCCGTTGGCGCAGCATCGGGAGACGGGCTTGGAGGCGCCGTCGACAGTTCGGTGTCTTGTGGCAGGGAACCGGTTGACGACCGTGGAGAGACGGGCTCGGCTCGCGACGCGGGTGTGAAGTGCCGCCGCGGGATGCTGCTAAAAGGTGTCGGCGACTTTAGGGGAGGAGGCGGCGGAGAGGCCATGATGGATGCCAGGAACGAATTGGCTGGCACATACAAACTCAGCAGGTTCGTTTACAACTATTCCCAGGAAGGGGAAGGTACACATGCAGCAAAGCCCAGGGGATTTCAGGGTGTTTAAGGAAGGAACATATGAATGCCGTGGTGAAGTTTTTAGTCAGTCGAGGCTGCCAACACTCGAGAGTCGAAGCAAGCACCCAGCTCAGGCTCCTTCCCACATGCGAACCTCACATCGCCTTCGGAAGGTACATTTGGGTGAGGGGGCACCTAGGGGGATGGCTGAGGTGGTCCTGCCTCAAGTGCCTGATCGTTCCATTGGCGAGGCTGAGCAGCTCTTCGCGGGAGCTTGCTCAAGCGACCCCGCCCTTTGCGTACAGACAGTGTGCACGAAAGTCTATGCAGCACTTCGTACACACATTTCCGCTACGGCACGCCAAAGCAGATGTGGGAAGCTGGGTTGGCCTGGCCTCCAGTCGAAATGCTTTGAGGTGGCGTCAGCTAAGCCGGCCGCGTCGCTTCAGGCCCAAATGAGGTATGGTATGGAGGAACAGAGAGGCTGCCCGGGACCCTGCACGTTTTGTGGCACTGTGTGCTATCAAGCTCGAGGAAGAGATACCGGCGCGTCGTGGCCGCGTGGACTGGATGGCGAGTGGTGTGTGTGCGAGACAGATTGCTGCACACGCAGCTGCTGTGTACTAGAGGGAGAGGGCGGCGGTTCAGCTGCGGGGTGCTCTGCGACGGCCCTAGGTGCATGGGTTCCAACGAGGCAGAAATGCTTGGGGACGCGACCAGGCTGTGCTGCGACAAGCCGAAAACGAAGATGCCCAGATTGACTCGCTCCTTATCCCGCAAACCAGTCGCAAAAGTTTGGGCTCTCTCCTCCTAACATTTTAGCGCGAATTGGGCCGTTGTCGAGCAACGCCCGTCGAAGCAACGCCCGTGAACGAGGTTCCGGTTCCGTTGCTCTTACTGAAAGGTAGTAGCTCTTGCTGCTCTCGCTTGGCTTGGGCATCTTTCCAGGAACCTTACCTGGGGTGGACCTCACGACTGAGATAGCCGCCGTCTCAACGGCTGCTCATGCTTGTCAAGACACGCCATGAAGAAGTTCTTCCGCAACAACAAAGGCGACAGATATGTCCCGCCGCCGCCTGACATACGCCAGCTACCTGCTGAGATCATCAATAATCTGCCAGCCGAAACTATCGAGCAGCTTCCCGAGGACAGACTTACGTTTCTGCCTCCAGAGGCTCTGAACAAACTGTCCACCGAACGACTCGAAACCCTACCTTCAGACCTTCTTGGCCGGCTACTCCCACATACTCTGGCCAGACTCACTTCTGTCGAAGTTTTCCAACGGGTGCCACCCCGGACCCTGAGCACGTTGGACATCAAAATCCTCCAGAAGTTGCCACCCCAGCTTATTGCACCAGTCATTCCATATCTGGAGTTCAACGCCGTGAAAAAACTCAAAACAGATGTTCTCGCTTCGGCCTTGCACATCATATCCGAGGAAAGCGCCCGCGATATTCACGTCGACGTTCTGAACCTGTTCCCCAATCAACTTAGAAATGATATCTTCCTCCAAATATCCCCATATGTGCTGAAAAGATACCGACCGGAAGGTATCGAAGCAATCCGCCGCCTGGTTGCACCCGCACCACTTCCTACAATGCCCGCTGACTCTGCATTAACATTGCCATATGAAACGCGGGTCATTCCAGGTCCCTCAATACCGCCTTTAGACTTCCAGCAGCCCACAACCAACAATGAGCACATTCCAGAAAGATCCACCCAGGTGTCTCCAAGACCAACTCGACAGACCCAAAGTGTCACTAGGGAACGTCCCCCGACAACTTGGGACACCCAAAACAGCAGCAGACATACTGAATGGACTACGCCGCCCAGCCCTTCTTCCAACCCTTCAGTCGTACGTGATTTCTATCTGAACCGGACGTCGAGCAAACGTGGAACAGGGCGCAGAGACTCTCACGATGTGATGAGTCTAAACCAAGTCAAACCGCTTCCGGGCACGCCAAGAGGAATGACAACTGAGTCAATTCAGCTACAGGACGAGACAAGACGAACGCCAGACGTTATCAGGGTTGTGAACGACGGGACGGCTGATTTCAACGGTGGAAATGGCTCCACTGATCGTTTAGCGGACTTGAGTGGCGAAATCAAGGGCAAAGATCTCTATATTGCTCAGTTGCAGAGCGACTACAAAGGTCTTCAAACCGAAGTGATGATTCAAAAGACGCAAAACGCCCTGGCCGAGGAAAAAAAGAAGAGGGCAGACGAAACCATGTTCAAATGCCTTGAGGAAGTGAAGCCAGATACTGTATTCGACCGAGCCAGAGACGATCCAGTAACTCTGCTTGATCGAGCCTGCAGAGAGTTTCTTGAGAATGCGCGTGGCAACTTGGCTGTTGCAACGAAGAACCACCAAAATTTTGAGTTGGAATTCAGGCAGCGTCAGACTCTCGACAAGGAGCTGACACGAACCAAAGAGAAACTACGGACGGCAGAAGACAGTCTGTTGCCTCTTAGGTGCCAAATTGATGAACTGGGGGAGGCTCTGGACAAAGCCGAGATAACGATAACGGATCTTCGGAACGAGATCAAGCAGCGAGACATAAAAATTGCCGAGTTGGACAAGCGACTGGATAGGCAGAGGCAAAGCTCCGCAGCTCGGCAGTCAGAACTGCAACTACAGCATGAGGCTCAAACATTGACCTTGAACAAACAAGTCCGAGATCTCCAAAAGGACCTCGACACGCAGAAAGAGGACCTTGCCCAGACGATCAAAAAGCACCTTGACTCGTACAACAGAGACAGGCAGAAGCTGGAGGACAGGCTCGCAGCACAGCAGGGCGCATTCGATACCGCAATGGAAGAGAGAGAAGGTGAACTGGGGAAGCTGATCCAGCAAGAACGGGTTGTCCATGAAAAGGAGATGGAAGGGCAACGCGCTGCCCACAGGAGAGAGCTCCTAAAACAGGAGAACGAACACAAGAGGAACTTGGTGGATTTGCGAGCCACGGTAAAGAATCTCGAGGGCGACTTGGTGGACAACTCGGACGATTTCCGGCCGGCCTCGGACGACGCCCTCAAGGTCCGGTTCAAGGACATCAAGCTCACCATCGAGACCATCACCTCCCCCTTCAACATTCGCGCCACCACCATCCCAGAGGGTGTTGATCCGGACGGGTTCTTGGTCCGCGAGAGCAAAAGCAAGCTTTGTTTCTTGCTGAGAAGTATCGTTTGGAGCAAGCTCATTGACGGTTTTTTCTCGTCCCCCTTTGGATTTGGTGCCCTTGGGACCGGGGATGGGGCGAGAATGCTGGTCGCACTTTACTCGTCGTGGCGGCGGCTGTTTGATGCGGGATCGTTTGCCGGTAAGCACTCCAGTGTAGCGCACCCCCTTGGTTCTCTTTACTAACAGCACCGCCTAGCGCCGGATACTTACCCCCGGGAGCAGATTTTCGAGCGTTTCCGCACTGACAAGGAAGCCAACAAGTGGAGGTCGTCTACATTCCAGTCCATTCTCATGACGGTGCATCCCAAGGGCCAGAAGAAGGGTGTGTCAGGGGCGGAAGCAGTACGTCCCTACGCGGATAACTGTAACAGAGTGCAAAGCGAGATTCTCGACTTGTTCGTCAAGGTCATTGGCAGGGGCGCGGCTGAAGAGCTTGAGATCAAGGTCGACACGATTGTGAGTTTGGCGAGTGAGCTCGCGCTTGAGTTTGGGTCGCAGAGAGCACAGCTGGGCCTGCAGATGCCCAATAGGGGCGAGTCGATCCAGATGGGGCCTGACTTTGAGGACTGCGAGGACGGGGCGGGGACACACGGGACAATCGAGGAGGTTGATCTTGCCATCTCGCCGAAGCTCTACCGGATCGGCGACGGGAGGAACGATCTCACGACACGCAAGACCATTGTGGCCGGCGAGATATACCCCCTTCGATCTTGAAACATGGGCGAGCGACAGGTCAAGACCGACCAAGATCTAACCACGAGGAGGCTGAAAACGGCCGGGGTTTGTTCGGATTTTTTACTTTCTCTTTACATGTTCCTTGTTCTACACATTTGCTGAAGCTAGCGTTTTTGTCGACTCTGAGGGGAAATTGTCTCGATATTGCTTGACTCGGATTACATTCATATATATGTCCTGTCACAGACTTTTGGGCAAAGCATTGTAATGGAATTGTTGTCTTCGAATATGGCCAGTCACGCTGTTGAAGGTTTTCGGGTGGTGGTCATATCAACCAACCACCAGGCGGATGGCTCCGCATTCAGTGACCTCACAACACAAGAAATAAGGAATCCACTCCGGCTGTTAAGGATGGGCTTTTGCAAGGAAATACGAGCTCTTGAAAAAGATCACAATCGCAATTTCAAGGAATTTTGGTTCCTGTTCCTGTGCATGCTGGTCCAGAAGAGAGTGAAGAAACCCGACTTTCCAGTACATGACTGCTAACAGAATTGGCTGTATTATCTACCGCTACCTGATAGTGAATATGTACTCCGCACTCTGTCTTCGAGTTTCTCCGATTTCCAAACGCTCTCTCGGACGGGCGGGTCCTCCAAAAGCGCCTACCATCCTGGTCCCCAGGCGGCCAGGGCCCCACAAGCAACCTGTGCTTTGGCTGGGCTCTGTCTCGACCTCCATGCCCACTCCAGCCTTTCCATGGAAATTCAACATCCGACATCAGTTCCCCAAAATCCAATGCCAATGACAGCTGGACAACCCCTTACGCCTGGTTCCGATGGACAATCAATTCTTTCCGGTGGCGGCGGCAGTGACAGTGCAAATTTTGGAGCTGGCGAGGCCTGGAGTCTGGACCGTTGGGGTAATTGACCGCTGGGAAACCCCTCTTCTGTGGCGTTCAGCTGCATCCCATCCCATCACGGACTGCATCAGACTATTGAGGGCGAGGCTCCGTTCGAATTGGGCGGCCCAAAAGGCGCACTTGGCGCTGGAGGGAATGGTCGGGGGACACAGTGCGCAGACCGACATGTTCTCTCAGTCGGCCGGGAAAAGGTACTTGGTGCTCTGGTCTCGTCGCCAGAGCCTTGCGCGATTGTCCCACGCCAGACTGCTGCAACAGCCATGCATGCACCTTGGATGCTGATCCCCTCCCCTCCCCTCCCCTCCCCTCCCCTCCCCTCCCCACCCCAAAATCCCACAAGCACACGGGAAGTCGGCCCCTCGGCATGCCCGCCTACTACATTACTAGTGTTTCTCTGCTCTCAAGCGAGGCGGCGCCGTTCAAGTGACAGTGACCAAGCGACGGACGGATACGTGGCATCCTAACACGACGACCGAGAAGGCTGTGAACAAGGACAAGGCAGACCGTCATGTCATGGATGTCATGGGCGAGCGACTCTTGCAGCACAGCGGCCGCTGGGTGCAGCCATGGAGACGCCTCACGTCGTAGAGCGGACGGCCCAATGTTATAGGTATTCGTATGGGCTATCGTTATGTGCCTGTCCTGTCGTCCTGCCCCAGGCGCCCACCTGCCTTGCTTGAACCTGCAAGTTTCCACCTTGCCAAAGGTCCTGGCTTGCTCAGGCCATTGTGCCATTACTTTGTCGAACAGTCCACTTGTTGCCTCTTGTGATGATCCAACAGTGCTCTCCGTAGATTTCAGTGGTCTTTCACGAGGGAGGGGAAACGAGAAGCTGAGATACTCCCCCTCCCAGCGCGAACAAGACACGACTTACAGCCTTACAGCGACTTCTGCTCAACCCACGCATGGCAATGCGTCTCCAACTTTCGGTGCAGCGCTCTCCGTCATGAACCAGAGCTTGCCACCGACAAGCCCCCCTCGCTTGACTTGACCCGATTCCAAGATGGCTCCTTTCTCGCGGTCACCGCGGGAAGTCTGGCATCGGCAACTCATCGCCAGCGGCGCCAAGCCCTCTCTCTCCGGCGGGCAGCCCCTCGAAGCATTCCCACTCGATGTCCTGAGGCAGGCAACCGACCAATATCTCGCAAAGAAGAAGCTAGTAGCCCTCACGTCGCTGTGCGATGGCAAACTCGTCGATATGATGTGGGAGCATGTCCAAAGCCAAGACGGGGCCAAAGAGGTCGCGATACTGGCTTGCCTCCATGCCCTGTCCCTCTCGGCGGGGAACAGGGTGCTCGTAGCCTTCAGGGAAGAGTGCACTGCGGTGTCGGCCGACCTGCGGTTCCTGCAATGTCTGGTCCTCGCCCACTTTGCAAACCCCTCGCAGATCCATGCCGGCGAATGCCGGGCCGCCGAGGCTCTCATGCGGCTGCTGACCGGCCCCGACTTCCTTGGCTCCGTCAAGCTGTTTTTTGAGAGCTTGGATGCCGTGGCCAACTCTTCCGTTCTGTCGGTCGTCTATCTCGGTTCCATCTTGCAGAAAATACAAATCGGGCAGTCGTTTGAACTTCAGATAGACACGCTCAGACAGGAGCGCAGATATATGAAGCTTCACAATGCCCTGTCCTGGCTGGGCGCCGTCTACAATCTGCCTAGCGGCTCGTTGGCGAGGACGCTGGTTGCAAGGAATCTGGCCGTCTGGGAGGGATACACGGAGTGGAGGCCCGACTATCTCCGACTCATGACGTGGGAAGGGGGGCGGTTCACTGAGGCCCAGAAGCAGCGGCTCGGCCCCGTATTCGATCTCGAAGGCCCCGACACCACGGGCCATGGCCACGGCTGTCTCAAAGAGTCGGTGCCGGGCTGCTTCGAGTTCGTCCGTGTCCTCGACCATGATCCCGATGTCCTAGACCGCCTCTTGCGTCTCCTGGACAAGGCCCAGGGCATCTCCGGGACCCACGCCGTAGATCTGTTCATCTACCTCTGTGTCGATAACCGTGACCCTGTTGATGAAAATCTTCTGTCCCTCACAGACACCATCCTTGACACGGGGAGCGACGACGGAATCCATGCCATCCTGCAATGGCTCTCGAACTTGACAGGCTTCAATAACCGGATGGTCGCATTGACAAAGGTCCTACCCGTGCTAGGGTCCAGCCTTGACCTCCAGAGAATGCTCGCGGGCGAGCTTAGCAACGACGTAGTCGAGGTCATGCTGTCGGCACAGTCGGAATACGGGACCATGCTCGAGACGGGCGTGGCAGAGAACTTGGCCATGAACATTCACGCTCTGGGCAAGGCCATCGTGTGGGCGACTTGGCTATGGCCGAGCTTGCCGCCAGATTTAGTCCCAACTCTAAGGCGCCTCCCGCCGCAGGAGACACTCCACGACATATTCGACTCGCTCCAGACCCCGCAAGCCCCGACGGCACTGATAAAATCATATCTCAGGGCAGCACTTGCTGGGGGAGACGGGGATGCGGCGGCTATGCTGGCGACGATCCAGAGGAACATCAGGTTCTGGGGCAGGGACGTCGACTCGGACCGGGCCCATCTCGCCCTGGCCATCAGCAACATGGACGGCATCGAAGCCCAGGTCAGCGAAGACTGCCTGCAGCGCGTCCTGGTCGAGGACTTGGTCTTGGTGCGGGCTCTCTCCCCCGTCATGGGCACAGATAGCAACCACTGCTGCGTGGAGATTGCCCGTCTCTTCGCCCGCCGAGTAATACTGGGCCACAAGGTCGACGACTGCTGGTACGACTTCCTCTTCTGCCTCCTGCTGCAGCGAGCCGACGACCTCCTGGTGTGGTCGGCCGAGGAGCTCCCGGTCAGCCAGTGGTTCCGCTGGCTTGACGACCTGAGGGTTCTCTTCCCGAGAGGCGGGCAGTTCTCCCTGTCGGAGCTGGGGTTTACTCCGGAAAAGTACAGGTGGTGGGACTTGTTGGCGTCGAAGTATAGGGACGCCCTGGGCCAGCTCGAGGACCTCCACAAGCGAGGGGGGAACCTCCGCTGGCTCTGGTTCCAGGAAGTCCCAGAGACCGTCACCCTGCTGGACCGCTTCCAGCGGAAAGACCAGCGGTCGTCCTCCGTCGACAGCTTTGTCATGTCGTGTCTCCAGCCGTCAATCCGTGTCATCCGGCTGGTCTGCACGTCGCTCTCCGCCCTCAAGCGAGCTACTCCGAGTCTCGGGGCGGCTTTTGAAAGCCTCCATGCTCGGCACAAGCAGGGAGCCTCCGGGGGTTGGTCTCAGCCTGCGACGGAGGCGCTCATGGTGGCGTGGGGTCGATCGCGAACTATGACTAGCAGCGACCGTGAGGCATTGTGGGCAGTGGGTGGTCTCATGGGCCTCAGTACAGTGCCCCAAGGCGATGGGCGGCAAATGGCAAAAACACTGCTGATGGCGGACCATGCGAAGCTCATGGCTGTAGCCCGACACTTGGAGAAAATGCGGTCGCAGCTGGTGAACCACGACCGTTCAAGGACGTCGGCCTTTTTGCAGAAACTCGGCGTCGAGGATGAAGTGCCCAGGACGGACCTGGGCATACCCGACAGGCTGAGCGGCTCCATAGAGAGCGTCGGGGAGCAGCAATGGGAGCTGTCTTTTGCATTAAGCCGTCTCCCTGCGCAGACCAGGCAGGCGCTGGGCATTAACGACACGTCTCGTCTGCTTCTGGTGAGGATCTCGTACCTGAAGCAACGACCGGCTTTCTGTATACACGTCCACCCTAACGATGATGCCGGCAACCGGAGCCACGGCCTGTGGTCTGTCAACGGAGAACTGCCTGACGGCGTGGTGTGCTGGACTAAACCGACCGTGTTTGTCTACCTCCTCAGCCGCGTGCTTTGCACCCACCTTTCTCAAGGCAAACGCGATTTGCAGTTCATCCACGACATCGTGTCGTCAGTTCTCCGAGCCCCCGCCGCCGGCTGTCTGGTGTGCTGCCGGACCATGGGCTGCCGGCTGTGGAAGCCAACGACGTGCTTGGGCGGCTGCGGCGAAGTGTTCCAGCAGGCCCCCCTCGAGGTGCAGCTCGGGAGTCTTGTCGGCGACCCGCCGGTGCTGGACTTCCTCCTTGCGTGCGTCTATTCTGCTGCCGGCGACACCTCGGCTCTGGACCTCTTGCCCAACTGCCCGATCCCGAAAGCCCGGCTCCGCGAAGTCATCGACTCGTTCCCGCCCCTGCCTGCCAACGCGTCCTTCCCCGAGCTGCTCTCGCAAATCCGCGGCGGCGGCGGCGGCGGCGAACCGCTTTCGGCCGACCGCGGACTGCTTTTGTCGTACATGTGCGCTCGCTTCCGCGCATGTTTGGTGCCGGCGCCGGCGCGCCGGCGCATCCCGGCGATGCCGAAGGTCGTCCAGTTCATGCTGCTCAACTCGGACTCCGACCGCGAGCAGGCTTTCTCCAAGACTGCCGCGCTGGCGGGCGGGAACGCCGGCGGCGTGACCTTCCACGGCACGACGGTGCAGCGCATGTGGCGCATCCTCACCCAGGGCCTCCGCAACGTGAGCCGGACCGAGTACGCCGCAAACGCCAAACCAGACGACGCCGCTGGCATCTGCCTGGTCGACGAGCCGGAAGCCGCGCTCCCCTACTGCGGATCGACGGGCACGACGTGGCGCAACAGCGCGTTCCAAAACCGCACCGTGCTGCTCGCCTGCGAGCTCACGCAGCACTCGCAGCAGGGCACCCACGTCGTCGGCGACGCCAGCCGCGTCGCCGTGCGCTACGTCCTGCTGTGTCCCGAGGGCTTCGTGCCGCCGCAGATGCGCGTCGTCGGCGACGCGCTGCGGACCACGTATGCGGCGATGCGCTCGGGGACCGTGTTCAAGGGGAAGGATTCCGTGTAGTTATTGGGTTTAGTTGCTTGATCCTAATAGTTTTGGCTTGAGATACCACAATTTTGCATTCGCATTTTTTTGAACTGGAATTATTTTTACTGTTTAGGTAGCTATGGAAATGAGCAGGAGATGGCTACAATTCTGCACGACTAATGAATGTGTGAGGACCTTTCGGACACCTCGGCCAGCGAAAAGGGGGCCCGACAGCCACCAACTGGTGACACAACTGGTTAATAGAGACGGTTAAAAATACATCGCTCGTCCTCCCAGGTTAACACAGCGACCATCTTAGCATACAGATACCTACCCACCTGCTCGGGCCCTCAGATCGCCCGCCCCTGAACCGACACGTGGGTCGTCTTCATGATGTTTGTCGCCGGCCACCCGTGGTTGCCCACCGGCATGAAGTCCGACTCGCTCCCCCGGCCCGCCGCGGCGCCGACGGCCACGCCCCGGTGCGCCGGATACGGCGGCTCCGGGTAGCTGGCGCTGGTCTGCGAGTTCTGCGTGCTGATCAAGCCCTTCTCCATGCGCGAGTACTTGCTGCTCCCCCCACTGCTGCTGGTGCCGTCGGTAGTCCGGACAAGCGGCGACCGCAGCTTCCACGAGCGCTTGCTCGAGCCGCCGCCACCAATACCACCAACACCGCCCGGCCGCCCGCCCGACGCCGCGAAACTCTCGGCCGTGCGCTGGCCCGTCACGATGAAGTACAGCGGGCCCAGCGTCGGGATGCACGCAGCAATAATGATGACCCAGTTCTCCGTAATGTACCAGTACACGAGCACGATGGCGTTGTACGTGAAGTCGGGCGTCGACAGGTTCTTGAGCTCGACCGTCTTGACGATTGCTGCGACTGTCGCGATGATGCCCAGCCCCATCACCGTGCACAGCCCGACCTTGAGCTTGGCGTCGATCTTGAGGTCCTTGATCACGAGGATCGGGAACAGCGCGAGGACCAGGTCGGAGAAGGCCGAGAATGCTAGATCCCACAAGACAGGGGTTAGAATTGGGCGTCAGGGTGGAAGGGGAGGGAACCTGAAAAACCACGTACCGCCCTGGAAATACCCATAGTTCTTCTGGATATTCGGGTCCCAGCACGAGCCCTGGTAGCCGGCGAAGGGGTTCAGCTGGTCCCACAGCCAGGTGACGGGCGTGCACTGGGCGAAGGTGATGACGGTCAGGAACAGGTTGATGAGGAAGAGCAGCACGATGAGCGTCCACAGGAAGGCCGAGAAGGCGCGGTTGCGGTTGATCATGCGCATGATGAGCAGCGCGATGGAGATCTTGCCGAAGCACGCGCTCATGGTCGAGAAGGGCGCCGAGATCCAGATCCACTCGACCGCCTTGATCAGGTCCGGCGGCGCGATGTACGCCGCGTGCTTGCCCACGCCGTAGTGCACCTCCATGGTCACGACGACCGATGTGATGATGGCCAGGACCTGTACGCGTGCGATGGCTCTGGTTAGGGAATGGCGGTTTGTTTGCAGAGGCAGACTGGAAACTTACGGCGGCAAAGATCATGGTCCAGTCATCCCATCCCACCTTTCTCACGATCATCGCTCGGGTGTACATGCGGGCGCCGAGCAGGAGGAGCCCGAGACTGGCTTCGACCCAGGTCACGGCGAGGAGGCCGGGGCCGTGGTCAACATACGGGGGGAGAGGGCCTTGAGACGCCATGTTGTTTGTTTGTTTGTTTGTTTGTTTGTTTGGGCAGGGAGGCAGAGATGTATGTACACGCTCAGAGTTTGGCGAGATCACAGACAAGACTTCACAGTGAAGGGGCCTGGGGTGAGTGAATGCGGTTTGCAGCCCGCGGATCCGATCCCAGAACGGGATCAACTAAGCTGGCGGCGTGGGCCGGGGAATATATGCTTCTGCTCCCCTCTGCCTTTTGCCTCTCCGCCTGCCTCTCTGCCTCTCTGTCTCTCCTCGCTACCTCGCTGCCTTCTTGGGCAGGTCGATCGACCGACCGACGCCGCCGGATGATCCGTCCGATTAGTTTACCTAATCTCACCGTGTCCCTCCCCCGGCCAATATACTACCGTCTTCTCCTTCGAATCATCCTCGCTCCTTTGCTCGGCACGAAACGACAAATACGCAACGATAATGTATCTCGCCATATAAAATCCAGGCAGTGTGCACTTTGGCAAGAGGCTGCTGTGCCAGGGACGTGTGCTGGTTGCGGCTCGGCGGGTTTCAGGGCCCAGATGTGTATGAGTGAGATCCTCGGATGGACGGGTGTGTGGGCAGGTGATATAAATAAATATACAACGGCGTTCCTTTGGGGCGTTTTTTGGGGGGTATTACCTATCTGCTGAATCAAAAGCACCGAGTGAGGGTGGCCGGGTGGCCGGGTGCCAGGGGGTTGGTTGATGGGCTGACTGCTGACTGGGTGGACGAACTAACATTGGCTGCCTTTTGATGGGGGCGGCTGTTTACGAGGCTCCCGGCCGGTATGTATGTATGTACTGTACAGTACGAAAGGACAGCACGCTGGGGCTGTTGTGTAGGGGGGAGGGTAGGTACTGTGCTTACTGCAACCTACAACTGCAACCTGCAACTGCATACGGCAACTGCAGCAGCACACGCCGGAATCCGGTCCAGCCTCGGGTCCGAGATATGGGGGGCGTTATAGAGTACCGCATGTAGGCTCGCGGCACCGCAGCCAAGGCAGCACCCGCCAATACATTTGCCGGGCTGCCGCCGTTATATATCCGGGGCAAATGCGCCACACACGAATCCTACGACCGGTCGTTAATGACGAATAAACAGCCGAGACGCCCTGGACCTGCATGTGGCGAGGCAGCTATCAGTAGCTCCGGCCGTGGTTCGATGGGCAGACACTGTTGATAATGCACACATAATGCATGTTCAGATCGGGCTTGTTGGCTGCGGTCACCAACCGGTGCCGTCTCGATCGGGTAGGTGGTTATTTGTCAAAACACGGAACATGCGGCGCAATAGAGATTATGGCGTAGGACAAACCAGAGAAGGTGCGCCGACCGGCGGACATGCCACTCGCTGTCATGGCCGGTTTGGTCGTATTTTCTCGCAACATTTGTGTTTTTGTCTTCGGGCGTCGTTGTCTGGGCTTGCTGCTTCAGTAGCGGTAACTTGGTTATAAGCTCGTGCTCTGCGCCGCAACAGAAATCCTCTCAACTCTTGGTCTCCAGCAAGGCTAGGCCCATTCACAACTCCCGAGACTGTCATCATCATCATCATCATCATCATCATCATCAACCCTAGTCTCCCGCCGCTTACACAGAACAGAGTGCTTACCCGCCGCGCCGGTTGGAACCGCTTACCCCCTCCCCCCCAGTTCGTTACCACCTGAAAACCGCCAAGATGGGTAGTGTTCCAGCTCCTACTGCGGAGGCCCGCATCGCTTCTCTTGCCCAAGAGATCGACGCCATCTACAAGGAAGTGGCCAATGACGAGCGCTCGCGCAAGGAGCTCTTCAACGTCATCCAGGGCGCCATGGGCAAGGTCGAGACGCCCATGGACACCATCTGGAGGATGATCATGTCTGCAAGTTAGCCCCCTGAGCCGTCTAATCCGGGAGACATGTCTAACACGACTCTTACAGCCCCACGCGCCCGCCGCTCTGATGGTGATGATCCGCAGCGGCGTCCTGACGGACCTCGTGGCGGCTGGCAAGGCCAAGACGGCCAAGCAGCTGGCCGAGAGCACGGGGGCGTCGGAGACGCTCATCGTCCGCATGATGCGGCCGCTGACGGCGCTGGGCATCTTCCGCGAGGTCGGCGTGTCGACGTACGAGTCGGCGCCAATCTCGCAGCTGCTAACGGCGCCACCCCTCATCGGCGGCTACCAGTTCATGTTCGACCTGGCGACGCGGTCGCTGGCCAACATGCCGCGCTTCCTCGAGAAGACGGGATTCCAGCACGTCGACGGCCCGCCGGGCCCGTTCCAGGACAGCAACGCCACCGACGACCTCATGTTCCCGTACCTGATGAAGCACCCGGCCATGATGACCAACTTCAACGCCTTCATGGCCGGCTCGCTCGAGACGCGCGAGGACTGGTTCCGCAAGTTCGACGCCCAGAGCATCGTGCTCGACGGCGCCCGGGCCGACGACCCGGACGCCGTGCTGCTGATCGACATTGCCGGCGGCGAGGGCCACGACGTGCAGGCGTTTGGCCGCGCCTTCCCCGACGCGCCCGGCAAGCTGGTGCTGCAGGACCTGCCGCCCGTGATTGCCAACATCAAGCAGCTCGACGCCAAGGTGGTGCGCCAGCCGCACGACATGTTCGACGAGCAGCCCTTCAAGGGCGCGCGCGCCTACTACATGCGCAACATCTTCCACGACTGGCCCAACGACCGCTGCGTCGACATCATGAAGCGCATCGCCGCCGCCATGGCGCCCGGCTACTCCAAGCTGCTCATCTTCGAGTGGGTGCTCGTCCCGCGCGACGTGCCCCTGTACCCGGCGCTGCTCGACGTCAACATGATGGCGCTGCTCAACGGCCGCGAGCGCACCGAGGACGAGTGGCGCGCCCTGCTGGCCGCCGCCGGGCTCAAGGCCATCAAGTTCCACACCCACGGCCCCGCCGAGGAGGGTCTCATCGAGGCCGAGCTCGCGTGAGACAAAAGGTAAAAAAAAAGACTGGGAGGAGTCAGGTTATCCGTATATTCTCGTGTATTGCTAGAAAGCTCTTGTTGATATATCGAAAATGGTATATGAGAATTGACTGATCACGATGATGGACAAAGTCGAAAGAAGAAAGGTGATGCTAGCGAAAAAGTGACAACTCGCAACTCGAGATATCGTCCGTGTCTGCACCTGCCGTGCAACGCTTCACGAGATGCAGCGGTGAGAATCAACTGCCGTGGAACAAGGGGCGACAAAAGGACTCGTGTGGAGGGGGACAGTGCAGTGGCTGCAGGCGGGTTTTCCCCTTGACATCACTCGATGGATGGGCTCGCAGAGCGGTCCGAGCAAGAAACTGAAAGCAGAAAAAGAAGGATAAACAAAACAAGTAAAGAGTCAAAGCTGATATGGCGCAATCTTCGATGGCCGAAAGAAAAAAGCTGAGTTGGACTGCAAGTCAAGAGATGACCCAATGCTCAGCCCACTCGCTAGTGAGTTATCGCAGCGAGGAGTTGGGCATATTTTCTGCGCGAGGCTCTCCTCTCAGAGCCTGCCTTGCCTACTTTGGTGGCGGCCAACTATGCCGACCCGACCCCCGCCGCTGCAGCTGCAGCTGCAGCTTCAGCTTCCGCTTCAGCTTCAACAACATGGGGATGCCAGCCTTCTCTCTCTGGCTTTCATCACCATCTATGGCTCTCCGTGTTGAAAAGCCAGTAGCAATCCTCTCACACCCTGCGGCGTTGAGGTGATGCTCATTGACTTTTGCCGAGCTTACATGCCACTTTTTGTCGTGCTCCGGAACCGACACACTAGATAACGCATCGCATCGCAAGGCTGCAGGGTGAGCTGAGCTGGGGATTGATTCACATCAGATCTTGTGAGTTGTGACTTTGAGCTGGTGTCACACCCCTGACTTGGGAGTGTGTGGGCATTTGGCATGACGGGAGCGACATTAACAACTCCTTGCAGGACGCTTCAATAAGAAATCAAAAAGGGACCAAAAGACCAAAATGGCCTCCCCGTACTCTGCGCGCAACAGTACCACCGGGAGCACCCGGAGCAGCAGCGTCAACCTGCCGCCGCCGGCGTCGCCCTTTGACGACCCCGGCTGGCGCTCGCCGGCGCCACTGTCAACCGCGTCACTATCATCGCCCTCGTCGCTGCACCCGGCCTCGGCGCGGCCGTTCTCTCTGCAGCAGCACGACCCACCAACGCGACACACGTCGTCGTCGCACCAGAGCCGGCGCATCTCAGCGGCGTCGTCGCTGCTGTCAGCCTCGACAGCCTCCACGTCGGCCTCGACCCGCCTTGGCAGCGGCGGCGGACACCTCACCCCGACGCGCACGGCCACGACCGCCACAACCGCCACGGGCAACTCGGCCCGCTACCCCGTGCCCATGCCCCTGCCTCTGCCCGGCCACCAGCAGGGTCCGCGCTCACCGGCAGGGTCAGGACTAGGATCAGCAGCCGGGGCGCGGTCGCCGACCGCCTCCTCCACTACCGCCGGCACTGATATCCCCTGGTCGCCGTCCCAGCCGCCGCAGCAGCAGCAAGAATCCAGCATCGGCAGCGAAGACTACCGCGCCAGCGTCGAGCGCGAGTTCGCCGCGCGCCACGGCGAGCTGCAGGCGCGCGCCCGGTCGCTGCTGGCCGAGATGCAAGTGCTACAGGGCAGCGGCCAGGGGGCTGAAGACGACAGCGAAGACGACAAAGCAGCAATCGCCGCGCTACAAGGGCTGCTAGCAGGGCGGCTAGGCGGCGGTAGCAATAGTGGCACCACCAATAACAACAACGGCGGCGGCGACGACGACGACAGCAGCAGCGATAGCAAGGCGCTGAGGGCAGCGCGAGCCGTGGCGCGCGAGGTGGCCGCCCTGTCATCACCGCTATTTTCATTTGCCGAAGACAGTAAGGCGCAGATTGGAAGGGACGCTGCGGTGCAGGCGGTGCTGATAGCGGACCTGGACGCGGCGCTGGCGTGGGCGCGGGCATCATCTCCGCAGGCGCGACAAGGCGCGCCGAAGGAGCCTGTCTCGTCGCTGCGGCAGTGCGTGCTGGACCGCGCCGAGCTGCTGGCGGCGGCGCTGCCTGCCGCGCTGACTGACGCGTGCGGGAACGCCGTCATGCACTTTGAGCACGAGACGTTGTTTCCACTGGCATCGTCCCTGGTCTCTTCTGTTTCTGGTGTTGGCTCTGTGGGGGATGCTGGGAACGGTGGTGCTGGTGACGAGTGGGAGGACTGGGATGAGGCGGAGGACGACGAGGAGGAAGACTACACTGCACAGCAGCAGAGAAGGAAGAGGCGACAGCAGCCGCGGAAGTGGTGGCAGTACGCCAACGCGCTCACGTTCCGCGGCGAGGCGCCCGTGGCCTCGATCCCGCGCGAGCGGTTCCTGGCGTCGGAGGACGGGTTCGCATGGGACATGGCGGAACTGGTGGCGCAGCTCGAGGCTGATGCCGAGGTGAGCAGCGCTGACGACAATGGGAATGGTGAGAGTGACGACGACGGCGTGACCATGCGCAACCCCGTCACCGGCGTCCCCTTCTCCGTGCTCGACGCCCGCCGCATCCTCGCACACCCCCTCGGCCGCGCGCTGGCGGCGCCGCTGCCTGACGACGACGGCGACGACAAGCACAATGATGACAACGACGACAGCGACAAGGGGGCGCCAGTCGCTGTGCGTTCGGGACCGTCGCCTGTGACTGCGCTGCCATCACTAGTCAGCCGGCGAGGAGCGGATTCTAACAACGGCATGGTGCGTCTGTCGGCGCCGGGCGCGTTTCCAGAGCCGGCCGAGGACGAGCAGCAGTCTGCCGAGGATCACCTCAAGTGGAAGCCCGACTCCGACTGGGAGACCGAGGCCGAGGCAGACGACGAGCCAGGCACCGGGCTTGCGTCGTATGAGCCCTCAGAAATGGGAGACTCGGTGTTTGGGTAGCGATCACACGTAGGGACCGACACGAGGCTCAAATAGGGGTTAGGGGTCTGGTGTCCATGTTCGCCTTCAAGTGCAGAAAATGATATCGGTTCTCGTATTCGAACCTACGAAACGCCGTTCTAGTATCATGAAGTTATGTCAGACTCAGCCGGGGACTGTTGTTTTGCAGTTAAGTAAGACACCGCATTTGCCTACCGTACCTGTGCTCGAGCGATCGTTCTTTGCAGGGTGGCGTCCAAGACAGACGCTGTGTCGTGTTTGGTGATGTGGATGGAGGGTTGGGAAAATTACGCATAGCTGCAGCGTGTAAGTGCCAACTACAGCAGTCATCAACCTACTGCCCTGTAATTCCGAGCTTGACCCCCTATCTTGAAGCCCTGTACCCGCCCAGGAGTCAGCCTGAAATGGAGCCCCAGCACTCAGATATCCCCCGCGAGGACCCGAACAACCGCACAAGACAACCCCGCCAGCACACCCGACACCGCCGACCTTACCCCATCTTTCGAACGACTGTCAGGCCCGGGGCGGATCGGCACCAACCGACGAGGCCAAAGATCAGCACGGCATGCTGTGTCTTTGTCTGGCCGCACAACAAGCGCCAAGCTGGCAACTGCATCCTGTCTCACTCCAGCGTCGACATTCTTGCAAAATTCCGCCTTTCGTTCTCAGTACATGAGACAGCGCTGCCCCTGGTTGGCTGACAGATCTGCACTGCATCGCACGGTCCGGTGACTCCGAGCCTCTTCTGATTCAACTAACTTGACTCACTTGCTCGCCTCCACCCCCGCCAAGATATTCGTATAATTGCGTCTTCAACACGGACACGGAGCAGAAAGGCGTCTAAGGCAAAACGAAATACGACCGCAGCCACAAGTTTCTCGTTACCTATACCTTCTCGCTGGCCGGTATCCAAAGTAATCTACAACCGGCGCCGCACTGCCGGTGCCATCTACGCACCTCCACCGGCGACCATCAAGCCCCGCCATCACTGTTTGCATTGCTATAAAGGGTAGCAATATATCACCAAAATCCAGAATCCAAAATCCATCAGGCCAAACCACACTTGAACACATACCACAGAGAACAAAATGGGAACACCCTTCATCTCCCTCCTGGAGCCCACGCTGCTCAACTGGGACAGGTCGCTGCCCTCGTCGCAGCAGCCCGCCAGCGCTTCGCTCCCCCGGACCTTCCTCGATGCCATGGAAGTGCGTGAGCAGGTCTACGTCACCGAACAGGGCGTGCCCCAGGAGAACGAGTTTGATCTCGACGACAGCCGGTCATGGTATGTTCCCCCTTTTTGCCCTCCCCACCTGCCTGCCTGCCCGTAACCTCTAGTCACACCACAACCTTCTCCAACGGTATAGCACACACCATACCAGCTACGTATAGATGAAGGGAAGTAAATCGAAAACAAAGAAAAAATTGGCTAACACCCCTCCAGCCACTGGGTGATCTACGCCTCGGTCAACATCAAGGTGCCTGCCCATGATAGCCCGTCAACGCCAAGCAAAGACCAAGCCGCAGAAGAACAGCAGCACCACCACCAGCAACACGACAACGGGCTGCCCGAGCTCAACCGCAGCGGGCGACAGCGCAGCGAGACGCGCACGCTACCGATCGGGACGATCCGGCTGGTGCCGTTCCCGCACCCGCCGCACCCGCGCAACGGCGGCGTGTACGCGGACTGGAAGCTGACCAACGCGGGGGCGCCCGTCTCCAAAGATGGCCAGCGGGACCCGTCAGCCGCCAACGACAACGGCAACGGCAACGGCAACGACGAAGAGACCGTGGCACCGCTGACGGCCAACGAGCTGGAGCGGCACGCGCGGCCGCTGTTCGGGCGGGACCACGCGACCGAGTTCCACGACGGGGCGGAGCTGTACGTGAAGCTGGGGCGGCTGGCCGTCCTCAAAGAGTTCCGCGGGCGGGGGATCGCGGGGCAGCTGGTGCGGGCGGCGCTGGGGTGGGCCGCGCAGCACGGCAACTACTTCAACCCGAGCGTGGCGGCGCTGGGGCTGGACCACCTGGGCGGCGAGATGAGCGGCGAGGTGCCTATGCTCAGGTGGCGGGGGCTGCTGTGCTGTCACGCCCAAGAGGACGCCGTCAAGTTCTGGGAGAAGGCCGGCTTCGCCGCCGACAAGAAGATGGGCAGGTGGCTTGAGGATGGTATCCCCCATGTTGGCATGTTCCAGCGCCTTACCCTGGAGCCGAGTCCACCCCAGATCTGAGAGAGCAGGTTTGAGAGAGAGGAAAGCAAGCCTACACCTCATTGGCATGACATCTTATTCGGTTGTTTTCCATTCGGTATATAACCCGTACAGGCCATAGAGATGATAGACAGGACGGGAAAAGGGACATGGCACCGCGTACCGCGAAAATTTAGGTCTCGTCATAGAATCACGACGGCCGGTATCTCAAAGCAGACTAGAAAAGACGTGAGCATGACACATTCACCATCCCGTCACAACATCATGATATGGGCGGTATTCCTCGCTTTTGTGTCGAAAGAATTTGCAGCTTTTCTCTCAATATAGCGAGAGCCCTCGTGCCTGTTTGACAAGAATGCCGTGTGGAAACCGATTCCACCAGTTCCGTAACGCGCAAATGCACCCTTGAAAAACATGCCTTTGTAAAAAAAACCGTGTGCTTCCCGCCCCGACCTGACGCAAAGACATCCTTCACCACCGCTGCCAAGCAGCCGCGGCAAACTTTCCAAAACAACCCTTTACCGATTGCTCTTGGCGACACGCTCCAACTCGTCCTTCTTCTTGATAGCGTACGAGTTGCTGCTTCCCTTGGCAGCGTTGATCAGCTCCTCAGCAAGGCACTCGGCAATCGACTTGACGTTGCGGAACGACGCCTCGCGGGCACCGGTTGTGAGCAGGGCAATGGCCTGGTTGACGCGGCGCAGAGGCGACACATCGACGGCCTGTCTCCGGACGGTACCGGCGGAACCGATACGGGTGCTATCTTCGCGGGGTCCGCAGTTGACAATGGCGTCAACGGCAATCTGGATGGGGTTCTGGTCGGTCATGAGGTGGATCTGCAACAGAGTTAGAGACAAGATACTTCCACTGTTTGCTGCTCGGTTGGTCAAGCGCCGCAGCAAGGAATGCAGCTCACAATCTCGAAGGAGTGGGCAACGATGCGGACGGCCATCAACTTCTTGCCGTTGTTGCGGCCGTGCATCATCAGAGAGTTGGTGAGACGCTCAATGATGGGGCAGTTGGCCTTGCGGAAGCGCTTGACGGCATAGCGACCGGCGGAGTGAGGAATGTATACGGGGGAGCGGATCTGGATGTAATCGCTGCAGCGGAAGACCGTTAGCCTCCTGTCCCAGCAAGTTCCGGCTTCCCAAGTTTCCTCTGCAATTGCCAGGCTTCGATATATCTCCGGGTAGGGCGGCCTTACGTCAAGGAGATGTCGCGAATCTCCACGTCCTCATAGCTCCAACGGTCTGTAATTGCAACTCGGTCAGCAACTAGCTCGTGCAGCGGGTATTTTGAGAATTCTTTTCTGGTGCGTTTGGTGGCGATGCAGCCATTCACGGCCTCGGTGCACGGGTTCGGAAAACGGGTCGGACGTACTGAAGAGCTTGACGCTGCCAATCTCAGCGCTCACCTCCTTGGGGAGGACCTCGTAGCCAGAGGCCGCGACTTCGACTTCGCCGTCAGACATTTTAAGATTAGTGACTGATTGCGAAACCGTGAGTCTGTGGTGGATTGAAGTTGGCGGAAAGTCGAGTAGCTCACGGTGTCAGTGTGTTCTGGTGTTCGTGAATTTTTTGGTGGCCCCGCAGGAAATGGGCAGGGCTGCCACCCGACCACTCACAGCGCGGCATTTTCTTAGGGCTCGGTTGACCTAAGCTCTGTGCAGCGCGGCCTCGTCAGAAAAATCTCCCCGCCTTCGCAGCAGAGACCACCGGTACGCAACCTCTATCAAACCGCCAGAGCAATCATCGAAAATGGCACCCGCAGCAGCTGGTGCGAAGAAGCAGAAGAAGAAGTGGTCCAAGGGAAAGGGTAAGGAATAGCTCGCCCAATTTGCACACGCCCAAACGGTGCGGCGAGGCGTGCAGAATCGCTGACTTTGACTCTCTTAAAGTGAAGGACAAGGCGCAACACGCCGTCCTCCTTGACAAGGCCACTTCCGACAAGCTCTACAAGGATGTCCAGTCCTACCGCCTCGTAACGGTCGCCACGCTCGTCGACAGACTCAAGATCAACGGCTCGCTCGCACGCCAGTGCCTCAAGGACCTCGAGGAGAAAGGACAGATCAAGCAGGTTGTCGGGCACAGCAAGATGAAAATATACAGTACGTTCTGTCTTCTACACTGCTGCAGAGGCCAGCAGGAGCGCACAGGACATGCTAACATACACTGATAGCTCGTGCCATTGCTCAAGCCGACTAAATAAAACTCATCATCCTGCAAAATCTTGGTCGGACATGGCCAGGGCAGGATTGCAATGTTTGTGATGGCGGTTTGCTGGGGTTTACGGTTGGAATTCGGATAATGGGGCTGCGTCTCTGGGAATGATCATTTTCTCCGCACAGGTGTAGCATAGGGATCGGAAGTGCTCCATATCCTCTGAAGAACTGGAATGGCATCAAGATAACGAACCAAGACGGCCCGAACCGCCTGCTGCTGGGCGTGCCGAGTACGATGTCAGACCCGTATCCGGGCCTGGCTTGGTCTGTGATAGCCAAGACGAACCTTTGAGTTCCTCGTCCCTCCAAATGGACATCCATCAAGACCACCACCGGCCCCAATGCACAGCTCGTGTGTTTTTTGAGTGTGGCCATACGTTCTCGCTTCGGAACGTGGCATTCATCCAGTAAGTTGGAAATAGAATTTGTCCATGCCAGGCATCGTGCTTTGTCAATCTTGCGTCCTTGCAAAACCATTCCACAGAGTGCTGTGCTACAGAGACACTCCGTACAGTGAGTCTTTATGCATGGTCAGTTGAGACCCCATCAATGACAAGACGACTACACTGTTTGGCCAGGGTAGTAGCCAGCAACGACGGTTTGGCTGTCTATATTATGGTTTCCTTCATATTCTCCGTCTAGGCCTAGGGAATCAATGGCAATGGGACAAACTGATATCGTTCAATGGACCAGAAGCTGAATGGCATGGTCTTGATCTTATCCGCAACATGCTTCTGACCGGCTCTCGAGACTTTCAGAGAATACTGGTAAATCACCAACAAACCAAGCACTTCTAGAATGCTTAGGGTCAAGGATGATGGTGTACGCCGACTAAAGAGCAGGTACTGTAGTGTAGACATGGTCTGTTCTTTAGAGAGATTTCTTTTTGTCATTTTGAGGCGAGGAATACAGTGACAACCAAGACGCATAACTGGGAGCTGATATCAACAACTCGGGGACTGGCTCAGAGAGTTACACCTTGCTGCCGCGGTTGCTTTTGACCCCTGGCACCCAAGAACAAATCCCGGAGGAGAGACTTGGCAAACAATTCTGTCGCGACTCGCCTTTCGCTCCGGTAATGGCTCCGAAATCCAATCTCGCAGCGTCAGGACACAGTGGAAAACAGCAATGCCATTACTCCTTGAATAGGGGCTCCCTGGCCTTCAACGGCGGTTGCAAAAACACTGGTTGCCCCGGAGTTGGAGTCAACAGAGTATCAAAAAGTTTTCGCAATGGAGCCTGCAAATGAGTGGTCCCCATTGGACACGAGGCTAATGACAAAAAAGGCGCCCGGGAATCGAACCGTGGAACCTTTCTTTCAGCCGAGCGAGGCTAGAAAAGTTCCAGGTTGGCGGCGATCCACCAAAATTTACGCATCAGGGTCGGGATCGGTTTCTGTCACACAAAGACTTCAAGTGTGGGGGTCTTGAATGGGAATTGAAGCATTCACGGAATGATGCGGAATCCGATTCCAGCGCAGCCAAATGCGTGCCATCGAAAACGACGGGTGCGATGCGAGGATGTCGCATCGCAAATAAATTAGAGTTACGAGTGACACCCGCAAGTATTTGAGCGGCTTTTTTTCGTCGGTGCAATCCCGCTGCAATCTGGCCGCCAGGTCCATGTTTCTTGTCGAGCCGCAGGGTGCTGGAGCACTGGAAACGCCTCGGGCTTTTCCGGCAACTGAGGCTAGCGCTGCGGTGCAGAAATCTTTTAGCGCCACAGCCCGTGCCGTCAACCACGCCAAAGGTCGCTGGGCAGCCCAGGCCGGAAAAGCCAACGTCCAGTTGTTGCCGTGGAGTCCGTGCGCTAGCGCGACAAGGGCCGGGAAGAGTCGCTCCTCAAAAGCTGGTCTCTTTCCTTGACACTGCGAATTTTTTTTCCCTCTCCCCAAAACCGTCAAGAGTTTATTTCTCTCGACTTCCTCCATCTCTCCCAGACTCTCGTCCGCAGAGCTTGGCCATCTTCACATCTCCACTCCCTTCTTTATTTTTCACGATCGTATTCGATCACCAAAAAAGCACAATGGCCAACCGCGATGACATTAGAATCATGGGGATGCCGGTAAGCAATCGCCAACACCCAGCTCCTAATTCCCTCGCTCCATCATCAGCATCGCCACACATGTCTCGGAGCTTGGTATGACCGGTCGACACCATCGCTGTCCTCAATTGGCCTCAATCGCTATTGTCGATGGCTTTCGCGATGGTGTTGGCGCGATTTCAAGCTCCAGACACTGGAAAAATTTGCTCATCCCCTACGGCACGGCAATCTTGGACAACGAGCTAACCGTTTCTTCGCACAGCCCTTCGTGATTGATTTCTTGAGTACGTGAACCACTATCGCTCGCTCTGCAGCTTCCAGTCTCGACGCGATCATTCCGGCGATTGATGCGCGGCTGTTCGCTCGCACCGGCGTCGGCCTTTCGATGATGATATCAGTGCTGATAGTGGGCTCTAGTGGGTGGTGTCTCGGCCGCTGTCTCCAAGACTGCCGCTGCTCCCATCGAGCGCATCAAGCTCCTCGTCCAGAACCAGGTACGTTTTCCAAGCATCTCTAGCATTGATTTCCTAGCTCCCCTGGGGAGTAGAGCTCTTCCAGCGCTCGAATCGCGCCGTGTGCAACCAACTGCGTTGCACATTGTCACGTGCAATTGGCACCGCGCCTCCCTTATCTTCGCTTAATGTTTCTGCTGCGATATGGCCGCTAATAGCCACACAGGATGAGATGATCAAGGCTGGCCGTCTTGACCGCCGCTACAATGGCATCGCCGACTGCTTCCGCCGCACGACTGCCGACGAGGGTGTCATGGCCTTGTGGCGTGGCAACACCGCCAACGTCATCCGTTACTTCCCTACCCAGGCCCTGAACTTCGCTTTCCGTGACAAGTTCAAGCAGATGTTCGGCTACAAGAAGGAGAGAGATGGTTATGCCAAGTGGATGGCTGGTAACCTCGCCTCCGGTGGTGTAAGTTTTCTCGTGCCACGGTAGTCTCTATATCGTAGCTAATCTTTCTGTAGGCCGCTGGTGCCACTTCGCTCCTCTTCGTCTACTCTCTGGATTACGCCCGTACCCGTCTCGCCAACGATGCCAAGTCTTCCAAGAAGGGTGGCGAGCGCCAGTTCAACGGACTGGTGGATGTCTACCGCAAGACCATCGCCTCTGATGGTATTGCCGGTCTGTACCGTGGTTTCGGCCCCTCCGTCGCTGGTATCATCGTCTACCGTGGTCTCTACTTCGGCATGTACGATTCGATTAAGCCCGTCGTCCTCGTCGGTCCCCTCGCCAACAACTTCCTCGCCTCTTTCGCTCTCGGCTGGCTCGTCACCACCGGTGCCGGTATCGCTTCTTACCCTCTCGACACCGTCCGCCGTCGCATGATGATGACCTCCGGCGAGGCCGTCAAGTACAAGGGCTCGTTCGATGCTTTCCAGCAGATTGTTGCTAAGGAGGGTGTCAAGTCTCTCTTCAAGGGTGCCGGTGCCAACATTCTCCGTGGTGTTGCCGGTGCCGGTGTGCTCTCCATCTATGATCAGCTCCAGGTCCTTGTCTTCGGCAAGGCCTTCAAGGGCGGCTCCGGCTAAATCTGTTTAACCACTGTACAAAATCCACAAAATTGGAGGAAGTCGGAGGTAATGGCGGTTAACAGGTTGTCTGGGCTTGGCTGAGATAGCTTGGGAGTGGAGATAGACGGTGTGGGTTTGCTGCCGCGGGCACTGGTTACGTGCCTGTTGGGTGGTGGTAGTTGCGGGTTGGTCATGGGCATGTTTGGCGTTTCTGGGACGCTGAATAAGCCACGGGCATCCGCTGTAATTTATTCTCTTGAGCCATTCTCGGTGGTTTCCTTGAACGATTGTCTCTGGCCGTTTCCTTAGTTGCATGCGACTCGATAGACCCCCATGACAAGTACAACACATCAATGGGAATGCTTTTTTAGACTCTAATTCTACATCCAGAACTTGTTCTTGCCAAGTGATGTGCCTGCTTGTATTTTTCTTGTCTTGAAGCGCCTTTGCTGTGTTAGATATCACGAAGGCGCGCAATTACGTAATGACGTGCATTAACTTTGGCATTCGCGTCGCGTCCCCGTCTCCAGTACCTTTCACCTTTAAATTCACCTTTACACCTCGTATCTATCTCCGCACTGGTCACCTTTGCAATTCTAGCGTGTCGCGTGGCATATTTACCCTCCTGACAGCCAAGGGGATTCGTCGCTTGTTCGACCAAACCATGCCTCGACCACCAGTGACAAAGTCCTCGAGAGGACAGGCAGGGAGCAATCGGAAGCGTTCAGCTACTTCTGGTGCTAGCGGCCGCGGTGGTTCTGTCGCCTCTCGCGGAAGGGCATCTGCTGGAGCAGCTACCAATAAGCGAAGCAGGACCAGCAAGCAGGCGGAAGCACCCATTGAAATTGCATCTCGCGACGACGACGACGACGACGACGATAATGAGACACGCGATGAAGACCAAGAAGAGGATGTGGAGGAGGAAGACGGGCAGGATGACGATGACGACGATGAGGAGGAAGACAAACCTGCTACTGTCCCGCCGGAGCTGCTCACGCGCCTGCTCCACGAGTTCTTCACTACCGACGGCACTCGCATCACCAAAGACGCCAACTCGGCCGTGGCAAAGTACATGGACGTCTTTGTGCGCGAAGCCATAGCGCGCTCGGCTGTCGAGAGGGCGAGCGGTTTCTTGGAGGTTAGTTTTGCTTTCCTGCGCTTCTCCTTCTGCTCCTCTCTGCTCTACTCTGTGCACGCGGGGGAACTGCTTTCCCCATAGATGGACAGCTGGCTGACGTGACTTTTGCCGTTGATTAGGTCGAGGATCTGGAGAAGGTTGCGCCGCAGCTTCTACTCGATCTATGAACGAGACACAATATTTGCAGGTGGAGTGGTGTTTTTGTGCTTCAAAGAGAGTGCAGACATGGTCGACGACTTCGAAAATGGGCGGCATTATCATGCGGCCCTCGGCATTCACTCGAGAGGCGGACGCGTTGCTGTCGACATGGCATAGCAGCGAATACCCCGTCGTATCGTACACGCGTCACTCGGTCATATTATAGGAATGGGCGAAGCAAAGTCCAGAAGTCACCAGAGGAGCTGACGACGGCAGTGTCTCGGAAGAAACGCTGTTCTTCTATTCCGCATCTCGTCGTTTTCGGCCTCGAAACAGTGGTTCGGGAGTGGGTTGGTTGGTCGCGCGTAGATCAATCACCCGACCGTCAGTGCCATCGGGATGCGATCTCTTCACTTGGCATGCAGTCAACGGATAACCGTACGCCCGTCCAGCGAGCCACTCCTCCTTTCCATCTCGGTGGGCCTCTGGCCTCTTCTTGGGCCATCGGCTGATTCCCACAGGCATGGGGCATGGGGAGATCGCGTTTGATGGGCTCTGCATGCAATGCAGTACAAGGGACGAGCCCATTTACCAACGGCAGTATTGTGCCGACAGGTGCTTTGCCTCTGCCATTGACACTTGAACGACCCACGGCGGGGAGAAAAAAAGAAGCGAGGGAAATCATTTCTTGGCAGAAAACAACGTTTACAACGTCTCTACGTGTTTGCACTTGCCAAGACCGTGATGTTCTGGTATCTGGGGCTCGCCTTTGGCCGGACAAGGAACGGGGAGATCTGCACGTGGCATGTACGTTGAGGTTGCGGTTTGCTGTCTTTGGTAAACTTGGACTAAAGGCCAACCAAAGACGACGACAACTATGCCGGAGACACTGGTGGGTGGCTATCTAGTCCAGCATCGAGTTCGGTTCACCATCCAAACTCCTGCAACTCGGATATGGTTAGGTTGTGCTCTTCAACTTCTCTGGAGAGCAATAACGATCTCCTCTCCAGGGAGCCAGCTCGACTAGAGCCAGACTCGATTCTACAATTAGATTCAGCGAACAACCTTCAGACTCGTCTAGTCCCCTGATCAAGTCGACTCCTGTTTCGTGGCATGCCCAGTCAACACAGCTCATGACTCCTGGGCGCGTGTCGATGGAGATGAAGGGCCGAGATAGCGTAGCGTTTGTCGGGGTGCAGCAGTCTCTGAATTAGTGCAAGTTTGGGAATCTCCACCCCCGCCACTCCAGAATGCATTTGCGGGAAGCAGACATCTCGGGCTTCCATCTGCACGTCACGGCTTGGCATAAAACCGGCTAAAATGAGCACCAGCAGCGAATAGCGTGTATCGCTAGCCCTCAAATCGTGCATGCAGACTTCGTCGAGATCGTTTCGAGCACGGACAGCCCCCGTCCTCGTCGTCAGCTGCAGTTTCTGGGTTCCTGGAGAAACAAGGGACAGACAGGGATGCGCGGAAACCCATCCATCGAGGTAGTGTGTGTGACTGCTACTTTTACTCCGAACCGTGGCAGCGATTGTGTCGCACAATAATTGCGTGGCAGGCGCCAGAGGCTCTACTGTGACTGTCGGTGTCTGTCGTTTGTGTAGGGAGACTCTCAGCGACATGCCTGCCCGGGTTCTTTTTGTTCGGCAACGGGTTCGGCTAGGGGCTGAAACCGGCTGCCGTTTGATAGCCGTCACAGCTTGCGGCAGACGCCTGTGCTCAACCCCTGCCCCTCCCTGGTCACCTCGCGTGCCCGCCCTGGCGAACCCAGTGAGCCCGCGACGGCGCAGCACTTGCAACTGCAAACCTTAATTCGGCTTCAGCTTCGTCCGGTGCACCAGCCCTCCCCCCAAGACGGCGCTGCTCCAATCTCGTCGGCCCATTTGCGTTGGCCACTGTCGCGAACGGCCCACCCAGCCTCGATTGCGGCCCACGATGGTTACAGTCGACGCGGACTTGTCACGGGCTGCCCCAGGGCACTGGACGACAACTAAACAAAAAAAACAGTGGCTGCGGCGTCAGCGGCTGCCCACCGGCTTCCGCCCTGGCATTTTCTGGGGAACGCTGTCGTGTCGCGTCTGGCTGCTAAAAATGGCCGTGGCCGCAGCTTACCTCAGGTATTAACTGCTGTGTGAACCTCAGGTTGCTCGTCTTGTTGACGTCCCATCTCAACTCCCAAGCCCAAGCCATCCATCCTACACGACCCCAAAACGGCCCGGACGCACGGATTGCCATGTCTTCCGGGCGGCTACGACTCGCGAGCTTCGCTCCTCTGCACTTCGCTTTGGCCAAGTAAAAGGGAGTGTTTTGGTGAAACGTCCCGACGCGGTTACCCCAGGTGGGGCGAGCGAGGCCGCCCTTGCACATGTCCATGTCAATCTTGTTCACTGATGGGGATAGGTGCTGGAAGGTAAGGTGATAGCAGTTCTTTTCTCCATAGGTGTGATGCGTACCCGCAAAAACTGCCCAGAGACCCAAGACGGAGACACAGGCTGGAGTCGGTATGGCTTCGGGCGAGGGCGAGGGGACCCTGCAACACAAGTGCTGCTGAGGGCAGGGAGACGATAGCCGTCTTACCGTCATCTTTTTCTTTTACAGTAGTCTGTCTGTTCCCGTTTTTACGATCTGCTGCAGCCAGAGTGCCCGTGCCAAGGACGCAGACGCTGGGGTGCGTGGCCAAAACGTCGCCATGTTTCAAGGACCCTCTCCAAAGTCGCCCTCCGCACCCCGGCCCTCAAGAGCCTCCCCTTCCGGGTGCTTCGACAGGGGGGCAATGCTACATGCAACATTGGACGATCCCTACTCTCCGGCATGTCTCGACGTCTCGACTTATATTCATGCCGTTTCCCAGACCTCGGGCCTGGCCTTCTTTTTCTTGTCCTTCCATTTCCAGTCGTCTTTTCCCATTCTCCCGCTCGTCGTCAGATACGCCTTTCCTTCCTTTCTCTCCTTCTTGGTGCTCGTCGTCTCGCCTTCTTTTCATCTTCGCCAGGCTAGTCCTGCTTGCTATCTTGTTCGAACAGCGCCAGTCGCTCTTGTCTTCACACTGTCGCTCACTCAATTTCCGCCGAGACCGCTTCTCTGTTGTCCGCCATCTCTGTCAGGAGTGAAAAAAGGAAAAAAGGAAAATTAAATCAAAAAACCACCACACACACTTCAAGATGCAGTTCTCGACACTCGCTCTTGCCGCTCTTGCGAGCTTGGCATCTGGTATGTTCAAACGGGCACGGCGGATGGAAAGCTGCATGGGATGGCTGGGGAGAAGAGGGACCGATCTAACTAACCCGCTCGCGCAGCCCAAACAACCGGCGAGAAAGTGATCCACAGAGTAACAGTCGGTATGAACGGCACTCTGACGTTCTCCCCGAACACTATCACGGCTCTCGTGGGCGAGATGGTGCAGTTCCAGTTCGTGGCCGGCAACCACACCGTGACGCAGTCGACTTTCGATGCGCCGTGCCAGCCCATCTCGCAGCACTCCAACATAACGGGCTTCCACTCGGGCTTCCAACCCGCGGCGGCCAGCGTCGCCACGGGCATGATCCCCACCTACACCATCATGCTCAACAACACGAACCCCATCTGGGTCTACTGCGCTCAGGGCAAGCATTGCGAGTCGGGCATGTCCCTGGTCATCAACGAGAAGTGAGTTCATCTTCCCCCCGAATTACCAGATGAAAGAAAATCATTGCTAACACACAAACCAGCACCGCTGCCAACTCGAGCCGCTCTCTTGCCAACTACAAGGCTCTTGCAGCGGGTGCGACCACCGTCGTGCCCGGCGGCTCCGCTGGAACTGGCACCGGCTCCACCACTGGCGGCACTGGCACCGGCTCCACGACCGGCGGCACTACTGGCACCACGACCGGCGGCACTGGCACCGGCTCGACCACCGACAGCGCCACCACAGGCCAGCCCACCAGCGCCGCCGGCTTCCTCTCGGCGCCCAGCGTCTACATGCTCCTCGCGGCGGCGGCTGGTGCCAGCCTCTTCCTGTAAACGTTCAGCGCGGCATGGACGGGGGCGCGTGGGTCGTGATCAGCTGAGCGAACGACAATCAGCAGTAGTAGTGTGGGGGTCAACTGAGTTGCCTTTTTCTCCTGTCGGTTTTTCTGTCTGTCTGGAAAGCAGGGCGACAGCAGAAAAAAAGGGAAAATCTTAATCTGGTGCCAGGCGGGATGCCTTGAGCAGTGTGTCCCACTGGATGACGGCTGCATCTGCTCCCTTGTTAATTCAGAGACGGGTGCAGTCAGCCCGGGGGCTCTCTGTGAGATGTAAAAAAAACCACCGTGGGGTTCTGTTTCTGGTCGCGTGGGTGTGTATTTGGCTACGAGCGACCGACAGAGGATGTGTGGCGGCTTGATGGCGGCGTTTGTTGTCTCCTCTTTTTTTATATTTTTTTTTCTCTTCGAAACGACGACATCCTGTACATGATTTCACGTTGCTCCTCCCCCTCAACTTCCATCCGCCCCCCTCCTTTTTAACCAAAGGACAAAAACCGGGGAGGGGAGCGTGTGTTATACATATTATACTATACCTTATCTATTTTTACCATGTCAAGGAACATAAAATAAATTTTCAGTTGACTGATTTTGTTATTAACTTTTCATCTTTTCGCTTTTTTGCGATCTGTGTTGAAGAGAAGGACCAGATAGTATTCGGTGAAGAGGCACTGGGACGTATTGCAGCGGCATATAAACCTACAGGATATGGTCTACTCGAGGATCAGCCTCCACAGTTAGAGCTCACTAATTTGAAATGGCTTATACCTATCACCATGTACACATTAAAACGAACAACAACTAGGCACTTGCCGCGGTACAGCAAAAAGTCAAACAATAGAACGGCATTGGTCTGACAGACCTAGTCATAGACCTACAATATGTGCTTCGACACGTGTCCTAGTCTAATCGAAAGAGCAGCTACGGGACCGCAAATAGCCAGCGCAATACTTCCAACTTTTATTCACACGGGAGAAAAACCCAATAACCCATCTACTGCTACCAGATCCGTTTATTTACGCACAATCACGTACCTCACGCACCTTCCGTCTCCTTTCCAGGAATCTCGCGTGGCTTCCGCTGGCTCGCGGCGACGTCGCACAGACGGCGCACGGGCTCGGTACCGGGCCAGCCGTCGGGGCGGCGGACGTAGCCGACAAAGGGGTACTTCTTGTTGCTGGCGAAGAAGTTGACCCAGTGCAGCAGGCCCTCGTGAACGCGGCGCAGGGCCTCTTCGCGCTCGGCGGCGCGCAGCTCGTCGAGCTGCGCTTTCGTCCAGTGCCGGTCGACGGCCGGGTCGTCGAGCGGCAAGTACATGTCCTCGACGCCGCGCATGTCCGGCGTGCGGTCCTCGGCGAAGCACCCCGTCACGTACGCCCGGCTGGCGTCGCACCCCGCAAAGTACTGGTACGAGCCCCCCGGCCCGTACGTCCGCGCGTTCGCCGACACGTCGTAGATGGTCCCGTTGATGGCCAGGTAGATGGGCTTGCTCGGGTCGCTGCCGTCGAACGCCGCCAGCTCCGCCGGCGTCAGGTACAGTGGGCCACGCTGATGTGAGAAGGGATGGTTAGCCGGCGGCCTAAATGCCACTCTCTCTGGGTGTGTGTCTGGCGCAACAGAGAAGGAAGCAAAAAAGAAAAACCTACAAATTGGCTCTTCCACCAGTCCATCTTCATATAATTGGGCGATTCTTTCATGCCCCAAAAGAATGTCTCGCCGCTCGAGATCAGATAGCTCAGGCCGCACGAGGCAAAGAACAAAAAGGTAATGACGCGCAGCACGTCAAGCCAGGGGGTGTAGTCGTCTTCGTCTTCGATCTTGGCCTTGGGGCGAGGCTTGCTCTTCTTGATGGCAGCTTTCGACGCTGTTGTCTTCTCGTCCTCCGGCTCGACAGGCCCGGCAGCGTCGGGCGCCTTAGACAGCGCAGTCTCTTCTGGTGTTCTGCGCCGGACCGCCGAAGAGTCGTTCGCCATGGCGGGAGGATCGGTTGACGGGACCGGAATGGAGAAATAAGCAAGATTGGAATAGTGCAATGGACACAGGCGTGCGCGCGGGGTGTACTGTACAGTCCAGCTGCCGGCAACAAGACAGATAGAGGAAAAGAAAGGACGAGCAAAGACAGGCGAGAGCGTATTGGGGCGTATTTGCCAGATGTCTCACAACACAACGGCTAAGGTAAGGTATGCGAGGCTGAAAGTGGGATGCTGGAACGGAGCTCCGTCTTCCCCAATCGAGCACCACCCCGCTGACGACGCTGCTCAAGCCATGCTGCCCGCTGATTGGACCGCGCAGGGTTCGTCAGCGCAAGGCTGTTCCGCATGCAAAAAGAAGCTCGGGCCACCCGAGGACGCTTGTGGCGTGCTGGTTAGGTTAGCGGGCGCGTCGCCCCTAGCAACTCAGGCCTAGGCACCGCGACGCCTGCAAGCCCATTCCCTAGTGGCGGCCCCCACCACAGGTCTACCACGTAAGAGGAAGGGTAAATACATCAATCTCAATCGCGAGCCGAAACCATTAATTGAACAGCTATTCTATTCGAAGAACAGTCGCGCATCACGACGCGAACGCTAGGCCGAGCCCCTTCTGCCCACCGAGCGGCAGCTTGTCCGAACAAAGACGAACCCTTTTTTTCCTTTTTTTTTTCCGGCTGCACAAGCCGTGTGTTTATGCTGTGTTGCCGTCATCAGCACGCCGATCAGCGCGCAAATAAGGTCCTCGGCACGAACTCAATATCTAGCGCACCACTACGCCAATCCACCGAAGCCTCGAGTTTCATGACATTGTTACGGCGACGACGCCTCACCCAATAATCCTTTGTCTACCCTCCCCTTCCCCACCGAACCGAACCGAACCGGATCGGTCCAATAAACGACACGCAACTTGGTGGACGACAAGACAGCAATGAGTTTCTCGTCGAGTCTGCCCGGGTCACCGGGCGGCGGCGCCAACACACCTCTGCAATCAGTCTCGCACAATGCGCAACGAGACGCCACCCTCCGCTGCGCCGCCCCTGGCGCCGACGATTCACGCGACAGCTCCGTGCACGAAAAGATCAATCAGTTCAACTCTCTCGCCATGCAGTCCAAGCAGCTTGAGCGCAAGACGGCCGACGCCGCCCTAAAGCGGGCTATGCTCGGGCGCGAGGAGGCAGAGAGCGAGATGCGCCGCTACCGTGACGAAGCCAGAGCCCTCAAGAAGCAGGTGGACGAGGGCAAGGAGCGCGAGCGCCGCGTGGGCGAGAGGCTCGAGACGGTCATGGTACGTTACAACCCTCTGAGACACATTAACTAGCGATTTGCTAACCAACAACGGTACAGGAGAACTACGGCCGCGCCAAAGAGACGCATGCTCACACACAAGCCCTGTGGGAGAAGGAGATCCGCCGCGCACGCAAGGAGACGTTCAAGGCGCAGAGCTCGTTGGTGAAGATGCAGGAAGAACTCAAGTCGTGCCGGACAGCTCAGAAGGCTGCCGAGGAGGAGTTCGACCGCGAAAAGGAGCGCAGCAAGGCGCGCGAGCAAGAGGCGTTCTCGGCGCGCTACAGCCTCGTCGGTCTCCAGGAGCAGCTCGACCAAGCCCTGGAGCGCATCAAGATGGTTGAGCAGGAGCGGGACGCATTCAAGATGCTCGCCAATAACGAGGAAGACGTTGCGCGCATTGCCGCCGAGGGCAGGATTCCCCTGCCGCCATCCGAGCCCGGCAGCGAGGGAGGCGAGGACGACGACCTCGCGTCCCCCAATCAGCGACCCCGCGTATCGTCAGCCAGCATAGTTGACATCAAGTCCTCGGCCACGAGCGAGGCCGAGGTCGAAGAGCTTTCCCGGCTCTGGCAGTGGGAGAAGCAGCGGGCTGACCGCGCCCTCGACCTTGTCGAGTTCCTCGAGGTTGAGTGCAAGATGAAGTGCTGCCCTGCCGCCCAATCCTTCTCCCGCTCCGGGCGGCTGAGCCTTACGAGCAATGGGCCGCGCCGGAATCGAGCTAGCCCTTTGAAGATTGCGGATGCCGGAGATCTGGTCATTCTTAGGGAGACTTATGCGCCGGCAGCATCTGGAGTGGCAATAGAAGCAGCCGCCCCTTCGCCAAAGCGGTCAAAGACGGAGATGCTCCGCGAGGAGCGAGAACAACCCAGACGGAGCACCATCTTCATCCCGGCCGAGGGCATCTTCCGGACTGTCTCGCAGTTTGAGGCCGAAACCACGCTCAAGACGAGCTCCCCTACGACGGCAGCCTCGCCGAAAACCATGACGACGATTGCAAAGATAGCAGTTGATCCGTCTTCTCCCTCGGCCGGACCGCCATCGAGCGATCCCGCCACGCCCTCGTCGGACGCAAACCCTCCCGTGTACGCGCGCACGCCGTCAATTGAGCCTCCCGACTTTGCCATGCTGGCACACCAGCGCACCTCGCTCCTCTCCCTGCTCGACGCACCCCACCAACAAGCATCCCGCCCGATGCTCTTCAACATCCCCACCACCCCTGGACCCGGCCTCGACACCGAGACACGGGACTCGTCCGCCGGAGTGCAGCCCGACGATGACGACGACGCATCCGTCACACCAATGCAACAACAGCTGCCCACCGCGGCACACCGCGCCCCGGCGCCGCCGGCGAGCGAGGAGGAGGAGCAAGCTTACGATGACCAAGAACAATACCAACACGCCGGGCACCGCAGCGAGCCATCGCGAACGGCAACGCGCGCAAGGGCCCCGCCGGCCGCGGCCATCGCCCGCCCGCACACGGCGGCCGCGTGCTACGCCATCGCCACCACGACGACCAAAGTGCCTCTTCGTAACGAGAACAAGGACCCGAACCTGGCGGCGCGGCTCATGAAGCTGCAGCGCACGCCCTCGCGCGCCGGCGGCGCCGCAGGCGACACACCATCGTTCGACGTCAACAACCCCGCCCTGACGCCCACCATGACGCGCGAGCAGGCCCTGGCCCAGATTAGAGAGCGTCGCGGCCGCGCCCGCAGCGTCGCCGCCGGCCCTGGCGCTGGTTCGGCGTCTTCGTCAACCTCTTCGGTCCGCGGCTCGCAGTCCGCCACTATCCTCCCGGCCGTCACTCCCCGCAGACAGCTCGTTGACGGCGCCGCTGCTGCTGCTGCTCTGGCTAATGACCAGCGCAGGGACGTCAGCGCACCGGCTAAGAGGGTCATGGGCGTTCCGAGCGTGGCGAGGCGGGTGAGGTCTTGAGTGAGAGAAAAAAGGGAGAGACAGAGAGTTTGTGTGTGTGTGTGTGTGTGTGTGTGTGTGTGTGTTGTCTAATTATTCCTTTTTTTGCTTCATGTTTATTTTTCCCGCCGCAGGGAGGGGAAGCAAAGCACGGAGTACCGGAGTCGCTTTTGTTTTTCTATCATTATTATTATCATTTTCCTGTTTTTTTTTCCTTTTTCGTTTCTGGGGAACGACATGGCATGATTGCGGACAGGCAAATTTGACCTTTGGACACTGAAAATTCGGGGGGTTCAGGGAGTGAAGAATTGGGTTGGATCGTTATGGATGGATGGATGATGGATGGGTTGGGTTGGGTTCATAATGACTGGGACGATTACTACCACTACCACTATTGCCTACCTACCTACCCTACTTACTGTTTTTTCTTTTTCCTTGTCCCCAAATTACGGCCTCCTTACTACACTCGCGGCCACGCCGCCTCTTGTCTGTCCTGCTCTAGCTGCATCTTTACATCCTTTAATACTTGGTCTGCCTGCCTCCCTGTTTGGGCGGGTTGGCACGCAGTACTTTACCACTTTCTCGCCTCCCACTTTCTATGTCTATGTTTTTTCTTCCGGAGAAAAGAGGGGAAAAATCAGGAAAACGTTGGGCTCTTTGACTTCTGCTGCATTAGTTGGCGGTGCTACTGCTGCCTCCTTTCTGTCCTTCTCATTAATAGGCTTGCTTGTATATTTTGATCCGCAGGGAAGGGGTAAATAGAGATTGGCCATGAAAAGAGGGGAAGGGATATTCATAGGTAAAATAGAGGCAAATTTTTCATATCATTAACTACCTATCTTACGTTGCCCTCGTCCACTTACTATATATTTATTTTTATCATTGCTACTAATATGTGTTAATCCTACTTACTTCATTTATTCTTTGGCGATCTATGGTTTTGTCACTGTTACTGTTGCCATTGCTATTCATTGCTCGGTAATTTTGGTTGAGGATTGGAAGGCGAGACGAGGGAATTCCGCTCGGTCTGTTGTTGAAGTTGGTAGAGATTTTGGCTGCATTGGTATTTTTTCGCATACCAAGATTTGTTCTCCTCGGCAGGGAGTGATAAAATATTTATTGTCGGCCGTATCTAGGGCAGAGACTTTACAAACAGGTTTCTCATTGACTCTGGTTCATAAGATGTCGAGAGATGTATGTGGATAATTTTGCCTAATAGGAGTTGGCAGAATGGGTTGTCCCTCTGTGCAAAAAGGTAGATTCTTGCAAGAAACAACTATTTCTGTATATCAACAAATTTCAGTCTTATCTTTCACTACGTTTTCTCCTTTTCCCTTTTTATTCTTAACTAAAGGACCGCATGAGGTAATAACGATAGACGTCTCGAAAAATACCAACCCAGAAAATAAAAGGGTGAAAATAAAAGAATAAAAAGCAAAGACAAAAGACAAAAAGACAGACAACGCTCCGAAGAGCCCGGACTTGCGACAGCCGCGAATCGAACGCGGGGCCCATCGATGGCAACGATGGATTTTACCACTAAACCACTGTCGCAGCTGTAACCTTTTATTGTTGAAAGGGCGCTCTCTATTTGCCCTTATTACCTTTCTGTGCGCGCCCGGCAATGGATCGTGATGAATCCTGGCTCGCCGCCACCGACGGAATCTCCGCCACAGGGTGGGTTCGGACTGTGGGTTCTTGCTGGGGTGCGTGCTCCGTATGTACTGTGTGTAAGTCGCAACCTAGCAGTGGCGCATCTTGTGTGTTGATATCAGGCCTGCAGAGAGCATGTCAGGTGGGATATCGTGTCTCTACCAACGACTCGAACGAAAGTATCACAATGCAACCAAACGCCCAACAGACTCTCTTCTTCAGCAGACAGAAAAGACGAACATGACAAGAACCGGAGTGCCGCTGACAGCGTCTCACGGCCAACCTCACCTCACCTCACCTCACCTCACCTAGGTGTCCTTACAAACCGAACCCCGTCCCACACCACCCACACCACATCCTTCCTGTACAAGAAAGAACATATATCCCGTTCGCATTGTGTATGTTTTCCATGCATAGCCCAAGGTAGGTCGAGCGAGCTAGCGTCCCGTCGCAACAATATTTCCCAAAGCAGGAAACAGTAGAGTGAGACTCGGGTAGTACACGAACGGGAGTGTGTCGTGTGGGTGTGCATGTCCTCAAAAAGAAGAACAAAAATCCATTGGCAGCAGGGGGCTGCACAAGTTCCGCTCGTGCAGGCAGCAGGCGAGAGCCGCCAAGTTCGGGGATCACTTCCTCAGCGCGGTGTTGTTCTCCGCCGCCTAACCCTCCGGGAATCATATGCGCTGACAATTTTTATTCGCTTGCCCTTGGTGTGGTGGTGGTGTGTGTGTGTGTGCATGCCGTAAGCCAAGAGAAGACCCGTGCCATCTACATGCATGCTCGAGCCCCTGAGCGTCATCCCAATTTGAGACAGTCTTGCCTCTGTTATTGGTAAATTTGGCAATCTTTCAATATCACGATTAACCTTCTCATCGTTTTCTCATCCCGGGCTGTCCATCTGCCACGGACAAGTCCATGGGCGAAAGGTCAACAACTTCCTGCTCCTGCTCGTTGCGCGTAAATGCATATACACATTGTACTGAGAGGCACCATCTAAACGTCGCTATGGGGAATAAAAACAAACAGATATAAACCAACTGTGACTGTCAAGGTACCCATATATGTATGCTCTTCCGCGTCCTTCCAATGCATCCTTATAAATAGGGGTGCGGGAGAGGCCAAACTTGAAAAGCCCTGCCGCATTATCCAAAACACCTACCACCATCCCTTTCAGTTCCCAAATAGTCAAATTTACAGCCTTGAACGTCACCTGCCTCTCAGAGTTCTTATGTGTGTGTGCAGCAGGCACCCGCGTCAGCCGGCGCCCAGAAACGCTCGCTGGGAATTCCTTGCGTGCTCCGAGCTCAGGGCGTCCAGCTTGACTGCCACCAGCACGCATTCGACCGCCGACTTGCCGTGCTTGGCCCCCTGGATGCGCAGGCGCCACTGGCCCGACCTCACAATCCACTCGTCCACTCCCGCGGCCCCTCCATTGCCACCAGCGCTGCCAAATGCAACGCCCCCGCCGCGGGCGTGCGATTCCACCCGCCTGCGCTTGAACGGCGGCGCGGTGCTTGATATGGGAGACTCTAGGTCGCCGCCCCCTGGCCCGCCTGCCGACGATGGCGCCGAAATGTTGGCGGCGGCGTAGACGTGGCCGAAATCTTCGTCGGCCGCGGTCCAGGGCTTGCCGTCGAGCACGACGCTGGCCTCGGGGTCGAGGATGACGCGCACCAGGTCCTCGCTCAGGGGCGTATTGCCGGGCGTCGGCGGCTGGCTGCTAGCGCCGCCCTTGGCCATCAGCAGACCCAGCGGCTGCGTGGTGGGCGGCAGGTTGAGCTTGGTGGCGATGGTCTCGAAGAGTTTGGCGATGCGCGAGTTGGCGTCGCGCACGAACTCGGCACGGACGCTGGTGCCCCCGCCGACGCCGGGGCTGAAGTGCAGGCGCGTGTTCTCGTCGCCAATCTCGAGCACCAGCTCGTGGGGCCGCGCGCCGTCGTCGACCCAGGGCCGCGCGTACATGACCCAGGCGGCGAGCGGGTCGGCCGAGTTGTTCTCCGGGCCGATCGAGATGCCGCTCTTGAGGATGTCTCGGAGGCGCATTACAATCTCGTTGCGCTGACGGGCCAGGTTGAACGAAATGGAGTGCGGTACCAAGTGCTGCTCCAAACCCTTAAAGTTAAAGTATTTGCAGTCGCGGATCAGTTCCGCGCGATGAGTCTCGTCACGTATTGCTAGCGGATACCCACGCAGCAGATGCAAAAGCTCAGCAAAGATTTCGGGGCTGCGATGCGGGACTGAGGGTGGCATGATGGAAGGTGGCCGCAAAAGCTTCACACGTTCCAGGCCGGGGAACAACTCGTCGGTGTTGTTGGAGAAGTAGAGGGCTTGGTTGAGGGTAAAGAAGTTTGGCGAGTTGCCCGGGCCCGCGAATAGCTCACGCGAGACTTGGAATTCCCGGTTGCCAACGGACGTGAAGATGCACTCTTCGTAGAGTTGCGATATGAGCTTTGGGACTGGCGGGACTGTTAGCAGGCCATGAGACTAGGCGCGGGTTGGGACTCACGGTTGTAGAACTGGGCATCGGCAAAGAGGCGCACAAAGTGTGTGCTGTCACGAGGCCTGACATGGTAGCCCTGGAGATGGAGCGATATGTCTCTGAAGGTGACGGGGTCTCTGTCGATGTAGAGGGTCCGGATAACGGGTCCTATGTCGTCTCCGTTTTCCTCGGCGCCCTTGATCTGGCAGTGGAAGTACTGGGAGAAGTATGAAGGCGCTGGGGCCAGTCAGTCGCCAACTCGATGCCTCACGGGCAGGGGGAAATGGAAAAGGGATGGAATCCAAGTTGAAATTAGCGCCAGTGACATGAGCGGGCCACTCACCATCGGATGAGAGGGATGCGCCCGAGAGCTTGAACAGCTCGGTGCCTATCTGGATGGGGAAAACCCGTTCATGGGGCAGGATCTTGGGGATGTGCGGGCTGTGGAGATTTGGCGACTCCGTGTCGTCATCGTCGTCGTCGTCGTCGTGCTGCAGCTGTTGTTGTTGTTGTTGTTGTTGTTGCTGTTGCTGCTGCTGCTTGTGCGGGTGCTGGTGTTGGTGCTGGCGTGGTTGCTGATGCACGCCCCTCTGCACCTGTTTGGCGGTGGCGGGCCTACCGTCGCCCAGGGTGGCCATGGCCATGGCTGCTGACGTTGCGACTTTGGGTGTGCGCAATCGTGTGGTGTTGTGTCGGGCCGACGCGGTCATTCATCGTTATCGTCTCGCGTCGTCGTCGTCGTCGTCGTCAAGAGTCTTCTTGTCACGGCTGGGATTCTATCGAGAGTTGAGTTGAGGTGAGGTGGGTCTGGCGGTCCGAGGTCAGGTATGGACAGGCAGTTATTAAACTCGGATGAAATGCAGGGCGGAAGAAGACGACGATTCATGGCCCAACTTGTCCCTCTGAAAATCAGTTGAAGCTTTCACTATGTCAGCAACAGGGGAGGGTTGCCGCCCTTCCGCATTTTCCCATGGAAGGCTCGGTAACTTGGATGGCCGACAACCTACCTGAAATCTGGGCTGCCACACCGTGCTGCAGCCACCGCCGGCGCGAGCTCTCCAATTGCAGTTTGCTTCGGGTTGCTCTTTGCAGGTCGTCCTCTAGCCTTGGCACGGGATCCACACGGCCAGGCCGAGTGGCTGGTGGCGCGAGCGCTGGAAAGGCAAGCGAAGCCCGCCAACGTTTTTTCCTCCAGCGCCCGGGCAGCCCCTGCCTCTCTGCAGCACGCTGGGCAGGTGTACCTTTGCCGCTTTCGGTTAGCAATGGCATGGACAGTGTCCATTTCGACCCCTCCATCGGGACTCCGGCCTGGCTTGTGCGGCACGGCAGCAGCTTGTCAGATCTGACTTTGCGAACAAGCTAGGCGGGACCGTTGGCGACCTCTCCATGATGGGATCCCACACCGCCGTCAATTGCGAACAGTGCTTCTCGCGGGGAAGAAGCTTTGCATTGCCTCCTTACCCTCCTTGCCTCTGCTCTGCCGCGCCCGTCTTCTCCAGACTGGACGCGGATTTGCTCCCTTAGAGCCCCAGCCCAGGTGAACGACCTTCTAAGTCTAGTGTACACCTCCCCGGGGGTTTGAAATCAGACAGCAGTGACTTTGGCAGGGGATTTTAGCAGGGGATATGAGCTAAAAATACAGGGGGTTCGAAGTCACTTTTCTAGCAGGTTCTCACTAAAAAGCTACGTGGCAGCTTGGCTGTACTGTACTAAGTATTACCACCGGTCGATTTCAGACCCCGGGGGAGGTGGAGAATAACCTTCTGAGTTAGCTCCCTCCACAAACTCCCGCCGCTCCCTCGGCTCGGGTCCTCTCTTCGTCCCAAACCAATAGCCACACCACCTCCTTCGTACCCTAGGCACCGACTCCCGCTCGGCTCTGGTATGCCGGTCAGCTACGGCACGGACAGTGAGGCGGAACTACACATTGCCAGCCGGACAAGCGTCCACACAGCAAAAGCCGGGCCGGGTTGCTCCACACCGCCTGCAAAACAACGCTGGTATGCTGTTTTTGTAGGCCCGGGACTGGACTGACGTCCTTGAGACCACATACCTGAGGCCTCTTTTCTCACAAGGCTGGCGTCTCACGAGGCTGGCTCTCGCGAGAAGTGCGGTGAAGCGTGCGTTGTGCTCAGCTCAGTTGCTCGCCTACATAGTATGTTCATTCGAGGTTATGTCCAATTGGAGACGCGCCTTGTACGACAAGAGGCAGCCTTTGGCTACAGCTCCGTAATGCTCTCGTATCACAGTTATGCAACGTGCTTGCATGCTGTCTGCCATTGCCGTCTGATGTCTACGCAGGCTGCCGCAAAGGAACAAACCGTGAATTCGAGAATCCTGCTAACGCGGAGTTCTAGGTGTAAGATTTTCGGGTGATTTGTGCGCCAAATCTTCGTGTCTACGATGGGACGTGAAGCCCTATTGATAGTAATGCTTTGGGCGACACAAGGCCCAATGGGAGAAAAGGAGATAATGCTCACCACGGAGTAAGAATTCACGTTCACACGGTATCAACTGCACGCCTCATTAACACACTGCAGGTCGGCTCACGAGATGCCGATAGCAGCTGGCCACTTGCGTCTTCGCACGCATTTGAACATGGAGATGCCCCGCGGTGATTGTCGCATCCCGTCCTCGGTGAATCATATCATTGCTGTACGAAGCCGCATAGAGCTGCAAGACAATGGTGTGGTGGCATGGCTGGCTGGATTTTACTGGACAACCTGCGCGAGGCCTTCAGTCGGGACTGCACATCCCGCCCCGAGCGCTTTGACTGGCCAAGGCGCTGATTGTTGCCTTGCCTCGATTGAAGCACGGAGCAGTTACGGGAATTGGTGGTGTTATCGCAGCAAACAATGCACCTGGCTTGCAGGATGGCGTCGCCCATCGTTGCTGTCTATGGCCGGCCAGGGAACGTGGAAACGGAATGAAAAGGGAGGCAACCTCTGACTCGAGCCGGCCCTCTCCTTCCCCTCTTTTCTCCTTCAGCGATCCGGCCTCGCTGCCGACATCTCGTCCTGGCATATCCATATTTCCAACCGACTCCTCATCAACTAAGGCGCCAGGGCATCAAGTCGCAACCCGACCTAGGCCAACGAAACATGTCCTCTTCAAATATTCATGCCGAGAAAGTGGCAGCGTTGTTGAACAACGTCCTGGCAAATCCCTCGGTAAAGCATCTGAGCGACATCTTCGCTGAAAACGGCAGCCTTCACAAGAAAATCGAGACGCTCAACAACGTAAACGATGCGAACCAAGACAGGAGTGCAGCACTCAGGGCAGAAATGAAAGTCCTGAAGACTCAGCACAACGACAAAGACGCTGAGCTGGAGGATCATCGCAAGAAGAAGTTGGCTTTGGAGCGGGAAGTTGCTGACGCGAGGAAGAAGCTCAAATCGGCCAGCGAGGAACTCGACACCAAGAAGCGCGAGCTCGAGAGACTGGAGGGTTTCGCGGTCAAGCTGATCCCGTTGCCGACCGAGGATATGTAAGCCCATGATTTGATTCCTGCTCTTTAGTTTCCAATGGCTCGGCTTCTCAGTAGCGAGTGAATGCTGACGACCGCACTTGGAGCGATTAGAGCGTCCCAGCTGAATACTCTCTTCATCTCGGCGCGCAACGTTGCTGAATCGTACTTTGGGGTGGACTTTGCCCCAGCCCTTCTTGAAGACTATTCTATCTGGGACGGGGTAAGGGGCTACAAAACGGTCAAAAAAGCCATGCTTCCTCTGCCCCTGTCCAACACAGTCCCCGCTAAGCAGATGCGCATGGCTGCCTTTCTGGCCATCCTCTCGTCAGAGCTGTCGGAGCAGCTTTTCCACCCGACATACCTTCTAGACCTAGACGAGGGCGGCGAGTCCCTCTCCGATCTGCTCTCGGACCTGGCCAAGAATGACGCGGGGCGGGAGACGTACCTCCGCTCCGTGCTTTTAGCCACGACGCCGGACGACCAGAGGCGGACAGCCCAGGAATATGTCAAGAGCGTCGTAGAAGCCGTGCTAACATGTGTTAAAGACGTTTTGGGCTCTGCCGAGCAACGAGCCAAGCTCTCTGACGCACTGTCCCGCCTTTGCTACCAGGCCTCCAAGCTCTGGCAGCACATACAGGTGCTGGAGAAGAAAATCGAGCCCGACTTTGCCGACCCCATACCTGACGACTACGATTGGAACCCGGTAGTTTTTCCATCGGTGAACCCTCCTCCAAAGACCCAGGCTGGGATTCGAAACGGCAACGCGTCGTCCGGTCCCGGCTCCGGTGGAGGGGGCGACAGTGCCGTAAACAAGAAGGCGGCGGCGGCGGCGGCGGCGGCGGCGGCGGCGGCCCAGGCCAAACTTCAGGCGGACGCTTCGTCCGATTCAATGATATCCGACATCATGGTGGTCTGGCCCCGCTTTCGCGTTGTTGATTCGCACGCCGTTGATAATCACGACGCCCTAGCGCCGGGCCACGCGCTCACTCAGAGCATGGTGCTAGCAGCAAAGGCGGAAGAGAAGACGCAGCAATCCTCTGGGAAACTGCCCCGCATACCGAGGCAGAACAGCAGGAGGTCCAGGGGCTTGTCCATGTCGATGTCGAACGGGGCAGATGGAAGCTCGGACAGCAGGTCTTTTTTATCCTCAAAGGGTGGAGGTGGGCAAAAAGGCGCATGAAGCGCCTAGGGAGGCCGTCTGGGGATTGAAAATCTAGTGAGGTGCTTGGAGGGTGCTGATGGGGGCTTACTCGCTGGAGGCGACTGTGTGCTATTTAGTGGTTGTCGTTGTCGATGATAATCCGTTGTCAATTGCTTGAATAATAGTTTGAATAAGTATGATTGCTTTTCGGAGACTTTCAAAAATGAAGATTTGAATGAAAAGTACAAAATAAACAACGATTCTTAATTCTTCAGGTATGACTGATTTCATACCCTTTGTGGTGATTTCGCTGAGCAGAACTCGATGGCAAGAAAGTGTTGCAGATTAGAAGAAGAGCCTGCCACCGAGTCGATCAATGGCTGTCAATCTGGGACAGGGTTGAGAGTTCTGAAGAACGGATTTCTGTCTTTATCCATGCCGAACCCTAGTTGAGCCGCGGCTTGGGGTTGATATTTGGGCAGCGTCAGTTACTCGCCGACTTGGTCATCTGGAATGTCGATTCTTGTGACGGAGCAATATCTGAATGACAATTCATCCGAGGGCGGTTGTACAAGCAAATAAACCCCGATTTGAAATATATTCTGTACGTCCATTCCCCTTTTATTTTTAAGTTGCGAACTATGTGTTTTGTTTGTATAACGAGCGAAAAGGAGGCGCCATCACTCCAGCTACCAGGGTAAACAATCCTCGACGTAATTCAAGGACCAATTCTTGGGTTGTTCCTGGACTTTGGCAGGATGACAGCTACACTTTAGACGCAAGAAGGGCGGAATCCAAGATGGGTTGTCGAATCAAGAAAACCTTGGCTATAGTTGGGGCCGTGACTGGAAAGGTAGTGATTACCTAAACCGTTGGACGTTAGATCCCAAAGGCCCATTAGTGCGAATGGCGTTGCACTACGAATGACCTCGAGTGAAGAAATGTGGGGAGTAAAAGCCTGTTTGCTGAGGTGCATCTTCCTTCCGGTTTTCTCCATTAGTCGGACTCCGAGTCCATCGCTTACCCCTCTCGTTCTTGTTCGCTGCTTGCGGCTTCAAAGGATCATATATACTACCAATTGACCAGTGACCAGTGGCAATGGCAACGCAGACGCACGCAATCCCGCTCGCAGCCCGGCAGCCCAGGTCCGGACTCGGATCCGACTTGGACTCGACCCGAGCGCCGCCGGCCCTGCCTCCGATCCCGCGCAAGAAGCAAACCGCAGTGCTCCTGTCCGCCTTCATGACGATAGCCCTCACCATCGGCTACAACCAGTGCTACGGCGTGTTCCAGGAGTACTACCTCTCGGCCGGCCAGGACGTGCTGGAGCCGGCGCCGGCGTCACGGGCCTCGCCGCCGACGGCGCTGCTCGCCTTTGTCGGCACGCTGTGCTACGGGCTGACGTGGGCAGGGGGCATCCTCGTGAATCCCGTCATATCGCGGATAGAGCACGGGACCTGGGACCCGGCCACTCCCTCGACCCACAGGCTGTGGCGCCGCAGGATCCTGCGCAAGCTGCTGACGCCGAGGACAATCACCATCTCCGGGGTGGTGCTGATCGCGGCCGGCTTCGCGCTGGCGTCCCTCAGCACGTCTATCTGGCACCTGCTGCTCACGCAGGGCTTCCTTGTCGGCCTGGGCATGTCGATGCTGTACTTTCCGCTCCTGGCCCCCGCCCCAGAGTACTTTACGAACCACCGCGCCACGGCTATGGGCTTTGTATGTGCTGCGTCTCGCACCCCCTCGCCGCCAGGTTATGGTTGCTAATTCTTCAAGATACTGGCCGGCGGTGGCACCGGCGGTCTCATTTTCTCGCCCGTGATCCGGGCGCTCCTCAGCTCCGTTGGAGGGCGCTGGACTCTCAGGATCTATGCGGCCTTCAACCTCGTTGCGGGGCTACCAATCGCCTGGGCTGTGCCCCAGAGCCGCTTTGCAGCCGCCTCGACCGCGGAAGGACCCGAGAGACGCAACACCCACGTGTCCCGCGCGCTGGCCTCGAGAGCGACTTTCATCTTCTCTGCCGTGGCCGCGTTTCTCCAGGTCAGTAGCCCCTGCATCACTGTGTCGATGAACGACTGACCCTAAATTACCTAGGCCGCCGGCGCTCAGCTGCCCCTCTCCTTCATCCCGTCCTACACAGTAGTGCTCGGGCTCGACGCCTCCAAGGGCGCGACGCTCCTCGCGACCAGCAACGCCATCAACGCCGTGTCGCGTATCCTGACGGGCTACGCCGGCGACCGCTTCGGGCGGCAGAACACGCTGGTGTTGACGCTGCTCCTGGCGGCGACCAGCGTGTTTGCCTTTTGGCTCAGCAGCGTGCTGGCGACGACGTCGTCGGCCTCGCTCCCGCTCTGGCTGGCCTTCATCGTGCTCTACAGCTTCTCCGCCGGCGGGTACTACGGGCTGTTCCCGGCGCTGATCGCCGAGGTCTTTGGCATCCGGCAGTATGCCGCCGTCAACGCCTTCATCCTCTTGGTGCGGGGGCTGGGCACCATGTTTGGGAGCCCAGTGGGCGGGCAGCTGCTGGGCACGTCGGACGAGGGCACGGCGGCGTATGCCAGCATCGCGTACTGGGACGGGGCCTTGTTGATGGGGTCAATGGCCTGCTGCGTTGGGGTGCGGTGGGCCGATGGAAAGGGCAAGGGATGGAAGTGGATTGCTTGAAGCCGGCGGACGGCTGGATGCGCAAGATACACAACGCACATGTACAACTCGTGTCAATGTCAAAGTATGGAATACCGCCAGGTGTTTGAGAATCGAGGCAAGAAACTCCATAGATCCTGTCTATGAGGCTAAAAAGGAGGCGGAAATGGAGAAATATCCCAGGAAGGCGACTGGCTCGCCATTGTCGCTCGGGCGTACATGTGGAACACGAATATGATAGATCTGGGAACACGGAGTATGCAGAGGTGATACGGATCTTCTGTACATACACCTTCTGTGCATCGCGAGTTCAGACGGACACGGTAACCGCCAAGTAATAAAGCAATCCAACATGGCCTTCTCGGCCCATAGCAGGATCCACAGCGAAAGAAATGACTTGCAAAGGGTAATTGCTCCGAGCAACGAGTGTGGCAGTCTGGCAGACTGGCAGCGCGAAAAGTTTTCAACGCTATCGCATTTACAAGCATGCTTTAGTCCTGTTCAGTCGCGCAAAGAGGCACTTGTCTAGAATCGAACCTCGCGTGATACGGCCACTGTAGGGACACGTGTAGGCGGTGTGGCAAGAAGTCGTCGCCGTCACAGTGATCGAATGGGGGTCCAAGCAATCCCAGCGCACTGAGCACAAGCCCTCTCCCCTGGACCCCTTTCCCCTACAGTGGCTGAAGCACGGACCAGCTTGTGCCACGAGCGCCCCGCCTCAACCCCAGGAAGGCGCGGCTAAGCAGCTCTCGGCCACGACTGGCTGGGACACCCACGACAACCCGCGCTTTCCTTGATTGGGATCGCCTGGTTGTCAACAATCAAATTTCCCCACTACCCAAGACAGAATCCAGGCTTCCGCAGAAACCACAATTTTCAACTTCCCGACCGTCAAGCAGTCTGTCTTTGGCCAACTGACGCCCGGACTCTTCTCATTTATCCATTATCAACTTGCACACCACTCGTAGCACTCGATCAAGATGCGTGAAATCATCAGTCTCAACGGTGCGTGGCGTCCCTGAATCCTGTGGCCTCGGCTGCCGCGTCTTTCCTTCACCGCATCGTCCGCCATTCGACGTCGGCGAACCTGCAGGCCGCCACCCAGCACTCCCCGACCACGCCGTGCTAACGTTTCTTGCTATCTAGTCGGCCAGGCTGGTTGCCAGATTGCCAATTCGTGCTGGGAGGTAGGATCTCGCGCCCGTCCAGGCCTTTGGGCTGCACAAATGCCTCCAACCCTCGTGGCGCGATGCTAACTGTCACAGCTCTACTGCCTCGAGCACGGTATCCAGGTGCGTTGCGTTTCCCTTACTCTGGCCTTTGACGACCCGTCACTGACTTGCTCTCGCTAGCCTGATGGCTTCCTCACCGAGGAGCGCAAGGCCGCTGACCCCGATCACGGCTTCAGCACCTTTTTTTCTGAGACCGGTACGGCGTCCCCGTTGAGATAACCTGAGGCTTCCTGTGGGGCACTTCTAACTAGGTGCACTGCATAGGAAATGGAAAATACGTCCCTCGGACGATCTATTGCGACCTCGAGCCTAATGTCGTCGACGAGGTCCGCACTGGACCCTACCGCGGGCTTTTCCACCCTGAGCACATGATTACTGGAAAGGAGGACGCCTCCAACAACTACGCACGGGGGCACTATACCGTGGGCAAGGAGCTTATTGATCAAGTGCTCGACAAAGTCCGCCGTGTGGCCGATAACTGCAGTGGTCTCCAGGGCTTCCTGGTGTTCCACTCGTTTGGTGGCGGTACCGGATCCGGATTCGGTGCTCTGTTGATGGAGCGTCTCTCGGTCGACTACGGCAAGAAGAGCAAGCTCGAGTTCTGCGTCTACCCCGCTCCCCAGACGGCCACGTCGGTCGTCGAGCCGTACAACTCCATCCTGACGACGCACACGACTCTCGAGCACGCCGACTGCTCCTTCATGGTCGACAATGAGGCCATCTATGACATTTGCCGTCGCAACCTTGGCCTTGAGCGCCCCAACTACGAGAACCTGAACCGCCTGATTGCCCAGGGTAAGCTCTGACGCTGCTGTTGATGCCTCGTGTTGCTAATTTTTTTTGTCTAGTCGTTTCTTCCATTACTGCCTCGCTCCGCTTTGATGGATCCCTCAACGTCGATCTGAACGAGTTCCAGACCAACCTGGTTCCCTATCCTCGCATCCACTTCCCTCTGGTGGCTTACGCACCTGTCATCTCGGCTGCTAAGGCTGCCCACGAGGCCAACTCGGTTCAGGAGATGACCATGTCGTGCTTCGAGCCCAACAACCAGATGGTCAAGTGCGACCCTCGTCATGGAAAGTATATGGCTACTTGCCTGCTGTATCGCGGTGATGTCGTGCCCAACGACGCTCACGCTGCTGTGGCCACTCTCAAGACCAAGCGGACCATCCAGTTCGTCGACTGGTGCCCCACTGGCTTCAAGCTCGGTATCTGCTACCAGCCCCCCCACCAGGTGCCCAACGGCGATCTCGCCAAGGTCAACCGCGCTGTGTACGTTGCCCCCCTTCACTACTCTTGGCTTGAAACTAACGCGACGAAAATAGCTGCATGCTGTCCAACACCACCGCCATCGCTGAGGCATGGTCTGCCCTGTCGGCCAAGTTCGACCTCATGTACTCCAAGCGTGCGTTCGTCCACTGGTACGTTGGTGAGGGTATGGAGGAAGGCGAGTTCTCCGAGGCTCGCGAGGATCTCGCAGCTCTGGAGCGCGATTACGAAGAGGTTGCTGCCGACTCGATGGAGGGCGAGGAGGTTGAGGCCGAGTACTAAACTTGGTAGAGTTGTCTGGTGATGATGATGGTATGACGACGTTGACTGAGTACTTTGATGGGACGCCCCCAGTCGTCGACTCTCTGGTTCGCAGCGGTTAGGCTACAGCCTCCGTTGGTAGTTGTCTTGCTCTGAGATGATAGGTATTCTTCCTTGGCAAGCGCAGGACCTTGGTTTTTCTATGTTAGACTGAAGTGATAGTCGATTTTAATCAGAACAAGCCCATTTATTCGGAGGGACATCTGGCTCTATGCGCGTTCTGTGTACGTGATACTATGTAGACTGTGGTCTTGATGCGACGGGACCGGTCAAGGCGTGGCATTAGTTTTAGGTTAAAATGCCTAACTCCAGACGTTGAACCTTGGTGCGTCGCATGGAAGACGCAGTTCAGGCCAACAGTAGAGTGCATATGCAGCCTTTATTCTCGTGGTATGGAGGGCTCTGGAAGTTTTGCTTATATGCAGTGCAGTGCCAATAATTCCGTGTCTCGGCTGGACCGTCTGTGCTTATTCGACAGTCTGGAGTGCAGATGCCTGCATAGGCGGCGGATCCCAGCGACCAATCAGGGCCCGCACACGGCGGGCTGACGACCATTCAGCGACACCCAAACCACTCGCGAGCTGTTTGGGTTCCTCGTCGCCCAGAGGGAGCTTGGGGGTCGCATTCCCAACCTCCAAAGTAGCGCATAAGGGAGCAGCATCGCCAATTTCTTCCCCAGCGCACTGCATCTCCGCATGTGTAAAGCTGCCTTGCTTTCTCCTCTCGCCAGGGCTCCGCTCATCCCAACGCAGCATCCCCACCGACTACCCATTTCGATTTAAGGCTCGCTGCACCTGTTCCGGCCTTACCCGGCGGTCACTAAATTCCTCGAACCATCGCAGCGCCGCACCCGCCCTCGTCTGCCCACAGAGGGTGTAGTACCGTCATCATGGCTTCCGAGTCATCAGTCGACGCGAGTGAGTTCTTTTGCCCTTTCCCTGCGGCCGTTTTGCACGCCGCGAGATGCCGACACGGTGTCCAACGGATGCAGCGGCCGTTTTGTCTGAAATTTGAAGTGACAAAAGCTGACGTTGAATCCGCTCCCAAGATGTGCCGAACTTGAACCTCACCCCCGAAGAGAAACGAGTGTACGGACAGCTGTTTCGACAGGCCGATACAGATGGCGTCGGCGTCGTTACGGGCGAGATTGCCGTCAAGTTCTTCGAGAAGACGAGACTGGATTCTAGGGTCCTGGGAGAGGTCAGTGCTAAAGATAAATAAGCTAAGAGCGTGCGCTGCTTGAGGGTTGGCACTGACATGCATCTTTTTCAACACAGATATGGCAGATCGCCGACAAGGAGAACCGCGGGTTCCTCACGCCCGCCGGCTTTGGAATCGTCCTCCGCCTTATTGGCCATGCGCAAGCCGGCCGCGAACCCAGCCCCGAAATAGCGCTCAGCCAGGGCCCTATGCCCCGGTTCGATGGCTTCACCCCGACCCCCGCGCCGCTACCGCCGCCGCCGCCGCAGCCGCCTGTGCTGCAGGCCCAGGGGACGGGCGCGGGAGGACCCATTCGCATCCCGCCCCTGACACCCGAGAAAGTGGCCCAGTATGCTGGCCTCTTTGAGCGACAAACGCTCCAGAACGGCAACATGCTCCCCGGCGAGCAGGCCAAGCAGATCTTTGAAAAGTCGGGTCTGCCAAACGACCTGCTGGTTCGCATCTGGATGCTTGCCGACACGGAGCAGCGCGGCGCTCTGGTCTTGACCGAATTCGTCATTGCCATGCACCTGCTCACGTCCATGAAGACAGGGACACTGCGCGGCCTGCCCAACATCCTGCCTGCCGCTCTCTATGAGGCTGCCACCCGGCGAGCTTCCGTCGTGGGTGCCGTTCCCAGGCAGCAGTCGCCCACCACCGCTACGCCTCCCGTCTCGGCCGTGCCGCGCCAGCTCACCGGCCAAACGTCGGTGCAGCAGCTGCGGACGGGCAGCCCGCTCGGGCGTCAACCGTTAGCGCCACAGACCACGGGAGACTGGCTGGTGACGGCCGCTGAAAAGGTTAAATTCGACCAGTTCTACGACGAGCTCGACAAGACAAAGAAGGGGTTCATCACTGGCGAGGAAGCCGTGCCCTTCTTCAGCCAGTCCAAGCTTCCCGAGGCTGCGCTCGCCCAGATCTGGGACCTTGCCGACGTCCACTCCGAGGGGCGGCTGACCAAAGACGAGTTTGCGATTGCCATGTATCTTATTAGGCAGCAGAGAACCAAACAGAGCCCGCTACCCGCCACCCTGCCGCCCAACCTCATCCCCCCGAGCCTGCGCGGCCCAGTACGCCCCCCAACAGCGACCTCGGCGTTCGAACCACCCCCACCGCCGCGGCCTCCACTACCCCAACCAAAGCCCTCCGCTTTGGATGATCTGTTTGGCTTAGATGACCCTCCGCCGCCGGCGCCGACCCAAGTCGCGCTCGGCACGGGCGGATCTGCTGCTACCGACCCTTTTGGAACCAGCATCAGCCCGCCGGCGCCGTCTTCGCCTGTGAGACCTCCGCCTGGGGCATCAGGCTTCAAGCCCTTTGTCCCTTCATCCTCTTTCGGCCGCGGTCTTACCGCACAGGCTACTGGGGGCTCGAACAACTCGGGATCCAGCTTCGCTAGGCCCGCCCCGCTCCCGACGGCCGTGGAAGACGACCTGCTTGGAGATACGGAGCCTGAGATCAACAAGAGCCTCAACAGCGAGACTACCGAGCTTGCAAACCTCTCCAACCAGATCGGGTCGCTTTCCAAGCAGATGCAGGACGTGCAGGGCCAGCGCACTGCGACGCAGAACGAGCTGAACCAAGCCAGCGCCCAGAAGAAGAACTTTGAGCAGCGACTTGCCCAGCTCCGCGCCATGTACGAGAAGGAGGCGCAGGATGTGCGCTCTCTCGAGGCGCAGCTCAACGTCTCGAAGACTGAAACCAAGAAGCTGCAGGCCGAGATGGCCATGATCGAAGCCAGCCAGCTGGACCTGCAGAACCAGCACCGCCAGACCTTGTCAGCTCTCCAAGCCGACCAGCAGGAGAACTCCAGCCTGAAGGATAAGATCCGGGCTGTGAATGCCGAGATTGCCCAGCTGAAGCCGCAGATTGAGAAGCTCAAGCTGGAAGCTCGGCAGCAAAAGGGCCTCGTTGCTATCAATAAGAAGCAACTGACCACCAACGAGAACGAGCGAGAGAAGCTCAAGACGGAGGCCGAAGACCTTACCAAGAGCAACGAGGAGCTGGCGCGTCAGATCAGCTCCAACAACTCTCCCGTCCTCACCCAGGTCGCCAGCCCCGCGCTGTCCACGGCGAGTGCTAATAACCCCTTCTTCAGGCGGACAGCTAGCACCGACATCACCGCCACCTACAGCCCTCCCCCCATCAGGTCCTTCAATGACAAGTCCTTTGACGACGTCTTTGGGCCGGCCGCACCAAGTAGCCAGAGCGGTACGCCGCCGCCGCCTGCTGCAATCTCAATGTTCAAGCCGCAAAACACGGGCACGTCTACTGGCAGTGTCGGGTCTTTTGCCACGCCAGGCTCCACCAGCCCAACTGTCAGCCGCCAGGCCACTCTCGCAGCTGAGCCGCCGGCTCCAGAACCGAGACAGCTCAATCCCAGCTACCTGCCGTTTGGAGACACTAGCGACTCTCTGAGCACCTCTCGCCAGGCCTCGCCCCCGCAAAGCCGGTTCAGCCTGCCCGAGACGCCGTCCCAGGCGCCGGCACATCCCGTGGCCGCGCCCATCGAACCGGCGCAGACTGGACAGAGTCTTGCCTCTGGATCAGGCTCGGATGCCCCCAAGGCCGCCTCTCCCGCATCGCCAACCGAGACTAGAGCCAGTGCTAATGGAACACATCCACTGACTGGCTCGTCGGGAGATGACTCGAAGAAGGCTGCAGCCCAGGCTGAGCTTGAACCGTTCCAAGCTGTGGATCAGGCAAAGGCCAAGGAAGACTTTGAGTCGGCCTTTGCGAGCTTCAAGAATTCCCACGCCAAGGCCCCGGCAAGCTCGAACAACGATACCGTCTTCTCTGCATTCCACTCAGAGTTCCCTCCCATCTCCGAGCTGGAGCGTGACGATGATACGGAATCGGACAGCGACCGCGGTTTCGATGATGATTTTGCACCGGCATCCCCTCCGCCGAAGGCACCTGTCGAAAAGAGCCCGGAAACGAAGTCCGTCTCCCCGACCATTATCAAGGCTGCCTCGGAGATTCCGGCCGCTGGCCTCAACACTTCAGGACCCGAGCAGTCAGCTGTGAAGTATGCCCTCTGATACCTTTCATGCCTGTTTTTGTTGTATGTTGCATGGACGCTAACCTGTATTCGCTTACAGCGAGAGATCTAGCTCGCCCCCTGTCGCCGCCACTAACAAGAGATTCACCGGGTCGAGTGTTGACGACATATTTGGCACGGCGGCTTCCCCTCCGCCCGCCCCTGCAGCGGCTGCTGCGAGCCAGTCCTCAGCTCCGCCTCCGCCTCCGAAGGGCGCATTCGACGACCTCGACGACGACTTTGAGGGACTCGAGGATGCCAAGGAAGGTTCTGCTGACGATGACTTTGCCAACATTTCACGATCCGGCCTGGACGACTTCAACCCGGTCTTTGACAGCAGCCCGCCGCCCAGCCAGGCAAAGAGCGAGTCGGCCAACACCAATACCGCATTCGGCGCTGAGAGCAGCTTTGACTTTGCCTCGCTCTCGACCGCATCGGTGGCCGGCAGCACTGGCGCAGCGCCGTCCAGCTCCGGGCCTGGCCAAGCCAAGGGCCCCGCACCGCCCGAGTCGCAGGACTGGGATGCTATCTTTGCTAGCCTTGACGATACCCCGACCCCGTCGTCCCCGCCGCTTGGCAGTGGAAATGGCAGCGCAAAGGAAGCCGCGCGGCCGAATGCACCCGGCCGGGCGTTGACCGAGGCAGGAGAGCACGACGACCCGATGTTGAAGAACTTGACGAGCATGGGGTACTCGAGAGCCGATGGACTGGCGGCGCTCGAGAAGTACGACTACAACTTGGAAAGGGTAAGTTGGCAATGATTGGGGTCGATGTGAGGCTGGACTGTTTCACTGACGGGTTTAGGCGGCCAACTACCTTGCTAGCCAGTCTTAGCTGTGACAACGGGTATGGCATAGCATCGAATAGTGATATCTCGGAGAGAAGGAGAGGAAGACCTTCTTTGGATGAGTGGGATGACCAAAAGACACGACGGCGAGCAGATTGTGGCATTTATTTCTTCACGGTTGATACCTTTTTTGATAAGTTTGCATTGTCTGGGGGAGCCTACCGAGTGTTGCCTCGCACTTTTATTTGTTTTCTCTTCTATACCTAATTCAGCCCATCCACCCCTACGTCTACGTCTCGAGCCTGGTCTCAGTTATCCGTCTAAGCCAGCATGGCCGGTGTAATGTATAATACGTATGTATTGTACCTTGGCGATGTCCATTCTTTGCCTGGAGCGTAAATACAACCTTCTCGTTTATCATCTTGTGCGTGTGCTGCTGTAGAGAATATCTATTTGTGAATGCCTGCTGTCTAATTTGCCATCTAATGTGTACCAAAGTATGCTTTGTAGATGTGTGCCCGCGGCGTGTGGCTACTAACAATCTACAGTACAACGGTGGCCAACGGATACCCCGCCAAAACTTTGACCCCTCCAACTTTTTTGTCCCGGACTCATCAAGGTCCCAACAGCTCTCACCGAGGAACACGGACGACGGTGTCGCGCTCCCAGGAACACTCCAAGATTGTATCATTCATCTTGACCCATTGCGCAGACCGGTATTCGGAACACGCATCATAGTAATATCCGTTTGTGCTGGGCCGGCGCCGCACGCACTCTACACATCGCCACCCGCTCCACCGCACCGCGCTCATTTTTATTTCCCCCCAGCAGCAGCCGACTGCATGCGTGCGTGCGTGCGTGCGTGCGTGCGAGATATACAGAGGCAAGAAAGAAAATGGCCGACGACGACGACCAGCTCGCCATCTACGACGAGGTCGAGATCGAGGATATGACGTACGACGACGCCCGCCAGCTGTACCACTACCCCTGCCCCTGCGGCGACCGCTTCGAGATCGCCCTTGCCGACCTGCAGGACGCTGCCGACATTGCCGTGTGTCCGAGCTGCAGCCTGATGATCCGCGTCATTTTCGAGGTGGTATGTTGCCGTTTTGTTTGTTGCGTGGATGGTTTTGTGTGCGTGCTGACGGTAATGCCCACTCAGGATAACTTGCCCGAGCCTCCTCCGGGCCCGGACGCTGCTGCGGCCACCAAGGCTCCGGTTGCTGCTGCTGCTGCTGCTTAAACAAGCTGCTCAGCTTTTACGACGCGATGCCTTGCGATGCGATGCAATGCAATGCGCTCCCTCTCCGACACGACACGACGGGAGTTCGCCGATGCGGTGCCAGCGCGACAAGGCGTGCTTCTCCACCCGATATCTTGACGGTCGAGGGGAATGGCTCACTTATAACGGGGAGAGAGTGGTCTGTCTGGCTTGAGCACAACCTGGCCGGAGGAACTCGTCAATGCCGGATCCGAAAGGTCATCGCGGCGCGCAGTCAACCGCGTAGCCGTCAATCACGTGGCGACGACAAGGCAAGATCAGGCAGCAGGAGAATATGGGTCTGTTCGAGTTCTCTCTTGGCTGGCGTACATCCACGGCTCGCACGCGATGTGAGGCTCGTAGATATCACACTCCGCGCCGGCCAGGTCGAACGAGTAAACTGCCGCTGCGCCGCGGGACGTGTTGATTGTTTGGGCCAACCTAAAATAAGGCACCAGAGACTGCGGTATGGATCGAGCCTGCGTTGTAGATGGAGGTCGTATGTATGTAAGTACAGGGGAATTTAAAAGATGAAGATTTAGTCCTTTGCCGCGAGGCAGCCAGGTTGTGCATGGCAGTAGAGATCAGATGCCCGCCAACGGCGTAGGTGGCAGAGAAGCGATGTTTTGTTTTTCTTCCGTTTCTATATACACCAGACATATACACCTCCTACTTTCCATGTATTGTACAATACAAAGAGAAGCTGTTTCACACATGTTTTTTGGTTTCTAACCCCTTGGGCGTGCTGCCCTTTACCTCCGCCTATAAGACTGACTGACTGACGTCCGTCTATCTATCCGTCCCTGGGGGAAAGGCCAGAGAGCAACGAAGACGAGAAGCAGCACCCTAGCTAGCCAAAGAAGGTCGTTATTTTATTTCTCGTCAGATGCTATCAGAGTCTAGGGAAATCTCTAAAAGCATCATCATGCCTAGCACGCAAAACACCACGAACCCGGCCATGGGCTCGCGGAGCGGCACCAGGTGGTGGTCCCCGCCGCTGTTGACCACGGACGGCATGGCCGTCGACGTCACGGTGGACGTGCCCGACGTGACCGTCGTTGCTGTTGTTGATGAACGGCGGCGTCAGTATCAACTTCCTAGGATGGGTGATGACGGGGGGATGCGAGATGGGATGGGATGGGATGGTATAGTATGGCTGGGATGCAGCGTGTGCGTGTCAAGAGGATGGTGTACTGTGCTCGTCTGTAAAGTACATAACTCACATGGCGTGACGGGCCCTCCCGTGATGCCCGACACGGCGCTGGAGAAGGTGGCCGTCGACGAGGGGGTGTACGTCGACGTGATGACGGTGACGCTGTCGCCGGACGGGAGGGTCTGGGCGGCACTGAGCGAGCTGGCTGTGAGGCCCGTGACGACATGAGAGAAGCGCATGGCGGCGGTGTTGTGTATCTGCGGGTCGGGGGTGGGCAGGAGGAAAGATAGCTGGGCTACCTGGCAGAGGCGAATATAAAGGATATATATTATGGAATCTCGGTGGAAGTCAAGGTGCGGACGGCAGCGGCTAGGGCAGACAGACGGTTTTGCTAGAGGATGGCGAACTGGGGAACAACATCATAGCCTCTGGTAGACTCGGGGGAATAGATCTATATGGACTCTCACAATTACCTCAACGAGACAAGCGAGTCACAACGAACCGACATGTGATGACGCCCACTGCGAGTGCCCGCAAGAGCTGGGTCACCAACATCAATGCTGTGAGAATGGCTTAGCAGGTGCGTCATCTATTCCTACTGCAGCTTGCCAAAGAGAAGCCAGACATGGATGGATGCCGTTGCGATTAGGTTATGAGGTTTTGATCCTGGAACCTCGTTGTGATGCTGGGGCTTGACTCGACAATATCACTCAGGTGTAGGCTGCAGCCACCAAGCACTCGAGACACATGTGAGAGTCCCTGGTAATGTGAACAATACTTACAAACTACCCTAGAAGTGAGGCAGGGATATAGGAAGGGGAGGCAGGTATTAGAAAAGAATGACCTCACCAAGACGTCGCAGCCACACGCACACTGTTCTCCGTCCATTCGCAGCCCTAAGCTGTCCGCTCCGGAAAACTGAGCCTCCGGAATACCACCTCTGATGAAGCTGCAAGCACGGAGGAAACATGTCACGGCATGCGGGTAAATGACTTCCTTCAGCAATGAACACAGCATGATGTGTGGTCAAAGTCTATTCATTCATCGGTGTCCACCAAACAGAATCGCCCATCGCTACCACGTCCTTTTTGTTTCTTTTCGTAATCGATCAAACGTTCTCAAACAGGAAGCTCGGCTGGCCTGGTATGGCCGAGTCAGCGACAGGCGTCTTGATGTCGACCTCCTCACCGCCGTTGGTCAGGTTTTTGCCCTTCTTGCTGCCCTCCGCCACGGCTACAATCTGGACCGACTCCAGACCGGCTGTCCTCTTCAAGCCCGGAACCATTGCCTGAAAAACAGTCAGACATCATCATCTACCGGCATAGATATGGGGATTGGGACTTACCAAAAGAGTTGTCTTTTCATCGAATGCCAGCTTGCGCGAGAAGACTGCATCGGCGGGCTCTCCATCGCGCAGGCGCTTCTTCAAAGACTGCACGAAGGGCATAGCCTTCTTCATCTCTCCCATCTTGCCGATCCGGCCATTCAGATCCTTGTCATCAAGATTCTGCGTGTTTGTCGCCGGATCCCAAACCTCTTGCAGTAGCTCAATGTATTTTGCCTGCCACGCCGGGAAGGACTCAGTCACAAAGACCGTAAGCTTCTTGGGCTTCTTCGGGTCAAAGTCGCTCGTCTTGCCCTTGGCCATCCGCTTCAGCTGCGCTGCCTCGGCTGAGTTGACGCTCGACGCCGTTTGCCGAACGTACTCGCGAGCCGCAGTCAGGATTGGGTCAGCAGCTGGCACGTCGGGGTATCTGGCGAACTGGATCGACGTCTTCTCTCCGAGAACCTCTTGCCAGATGTATTCGGCCCAATGCGGCGCAATGGGGGTCAAGATCAGGGCCTAGAGCGGTAGAGTGTCAGTGAAGCCCAGAATACCGCAGTGAATCGAGCAGCTGAGGCCGAGTCCCGACAGAACATACCTGAAGTCTGATATACTTGAACACCAAGTCCTTATGGAGCGCAATTCCGGCAGCGTTGCATGCCTCTCTGCACACAATGTCAGCTACCAAACATGAAGTGCGACGACGCAGCCCATCTATTTTCTTTGTGTGCACCCGGACTGAGCGGAAAAGACACGAACCTGTACGAGTCTCGCGCATTCAAGAAATCGTAGTGGCCGGCCTTGAGGGCAAGCTTGTACGACGTTTCCTCGTAGTACTTCTTTGCATCGTTCACTAGCCCGTTCATCTCGTTGTCAAAGAGCGCATCTTGGAAAGAGTTGAGTTCCCCGGTCCGTAGCTGGTCGACGCCCTTGACGGTCTCCTCAATCCACTCCTTGTTGTTGTCTTACCCTATGTTAGTATTCACAAAAACACGAGGATCAAGGGCACATACAGCTGCGAGAGGTTAGCATAGCTCATGCGTTGATACAGGAATGGATACACTCACAAGCGCAGGATCGTGTTGTCTGCCACATCCTCGACAAAGTTTGAGTCGGAGATACCATCACCGGCCTGAACAACAGTGGGTCAGTGTACATAGGTTTTGAGATCAAGGACCAAGACTGTTCTTACATCTGCAAGGGCAACTCGCGCGGCATCGGCGCCGTACTTCTTGACAACCTGTTCCAGGTTAGTACTGATAGATTAGTAGGAGACAGAAATGGATGTCCTACGTCGTCCAGAGTCATAAAGTTTCCCGTCGATTTGCTCACTGCAGCAGGTCAGCACTGGCTCAGCCTGGTGGCTTAAGGTTGGCTTACTCTTCTCTCCGTTCAGCTGGAGATGCCCGTTGGCACGAACAGAACGGGGCCAATACTCGCGGGGGAAGAGAGCTTCAACTGTTAGCAAGACGCACAAACACAACTGCTCCATCAGTCCAACGGACTTCGAGAACATACCGATGTGGTTGTACAGGAAGAAGGTGAGATGGTTGGGGATAAGGTCCTTGCCGCTGACGCGGAGATCCAGCGGGTAAAAGTACTCAAACTCTCTCCTCATGCCCTCCAGAGTTGCCTTGGGGATCTTGGACTTGGTGATGACATCGTCCGTCAGCGGTGCCCGGCAGAAGATGTAGTCCCAGACCTCGTCAATCATCTGCTCGGGCGCGATATCGCCCTTGCCCTTCTCTCGGCCAAACAGGTCCTTGTGCAGCCAGTGGGCTACGGTATAGTAGGCCATGTAAACGGTCGAGTCGCTCAGACTCTCAACGAGGAAGTGGGGATCCCAGGGTATTTTCGATCCCAGGCCGTAGGTGCGAGCGCAAGCCCACTGCCTCAACCAGTCGACGACTCCCTTGAACGCGTGCTGGGTATCGGAGGAATACGTGTTGAGGCCAGTGCCGTCCTTGTTCTCAACATAGTCGTAGGCAATGGCTCTCCAGGACTCCTCGCCGTAGTCGATATACCATTGGTCGAGGAGGGCAACGGAGCACTCGTCGCCGGATCTCGACACTACTTTGTTTTCAGGCTCACAGTATGCGAAGGCCTCGCCGGCCTTGACCAGCTGCTCCCTTACTTTCGGCTTTGCGACTTCGACCTTCTCGCCTTTGAAGTCGCCGACCTTGAGAACGCCCTGGTAGAAGCCTTCCTTGTACGCAAGCTCTTTTGCTTCCAGAAGCTGCTTGGTGTCTTTAGGAGACGAAATCTTCAGCTTCTTGACCAAATAGGGGGCCAACAAGTCAGATGTGGGCGTTTGGATAATCGGGATGACCTCCAGTTCAGCCCACTCCTTCTTGATGCCGTAGAAATCGGCCTTCTTGGCGAGTTCCGTGACCATGGCAAAGTCATCTAATCAAGGTAAGCTGGCGAAGTCTATTCACAAAGGACATGAACCTACCTGGCGAATCAGACGGAACCGAGGTCACAACACCAGTACCCTTTGTGGCCAGGACAGTGTCCATGGGGAGAACGCGGACTTGGGGATGGAAGCTCAGGGGCGCGTTGATCAAAGTTCCAATCAAATCGGAACCCAGGACATCGGCTGCCTTTTCGATGACGCCCTCCTGCGCAAAGGCGCCCTGGAAGGCCATGTTTTTGGCAGCCCTTTCGGTTATCACGTAGTACTCGTTCTCCGCGGCCTTGAACACTCCGTAGCTTAGACTAGGGCCGACAAAGCAGCACGTCTGGCCATACATGGTCTCGGGCCTCAAGGTGGCGGGCACCAAGAACACGTTAGCGCCTTCGGGAAGCTTGCCCTTCAGCTTTTCCGCGGCCTTGGGGGCCCATTCAAGAACCTTCAACTTTAAAGCCGTATATTCCTGGGGGAGAACACCCTCGCCTGTAGAATGGACGTCAGTCATCAGCACGCTTGCCAAGGAACAGAAATAAGCCTACCTTCACTGCGGTCGTGGTCCATGCAGGGCTGGCCATCCTTGATGGAGTAAATTGTGTACCTATACGTTGTCAGTGGGCCTTCAACGCGAAGCGCGTGTTGCTACGACATACCGCTTGCCAAACTTGATCTTGTTCAGCTCCTTTAGGCGAATCATCTGCCAGCGCACGAACGCATCGTAGTAGGGGTTTGCCTCGGTCGTCACAAACTGCCGCCGCCAGTCGATCCGGGCGCCGAAGTTGGTCAGGTCCTTCTTGCACTCAGGGGGGAAAAACTGCAGCCTGTTGGGATGCTTGTTAGTTTATGGACCACGAGCGCTCAGAGTCAATAGAATGACGCACCAGTACTGAGGATCGGCAAAAAGATGGATCTCCTCCATCGGAATTCCGATGGACTGCAGGATCTGGAATTGGTATTTCACTTTGACTGTCTTTGCGGCAGCCTTTCCCTTCTTCGCGTTGAACTTGGTCACGTCGTCCTTTGCCCCCTTAGGGACTACGGGCACGGCCTCTTCCTCGTCCTTCTCCTTGTAGCGCTGGAAGTCGCGGCCGAACATCTCGACCTCCTTGACCAGCTTGTCCGCCGACGCCTTGATCGGAAGTCCTGAAGAAGTCAGTGCCTGAACCATACCAAAACTAGGCTGAGTAGGAACGCCCGGGCGCCGACAACATACCAGTGCAGTGGTATCCGAGGGGGAACAGGCATCGTTTCCCCTGCATCCTGGCAAATCCAGTGTGGAACTCGACTGTACGAAGGCACGGTTAGCAACCGTTGCATTCCGATTAGCAAGCGCAGACGGTGTGGGCGAGGCGCCCCGGAGCGGAATATCCCATACTCTTGCTGAAACTGAAGGCATGCCCGGCATGGAGACGGCCGTTCATGTATGCTGCGGAAACAAGTCAGCTAGTCGTTCGTTGAGGGTAAACGTTCGCGGGGCGTGAGCGCATACGGTACGCAATGGTTCCAAAGAACTTGGGGTACCTAAACACAAAACAAGTCAGCAATCCATGTCTAAGGCTTGGGCGCGCAAGCGAAGACGAAGCAGGCCAGCGCGAAGCTAATAGCCGCCGTTCCCGGGGCGTAACTGCCCCTCTCCCTGGCGTGTTGTAGAATTTCAAGAATTTTCTTGGGCCAGCGCATGTACGTACTTCTCGCGTAGCTCATCCGCCGTGATCGAGTCGAGGGGGATCTCGGTCGTTGAGGGGGCGTCGACTTCGAAGATGTGGTCTTCCTCCCATTTCAGCTGGTATTTCTATGGGACGTGTTAGCACACAAGAGGACACCGGACGAATAAGACGGGACGGACCTTTTCAATCTCAACTAAGGTATCCCGCTTCTCCGTGCCCTTCAACTCCTTCGTCTTGGACAGGGTGAGGGCCTCGAGTGCCTTGGGCACCGACGTGTCGGCCATGTTGTCTTTTCGGTTTCAGACCTCGGATTCAGGTACGTGTTGGTAGTCAGACGGTCGACAACCGAGTTTATATATGCGCCTGGTCGCAGACCTTGCGCATTGGGCTTGTCGGGTAGACTGCTCTTGAGGGAAGTTGTTTTCGCAAGTCGGAACTGTTTCGGTGTGTCCAACTGTTTTGAATCAGAGGGGGGTGAATTTTTTAGACTCCTGCCGCCGTTTGGAGGGGTAACTAACAGCCGCGGGGTCCAGCTTATGCACTGCGATGTGGGGCCTGGGCCGGGGCCTGGGGTCTCAGCATGTGGCGCAACCAGTGAGCGTAGCGGGCCAAGCCACTGCTAGCCCTGTAGATCCTGTGGCTTCGCGCGGCCAGTGCTTCGCGTCATCGCGAGATGCTTCAACTTTTCCTCGACCCTTTGATCTCGAGACGGGAAGCCGCTTTCGCCGACAATGTTCCCAACACTCGTGCGCCGATTGGCGCAAGCGCCCAAGCCTCAGATATTTGAGTCGATAACAGCGCCATCGAAGCCCAAGAGGGTCTGGCCGCCCGACTTCACCAAGATGACGCCCCAGGAGCAGCTGCGCTTCGAGAAGCGATACAAGAGGAGGCTGGCGCACATGGCGCAGCGGCCGCGGTGGAACAAAATCGTCAAGCTCACGCAGTACTTCACAATATCATGTAAGGGGGTGCACAATTGGGACCGGGCCGACCAGATCTTGGGCTGACTGTGTGTTAAGTCGTGCTTGTGTACAGCGTTCTATTCATGGACGCGAAAAACGAGCATCAGCCGTTCGAAGGGGTAGGATATTTGCTCTCCTGCTTTCGCATTACAAGTCTAACTGGCCCGACAGCTCCGAGCGAAGTTCTGGGGCGCTTTAGGCGTCTTCTCCCCCGATCAAAGACACGAGAGACGAGAGGATGCGCCTGTCGAGCAGACGACCACAAAGTGACTACAACGCAACAATTCTATGCAGTAGTTGCTGTCCCAACCTCCTGTACAATACGCGATCCGCCTCTTGGAGTTCATATATGGCGTTTGAATACCCGGGGCAGTGGCATCACGGCCCGGAACGGTGGTGTAATGGACCAACCAATGTTCATATGGCCTGAATCCGCCCGAGCCCCGACACCGCTCTTTCTGTATTTCTGCTGGCGGCGGCTCGGAGGATATGCGCGGATGCCAAGGATGGAAGTATATCATAATTCCGGTTGTTGTACCGGCTCAGCAGGCAGGTAGGAATCGGGCGGTTGGGCGACGAGAGGGTGTGCCGCCGTGTCACCGGCCATGCCAGACAAAGTTCCCGCCCATACCAAGCCCAGCTCCCAGCCCGGTTGACCGTGACTCGTTGACCGGTCTCTTCGCTACTGTTCCCTGTGCTCTGACGCCAGCCACTATGCGGTCCATGTTGGTCTCGATGACCACTCCGCCGACAATCATCTCGCCCAGCGTGGCATGTAGCGTCTCAAAGTTGAAGATGAGGTCCAGCTCGCAGACATTTTCAAAGAGCCGGTCCAGCGCCTCCACGTAGACTTGTATCAGGTCGATGAGCGCCAGCGGCGACTCGGTCGACGTCGAGATGATGATGAAGTAGAGCGTCGCATAGTTGCGGTACGTCACGAGCGACGGCACGTCGTTGTGCGGCTCCGAGGCTGAGTGCGAAGTGCCTGAGGCGGCGAGCAGCGGTGGCAGCGGCAGGAAGTTGCACGACCCGGGCGGCCGGTTTGAGACGAGCGTGAATATTTCCGATATCAGTCGCTGCTGTATGCTCGTGTCCTGTCATCGAGGCCGCCCACGCGACTGCTGTCAGATCCGGCGCATGGTCGCGCAGAACGGGATCAGGGACCAACTCACCAGTTGGGTGTAGAACTTGGTCAGCCGCGGCTGGCCTTGGCCGTTGAAGACCAGAAATGCGTTGATCATGTTCCGAGCAGGCTGTCACTATTCCGTGTTCGCAGGGTCAATGTCAAATAATATCTGACGATATCAGGACCAAGGTGTGCTGGCCCGCGAAGTTTTACCGCGTCCCGGTCACTGTGGGCTGCGGGGAAAATGACGCCGGTGGACAGGGGTGTTAGGCCGGTACTTGCATCTGCGCGGGGTCTCTGCCACCTGCTGGGTAGCGCCTTATTAGCGCACTTGAAACCACAGGGCTTCCCTACCTGCCGGCTTGGCTGAAAGAAAGCTTGAGTGGGGTGGTTTCGAGCTCCAAACATACGAGCTCCATCGACCGATGACATTCCTGGGTGGTGCTTCTTTTCCTCCCAAGACGCCCGACTCTGAGCAATCTTTCAGTCTCTTCGTGAATCTCTTGATTCCTTGCTGCTGTCACTGACGTGGTGCCCCCCCTATCCGGCGCTCAATTGGACCTTTCGGTTGCACGAGCCTGCATTACGTCTTGTTGCATTCGTTTGTCACGGCAGCATGGCATCTCAAGGTCTAGGACTCGTTGCTCGAGCGGCCTCGCGAGGTCTCCGGACATCTCGACTCGTGCGTTTCAGCTCTCCGAGCCTCACGGCAGCCCCGTCATTCCCCCACCCTGTGGCCCGGCCCCCGTCCGCCGTCGTGACTCCTAGGTTCATCTCCAACAGCCCCCAGCGCAAAGGCATCACGCCCGACGACAAGCCTCCCCAGCCGAAAGACGTGGACCTATCCCCGGTCATCAAGACGCCGGCTGTTATAACTGACTCCGAGTACCATTCTGTTGCAGACGAGTATCTCGAGAGGCTTGTCTCGCATCTAGAGGATATCCAGGACACGAGAGAGGATGTTGATGTTGAGTATTCCGTGAGTATACCTTCCCGCTTTGGCTCTCCGCCTTTGCTTGCAACATTCGACTAACTGGATTTAGGCTGGCGTCTTGACCCTCCGCTTCGGGGGAGACACTGGCACCTACGTCATCAATAAGCAACCGCCCAACAAGCAGATCTGGCTGTCGTCCCCCAAGTCGGGTCCGAAGCGCTACGACTACGTCGTTATGGGCGACGGCCAGCACGAGAAGCAGGACACGGCTTGTGGCGAGTGGCTGTACCTGCGCGACAACTCGACCATAAACCAGCTCTTCCGTGACGAGCTCGGGATTGATCTCAGCATGCCAGTCGGCGACTACGGAGAGTAGGTGGTCGCGGCGGAAGGAGTGCTGGTCCGGATATTTGGCCCTTGTGCCGCCTTTCTTCGCCAAGTAAGGTCAGAGAAGGCATTCTACGCCGTCCATTGTATCAACATGATATCAGGCGCGTATGGTATAACAAAACTGTAGTATATTCCTGGGTACGTTCGGGGTGGGGAATGGATGGGTCTTGATTGGGACAGAAGCCAGGCTAGGTAGGCTCAACCTCTGCCAAACAATCTGTGCAATTGCATGCGCTGCTATTTCGCCATGCGTTGTTAATCTGGCTCAGATCATGCATTTTTGCTTCGAGTCCTGTTCGGGTTTGTTTAACACCTTTGCCGAATTGTCCGAGTTCTTGCGGCCTTGTTACCCACAGCAGAGGCAAACCCACGATCTTCAATTTCTTTTCCTCCCCAAGTTTAAGGAATGGAGCCCCTGCCACGCTTCTCCGAAGTCTGGCCCCCAACTTCAGGATGATGTGCAAAGGCGAGGGTTGGCGGCTGAGCAAGGCGGACTGCGAAGGCGCCCAATCTTCAATTATGTATTTCACTCTCTCGGTCATCGTGCTCTCGATCTCATCGTTGCCGCCATCTACACCTGCCCAGTATCTGCCTGCCATTGCAATCATTCAAACTGTACAATTGTCCCCTTATTTTCTGGGTGATCGATTAGAAAGTGCCGATACCAAGGTTTCCGAAGCGCCCAGATGTCGGGCTGCGCTGTACCGGATATGGGGCCCGTTGAGGCTTGTCAGCCTGCGGCGGGTCCCATGTACCAATTTGTTCCCCTCCAAGCCACCACTTCTACTTGTCTCCTTACCCTCCAACTAGGCGAATTTTACGACCCTATTCATATCTTGCTTGAGGCCTATAACTTTGCCTACAGCCACCTTGCTGGGGTTTGAGGCGCTGTCCTATGCTTGGGGCACTGGATCTCGCTCAGTCTCAGTGTCTTGTGCAGGAGCAGCCATCATGGTCACCGAAGTGCTGTATACGGCCTTGCAGTATCTCCGGGACGGACAGAGTTCTCAAGTCATGTGGATCGACGCGATATGTATCAACCAGGCAGACCTGGACGAGAGACGCCACCAAGTTCAACTCATGAAGCACATCTATTCCGATGCCGTCCGAGTCTTGGTCTGGCTCGGGGAGGAAGACGAAGACTCGCGACTTGCCATGTCAATCCTCGAGAAGTGGGCAGAGTGGAGCAACACCCCGGAGAACATGGCAGAGCATGAACGAGATTCCGAGAATATGTTCAAGCGCTGCCGCTCTTTAAGGACCTTTTTTTTACCGGTCATGGTTTAGTCGAGCCTGGACTTTTCAAGAAATAACTCTGGCCAGTCATGGCTGGCTGATATGCGGAACTGCAAAGATTGACTTTTCCGCAGCTGTTGCCGCTTACGACGCAGCAAAAAAAGCCAACTCGGTTGTTCTACTGTCGCTATTTCGCACAAACTAGTCACGTGTTATGGGCATGGGATATGATTCGTTATGGACAACGGATCGACCAGGACCAAACAATACGGAACCTGACCTGGCTACTAGGAAGAACCAGACAAAGAGTTGCTTCGGATCCTCGAGATAAAATCTTCGCCTTACTCGGCATTGTCAAAGGAAGCATTGTCCTCGAAATCTGCCCAAGCTACATCACTTCAACAGAAGATATATACATTACGTACACCAGGGCCATTATTGAAGACAGCAAAACATCGACATCTTGGCCGACGTGCAACGTGAGTTGCTCAGCCTCGATCTGTCCTCATGGGTTCCAGACTGGAGAGAAAATCTAAAATCTTCAGCAATAGCCGGTATTGAATATATACCTACTCTGTACCGCGTCAACCGTGGAAGGAATGAACAGATTTCTGTCGATTGTACTGTCGACCCCCGAAAACTCGGGCTGCGTGGCGCACAAATCGGCCTAGTCAAACGCGCTTTTGCCGCTGGAGCATCTCTTGAGATCGATAAGACGTACTGGAAAGAGAGGAAGTTGAAGTCCCCAGATTCGAGAAATTGGCGGGTATCTCGTTTCTCAAATACGCATCGGTCGCCACTACCGATTCACTGGGGAAACGGCTAAAATAGCCACATTTCGAACACTGTGTAATTAGCGATGTGACTCCGCTAAGCGCCAAAATGAAACGAGGAACTAAGTCCGATATCTTTAGATGGCACAACCGCAGAAGCCTAGTCGATAAATGCTTGCAGTCGCGCGGATTCAACCAACACGGACCAGCGATAAACGAAGCTTGCTTCGACTCAAGAAAACAGGATGAGCCAACCGGCCTTGTAAATAGGCGGGACTGGGTTGGGAATTACGACGACCTAGTCGCCGGCTACACGCTCCTCTTTAAGGAGATCCGAGCTTCGTCCCCGCCTCTCGTTGGTGCTATTGACAGTGACGCAGCCAACCAGGCTGCTGCCGTGCTCGTGTGGTCTTGGCAGACAAACTATGATCTTCCACTAGGCCCCGAGACTATGCGTGTGTGCTTAGTGGCGGAGAGCTGCCGGCCCATGCTGACTATCTGTAAACGCAGATGCTTGTTTTTCACGGAGAGCGGCCTCCTCGGCTTGGGGCCTGGTAATTTGCGTCCTGGAGATGAGGTCTTCGCCCTGGCTGGCGCGCGTGTCCCATATGTCTTGAGAAAGGCGGACGGGCCTGGCGAGTTCACTCTCCTTGGCGACGCGTACGTTCATGGCATCATGCAAGGGGAACTGTGGCGCAAGAGTGAAGATGGAACGGGCGATGATGGTCCGGTCAACTGGAATCTGGTGATGGAGCCAGTGACATTGGTTTGAGGCAAGATGGGTTGATTTTTTCTTTCTGAATTTTGCCGGCTACGAAAGGCCTGTAATATGTATTTCTAGAGAGAGATAGGCCTTTGGGGTCTCGGCAATAGGGATTCCATTAGCTATTGCCTCCCTCGGCGAGAAACATTATTCAGGGCGAGCCGTAAGGAAGACTCGGAGACATTGCTCCAGACATGACTCTGAGATCGTATGACCTACCTTTGTACACTAAACAGGGCTGGACAGGGGTAGGTGTCACTTCGGCCTAGTCTAGGACTTGCCACCCGCCGAACGATACAGCCTCAAGAACAGCGTTACACTCGTCTGAACGACCCAAGATGGGATGCTCCGTCCGACACTCATGTTGGTCTGGCCAGGGCAGAGAGGAGGGGCAGGCACTCGATTCCCCGAGACTCGCTTTCCTGGGACCCGTACTAGCTGAAAAACCATTGTTACATGCATTGCCCTGCACGCTTACGCAAAGCCCAGATAAGAATCTAGGAACAAGAGTCCAGAACGGAAGGTGCAGCTACACCCGCCCCGCACCGATGTGACTCTGGAACGCAACCTCAAAATAGTCTGACGTTGGGGTGTGGTCTGGAGGCTGACCCTACGGCCGCCAGCCAATGAGACTCCGGATGTTCCAACATGCCCATGCAACCGGCGATGGCAGCGTCGCAGTAGGCACGTAAAGGCGTTTGAATAAAGAGTAAGACCGCCGTATAGTTCTCCCGAGGGATGTTCTTGCGAGGAGAATGGGATTTGTTGTTGGTGTTTAAACAGGCGGGTGAATGTGGCTGGGCAATAAGCAGGGAGGTATTTAAGAAGGGGGAGTCTCGGTCTCGAGCGATTCTTGTGACTAGACTAGAGGCCGAATTTCGACTTGGATACCCCAAATACTGCCCGGCAGCAGCACAGCCTTTTATTCACAATGAAGCTGCTCAATACCGTCATGCTCTCCCTGCATGTTGTACTCGTTGCGAGCGAGGGATGCACGTACCATAGCAGCAAGTATGGAGTAAGCCGGCCCCCTTTTCAAGGAGAAGCGGAACATAAATCTTGAGAAACATGTCACGCCCACACGCCACGGGCCGGCTGCCTTTTATTTCAAACAACGAGGCACCTCGACTGACAGTCTGTGTGCATTAGGACTTTGACGGGACCTGCCGGAACCCGACCACGTGCGTCAACGACAACTTTGGCTACTGGGTTTCGGGGCTCTGCTCGGGTGCGTTTAGGTGTCTGGGCTTCTTGTTGTAAACAGCCCCAAGGGGACGGCGTGCTGACAGACTCCGGCGGCCACAGGCGGATCAAGCAACCGCTGCTGCGTGTTTCAGCTCTGCAAAGGCCCCTCGGGCCAGACGGGCTTCTGCACGACGACGACGCACTGCGACGCGACGAACGGGAAGCGGATCGCGTAAGTGTCTCTCTGATTTTCTGAGGTCTCGGCTTCAGGGATCTTTCTCTCTTGGTTGCCAGGTGGGCTGACATGCGACGGCGAAGAAACCGCTGCGGAGGCGGGGACGATGTGCAATGCTGCTATTAGGTGGCTCTGTCTTGGTAGGTTGAGGGGAGCTTCTCTCACACGAGATGGAGACTATAACTAGAGGTGGGAATGGTCTGGCGGTGTCATGGTGGAAATCAAGTGCAAAACTCAGCTGTGCTATTTCTTGTAGAATAAACCTTCTATCCACCAGCCATCTCTATGAAAGATACGACAAGCCTGCCTGAGATATCTACTTTAGCTCCTTGCGCCCTGCCACACCAGCCATGTTGGTTCCTTTGATCAAAATCAAAGAGCCTGCCCAAAGATTTCATGCAACAAAGGAATAAAACCTAACTACCCGTGACCTAGGGAAGGTTGCTGCCCTAGGATCCTGAATCAAAGTACCCGCGCCGACAAGAGCTCACTTCGTCTTGGCGCTCTCGGCCGCGAACGTCTCCCCAGGCTTGGTGGCCGAGATGGCGACGTAGCGCCAAAGGGTGTGGTAGCGGTAGGCCTGGGCGCCGGCGAACGTGTTGATGAAGAAGCGCTCGAGGCGGAGCAGGCGGATGAAGAAGTTGGGCACGGCGGCCAGCAGCCAGAACAGGCGCAGCATGGGGCGGATGTGCGGCGAGTAGTCGCGGACCACGACGTCGCCGAAGCCGGCGTCCTCGAGCATGCGCTTGAACACGCCCGGGTGCGACCGCTGGTTGGTCGGCATGGCCGCGAACTTGTTGACCACGTCGCGGTAGCCCAGGGCCTCGGCCGCAGCCTGCGCGTCGTCGCCGTCCGGGCGGCCCCCCGGATCGCAGTGGTCGTACTCGAAGAGCACCAGCCGGCCGCCGGGCCGCAGGATGCGGTGGAAGCCGGCGAGCACCGCCTCGGGGTCGGTGGCGTGCACGAAGGTCTCCATAGTGTAGGCGCCGTCGAGCGAGCCGTCGGCGACGGACTCGAGGTGGTGGTAGTCCATCTTCTGGACCGTGACCTGGCCAGGCGGGAGCGCCGAGCGGGCCACGTTCTGCCGGGCCTTGGCGATGTGGTGTTCGACGACGTCGATGCCCGTGATGCGCAGCCCGCGCCGCGCCATGTGCAGGGCCACATGGCCAACGCCACACCCGGCATCCAGCACCTGCGACCCGGCGGGCAGGCCCAGGGCGTCGAACAGCTTGTCCTCCATGGCGCGCAGGGCCCTCCCGATGGGTACTGGCCAGGAGTTTTCCTTCTCATAGAAGCCAAAGTGCCTCGTGCCGCCGAGGACGAGGCGGTAGCCGATGCGAGACTCTAGAGAGCCGTAGTACGCCTGCAGGTACGGGTTGGGGTTAATAATGGGTTCCGGTTCTGAGCCGGCGTGGCTGGTCGTCGCCGCCATGTCGATTGTAGGGCGGCTACTGATGTAAGACGTGCCTTCTTGGTTATATGCGAGTGCCTGTTGCTGTGGGTCGGTTAACAGCAGATGGCGTGGTCAATTGCGAGGGCGCGATAGTGAGATTGCCTTGAACAGTTCCAAATCGAATCCACGGATGACGGCCAGCCATGCCATCCCCTCCCCTCTGGGCGGCGGTGCAGGGATGGGTGACTGTGCCGCTGCCTCTGCAGCATGGCACCACCAACCAACCCATGATTGAGCCAAGAACCCGTTTTGAGGGCCAGTGCTTACTGCTGTGGTGATTGAACAAGGGTCTCGACAGCCTCCCTAATTCCTACTGTCACGAGTTTTCTATTTTCATTCTCTTCGAATGGCGCTGGAAATCGCCTGATACAGTGGCCTCGTTGGCTAATAAGCAACAGAAAAGCGAAAAGAAAACAAGACGGAAATACCGTTGACTAGAAGGATTGATATAGGGATTTTGCTACAGAATTATCTGCCCTTTGCGCCCATCGTCAACTCAGTCAACCCAGGCGAAAGAAGGGAAGAACCGCATGCGATATTGGGCAATACAGCATGGACAAAGACATGAGAGAAGTGGACAGGCTTCTCGGTGTATGAAGAACATTTGTAGGGTGAGAATTATCCAAGACAATTCAAAGCGTAATTATTTCATTCTTCGAAAACCAGCAGCGACGGTCCTTTGAATAGGTGCGACTGGACGGCTGGTAGCCGAAAAGCTGCACCGAGCATCTGTCCCGAGCATCTGGTAAGCACCCTTTTCGTCGGCTAATAATAAACAACGTGGCAGTGAAACCGCCCGCCCGCCATGGGTGCTGTGCAGCGGAAAGGTCCGTCTGCCGGCTTCGGGGGGCATCGGCGTTGCTATTCGCTGAGAACTCGGCTGCCTACCGGAGAGCTGCACTGCCCCTGAGCCAAGGATTCGGCCCCCCGAATTTCATTCGTCGGCTCGGATTTGAGCCCAGCTCTACGGATAGCTTTTTTACTTTCATTCCGTACAATCCCTACTAATACTTGGAATCGGACTCGCACTTCTTGGGTCAGGTCTAACTTCTGTCCATCATGAGACACTTTACCTCTGTCAATTTTGCAGACCAGTCAAGCCTTCTGGGATCATGGGGCTGCTATTAAGGGGAGAAATACTCATTGGAGAAATCTTGGGCACAAAAGACGACTGGCCCACGGGCCCCAGCCAGATTGAAAAGAGGCGACTTGGGTGGTATCTCCGCTTCGCCGGCGAACTGGGCCTCACCATCCTCCCAATCAGCTTCATCAGTGAGTCCTGACATGCCCGAGGCGACGTCTTGCCTGCTCACCCGCACAATAGTACTGGCAATCCTCGCGGCCAAGCTCGATGGCCAGCCGCTCTCGAACTACGGCCAGAACGTGGTCGACGCAACACGACTCGGCCCCTCGATCTACCCCATCATCTTCACCGCGGTAGCTAGCCGTTTCTACCGAAGCGTTGCGCTGTGGACCGCGGCGCGGCCCCGCGGCATCAGCATCGGCGCCCTCGAGCAGCTCTTGGGGAGCCAGAGCTTTGCAGGGACCGTCGTGCGGCTCCTCGAGGTCCGGACGCATATCATTCTGGGCCTTCTCATCTTTTCGACATGGGCGCTGTCCCCGGTCGGCGGACAAAGCTCATCGCGGCTGATCGAGACAGCGAGCAACGTGACGACGGACACGGCAACAATCTACCACTCGTCAACCGACGGCGTGACCGCGCTGATTTCCGTGTCCGGCAAGGCCGTGAACCAGGCAGCAGTCAACACGCTCTACTCTGCGAGCCTCCTGGCGTCGGGGCTGCAGAAGCAGTCGAGGTCCGACATGTGGTCGCGGCCCAAGATCCCGCACCTGCTGCCGGCGTACCGGTTCCCGCCCAACAGCACCACCGAATACACGTGGCAGCACGTCGACGCCGCCGCCATGCAAGCCGACAGCTACGCCTCGCTGCTCGGCATCAAGGTCCAGGGGCTGCGGGACCTGGCAGCGCAAAACACGTACTACAACTTCACGGCCGAGGCGTCGTACGCAGACTTTGACTGCGCGCTAGTCGGGCACGACATGCCCATCAACGCCAGCATCCTGACCTTTCTCAACGCAAGCGACTACGAGCCGACGCTGCGGGCCAACATGTTCGTCCCGAAGCAGCCCAACGCGACGGAGCGCTCCAGCTTCTTCATGGCGGCCGACGTGTGGCGGTGGAACCGGGCGGGCCGCCTCAACAGCGCGCTGCACGTCGTCTACGGCTCCAAGTCGACCAACGCCAACGACGTATACTCGCTCTTCAACTGCACGGTGCACAACGTGGCGGTGGAGCTCAACATCGGCTGCTCGGCAGCAGACGGCTGCGGCGTGACACGGCTACGCCTCTCACAAAACGCAACCTGGTCGCCGCCGACCCTTATGGCGTGGACGCAGGCTAACCCGGGCATCACGAACCTGCTCAGCGCGTTCCCGCTGGCGGCCGGGTTCACGGACCGCTACTCGGCGTCACCAACCGACAACTTCGTGCGCGGAGCGACCGAGTTCCCGTACGCGGTGTGGTATCCGAGCGCGTGGGCGGGCGTGCCGCTGGCGGACGTCTCGCGCCGCCTCACGGCCGCCTTCAACACCTTCTTCCTCGCGTCGCTCGACCCGCTGCAGGCGACCAACGCCAGCGTGACCGCCGACCCGCGTCTGCCCGACCCCTCACAAGACTCGGGCGCCGACATGCGCACTGCCACAGCCACCGTGGCCATCGCGACCGACGTCTACCGCCTCAACCGCGCGTGGGCCGGCGTGCTGCTCGCGTCGACGGGGATTTTGATGGTTATGGCGGTGCTCGGGCTCGTGCTGCGCGCTGTTACTGCTGCGCCCGACATCTTCGACTACGCCAGCAGCCTCACGCGCGAGAACCCCCACCTGCCGCCCGACTACGTGCCGCCGGGAGGGACAGCCATGGGCGGTGCGGAGCGCGCGAGGAGGCTAAGGGGCCTGCGCGTGCAGATTGCGGATGTCGCGCCCCGCGATGATGTAGGATATATTGCGCTCACGAGCGCGACCGGGGCCAGGCAGGGCAAGGCGGTCGAGACGGAACGGATGGTGAGGAGGGGAAGGGAGTATTGGTAGGCGTTTTTGGTGTTGGATTTTATTTGAGATCAATTGGATGTTGAAAATGCACAGTCTAGCAAGGCTGGTTTCAGTGAAAGCAGACACTTTGGTATCAGCTCCTCCCGTGATGTTCTAGTGACATGCAGTCTCTTCTTTAGCAACGAGGGCCCGGGTTGATGTCTTGGTGGCGCAACGAACGGCAAGGATTGCACCTGGAAGCACAGGTCACGACAATCTGACATGGAAGTTGTTGCACGTGATGTAGGTTGACAGCGCATTGAATTGTCTGGTTAAGTAGGGTCTAGAATACAGGTGAAAAAGCGTCTTCTTGTAATTCCTCACGGAAGTCCGTAAAAAGGGCAGGCATTCCGGGCACAAGGTATTCCAGGTGCAGGGAATGCCGGGATTAGAAGTTAAAGCCATTCATCCCATTGAGCCACATATACCTTAATTTCATCCCGTCGCTCTCTGAGATTCCTCAAGCAACTACCCACGGAGTGTGGCGCAATCAATCGACCCTGCCTCGTTCCTTCCTCATTGCTACCATCAGATTATGGCTCGGCCCACTTAGTCCAGGCCGACCGGCCTAGTCGTTGAAATATCCCCCCCCCAGGAACTGGTCGAACCTGAATCTGCCAGCCCTAAAATTTAAATAGCCTCCCCTGCAACGCCTTACAGAAAAACACGGCTGCCGGAAATGTCTACGCATTTCCCCAAGAAGGCACAAACTGATTGGCCGTCACGAAGATGCCGACGGGCTGGACCCGGAGAGACATGAAATCCTCGACGTAGAAATAGACGCGGCAAACGGTATAGAGCGCACACACAACCGTGGCCGGCACAATGACGCGCAGCGGCAGCGCCATTCCCGGGTCCCTATCGGCGAAAATATTCCGGATGCGATCCAGCCGCGCGTCGCATCTCCTGACGAGACAGTCCGGCCGCACCACCACGCGTCTCGGGAGGAGCTGTCTCCATCTTCGGCTGGATCCCGTTGCTTGTGTCTGGAGATGGACTTGAGATCAGGGAGCCCTCAGTTTTGGCGGCGCATTGATCCCGGGTTCATTCTCAACTGCGAGTGGCGGTGGTAAAGCTATGCTGGGACGATGGGTCCCGGTTTCGTGCCTCTCGTACGCTGTGAGGAGTACCGTGCAGCATGTATTTCCGCCCACGAGTCCGAGGAGGGGTTTCCCCCCGCCGCCAAATGCGAGGATCGATCAACTGCCTTTCCCACACTCTCTGTATCCTGCTTCCTCTTAATTACTGCGCAAGAACTAATTACGAACCGAATCAACGAAAATCTATAATGGCAGCCGTGTCACTTGACCCGTCCGACACACCCCTACTAGTGAATCCGAACCCACAGCTCCAGACCTACTACCACTCCCTCGAATCCCGCATTGGGTACCGCTTGCTTCTCGGCGGCACCCGCCATTTCGGGTACTGGAACCGCGACACATACTGGCCGTTGCCACTCTCGACGTCACTGAGGGCGATGGAAGACAAGCTAGCCGAAGCTCTCGCTCTGCCTCGCGGCGCGCACGTGCTCGACGCTGGCTGCGGCGTTGGTCACGTTGCGCTTCGCATGGCCCAAGTCCACGGTCTCCGCATCTCGGGCATCGACATTATCGATCACCATATCACCAAGGCGCGCCGCAACATTAAACGTTCGGGCCTGCTCAATAACGCCATTACGGTGCGCAAGATGGATTACCACCACCTCGAGAGCCTGCCCGACGAGTCTCTCGACGGGGCCTATACCATGGAGACCTTCGTACATGCGACGGATCCCGAGGCGGTCCTCGCGGGCTTCTACCGTCTCCTGCGCCCGGGCGGCCGCGTCGCCCACTTTGAATATGACCACGACTTCGTCGACAGCGCGCCCGAGGACATGGCGGCCTCGATGCGCAAGATCAACCAGTACGCCGCCATGCCGACCAACCACCGCTCGCACCCGGGCGTGTTCAAGCAGATGCTCGAGGAGGCCGGGTTCGAGGACGTCGTCGTCCGCGATTTTTCTGAGAATATCAAGCCTATGACACGCCTCCTTTTCGTGTTGGCCATTGTGCCCTACGTCTTTGTCCGCCTGCTCGGGCTGGAGCGGTATTTTATTAACACCATCGCCGGCGTCGAGTCGTATCGTGGCCGCGGCCGCTGGCGGTATGTGGCCATTACGGCGACGAAGCCAGGCGGCCCGCTCGAGCTTGCTAAGGCGCGGTGAATTTGATGCACATGGATTGTCTGGCCATATTTCTATATTTTTCGTCTTTCTTTCCTTTTTTCAAACCGGCCGTCAAAGATCTAGCCAAGGTATAACTATCAGATACACGCCTACCTACATTGCTCAGGCGTTCGAAAGGGAATGTCATGCACACAAGGATCTAGTTAATTACGCAGGGAAGTTCACGGGCCTTGTCACCTTTGCATCGAGTTTGCACAGATTCAAGTCTTGCTACTGAATATCTCGAAAGTATTAGAACTACAACAGCACCCATCTTATCACGCCACCGTCTCTGCCGCTAACAAACCAGTGCCCAAAATCAGTGCCGAAACCAAGGAGTCTTTACATCTTCATGCCGGGGAGGTGCGGCAGCCCTGTTTGCGAATGTCAGCGTTGGATCATCACAGACAAAAAGAAGAAAAAAACTCACAGCCATCAATGTCCTCCTTGACCAGGCTCTTGACGGCGCACTTGTTCATGGGCGCGACGGCCTGCGACTTGAGCGGCTTGCCGTTCTCGCAGCCCTGGAACATGCAGCTCGAGTCCATGGCGCGCTGCAGCGAGTCGCCCTTCCAGCCGAACAGGTAGTCGGCGTGCGTGCCGTAGCCCTTGCCGTCGCCAAAGCTCAGCACGAACGGGTTCGACCCGTCCGCCGGCCACATGCCGTTGAACTGCGTCGTGTCCCACAGCGTCTCGTACGCCACCTGCGGCATCTTGACCGGGTGCGACGCCGGGCACGGCCCCGACGGCGTGAACGCGTCCTTGACCGTGTTGTACATGTGCGACTGGTGGTCCGGCGAGTCCAGGTTCTTGCCGTCCCAGCAGCTGGGGCTGTTTGGGTTGTGAGATTTAGTTGTTCAAAAAAGAGAAAAGAGGGGGCGCTTACAAGTGGTGCACCGTCATTATGCCGCCCTTGCACGACTTGGTCGGGAAGTCGTCCAGCTCCGGGAAGCGCGTGCCCTTGTCCGCCAAGCAGACGAACTTGAGACCCTTCCACGTGTTGGAGTTTGCCGTCGGGCTGCCGACGGTCATGCGGAAGCCCTGTCTCTTTTGTTAGGACTGTCTGGAGAGGAGTAGAAGGGCACTTACGGGCTTGAAGGACGTGATCTTGTCCTTGCCATTGCCGTTAAAGTCGAGCTGCGTGTAGTAGACGGTCATGCCGCCGTTGATGCCGTTGGGCAGGGCCGTGTTCTGCATGATGGGCACGCGCTTGTACGACCCGTTGGAGTGCTTGAAGAACATGACGGCCGTCCAGTAGTTGGAGAAGTCCTCGGTGAACGTGCACGTCGTGCACGTCCCCTGCTCGCCAATGTCGCCCGTCATGCTGGCGTTGAAGGCGTTGCCGCCCACGATCTGGTGCAGATGTGCCGACGGCACGCTGCCCGGCTCGACGAGCGGGTCGAGCCGCTGGATCGTCAGCGTCGAGCACCCGAACCGCAGCGCTGCCTGCGACGGGCCCGCGAGCGCGAGCGCGATGGAAAGCCACTTCATCTTTGCTGGGTTGCTGTTCGTTTCGTAGCCGGGTTCGAAGAAGCGAGCGATGCGAGACCTGTCCCCCCCCCCAAAAGGTCTGGACCATGGCGGGCCCAAAGATATAAAAGTCTGTTGCTCCCAACGCCAAGGCACTCCCTGATGACTGCCTGCTATTATCCCGCGGGCAGAAAGCGGCTTGGCGCCTGCTAGCCGCCACGACGCTTGTCGACGTCCGTCGTCCATATAAAATGCGGGGGTCAGGAGGCCCGGTGCTGAGCCTTTTTCATTTCCCCCGTATTAAAAAGTCTTGTGCCCACGATTCCGCCTAAAACCGGCACGTCAACAGCCATTGGCGCTCCCATTCGACGGGCCCGACCCGCGCGAGGGGTCAGCTGTGGAATCGGAGGCGAGTGTTCTAGAAGCTTTGTTTGCCCTGCAAGTGTAATGTCTGCTTGTTTCTCACCAGTAGGTAGGTAGATACACGTTGGTCGCCACCGGGCGAGAAAAAGGACGGAGACAAATATATTGACGTCTGAACCGCTGTCTTTACTTACGCTGTTGGACCTGTCGTGTTGGTGCTCCAACAGGACCAACAACCAACCAGGTAATTAATTCCAAAGGATGCGGTGGGTGAAGTGCGGTTCGCAAAGTCCAAACATCTTTCACGAAAACCCGCCCCACGCTGACCAGGTAAACGGTTGACCACAAGTTGGCAGCTCGGAGCTGGCCCATCTATTTTCAGACCCTTGACGACATGTTCCCGCCCAGACCAGACAGCACCCAAGTATTGCTTTGTATTGCAGGGCCTTTCTTGGCCTTGGCCACGGCAGTGAGAGACTCCGCAGAGACATGTCTGCCGGCTGTCGGCCGTGTTGGGCGGCAACCTGGAAGCAGACCGCGACAACGTGTAGGTGACTGACTGCCGACCTCTGACGCCGAGCGCCTGCCAGCCAAGACCAGGGGCGCGGAGTGCAGATACGGCATCTGGGCTCGCACGGCCAATCAGCTATAGTGTGCTGCGTCGTTCGAGAACTTCCATGCCTCGGCTGGTGTGCCACGTCGTATATCGCAACGCTGGGCCAACGCTGGGCCTGCGGGGCGGCTTGCTTATTGCCGGCAGATTCTGTCTGCTCAGGGGCGGTGTCCGTCCCGCTGCGTGGCGAGGTCGAGGGTTGTCTGTCACGCTGCTTTGCCCGACCAGGACGTCAAAGGCGGTATATTTTGCTGGTTATTAGGCTGTAGCTAGATGGGCGATGCGAGTTGGCCGCAGAGATTTGAGGTCTTGCCAGCCAACCGCGGCGTGACGATGCTCATCTCCCAGAAGTCAGCAACTTGCATTCCCGGGAAAGAGCAGGGTTTTTTGAAATGGTTGCTTTAGCCTCTGATAGACCCAAGGTTCCTGGAACAGGTGTGCTTATATGCCAACCGGATTTGGGTCGCGGCTCTGGTGGAAGGCTCGTAATCAATCACCTCACCGGCGTGCCAGGCTGCCACTGTCGTCACCTCAACGCTCTTTGATAAGTTTACCTCAAGCACGCACTGGGGGGCTAGGGTGGAGGGGTTCTCCCGTTGTCATGTTCGCATCTGCGAATGCCTGTAGTGGCCCCTTTACCACTCCGTCAATGCTTGTAATTGGATTAACTTCAGGTGGGCTCTCCGCCCCCAATTTCCTGCTGCCTAGGTACCTCAGCATCACAACTCGGTCTGAAATGTGTGTCCCGATACAGGCTGGGCCGCAACACCTTCCCAAATCAACTCATGATCATAATGTGAAACTCTGGCATCTCACTTGACTACAAAAGCCGGGAGGAGTATTTCCTTTGCTGTATTGAAGTCGTCGGTGAGTAGTATTCCTAGTTGTTGACTAATTACCTTACTACAAATATCATGACGACAATGCGCTCCACAACTCGCGCCAGCACCAAGAGCTAGCCAAGAGCAACAGGCCCTATCGCGCACTAGTATATTGTTTGATACCTGTGACTGAACGAATCTGCTCGACTAACAAACCAATAAGATGAGAGTTCGTGTTTCGGAAGGATCGGCAAAATGAGGGGTAAAGGCTGTTTGGCGATCATTACCTCGCCCTCCGATTCTAACGAAACGTCCCAATACCATGCTATCCACGAACGAATCAAATCTGAAATACACAGCAGCCATGGGCGGAGGTCTAGTCACCCCAGGAGAGCTCCGCCAACTTCTAACCCCTACACTCTTCGCCTTGCTCGTCAAAGCCCGTCTCCCTTACCACAAAAGAGAGACGATCGACTTCTCTAGATTCGGCCGAGATATCTTCTTGGAAGACCACTTCGGCCCTCTTGTCAGAGACAGAGTCTGGCCTGCCTTGATTGCCCTCAGCAAGATTGGCCTCGACCACATGCCAGACCTGTCATCTTATCTGCCCCTGCCTACCGAGCCTGAATACCCTGAGCAATGCCTGGGTCTTCAGCTGCTTCTGGACAACTGCCCGCGCCTGTTATTTCGAGGGGTAGACCAGCGCTGGACCTATGCATACTTCAACCACGTCTCGGAGCGGGTCGCTAGGGTCTGGCACTCTCTACCCACGACGGAGCGACCAGACCAATGGGAAAGATGGCGGCAGGCGGACACAGGTCTCGACTACTGGATCGGGGTGCGCTTCTGGTTGGGTACGCCGTTCGTGCACTCTGAGTTGCTAGCAAACCAGAAGATCGCCGTGGCATTTACCGAGGAGACGCGATCGGTCGTCGAGCGCGTGTCTGGCCAGACGGACCCATATCGTACGAACAGAGACGAGATCCTTGCGGACCTGTATGGCTTCCCGCGAGAGTACCGGAGGGGCCCGCCTCAGGGCGAGGACGTGACGCGCGAGAGCTGGACGTTTTGGATGGGCATGCTCATGGACATTCACAAGCCCATCATCGACCGATTTGGACGCTATCCTTATCTGAATAGCATGTGTGGCCGGCCACCAACGGCAGAGGAGGAGAAGTGGATAAATGAGACAGATCATTTTGCTGAGGCAGAGAAGGAAGTGGCGAGGAGGATCGAGGAGGATGTAGAGTTGGGGCGATGGACGCCGCTTGGTAAAGACTCTTTGTGAGGCTTTGCCATTCTATAGATGCTCGCAACGAACATGATGAAGTAAATCTTGGCGCGCAGAGTGACACAGCGCAATAAGTAAGTGTCAGAAAGGCCATACTACTTTTGGAATGGTTCAGGGCGATCGGGCAGGGCCTGCACAGGGCACCTAATTTGACCGCCTTTTCCACAGGGTCAACACAGGTCCCCGACCCGGGCATGCAGGCCTTTCCTCTCCTCAACACAACACTGAATACACACACTTAGAATACCCTCATTCTTGACTGCTTTGCGTGCTGTAGCTTCTGATACGAGGGCCTTCCAATTCGGCCAAACATTGCTCACAGCGAGGAAACGGAGAGAGCAGCAGCGATCGGGAAACTCGTGAAGGTCCCAATCGGTATCCTTTACGAATGCTAGTGATCTAGATGACGAGAGTAATGAGGCGTTTAGAAGGCCTGAAAGACAAATTTTTCGCGTGGTGGGTGATCACGCTGAATCCTACAGGGTGCCTGGGTACGCAGTTATGATAATTATAGATTAAGTCGAGAAAACGCTGTTGCGGTTGCCGAATTTGGCTGGCGCGTGTCACCATTTTCAGCGGCCTCAACAATGAGGGACGCTGGTCACTATTAATGTACTTGGTACCACATAGCGTCAAGTCATGGGGCACACCGTAGGAATATTTTCGCCAATATAAGGAGTTATACGTTAGCGTCAGAGGCTGTTATAGACGGGAACGATATCAGAGATGTTCTCAGGCTACGTCTCGTTTCGGTGTCTCTATATCAATGTAGACCTAAATGCTGATGCTTGTAAGTGGACTACTAGCCCTCCAGACCTTCCAATACCGCGTAAGACACCAGCATCTTCTCTTTTGAGAGGCATCGCATACAAATATTGGGGTACTACCTCGGCCTTGCTTTCATAGGGGCGCGGCCGGCCAAGTTTGGAGGTGACGAGAAAGACATCCAAGGGCGGGCATTTAGAAGAGCTTTCGACCCTCAAGTCATTGGCCGTTCCATCAGCGACAAAGATGAAGAAGACGAAGCGCTAGATGGGAGTCTAGGGTACTCAAATAGGTACTCTCATAAGAGACCGTGGGCAGGGGACATTCAAAGTGCCCCTTTTACAAAGACATCATGTTGATGGCGGTGCGCCACCCGGAAACCGGCGAGGACGTCCTAGTAATGTCAATCAAGTTCATCCACCGCAAGGGGGCAGACAACAAGCCTAAACCGTAGGTAATCCCCGGTTGTCTTTGGTGTTCTTAGACTTAAGCAATCCACTTTTTAGGGCCGTCTTCTTCTTCACCCGCACCAGGAGGCTGATTGTCGCAGCACTGAACCACTGCGTCATGTGGCCAAAAGTGAAATTCCACTAATAGCCGCAGAGCTAATAGTGATACACGTACCTCGAGGGGTTGGGTCTTATAAGGACCACTTTGATGCCGTCGCCCCCTGGGCCGGCTGTGTAAGTGCCGGCGCGGCCATTCTTTCTGCCGTCTTTGTCTCAGACAGGTGCTGGTGGCTCAGGTGCCTGTGCCTTTGGAAGGTTGCCTAGGGGCAGAGAGAAGAAGATGGTAGAGTTCTTCTTGTACGCGGCTCGCCCATAAGAGCTGATATAGAATGGCTTCAGCACTGAGCCAAGTTGCAATGTTGCAGACACGGAAGTGGTGATGAAGATGAAGCAGCTTTGTAGCTTCGTAGCATTATTATTTTCTCATATCTTCGAATCAATCAGTGGCCATCTCCGTTGCTCCCACATTTGCCCACTTTAGCAGTGCTTTTGACACGACCCCTCTGGCAGATTCTGCTTCACGATTCATCGTCTGCCGTCTGTGAGCCCTCTTCTAACTCCCCTGCTGACTCTGCTGACTCCTCTCTCGACTCACCCGGCGCTCCATCGTCGGTCGAGGAGGTCTCCGAAGCCGAGTCATCGTCACGATGCCGCTTATTCCTCTTGGGGTCAGACTCATGGCGTCCGAATTCGCAACCATCTTCCGTGCCAACCCTATCGCAGCATGTCCACACAAAGCCTTCCGGATACTCTTTCCGACAGAAGTCTGAGTCGATAATGCCGTGGCAGTTCTCATCGTGATCGGCCCAAAAGTCAGAATCGTAGTCAGGTTCCAGCTCGCCTGTATTGACAGGAATATATCAGTACCGCATTGGATGATGGGGAGTGACACCTGATAGGAGGTAAACGCCGCAAGGCAATATCATAGGCTCACCATTGTGGTATTGACAATCTTTGGCAGTGTTGTGGGCTTCATCAAACGCCTCCTCGCACTGGACGCAGATGCTCATGCCTGTCGACTTGCGCTTTAGGTTCATCTGTGGCAGCTCCTTGGCTATTTTCACAGCGTTGGGTTCCAGCTGAGACAGGTAGTCTAGCGCCTTGTTGCAGACCTCGGAGTCATCGCAAAGCGCGATAAGGATGGCGCGGACTGTGTGATCCGACGCGAATCTGAGGGCATTCATGGTCGTGGTCGAGTTCACTTTCGGAGTATCAGTATCGGAGGATTCTGGGCGTTGGCCCTTTACGTTGACTCGGCTACTGGGTTTTCTTCTGCGCTTCAGGTTCTAGAAATAATTCGACGCGACAAGGACACGAAAACATCACGTGATCACGCGTCTTTGTCCCATGTTCAATAACTAATTACTTCCTCCCCTTCGAGAAGCCCCATGGAACGTCTAGCCAATAATTGGAAATTTTATGAGGAGCTAAATTAAGATTTAAGATTTGCTAGACGTTTGCTGGCATTTTTCGGTTAAAAGCAGGATAAGTTATAGGGGCAAAAAGAGGTGAAACCAAAGGGGAGGCGAACAATAGCACACGCTCCCCAATGCGCACTTGTGCTTCGTGCTTCCGCCGGGTATTGGCTTTTTTTCGTGACCAACTTTTAATCTATATATCATATTTCGCATGATGGCGATATAGGAGATTCAACTATTATACGCCGCCATGGATCTTCGTCGGAGTTCTATCAGTCTATTAAACTGGGTGTTTTAACAGGTCTTAAAATACGATAACGTTATGGCTCTATAAATAATTATAATACCTCTCTAACGTTATATTTTATATAAATATCCACTATACCGATGCCAGAGCCTTTGAGACTTATTAGGTAATAGGTCTTCAACGAACAGTCTCCACAATAAAATCGTGATCCAATGGTGTGCACCCAGATGTAGGTCCACGGAAAATACCCTGAAGGGTTTTTTGTCCCTTTTGGTAAATGGCAACTTTAGCCGGGGTGGCCAGAAACAAGGCACGGGGCTGCGCAATACACACACACCACACCCTAGGATCACCATAGCTCAGGGTGAAGCAGCGGCAGCTCAGGGCCATGCCTGTCTATGGCAAATACTGAGGGAAACATTCGGAAGGCGCATTATGCTGTTGGGGTCAAGTGAAGGCTGCCTTACCGCTGCTGCCTGTGATTGCTGCCTGCACGCTCCCCTGAAACCCGACAGACGAAGAAGGCGCAACGGCCAATCACGGCTTCCGGATAGTGCGAGTCTCCAACGCTCCTCCCCTATATATATCAGACGAAAGCGACCCGATTGTTTCGCTCGGCGTGCGTGCGGCGTGGGCTGGAGATTCACTCGACCCCGCAACCATCGTCAGCGGTCCTACGAATGTCCTCTGCAGTATAATGAACCCGCTTCAGATCGACTACAATATCAACTGCGACGGCTACGCGTTGCCCCCGCCAGGCGGAGACAATATTTTGGAGGATTCCGAGTTTGACGCTTATTTGGCGGAAGGGGAGGCAGCCGAGGTCGCGGCAGATTCAAACGACGTCAACGATTTTGACTTTGACGCTTTCCTCCCGGACGGCATTCTTTCGAATTTCGAGGGTGGTTTTGACTTCTCTTTCGGTTTTATGGAGCCAGGAATGCCTGAAATGGCAGACGAGACGGCGACAGACGAGGTGGCGGCGGCAGGAGGCCCGCTGCACGTCCGCATCCTGTCGACGCCCATCCAGGCGCAGGCGCAGTCGCCGTTGTTCGGCATGATCCCGCCCGAGGTGCGCAGCGACATCTTCGCATTCGCGCTGGCCGACTACGCCGACCCGTCGCCCGACGCCCATTACGAAGCCGAGACGTGCTTCACGCGGCCGGCCTACTTGGCCCCGCGCAAGACCGACACCCGCCTGCTGCGAACCTGCCGCGCCGTCTACCACGAGGCCTGGTTCCTTCCCTTTACCATGCGCGAGCAGACGCACTGGCTGACAGGCCAGGAGCGGGCCCCGCCCGAGTACGTGCAGCACGAACAGCTGTCGCGCCTGCGCACCACCCTCGCCCGCATCACGGCCCAGCACGGCGGCGAAAAGGTCGAGATCGAGAGCCTGCGCGTCTTCGCCCAGATGTGGGCCCTCGAAGACTACGCCCTGGCCCGCCTGCTGCGCACGCCGCACCTGCACCCGCGCCGCCTGACCCTGACCATCCGCCACGCCGACTGGTGGTGGTGGGAGCAGGACGAGCCGCTGCGCTTCGAGGGTGGCTGGATCGGCGCCGTCGCCGAGGTCCTGCCCGCGAGCGTGCGCGAGCTGCGCATCGAGCTCGAGTCACTCGAGCGCAAGAAGGACCAGGTCGACGGCATTGCCAAGCAGATGGCAGACCGCTGGTTGTTCCCCCGCGTCGACGGCGAAGTGCTGTACCCCGACGCCACGGGCAAGGCCGTCAAAATCAGCCGCTGGTCCGGCGCGAGCACCTGGAACGGCCGCCGCTGGGAGCGCGACGAGTCCGCCCCCGGCGTGGTCGACTACTACATCGCCACCGTCGTCTTTCGCCCCCAGCGCGTCGTCGAGCGCCTCGGCGGCGCCGTCAGCGACTCGGCCAAGCAGGCGGCCGCTGGTGATGCCGTCAGCAACCCGAGCAACTTCGGCTACCACTTGCTGCGGCTTCGTGCTGCCAGGGCGCCAATGAGTGATGATAGTGATGAATTTGAAGACGAGTCTGACGAAGATGAATTCGATGAGGATGAGGATGAGGACGAGGACGACGAAGACGACGAAGACGAGGACGGGTCAGAGGACGACGAGTAGCGGACGGTTCGGTTGCGCAAACGTGTGGTGCAAGCAGGCTGCGGTCACGCTGCGTGTAGGTTTCATTTGGGATCGAGAGAAGAATACAAGCGGGAGTTCAAACCAGTAATCAAGAGAAACGAGGTTGTGAGATTAGTTAGCGAAGAAGTCAACATCAGCTGTCACTCATGGCATCAGTACAACTGTACAATTCAATAAGTTGAGATCTCACATCAGCCACAGCTACATCTCTGTTGAGGCGTTGTTCGCCTTGATCTAACCTACTTCGTGAGTCTGCTTCGTGAGTCTGATGTGCCTTTGTCCAAGGCAATCAGCTTTAGGTTGAAGAGATAAAGCAGGACCGGCTGCTTTCGATATTGACTACCATGATTATGCAACAGTTCCTTACACAAGCACGCCATAATTAACCAGCGACGCCGTCGCCGTCCCACCGCCACCGACAGAACGGACATCGCAGGGCAGCCACGCCGTTCCGCCCGTCACGCCACGCAGCTAGACACGGCGCGCACACCCTTTGCACGCACTGGCAATCTCCGCACGCCGGCCGCAGCGCGCTCGCCACAAACCCCGTCTCGAGACAGACGGAGCACGTCGCCGCGCGCACAGCGCCCGGATCGACCCGGCCGTGCAGCATGGCGAGCAGCGCCGCAGGGTCGTGCACTGCCTTTCCTGAGATGGTCAGCGTCAGCGGCGGCGCTTGCGTATCGTCGTCGTGGGCACGACAGGAGGAGAAGGCGGGGAGGATGTGGACGGTCACGGCGAGCGCGTCCCGTTCTCAGAGATTAGCTTGCGCGGCGTTGTTGTTGCCTCGATTACGGTTGCATGTTCGCTGCGGCACCCCACGTAGATGAATCCGGGCTTGTGTGTGGATGACGGGCCGCGGTACTCGACGGGCCAGATAACGCGGCTGCGGCACTGCGCGCACGACACACACGGCGCGGGCGAGACGGTGTCTTGCTGCTGCTGTTGCTGGCGCGACATTTTCAGAGCCGGTAACTCAATCGCTGATACCTCGTCTGGAGCGGGGTAACTAGCACTATGCATCGTAGGAGGCGATTGCCTCGATGTTGGGCCTGTCCCAGACAGGCCCAAAAGGCCCCATGTTGCATGTGAAAACGAGGCGGGACGGCACCGCAATACACTTTTACCATCTAGCTTCGAGCGCCCAACCCGGCAAAACCGCCGACAGCCCGCAGACGTGAGCCAACGTGGTGCACTGACATTCGCTAGTTCGCGCGACTTCAACTTACTATGGTTTAAATGGTCGTTTTTCGCCGCTGACGGTCTGCCTACTAGCAGTCAAAACCCCCCAACACCTAAAGCCGTGTTGGCCTGCACTTCGGCTACTCCTTGCTTGAGTTGCCCGACTGCCCAAAAGCATTTCCACCCGGTTTCCGAGTCCGTCACGCAAAGATGACCGACGACCCTACTCGATGGAGCCACTCGTCCGGAGAGATGAAAGAAGCTCAGGAGCGTATCAACAAGGCCAACGAATTCATCGTCGGAGAGGCGACGGTTGGCATGAGCGGCAACGCGACAGACTTGCTAACGGTAGTCTCGTCCGGCCAACGCGCAAAGGAGGAGAGGGAGAGGATTCGGGCGGAGAGAGAGGAGAGGGTGGAGAGAGAGGAGAGGGAGAAGGAAGCGAGGGAGAAGGAAGCGAGGGGGAAGGAAGCGAGAGAAGAGGAAGAGCGAGAAGGAAGAGAGAGAGAGAAGAAGGCGAGAGAGGAGGCAAGGGAGAAGTAAGGGCCACAAAATGGGGCTGGATGATATCAATTTAGTATTTCTTGAGTTTGCTTTTGTAGAATAATTATGATTCTACTCGGCGAATAGACGTTTGAGCTTCGTGTCGTATTCATGAAACTCGGCCAGCTTCTTCTCAACGACAGCCTCGGCATCGTCGCACCAGAACTTGGATAACGCCGCTGTGACCTGGGGGAGGTAAAGCTCGGTGGAGGGGCAAAGGTGTTTGTTAACGAGGCCAAACATGGCATTGACGGACGTAATGGAATGCCAAAACCACACACCGCCAGAATCCCACGAAGAATGCATGACTTGTGATATACTATGGCCGCCGCCGCCGCTGGCTTCGTGCTCCTCCTGTTCGAATATATCTATGAACTCGCGACGCACTTTATCAAACTCGATTAGGTGCTCGTCTGTAATCTGGTCGATGCCACGCCCGGTGAGCCAGTACGGCGCGCTCAGCATTGCGGCGGGCAACGCGCAAACCCATTCCAGGTCGATAAGGCAAACGACATTCCAATCGTCGTCGACCAAGATATTACTCGGATGCAAGTCAGTAAGCTGGAGCAGTAAAGGTCCGGCTTGTAAGGGATCAGTATAGCGATGTAGCAATGCGCGGAGGACTACGCGGGCAGCCATGTGCCCTCGACAGTCTTCAACATCGAAAGCAGCATTTGGGTGGCTGAGGAAGCGATTATCGTGGAAAGAGAGCATGTCGGATGCGAAGGCGTGAACAGAAGTGAATGTCTTGTGCTGGCCAATAGTCCGCGGCGTGCCATCGTTCTCAAGCATCATGATGGCGCATGTCAGCGGCCGGTTGGTCAAGGTCACGACGCCGTTGTTGTGGAACTGGAATGATCCAATGTGTGGTTGCGGTACTCGTGCCAGCGAAAGCATGATACGGGCCAGGCCCCGGAACAGCCTCTGCCGGCGTTCAGTTTCTTGCCGCTGCCTGCTCCAAGTGTTGGAGAGCATCTGGCCTGTCTCTAGGCCAATGTGCTCTAGCAGGATATATGCTGTCGAGAGGCGGCCGTCAGGGCTAGCGGGGTGCCGTGTGTAGTATGAGAGCGTCGGGTATCTGAGGAGCCGGTAGGTAAGGCGGCGGAGTATCTGGATGGCGCGGACGTATAAGGGACGGTGTGATTCGTGCGTGAACTGGGCGCCCTGTATCGTATCGCGCTTACCTATTATATCAGCAAGTAAGTTAAAGGAAATAGGATAGATGATGTAGATAGTAGAAGCGTACGTACCTGACGCTGCTCGGAAAATCCAAAACCGTACAAGTGCGGAATACGGATATCGGGGCATTGATGCTGCATCCACGCATACACCCCGACCTCGCAGCCCATCTTCTCGTCAACGGTGCCAGGGTATCTCGCCTCGGCAAGCTTGAACGGAAAGGGACAGCGGAGTAGGAGCTTCTGCGGAGTAGGAGCGCCGCCCCTGACTTCAACTGGTATGCATATATTGAAACTCCCCCGGATCCACTGCTTTTCCGGCGCGATAGTAACTATATGCGTATGCGGAGGGCCGAGGTTTAGGTGGTGTCTGATGACCGAAATGATGGCATCGCGTTCTTTCCTGAGTTGTACGTAGAATGCCTCCATTGCAGCAACGTATGCGGCCTGATTGATAAAGTTCTCGTCTTTGTTGATTGCTGACTCGTATGTAATGGGCCTGCGGTCGACCAGCTCGATGGTTGATGGCATGGTGGTAGATGGATCTGCTGCCAAATACCGACTGCCTTGGGTGCATTGCCGATAGGGAGGAAGGTGTAGGGAGAAGAAGAGGTGGGGGGGGGTTGTGGTCAAGCAGTCTTTGCTATGAGTAACCGACCTGTTGCTGACGTTGCCGGCGAAGCAAGAAACGGTTTGCTCTGGCAAAATGTAAGGCGGTGAATCCATGATTAGTCATGTGGGTGCGCATATTAAGCCTGTACGCACGGGCCTGTTCTGCTACACGTACCAGTACTCAAATTACGACTGCAAAGGCTTCTCTTGGTGTACTCGAACGCCGGTTTCAACTTCTCATAGTGGGGCACGTCCTAATTGTATCTTAATTAGTTGTAAATGCGAGGGGTGCTCTAGATGTTCGAGCATCTACTGGTGAAGGGTGTGGGATCTACTGGTCAGAAACCTTGAGATGTTTCGCGCTGCTTGTGAGGAATTGCAGCTGGTCTGTTAGTGCGGGGCAGTGGGAGCATTGCAGGTATAAACTCTCTTTTTAAACTAAACCTTAATTTAAACTTACTATCCTTCTAAACGACTAATATTACCGTATTCTATAGGGATTGGCCTATAATCCTAAAAATAAGCTATAATACTTACTTTAAATTTAACTGCGTGCTTGATAGGCCTATAATACAACACCTATCAAGGTGCTACAGTGGGCTCGGTACTGTAGCTGGCGGAGCGGAAGCGGTAGCGAAGTCGGGAGCTAAGTGAAGGGTAGGTCGGCCAAGTGGCAGGTCGGCCAGGTGTAAGGCAGGTCTGCCAGGTGTAAGGCAGATCTGCCAGTGCAGGGTAGGTCGTAGGGAACTATGCCCCAGACCAAGTGCAGGGTAGGTCGTAGGGAACTGTGATCAACATCAACAATAACACATCAATCAACCCACCACAGCTGGTCCTCTCCCGTGACCGTGCCAACGACGCCGCCAAACCGCGCCGTGCGATTGACGTGCCTTACAAACGTATCCAGCACCCTCTCAGCCGTCGTCGACGCCTCGCCGCTCAGCGCCTCGGCGAACAGGGCCGCACTAAGCGCTTCGGACGCCGCCACCGTGTCGCGCGCCGCCTGCCGCAGCAGCCGCTCGACCGCATCGCCGTCGGTCCACTCCGCCGCTTCACTGTTCACTGCTACCTGCAGCCGCTCGAGGCACGCCATGCAGGACGCCGCGATCTGGCTTGCCCCGGAGAGTAGGGGCGTTATCGACACGGGATATTCGGTGCGCGCCTGTAGTCCGCTGCTTGTGTTCTTGTTTTCGTTGGTGTTCCCCTCGCTCTGGCCCTGACTGGGCACTGCCGCCGCCGCGTCATCCCCATCCACAACGCTGACGAGCAGCCCCTGGCCGATCTCGTCGTCGTCCTCAACAAAACCAGCGTGCCGGAGAATCAGCGCCAGCTTGCCGGCTTTGAGGAGCGCGTACGGGTCTCTGCGGTCCGTGTTATCGTCTGCCTCGTCGAGTTTGGTGGCGCCGGCGGCGTCGCGGTACTCGCCGATGCGCCGGATGCGTAGCGCAAACCACCGCGCCGTTTCCGGATCGCCGTCGCTCGAGGGAACCTGCACGATCATCACGCGCGTGAAGTCCTCTTCGGCAGCCTCAGGCTTCTCTCCTTCAGCGCTACTCAGCAACCTGCGCCCAAAGATCTCAGGACTCGCGCAGCTGAGCCTCACGCCGCGGAACCGCACCTCGAGCCCGCGCGGCGTGATGCGCGCAGCGCGGCCGACCGGGTACAGCGGCCCGTACTTGCCGGTCTGGATTAGCGTGCGGGGCGCCCAGCGGAAGCCAGCAACAGCGACGCGCGGGACGGTGGAGAAGACAATATCCGCCGGAATACCGCGGCCATGGGCCTCGACGCGGCGCCACAGCTCGCACATGCCGTCCTGCGGCGTCTGGCCGGCGCCGATCAGCGGCACCGCGCCGCGCGATCCGGCCACGCGTAGCCCCAGCAGCGTCGCCAGGCACACCACCTCGTCGGCCGCCACCGACACGCTGCGGAACTTGAGCGCCGTCGTCAGCACGTGCAGGAAGAAGGCGCCGCCGCCATCGCTGTCACTGTCTCGGTCCTCCAGGCTGTACATGGCCGGGCTGAGCTGCGAGAAGCGGCCGAGCATGTCGAACGCGAGCGCGACCTCGTGGGTGGGCGCCTGCTTGAGCAGCGCCACGACACTCTCGAGCGAGAGCAGCGCATCGCCGTAGCCGAGCAGCAGCCGCTCGCCCACGCCCCGAACATCGTGGGCCAGCCCCGCCAGCACGCCCTCCTGCAGCGTCCACATGCGGCGGATCCACGGCGAGAGGAACAGCGCTGCGGCCGGGTCCATGACGCCGCGGCGCGGGTCGGTTATGTACGGCGCCAGCGCGAACCCCTTCAGCGTCGCGCTGCGCACCAGCACCGCGTGCGCGTGGGCGTAGATGTCGCGCATGCGCGCCAAGCACAGGTTCTTGCCGTAGCCCGGCGTCGCCGGGCAGCACAGCGTGTCGATCCACAGGTGGACCTGCTGCGTGCCCTGCGAGCTAGCCTGCACGATGCCGCGCGCGAACGGGTCGTGCACCCTGGCTGCGGCGCCGTCGACCGACTGCTGCGCCAGCATCGCCCAGTACTGCACGTCGGCGACTTGACAAAAGGGCAGCGCGTTGGCGGCTGCGTTGCCGAGGCCCTCGGCCCATACGTGCGACAGCGCCACGTAGCGGTGTGCCGGGTCGCCGTCGAGCGGGATCGACGATAGGGCTACGCCGAGCCCGCCGCCCTCGAGCCGCCCGATGCTGAAGCACGGGATGTGGCCCTCCTCGTAGATGGATATCAGTGACTCCTCGGAGAAGGATATCATGCCCGGGCACGCGCAGTCGGGCGCCACGTGCTGCGGTTGCTGGGGTGGCGATGATGATGGCGGTGAGAGTGTGCACCCCCACGCCGGGCACGCGGCGTGCGCGTTGCCGTGCGCCGCGTCGGCTTTGAAGTGGCTGAAGTGGCTGAAGTAGTAGTACGCCGCGATGGTGTTGAAGAAGTCGGCCACGCGCCGCACGTCGCTGGGACACCACCCGGCCGCCAGCATGGCTGCGTCGCCGTCGAGGACGAGCAGCGAGGATACTTTCTGCAGCCAGCTGCGTGACGCCTGCGCGATGGTGAGGCTGGGCGCCGGCGGGCCTGCGGGTGTGTTAGAGGGCTCTTGTTAAAAATGTAGATATAGACGAATTCTCACCGTCGTCGGGCAGCGGCCCGCGCTCCAGCGCCGTCTCGACAAAGCTGTCGAGCGTCTCGCCCAGCGCCGCCACGCACAGCATGTCATCCGCCGCCACAGCCAAAAACCCCGGAAACGTAGCTTCCAGATCGTCGAACGCGCCGGCCGCAGCGTCCAGGCACGCCGCGACGTGCGCGTGGTAGGCGTCACCACGAACAACCCTCCGCAGAGCGCCGCGCTCGCGCCACGCGGCAAGGTCCTCATGCAAGTAACGCGTAGACAGCGCGACGAGCTCGATCTCGCCGTCCTCGCCCATCGTAACATCAAGGTACCGGTCCGCGCGGTACAGGTCCGGGCCCAGCAGCTCGGCGAGCAGCGCGAAGAACAGCCAGCCCTGGTAGTAGCTGGCGACGTCGGCGCTCGACACGGCCGCGGCGAAGCGGCCCGCCAGCGCGTCCGCCTGCGTCGGCACGTGCGGGTGGCTGCCGCGCAGCAGATCGCCGTACCGTTCCGCGTAGGTGAGGAACGGGCCCGGGTCCGCGAACTGCGCGCTCGCGAGCGCGATCGTCGCGTGGCCCCGGATCGGGTCTCGCGGGAGGGGGAGTTGCTCCATTGTGTTGTCAGCTTGTCAGAACTCAGGGGTGATTAATGTTTCGGAATTGTCGACGTCGGCGGTCGACTTGCTGTGAATGTTGGATTTTATATTCATGTTCACAAGAGGCAGCCAGCCGCCAGGCAGGCTGGGCTGTTTCTTGGGCAGGAACTGCACTGCCCCGTTGTTGCTAGTCGTCAGGTCGGACTTGGGTCAGCGTGGCAGCTGCCTACAGGTGCCAGAGAAAGGGGGTGGATTGCCAACCTCGAGTGTGCTGCCTGACATGTCGACTGTTGCCGAAAGTCTGGACAGTGAGTTGGTTGAGAAAAGGATTGCATTGACCGAAGCATGTTCAGACGACGAGGGTTGGAATGTGAATGATCGCCAAGGTGGCGGCTTGGCGCTGTCTCGTTGGAAACTCCAAAAATCTGGAGCAATTCATATTCTTGCAAATATTCTAACAACAAAGGATAGTGTCTGCAACTGCTTTATCAATTCCAAGGCATTTGGGTCACGTGAAATCAAACTTGGTTTAAGCCAAATTCTACCAGGTCTAGTCAAGACGGGCGTTTCTTCCATCCAGACTAGTCTATATGTGCAGTGGTTTGGACTGCTGTTTTTGGCGGGCGTGTGGCCTCAAGTTTCAGCAGTCTAGGCTGCCTCAATAAGCACATGTCGGGTGGGCCTCATGGCTCAGTCGACCTAAAGAGACAGGGCTGCAGGAATAATCGCTAAATTCGTAGAATCTAAAGCTAAGGAAAGAAAAAGGAAAGGAAAGCTCTCAAGGCTCGGTCAAGGCGTAGGGAAGTAGGCCGAGGTGTGGGTCACGTAGTAGGGTTACGCACGGGCCACAGCCTAATATCCTTTCGGCGTTCACACCCCTCCACGCGCCACCGCGAATTGGGCTGCGGGGCACTTTTCAATGCTGCTCGATTTGAAGCCTTTAGGTTCTTGTTGGATTTGCAAGGCGCGGGCAAAGGCGGATTTCATTGGGTGTCCGACCTGTGAGGCTTATGCACCTTTTGGGCCTAGCCTAGGAAACCCCTCAATTTACAGGGTAAAAGAGGGTCCCCCGCTAGCAAGTCCCTAGGACTTACCTTGAGAGAGCAGACAGAATATGACGAGGGGATCTGCCTTTAGGGCAAGATGGCCTGGAGCGAAGTGCTGGTACGTAATAATCTTCTTTAGCCTCAAGGTCCCTGCTTCCTCACAAAACCTATTGCGGGAGCAAGGCCTATTTGTGCCTGAGGAAGACTGGCCTTAGTACCTGTAGGCCCGCTTGTTGGTTCTATCTATGGCGGCTACCTAAATTCTATGATTGGGTACATTCTTACACTATGCTTCATGCTAGTGCCTTGGTTCCGCTCGCGAGTCACGTAATCCTCACGAATGCCTTACGGCCACTCACCCTACTGCCGCCCTTGTTTGCCTAACAGTTGGTCTTGCAGTTGGGGTTACACACTGTTGTGGTAGGTTGACTGCCCTCTGTCCCGTATGCACATAATTAGAGTGTTACGTTTGACCGATTTTTGGCCTTCTTTGGTGCAAGCTTTCCAATAGTTCTCTCACATTCCCCTCTTTTGATCTGTACCAACGCGTCTGCTATCTAAAACCCGTGACCATTCTCGCCTTGACGGTTGGTCTTCCAGGCCCCTCCAGCTCATGATACAGTGTCCAAGATGGATCGCAGCGGCGAATGGCTTACTGGCAACGAGGAATACCAACGATTCATTAAGCGTCTTTGTGGTTTCGACCCACGCCTTAGACAAAGAGATCCAAAAGCGACGTCCCGGAGCCCATGGCCACCAAGACCAGGAAATGGCAAAGTCGCCGTTATTGAATCGTCACCTGATGGCGCATACCGGGGTCCTATCTACTTCCACGACCCGGCAGGCTTCAAGACCTATCTGAGAGGAACACCATGCGAGGCAAACAGCTGTGTCATAATTCTGGAAGCGATGGATCGGGACTTTATCGGTCTTCTGGGAGCCCACTTCAGCATCCCTCCGGCCCTCTTCGCGCAGCACGACCGGGTCACGCCGCCAAGTATTGATTCGAGTCTGGAAAACGACAGCATAGCTCTTCCGACATCTACTGCTACCCAAGAACATGTAATCCTACCTTATGCAGAGCCGATTTGCCTCGAGGGAAATATCCACGGCAAGAATAAAATCGTCTGCGCCGAGACGGGCCGGCTTATTAGCGCAACGCGGACCCTAGGGGAATTCTCCAATGTTTACATCTCATCGCGGAAGTGCTCGGTATGGAGACGGCGGAGGGCAGGGGATGAGCGGGGTTGGGATTGTAGGTATCGTCTTGTTCTTGATTTTGAACGGCTTTGACTAAGCGGGATGGCAGGTGTCGTCGTGACCGATCCGCCCCTGAAAAATGCCCGGCTTGCCCACGATCCGAAGCCCATCCCTGTCATGCGCACTCTCTTCCAGGGTGGCTATCTCGATTTCGTCCCTTTTGCGGATCAGCTCCGTGCAGGCAAGGGCCCGCCTCGAACTTCCATGCTAGAAGACCTCTGCTTCTACATTGTCGAGCACCATAAGCTCTTGGATCCCGACGACCCAGACTCAATCCTCCTCGTCTGCCAGAAAATCATCGCCAGCCACTTCCGCAAGCACTCTGAGTTCCTCCAAGCCCAGATCTATACAATCCATCATCGCATGTCGCACCTGTATAAGCTCGACATCTTCACAACCGACGCGATCGAGATGCAGTGGAGCGACACACAGGCTCTCCAGTGGCGACTGACTGACTGGGTTATTGCCATAGAGTCTATCACTATGCAGTGCAGGATGCCACCACGTCAACAGCCGGATGCGGCGGCCCCAGTAGGCTGGGCAGATATCGGCGCCGACTTTAGCTACCTCCTCATGCGCTACCGGGACATTCGGCACCAGGCTGAAGTGCTCAGCTCATCGATCACGGGACTGGCAGGAATCTCTGGGAACCGACATGCGTCGGTAGAACAGACGCTCTCGCGCCAGGAGGCGAGGAGTATGAAGGCGCTAACATTTGTTGGGCTCGTCTTTATCCCGCTTGGGCTTGTAGCCTCGCTCTTTGGGGTGCCAAACCCATATGGGCCTGGAGGAGAGATGTTCTGGGTCTATTTTGCCGTTTCGCTGCCCCTTAGTCTCCTGACTTTCACCATGTACTTCCTGTTCAATGGAGAGTTCAGGACGGGAAGATGGGTTCATAGCATGCTGATGAGTGGGTATGGAGCTGTGTCGGCGAGGATGTTGAGAGAGAAAGATATGTCAGTGGGTTTGTCTGCCATCGAGTAGTCAGCATGTTGTTATGCTGTTAGTGGGTAAGGTCTAGACTGCTTTGACTGTAAGTACTTCGTAAAGGAGTTGAGTGGCTAGGTAGCAAGCTTTGAGCTATGAGAATTTCATCCTTGATAACTGTTAATTAGTGTCGCATTATTTCTAGTAACGTTACCTATTTAATTTAGTAACCCTTCGAGGTCGGAAATTTCCGAATGCAAACACGCTGCAGGTATGGGATCACTTGGTTGCTACAGGACCCGTGACCAATCTTAGTGTGCAGCGCGGTGTCGGACAAAGTACGGTGTCTGGCGACTCAGGCTCCCAGCGTCACTAGCCGATTGATCGCCAGCAACTTCTTTTATCCCGCATCGCAACCACCGCAACCGCCGCAACAATCTAGTTCTAGGATTCAAAATCGGAAGGCCTACCAACAGCCTTGGCTTAACTGCACACAGCCATGTCCTTGGCACCATATTCGCACGAGCGTCTCATCGCCGAGCTGGCCGTTCAGCGTGCCTCGCTCCTCACCAAGCAAGTCCTTCAATCAGTAGCCCGCGGCGAATTCGCCAAGTCAGATGACACCCCTGTAACGATCGCCGACTTTGCTGCGCAAGCATTGCTAATTCGCGCTGTGCGTGGCGCGTTCCCCTTGGACCAGTTTATTGGTGAGGAGAATGCTGATGCGCTTCGCGGCAACGCTGAGCTTCGCCAGCACGTCTGGGACCTTGTCGCATCCGTTCGGCTAGACGATGACAAGAGCAAGGCGCTGCTGGCACGCCCGTCTTCAATTGGCGCAATGCTCGACGACATTGACTCTGGCGGCCGGGGAATGGGCGGGCGCAAAGGCCGCATTTGGATGATGGATCCGCTCGACGGGACAGCTACTTTCCTTCAAGGCCAGCAATATGCTGTCTCCCTAGCTTTAACCGAGGACGCAATAGAGAAAGTCGGCGTAGTCGGTTGCCCGAACTTACCGACTTGCACCTCAAGGATCGAGGAGGCTGTTGTTGATGAGGAGGAATACGGCGTGATGCTTTCGGCCGTGCGGGAGCAGGGCGTCTAGATATGCTCGATGGGCACGGGGGTATTGCGGCCTGCTATAGAGTTGCTAGCCATAGGAGATGGACCTACGGACTTGAGTATGTTGCATATATTGGGTACTTCCAAGGGGAACGTCTGGCGGCAACAGAGGCTGCGCGATATTGCAGCTCAAGTTGGTGCAGTGTACCCTGGGACAAATCTTTGGTCTTCGCACATGAGATACGTGGCACTTGTTCTCGGCGGCGGGGATATACAACTGAGAATTTCCAGGAGGGCCGAAACCGAGCCATGTGTATATCCGGGATCATGCCTGCCTGCTGCTCATCTTAGCCGAGGCTGGTTGCACTGTCACAGACTTGAATGGGCAGGCCATTGACTTTGGTGCTGGAAGGGAGCTTGCGCTGAGCTGTGGAGTCATAGCGGCTAAGAGGGGCGTGCACGGCAGGATGTTACAGGTTTTAAAGGAGGTATTGAAGAAGAATAGATAGATGCGCCCTTCCTAGCCGTGTCGAGTTTGTAGCAATGCTGATCTACCTTTTTCTTTGCCTGATGCTAGTTCCTATCAAACTCATAGAGCGCTTGAATCTTGCCCAACGCAATGTGATGGCAGTGGCTGCCGCAGCTAGCCTTGCAGCATGATTACGAGAAGCAAGCGCCTCGAGACTGAAGAAATTCATGTTTATAAAGAGATTGAGCATCCAAGTAACCTCAAACCGAAATCTTCGCCGCTGAAGCTCTTGTAACCTACCGTAATGGAAAGAATTGCTTGTCACTTACACCAGACATGCCCTTTCCCAAAACCCCCCCGACCTTCGGCCATCCAGAGTCCACTCGGCTAAATATCCCGCACCGCCCGCACGTGATTGAGAGTAGGACAAGACGAGAGATTAAACGCATCGACTCCAACAAAGAGCAACAGGCCTTGTGGCGCAACGGTAGCGCGTTCGACTCCAGATCGGAAGGTTATCCGTACGATTGTCTCCACGCGCACACTCACACACACATCGGTATCACGGCGCTAACATGTTATCAACAGGTTCAAATCGGGTCAGGGTCATTGGAAACATAATTTCTTTTTTCTTTTTCCTTTATTGACTACCTTTGTCTATGTTGTCCGTCTTGGTTTGGGCAGATGCTGATGTATGAAAACCACGCGTGCTCCTGCGCCATGCTTGGTAAAGACTTAATTACATATTTGCCCCTTGGTTTCCCATCCACTTGAACAGACATGCCGTGCAAAAGCCACTAAGTTGCCTGTGAACATGAGGCCTCCTGTCTTCTCTCCGGCCTCGGTTCTCTCCTTGTTCCCGACCCCCCTTCTCCTTGTTTCCGTGCCTGGCAGACAACGACGCGGTCGAACTCTGTGCTGCGCATGCCGTGTATGAGCAGTTCACGCTCTCTGCATGTATGGCTGACAGATGACCCGGCCATCCGTGATCTTCCGAACCATTTCAGCAACATGAGGCGGGATCCTTCCTGGTAGCCGGAAGACTTTGAGGTCCCTCATTTCACGAAGCAGGCACTTGATGAAGAACGGCAGTCCGCGTCTGTGTGTCTGACCGTCAGGCACCACCCGGGACCATGCCGGCGGGCGCTGTTGTCGGGGTGCCCATCTGATAAAAAGCTCTCGAGCCGCGATGGATTCAAACTTGGGTATTTCGGCAATACAAATGGATTCGCGCCACGCAGTGACGTATCCGTGTCCGTAACTGTTTGGCTCGCGACCACTGTCATGGTCCCAATATACGTGCAGCGTATTTACCCGTCCCAGCATCAAGTTGCCGTGATGAGCATAGTTGAGGATTTGGGTAGACCGTGGGTACACCGCCAACTCGTGGTGGACTTGTGTCCGCATCTCTCGGTATAGCTGCTTGCACGTGCGCACCAAATCGGGAAGGCGCTCGATATGCTGAATACTTGTCTGCAAATATTCCGTTACGTACTCGATCTTGTCAAAATCCACCCACTTTGTGGTGCAAGGTAGTATTCGTAGATGATGTTCCGGACTTCGGGAGGAAGGCTCAAGAATCGAAAGGGTCGCAGGGCGATCTTCTGGCTCGAGGCCGCGGCCATGGAGAAGTCTGCTGTGGTGGCACACTGGACGGTGCAAGAGAGAGTCGCAAGATCGGTTGCCGAGCCTGCAAGGTCAGTAAGACGGACCACGGCTCTCCTCCGCTATATATCCGAATTCTGTTGAACAAAAAGCATGGGTGGAAAAAAACAGAGTACAGATAATTGCTTGTTTCCAGACAAAGAGAAACATGCTGCCTAATCTAGCCTAAGTTTGAAGTTGCGAGACCTTGTTTTCAATAAGAGGCTGCTGGCAGGTTAGCATCAGTTCTAGTCAAGCACTTTTTGAGTTTCCCGCAGCAGATTCACAGACCTGCCTTTGCTCCTTCATTCTCTGCCCGTGCCAGATCGTCCAGGCCAGGTGTACTCTTTCTCCCGCTGAAAGCAAGGACACGCCGTTCCATCTGGATCTGTCTCTTGCAGGTATTCTTCTGTCCAATGCGCTCAATAGTCTGATTGCTGAACCTAATCCTCATTTTTTCGTAGACCGTCCAGTTTCGCGGGGTGCAAAGGTATCTCTTGCCACTTTGGTGTGATCCATTTTGCAGTTGGTAATCCGGTCTACCTGCTTCAGCCTTTTTCTTCTTTACTTCCAAAGGCAAACAGCCGGGAATCTAAGTTCATCTTAGCCAGCCCTTGCACGCCTTCACCCAGTGAGCGAGCGCATGTGATCACGGCACCAGTCGTTCAGGTTCTGGAATCCTCCAAATCTGTCAATACGTGCAATCCGCGAGCACGGCGACTTGCATCCGAGATATGCTCAGATCAAGTTTTTCAACGCATTCTCTCATTCGCGAATTCAATTGCCCGGCAACCAAAAGCCGCACCAGGCCCGACCGGGAAAGCAGTCCGCCAACTTGCAGTGGGCCGAGAGCCGAGGTGGCGTGCTGCGCCGCTGCAGTCATCAGTTGTTGGAGAAGCGGCCGACGTGCGGACGTGGCGTCCCGCGGGCCGGGGCCGGGCCGGGCCGGGCCGGACGACACCCGCCCACCCGACACGTAGACCGCCGACGTGTCTCACAGTTAAGCTAACACCCAACGAACGGTCTTGCCCGCTAGGAACCCGGCCGTGCCTGCTGCTGTTTTTTTTGGGGGCCCAATAAAAGGCACTGCGTTCGTTTGCACGCTTTTCCCGTTTCCTTCCTCTGCGCGGCGCACGCTGCAAGCATCACGCTGCTAAACCTTCCGCTTGCACCCGCTCCACCCGCATTAATTACTGCAATTTCATTTTTTTTTCTCCGCCTCTCTGCTCATGCTCCTGTCGTTCCATTGCCAGGATTGATCCTCCACGAGCGTCCTCAGCATGTCGGACGTTTTGGACAGTTGCGCGGGCGGCGCACAGGTGCAGCTCGACCCGAACGTCATCGCCCGTCAGTGCTGTGCCTTCCCCATCGCCACTTCGACTCCTGGGCACGTTGACTGATATCATGCGTGGCAGAACTCCCACCCCACAAAGCAGTCCTCGAGGCCACCGTGCTGGCGATAGAGAAAAAGCCCGAGACTCCAATCGAGGCGGTCAAGATTGTTGTCCAGCTCGAGGATGGCGAGACGACGGCCGAGTTCTTCATGAAGGTATGCACACGTCACAACCAAAGCTCCGTCCTGTCCGGAAGCACCGCTGACGCGGCGTCCACAGAGCGCCGCCGGAGCCGGCGGGGCTGCGCTGATGGACTCGGCGTTCGAGTCGGAGACGGCCGTGGCGGCGTTCCTGCCGGTGCAGGTGCCGCGGCCGATAGCACGGGGCTCGTTCGCGGCCGACCCCGACAGGCACTTCTATCTGTGCGAGTTCGCGCACATGCTCAGCCAGGAGATCCCGCCGCCGCCGTACGACTGGGCATCAGCTGTAGCAAAACTGCACCTGCAGAGCATGGGCAAGTCGCCGGTCCCAAACCACTTCGGGTTTGGCGTACCGACGTTCCTGGCCGACGTGCCCGTCGACAACACGTGGAACGCGTCGTGGGAGGCCTTCTGGGCGCAGCAGATGCGCGGCCTGTTCGAGCGGGAGGAGCGCCTCAACGGCCCCGACGAGGAGCTGACACGCCTCCGTAAGGCCTACTTTGAGAAGGCCATCCCGCGGTACCTGGGCCCGCTGGAGCGCAACGGCCGGTCCGTCGTGCCCTGCCTGCTGCACTCGGACCTGTGCCTGGGGAATGTGCGGCTGTTAACGGCCGCGTCGGGTGGTGATCTGTGTATCTTTGACGCCTGTGCGTACTGGGGGCACAACGAAGGTTTGTTGCTCCTCTCGCAGGAGCCCCTGAAGTCTGCGCTATGCTGACCTGTCTAGCTGACCTCGGCGTGTGCCGGAATCCGCGGTACAAGCTGGGAAAGCCGTGCATCGACGAGTACCAGAACTTGGTGCCAATATCCGCGCCCAGAGCCGACTTTGACGGCCGGAACGCCGTCTACGCCATGAAGTATTACGTCCTGCTCGCGATTGTGATTCGGAAAAACAGCAAAATCTTTCGGAAAATCATGATTGGCGAGCTGAGGGCGATACTGCAGATGGAATGGGTCAAGCACGCGTGACAGCTTGACATTGGTGTGTAAGATGGCTTGCTTTGGAAGGGGATGTGGTTTGCTTTCCGTTCCGTCACGTCTAGCGACTGGTTGCCCTCTTGGGCACGGTACGGAGTACCAGAAAGCGAAATAAATCATATTGAGTAGCGTCCAATGATTGCTTGTTATTATCACGTGAAACTGAGGTGGTTGCTGTCTGGCCCAAAACATGTGGTGGGCTGTGCTTGCCCGCTCTGGAGCCTCGCCTTCACTCGACCACCAGCTGCCTTCCATCTAGAGATGGCACCGACGGCCTGACGACAGTCCCTTCCGTCACGAGCCAAGCTGGCCTACTCAAACTGAATCGTGCGCAACCATGGATCCCGTGACAGTCTTTGGGCTCTCGGCGAGCATCATGCAGTTTGTAGGCTTCGCCTCCGGGCTGATTTCAAATACCAGGGAGATCTACGCGTCCGCAAGCGGCTCGACCCGACAAGTCGCCACGCTCGAGACAGTGTACGGGGAGCTGGGGCGCTACAGCGCGGAACTTGTCCGGGCGTCGCAGCGAGACGCGCTGCTTGAAGCGCAGCTTGACATCCACGTCCTGGCGCAGTTTTTGGCTATCAAAGACCTGGCGCGGCTGTGCATGGAGGACTGTGGCAGCCTCTTGGGCATTGTCCACACCCTCAAACGCGGGAACGGGGCCAAGAGCCACTGGCAGAGCTTCCGGCTGGCCATGAAGACGGTCGGGAAGAGCAGCGATATCGCAAACCTCGAGCAGCGGCTGCATCACATCCAGACGACGCTGGCGCTGCAAGTAAATGGGCTGACAAGGCGAGTACCGGCTGCATCATCTCAGAAGCACTGCCCTGCACATGAATCTAATCAAGATGCTGCTTCAGTTCCTGGCAGCACCACTATCAACAGCAGCTCAAGGAGCTCCTCAAAGAGAGCATGCTCCTGGACTTAGAGAGGTCTGCCAAGCTAGATGCCATGGCTCAAACATTCCATGAACTGAGTTCGCGAATTGCAGTGGCTACCCAGGTTGCGGAGAAGCCACTGATCGCCGACGACCTTGTCTTTATCCAGAGCAAGATGTCTCAGCTCTCCGTGTCAACCACCGACGTGGCCAAGGAGCACCACATCCTCAAGAGTATTGCATTTGATAGCCTCCCGGCACGGCATAGCGCTGTCCGGGAAGCCCACCGCGAAACATTTGAATGGGTCTTCAAGGAGGACAGCCACAACACCAGCACGCGGACGGTCACCGGCTGCGGCAACTTGATTGCTTGGCTGAAGCACGGCAACGGCACCTTTTGGATATCTGGCAAGCCAGGCTCGGGAAAATCGACCCTGATGAAGTTTATCGCGGACCACGACAGCACCGTCCAAGCACTCACGGCTTGGTCCCATCCACATCCGCCTGTCATTGCCCGCCATTATTTCTGGAGCGCTGGCACATCGATGCAGAAGTCGCTGCAGGGTTTGCTGCAGACTCTCCTGTTCGACATTTTTCGCCAACAGTCAGACCTCATTGAGCTCGCATGTGCCGAGCGGTGGCCCGAACCGCCCGAAGTACTGAAATTGAAGCCGTGGAAGGTGCCAGAGTTGCATCGCATCCTGCAGAAAATTGGCGGCTGGGAATCGCTCCGCGTCAAGATGTGTTTCTTCATCGACGGCTTGGACGAGTACGAAGGGGACCATGTCGACTTTTGCAAGATCTTGAAGGACCTGTCCGCGTCGCCAAATCTGAAACTATGCATCTCGAGCAGGCCGTGGAATGTGTTCGAGGACTCGTTTGGCCGCTCTGACTCGTCGAAGCTGTATGTCCATGAGCTGACGCGCAGTGATATTCGCTCCTACGCCGAACAGCGTCTCCATGAGCACCCGAGGTGGCACGACCTCGAGGTTCCGCCCGAGCTCTCGACATGGCTGGTGGACCAGATTACTGAGCGGGCGGCGGGCGTGTTTCTTTGGGTATTTCTGGTCACCAGAGAGCTTCGGAGCGGCCTGACCGAGTACGACAGCTTCTCGGATCTGCAGCGCCGTCTCGAAGCCATCCCGACGGACCTTGGAGTCTTCTTCCGGCAGATTCTCGAGTCTGTGGAGCCATTCTATCATGGGAAAATGGCCACAACGCTGCTCATGGCCCTAGCAGCTCGAAGGTCGGCATCTGTCGAGCTCTATTCGTTCCAAGACCTCGAACATGAAGACGAACACTATGCCCTCAGAATGCCGATTCAACATCTCGGAGACCAAGAAGCCTCTGTTCGACAGCAGAAGGTATCTCGGCAATTGAGAGGCAGATGCCGCGGGTTGCTCGAGGTGGACAGCACGACTCGTCGAGTCGAATTTCTCCATCGGACGGTCGTCGATTTTCTGAGAACCAGCGAGATGACCAATTTTCTGCGCGAAAAGTCGGCAAGCGGCTTCAACGCAAGCCTCGCCCTCTTGAGAGCCTACATCGCATGTATCAAAACAACGCAGTATTACGGAGCGGCATCCAGGTTGGGTTGTGCCAGCCACGAACGTAACTCCCATGCCAAGCAAACGCATCAGACTCTCACGGAATCGATGGAAGAAGCGCTCGCACACGCCAGCGAAGCCGGGCCGACCAGTGATGTTCTTGATCTTGTCGGCGAGCTGGATCGCTGCATTCCACAGATGCACAAAAATGGCCAGGCGATACTGCAGGCCTGGACAGATGATCCTGAGCTGACCTACCTCTTCTTCCGCGAACCCATGATCAAGGCCGGGCTCGTCGAATACGTCCGCCGCGTGTTCCCCGCGCAGACTAACTACTTCTCGGGCTTTGGCAAGCTAGGCATTTCGAACGCTATAATTTCGCACGTCATAACCCTCTTTTCCATGAATCTGTCCCCGCAGGAGCGCAACAAGCATATGGAGATTCTTCGATATCTGCTGGAGCATGGCTGCGACCCCAACGAGGAGTTCCTCGTACGGACCAATGCAGCCACGGTCACAACGCCGTGGGGGAAGCTGTTGGGTAAACTGACCAAGAACAAGATCGAGCAGCACACGGCCTTCCGCATCGGCGTGGTGTCTCTGCTTCTCAAGCACGGCGCCCACGTAAACAGGGCATTCGTAATTAACTGGCTCAAGTCGAGCCTGTTGGCCAGCTGCATCCACACGACCTGGCAGCCGGCCTCCCAGGCTCTGTTTCTGCAGACGCTGGACGACTTTGTCGCGGCCGGGCTAGACTTTGGCGATCTCAGGTGCTGCCATCTCGTGCCGGACTTCATCTCGCAGCTCAGCGTGCCGGCGCAGCCCTCGGACGATGCGGTGGCGGAAAGACGATCCTTCCAAGCCACAGTGCTCGAGAAGCTTCTCAACGCCGAGAAGGCGCAGGGGATCGCCAGGAAGTACCCGTCGCTCGTGAGCTTGAGAGACGTCTTCCCCGCGCACATTTATCGTGGCATCATGGCGGGGCTGGGTGTGGATTTGGACGGCGAGGGCCGGTCGGCGCCTCATGAGACCACTCTGAAACGGCGAGCGGGAGAGGCTGAGGTTGAGTGTGATAACCAGCGGCGTGCAAAGATGGCCAGGTCAGCAGAGTGAGAGTGGGTAGTAAGTGCACCTCTATGCAGCCTCACCGCCTCACCGCCAGCCTTTGGTGTTACGAGAGCTCTTTTAGACTGCAGTGGCCGGCATGGAAACTGCAAGCCGATTTGCCAGTCCTCGAATGCCGTGTGCGTGAAATTGAGGGGCAGATTGCAGCATAACAGAAGCAATCGGCGAATCGCTTGTCCGAGGCAGGCGCGCCTGCAGTGAGGCCTTCTGCAGCTCGGCTGGCTGCTTCCTGCCCAACTGTTTGACCGGTCGCGGCTTCCACTCGGGGCAGAGAATGGGCCGTGGACATGCACCTCCCTGGTATTTAATTTGCAGCTCTGCCAAACGAAGCCCCCCCATCGCCAACTCTTCCCGTCTCATTCCGGCGGCGCTAAGTATCGAGTCTATCGACACAGCAGAGCTTCAAACCAGTCTCATTCTCGAACACGCCCAAAATGGCGTCCTGGATCGTGCTATTCCCTCTGGTACGATCCTTCTCCAATTACTTTGCGTGCGTTGGCTGACCAGCTGTAGCTTCTCCTGGCACTCAGCGGCGTTGCCATGTAAGTCCGCCGCACACGTTGTTCCCTCCTATGACGCGTAACCGACATCTTGCTAGATACGCACACGTCAAAGCGACAAGCCTCTCCCTTCCCATCTCGTCGGGTCTGACATTCGCGACCATCCTGCTGCCTCTCGTCGCCGGCGCCAATGCCCTCTACTTTTTCGCCTCGACGACCCGCTCCCAGCTGCGCGTGCCGAAACCCACCGCCGGCACCAAATCCAAGCTTGTCCCCGTCGCGCTGCAGACGGCACAGCTCGTGTTCAGCACCGTCCTCGCCACGCGCCTCGCGTCGGACATGATCCCCTCCCCAGTCCGCCAGTGCCTGCTCGAGAGCGAGTGGAAGGGCTTCTGGACAGCACACGACGCGTCGCGCATCCGCGCCGTCCAGGACGCTTTCGATTGCTGTGGCTTCCGCACCCTCAAGGACATGGCCTGGCCCTTCCCCCAGGGCAGCAACCCCGGCGACGCGGCCGGCTGCGCGGAGCGTTTCGGACGCAACGCCGCCTGCGCCGCGCCGTGGGAGGGCGCGCTGCAGCAGGCTGCCGGGGCCGACTTTGTCGTCGTGCTGGCGGTCGCGCTGGTGCAGCTAGCGAGTGTGCTGTTGCCGCGCGTGTTCTGTGGTGCGCGTGGCAGGGCTGCTACCGGCAGTGGTGAGCCGTGGTGGCGTCGGGTGCTTTCTGCTCTGGGTCCCCAGGAGTATGCCCCGGGCGGGCATGGCTACACTGACGGGAGGGCGAGGCTTCTTCCCGCTGGAGAACCGGTGTTGGCGGGTGTCGCTGTCGATGGGGGCGATGAGGAGGTATACAGAGATGACGACAGCGATGGAAGGCGTGGGGCGAGCGAGAACGGCTATGATGCTGCCCCGAGAGTCGAGTCGGCTCCTCACAGTCCTTGGGCCACGGAGTGAGCTGAGATCGGCACTCAACAGGGAGATTAGTTCTAAGCTGTTGCACAAGTGGTGAACCATAGAAGGGCGGATTTGAAGGACATGTTCAAGGCTGGAGATTTAGGAGGATTAAACTGGGAGAGAGAAGTCAGGAGAGAGATTACGCAAGGATATATTTCGAGCTGCAGTCCCGAGTCTCGTGAATCGAATTGTTTTCAACCGAATCATAGGACGGTAGTGATGTGCAAGAAGAGGTAGGATGTGGTTCAAGATGACAGGACTTGGATGTGGATTGAACTAGGCAAGAGACTGGGACCGTCACGACTTGGATCAGCGTTCAAACCTTCACACAACATCATGTCGTGGGCGGTGGGCATCCCTTAGCCGCTGCGGTGTTGCATCGGAGCTGAGACTGCTTCCCCACACATTTCAGCTCGAATCCAAGAGTCACCCCCAACCTCTTGCTTCGTGCCACCTTCCGATGCGGGACTTGCTCAAACGACTTCTGGCCAGGCCGTCAACCAAGCAGTCGGCCATGGCACCAGTCGCATATCAATACCGACCACTGAGGAGCGCGCAGCAAGAGATCCGGTTGGTCCATCTCCTGCACGGCAGGCCCGAGGACACCATTAGACTGCGCATCGTCCACGTACCCTTTCCCGTGCCGCCCACGCCGCCGCCAAAAGAAACCGACGAACAGCTCTACGAAGCGCTGCGGGCCATGGTGTCCATGCCCTGGACAATCGAAGAGACCGACGACGGCGACCTACTGGCCTTCAACTTCGCCACGGGCGAAACCGACCTATTGCGCCTTGCGTCCAGCGAGCCGCAGCCGGAACAGACACCACCATACGAGCCGCAGTTCGAAGCTTTGTCCTACACGTGGGGAGCCGCCGAGGTGTCGGAACTCGCCGAGATTGTCGACGACGGGGCAGCAGTCGTCGGCACGCTGGGCGTGCGGCCCAACCTGGCGTCGTGCCTCCGGCACTTCCGGCGCGGGCTGCCGGCCGCCGCAGACAGCCGCCGCGTGCTGTGGATCGACGCGCTGTGCATCAACCAGGCCGACGTCGACGAGCGCAACGAGCAGGTCAAGCGCATGACCGACGTGTACGCGCTGGCGCGCCGCGTCGTGGCCTGGCTCGGCGACGCCGCCCACGACAGCGACCACGCCGTGGCCACGTTACAGCACCTCGGCCGCCAGCTACGCATCACGCGCAGCGGCCGCGTCATCGCCGCGCCCGCCGCCGCCGAGCCCCAGCTGTGGCGCAACGACTGCCCGCCGCCCCTCGACGCCCGCGCCTGGCGCGCCGTCATGGCCCTCGCCGAGCGCCCCTGGTTCTACCGCATCTGGACCTGGCAGGAGATCAAGCTCGGTACCGCCGGCGCCGGCCGGGACGCGGTGCTGCAGTGCGGCGGCGCCAGCGTGGCGTGGCGCGACTTCTGGCTCGCCGTGCTGTGCCTCAACAACAAGGACGCCGCGCTGCTGACATCGCTACCCGCAGAGCTGCCGCCGGTCGAGCTGCTGCGGTTCCGCGAGCGGTGCCGCCACATCGTGTTCCTGCAGCACGGCGGCGAGACGCAGTCGCTGGCCAACCTGCTCGACGTGGCGCGCAGCAAGGGCTGCGCCGACCCGCGCGACAAGATCTTCGGCCTGCTCGGCATCACGCCGCCCTACTTCCGCGCTGGCGCCGCCGTTGTTGTCGACTATCGCCGTCCTACGCCCGACGTGTACCGCGACGCCTTTCTCGCGCACTCGCGCGCCACCCTCCGCCTCGACCTCCTCAAGCACTGCGACCTCGCCGCCCGTGATGTGGAGTCGTCCGACGCGTTGTCGCCCTCGTGGGTCCCTGACTGGTCGCGCACCGAGTTCGCAGCCCCCGTGCTGAGCGAGCAGCTGGCCACGGGCATGTCGCGCGCGTGGTTCACGCACCGCGGGGACGTGCTCGAGGTGCTGGGCGTGCGCCACGCCACCGTCGCCGCCGTGAGCAGCCGCGCGGCCGCTAAGGTCGAGGACGAGACGCTGTGCGTGGTCAGGGAGTGGCGCGAGCAGTTCTGCTCTCCTGCTTCGGGCACGTACCCCCTGACGGGCGAGACCCTCGATCAGGCGTTTGTGCTCGCGCTGTGCATGAACCGCACGCGCAAGCGCAACCCCGGGAACCACAACCTCGACGAGGCCCAGTGGGTCGCCATGCTGCGGCGCATCGTGCGGCTGGGGGAGGGCGAGGACGCGGCGGCGCTCTACGCCGAGCGCGAGATTGCCAACACGATCCAGAAGGTCCGCGGCCGACGATTCTTCAGGACGGCCGACGGGCTCTTTGGGACTGCGCCCGCGGGCGTGCAGGCCGGTAGGTAGCCTTCGCCCGCCTTTCCTATTCTAGTTCGGACCATGAACGGCATGAACTGATTTCATTAATTTCAAAATTCCAGGTGACACCGTAGCCCTAGTCCTCGGCACGTACGCGCCGCTGATCCTCCGCGCCGTCCCCTCTTCATCACCAAACACCCCCGACCACAAATACTACCAGGTCGTCGGCGAGAGCTTCGTGCACGGCCTGTCCGACGCCGCCGGGCTGCTGGGGCCGGTGCCGGCGCCGTGGCGCGCCGTGCTGCGCGGCGACGCCCTCGGCCGCCCGCGCCAGTGGTTCGTCCACCAGGCCACGGGCGAGCAGACGGTCGACGACCCGCGGCTGCAGCCCCTGTTTCCGGGTGATGGTGATGGTGATGGTGAAGATGGTGAGGGGTCGGCCGGGTGGGAACGCGCTCTATACGAGCGCTGCGCCGGCGACCCGGCCATCTTCGAGCGCTTCGTCAACCGCGCTACGGGCGAAACGGCGAACCATGACCCACGCATGGCGCCTGCGGCGCTCGAGGCTAGGGGTGTGCCGTTGGAGGTGCTGAGGCTTGTTTGAGGTGGATTTGAGGGGCTGTGGGGTGAGTGGTGGGTGAGTGAGTGGCAAGTTAGTAGACTATATAATTAATTAGGTGAGTGAGTGGGTAGGTAGTGAGTGGGTGGGTAGTGAGTGAGCGGGTACGCTGGTGAGCTGGTGAGCTGGTGAGCTGGTGGGCTGGTGAGCTGGTGAGCCGTTGAGCCGGTGGGTGAGCTTTGATGGGCTGGTGACCGAAAATACGTGCAGATATCTAGCTCCAACCGTGAAATGCGAAGTATGAATTGAGTTTTCGGGATGAGCTCTTTATCTACGGTCTAGCGCGGCCTCTGTCAGCCGTAGATCGTTAACTTCAAGTGATCAACCAGATCTTATGTCACTCATGGGCAACTAAATCAAGACTACAATCCAATCCCTGAATATTTGCTAGTAGGGGACTTTGCAAGATTCGAAAGGCCTCAATATTTTACGGCTCTCCCTGACGACTTTTCGCCGATGGAGGTAAAATCTATTGAAATACCTATTCCCCAGAGGCCTATCTCTTCTCCAAAAGTAGCTGCCTAGGAGTTAAAGGCTTTTCATACCCGTTGTATTCGTGAGGATCTAAACTCCAAGTCCTTTGCTAAATTACATGGCTCCGGCGTACAGGGAGAGGGCTCAACCAGCGGGCCTCTAGTGATTACAAGTAACTATTGAGCCTTCCGGAAGAGAGAGCTTTTGAAAACATCGTCAAAGCGGCGCTCCTGATAGCTCCTCTGCTGGTAGCGGATCATCTTCAGGATCGCGTCAAGTTCTTCGTGGTCCTCTCCCTCCGGCTGCATCTTCAGAGACTTTTCATAAATTCTAATGTGGTTTAGGATGCCTGGATCGCATTGTTAGCAGGGTTCCCACGGTCTCGGGAAGCATGGAAACTCACTCTTGAGCATTCCGGCGCGCTCTTCCAGGACCATCTTCATGTAGTCAGTTGATCTGGGAGACCACTTGGTCTCTATTCCCAGCCCAGCAAGGATTCTGTTCTCGTGCTCCAGCTCGTTGACGAGCTTCCGGTCCTGGTGGCTCGTGAGGCCCTTCATCAAGGCGCCTCGGTTCATCTCGTATATGAGGCTCCTGGCCAGTGCCAAGTTAGTTTCGAAGAGAGACTTGCCCTCGCTTTCTTTCTCCGCGCTGTCGTCCGCTTTTGCTGGCGTGGTTGCGGGGGCTGGTGCAGTTGTGGAAGTGGAGGCGCACACGTGTCGCATCGTGCGAATGGCCGGCACCGCGTCGTACAGGGCGCCCACCCCGGACCAGAGCTCCGACGAACAGAGCTCGAAGCTGTTCTCTGTGTTGCCGATCCTGGGCTCCACCAGCTGCGCTGCAAAGCTGTCGAGCCCGCCGATCTCGTTTTGGAGGCATGTCGCGTCGAGCGCGTCTACCAGCTGGTCCAAGTAGCATACCACGCAATTCGCGTTTGATCCTGTGCAGACGAGCAGATATTCTGTGCAGGAGAGTCTGTCAGCATCAAGCATACGTGCCTAGCTACGGCGTGTAATTGTTGTTAGATTCATGCTGGGCCATGGCGACGTACTTATGCTGAAGAGTATGCGAAGGAAGGACGCGGCCAGCAGAGAGAAGCCAGCGGCACGCAACGCCGTGTCGGCATTCTCGTCGTTGCCTTGGTCGGGCATCGGGGCCAAGATGTGGTCCAACGACAGCGGCCCGTCGAGGATGCCGAGCCCCCACATGCGCAGGTTGCTGGCCAGCTCGCTAAGCCCATCGAAATTGAACTCGTCGGCGAGGATGCACAACCCCTGAACCGAGAGCCAGTGTAGTGTCTTCAGAGTACCCGGCGCCTCCTCGGCATGCAGAGCGTCTTCGGGGTTCTGCAGCGTGGTGGGGTTGGATTCGCGATTGCGGAGCGTCTGCATGACATCGTCTAGCTTGGCTGTGATTTCGTCTAGCTGCGCGCTACTCGTTTGGGTGGTGCTCTGGGCCAGCTGATCGGCCAGTTGGTCGTTGAGCCTCCGGCACTCGTCCAGAATCGTCGTCAGCTCGGCCAAATGCGTATCAGAGCCTCGGGTGTGGAGGCGGCGAGTAATATAATCTCGGATCCCTTGGTGTTTGGGGACATCCTTGACCTCTCTTAGCTCTGCGATGACACCTGCGAGCTTCATGTTGAGCTCGGCCGACATGTCCAACGGGCGACTGCTGCCGTTAGGAGGCTTACGCGGCGCATCTGTGAGCTTCGGATCCATTTCAATACGTGTCGGTATGCTTGGCCGAGGCCGCCGAACGGTATAACAGGCCTGTATTGGAAAAGGCAGCGCCCAAGGTGACTGAAAGAAGGAAGCCTGGTTGGCCTGTGTTTAAAAGCGCCAGGTGCGCCGCACAGAATGAAATTTCAGAATAGCCAGGGCTGTGAAAACTAGAAAGTAAGTCTTTATCTCTCACATGTTTAATAATTAATTACCTTGTGTGTTGTTTCTCCGCACACCACACGAATCCTGGTAAAGAGCCCCAGATTAAGCGCCTTTATGCACGATGGTTTCAGCTGTCCAATGGCAGCCAATAAACACGGCATCGGCATGGCAGAATGAAAGTCCGATGTGTGCCCGCTTGAGGGGGTCATTTCGGGCGAACCTCGAGGCTCTGGAACCTGGATCATGCGTCAACAAAATATCCTCAGGCCTGCCCATATTATTTTCAGGCATACATACGGTGACGTCCATCACCATGGTCGATGTGGTCAGACCTGCGTTGCAGGCCATTCCGGCGGCCTACAAGGCCGGGAGGCTTGCCTGGGAATTCTACCAAACATCAAAGAACTTTGGCCGCGACTTTGACAGCTCCCAACTCGACCTGCGCTGCCAGGAGTGGACCTTCGCCGGCTACTTGAAGCAGTACAATGTGTGGGTCTCGTCGCCGCTCGGGGGGAGGTCCAACACGGCCAAGGAGGTAGGAAAGAAGATTGCGTCCATAGTCAAGTTGTTCAACAAGTGCTACGACATCATACGGAAATACGATCGTGACTGTGCGTGCCAAAGCCCCCGATGCCTCGCATCCGCTTACCTGCTAACGATGCCTCAGACCAAAAGGAAGAGACAAAGCTGGCCAAGACCCGAGAAGAAGGGTCGGCCATGGCAGCCTGGGGAGACATCATGCACATGGCCTTGGCCAAGAGGCTGACCATGATCGCCGAAGAGAAGAAGGCCCAGTTCATGATCCGCATAGTGGACGACCAGATCATTGCTCAACCGGGCCCAGCGAACGCGCCGGCGACGGCCGAAGAGCACCTGGAAAGACTCGAGGCGGACATCGAAGCCGCCCAGAAACGCGCCGGGCTCCGCAGCCTCCTGCTCTGGGCGGCGAACGGAAAAGACGAGTTCGAAAAGAACCTCCGGGAGCTCAGGGACGCCAACGAGAAACTGGGAGACCTCATCCCGAGCCTCGTCGAAAAAGATCCCTTTCTCAAGATCCGCCAGTCCACAGAGCGGCCGAAGCTCTCGGACGACGTAAGAAAGCTCAGGGTCGACCTCGAAAACCTGGACCAGGCTCTCCGGCGAGTCAACCCGCCCGATGGGGGGCAGCCCGTCATCTTGGCCGTGAAAATCGAGGACCCCAGCGACACCAAGAGCAAGATGCAGGGAACGCGGTACGTGCGCGGGCTGAACCTGGGACCAAACCCCATGTACCTCTTGGCCATGGAGACGTCGCAGACGGACAACGGGCACCCAGAGGAGGGGCTCATTTTCGTAACGACGCTGTCGGGCCGCAACGGAAGCGCCGACGGCGACATCCAGAGCCTGCCGCAGAAGCTGGCAGTCCTGACCACCAACCCTCCCACGTACCGCACCATCGGGACGGTCGCCGTGAACGACCAGCTCATCTTCCACCTGCAGCGGGTCAGGAGCCCGCTCGACACGGTGGTGGCGCAGAATCTGTCAGCCCTCATCTCTCACGGGGCGCTTCAGCACGAGCAGCGCGTGTTCCTGGCGTCCCAGATAGCCCTAGCCCACCAGCACTTTCTGCCGTTCAAAAGCACCGCTGGCGTCCGCCGTCTGCGCAGCTTCCACCTCTGCGGCCCGCAGGAGCTGCCGCAGCCGCAGCCGCAGCCGCAGCCGCAGCCGCAGCCGCAGCAACCAGCCAACGCCGCGCACCCCCAGCAGCACCAACTGAACTGGACCGTGGTGACGCCGCGGCCGCTGTACGCCGAGTTCGGACTCGGGCGCGAGCAGGACGCACACGGCGGGGAGATCCCAGGCGACGACGAGTTCGCGGCGACCAACCTCGACCCGACGGCCGAGCTGGGCCTGCTGCTGTACCAGCTAGAATCACGTTACGAGATGCCTGAGGCTGCCGCCGTGACGACGGTGGCCGAGATGCGCGCGGCGCACGACACGGTGCGCGCGCGGCTCAGGGGCAGTGAACACACCTTCAACCTGTACATGCGCGAGGTCGTCGAGACGTGCTTCCTCGAGCTGGAGGCCGGCCGCGCCCCCAGCCCTGACAGGGTCGAGACCACGGTTCTCGAGGTCGAGTGGGCGTTGCGTCGCGCCGTGAGGATCTTGGCCCGACTGCCTGTCCCTGCTGTTGCCTAGGAGTGGTACAGAGAGTGAAAGGCCTCGCCGACTTGCGGCCCGCCCTGAAGGTTTTGTTTTGAGGGTCGCATCAGCTGGATGAATCCCTCATAATGAATCGCAGAGCCGTATCTCCCTCCAACGAAAGCCTCCACATTGCGGCCTGCCGGGCTTGAAAGGGAGTGACGGAACCTCGCCCAAGAAGCATCCAACGACACAGCTCTCCAAGATTCAGCTATCGCTAACTAAAGTAAGCAGGAACATGCTTCCTTAGGCCCAAAGGAGAGCGAGAACATGCTTCCTCGCGCCCAAAAGATTATCTATGAAGGGAGGATTAGAGGTAGTTCTAGTATACATAGGCATTGAAATTTGAACAGATATTTTGAGTTCTCCAACGGGCGTGTTTTGGCGATTATTGTCTTATAAGGTGTATTTCAATTTCGACTTTGAGTGTCATGTAACCGGCATCATTCTCTTTCAACAGCATGACAAAGAAGGTGAAGCAATACGTCGGAGCATGCCCAATTTGTCTGGAAAACGCTACGCGGAGAGACAAGCCACTTGGAGAGCAGATGTCACTGGATGTACGCCCACGGCCAGGCCACACCATAGCGATTGACTTCGTCGTCGGCCTTCCGGTCGCCACCGAGTCAAAAATTTGGGCTGTCCCAAAAGGCGGATTCGATTCGCTCATGACCGTCAACGGGCAATACTGCAAACGGACAATCATCATTCCACTCCGGTTAACATGGACAGTAGAACAGTGGGGAGAGAGATCTCTGTCGTGGAACATCCGGTTTACTCCGAGGTGGTGCTTATCGTCATGGACCATCTCGAGGATGAGCCTTTAGGGATGCAGAGCCGGCTGGTAAGGGGTCGTTGCCCTTTCCTCCCTACTGTACCAAGTTCAATCTGACTCTTGCGGTGCTCAACGAGAGCTTTGGAACCCCCACTTGAAGCCCTAAACTTTTCAAATCGGTTGTCTACACGACAACAGACTTTGAGCAATCTAACAAGGAGCTGAATGGATTTCGGGGGTTGGTTTCCTTATTCCATTTCAACTTGGCGCCCTTTCTCAATGTTTGTGCCATCCATTGCACCAGATCCGGTTTTGTTTTCGCTGCTCTTCCTTAGATAGCTACGCCGAGTGTTGTGTCAGTCCTCAGGTGGTTCTCAGTCGGCATTGTGCCAGCAACGCGGTGAGACTGAGATGAAGGTTCGACGGTAATACGTCACATGCTCATGCCGGAACACTTTGTTTGGCAGGGCAGCCAATTTGTAGTAGCTGGTCAGGTCTCTTTCAAAACCGATGTATTGTCAATTCCGGTTGGTTGGCTCACTCGTGATCGTGCCCAGCCGTCCAACAGTCTCTTGAACTGAAAAGAACCCGACGTCACAACCCCAATCCTCGCCATGTGATCGCCACAAGGGATGGAGGCCATAGTGGCTGTCAAAGAACCGAAAGTAGAGTTCTGTGAATCTGGAGATGTCGTGGATTCGATCTGCCGTGACTGCAAATTTCCAGAAGGATGTTCCTGGCGTGCTGCGAACCTGGACAGATGCACCCAATCCCTGCATCCACAATGCAGGAACTCGCAGGGTGGGCTCCAATCAGCGGGTGCTCGCGGTGCAGCCGCCCCGCTTGGGACATGTCGGGGGCGCATTGGCCAACGAAACCCTTGACGGGAGCTGTTGCACCTGCATCCTGTCGAGCAGAAGCATCGGATCACAGCTCTTGAAGGAGACGTTTTCTCTCGCAAGTCGCCGAGTGCAGCCCGCCATGGCAAGTCGGTCTCGGGAATTGGGGCCGCGGCCTCAATCGTCAGGCTACCAGCACAGCCCCACGACATCAATTGATCCTCCTCCCAAGCAAGCATGAAGAAGAGAGCTGGCTGGACGTGTCAGCCGTGATATGCCGAAGAGAAACCCGGTCACATTGAATGACGGACCCCAGCCGCCAGAACGGAAAGGGGCTTGACCGCGGGCCCACACGTCGACCGACAGCTGTCGACGACCGACGTCGCGCGCCATCTGCCTGGCAAAGGAGCTGATTGCATGCGGATTGCGGAGAGGGCCAGGGCACCGTGGCACAAGCGGGCGGCTCCATATTAAATGGGAGCAGCGCACACGCGCACCACACCGGCCCTTCATGCCCTCTTCAGGCCGAGAGCTGTGCTAGGACGTGCGGCTTCCTCGACTCCCTTCGCCGCTCAGTGGACCGCGCTCATCGACGTGGGATGGCGGCCCAGCGGCCCAGCCAGTCGGTGGCATGAGCTGTGCCGATGGTGGGAGCACGGATGCTAGCGGTGGACTTCAGCACACCCACAGACACTGGCCGCGAGGCCTGAGCGTCCGCAAATCTTGTTCTCGCAGTTGAGGTGATGGTAGCAACAAATCGCTCAACGGTGCTGCCAAGCCGGGCACTGGACAATCTTCAACAGGATGTGCCCAAGTCCAAGTCCTCTGGCTCTGGAGCCACAGCACGGCAAATGGCTGGTCGGGCATCCCAGGGCCGAGTGTGCTCCAGCGCCACGCTACGAGTTGTAGTGCCATTGCAACCACGGCATTGCCGTAGCTTCTTCCAAAGCATTCTAGAAGTGACAGTACAGAACAATGGAAACAACTGATGCGGACAAAACGGAGCAGAAGAAAGACCTGTACCGCGTAGACACCTCCGCCGCATCAACGCAGTTCACATTGACAATTACTGCTTGGGTTTGTTTGTTGGAGCGCCAAGCCCCAGGTTCGCTCAACTGCTGGATTCAAGCCGGCGGGGCAGGACACTTAGGTCAGCACCAGCGCATTTGCAGTGTGTATCTCTTATGAAGGTCCTGAACGCGCAGACATCCGTAACCGCAAACTCTGAGGCACATCCCACGGCTCTCGATCCTGTTGTGGCGAGAAGCGGCCAGAAGAGTTGCAAAAAGCTGTGTGCCGATATCGATCAAGAGAACAGCGAACGGGAGGCCTTGGCACGAACCCTACCCGCCCTCACGGAAATTTTTAACTCCAACCCGCAAGCACCAGCACCACCCACCACCACCCACCAGACCGGCCTGCATTCAGGGGTGCGCAAGCGTCGCGTTCAGAGACCAACCATCTGCTTATTCTGTAAAAATTTGCACGCGATCCGGCACGAATTCTTTTGGTTGCTCAGCTGGAGACCTCACCTTGACTTGACTTGACATCTTGATGCATTTGTGCCTGCATCCACTGCTCAATCTGGCAGGCACGTTCCCTGCATCCTGCAGCCGTCCGATCAAGCACGAGGCACGAGGCACGTCCAAGCTCCCCGACATATGAAAGATCCCCACTCGATTAGACGATAGAGAGCGGAGCACCGAACCAGTCGCCGACCGACCTGAGCCATTCCCATGACTGCGGAATCACGAGCAACACAAGCACAGCACACAGTGTTATAGCGCGCGCATCGCAGCCGGCAAACGACGCGCTCCGACGTTACACGAGCTTTTCGTCTCGCGGCCGAGGAGGTTTCTCGGGGGACGACGCAACGCAAGGAGGAAAGAGCGCGAAACCTCGAACGTCGAACCCTCGAACGTCGAACCCGACCCCCCTCCGACCCTCACCTCATTCCTCCCTCCCGTCCTGCTCGATAGATGCATTCCTGGACAAAATGCCCTGGCAACCCTTGCCTCGCATCGCCTTCGCCGTAGCGACATACCCCTTTACCGCCTCGAGCCCCGCCGACCTGCCCCTCGAGCTTGGCGATGAGCTGTACATCATTGAGGAGACCCCCGATGGCAATTGGCTCCGCGGATACCTGGTCGCGCCCCCCAGCCTACTGGCCGGCCTTACCAGCGTCAAGGGCCAGACGCTAGAGGCTCGCGTCTTCAGCGGCATCTTCCCGCGCAGCTGCGTCGAGGTCCGCGAGGTGCTGGGCGAGACCGACGAGACGGACGACAACGACAACGAGAACGAGAGCGACGATGGCGCTGCCGAGGCCCAGAATGTCGGCAGCGACTCAGCCAAGAGCGGGTTGGGGAACGCAGAGAAGAGGCGGCGCCGGGACAAGGCCAAGGGACTCGAGCTCTCTCTCGGCGGACTCGACGCCAAGGGAAGGAACCTGCCCAACGGGACGCTGGGACGGCTCTCGGTGCCCGTGAAGCGCGACCCCAACGTGCCGCGGCCGCCCGCTCCCGTGCCCATGCTCAAGATCGGCGACGAGACTCCCACGTCGGCCTCGGAGCCGCTCATCGACGAGATCGCCTCCTGCCTGCGCGAGTGGCACTCGACCAACCTCCACGAGCTGCTACTCTCGCGCCAGTACGCCAAGCTCGACACGCTGTCGCAGCTCATCATGAACCTAAACTTTTCGAGGCAGCAGTTCCTCCACGACGTGCTCACGGCTTGGGAGTTCAACAACCTCCGCGAGAAGACGGTGTGGGACCTGGTGCGCGTCAACAAGCTCTGCGGGGGCGAGGTCATCGTGCGCGACCCGCACGAACGAGGGCGCGTCTTGACCGGGGACGACTCTGTGGTGGAGATAACAAGGCTGCAGTCCGTCATGAGCCTCCTGAACGAGCCTCCGACGCACACGGTCGAGCTGACGGCCCTGCACCACCTCATGGTGGACATAAAAGGCTTCGCCGGCGCGTCAACCGAGTCGACGACGCTGGTCCTATACCTTGCGACGAAACCGGCGGGAGGCACTCTGGCGCCCCTCTCGGAGAGTTACATCGTCGAGGTCCCTGCGGGCGGGCAGATGGGACAGCTGGCCCGGAATGCGCAGATGCGCGCCCTGTTCGCCGACCTCTCTGCCGCCGACATTGGCGACATTCCCTCGATCGAGTCGGAGCTGTTTCTCGTGGTCAAGATCCACGCGCCCCAGCAGGTCGTGGCTGTTAAGCCCAGCTCGCGGTCTGGCTCCATGGCGCAGGGTCTGTCGCAGTTCTCGTCCAAGGAATCGTCAAAGCCTCCGCTGTCGGCCGGCAACAAATCCATGCGAAGGAGCCTCATGTGGGGGAAGAGCACGCGGTCGGCCTTCTCGAGAGGGAACCCGAAACTGGATGTCTTGTCGGAGCAGGTCGAGGTCCACCAGACCACGGCGGGCGCCGAGAGCAGAGACGGCCCGCCCCCGAGCACGGCAAACTCCAAAAGCGGCCGAGCCTCGGTGGATTTCCAGCCCACGCAGACGACGGCGGATAGGACTCTCGGCATTGGCGTCCTGAAGCTGAGCTCCATCATGAAGCAGGACGAGGACGTCGAGCATGTCGTGAGCATATGGGCGCCGTCGGCACGGCTGTCGTCGGAGAGGCAGGAGAACAGCGAGGACTGGGACCCGATAATACGCGAAGTCATGGAGAGCAAGACGGGCCACTACGAAAAGTCGAGGCGCGCCGAACGGTTACACGTCCATCTCAAGGCCTTCAACAACCCCGATGCCGATGCGCTCATCAAGGCCACCCCGACCATCCTTTCGGGCGTCTGCAAGACCAACAAGATGGGCTTCACCGGCGCGCCGACGAAGCCCAGGTCCGACATCTACCTGACCATCGACGAAGCCATCCTGAACCGGCACACCCTGCTGTCACGGTACGGCGGGAGCGCAACATCGGTCCCGAGCAGCATCCACGGGCACAACCTCCAGGTCACGCTCGAGGTCAGGAGGTCGACGGGTGAGCGCATCGACAACTGCATCTACCCCTCGTCAAACACCGAGGGCATCAGCACGTGGAGGACGGTCGCCACCGAGCGCGGAGACCCGTGGCGGCAGACGATCAAACTGGTCCTGGCGCCCCAAGACGTCTACTCGGCACATGCCGTGCTGCACATTGCAGACGCGCCGAGCCACCCGTTCGCCATCGCCTACATGCCCCTCTGGGACCAGCAGGCGTTTATCCACGACGGGCCCCATGGCCTCCTGCTGTACAAGATGGACGAGAACACTTCTGCTCCCCAGTCGGGCGCGCAGGGCAAGGGAGGTTATATGAGCTTACCGTTTACGACTAAAAGCAGAGAGGGGGTGCAGGACGAGGTGACCGGTCCCCTCGCCATGCTGCGTGTCGAGACGTATCTTTGCAGCACAAGGTTCTCTCAAGACAGGGTGGTGCTGGGGCTCCTGGGGTGGAAAGAGTCGTCTCGCGAAGGCATCCCGGACCTCCTCAAGCAATTCATCTTTGTCGCCGAGATCGAAGTCGTCAAGCTGCTGAACGACGTCCTGGACGCGCTGTTTGGCATTCTCGTCGAGTATTCGGGCAACGACGACTACGAGGATCTGGTGTTTACGGCTCTCGTGAGGGTTCTAGACATTGTCCACGACCGGCGGTTCAACCTTTCGCCTCTTGTGGACCAGTACGCCGAGAGCAAGTTCAACTACCCCTACGCCACGGCCTGCCTGGTCCGGTCCTTTACCCGGTTGCTGTCCAAACCCACCGAGCCCGAGGCGGCCAGGAAGCTGCGCGCCACCTTCAAAGTCGCGCGGCACATCCTCAAGTTCATCACGCACGCTCGAGGCCAGCAAAAGGCCAAGGAGGCCGGGATCGGGATTACGAGCACGAGCCCGGGCTTCACGCGCCACCTGCGGAGCATATTCAAGGCCCTCGACGCCATGATGCGCAGCACCGCGCCTGTGCTGGTCGGCAGCCAGACACTGGCCGTCCAGCACTTCCACACGTGGCTCCCAGAGCTGGCCGGGCTACTGACGACGGAGGAGATACTGCATATTGCTATTGACTTTATGGATTCCTGCTCCAGCGTCAAAGGGAAGCTCGTCCTGTACAAGTTGGTTCTGATCATCAACTACGCCAAACTCGACATCTTCTCGCACCCCGAGCAGCGATCCGCCCTGAGCGCTAATACTGTCAGGTGGATTGCGCCGCACTGGGGCCAGACGGACGAGGTAACGGAGCCCTGGAAGGAGCAGGTCCGCCTGTGCTGCTCGGTCCTTGCGAGCCAGGTCGACCACCTCGGCCCAGAGATCCCTGACTACATCCCCAAGATCATCCAGTCGTACCTGGCCATCCGCGCCGTCGAACAGAAGCCAAAGACGCGTCTCTCGCTTCTCTTTCCCAACTCGTATCCCTTCCCCACGAAGCCAACCGCCGCGCCGGAGCTGTTCGACGAGGCCCTCATCGAGCTCTCGGCCGTGCTATCTGCGCTGTCCAACTCCCCGAGCGGGATGCAGCTCGAGCTGGCCGAAGACGACCTCAACATCATTGTCGAGAACTCGCTGCGCGCCCACATGAGCATCCTGCAGGGCGAGACTTTCCCAGCCAACTGGCTCAGCGTGCACATCTTCCACCACAAATCGACCATGCGGACCCTGCAGTATCTCGCCGGCATCCTGCTCGAGTCCTTCCTTCCCCACCCCGACGAGGCCGAGAACTTCAACACGGAGCTGTGGAAGCTGTTCTTCACCACGCTGCTCAAGCTGGTCGGGAGCCCGTCGCTTGCGCTGGAAACGTTTCCCGAGCAGAAAAGGCGGGCCGTCTGGAAGATTGCCGGCGACGTCAGAGAGCACGGGGCCGATCTTCTGCGGAGGACCTGGGAGGCCATCGGCTGGGAGACCAGCCTCGAGGAAAGGAGCAGATACGGCCTCTCCAAGATGGGCGGCTACCAGGTCCAGTACGTGCCGACGCTTGTTGGCCCCATTGTCGAGCTCTGCCTCAGCGTGCACGAGGGGCTCCGGCGCATGGCGGTTGAAGTGCTGCAGACAATGATTGTTAGCGAGTGGACGCTGAGCGAGGACCTGTCGGTCATACAGACCGAGATGATCGACTGCCTCGACGTCTACTTCAAAACCAAACCCCTGACCGAGAGCATACTGCAGAAGCTGTTTGTCAACGAGCTGCTGAGCCGCTTCGAGCCGCTGTCGCGGACGCCGGACGAGCCCCTGTACCTGGCTCTCCGCGAGCTCATGGGCACGGTCGACGAGTTCCTCGACCTGCTGGTGGCGGTCCACAGCGGAGACGGGTCCGGGGAGGCGTCGCATCTCATCCACCGCCTGAGGCTGATGGAGTTCCTGCGCGACATGCAGAAGGAGGAGATCTTTGTCCGCTACGTGCACCAGCTGGCGAACCTGCAGGCCGACGCCCGGAACCACGCCGAGGCCGGTCTCGCGCTCCGGCTGCACGCAGACCTCTACGACTGGGACCCTAACAGGGCGACGCCTGCTCTCCACGACCCTGAGTTTCCCACGCAGTCCCACTTTGAGCGCAAGGAGAGGATCTACTTTGACATGATCAAGCACTTTGAGGACGGGGAGGCATGGAGCCGTGCGCTCTCGGCCTACAAGGAACTGCAGGTGCAGTACGAGACCAACATCTTTGACTTTTCCAAACTGGCCCGCACGGAGCGCGCCATTGCCAACATCTACGAGATCATCGCCAAGAGCGACAAGCTGGTGCCCAAGTACTTCAAGGTGACGTACAAGGGGCTGGGCTTCCCGACCAGCGTGCGCGACAAAGACTTTGTCTTTGAGGGCTCGCCCACCGAGCGCACGTCGGCCTTTACCGACCGCATCCAGGAGATGTACCCGTCTGCGCAGATCGTCGCGAGCGAGCACATTGACGACCTGGAGGGCCAGTTCCTGGTCATCTCGGCTCTCAGCCCCCACCGCGACCTGAGCCACCACGTCTACCAGCGCGCACGCGTGCCGCAGGTCATCCGAGACTATCTCGTGTCCAACCACCCCCAGGCCTTCTCTGTCAGCTCCCGGCGGAACACGAGCGGCCCGGTCACGGAGCACTTTGCGGAGAAGATTGTCTACACCACGGCCGAGTCGTTCCCGACCATTCTGCGGCGCAGCGAGGTCGTCTCGACGCACGAGGTGCGTCTGTCGCCAAAGGAGACGGCGCTGGAGCGCATTGTGCGCAAGACGGCAGAGATGGCGACTGTCGAGCGCAAGGTGGCCGAGGGCGACGGCGGCGACGAAGCGGCGCAGCTGCTCCTGGACGCCGTCAGCATCAGCGTGAATCCCAACTCGGAGAGCAGCGTCATGTGCTACCGCGAGCTGATCCCGGGAATGTCCCGAGCGGGCGACTCACTAGAGGCGGGCAGCGACGACGGCATGGAACCCGAGCCGCCCGAGCTCGACGCCCAGGAAAACGCAATCAAGATGGCGCTGGTGGACCATGCGATCCTGAACAAGCGGTGTCTGATGACATTTGCCCGGAGTTCAAACCCGATCCTCACCCGGCACCTCGAGGATCTTCAGCGATGTGAGTCTGATGTTCTGGCATTTCCTTTCCGTGGTCCGTACTTACTCTTCCAAGACTTTGAAAGCACCTTTGCGCCAGAGATTGCCGTCTTCACTCCGGCGCAGCCAGCGCGCGAAGCCAATGCCAGCCCGTCGCCGACGTGGCCCCGCTCGCCGCCGTCGACCCTCGGGGGCACACTGCACCCGCAGAACCTGGCCGGGGCCGCGCCCTTGGCAGCCAACGGCCTTGGCGCCGACGACGTCGCCGTGCAGCCGGTGCGACAGGGCCGCGGCGCCCGCCTCAGCTTCCTGGGCGGCCGTAAGAAGGAGCAGCCCAAGGAGCAGCCGCAACAGCAGCAGCGCCCCCCTCCGCCGACACTTCCCCCGCTCCTAATCAACGGGGACGGCGCACACCACGCGTTCGAGGAGAACTCGGCCTCGACAAGCCGCAGCAAGGACAACCCGAACCGGCGCAGCTTCTTCCGCGCCTCCCATTCGTCGCCAGACAACACGCGGCCCAGCCTCCACATCAACGGCGCGGCGGACATGAGCGGCGGCGCCAGCGGCCTGGACTGGGTCACGGACTCGGGCGCTAGTGCTGGTGGTGCCCGCGAGAGCTCCGACGCCTCAACCGCCGCCGCCACGTCCTTCGGCAGGGATAAGGAACGCGCTGCGGACCACGCGGGCAACGGCGTGCTGCTCAACGTCGGCAGCGTCAAGAAGAGGCTGAGCATCCTACGTCTGGGCAAGAAGAGCAGCAGAGGGAATGGGCTCATGACGAGCTTGGACGAGGAGTAGCCGTTGTGTCTGCCTGGGGGCGGGCCATGAAGGGAGACGGAGCTTGGGTTGAGCAGTGGTGTGGGAGACTTCTCGTCGTTTTGCGTTCGCGTCTGTTTGAATTTGTGTTTTTGCTTCAGGATATACCACCTTTTTATCTTCTTGTGTTCTCTTCCCCTTCGCTTCTTGTTGCTTGTTCTTGCGGTTACATACATGCCACGGGGGTGTTTTATTTGCTTCTGGCCCGTGTCGCGGACGGACGGACGGGTTGGGGACCGGGTGGGTGGTGGGTGTTCTGGATAACCTCCGCCCCTCATTTCTTCCTACTTCTTTCTACTTCTTGTTCTTGTTCTTTTTACGGTTGCGTTGCGTTGCGTTGCGTTGCATTGCGTTACATACCTACCTGCGCCCTACGAGGGCAGGCGGGGCGATAGATCCCACCCTCTTTCTTTTGCTGGCAGGTTGCCGTTTTTCTTTGTTAAACAGTAAAACGAATATAAGACGGGTCGTGGTGACACGAGATGCTGGCGGTGTTGTTGTGTTCGTTGTAGGGGTGGTGGGGGTTATGTGGTTGTGGACTGTGGTTGTGGTGGTTGTGTATATCCTGTTAATAGGGTTGGTTGCCGAGCCCTGGGGGGAGGTTACATGAAGGGAAAAATAAAATGAAAGTCAAAACTCGTGTATGAGTGTCCGTGGACGTGAGATGGGTGAGATCATGTGAGGTGAAGTGGTCATGTGAGGTGAAGTGATTATGTGATGTGATGTGGAGTGAGGTGGTTATCTGATGAGTCGTAAAGCTTTGTCTGAGAGTTTGCAAAGAGTATCGAACTGGAATGTAGCAAATGGTTTCTATCGCCGTGCTCACTTCAGTGCTTAAGCTCGAGTGCGACAAGAGTGATGATCGTTAAATCTCTCTAAATATATTGATCTTCACCTCGGGACCTGAGGTTGCAGATGGGAAGGGAGGTGAGAATCAAGACTCGATGGCTTCTCTCTGGGCAAGGTGGGGAGGTAGTTTAGCCAGATTAATATCTCTATTCTAAATCTTGAATCTGTAGTCTTAGACAGAATGACATGCTTACACCAAGTCCTGAACCACACTTGTAAACATGGCATTTGGGAACGTCTTTTCCTTTTGAATATATCCTCACCTTTCCTTCACCCCCTGATTCCCCAGCCTTTCCTCCCCTGCCTACATGTTGCCTGCACTCGCTTTAACCCGCCCCCGCACCGTTGGGGGATAGGATACTTTAGCCTAGCGATGCAACCTCAGACACGCCGGGGTGAACCTTCTTTTTTTCCATCTGGCTTATTTTTGGAACGCGTACAGGACAAGGTTTTGCACGCTTCGTCCCTGAACCTTGCGAGACTAAGTGTAGTTTCGTTCACCGTGCATGTGATGGGCCATCCATGCTACTATTCAATGGATGGTGGTGTGAAGGCGTTGTTGACCCTGGTTCCCTAAGTGAAATATGTGCTGATGAGATGCAATATGTTTATGCATGGTTGTTTGGAAAAACATGCGAACTGAGCTTACGATTGGATCGACTACGTATTTACATCGCGACAATGTGAACGACATGGACCTACATGCAATGTATCTACATGATTTACAAACACAAAACGCAACGAAGGGTACAAAAGCGGCGAGGACACCCAAGACGGGCGGCGCGGAGCTAATTTGCCTGCGACATCAGCCGTCTGCCGCACCACGTCTTAGCCCGCCCACGGGCAGCCCAGCAACGGGAACAGGTCGACCGTGGACGATATTTAACCCCCACCCACGAGCGCAGCGCAGCGCAACGCTCGCGTGTTGTTTTGGCTTGTCCCTGTTTCGCGTAGAGATCCGCCGCGCTGGTGGCGATGGCGGCCAGGCAAGGAGCCGACGACTGAGTGGTGCAGAAACTCGCCGCGGTTCTGGCCGTGCGTGTTGATCTCTCCAGCAGGGGGGTGAGTGGTGCATGCACGCCTGTATATACATGATTTAATTTATATTGCATGCATCCTGCGCCCCGCGCCCGTCTCTGGCCTGGGCCCTCTGCTGTCGTCTCAGCTGCCGACGGAACGACCGCTGGACCATGTGAAAGACAACATTCTCGCACACGCTGCTTCTTTCCCCGTCTCTCACCGACTCAAAGCGCAACGTGCCCGACAGAGCGCCGCCATGGCGAGGGTGGTGCACCTGGCGGTGCGCGCGCGGTACCGGCTGCTGGTGCTGGCGCTCGCGGCGGCCGTCTTCGTGTACATCTCGCCGCTCGGGCGCGGCGCTGCGGGCAGCAACACCCAAGCCCGCAGCCGGCGCTTCTCCATCTCGCCCGCTGCTGTAATGGAATGGTCGGCGGGGCTGGGCCAGCGGCGGCTGCCGCCGCTGCGTGGCGCCGACACCGACAGCGATAGCGACGTGGACGGCGCGTGGGAGGACATTGACCCGGACGCCATCACGCCGCCGCCGCCGCCCGAGGATCCCAAGGTCGCCAAAGAAAAGGCCAACCGCATGAAGAAGCACAAGGACAAACTCAAGAGTGAGTTCTGGAGCGGCAAAGGCGCGTCGTCTAAACATGACCAGGCCGCCGCTCCCGTGCAGCCACAGCAGCAGCAGCAAGTCCCCACCGAGTCGCTCGAAAACGACTTCTTCACGTGGAACACTGACAAGCCGGCCTCGTCGCACCCGCGGCCGAAGCCGGCGCGCAAGCCAGCGTACCCGGCAGGGCCGCCGGTGCCGGACCCGTTCCCTCTGCTGTCGGCGCACCCGGCAGCAGACGTGCTGCGGGCGCCGGCGGTGAACCGGGGCGGCGCAGACGAGGAGCACTATCCCGAGGCGACGCCGCTGCTGATCGGCTTCACGCGCAACTGGCCACAGCTGCTGCAGTGCGTCGTCAGCTACGTGGCGGCGGGCTGGCCGCCGGGCGACATCTACGTGGTCGAGAACACAGGCGCCATGCGCGCCAACACCGAGGGCCGCCTGACGCTGCAGAATCCCTTCTACCTCAACCACACGCAGCTGGGCATGCTGGGAGTGAACGTGCTGGTGGTGGGTCTGCCTTTCATCTCGAGTGCCTTAAGTGAGATGTGGAAGAAGCTGACAGGCCGGCTTGCCTAGACTCCCACGCTGTTGACGTTTGCGCAGCTGCAAAACTACTTCGCATGGTAAGCTGCCCTGTCCTGGCCCTTTCCACACACACACCAGCCGGCACTGACACGGCCTAGGACGGCGCTCGAGCGCAACTGGACCGAGTACTTCTGGTCACACCAGGACCTGATCGTGTTCTCGCTCGAGAACGAAGCCGCCAACGCTTCGGACTCGAGCCAGACGTACTACACGCTGTACGAGCGATGCGTGGGCGTGCTGCAGTACCTGCGGCAGGCGGGGATCCCCAAGTGGGCGCACCACTTCTTCGCGTACGACCACCTGACGCTGGTCAACCGCGACGCGATCCTGGCCGTCGGCGGCTGGGACACGCACATCCCCTACTACGCGGGCGACTGCGACATGTACGTGCGGCTGATGTGGGCCGGGTACTGGCAGGGTGAGACCACGGTGGGCCTGATCCTGGACGTGGCCACGGTGCTGGACGACGTCGGCGCGCTGCTGCGCGTGCCGGGGATCCACGCGGCGTTCGCGGGCGACCCGGGGCCGGAGCCGGAGCAGGCGGACGACGCGGTGCAGCAACAGCGGCTCGTGACGGTGGTGCACGAGGACGATGACGAGGCGCGGCGGCGGCTCGTCGAGCGGCGCGGCGAGACGTGGGAGCACCTCGTGGCCGTGGGGTACCGCATGGAGGAGGCCAAGTACGCCGACGGCGGCGGGTGGCGCAACACGTGGCAGCTGCGGCAGACGGGTGGGCAGGGCGAGCCGTTTGCGCGCGACGCCGAGGGCTTCGAGACGGGCCTGCACATGATGATTGACACGGGGCGCAGCGTGTTCGCCGAGAAATGGGGCCACCGCGGGTGTGACATTGCGCGTATCGGCATCCGCGCTGACGACGCCTGGCAGCTCGAGCGGGACTGGGACCCGGAGACGGAGGGGATGGGGCACCAGGGGGGCGACTGGTAGACGAGCCTGTACGATAGTCGAGTGAAAAAGACCTTGGCTTGCTCAATGCTTCCTAATGTCAGCCATTTTCACATGTACCCGCCATGTTCACAGTCGCAGACCGTTCGCCGTCTCCGCGCACTCAAGGGACGGGCACCAGTCAGCCCAAGTAGGGAACTAGGAGAACACGGTGCCAAGGACACAATGGTGCGTCCAAAGACACCACCCACCGGCCAGTCCCCGACTTGAGACGCGGCATTCTGCTACTCTTGACCTGCGCGCCGATGCGCACAATCACCGAGCTGCAAGTTGCTCCTCACCCGGCCAGGCCGGCCCAATTGACATCTGTCAAGCCACCCAAGCCACCAGCCAACGCCAGGTCACCCACCCAGAGGGCAAGAGGTGGGCGGCAGCGGCTCGTATGCGCAGCCAGCCGCTCACCCACGGATGCCGAAGGCCCGAGAGGACGACAAAAGCAAAGCCAGGCATCGGCTTGGGTCGGGTCAGGCCGCAGGTGTGCCGCTGTTGGGCACTGAGCAAGGCAGACTCCCCTCCATCCATCCTCATGTGGGCAAGTAAGCAGATAAGTAAGCAGGCAAGCGGCAGACGCGGGGGAAAGAGAGCACAATAGAGAGCGAGAGAGAGAGAGGAGGCTGCGCAGCCAAGAGCTGAAACGCACGAGACCTGATGCCCTCTGCCTCTGCTCTGTATGTGCGTGATGCCGTGCCGTGCAGGAAGAGGAGCATCAGCTACATTCGCAAGCATGCCGGCACGCGCAGAGGCAGGGCATGTGCTGCTTTCTGCAGCCAACGAGACACGCCAGAGCGAGACACGGGCAAGCCAGGCTGGCAAGCGGGCGACTCTGACGGGCGAGTCAAAACCAGCACTTCCACCGAGATAGCTTGAGACCAAGCGTCGATGGCTGGCCCGACAGCCACCCCCTCCTTTTCCCCGAATGCATGCGTGAGGAGCAACGAGTGCGGAGGATGGCGGAGGGTGGGAGGAAGTGTGGGGGAGAGGGCGGGCGGGATTGGGGCGTCGGGCAGACAGCGAGGGGAAGAGGGGGGATGGCGTTGGCCCCCAAGATCAGACGAAGCCGCGGCGAGACACGGCGAGACACGGGTTGGGCTTCGTCAAGGCCGATGTCGGGAAGAAGTCGGGATGTCTGCTCTGTGCCTCGTGTCACAGCATGCCCCTTGACGCCGTTCAGGTCGAGCCCGATCAATTGCACTGTTCAAGCAAGCACAATCCGAGCAGAGACGTGGCCAGCAAATCCAGAGTGAAAGTGATATTGCCGAATTCGAGATAGCTAAGCCAACAAATCTTGGCAATCGCAAGCCAGTGTTCCTCCCATCCGCACCAAGCACTGATCCCAAGAAAAGCCAAAGGCCATTGAATCAGAAGTCCGCGATACAATAAAATAAGAACAAGTGTAAAGGACAGCGGCTGGATGCCGGGTTGAATGGGCGTAAAGTCAAGATACCGACATGATCATAGACACAGAATAAAAAAGAGGACGAGCTCGCGTGGTTCTACATGTGGTAGGGTTGGACTTCATATCCGACATTGTCGTCTACCGTCCACGGATGGGAGATGTAGCCAGAGTCAGTGAAAGACTCGCCAGGGAAGCCCTGCGGCATGCACGTATTCAAGTCAAGGCTTCCTGCGTTATTGAACAGTCCAGGGACGAGCGGTTCGTTCCTGAGCTCTTCGAGGATCTGGTCAAAGTCGATCAGCCCCGACGACGGACTAGGGCTTGGCGGGCGGCTCTCTTCAGACCCGTCCTCGAAGCCGGGCGAGGCACATTGTTCAGTCCACTGACACATTCGCAGGATCTGGACCTTAACGTCTTGGACAATGGCGACGGCCTTCTTGTCCATTGCCTTCTGGACAACCTGTAGATGCTTCTCGACTTCCAGCTCGAGCACGGGCTTGATGCGTCGAGTCACTTCGCTGTGGAGCCAGGTTTTCAGCTCGTCGACACTCTGGAACCGACTCTCTCTCGGTTGGTCATTGGCTCCTCCGGTAGAATCGTAGTCTAGCCGTATCGTTAGTTCCCGTGCATGGTGCGAACTAAAAAGGGGGGTGGAGGGGGTAGACATACATGGGGACGGGACTTTCTCGCCAGGGAAAATGGTCTTGAACGTCTCTATCCACTTTTCCTCGCTCGTCTGGTTTGCCTTGGCCCTGGCACGGAGTTTCCTCTCCTGCTCCTCATCAATGGCTTCCAGGGTTGTGGTGCTGGGCTCCACAACCTCGCAAGCGACAGCTTGGCGCTGATGAATCTTCAAGTCTTCGTCCTTTTCGAACGGGGTAAGGCAGCGGAGGCAGAAGCCCTTGGGCGTGTGCCGTCGGTACACATGTTCTCTGCGTCCCTGTTAGATCATGCTGACAACACAGACAAAGAGCGGAACATACTTGACACGATGGACGTCGGTCCAGCCAGGGCCGCAGCAGGTCTTGACGGCCTTGTACTTCTTCGGGTTGTGCTTGTAGAAGGGACACGCGAATCGAGGGCTGTCTGCTTCTTGTTTGACCTGTGTCTTGCCGGGCTCGGGACTGAGAGCTTTCTCTGTCTTGGCCCGGCTGTATCGCGCGCGCTTCTTCGGCCCCTCACCTGACTCCGAGACGTTGCCGGAAACCCATTCATCCAGCTGCCGTTTAACCATACTCAAAGATCTCTCGACGATCTCCTTCTTTCGTCTGCTCAAGAGGCTCTCTGCTGATGACGGAAAGCCTTTGTCGGAAGAGTCCATGAGAGGGCCGGAACAATCATCAAATCGATCCGTATCTGAATGGAGACCGTGGATCCCGAGACATGAGATGCACGCTCTCGGCTAGGGGATACCGCGGAGTGAAGCGTTGCTGGCGTGCAAGACTATTGGTTGGTGGGAGTCGGAAAATTTGGGAACTGAAGGTAGCGAGAGCTCCGAGGTGGCGGCGATGTCTTGTCTGTGGGACAAGGCTGCGGGGCTCAGATGACAAGAGCTTACAGGTCAATTGTCTTTCTTGTGTTGCTTGATCAAAGCCTCAAATTGAACAGAGTGGCAGTTGAGCAAGAGACTCGTCTGTCCAGAAAGATTGATTCGAGGAGAGAAAAGGACGAGGGTCCAGGGCATCATAGCGGAATCCAGAGGGTATTTTATACCCAACATGTTTTGCGCAGATGCGGAAAATCGAGCTCTGGTGTAATGGCACACGCCCAGAAGCAGAGCAATTCGCCAATGACGTGTTTCAAGTGTGCAGAGAGCGCGAGGAGCACGCGGTTGCGCAGTCCTACCCAGCCCGACGGGGCATTGGACGTGCCAACGATGACACGCATGAGGGCAGAAGCCCAGCTTGGGAACACGGGAGGGGTATCCGTGTGCGCGTGCGCGAATGGAGTGCTCCAATGCGAGGAGCAAGGTGTTGTACTTGCCTAATGCACCTCCTCCCTCTGGGAATATTGCGTCTTGCAGATAAGGCTGTGGGGGTGGGGCGGCCATGTACGGATGTACATGTATCCCGAGCCATCCCATCCCGCTTCGGGATTGCCGGGAGTTTAATGCAGTTGGGAATTGGGCCAAGAGCCCAGCTGATTTGGCAATGTCCCGCGGGACAGCGTTGATGCTTTGCAGAGACAACTACGACTGAGACTCCAACCCGACTCTATGGCGCAAATGCGGATACCGGGCTGCCAGGGCGATCATCTTTTTTGACATGCCAACACCACGAGAGCTCGGTGAGATGGACTCAGCCTCGTGCCTGAATGGAGACTTGGATAACGCCGTGTGCAGGCGACGCCATGCCTGGAAACGCTCAATCGCGAGTTGGAACCACGGATCCGCGGCGTTGTTTGCAGAGATTCGGTTGCAGAGATTCGGTTGCAGAGATTCGATATAAAAGCGAGATGTGCATCTTTGCCATGGGAATAGTTCAACTGAGTATTCATGACAAACAGCTTCAAACTCAGACACTGAAACCGCAAGTACCGATACACTGCAGAACAACGTGCCTGGGCCAAATATCACCTCGACATCCAGCATGCCTCGGCAAGACACTTCAGCGCTCAAGGTCTCAGGAGACGAGTAAGTGAGCCAGACTCAAGAGTAGAGCCAAGGCTAATGAAGAACAGGCAAACACAAAGCGAGGGACCGTCCTACGCGGTTGAGAAATATCTCGAGAGCGATGATGGGCCGGTTTCTGAGCGGCTCGTGGGGGGCAGTGATGTCATGAAGCGCTTCGACAAGGTGGTGGACAGTGTGGACCTGCTTTTGAAGCAGATATCGGGTTCATCGTGAGATGGAGATTGCTGTTCGATTAAGGCTGGCAGAGGTGATGTGTACGATTGGGTATGGATATTTGTCGGGGTAGATGTCGGGAGCAAATGTCGGGGCGAGATTAGAAGTATTATCAGTGAAGAGCCTGTGCCATGTGCGTCTGAAGTGAAGTTGTGAACTGGTGATTATAAAGGGGGGGCAGCGGGGATGTGCTCGAAATCGGATATTGGCCCAAACGCCTGCCAGACACACAAGGTTAGCTCCAGCTGAGAAAGCAAAGACGTGGCACCTACCGCAGAATCAAGGTCAATCCAGTCGGTGAGTATCCACTTGTCCCACAGGCCGGTGACGAGGACTGGCGGGATGCCTTCTTTGTCGGCCTTGTCGGCCGGGGTATTACCTGCCGTGGCGGCTGCCGGGGCATGTGTGTGCGACTGTAAATGTCGAGGTCGAGGTGGAGGCGGAGGTGGACGGGGAGGAGCGCTGGCAGCCACCTCCCAATGGGCCCGTAACGCATCCTCCATCAGCTGTGCGTTGGGCGACTCGTCCTCGTCGCCGCTCTCGTCGTCGTCGTCGTCGTCGTCGTCGTCGTCGTCGTCGTCCTCCTCCTCCTCCTCGTCGCTGCTGATGACGACTTGTTCACCGCCAACCATGGCCGCAAGGCTCCCTTCTCGAACTATGTTGACCTGCCGGTCGGTCTCGGCTTTCAGCTCCTGCAGGATCACGGCCCATTTGCGACCCGGGGAATGCTGGTTCGTGTCTTCGGTGAGCATTTTGATGGCCTTCTCAGCAAGCTCCAGCATCCTAGCATCAGTGATGTCGTTTGGCCGGAAACGGGCCCCGGCGAAGAGGACCTTTTGGCGCTGTCGGATATGAGGAAGAACTAGGATGCATGCGGCGGCGCAGTAGGCAATGTGATGGGCATACCACAGAGACTGGAACTGGACGCTATCCAAATCACGAGCGAGCCCAATGATTTGCTGGAGAGAATCCCGGCAGGCGACGATGCAGGTCCGTATCTGGGAATCGCGGATCTTCTGCGCCTTGTCATCCTTGGGATACGGCGCTGTGAGAAAGGGGCGGCGGAGGAGGATCTGGGCGTGGCAGTGTGCCAAGCCAAGCAGGGTGGCCTGTCGGCGGAAAATGGTGTGCAGCATCGAAGGCTTGTACGTGTTCAAGATGCCGGGCATATGGACCTTCCAGTCATCGAGCTCCTTGGCGAGTTCCATGGCGACATCAAACCTGACGGTTTCCGGTATGTCTCGCAATGCGTAGACCTCGCTTCGTATCCTGTCGAGGATGGCATTGAGTCTAGAATGTTAACTAAGCCTGCTGCACCCAGTGGGACTCGGGACTCGGTGGGACTCACTTGGTAGAGGAGACGAGGCCGTCGATATAGCAATCGCCCTGTGACGGGCGGATGGGCCCTTCCTTGCCCATGTCCTCGTCGTTGACGCAGTCGGGTAGGTCTTGGTCGATGGTGTCGGTGGTGAAGTGGCCGGGCCGACCGAAGAACATGCTGAGCTGTCTGTCAAGGACAACCGCAGACCAAAACGTCCGCCTCTGGCACTGAATGCTTGCATAGTCGGGGCGGAAAAAGACGTTGGAGCCGAGGCCTCTGTTTCTGCCGAGCCGACGGTGAAGCCCGATGTCAAAAATCATCTGGACGGTGCTACTGAATGTGTACCGGGCCTGGGTGAAGCGACACGTGGACAGGAAATACAGAGACTGGAGGAGGCGGGCCTGCACAGATTCCAGCGACGGCTCGGCGGGGTCCGAGTCGGTCAGGTTGAGGGCAGACGAGAAGAAGTTGTCCCCGTTGTGCAGAGTCCAGGTCGCGGGGAACTTGTGAGACTTTTTGTGTTCGATGCCCTTGGCGGGGACGATGGACCCCAGAGCCATGGTCATGAGCGCGATGGCGGCTTTCGAGTGGCCGATGCCTCGCCCGAGCTCAAAGCCGGCGCTAGCATTTCTCTGGACCCTGTCGAGCCACGCGTTGACGGTCGGCGTGTGGAGGAAGTGAAAGGTGCCAGTCCAGGCAGCGATGCACTGCTGGTGCAGGATAAACCACATGCTTCGGTCCGGAAAGGTGGCGAGGGCCGAATTGTTGAAGGGCAGGTCGCCGGCCAGGGGCACTCTGCCGACGGGGCGGCCGGGCGGGCCCTGGGAGACGGAGGGACTGGGGGCCAGGGCGAGTTTGTGCCAGGCTCTGAAGAGGAACAAAAGGGGTGGTGGCTCTTCGTTCGCATATCGCTGGGCCAGCTGGAGGCCGGCAATATCGGCTGTAATAGCAGCCGGTGCGACCCCTCGGCGGCGAGGGCCAGCGTCTGACTCGTACGACTCGGAATGGCCCTCGCTGTCGTCGTCGTCCTCCTCGCCATCGGGCTGTTCGCCATCGGGCCGTCCAGCCGAACCAAGAGGCGGCGGCGGGGTGGTGTTTCGCCTGCCGCCTGTGAGCGGCGCCCGATGAGATGAGAGAGAGTGACTTACAGCCTGATGGTGCAGGTGACTCTGTCTTCGAAACAGTTATCGCAAGGGAACTTGCCCGAGCAGCCGCTACGGAGTTCGCGGCAGCGGTCACAAGCCCGGGCAGCCCAGCCGCGTTGGCGTGACGATTTGGGCGCGTCGAGGTCGCGGCACACGTTGCGGCTTACCGGGTTCTCGGGCGGCGGAGGCGGCGTTTTGGGGCGGCCCTTGAGGAAGGGCATCTCGTAGGTGCAGGTCCGGCCCATCCGCGTGCCTAACACGTGACCACGTGAGGTGTCAGGGGGGGGGGACGAGACGGGGAGATGCCATGGCCTGGGGAAGACGACGTACAGTTCGCGCACGGTTGGTAGCCCTGGCATTTCTTGGTCTTGCCGCGACACTGGTCGCAGGCCCGACTGATTCTGGGGCGCTTGGTGCCGGGCGGCGGCGTGGGCTCGCGAGGGACGTGGGTTTTCCTCTTGCGCCGCGTTTTGGGCTGCGGCGGCGGCGGATAATGCGGACGCGGCTCATAGGGCTGCTGGTACTGGGGGTTTTGCTGGAAGATTTCGTGGTTGTGATGGTGCTGTTGCTGGTGCTGGTGCTGGTGCTGTTGCTGGTGCTGTGGCTGCATCTCGACAAGAGATGGAGGCGCGCCGGGCACCTGGGCCTGGGCTGCGTAGGTAGTCGCGCTGCCGTGGGCCGCGATCTCGTCTATGGCTACAAAGGCCTGCACCTGCTGCAGAGCCATGACCATGCTGTCCATCGTGATGATGGCCGGCGTCTGCCTCGAGATGGTCAATGCTCGTGCCGTGTTGATGGGCGGCGATGCACGGTCGACAGACAGTTCACCTTCACAATCTGCCCGGTGATGGCGGTCCAAGCTTGGATTGACCTCGAGGGTTAGGGTATGTATGTACAGCCTCCACACCGCTTCCCGTCTCGTTCGAGGCCGCCCCCCACATTCTGTCTGGAACCATTCTGTCCGGAAACCATTCTGTCTGGAAACCAGAGTCGAACCTACAGTACGATGCCGACCTGGCACCTGCAACAGAACTCAATTGACCATCTGAACTGAGATTATTCCGGGATACACTGTCGGCAATTCCAACGCTGTCTACAGCACCTCATTCCGCCGATGCCACGTAACCATGTCGTTTCCGAGCTGGACCTGGACCTGGACCTGATTGCCAAGAGAGTCCGAAGAAGGATGCAACACCGCCCACGCACTTGACCCGACTTAGCCAAGTCCTGTCTAGAGGAACCAACCTGTAACAACAACAACCAACAGCAACATGGGCGCCGTCATCTCGGGCCTCGTCGGCGCCGTCAAGGGCGTCAAGAGTGTTATCGGTGTCATCCGCGGGCTGTCGGCCGACTACAACGAGGTGCTCGCGCGCGCCAACAAGTCGCCCGGCCTGCCCGTCGCCAACCCCACCGTCGCCTTCTGGCAGGAGGACCCGCCGTTCCCCGAGCTGGTCGACGTGCGGTCGGCCGAGCTGCCGCAGACGGCCGACATCGTCATCGTCGGCTCGGGCATCGCCGCTGCGGCTATCGCCCGGAGCGTGCTACACGAGAGCCGCCGCACGGGGAAGCCGGCACGCCGCGTCGTCATCTGCGAGGCGCGCTCGCTGTGCAGCGGTGCCACGGGCCGCAACGGCGGGCACATCAAACCGTCGGCCCACGAGAGCTTTGCGCGCCTGTGCAAGCGCATGAGCCCCCAGCGGGCTGCCGAGCTCATCCGCTTCCAGCTGCGCCACCTCGACACGTTCGTCGAGCTGTGCCGGGCCGAGCACATCGATATTGCCGAGTGCCGCGAGGTCGAGACGGCCGACTTCTTCCTCGACGACGACGACTTTTCCAAGGCGGTGGGCCAGGTCGAGGAGCTGAGGAAATGGGTCCCCGAGCACGACGTCTCCGTGTTGACGGCCGCCGAGGCCCGCGAGGTGAGCACGAGTGATGCTGACTGAATATGCTAGTATGCTAGTCGCCGGTCTTCTCACACAGCCCGTGTCTAGAAATTCTTCGTCAACGAACAGGTCAAGGGCGCGCTCGCGTACAAGGCTGGCGCCCTATGGCCGTACCGCTTCGTGACGTCCATCTGGAACAAGCTGCTGTCCGACTTTCCCAAGTCGCTCTCGCTCGAGACGGCGATGGCCGTCGATGGCATCGAGCTGGGCAGCGCGGCAGACTTCCCGTACGCCGTGTCGACCAGCCGCGGCACTATCCGCGCGCGGCACGTGGTGCACGCGACCAACGGGTTCGCGCCGCACCTGGTGCCGGGGCTGCGCGGCAAGGCCATCGGGATCCTCGCGCAGATGTCGGCGCAGCGGCCCGGCAGGAACTTTCCCGACCTCGACGGCCGGCGGTCGTGGTCCGTCATCTACGGCTCGGGCTTCGACTACGCGACGCAGCGGCCGACATCGCCCGCCGGCGTGCCCGGCCACGTGCTGCTCGGCGGAGGCTTCAGCCTCGGCCCGAAACAGGGCATGGAGAACATCGCCGTGTACGACGACAGCAAGATGGGCGCCCTCGCCAACGCGCACAACCTGGGAATCATGGCTGCCATCTTCGAGCCCAACTGGGGCCCGCCGCCCACTGACGACCAGGGCGGCAAGAACTACGTCTGGAGCGGCATCGTCGCCATCTCGGCCGACGCGATCCCCCTGGTCGGGAAGCTGGACCCGCGCGTGGTCGGGCGCAAGGTAAAGCCGGCGCGCAAGACGGACAGCGAACACGACGACGCGGCCGAGTGGATCGCGGCGGCGTTTGTCGGCGACGGCATGGTCTGGGCGTGGTTGTCGGGAACCGCGCTGGGCGTCATGATCATGGGCTCTGATGAGGAAGAGCTCGCGGCGGTGCCTGGCCGGCCCGGCGGCAAGCTGTACGACTGGTTTCCGCGAGAGCTGCTCCCCACGTACAAGCGTGTCAAGAAGATGGATCTCATGGACCTGGCCGAGGAGATTATGTGAACGAGGGCCAGCCTCGCACAGTTTATGTATTTGCTATGGAGCCTTTTTGTAATTGGAATTCTGTTAACTTGTTTAGTGATCGATTTATCTCGGATGGTGCTCGGGAACAAGCGTGGGGGGGCTTGTCCCCATGCTTTTTGTACGTCATGGACCCCACCGTTTCTAACCCCGGATTAGGGGCCTGGTGCGGGGTAGGGCGCTGCAGACGGGCTACCCCGCATCACAATTGGTGGTGTGACAACCCTGCTGGTCATCATTGTTGTGCATCTCCTCGGTGACACAGAGCCCCCGACGCTGTGCAAGTTTCCTATTTAGCTCGGTCGTGTGCTCCCTGCCTCTGGCTGCCCTGGAATCTTGGCCTGAAACTGCCTGTATATTTCTGGGCTAGCTCTATATTCTTTCCCTGGCCAATTGCTAACTTGTCCAAATCCCGTTCACTGTCTGTTCGTCAGTGACTCGATTCGATTCGTGAAACATGGCACCGCCCACACGAATCCGGCTGGGGACGGCCTCGCCCGGCACCGCGGCCACAACAGCCGAGACACTGGCACAGCTGGCGCAGATCACACGGCGGGCCGCGGTCAAGGGGATCGACGTGCTGCTGCTGCCCGAGGCCTACATCGGAGGCTACCCGCGCGGAACCGCCTTTGGCTCCGTCATGGGCTCCCGCTCGCGCGAGGGTCGCGACGAGTACCTGCGCTACTTCCAGAGCGCCGTCGACCTGGGCGACTCGGTGGGCGAGGGGGGCGCCGGCGCCGGCGCGGCGTGGCTGAGGAGAGAGCTGGGCGGGCTAGGAGACGCCGCTCCGCCGGGAGCCAGCCTGGACGGCAGCCCCGACGCCAAGATGCGCGGCGACGGCACCCGGGAACAGCTCGAGCTGATTGCCCGCCAGACGGGCGTGTTCCTCGTCACGGGCTGCATCGAGAAGGCCGGCGGCAGCATGTACTGCGCCGTCGTCTACGTGTGTCCGCGCCTCGGCGTCATCGGGAAGCGCCGAAAGGTCATGCCGGCAAGTCTCGAGCGTGCGTCCTTTGTGTGCAGACTGAATCGCTAACACCGACTCCCACAGACCGGCATCGAGAGACTGGTATGGGCGCAGGGCTCGCCCGCGACGCTCCGCGCCGTGACCACCACCATCCGCGGCGTGCGCATCAACCTGGCGGCGGCCATCTGCTGGGAGAACTACATGCCGCTCGTGCGCCAGTCGCTGTACGCGCAGAACATCAACCTGTACCTTGCCCCGACTGCCGACGGCCGCGACACGTGGCTGCCATTGATGCGCACGGCGGCCATCGAGGGCCGCTGCTTCGTTGTGACCGCCAACATGTGCGTGCGTGAACCAACAGCCGGCAGCACCGCGCACCCCACTGCAAACGGCACCCACAGCAGCGACAGCGACGCGGTCGACGACCTCCCAGACCCGGACCCCTTTGTCGGCGGCAACCGCCGCAGCTCGTGCGTGACCGAAGAGGGCTTCGAGATCGCACTACCATCACCGCCGCCGCTGCCGCCGCAGCAGCCGCGCCACCCAGCGTCGCAGACAAAACGCCGGCAGTCGGTGTTTGACAAGAACGGCAATGAGATCGTGCTGTGCGGGAACAGCCCGAAGGCCCAGCGTCCGTCAGTGGCAAACGGGCACCAGCCTGCCGCGTCCGCGTCGTCCGACAAGAAATTCGTCTCGCGCGGCGGCTCCGCTATTGTCTCGCCGTTTGGCGACGTGCTGGCTGGTCCGCAGTGGGAGGACGATGAGGGCATCATCTATGCAGATGTCGACTTTGACGACTGCATCCGCGGCAGGCTGGACCTGGACACGGCGGGAAGCTATTCGAGGTAGGTCTCCGATTTGTGTTGATGCTGCCTCTCTGCCTGACTTGCCATCCATCCCATAATCCGATTCTACCCACTACCTCATTGACAAGCTAACATTCCGGCCGCAAGAAACGACTCGTTCAAGTTCTCCGTCGAAGGCCTCGACTTGACGCCGCTGCCGTATTAGCCACGAACGAAACGCATTTGTATGTGTATATACCACCGCAAATTGACACGCTACCTTACCAATGAATCTACAGCCACAACTCCAGTGCACAACTCCAGTGACCATCCCATGCATGCACATGTTGACAACACGCAACACATGCTGGGCCCAAAAGTAGATCGCAGCAGCTGGGTATCACACGAGATATATTTCTGCCCATTATTTCTGGCTCCGACGCCGTCGTACACATCTTCTCCGCTCTGCAAAGGCCCCGTCTGCTCCCGCTCAGGTGTCTCCCTCTCAGCCCATCACTGCAAGGACTCTTCTGTACTGTACATGCCTAAGTAGTCCTGCTCCAGCCCTAATAAAATAAGATGTAAATAAAGAACCCCCGCAGAAATGCCTGCGCTCCGTCGACGGGGGGCTGTGTGTGGATATGGGCAGCCGTTTACCCGCATTTGTCGTCTAGAGTCTTTTTTTGTCTTCCCCCCCCCCTCGCAAACCCTGCGTTGTCTCCGGCAGCGAGTCCTCCGGGCTAGCAGCAGTGAAAATGAAACTAAGCATGCTTGACTACGGCAGACACAAACCCTCGTAGCTCTCCAACCCCCCCCCCCCCAGCACGTGCATGGAATACAACCAGTCCAAAAGACCAGCCTGTCCGCACCAGTCCACCACGTCCTGCCCCCCTGCCGCTTATCCAGACCAAAAAAAAGAGAGCGCCGTGTAGCTTGTCCGTCTCCTGTCGATGAAGTGATGAGATGATAGACGAGAAGGAATGATCCGTAAACCCCAATGAAAACGCAGAACGCCGACGCATAAAAAATCGTAGCACACCCCAAGGTGGGCTGGGTGCTATCCAGGCGCAAACAAGGCGGGAGGCGGCCTCACCGTGCTGCGCTGCAAAGTGCAGAGACGCGACACACGGTCACAGCTTCGTCCCAGCGCTGCCGTCCTTTTCGTCAGCGCCGCCGGTCCCGTTTGCGCTCCCGCCGGTCCTGTCGCGCGGACTGGCCAGCGGGCTCGTGGCCGTGACGAGCCCGCCGCCGATGCTGCCGCTGACGCTATCAGGGCGGCCGTGGCCGAGCAGGCCGCTGCGCACGCTCGCGGCGTCGCCTCCCGTTGCTCCTACCCCTGCCCCTGCCGCTGTGCTCCCGCCGATGGTCGGCTTCGCGTAGAAGCTGTTGCGCTCGCTCGCCAGGATGCCCGTGGCCGAGTAGATGCTGGTGCGCTCGTTGGCGATGCCGCTGGGGCCGCGGTGCAGGCCGGGCGTGGTGGGCGCCGCGCCGCCGGGCGCTGCGTCCATGTTGGCGCTGAGGATGCTGAGGGGGAGCGACTCGCGGCTGCCGCCAAACAGCGACGACGGCGCGAGGGCGCGCACCGACGCGTCCGTGTCGAAGGAGCGCCGGCGCCGGCGCTTCGACGATGACGCCAGCGTCAGGATCGACGCGTTGTCCGTCAGCAGGTTGTTGGCTGTCGCGCTGGCGTACGTCGTCGGGTGGCCCGTCGTCGAGGCCGCGCCGCCGCCGCCGCCGCTGATGACGGGCGTCAGGTGCGCGGGGATGGCCGACGCGGGCGAGCTGGTGGGGAACGGCTGGTTGAAGTGGATGATTTGCGAGTTGGACTGCGACTGGTGCGCGTACTGGTTCGGGGTCGTGCTGCTGCTGTTGCTGTTGCCGCCGTTGGCCTGGGGGGGCGCCGCGCCGTTGGGCGCCATAGACTGTATCGTGGTCAGGGTCGTGGTCAGGGACCGCACAGACGGCGCCGGAGACGAGAAGGTGCTGTCACCGCCGCGGCGCGAATCGATGCCGCCGTTGGCTGTGCGGCTGGTGCCGGCGAGCGATGACGCGCCGTGCGAGAGCGCGGTCGACGTGTGGTCCGTCGAAACGGTCGGCGCCATCGAGCGCCCTCCTGCGGTTGGCGGGGGGAGCCCATCTGTAGATAACCTGACTGACCCGCTCTCCTGCTCGATGGATGTGATGCTCGACGACCTGCCGCTGCGAGACGTAGAGACGGAGTAGTGGCTGTCCTGGATGGGAACGCCGAGCCCGACTGGGCCAGACTGGGGGTATGGGTTGTTGTTGTTCTTGGACTGCCGCTTTTTGGCGTCGGCGCCGTGCTTCGCGTTCGCCTGCTTCGTGCCATCGCCTGCCGAGCCCTTCAGGTTGGCCAATTTCTTCATCAGCGTCGAGAAGGGCCGGCGGCGGCCGGTGCGGCCTGCGCGATCTGGCATGGTGTCAGCGGTGTCGAACGGACTCAGCGGCGGCGCCGAGTTGCGTCTGCTTCGGAAGGTGCTTGGGAAGTGAGGCATGACGGAGTGTGGTCAGTCTGCGGCGAGGCGCAAGGGAAGCGCGATTGCGCAGAAGTGCAGGCTTAAAAGAGGGGAACAGTACCGTGCGGTTGAGGCGCTGTTTCAGTCATGGCCATGGTTGGGTCGGAGGACGTGGAGGAACAACGAGAGCGGGCAGTGGCTAATTTGGCAGTGGTGCGGCGTAAGTTTCAGTTCTTCGGCTGCCGTGGGCCAGGACGGTCAAAGTTTGTTGGAGCAGCCAGGCCAGAATCAACGGTGGATTTGGTTGCGTGCAGGAAGTCACAGCGCTGGTCGGTAGGTAGGTGGAATGTCGGGCGGAATGTTTATATGTATTTTACCTGTATCGTCTTGCTCGCTGGGGGTGATGCTGGTGGGGTATGGTGTTGACGTTGGCCTGCTGCAGCGCGCTTTGTCAAATGGATGTCTCGATGTCGCACGTTGAGGTAGGAATGTCGTCGGTCGTCCGGCGCAGGCAGGCAGTCAGACGCCGTCCAGATCACCAAGTTGCACTAACCAGATGCGTCCCAAGCGTTCGGATGCCCGGGGTCAGGTCGGTCAATGACGAAGCCGGGGTGATCTTCGGGGAACCCGTGTGAACATGAAGGAAGCTGGGTCCAGGTCAGGACCTTGGGCCTGGGGCCTTGGGAAGGCCTGTAGCTGCACATGTGGGGTCACGGGTGCTGTGCTCAGCAGGGTTAGGATTTGGCTTAGGGTTAGGCTCGGCTTGACCAAATCTTCGCTCTCTGCGCAGTTGATTACGATCGTGTCGCGCACGCGTATCTGCCTTTGCTAAACTTTCTAAACTTCCGGTGCTCCTCGTTGCTTTGCTAGTTTCAGTTTGAGGCCGAACTATCTACTGCGCACTGCCTGATGGGTGGTTCACTTGGGTCTGGTACCTGACTGAAGCGGAGCGGAGCTGGAGCCGAGTCTTCAGACGCCAGCAACACCTCGGAACGCCCGCAAGAACACTGCAAAAATACGGCAAAACACTCGCAGCTTGAAACAAGCGCCTGGATACTGCTGGAAGCGGCTGGCGACATGTCAGGTCGGGCACGCCATGTCAATCCGGCCGCTTCCCGGTGATGTCGTCGCGCAAATCAGGTCCTCCAGCGCCATTGCCACCCTCAACGACGCCGTGTGCGGCCTGATCCGCAACTCGCTGGATGCGGGCGCCTCAAAGATCAATGTTTTGGTCGACTACAGCCGGGGCAACTGCCACGTCGAAGACAACGGGTTAGGGATCCCCCCGGCCAACTTTGGGGAAGACGGAGGTCTTGGCAAGCTTCACTGTAAGTCCAAGTCTTGCCTCTTTTATTTTTATGTCGTTTCGGTTTTATTTCGACATACATTTTGTCTGTTCTGGATTGCCAACAGCGTGCACTGGCAGACACTTCACGATATCCCCCCAAAGCAGACTGCCATGGCAGGCATGGAGAGCTCGTGGCGTCTCTGGCGGCGCTCTCGCTGCTGTCCATCACGTCCCACCACCACGAGTATCGGTCGCACAACTCCTTGACCATCCACAATGCCAAGGTAATAGCCCGCAACATGCCCGCCCTGCCTGAGCAGCAGATATTAGCTTTCCCGAGTGGCACGCGTGTCACCGTGCGTGATCTCTTTGGCTCTATGCCCGTTCGCGTCAAGCATCGCGCGCTCAGAGCGGAACGGCTGGGCACGGTTAAGAACTTTGACCAGCTGGCTCGCGCTGTTGTTGCTCTGTTGCTTGCATGGCCTCGAGAAGCGACTATCTCTCTTCGTGATGCACATTCCCGCCGCGCAGTTTCGCTTTCCACGTCCGAGCCTACAGACCAGACCAGGAGCTCTCGGGCATCTGATAGGATAGTTGCGCGGACCACGAGGCTTCTTGCACAAGCTTCCTTGGCAGAACCACGGAGGCCAGAGTCTTGGATATCTGTTGGAGCCTCTGCCGATGGCGTTTCTGTAAACGGCTGCATTTCTTTACTCCCTGTGGCCACGAAGCGCGTGCAGTTTATTGCTCTTGGCGTCCAGCCGCTGGACAATGAAGCAAATTCAAACTTTCTCTACGAAGACGTCAACCGGGCCTTTGCTAACTCGAGCTTTGGCGTGTTGGAGGACCTTGACTTTGAAGAGGGGCTTCCCCAGAAGACCTACGGATTCACGGAGAGAGAGCTGCGGCCAAAACGCGGCATTGATCGGTGGCCCATGTTCGTCTTCCAGATAACACTAGAGGGCGAAATGGAGACCTGTGATATTGAGTCGTTGTTTGACGAAAGCCATCAGAAGATGGCGACAATCGCAAATCTACTCCAGGTGATTGCGCACGAGTTTTTGAAGAAACACCAGTTCCGCCCCAGGGCTGTCAATGCGTTGGACAAACTCGGAGCGTCAAACGGTAGCTCGGCTTTGGCAAGTCAAGCGTCTGTCCCGTCTTCGACATCCTTGACAGCTGAAAGGCAGGCAAGACGGCCATCTTCGAAAGCAGATACGCGGAAATCACACCAGCCTGCGGCGAGGAAAGCCGGAGGACCTGACACGAGAAGTGCGTCACCATTCGCGTCCTGGTCCAGAGTGAAGTCTAGACGCCCGGAAAGTTCAGGGCCAAAGGATCTTGGCTCAGGCACATCCTCACTAGACAGTTTTGTGGCCAGGCCGGGAGACAGTGACGACTCTGCCCAGACAACATCGGAGCCGCGCCACAGCACTGTGAATCCCTTGTTTGGCCGGTCAGGTGGTCTCTTGCGGAAGCCATTTGACGACGACGACGACGTAGCGGCAACTCCCTCTGCCCAGTCGCAGGAACAAATTGCCGACCAGCCCACCGAGAAAGAGGGCCCCGATACGGACGACACGATGGTCTGGGTCGACCCAGCAACCAAGATCAAGTCGCTTATAAACTCGCGGACGGGCTTCATGGTGAATCGGGGGAACATTGAGGGTGAAGGTATCCCTCGACGTGCGCAGGTCAAGACAGTGCCCAGCCGCAGCTCAAAACCGCCGATGGGGCCGCGCAACAGCCTGGTTTTTGCACCCACCGAGTCCCCCATCCCTTGTGCTCCCCAGGTTTCCGAGCTGCTTAGAGTTGAGCAGGCAGGACACGGCTGCTGCGGTGTTGAGGGGATCAACGTCGACCTCCTCAACAGCGGCGTCTCGCTGGCTCTTTCGGGGAGGATCTCCAAAGGCTCGCTCCGAAGAGCCGAGGTCATTGGCCAAGTCGACCGCAAGTTCATTTTGGCAAAGATATCTACGGCGGACTCTGACTTAGGGGCTTGCGCTGGGAAGGCCAAGCGACAAGACGGCCAGCAACAATGCGTTCTTGTCCTCATCGACCAGCATGCCGCCGACGAGAGGTGCCGAGTGGAAGGGCTGATGAAGGGGTATTTCGCCCCGGACAACACTGTAGACGGCAATCCGGTGGTGCAGAGCGAAACGTTGGAAAAGCCACTGTGCTTTGATCTACCCAGACAGGAAGGCGAGCTCCTCGGCCGCTTCACGAAGCATTTCCGGCACTGGGGCATATTCTATGGCGTGTCCCGTGCAGCGTCGGCAGCGTCGGACGATGGCGCGGCCACCGTGGAGGTCCAGAGCCTGCCGCCGAGCATCCTGGAGAGGTGCCGCGTGGAACCGAGACTTGTCGTCGAGCTGCTTCGGAAGCAGGCGTGGAAGCTCTACGACGACCCTGTGGGGCTGGCCGGTAGTGGTATGGCTGGCGGCTCGATGGCTTCCGCCGATGCAGAGCACGAGCACGACTGGGTTCCGAGGTTCCACGATTGCCCAGAGGGAATCTTGGACCTCATCAACTCGCGGTCTTGCCGAAGTGAGTTCCCTCGCTAGATCTGCCCTAGACGGGCCGTGGCTAACACTATAGGCGCCATCATGTTCAACGACGCTTTGACCTTGGATGAATGCTCAGACCTGGTCCAGCGCCTTGCCGGGTGCGCGTTCCCGTTTCAGTGTGCGCACGGGCGGCCGTCGATGGTCCCGCTTCTTGACCTGGGCAGCGGGAACGGGATCGGGTCGGACTCTCGGTTGCAAGGAGAAGAAGATGATGGTTTGTGGGGAGATGTCGGGCGGTGGGCAGGGGCAGGGGCAGGGGGCAGGGGGCAGCAGTGAGAAGCACAAGCACATGGCAAGGTCCATGCTGGGATAGACGATATCAACGATCGCCAAGTCCCTCCCTGTATTTAGACAATGTATCATCTAGAACATGTATCCTCTCATCATTGGTGTTCAACACATTCTTGAACCAGGCACGCCAGGCTGCTGTCTCGACCCCGACTGTGACTTGATCCCCAGGGTTAGGGTTGCCCCGTTCTGACAAGCCACGGCGGGGCGGGAGCTCAAGCTCCAGTGGGTCGGTCAGTCGTCACCAGCGTAGGCACAGCACCGAGCTCATCAACCTAACACCAGACACCAGACAGACACGACGCCAGGGCACAGCAAATCGGCACGCCGAAACAAGATGCGACCATGGCGCTGACGGTAAGATTGATACGTCTTGCACCTCGAGCTTTGTGCAGGGACTAATGCAATGCGACGCAGTGGAGGTCGTTTGACTTCTTCGACGCAACGCAGATCAAAATCGCCGACGACGACACGCGCGCCTTCTTCGAGAGCAACGACATTTCCAGCATTTGCTCGGGCTCCGACAGCCTGTTCCTCGGCAGCTACGATGGCCACGTGCGCATCGTCGGCGCCAGCTGGAAGGTCGTCCGCACCTTCCAGGCCTACGAGACGGGCCCCATCACCCACATGCGCCAGGTCGACGGCACGAGCCTGCTGGTCACCATCGCAGTACGTCGAGCCCTGTTGTCTTCCGACAGCATCTGACAGCCATCTAGGAAGAGCTGAGCACCGGCGACTCGAGCAACGCGCCCGTCCTCAAGGTGTGGGCGCTGGACAAGCCCGTCAAGAAGACGGGCATCCCTACCTGTCTCAGCACCGTCGCCATCAACAATGGCAAGAAGCCCTTTCCGGTACGTGTTGCCTGTGTTGCTTAATTGGTCTTGCTCTGACGGGGCAGATATCGGCCTTTACTGCGACCGAGGACCTGACGCAGCTGGCGGTCGGGTTCGCCAACGGCGCCGTCACCGCCATCCGCGGCGACCTGATCCACGACCTCGGCACCAAGCAGCGCATCATCTACGAGTCGGACGAGCCCGTCACGGGCGTCGAGCTGCATGTCGACGCGGCCCTTACGACCCTGTTCATCGCAACCACGTCCCGCATCCTCAAGCTGGTCATCTCCGGCAAGGGCCACGGCCTGCCCCCGCGCACCGTCGAAGACATTGGCTGCGGTGTCGGGTGCATGGCGGTCGACAAGGCGACGGGCGAGATCGTGGTCGGCCGCGACGACGCCATCTACACGTACACTCTCGACGGCCGCGGTCCGCCCATCGCATACGAGGCGCAGAAAAAGCTGATCGCCGTCTACCAGGACTACATTGCGCTGGTCTCGCCGCCTACGCCGTCGGCAGAGTCCGACACCCGGCGGCGGTTCTGGGGCGCTGCCGCCGACAGCATCTTCACCTTTACGCTGATACACCCAGACCTCAGGATCGTCGCCCACAGCGAGACTGTGCTGGCCGACGTGAAGCACGCCTTCCAGCTCTGGGGCGATCTCTACACCCTGACGCAGGATGGCAAGGTAAGTCCCTTGCAGTTCAGTCACCCTGCCGTTGTAGGCAAAGCTGACCCGTCCAGGTGTTCCGCTACCACGAGAAGCCGCTGGCGCAGCGTCTCGAGATGCTGTACCAGCGCAACCTCTACACGCTGGCCGTCGAGCTGGCCCAGAAGTCCGGCATGGACGGCCCACAGCAGAGCATCATCTTTCGCAAGTACGGCGACTACCTCTACCAAAAGGGCGCGTATGACGAAGCCATGACCCAGTACATCAAGGCCATCGACAGCACAGAGCCGTCGCAGGTGATCAGGAAGTTCCTAGACACGCAGCGGATACACAACCTCATCGAGTACCTGGAGCAGCTGCACGACCGCCACAAGGCGACGTCGGACCACACGACGCTGCTGCTCAACTGCTACGCCAAGCTCAAGGACATTGACAAGCTAGAAAAGTTCATCAAGTCTCCGGGGGACCTCAAGTTCGACCTGGACACGGCCATCTCCATGTGCCGCCAGGGCGGCTACTACGAGCAGGCGGCGTACCTCGCCAAGAAGCACGGCGAAAACGACCTGGTTGTCGACATTCTGATAGAGGACTCCAAGGCGTACGATGAAGCGCTCGACTTTATCTGCCACTTGGATCCCGAGACTGTCAGTCTGTCCCTTCCAGTTGACCGAACTGCTTGCCCTCCAAGCCAAGCTAACTGATCCAGGCCTACCCGTGTCTGATGAAGTACGCCCGCGTGCTCATCGAGCACTGCCCCAAAAGCGCCACGAAGGTGTTCATCGACTACTACACGGGCAACTACCGTGCCAGGGTTGACATCCCGTCCCCCGTCGACCCCAACCCCCCCGTGGTCAACGGCGGGTTTGCGGCCGGCGCTGCAAATGCGGTCCAGAACCTCAGCAATCTGCTGCCGCTGCCGTACATGAACACGTCGGCGATAGCGCCGGCCGCGCCGCAGAGCGCCAAGCTGACAGCTGTCGGCGAGACCGCCTTTGTCCTCAAGCCAGAGGATGTGCCGGTGCCCAGCTACACGCCGCCCCGCCCGCGCACGGCGTTCTCATCGTTCATCGACCACCCCGACGAGTTCATCGTCTTTCTGGAAGCCCTCGCGAAGGAAGACACGCTTTCAGAGGCTGACAAGACCGACGTGTACACGACCCTCTTCGAGATGTACCTGCACAAGTCTAACGAGAAGAAGGGGGCGCAGCACCGTGAGGAGTGGGAGCAGAAAGCAAAGGCGCTCATCGAAGGCACGGGCCACGAGAAGCGGTCAATCGAGAACTCCAACGTGCTGCTGCTGTCGCACCTGTCCGACTTCCGCGACGGCACGACGCTCGTCAAGGAGCAGTCGGGGCTGCTGTTCGACATCTTCCGGTCGTACACGTCGGCCAAGGACACGCGCGGGGCCATCAAGGCGCTGCGCAAGTACGGGCCCGAGGCGCCGCAGCTATACCCGGCGGCGCTGTCGTACCTGACGTCGGACGCGCGCGTGCTGGACGAGGCGGGGCCTGACGAGCTCGCGGGCATCCTCGACCGCATCGACCGCGACGGGCTGATGGCGCCGCTGCAAGTGGTGCAAGCGCTGAGCCAGAACGCCGTGGCCACCATGGGCATGATCAAGCCGTACCTGGCGCGGCGCATCGAGCGCGAGCGGCGCGACATTGCCGAGAACCGGCGCGACGTGGCGGCCTTCCGCGCCGAGACGGACCAGCGCCGCGCCGAGATCGCCGACCTCGGCAGCAAGCCGGCCGTGTTCCAGGCCACGCGCTGCCACCAGTGCGCGCTGCCGCTCGAGCTGCCCGCCGTGCACTTCCTGTGCAAGCACTCGTTCCACCAGCGCTGCCTGCGCGGCGGCACCGGCGTCGACGGCGAGTGCCCGCTTTGTGAGAGGGACAATGCGACGATCCGCGCGCTCAAGAAGAGCCAGGACGAGAACGCCGAGCGCCACGAGCTGTTCCGTGACGATCTCGACCGCAGCGAGGACAAGTTTAGGACCGTCGCCGAGTGGTTTGGCCGGGGTGTCATGACGGCGCCGAGTCTGGAGTAGCTGCCGTGGGGGTGTGTGTTTGCAAGTGATGTTTATATAGCGTGGTGAATGAAAAGTGAATGAAGAGACGATTCAGCCTGTGCATGCGTTTCATGGTCGTGTTTGTTGTGTTTTCAAGGACTGCTAGGAACATTCCATCTCACGCCACATCGTACCACGTATCAAAAGTAGCAGAAACACAGCAAAGGCAACTGCAACAAGGGAAACGCTACACGTACATCAAACTCAAGAGAAATCATGCGGTAATATTAATACATGGTGTTGTTACATACATACAAAATTTGCAGGTGTAATCTACAGGCTTTCACATGTCGTACTTGAGGTTTGGAGGCTACGCACTCGTCTCGAGCCCAAACATGCCGTTGAGCCACCCGCCCACGTGCAGCCGGTCTGCCGCGCTCACCGGCGCCGCCCTCTCCAGCACCGCGCGCCAGTCACCGATGTCGTGCAGCCGCTGCCCGGCCAGCGATGTGCTCAGCGCGGCGTCGTGTGCTGTCGACTCGTCTGCGCTGGACAGGGTTATGTACCGCAGCCCGGACACGGCGGCTGTCTGGATCTCGCCGTGCCGCACCGTCAGGTGAATACGCAGCTGCACGGTGCGTGTTAGGACTGATGAAGAATAGAGAGGGAGAAGGGGTCTTACACTCGGCGGCAGGTTAGAGGGCAGCGCGGGCCGCGGGCGCGGGTCGTCGTCGGTCGGGTGGGACGAGAAGGTGAACTGCGGCGTCTGATCGTAGATCCATTCCGGGGACTGGTTCTTGTCAGTTGATGTTTACGATTTGTTATAGACGAGAGTAAGATGGAATGGAATGAAGGGCAACTCGCCATCAGCTCAGCAACGCCCTCCCTGATCTCAGGCACCGTGTCCAGCGCGTCCGCGCCAACCACGACCTCGTCCCCCGCGTCCCCCGTACCGCCATACATGCGGCGGAACTCAGCCGCCACAGCCGCCATGAAAGCGGCGGGGTCGGCGCCGGCGTTGCGCACGGGCGACCGCACGCTCTCGACGCCGCGCGCCTTGACGAACGGCGCCGCCGGCGACCGCAGCAGCGCCGAGATGGCGCCCAGGTGCGGCGACGCCAGCAGGCACGTGCCGTGGTGCAGCGCGCGCAGCCGCGTCAGCTTGTACGCGGAGCCCGAGATCTTGAACGAGCCGCCGCCGCTCCCGGGGGTGTCGAGGACTATATCGTGGCGCGCGTTGACGCGCGGGGTGCCGGTGCCGGGGGAGAGCGCCTGCAGCGCGCGCACGACCATCTCGGCGTGGCGGTCGCGGTCGAAGGCGGCGGCTGGGCACACGACGGCCCAGTTGACGTTGCCGGCGTCGTGGAACACGGCGCCGCCGCCCGACCGCCGCCGCACGAGGTCCACCGGCACGGGTTCATCGGGGCCAAGGCCCCGCCGCACCTGCTGCAGGTTCGCCTCCAGCCACGGGTTCTGGTTGCGGCCGACGACGACGCACGGCCGGTTCACGTACTGGAAGAGTACCGTCGCTGCGGCGTGCGTGCGCTGCAGCAGGAAGTGCTCGATCGACAGGTTGACGTACGGGTCGGATGAGGTCGACCGGTATACTTGCACTGGCCGTGCTAGCAGTGCGTCCCGATCGTGGTTGGTCGAGATGCGCCGGCGAGTTGCTGAGACAGAGCTTGGCGCGAGGTTAAAGTGAAGGTGAAGGTGAAGCCGAGGAGCCCAGCTGCAGACTCTTAATGCCCGCGGCTTGCACTGTGTTATGAGCGACATGGTTCACGTGCATGCATCTAGCCTAGAGTGCTGGTGGTTGTGTCTTTACCGAGTAGCCTTCATCCCGACCAGGACAACCTCGACGCCGCAGCTGCAGACGTGAATTGAGGTTGCAGTTGAGCCTGCATTGGTCGGATCTGTCAAGGTTCCATTCGCAGTGTACTATAGTAGGTTCGCTCCCAGCTCTGCGTTAGCGTGGACAGGGGTCCGGTAGTGGAGTTAGTGGACTCACCGCCGCTGCCCTGCCGTTTCGCGGGGTGGGTGGTGCCGATGACGGCGGCGGGCTTGGAGGGGCTCAATTCAATTGCTCACTAAAATTTACGACCGATCATGCCACATTGTCGTCTCTGACTCAACATCAATCCGAACAACCACCACGCAATGTCGACTTTTGGGGACTACTTCCGGGTCACCACGTACGCTCCCTCGTGATTGCAAGTCCCAGGCCAAGACTGACAACTGACACAACGGCAGCTATGGCGAGTCGCACTGCCGCTCCGTCGGCTGCATCGTCGACGGCTGCCCGCCCGGCATGGAGCTCACCGAGGACGACATCCAGCCGCAGATGACGCGCCGCCGCCCCGGCCAGAGCAACATCACCACGCCCCGCAACGAAAAGGACCGCGTGCTGATCCAGTCGGGCACCGAGTTTGGCGTCACGCTGGGCACCCCCATCGGCATGATGGTCCTCAACGAAGACCAGCGCCCCAAGGGTGCGTCTGCTATCTGATGTGCCCCCAAAGACATGGCTGACGGGTGACTGGGCGAGCAGACTACGGAAACTCGACCATGGACAGGTTCCCCCGCCCCAGCCACGCCGACTGGACCTACCTCGAAAAGTACGGCGTCAAGGCCAGCAGCGGCGGCGGTCGCAGCAGCGCGCGCGAGACGATTGGCCGCGTGGCCGCCGGCGCCATCGCCGAAAAGTACCTGCGCCTGGCCTACGGTGTCGAGATTGTCGCCTTCACCACCTCGGTCGGCGCCGTCCACCTGTTCCCGCCCACCGCCGAGCACCCGAGCCCGAGCACGAACCCCGCCTTCCTGGCCCTGGTCGAGTCCATCGACCGCAAGACGGTCGACAGCTTCCTGCCGGTGCGCTGCCCCGACGCGGCCGCCTCCGCCAAGATGGTCGAGTACATCTCCGACTTCAAGGAGCGCAACGACAGCATCGGCGGCACCGTGACGTGCGTCATCCGCAACGCCCCGAGCGGCCTGGGCGAGCCGTGCTTCGACAAGCTCGAGGCCATGCTAGCGCACGCCATGCTAAGCATCCCCGCCACCAAGGGCTTCGAGATCGGCTCGGGCTTCGCGGGGTGCGAGGTGCCGGGGTCGACGCACAACGACCCGTTCGTGTCGGCCACGGCCGAGCTGCCGTCGGGCGTGGCCGAGAGCGGCGCTGCGCGCACCGGGCACCCGCGGCCCAAGTTGACGACCAAGACCAACTTCTCGGGCGGCATCCAGGGCGGCATCTCCAACGGCGCGCCCATCTACTTCCGCGTGGCCTTCAAGCCGGCGGCCACGATCGGCCAGGAGCAGACCACGGCCACGTACGACGGGTCGGCCGAGGGGATCCTCGCCGCTAAGGGCCGCCACGACCCGTGCGTAGTGCCGCGCGCCATCCCCATCGTCGAGGCCATGGCCGCGCTGGTCGTCATGGACGCCGTGCTCGCCCAGCAGGCCCGCCACACGGCCAAGAGCCTGCTGCCGCCGCTGCAGCAGACGCTCGCGTCGGCCAAGCCCGCGGGCAACGGCGTGACGGAGGGTGCGGGGGGCCTGTGATGCGTGTGATGCGATAGATAAAAGTAATAGATGCTTGATACCCGTGCCTGCGTCTGATGTGCCTGTGTCTGTGTCTCTGTGTGTTGACAGGACGCCCTGAAATCAACATGTCGAAGAGCCTTGTAGAGAGTGGAAAAGAACAAGGAAGCGAAGAAGATGAGCCTTGAGAGGGATAAAAGGATGCCAAGGAAGTGAAGAGAAGCGGACGAGAAATAAAAAGAATAAAAAGGGAGGAAAAAAAGAAATCACGACTCCATCAAATGGGGACGCCCTGCAAAATGAATGCTTGGGCTGGTTCTGGGATAACCAGGAATCGAACCTGGGTCCTCTCGGATATTGCGAGGCGTCTCTCTTGCAAGAGACTGAAACCACAACGAGAAATACTGACCACTATACTATTACCCCTTTCTGCTGTTTGCTGATGACATCCACTGCGGTGGAGAGCTACAAGAAACCCTGTTTGTCTTTTTTTAAACGGGTCTAGGTCTGTAACCCTAAACTGAAGACTCCAGACCGAAAAAGAAATGGAAAAAAGAGAAGCAACACAAAGCCACTGATGTGTGTGGTAATGTGTGTTGTGAGGTAGATGGTTGGGATAACCAGGAATCGAACCTGGGTCCTCTCGGATCTTGTGAAGGTGTCTCGGAAGAGATACCAAGCCACAACGAGAAATACTGACCACTATACTATTACCCCTGCTGTCCTGAGCGGCTGTCAGGATTTGATGGAGACTGGCCCACCTACGTAGCCTTATTAGCTGCCGAGGGCGGGTTGCCGAGGTGTTGGTGTGGAGTTGCGTGTGGATGTCAGCTCGGCTGTTGCATATTTACTTTGAGTTTGCGTTGCACAACCGATGCACTCTTTCCTGTTGTCGTTTCGGCTGCTTGGGTTGACCGATGCGGATCACTCTTTCCTGTTCTCGTTCCTTCTGGCTTCAGTTGAGGCCGATGCGCTCTTTCCTGTTGTCGTTTCTGGCGAATGCTTGTAGAGTACGACTAGGGTTAGGGTTTACCCAACAGTTGAGGAACGACTTCTTACATGCTGGGCTTTGAGCTTGATGGCCTTGTTGGACAGCCGCCGCGCAAACGTGCCGAGGTAGTTGTCGAAGCGGTGCTCGAAGCCGGCTCTGATCATGTCGCGGATCTCGGCGGCAAACGCGTGCAGTTTCTCGAGGCGCTGCTCCTCGGTGAGGCAGCGGGACTTTGTAACGGCTCGCCAGTCGTCGGCGCGCGCCAGGAAGCAGCGCACAATGTCGTCCTCCTCCTTGACGCACGTGCCGTCGTGGCCCGTGAACAGCTGGCCGGCGATCTGCTTCTCGCACCGCACCAGCCGGCGCCGCCGCGTGAACAGCGTCCTGTCCTCGGCTAGCTTGTACTCGACTGAGGTGACGACGACCCCATGCTTGACCTTTTCCAAGTCGTCGTCGCGCGCTAGGTAGCGGTCCATCTCGGGCGCCGTGTCGACGCCGAGCACCGGCGGGCTGCGCAGCGAGATAAGCGCGCCCGCGCTTGCGTCGTTCTCGATCAGCAGCGGCAGGGCGTCGAACTGCGTCGGCGGCGCCATGCACGACAAGACGGGCCGCGGTATTCGCTAGCGATGTCGACGTCCAGCAGGCCTGTCGCCTTCAGCAGCGCGCCCGCTTCTCGCGCGCGTTGATGCGCATGGCGCGGGCCACGCGGCGGGTCAGGTTGGGGGCGTCGCGCTCAAACACGCCGAGGTTCTCGACGCCGGCCCGGCTCCGTCGTATGGTCGAGAGTCCGTACCTAATGTTGCCGCTCTCCTGAATCTCCCTGCCGATGGGCGGGTCCCATAGACTCTGCAGCTTGGGCAGCCGCGCCGACACGAGCTCGCGGGTGGACACTATCTCCTCTAGCAGGCTCTCGGGATGGAGCTGGCATATTTTGGCAAAGGCCACGAGTGCCGAGGCCATCTCGCGCGCCACCCCGTCCCAGTACATGCGCTGAAGCACATCGAGGAGCGGGTCCTTCACTTGGGCCCATCTCGACTGGTACTTGGCGCGGCCGGCCGGTTTGGAGGATGTGCTAACCATGCGTGCTTCGGGAGGAGGGCGAGGGATGTCGAAGCTGTCGTAAGCTACCGCTGCACCAGCAGACAACACCTGTTACGTGGAGGTCTGGGCAAGGGTACTTGTATAAGCTGTAGCTGTAGGCTATCCCGGCGTAGAGGTGAGGTCGAGGTCGAGTCGTGGCCGAGATTGAGTCACGTAGAGGCCGAACGGTAAGAGGTAAGAGGTAGGGGTGAGGTAGGGGTAGAGCGATATAGAGGCAGGGAGGTACAGAGGTTGAGGGATTGGGAGGTTCTTGAGTGGTAGAGCTGAGGTGGAGGGGTATGGAGGTTGAGAGGTACAGGGGTACAGAGGCAAAGACGCCGGCGGCAGACGCACAGCGGCGGAGGCACAGCGCCAGAGGCACAGGCCGCAGAGGCAGAGAGGTCCGGAGTACGGAGGCTGAGACGGGCAGAGTACCAAGCTGGCGACACATGACGACGGAAAGCCACAGTCGCTCATGGAACCAGGCCTGGAACAGCGACCAGCCAGGCACCAGGCACCAGGCACGAGCCAGTTACCGGGCAACCGAGGTCGCTGAGGGGCCGTGGGATGGCGACTAGACCCTTAACAGGGGGCTACACATCCCCATTGGCTGTCGAGTGCCAAGCTTCATGCAGCCCTGCCATGCAGTCAAACGGCGGCAGCCACAGGTCCGGGGAGCTCAGCCATTGTCACATGCAGCCCCTCATCCTCGTCCTGATCTTCTCAAGAGCTCTTGGTAGCACATTTGTCCGCTCTTTGTTGAGAAGGAAAGCAAGAGCAGCGAGAGCATCAGCAACGACGGTACGACAACGATGACCGCGACAACTACAACGACAACGACAACGATAACGACAACACCACAACACGACCATGGCAGGTGTAACGATTGCACGCTGGGAACGACCATGATTAGATAAAGAATTCGACTGCTATTTATGTACCAACTTGGATCCGAGTCGCTCAGTGTAATTACGATAGGTAGGTGTTGCTCAAAGACAGGAAATGAAGCCGTACAAACTAGAGACAATAAACAAATCCTTGCAACCAACCATACTCGATGGCTCGCTCGCTCAAGAATCCTCATATGCTTGACCCAAATCCAAATTTCATCCATGCATCCGTCATCGACCGACCGACCGATCCGGTTCGTCGTAAACATCAATTCTCAAGGCGTTCATCACGCCACACACATATGTTGACAGATACTCATGCCGACATGGCCTGTGAGAGACTCCCTCAAAACACCGCAGCCACCGACACGGACACAGTCATGGTGATTGTCTCTGCCGCCTCGTCGTACACCCCGTCTAGAGCGGGCACGGCCGTCTTCACGGCGGCCGAGGTCGACGCTGTCTCTATCCATGTCTCGGCCGCACCGCCCGCGGTGGCCAGCTGCACGCGCACGGTTTCGGTGACGGTCTCGAGCACGCGCACGGTTTTGCGCTGCGGAACGTCGCTGTCGCCTGGCATGTTGCTGCTCGTGTCTGGAGTGGTGGACGGCGAGGCGAGGTCTGCTGGCTCGACGGTCGGGACCGACTCAATCTCTTCGTAGACGGCGTCTGGCTGCTCTCCGTCGTGAGCGTCCGAGACATGGTCAACCGCGGGACGAGCCTCGGCGATCTGGGGGTCTGCAATCCCTGCTTCAGACGCAGGACTCTCCACGACGAAAGCAGCCGCGTCAGCCTCAGCGACAGCGACATGCACGACGGGACCAACCTCGACGTCCATTGCAGCCGGCGCCGAGGCGCCCACTGCAAGCACATCCCCATCCACACCGACAACATCCCGCACAGCAACACCGCTGTCCAAACCAGCCGCAGACGGCACACCCAGCCCCGCCACGGCCTCAACCACAACAGCAGCCACGACATCGTCACGCGTCTGCCCCTGCCCCTGCCCCTGCCCCTGCCCCTGCACATGAGAAACAGCAGCAGAAACATGGCCGGGCTGCTGCTTCACCCCGTCGACAGCAGCACGGTACGCATACGGCACAGCGTCGACAGCAAACCCCGGCACGACCGCAGGCAACGGCACCGGCACCGGCGCCGGCCGCGCCATGAAGCCCCACAGGAACACGCACAGCACGATGATGGCCACGTTCTTGGGGTCGCGCAGCAGGACTTTGAAGGCCTCGAGGAGTAGTTCGGCGAAGGATGCGTTGTCGAGGTTACTCCTGTAACTGCCTGGGGATGGGTGTTGGGGGTTGTGTTGTTGGTGGTGTTGTTGGTGGTGCTGGTGCTGGTCTTGTTGAGGGTGGTGTTGCTGCTGGTGCTGTTGTTGTGGCTGCTGCTGGTGCTGTTGGTGCTGTTGGTGCTGTTGTTGTTGTTGTTGTTGCTGCTGTTGCGCAGACACAGACGCAGACGCAGACCGTGAACGGAGTTCCTCACGGCGGGCGTGCGCGTCCTGCGACGGCGACGGCGGAATTACATGCGATACCGACGGGCGGATGGTGCTCTCCGACAGCGACGGCGACGGCGCAGCCGGGACTACCATGTCCACGCCCACATCCGCACTCTGCAGCACCGAATCAGGCGGCGCCACTTCCCCGTAAATCTCGCGCAGCCGCTCGGCGTCGCGGCGCTTGCGCTCGTCGGAGGTGTCGATGGGCTCCTGGGCGGCTGAGCGCGCCGAGGAGCGTGACGACCGCCCGTCGCGCTCGCGCCGCCGCCGGCTAAGCCGCAGCGTCGGTGTCGGTGGTGAGCTGCTGCCGCTGGGTGGCGACCGCACGCGCAGCACCGAGTTCGGGAGGGGCGGTGATGCGTGGGCGTGGGCGTGGGCCGCCGGCGATGCCATCACCACCGCCCGGCTGTCGGGCAGCAGCCGCGGCAGCTCCACCACCGGATCTATGTCAACGCTGAAGCTGCGGTCGGTGACATCGGGCGTATGTTGTTCCCTTGTCGCCCCAGCTTGTGCTTGTGCTTGTGCCTGTGCCTCGGCCTGTGCAGCGGCGAGTTCAGCCTCGGCCTGAGCCTGGGCCTGAGCCTGAGCCTCTGCGGCAGCGAGTTCAGCCTCGTGCAGCAGCTGGGCATCAGCCGCAGCGGCAGCAGCAGCGGCCGCCGTCTCAACCTCGCGCTCGCGCTCGCGCTGGCGGCGCAGGCGGTCGTCGTGCTCGAGCTGCAGCGTGGCGAGGCGCTCGAGCTCGCCCTGCAGAACCACGTCGACCACGGGCTCGACCTCGGCGTCGACGCGCTCCATCTCGCGCCAGCACGCCTCCCACGCGCCCGCCTTCATCAGCCCGTTGCTCGCGTACACCTTGACGCGGAACACGCGGGCGGCCGCGCCGAGGTTCTGGAATTGGATGTCGCCGCGGCACGTCGCGCACCAGTGGCGGCGGGATTCTGTCCCCTCGTCTTCACTGTCCTCGTCATCGTCGGCCAGCATCTCGTTGGCCGGCCCCAGGTAGTGGCCGCACTCGAGGATGCGGGCGCGGCGGCGCACGGGCAGCTCCAGCGCGTCCAGCAGCCGCTCCTCGAGCACCTCGTAGTCGTTCTGCGGGTGCGGCAGCAGGATGCCGCGCTCGAGCACCGTGTCGCCGACGCGGTCCTGCAGCTCGCGCCACGCGTCGCGCAGCGCCTTCAGCGGTTCCGACGCCTCGTACAGCGCGCCCGTCTGCTCGTCGGCCACGGCCTTGCCGCTGACCACGTCCAGCCCGTCGAGCACGTCGCCCCACGCCCACCGCAGCGGCAGCAGCGTCACGTGTAGTAGGACTAGCGGCGCCTCGGCGCGCGCCCGCTTGAACCGCGGCGGCGTCGCCCGGCCCTTGGGCGAGTACTGCACCGGGCTGCCGAGCCGCGACGCTGCTGGGAGCATGCTGGGCGTGTGCTTGTGGTGGCTTCGTTTGCTAGACCGCGGCGACCCGTTGCCGTTGCCGTTGCTGTCGCCGTCGTACACGGACGGCGTCGGCGACGCCCGCATCTGCAGCGCGCGCACCGCCGACGGCGTGCGGAACGGCACGCGCGGCGTCTCGCGGCTTGCCGGCACGAATGTCTCGCCGTCGTGCTCGTACTGCGATAGTCCCGAGATGGCCGACACGCCTGACAGCCGCGGCGAGCGTCGGCCAGTGGTGTGTGATGCCAGCGAGTCGCGGCGCGAGGCGAGCGGGCTGGCCTGCGGCGTCTTGGTCTCTGCGTCGTCCTCGGCGAGTGCGTGGCTGCTGTGCGCGACGCCGTCAAACGACCCGATGGAGCTCCGCGCGCTGTGGCTGCGCCCGTGCTCGCTGAATACGTCGTCGTCGTCGTCGTCGTCGGCTTCGCCCTCGTGCTGCGAGCTGCTGTCGCCGCCTTCGTCGCCCGATACCGAGCGGGAGGTGATCTCGTGGTGTACCTGCGACTCGCTCGACTGCCGCCGGCTGTCTGCGGCCTCGTCCTCGCCACCCACGTCATGTGTGTCTGTGTTGAGCATCGAGTCCTCGGCGTCATCGTGTGTGCCTGTGCTCAGCAGCGAGTGTTCTTGCTCTTGCTCCTCCTCCTCATCGTTATGTGTGTTCGTGCTGAGCAGAGAGTGCTCCTGCTCCTGCTCCTGCTCCTGCTCCTGCTCCTGCTCCTGCTCCTGCTCGGCGTCGTCGTGTTGTGTCGCGCGCAGGCCTTCAATCTCGGCCACCACGGCCAGCGCCGCCGCGTGGATCAGCGCGTCGGTCCGCAGCGACGTCTTTCTGTCGGTCCCTCGGCCAGCGTACGCCTCGTCGTCTGCGTATTCCGAGTCTGGGGTCTCTGCGGGCCGCGGCGTGTCGGCGTCGTCTGCTTCCAGGCTGTTGTCTTGTGTCTCTTCTTCGCCGTGTTCTGTTTCTGCTATGGAGATATCGTGCTCGTCGGGCGCGCTATGGACCTCGGAGATGTCTGCGGGTATGTCTGCGTCCAAATCCTCAGCAACGCTACTGGTCTCGATGTGCTCGGCGTCGTGTGGTGCCTGGTCGGCGTCTGCCTCGTGGGTGTCATCATCGGCAGTGGCATCGTGGGTTTCGACAGTGTCCTCGAGGACATCAATCTCTTCTTGTGCCCCATTTGTAGAGGTTTCTCCAGGTGTGGCATCTTCGCAGGGCTCCTCGACACTCGGGGTCATGTCAGCTAGTGCTGCGTCGGCTGGTGCTGCGTCGGCTGCTTCTGCGTCGGCTGCTTCTGCGTCGGCTGGTGCTGCGTCGGCTGTTTCTGCGTCGGCTGGTGCTGCGTCGGCTGTTTCTGCGTCGGCTGGTGCTGCGTCGGCTGCTTCTGCGTCGGCTGGTGCTGCGTCGGCTGCTTCTGCGTCGGCTGGTGCTGCGTCGGCTGCTTCTGCGTCGGCTGCTTCTGCGTCGGCTGCTTCTGCGTCGGCTGCTTCTGCGTCGGCCGTCTCTGTATCCTGCTGGCCTTCGTTCTCTTGCAGGGCGGCGTCGAGCGCAGCACCCAGCTCGTCGAGGGCCGACGCCTGGGGAGGCTCGGGAGCTGCACTGGTGTCATCCATGGGCTCGCTCAGACACGACGGGTCCACAAAAATCTGAAAGTCTAAATCGTTAGGCTGCGCTGTTTTTCGAGCCATGATAGAGCAGGCTCAGAAGGTACGCGGGAATGGTGGCGGGTTTTGAGTTTTGTATCTGTTTGTTCGAGGCGCTGTGGCGCTGAGAGTGACGCTCCCGGCAACCAGACACCAATTAGAGCTGCAACTGAGCGATGCGCTGGCTCGTTGCTGTCAGGCTCTGGTGCGGATTGTTTGTCGGCGGGCCGCTCCGACTGGTGCGCGATGACAGGCGGTGGGGTGCTGTCAACAAGCTGTTGTCGGGCCAACCGTCTGCCCGCCAACGCGCCAGCCAATCCGCCAACCTGGGGCGTCGTCCATGAAACCCGAAATGAGGCCAATCACAAGGAAAGGGGAACTCGACAATTGACTTGATTTCACAATTTGTTGTAGTTGTTGCATTGTCTGTCACTAATTCAAGCACTATCATGTCGCACTATTGGACGTCTCTTCTCAGGCTCTTCACTTCATGACCTCGTCGTCCCCAATCACGGCCAGAGCTGCATTGAGCCAAGCATCAACACTCACGCCCCCGTCGACGCCTTCTGCCAGCTCTCGAGCGCCAGAAGCCCCGCAAACCACTTCTCGACGTGCGGGTACTTCTCAAACGTCTCGAGGTAGCCAGCCTGCCTGGCCAGGGCGCCGTACGAGACGTGGTAGAGGTCGGCCACCGTCAGCTTGTCTCCGGCGATGTACTTCTGCGTCGACAAGATTTGCTCGTACACGGCCAGCGTCGTATCGAGGCCCGCGGCGTGCTTGGCCACCAGGTCCTCGTCCGCCTCCCCAAACCCATATGCCCTGTATGCGATGGTCAGCGCCGTTTTCTGGTCAGCGCCTGGGTGCTGCTCACTTTTTGAAGACTATCTCGGTGACAAGCGTCGACACAGCCGGGTCATAGTAGAAGGCCTCAAGAGAGGCGGCCTGCAACTGTCAGCGAATCGTCTTTGATGCCTTGGCAGGGGGACGCACCCGGTCAAACAGCGCGCGCGCCTTCAGGTCGTCGTCGGCCGGCAGCAGCGAGGTCCCCTGGCCGGCGAACTTGCGGGCGATGTAGTTGGCAATGGCCCGGCTCTCGAACAGCACGAAGCCGTCGTCTTCGAGCACCGGCACCTTGCCGAACGGGTGCAGCTTCAAGTGACTGGCCGACTTGTGCTCGCCCTTGAGCCAGTCAATTTCGACAAACTCGAATCTGGCCTTCTTCTCGTGCAGCACGGCGAGCACGCGCTGCGTGCACGTCGACGTCTTCGTGCCGTAGATTTTGAGCACCATGGCTGTTGGTTGGTGGTTGAGAGTTGAGAGTTGAGTGGCTGAGATACTGAGATTGGATGACTTGAGATGTGTTTTGATTTAGTTCTTCGACAGAGATACCATTTACCTTATATGCGTCCGTCAGTGACCAGACAAGGCAGGGAATACGGCATAACCTGCCCTGATTTGAAATCTGCTTTGTAACTTGAGGCGTGAATCCTGTGCCTTCGCGTCACTGATTTGTAACTTGAGGCGTGAATCCTGTGCCCTCGTCAACATCCAGTGTAAGTCAGGGACATATATCTACTGTCACCTACAGTCGGGCGGCCCACCGCGGCAACGGCAGCCAACCAGCGGCGAGAACGGCACCGTCTGCCGCTAGTCCCGTCCGGGAATCCTCGACTTGCTGACATTTGTCGTCCACCCCAACGGACACGGAACAGACATCGAGATGGATCCAAGCCATCGTGATTATGGAATCAAGTCGGTGTCTACGCCATGGCATGCCTCGACTGAGACCAATTCAAGTCCGGCATGGCCTCGTCCACCGAGTGGCCCAAGCCCGGGCTGCTGCGCTACCTGGCAGACTACCAGGTCGTCATCTGCACCGAGTGCCGCTACGCCATCCAGCCCAAGGCGGTGGCCCGGCACTTCAAGGACATCCACCACATGTGCTGCAATGCCCGCCGCGGCCTGGTTGAGTACGCAGCCAGCCTGCAGCTCGCGGACCCCGGCGACGTGCTCTTCCCGCTGCCCGACCACGCGCCGATCCCGCTGCTGCCCGCCGAGCAGGGCCTCGCCTGCACGCACGCCGGCTGCTTCCACCTCTGCGTCACGGCCAAGCGCATGAAGAGCCACTGGGCGGCCGCGCACAGCGGTAGCGACAGCAACACCAGCCCGCACTGGCGCCCCGTGACCCTGCAGACCTTCTTCCGCGGCAACCAGCTGCGGTACTTTATCGTGGCTGCCCCGTCCTCCTCAGCACCCCCCGGCCACAAGTACCCGCTCGAGGACATCGCGCTGCCGCCCAGCTGGACCTCCAGCGACCTGGCGCTATTCATCCACTTCACACAGGAAACGTACCAGACGCTCGGCCACAGCCCCCGGAGCAAGCGCGTCTGGCGCGCCGCCGTCCCGGCGCTCGCCCTCGGCCACGACTTCCTCAAGCAGGGCGTGCTGGCCTGCGCCGCGCTGAACATCGCGCACCTGCAGCCCACGCTGCGCCGCGGCTACGTCGTGCTGGCCGCGCGCCACCACGCGCGCGCCCTGGCAGGATGCCGGACCCTTCTAGCTGGGCCCAGCACCGCCCTGTCGGCCACCACGCGCGACGCGCTACTGGCGTCCGCCCACCTGCTCGCCGTGTACTGCTTCGCCACCGACATCGCCGCGCAGTGCGACGGCAACACGGAAGCAATAGTCCCAGACCTCGCGGCCTGGCTCGCCACGCTCCGCGACAGCCACGCTGTACTGCAGTTCGCGGCGGCGTCTCTGGGCAGTAGCAGCGGCGGGCAGCCTACAGACCTCACCCGCGCGCTGCTCGAGGACGCGAGAGGCAGCTTGCCGCCGACAGGAACCGGAACCGAGCTGCCGGCCGGCGCGCCGCACCACGCCGCGCGCTTCGCCCAGCTGCTGAACCTGCTGGTGCCGCTGCCGCGGCGGCCCGCGTACTTTGGCGCGCTGGTCCTGCTGGGCATGGCGGTGCGCGCCCTGCCGGCGGCGCCGCTGACGCCCTGGGCGGCCATCCGGCTCTGGCCGGCGCGGATTCGGGGCGCGGTGGCTGACGCGCCGTTCGTGGCGCTGCTGCGCGCGCGCGAGCCCGCTGCGCTGGTCCTGCTGGCGCACTACTGCGTGCTGCTGGGGCCGTTGGAGCGGGACGGCGCTGATGGCGGAGTGTGTTGGTATATGCAGGGCTGCTGCGAGCGGGTGTTGAGGGCCGTGTGGCGGGACCTGGAGGGTGCCGAGGGCGAGTGGCGGGCGTGGTTAGATTGGGTGGTGGTTGAGGCTGGGATTGGCGGAGTGCTGTTGGGAGACGGTGGGATGGACATAGTTGAGTAAGGGTAGCTGTGAGTTGGAAAGTCCCTCCTGCCTCGGTGAGGAGCAGAGCCATATGGAGCCATGTCATCATAGATCAATCTCGTTCTCAGGATGAGTGATTGAGGATTTGCTCGCGAAATAAGATGGAGGAACAAAAATATAAAAATAAGAAGAAAGAAATGAATGAATGAAAAAGAGCCTTGATCGGCGCACCCACCTACTTTTTCATCGCACCTACATGTGGGTCCTTAGCAGCTGCCAACGTAAGGGCCGATTTTTATATTATAAAATGCCGTATTCCATGGTAGCTCCCCAACGGCCTACCGGGTTCTAAGGAAGCCCGGTAAAGCCAAAATAACACATGGTCAACGTAGCTAGGTCTAGGTAGGTTAACAGACTCAACAACGCGGAAATACATCACCATATCAACAAACTCGTGCTCAATAGACAACATAACCCGCTGGCGGTCTACCATAACCTTTAGCTACGTTGCGTACAAATATAGGCCCCAGAGTTAGTTACCCTTTGCAAATTACCCGAGGCCTAGCTATTTTGACATAATAGTATTCAAACTTACTAACCCGGGTACCGTGGCTAGATAGTAATTAAGCGCATAGGTAGCTGGATGGCAATTCGGGATCTTACCGGCCAAAACTGGCGTCTAGGTATCTCAACTGCTAGCAGTTGCCAAGGGCTCACAGGTAGGGGGCGCGCCGATCAAAGTTCATGAAAAAGGTGAAAGAAAGTCTGGGGAAAAAAATTGAGAAATGTATTTATGCAACGCATTTCCACAATTATCAAAAACCTAGTAGCCGCTAGAGGGTTCGGGTTGGTGGTATGTCGGAGAGATCGCGCTGCTCGTGAATCCATTGGGCGCCATCATGCATGCAGACGCTGGCGAGGCACACTCCCACTTCCTCAGTGTTACAGTGAGGCTGGGCCAACCCCGCCCGTCGGGTGGTTATCTGACACTGTCCAACATCTCGCTGTCCCAGTAGAGTCTACGCCGCGTACCCTGAGCACTGGCTAAGATGGATCCGATCTCCATCTCGGCGAGCTGCCTGGGGCTGGTGGCAACTATCACTAAGGTCTCAATATTCATCGCTTCCTTCGTCAAGGACGCGCGCCAGACGCGTCGCGAACTAGCTGGTGTGTCACGCGAGCTCACTTCACTCAAGACCATCCTCGAGCTCCTAGTCGAGTACGACGAGACGCCGACAGTCGTTCTCCCCGAGTCCATGACCAAGCACTTCTCAAAGATCGTCACAAATTGCGACGTCGTGGTCCTCGATATTGAGAAATGTTTGGCCAAGTACAAGCGAGACTCACTGTTGCGGAGCATCTCGTGGGTTGCGAGCGGCCAAAACGACGTCGCAAAGCTTCTGAGGGAGCTTGAATCCCACAAGTCGGCGCTAGATCTGGGGCTAAATATGGTGGAATTGTATGTCGTGTCAGAGTGTCCTTGATACCGTTGTTCACAATACTTACGTGCGTCAGGCACCTCGAAAAGGCCACACACGTCAACAACAGGACGCTGCTGGGCGATACCTCCATTCTCAAAGCTGACACGGCCAGCATTCTGCAGCAAATCGAAACACTTATGGCACGGCTGCCTGGAAACGCCCCCGGGTCTAACTCGGCAAACTCATCGGCCAGCTCAAATATTATCTTGCACAGGTATCTTGAAGAACTCCGAGACAGCTACACTGAAATGGAGCTCCAGTCGGTTGCCTCGGAACGCGACTTCCAGGTTGAGGCTCCGGAATCGCCTGAGACTCATGATGATAGGGGATCACTAGCGGAGGGCCAGCCTCCGTCTACCAATGTCACACAACCACAAGGTGCTACATCACCACAAGATATAGCAGAACCACAGGATGCTGCACCGCCACAGGATCCTAAAACACCGCAGAAACCCTTCGTCAGCGAGTGTTACGAACCTATAGGATCCGCGGCCTCCGACTCCAAACAACTTGGCGATGAGGACTACATGGGCGGCGATGCCAGTAAACGGACAGTAGCTCTATTCACGCCACGACAATGGCGCGAAAGAGTTGAGCCGGAATATTCGCGTCCCGACGTTCTTGTCCATACGCTATGGCCTCCTTTCCACCGCATCTCTGAGGCAACGTATCCCGGGTCTGCAGCAGAAAGAACCTCTCTGAGCATCGATAGATTGGTAGGTTCCTTGATGGAACACGCACGGAAGGCCCAAGATTCTCGCAACGGATTCCACCTGTACTTCCTCTTCATCCAGCCCTTCTCTGCTAGTGCAGAGTACGATATAATGCGCGCTCCGTCGTGGTCCAAAGACTGGCCGGAAGGCGAGTTCAAGGACTGGCCGCGAGACACGCTCCGCATGTCGCAGATTCGTGTGAGTTGAGCCCATTCAAGCCCACCCTTTCCTTGGACGACTATTTATGTTTTGTGTAGCTCGCCTTTTTGAGACAAAGCGAAAACCCAACTGACAGAAGTCTACAGCGACGTTTTCCTGGAATTGTTGATATACTTTTTGCTACAGCAGCTGTCCAGCCACTGCAATACGGTACCGTTTCCTACGCGGAAATACTCGACCTCTGGACGACCTCCTTCCAGCCCAAGCACGTCATTGAACTTGGGTTCGGGTCGGAAATCGTAATCCAAGATATCGATGCGGCATGGAGAATGGAAGCCGCCGGCTTTGCCGTCAGGCCGGGACCAAAGGGCGACGAGGCGGATAAAATGCACGATTACTCTGCCTTCCTTCTCGAACCCGAGCTGGAAACAGGGCAGGAGGGCGAAGATGCTGCCGACGAGCCCCAGCGCGGCCGATCCTTTGCCTGCCCCTTCTACAAGCTGAACCCGCACAAGTACGCGGACTGCTGTTGGAAGAAGCTGAACACGATCTCGCGCGTCATGCAGCACATCAAGCGGTGCCACGCCATTCCCGCCGAGACGCGGGGGTACTTCCACTACTGTGCACGCTGCTTCACGCAGTTCAGGGAGGGCGAGGAGAGCATCTGGATAAAGCACAGCGCCGCCTGCGTCGCCGTGGAGCCGGCTCCGGACGACCTGTTCAACGACGAACTCGAGGAGCTCCACCGCCTGTTCGAGGCCAACTCGCGGCTCCCGCCACCAAGACGGTGGTACGAGCTATGGGACCAGGCATTTGCGGGGTTCGGACATGACCGCCCTTCCTCTCCATACGTTGAGAACGGCGTCGGCGAGGTGAGTCGGCTGATTCTCTCCGAGGGTGAGGCCAGGCTCGCCGCCCAGATGGATTCCGTGCTACAGAGCCACGGCGTCTTGCCGGCCCTCGCCCCGATGTTCCTAGACTTTGCGCAAGACATTATCGGAATCATCTCGACGCCGCCGTCAGCTGTTGCAGCCCGGCGAGCCCTCCCGCGTCAACATTCGCCCCCCACCGCCTTTTCCGAGTCGCCCGAGTGCTCGGAACTGCTGCATGACCCCGGGCTGGACCTGCAAGAAGGCAATCCAGCCGCCGGGACGGGCGACCATATCGACAGCATCGCCGAGGCATCGGAGCCGTCCTCTCCGCCGTAGATGGTGTCTATTGCCCTGTCCCAGCTACCCACCAATCCCGATCTAGCTTCATGCTCCAGGTAAGATCGCGTTCCCCCTTTCCCGCCACTCCATCAGCTCTGACCTAATATACACCGGCGCCGAGTTAGCTTGACTTGGCGCCTGTTTGTTCCTGTCCGTATGCCCTTTTGTCAGTTCGGATTTCAGGTTTTTATGTTTTTTTCTGTCTTGTCGAGAGGTTGTAGTGCATGTGACCATGACCGGGATGACGAGCGGTGGCGTGTTGGTGCCAGTAAAAGCCTACAAGCATGGCGTCTTTACCTTTGCTCAGCCTTAGCAGCATGTGTGATTAGGTATCCAGTGTTAATAGACATAAATCCGGGACCCAGGATGCAGACACGGCACGGAGATCGGAAGCCGTCGGCTTCGCCGTCAAGCCAGGGCCAGAGAGCGACGAGTCCGAGACAACTTACGATGACTCTGCCGGTTTTTGAACCCGAGCCGGAAGCAAGGCAGGAGGGTGGCGAAGACACCGAGTTTGAACGTTATGTAAAACGCGACGGGTAGCCTACCAGTGTCATCAACACGTCATTTTCTTTGATGTATTGCGTAATTTCACGGCCTAGAGAGGTCCCTATTTCAAGCAGTGTACGAGTCGAATCGTTATGTCAGTCCTCGCGCCATCATGAAAAGAAGCACCCTTAAGCGACGCTTGTCTACGTTGATGCTAGCCTCAACATGGCGGCGTGAGGGTGGTGAACCGAGAGGGCCTTCTCGCAGAAGAAAGCCAAATGGCCGCGAGAGGTGAAGCACAGATTGCAAAGTCATTGGTTAGTGCAAATCGGGCACTGTGGAGGCGGCGAAGATCCAAGTGTCGAGGTGGCGTGAGGTCATCTGCATCTGGGGTCGTCGGTCGTGATGATATCGGGAATTCCACTCGGTATGAGTCAAGCTTGGTAAGAAGCTCACGTACTTGACTGGTAAATCTAGCAGATGATCATTCATCACCAGGACTAACGGTGTAGTGCTCAAGGCAGCAAGCCACTGGGGGTCAAGAAGGAAATCGCAAATGCGCATTGGCAGAGGCCCAGAGTAGATGAGCAAGAAAGTTGGGATCATGAGGAACTACGATGGCTGAACCTCGTTTACTTTGTCTGTTTTCGGCTAGTTGTTGGAACGAGGCGTCACAGCCCGGAGCTAAGTGTTGTCATGGCCGGCAGCCTGTTGTGACTCGATTATGGAATTGAGAAGCCATGGCCATGTAGACTGAGGCCGAAAGGTGAGGTGGTCGGTGATTTTTGGCGCAAGAGAGAAGGGGGTGGTGGCTTTTATTGGGACTTAGATGCACGGCATGCGCTGGGAGCTTGCGGATAATATGTAGTGCAACCCACCATTCAACAGGCGTCACATTTCAGGGCCTGGTTGTGTGACGAGGCACAAGACGTTGCCTAATTGTGCAAGGCGCCCTGACAAGGCAAGCACATTTGTGTGGGTGGTCGACGTCAGAATTCCAACTAATTTCCTCGTGGGGCAAAGGAGGCGTCCTGGTCGCGGATCGGTCAGTTACGCCGCTGACGATTCAGTGCCAGGCGGGCAGGTCCGAGTGAGGGTGGTGTTGTCCGTTTCAGCAGCGTCGAAATTTGTATTTTCATCATTGGGCTTCTTGCATCTGATAGGTATTTAATGTCCACTGATTGACAATCTGGAACAGCATGGCCACAAAAGCGCGTTAGTACCAATCAGAAACAATGACTTGCGAACAGCACAGCTGTGCTGTGCGCTTTGGATTTGGGGAGGAAGGGGGGGCCGAAGGCGGGGTCGTTCAGCGCCCAATCAGGCACACCTAGACTGTAACAAGAAAATGGAATTTGGTCTCGTTGACGAGACAAAGCAGGGCTCTTCCTAAATCAGGCGAATTGAATATAATAAGGCGGCGTGAGCCGTTCTCTCACTTCAGCATGGGTCACTTTTCAAGCTCATTTTCAGTATTTTTCAGTCCAAGCCATTCTTGCACAATGATAGAGTTCATTCAAAGCCGTGGCCGCGCAGCCCAGCAGGATCTTTCAACTCGAAATAGGGGCGAGAGGCCTGCTTTTATCTCCCCAGCCAATCCGTCACCCCTGCAATGCATGCAGGTGCGATGCCTTGGACATAACCGAACTGCGGGGGGACCACTAAGATCTCGGGCTGGCAGCCCCGACGACGACAACGGCGACGACTTTTGCCACATCCCGCCACCCTACACACCGAGTCGACCCAAACCGGGCACATCTTGGCACCGCCAAGCCCGGGGCGACCACCCTGCAAATCAGGACCCGACAAGCAGCGAAACCAGCGCCTCCTCGTCCGACACAGACAGTGACAGCGACCCGGACAGTGATGATCTCTTGCCGTCCAGCTCCGCGGCCGCACACGCCCTGGCCTTGTCTGACCGCAGCTACGCCGACTTGTGCCGCAACATCGTACTGTTTGCCTACCCAAAGTTCCTCGCCTGGTCGGCCTCGGCACGCTACATGGCCCCACCCGAGCAACGCGTCCGCGCGCGCACAACAAGACGGAGACGTCGCGAGACCGACACCAACAGCCGCGCCTCCGCCATGTCGGCGACAGCAACAGCGGTGGGAACGATGACGCCGCGCCGCTACGTCGAGGAGGCGCCTGACCCAAGCAGCCCGCACGTGGTCATCATCTCGCCCATCGACGGCTACTACCACCTGGCGTGCCCCTTCTACCGCGCGAACCCGGCGCGGCACGGGGCGTGCGTCGTGGCGCCCTCGTCCCGCCGCCGCCGCCGGGGGCTGCAGAGCGTGCCCGACGTGGTGCGGCACGTGGTGCGGCACCACCGGAAGCCGGCCTCCTGCCCCGTCTGCAGCCGCGTGTTTGCGTCGGAGCTGGCGGCCGAGGCCCACGTGCGCGCCCTCAGCTGCAAGGCCCCCGCAGTCCTCGTCCCCGTCGAGGGCGTCACGTACCGCATGGCGGCCGAGCTGGCCCGCCAGCAGCGGCGCGATGCCGGCTCCGCGCGCGGGCGGCGCCCCGAGGCCGACCGCTGGCGCCGCGTCTTTGCCACCGTGCTCCCCGGAGCCGACGCCGACCAAGCGCAGCACGCAGCCGTCTGCTCGCCGTATCTGACCGACGGCCTCGGCCTCGCCGTCTCCCTCCTGCGCGACTACTGGTCCGCGCACGGCTACGAGTGTATTGCCGAGTACCTGGCTGGCAGGGACGACGGGCAGCTGCTGCTCGAGCGCGACAGCGACGCGCTTGCTGCGCTCGACTCGGGCGTGTTTGAGGATTTGCTGGCCAAGGTGGTCGGGGAGCACGCCGAGTGAGCCGGCGTTGTCGAGCGAGCTGTCATGTTCCAATACGCGTAGGGACACGGGCAGTCACGGTTGCTAGTTTGCGGTAGTTTGTTTGATCGTCGTCTTCCGGAAGCCCGAACACCGAAGTACGTTGGATCTGGTGGGACAAAAACAGTTTCCTCCTGTCATCTATCGAAACGGCGCGACTTCTGTCTCCCTGTTTTATCTTTCCCTTTTTCCTTTTTTTCCTTTCTTTCTTGGCTTGTTCTATTATTAAATTCATGGATGGATGGATATGCAAGGCGTCAGTATGTTTTGGCCTGAGAATTTCTCGACGGTATATATGCACGTGTGTATATATCTTCTACGCGTCACCGCGTCACAGTGTGCGATTTGTTCTTTGGACCACAAGTCGCGGTTAAGGGGCCTCTCTTCTCGTTTCTTCTATGTGTTTGGTGCGGCAGTTATTGCCTCCATCCATTTTATTTTATATTTCATCCTTGAACCACACCATACCAGCGAACTCCACCCATGAATCCGCCCCTATGGTCATTCCCAATCATCAAAGTTGCCGCCTCCCCGGTTCACCTGCGCTGGAAGCCGAGTGCCAAAGCTGCCAAGACAAATTTAAAAAAGAAGGAAGAAGAAGAGAAAAGAAAGAAGGGTTGTAACCGTCTATTTACGTGAAAATGCCATGACTTGTTCTCCAGAGCCGGGTGATGTGCAGTGTCCGGCCCAAAATTTATAGATGACGATCACCGGGGTGTTCGTGGTGTCAGAGCAATGTACGGAAGTAGACATTAGCGACCGAAGTTACAAGGACCTTTTACTCTGGTGAGGTGGCTTGGTGCCGCGAAGATGGGGAGCGACAGCACAAACGCCAAAGAGGAAATGCCAAAGAGCGACGAGGCATGACTGGACGGCAGCGGCGATGTCATGGTCCTAACCTGACGCCGTGAACGAGGATGCCGACTGGCCAGGCGCGTCGTTGGTGTTGTCCAGCCGGCCAATCTGGGCGTCTGGGCGGGCTTGGGCGCCTCCGGCGGCCACCTGCAGAGATTGGTCGTTATTGAGCAGGTGCAGCCCTTCATCCCAGTCCATATCGGCTTGCAGCTCGTTGGCGTTGAACGCGTTCACGGGCTCGCCTTCCAGGGGGGATAGCGACGAGAGGAAGACGTTGCTGGGCGAGTGCAGTGCCTGAGGGCCGGCGCCGGCGCCATTTGCGCCGGGCCAGAACAAATTCTCGTCGGCCACCGGCGGGTTGTCGTGGTCGTGGGGGGGCGCAAACTGCTCGTAGGCGGGCGCAAAGTTGCTGTGATCGGGCGCAAAGCCCTCCTGAACGGGTGCAGGGTCCTCCGGAGCGGGCGGAGGGTGTCGCCTGGAAGGCACCGGGCCTGCAATGCTATTTGCAGGGGCCGTGAAGATGAGGTCGGCGACGTCTTGGGCAAATGACCAGTAGTCTGGGACGAGGCGCGACGGAACGTTATGACGCTGCAGCAATGTACCCATTCGAGCGGCCAGGAGAGCCTCACCCTGGACGCGGAAGAGCCCAATCATCTCGAGGATGCCAGGGTCAACGTATGGGGACAAAGGGCGTGCATGTCCGGCAAAGACTTGGTCCCATAGCTGGAACCAGCGTCTTGGTGGGGTAAGCGTGGCGTCGGTTTCGAGGAGGGAGCGCTCGCTGCGGAGGATTTTCTCGGGCTTGGGCAGCTGGACTTGACAGGTCCTGGAGTGGGCTAGCCAGTCTGTCTCATGCTCGAACTGGTCGAAGCAGCAAGCACAGTACTCAAAGTAGCGCGGCTTAGCGGGGATGAAGTGGCATCGCTCAATGTGTTGCAAGACGTGGGGGAAGGTCTTCAGCTTCTTGGTGCAGCAGTTCTGGTAGTCGTGCGGGTTGAATTTGTAGAACGGGCAGGCAAAGTTCCGTCCCCTCCTGGGCTCGATTACAGCGTCTCCGGGGCCTTCGGGGCCTTCGGGATCTTCAGGATCGCTGCCGTTGTCGTTGTCGTTGTCGTTGTCGTTGTCGTCCGATGGGCTGTCCTGGTGCTGTCCCCTCCCCTTAGTCGCCTTGGCGTTTCCTTTCCCCCTCCCTCTGGAACTTCTAGAAGACTGTGCCTTGGTTACGCGGGACCCAGAGGCTTTGCCTTTGGCGACTTGGTTGCCGTGGGGGGGAGAGGCGAGAAGGGCGGAAACATCGAGTTGTTGGACCCAGACGGCGACGGGCTTGCCCCCTGAAAAGACGCTGATGTGCTGGATTCTGTAACTGTAGCGCTCCAGCAGCGCTGCACACGTGCACTCCTGCGGGTATGCGCCTAGGCATGCGACGGGGATGCTGGCGGTTGACGGCAGAGCGAAAGCCCACTGGGCGTCTGCAACAAAGGGTTAATTTTTGCAACATCGACGGAACGCAAACCCAGTGAGGCCCGTCTATCCGTACCTCTGGGAAGTGAGTGCGACATTGTTGCACAGCTCTTAGCCGTCTTCATCATGGCGGCCAACGAGACGGGGAGGGATCCAGTCATAAAGGCGATGCCCTTGGCAGCCAACAGTCGTGCCTGGGACCACATGGCCAAGGTGGCGAGGATGGGTGCCCTCAGCACCCAGAAGAGGTAGCTGAGATCCATGGTGAGCAGACTTCAGGGGGATGGGTCCGCCAAGTGCGGACAGTCGGCGGCGGAATTGGACTTTTGCAGTGTTTTTACTTCACCGTATTGATACAGGTTTAATTTGGCGAAACCCGCGGGGAATGGCATTTGTAAATATCACCATTCGATGGCAATGCACGGGAAAGTGTTGAGGCCTCCCCAGCCTGGTACAAATGCGCCTCTTGAGGGCCGCACAAATGTGAAGCCATCTCCAAGGCTCTGTTTTGGACCCCAAACCACACCCCTGGGGTGTGTCTAGCTGCGCCAAAGAAACCTAGCCATATGGTACGATAAGGGGCTTTTAGCCTCTGGAGACCCGACTCTTTCCAGGTTCAAATCGCAAGTGAAAGATCATTTTCGAATTTCGAGGCATCCCTGGGCATGCGTTTCTTAGGCTTGGAGGTAGAATGGCTGCTGTTGATGAAGCAGGTGATCTTGGCATCGGAGCAAATCCCAGACGCTCACAAATGTGCGACTAATCTTGTCGCCGCTGAACTCAATCAAAATCACCCAAACATTTGTGGGTTGGCTTCCCGGCACCACTGTGCCCAATTGATTCACATGGTGGACTGCCTATAAACACGATGAACCGTCTTCTTCTTTCGACACGAGCCGGAATTCGAAAACCTTCGAAGTCGAATCCTAACCCTGTAATACCAGCAACTTGATCCCCCCGATAAACTCCGACTCCAACGGGTCACAAGCTTGCCAGCACAATGCCAGAGCCAGGTCGCGGGGCAGCGTGTGTATGATCTAGTCTCAGTGAACAACGTTGAAGTCTCACTGACCTTGACCAGGGCGCCATCGAGATTCAGCGGTTTTGGACGGTGGCCTTGATATCCATCACAGATTGATACTAGGCACCAGTGCCCATATAACACAGCACCAGTCGTATAAGACTGCCGCCATCAATAAGTCCCGAACCAAAGCAACAAGAGAAAAGCGTAGAACCACATAGAGTTAAAAGCCTCAAGAAATATTAGAAGCTGAACGATGTGGGAATTAATTAAACGTAAAAGGAGCTCGAGGCGAATACAACAAAGCTTCCTAATGAAGATGACAGGTAAAAAACTATTTTATATTTATGTAAACTACCTCGCATCAGTCGTGCCCGGTTTCGATTATCTGGGCTTGTTGAGTTGGGCGGTGGCTATGCTGATACACCCACCCCCCCAGCAAGGGTGTGTTTCAGGTGCGCACAACGTCGACACAAATGTGCGGCCACGCCCCTGCGCCCAAGGCAGACTGCAAAAGATTTGCTCAAATGCGAGAAGCTCACCGAAATTCCATTTGCCACCAGAGCCGCCCAATCTTTCTGGTTTGAAATCATCATACCAAGGGCAATGTTGTTATTTTGTCGTTGCGGCGTGAATAATGGATCTCCTGGGTCCTCACAACCGTCCCGACGGTCCTTCACCTTCTCCCATGCGAATGACAGAGATCAGGCCGGGCATCACGCCAGGCATGACACTATTCCCCAACCCAAAGGATGGACCTCTCTCCTCAGACGAGCCTGTGAGTGGCCGGATGGACCAAGGACAGCAAGCCGAATACACACAGCCCGAGCCAGGGCAACTGGAGTACCCACCACAGGGATTTGGATATATCTGGACCCGTCCTGCGTTCGTGCCGTTGGATTCAACCGAGGATTCCATTTGGATTTCCGCCCCCGGCTTGGTTGATGAATTGGATGTGCAGATCTTGTTCCCAGAATCAGATCAAATAGTACCTCTCCCGAGACATGTAGGGAGGCAATTGATTGCCGAAATTTCACATTCACAGCTTGCCTCTGAATGGAAGCCAGGCGGAAATGGCTGGAGTAAGTGATCCACCGTTCGTCTGTCGAAGTTAGCTAATCATCACTGTGCCGATTGTGACACAGGCCAACTTCGTCTCGTCGGCCTCCCAGCCTCATTCTGCGAGGACTTGGGCTTGACCTTTCCGCAAACCAAAGAGTCGGCGACATACACAATAGTCGCCTCCCCCGAGCCGTTGCCGAACGAATCCATCCTCCGGTCCCCAGCCCGAGATTCCCCTGGTTTACCTGCACCCAATCAGAGGGAGATGTCAGACAAGATTTCGCCGTCAATCTCTAACAAGGCGTTGACAGAGACCGGGAACAAAGAATCAAAAGGAAAAAGAAAACGACAACGGCTAAACGACTCCCTTGACCGGGTGTCGGATCATGGGGAGGGGGATGGCTCTGACGATAGCGACTGTTCGGTCAGCAGACGGCCGACAACCCGATCAGACGAGCCAGCGCAGGGGTTTGCGTGTCCGTTTTACAGGTGGGACCCAAACGCGCACATGGGCTGCTTGAGCCTCAAACTAAAGCGGATCCGCGACCTGAAGCAGCATCTCCAGCGGCGCCACTACACGCCGCCTTGCTACTGTCCCATTTGTTTCAAGAAATTCTCGTCCGATGGGCAGCGAGACGACCACATCCGGTCTCAACTCTGCCAGCTCCAGAAACCCACCGCGGCCGAGAAGAATCTCAAAGTAGTGTCAGAAAGAGCACAGGCGCTCCTGAGGCAAAAGGTCGACCGGACACTCTCGCCCGTCGATCAGTGGTACGACGTCTGGCACATTGTGTTTGGTAAAGACGCTCCCAGGCCGTCCAATCCTTTCCTCGGGAGCATTGTAGAGGAGACGATGGGCATGTTTCGAGAATTCTGGACAGCTAAGGGCCCCGAAATCATCTCTCGCTTCCTAGAAGCAAGATCGCGGCCAACCGCGGCCAAGAACTATTCCGAATTGCGCAGCCTATTGATCGAGCTGTTCAGTGAAGTCGGGGACCAGTTCGACCGCAAGATACGTGGCAAGGGAGGCGGCGACGGCCCAGATACGGCTCCAGTCCATTCGTTGCCTCCCCCATGCTCGGCAGTGAATCATCCTGCTCCGTGCTCGGCATCGACAACCCCCAGGCCCTCCCTCGAGGCGCGCCCGCAAAGATGGGATACCACGTCATCTTCCGTGTCTTCCACCACCAGCGATCCGTCTTGCCCGGCACTGGTGACCAATTCAATAGACCACCAGACGCCGCTGGCGGCTGCGGCTTCAGGGCCCAATGAGGCCAGCTTCCAACAACAGAACCACGTGTTGGTCCAGAATCAAGGTCCGAGAATGGGTGCAATCAACTATCCCACAGACGCGAACACCGGGGAAGATGCGCTTTTATACATGCCAAGAAAGCAGCAGCAATACAGAGACAAAACCGCGCAGGTGCGGCAGCTGCCGGGACAGAAGATGGAGCTGCTCGGCGTGCCGCCGCCGCCCCTCGGCTTTCCCGACCACTTCAGTGACAGCCCGCAGTGGACTGTGCAATATAATCCAGCTAGCTACCAGACAGAACCCATAAATAGTCGCATGGAGAACCCGGAATGGGAGGCTCGGGATTCCGACACCTTTAAAAAGTTGGACACCTGGGAGGACTTCGTCTTCGACTTCTGAACATACCCATGTGCTTTTTACCTTGCCTGTCGACATTTTGATAAGGCCTCGTTGTGCTTTGCAGGTGGCAGACTGCCTCGACCTCTGCCCTATCGCTTTTTGCAAGCAGCCGAACAGATTGATTTCCTAATTCGGTCTGATTTGCCCGGGATGTTGCGGTGTGTGTGTGTGTTATTTTGTTGGAGTTTCCGTCTTTATTAGAGACATACTCGCTTGGCTTAAGAACCTTTGGTGAACTCCATTCACTCGTTTTGTTTTTCATTTATTCAAGTGCGGCGGATTGGTATTAGAATTTGATAGAACTGGCAAGTCTGTAGCTCGAAATTGAAATCTAATTACTTTGACCCGAAGCTTCTAACTATGGATCAACTTGCAATCACGAGCTCAGCTGTCAACAATGTCGAACTGAAAGACGGATGGAAGTATCAACTCGGCTTCATCGCCGCTTTGTTTTATTTCGTCTACTCAAGGGGCGACTTCCACAGTTAGATTTACCATCAAAGTGGAAGCGCTCATACCCATCACCGCGCATACACTAAAACTCATGGACCCTTTGCTCCGAAAAGATTTCATCAACAAGCTACAGTTTCAATGTAAGCCTTTTCTCCCTTCTTTTAGGCGCCTTCATGTGCGTTTGATCACAACATCATCCAAGCTGGCAATCGCCCGCTAATCTGCCAGCATCAATCCGTGCTTCGGTTTTGATCAATTCAGCTTGAACCAGAGTTCGAGCGTTGCTGCTCAATTGGGGACCGATTCAATGGACGAATTTGCTTTTTAGGATGCGTGGGCCGGCCGACGATATGCTGCGAGGAAACACACAGTTTCAGATTCGCAGCAGGGAAGAGCTGCCAATGAGGCGCTGGGGTGGGGGTTGATGGGCTGAAGAGGGGTGGTGTGTCATCACAAGCAGGAGCTCAGGAGTCGTTACAGAGCTTACCAAACTTTGGATCGTGAGGCGCAGCACACGGCGATGTCGACGATCGACACCCACCCTGGGAAGATTTAAAAAGTTAAAAAGAAAGAAATAAACCGACTACTACTGGTTCATAAACAAGACTGAACTTTCTGTTTTAGGACACTATACAATTTTTCTTGTTTTTCTTGCAGGTGCGTGTGCGAGCGCAGCGAAGTGGTTTGAAGTGGAACAGCCCCTGTCACCTGCGACATTTGGTGTTTGGGGCTCAGCTACGCCCGAAATGGGACGATCATCAGGGAGTTGCCGTGGAGAATATACAAGCTTTGATCGCCGACGTCAACGACGATAGTACAAGTGCAAGCTATAAATCAAGCTTGGCTCCTTGGACAGCCAGGCGAGTTGGCAAGCATCAATATACGTCTTGATCACCTACATCCAGCGTGTTCTGCATCGGCTTCTCGGCTGGCTCGAGTCTCTGACGACAACAATCAAAGATGCCGGCATCAAAACCGCCGCCGGGCGGCGGTTTATTTGGAGGAAGCAGTGCATTTGGCCGGACAGATGTCCCGGCTAGCCCATTCGGAGCGGGTAGCACAGGGGGTCTATTTGGGGGGAACTCACCGGCCCGCAACCCGAGCCCGGCCTTCTCGTTTGCATCCAACAGCTCAACTGCCACTCCAACCCCCTCGACTGGGTTTGGCGCAGGCGGTGGGTTTGGCGGCTTGTTTAGCGGCACGTCAAGTTCGTCTGGCCCCGGGGCCAACGCCAACCCATTTGCTCGAGCTTGGGGCCCATCCCCCGCGGGTGGTCTGTTTGCATCCAACCAGCCTGCTTGCGCTCCGAGCGCGTCGCCCGCGGGGGATCTGTTTGCATCCACCTCATCTGCCCGAAGCCGGCCGCCCGCCGCTAGCTTATTCGGACAGAGCAGCTCACCTCGCACGCTGAGCCCGTCTGGTGACTCTCAGCACGAATCAAGCGATGGGGTCGCCTCTCCGGCCACCTCCCCGGCCGCATCACCCGTTTCCCACAAGGAGGCACGCCGGCTGGTCGAGGACATCTCCAAGAAACACGGCTACATCCGGCCCGAGATCCTGGAGCGCATGCCCGAGGCGGACCGTCTCGAGGTGGAGAGTGCCATGAACATGAAAGACACGCTGATCGCGTCCTCGGTGACAACGTAAGCCCTGCTACTCCCCCTCACACGCGCTTGTAGTAACCCAAGCAGGCTGGCGCGCAACCTGTACACCAGCAGCGCCCGGTTCGTCTTTGAGCTGCTGCAGAACGCCGAGGACAACCACTACGCGCAGGCGCTGGGGTGCGGCGAGGTGCCCGAGGTGTCGTTCAGCCTGTACCCGGACCGCGTGGTGGTCGAGTGCAACGAGGACGGGTTCACGGCGGAGAACTTGTCGGCCATCTGCAACGTGGGCAAGAGCTCCAAGACGGGGGCACAGGGGTATATCGGCGAGAAGGGCATCGGCTTCAAGTCGGTGTTCATGGCGGCGTACCGCGCGCACATCCAGTCGGGTCACTTCTCCTTCTTCTTCCAGCACCGCACGCGCGACTCGGGCATGGGCATGGTCACGCCCGTGTGGGACGACGGGGGCAAGTCCCTTGGCGCGTGCCGCACGCGCATCACGCTGCTGCTGCACGACGACGGCACCGATGCCGAGCGCGCAAAGGCCCGCCGCGAGATTCGCCAGCATTTCCTCGAGATTCACGACACGATTCTGCTGTTCATGAAGAAGCTGCAGCGCATCAAGATTGCCCTCTACGGGGACGACGAGGACGAACCCGAGACGGAAATTACGTACTCGATCGACCGCCAGGCCGACACGCGCGTCGCCGTCACCAAGTCCACGCGCGAGCACGGCGAGAGCCGAGAACGGGTCAAGTACTACCACACCACGCGACACGTGGCCACCAACCTGGCCAAGAACGACAACCGGACCTACTCGGCGGCTGAGGAGGCGTCGGGGGCCTACAAGCGGGGCGAGGTCGTGCTGGCGTTCCCGCTGACGGTCGCCTCGGTGCCGGTGCTGGAGAACCAGTGGACGTTTGCGTTTCTACCCGTGCAGCAGATGGGCTTCAAGGTGTGTTCCAGTGCGTGAGCCGTGGGCCTTGAGCAACCTCGCTGACAGCCGCAGTTCCTGATCCAGGCCGACTTTGTCACGCAGGCGAACCGGCAGGGCATCGTGACGACGTCGGCGCGCAACGTGGGTCTGGCCGCGGGCATCGCGGAGGCGTTCGTGCGCAGTGTGCTGCAGATGTGCGACCACGAGACGCTGCAGTACACGTGGATGCGCTACGTCCCTGGCAGGAACGACTTCCCCTGGGACAGTTTCTGGGAGGACGTCATCGGCAAGATCGAGGAGCGCGTCAAGGCGACCCCCGTGCTCCGGCCGCCGGCGCCAACCCGCCCGCTGCGCCTGATCCGCAACTCCTGCGCACACACGACCATGGAGCTCGACCGGCACGGCGCGCCCTTGTTCCTTGACGTCGAGCCTGAGATGTACCTGTCGCTGCAGTACCAAAAGGCCGACCTGGACCGGCTGCGGGGGCTCGGGCTCAGGAACACGATCATGCGGGAGTTCATCGAGCGCGCTAAGCACGACCTGGCGTCGGCGTCGTCGAGGCTCAAGTCGCCGGCCACCGACGAGGACTGGCACTCTCGCGCCGCACGGCTGCTGCACCGGCCCTTCCGGTCCTCTGGCGACGGCTGGGCGCAGCGCCGCAAAGAGGTGGCAGACCTGCCCCTGATCCCGCTGCGGAACGGGGACTGGACGCCGGCCAAGGTCCGGCCGCCCTTCGGAGCCGCAACGGCGCCTGCAGACGTCTACTTCCCGCAAGTCGCGCTCACCGACCTCGCCATCCCGCTCGACCTCGCGCTCAACGTCATCTCTCTCTCGGCCGCAGCCAACGCCGACCGCAGGAAACTCTTCGACGCGCTGGGCGCTAAGACCGCCTCAGCCAACCTCGTCCGCGACGCCATCGTCAGGCGCCACAAAGACCGCCGGCACCCCGTCGCGCTCGCCCTCGCCGTGCAGCACGTCCGCTTCCTGTACTTGACAGAGCACCTCGCGGCGAAGCCCATGTCCGCGGACGACACGCAGGCCATCCGTCTCTTCACGCACCGCGGCACGCCCGCCGACCCCGCCGCCGACGACGACGTCCTGTACCTGCGCGACGAGGCCGACGCGTACGGCCCGGCAAATTCGTTCCAGCCCATCGCCGCCGACGTAGGCGCAGGCGTAGGCGTAGGTGCGCCGGGGTTTGACGCGCTGTTCCTGCACGACGCGTACCTGCAGCACCCGCCACCGGTCAATGACGGCATCTACAACAACATGTCGTGGACCGACTGGCTGGCCAAGCACTTCGACGTGCGGCGGCACGTGCCTATCGCGAACAGCGACGGCACGGAGCTGTCGGCCGCGTGCCGGTACGTGGCGGCGCACCGGCCGGACAAGCTCGTGGGCATGCTGCGCGAGGGCTGGGAGCGCGCGTGCGGAGAGGTGATCTCGGGCGAGGTCGAGGCTATGGCGCGCGAGCTGCGCGCCGTGAGGGTGCCGTGCCGGTCGGGCGACGTGACGGGGTTGCGGCCGCTCGGCGAAGCGTTCCTGCCGCTGGCGGACCTCGTCGCGCTGGGCGACCGGTTCCTGCGCCGCGGCGACTTCTTCCCGTGGCTCGCGCTCGACGCGCCGCTGAGCCATGATACCAGGCCGCTCGAGTGGGAGGCGCTGGGGGCGGAGTTTGGGTTGGGTTTTGAGCGTGACCTGGTTGGGTTTGGGCTCGCTGTGCTGCGGTGTGTGGTCAAGAGCAACCCCAAGCGGACGGCTATGGTAGAGCAGCAGCGTGTTCTTGACTTGTACGAGTACCTCCACGCCAAGGTCGGCGAGTCGGGCAGCCCCGAGCCGTGCCGGGAGCGCATCAGGTGGGTGTGAGCTGTCAGTTGTGTTTGTCTGGGTGCTGACGTGTCGGTAGGAAAGCAATGCGCTTGGAGCCGTGCATCCTGTACCCCCTGGCCGACGGCACGCACGAGTGGACCAAACTGGAGGACTGCGTGTGGGAGGCGCCCGTGTACCTGTGGGAGAAGCGCTCGCTGCAGAACGCGTACGCCTACACGTGGAAGTATACGAGGGCGCCGAACGACTTCGCCTCGCTCGCCGGCTTCTTCACGCGCACGCTGGGCGTTCCCAACTGCACGCGGGAGCACCTCGTCGACGAGGTCCGGTACGTCGCGCGCGTCTACAAGACCGATGCTAAGCTCAACCACATGCGCAACCTGTACAAGTGCCTGGCCGACACGGTGGCGGGCGACAGCAGCGCGGCAGCCAAGATAAGGGGAATCTTCCACAACGAGGCGCTCATCTGCGTCCTCGCCGCTGGCAGCGACAGCGTCGTGTCCTGGCACAGTGCCGCCGAGTGCCTCTGGTCGAGCGCGACGCCGATCCGCGGCATGCACGTCCTCGAGGCGCTGTACGGCGGCGCGCACGGGCTCAAGGCCTTCTTCACCGGCACCCTCGGCGTCAGCACCGTGACGGCGGAGCTGGTGTACGGCAAGCTCGCGGGCGAGCAGGAGCTGCCGGCTGCCGAGGCCAAGGAGGCGCTGCTGGTCTTCAGCGCGTTCCTGGCGGCGCGGCACGACCGCGGCGCCGCCTTTGCGCCAGGCCCCGTCGTCGATAATGCCGTCTTCCCCGTGCGCCTGCCGGGCAGCCGCCTCGCGCTCGCGCGCGGCACCGACGCTTTTGTGTTGCTGGACCGCCGCACTCTTGGCGCTGATTTTGCTCCCCTCGCCACCGTGCTCGACTGCACCATGGACGAGGTCCGCGCGCTGGCGCCGCTGGTCGCCTGGGCCCGGCTCGAGGACAGGTACCTGTCGCGGTCGGTCAAGGAGATCACGTCGGCCGACGCGGCGTCGACGCGGCCCATCTCGGCCCCGCACCGTAGTGTCAGGCGCAAAGCGCACGCGCTGCTGCGGTATGTCTCTCCCCTGAATTCGAACCTGAACCCGGATGAGACTAAAGGAAATACGCCACAGCATCGCCGCGACGTTCAACAGCCCGCGGACGCGCACCAACGCAACAGACTTGTACACGCTCCTGCGCGGCGCCGAGACGCTCGAGACGGACCGCATCACGGCGGCGCTGGTGCTGGAGCAGGACGGCGCGCACATCTGCGTCGACCAGGCCGTCGCCGCGCTGCATATCGCCGAGGAGGCGGAAGGCCGCCTGGCCATCTACGTGCCGCGCGACGAGCAGGCCCAGGAGGTATGCTTCAACAGCAAGCTGCCGGCGCGGCTGTGTACGTGGCTGTTGGACGGTGCGGTGCCGCCGCCTGAGGCTGTCAATGCTGTGCAGAGCGTGCTCAATGCTAAGCCGTTTGCGCTGGCGGGCATTCTTGATGAGCTTGGTGTTGGTGAGGTTGGCGTGCCTGAGGTGGAAGAGGTGGAGGAGGTGGAGGAGGCTGAGCCGGTGGAAGTTGTTAGCCCGTCGCGCACGCCGACGCCCCGCCGACAGCGCAGCGGCTCGAGCAGTACCGCGAGCAGTAGCAGTGGCGGCGAGACGCTGGTTGACGCTGAGACGCCGCCGTCGTCGGTCGACTCGCGGGCGTCCAGTCGGTCGTCTCAGGCTGGACGAAACGAAGGGTCGTCATCGTCCGTGACGGCCCAGCAGCACAGTTCCTCTTACACGGTAGCGGCTCGCTCCGCAGCACCCGCACCCCGACCGCAGCTCTTCCGGCAGCCAGACATTGCCACCCAGCCCGGGGCCGTACCCGTCGCGAATGCATCGCAGGCAGCGGCCCAGCGAGCATCGCCGTCCAGACCACAGCCAGTCGCGGCCGCACCACACGAGGCCGGACCAGATGCAACTGTGGCCGAGCCTGACAGCGACTACCTGGCGTTACTGCACCAGGTTGTCGCCGCCGCCCGCCGGACCATATTCCCGTCTCGCGGCGCGTTCGACATGTCGGGCTTGCATTTGGCGCTGCTGGACGCGGCGGGCGACGAGGCCGGCGGCGGCACAGCGGATCGGAACTGGCTGCGGTCGACGAGCCAGCTGGAGCGCGACAAGCGCATCGGCGCGGCAGGCGAGCTGTTTGTGAGTTTCTTTTTGTCTCGTCCTATCCCATACCATCCGGCGTCTATTAACCCTGTCTATGAAAACCAGGTCTTTGAGCTGCTCTCGCGCCTGCGCCTTCCCGGCTTCTCGCGCGCCAACTGGCAGAGCACGATCCGCAGCTACGTGACGGCGCACCGCGACTACGCGGACCTGGCGCCGTGGACGGGCCGCGAGACGGCCGATATTGCCTATGCCGATGCTGACGGCGCGCTGGTGCGCCTGCTCGTCGGCGCCGGATATCTTGACGCGCGCGTCTGGGCGGGCGTCAAAGGCCTGCAGTGCTTCGTCGAGGTCAAGGCGACCACGGGGCCGTGCAGCGCGCCGTTCTACATGAGCAAGGGACAGTATAAGCGGGTGAGTGCTCTCTAACTAACTTGAGAAGGCGGGCTGCTGACTGACTGACTGACTGACTGACTGACTTTGAACAGATGCAAAACCTGTCCAACAACAACGCCGGCGACCGCCAGACGGACGCCCTGTATGTCGTCTTCCGCGTCTTCAATCTCGGGACGGACGCCGTCGGCCTGTGCGTGCTAGTCGACCCCGAGAGCATGCGCCAGCGCGGCGAGCTCGCGTTTGCGGCCGAGTCGTGGTCGGTTGTTGCGGCGTGAGTGGTTGGGGTGACGTGTAACATGTTGTACTTTAATTATTGGATGAGTTGAAAGCGTGGAACTTCGCTCCACTTGAAATCAAGAAGAATTAATTGCACGTATTGATGATTGGAGATAGCAGTCTTGTTCTGCCCGTGTACCTAGTACAAGCACCTCATGATTCGAATTAACATTGTGATTGGCTACCAACCGGTCGGGAGTAACCGGATGCCGTGTAACGTGAGCGTTGACTCACGATTTGAACGTCAAAACAAGCTCAAGTGAGTCGTACCACCCACCATTCAGCAACATAAACTGACAGAACCGTGACCAAGTATGGCGACACTTGACGACGGAAGGCAGTCTCTGTCTGAAATTGCGCGCGCGCGCGGCAAGTCCATTGTTTCTCTGCTGGCCGACATTGCGGGAACCCCAGGGGCAATCCAGCCCAGGCTTCTGCGGTTTCTCCGAAATCTCGAGTGCCTGCGCCTGCCCGACTGCCCAGGCGGTCATGGTTCAACACGAGTGGACCGACACCAAATAGACGCCCTCCAGCCTGGCCACGACTATGTGGCGCTGTCGTACACGTGGGTCGCCTCTGCACACGAGAGCACCACGGCAGGGCTGTACTCTGTCCAAACAAGAGACGGCACTAGGTGGGAACCGTCCGAGGTCCGCAACTTGGTCCTGGACCGCATTTTCAACTACATGCGAGCAGCCGGGGTCGACCTCCTTTGGATTGACCAGCACAGTATTGTCCAAGGCGATCCCGACTGCACAGATCCTGATCCTGCGTGTGGGGACGACGACTGTATCGAGAATAGGAAGGCCATGCAGGTCATGGACCTAGTCTACAAGCGCAGCAGCCACCCAGTCGGGTTGCTGGGGCGGCCGATCACATCAGCGTACGAGCTGAGGCTCCTCGCGAACATCCTGCAGGGCGAATTGACCAGCGTGCGGGGAGACCAAATCCGGCTGTCGCATCACAAAAGCTCAAAGCACACATGGCACGCTCTCGAGTTACTTAGCCGAATTACCGCGGACAAGTGGTGGCAGAGCGGCTGGGTCTTCCAGGAGAACTACAAGGCCGGCACGAGGATGGCGCTCCTCATCCGACACGTCGAACACCTCGAACCCGTCAAGCAGCGCCACCCCGTCTTTGGCACCCTGCGCGGGGAGCTGTGCATCCGCTCAGTCGACTTCATGGAGGGGGCCACCCGTCTCTGCCTAGCCTGCCGGCACCAGATCGCCCGCTACCGAGGCCCGTCGTCGGCCTGGGCAACAAGGAAAGCAAAGACCATCGACCGGATCCTCGCCGCCGCCGGCAGGTACCAGCTCACCGTCCCGCCGTCCGACCCCATGACGCCGCGCATCGTCCACGACATTGAGCGGCGGACCATGAGAGAACGCTGGAACCGGCTGGCCATCACCGCCAATTGCTGCCAGTACTCCCAACGCCTGGACATCCAGCATCTCCAGCGCAGCGCCACAGCCAGCCTCAGCCTGTCGATGCTCGCGCTGTGCCTGCTCAACGGCGAGGTCCTGCACAACGGGCACCCGGCGATCGCCGCAGCAACCGACATGACAGCGACGCAGTACCTCGCGTCGCGCCTCTTCCGCGACTTCCAGACCCCAGGCGGCGCGTCGCACAGCCTGACATTCAACAAAAGCTGCCGCTTCATCGACCCCGCGCTCGCCGAGCGCGGCATCGCTACGTCAGGCCACCTGTGGCGGCTGCACAAGACCGTCGACACGCGCCACTGGCGGCCAGAAGGCACATGGGTCGACGGCCTGGCCGGGACTCTGGAGCCGCTGCAGCGGCGGAGCCTCGCTTGTCTCGTAGAACACCTCGCGCGGCACGGCCACGTCGCGCTCGCGGACGAGATAGACGCGCTCCTCCACCGCGACGCCAGGACCAGAGCCGGCGGGCTGCTGTTTTCCGAGCGATACATGCTCGCCATGGCGGCCGAGGTCGCTGACGCCATCGCCCGCGGCGGCATCCTGCGGCTCGCGTGTCTGTGGGGGGAGCGCGGCGCGGCGACGACGACGCCGTACATGGCTGTGTTTGTGTGGGATGATGGGACCGGTGGCGATGGTGGTGGTGGCACGTGGGAGGGCGGCGAGCCGTCGTTGGCGTTCACCGCGTCGCGGCCTGAGGACGGCGGTAGCGGTGTTTGGAAGTCGCGGGATGATTGCGAAGGAGGTGATGATGAGTGCGACGCCAGCGACCTCGACCGGCACGTCTCGTTCGAGGTCGAGGTCGGGAAGGAGGGGGCTGTTGTTGCTGCTGCTGGGGGGCGAGTGGTGGCCCCCGGCCTGCGCATCAGGCGGTGGCTACCGGGGGTGTGTTTCTTCAGGGGCGTGGAGAGGTGGCCTGTTGTCTTTCCGTGGCCGCGGGATCTGGAGGCGATTGGGCGCTGATTGATGTTTCACTGTTCAAGGCGTCTGATAGATGTTTTCTCTTTCGCCGCCATATGATTATACGATGTGGCTGAGACCTGGCTACGCAAAGAAGCCGTGGTCGCAGCTCATGTCCGTCTGGGTAGGGAGTACAAACGGCAGCGCGATATCCATGCTGGGCCAACGCACCGTGCCGCGCTTCCTGGTGGTGCTTCTCCGTTGCTGCATCCGCGCGCGAGCAGGCCACGGGAGACCACCACCAGCAGCAGCAGCAGCAGCAGCAGCAGCAGCAGCAGCAGCAGCAGCAGCAGCAGCAGGAGAGGAAGGACAAGGGTACGAGAAAGGACGTAGTTCTCCACGGGATATTTCATTTTCGGATATACGTAGGTATGATGAGGCTTTGAGCTCGGGGCCTTGACAGCTGTCATCTTAGGGACCACGTTTTGTGGTGTAAATCTCAAATTTTGATACATCCACTCGACGACCTACCAGGCACTTAGGGAACCAAGATAGAATAACATAGCACCTAAGATGTCGTAGGAATTACCCCTATAGCTCTAGCTCGCCGGCCAGAGCCCAACGGCGCTATTAGACCCCCCCTGCCCTGCTCGCTCTGCTCGTATATATGGGTAGTCGGGTTCTGATGTGTTGTTGAGAAGAGCTGTGCCTAGAAAATAGAGCCCGGGAACTGTATTGAGAAAGAATGTAGATTGAAGGTATATATAAAGGAAAGAGTCTAGTTATTTATACAAAGGAGAGAGCATATTGGGAGGGGTACCCTTTATAGGGCAATGTGAGCACGGTAGGGTGGCTGTGAGCACAGAGGCATGTGGCTCAAATGCTCGAGAGCCACACTACTGCGCCTTGACAGGGGTACGTTTGCCGTGTTACATACAAGAGGTGTGATGTGTCCCCAGAAGCAGGGGCTCTCAGGGGTCGTGACAGCGCTTGTCAGTCTTGGGACAAGGTGAGGCGCAGCATGAAACAATGCCAACGATCAACAAACGACCCCGATAAAGGGGAAATAAGCACCGTGTGTAGTTGCATTGAAGAACATACAGGCTTTAATCGCCGCCGTCAACGACAGATCGAGCTTGGTTCCTCGGACAGGTCAGCCGACCGCCGCGGGCCGGGCGCGCCGGGCTTGCCGGGCTTTGACGCGCTGTTCATGCTACCTGTAGACTCTAGAGCGCATCCAGCCCGCCGGCCGGCGGCGGCATCCCGTGGCAGGATTCGCTGGGTACAGTGCATTGTTGGGCACGGAGAATGCAGACCTTCACTCGGCCTCAAATTAATTAGACTAAATGAATGAACGCGTGTTGGGCATCGTATTTTGATGAGCATGTCCGTACGGACCGTAGGAACATCATTCCACGCCGTGGTCCATAGGTAGGTAGGTACAAAAAGGGGCATCGAGGTACCTTGAACTATCGCGCCCACCCGCCTATTCACCGCCAATGCGCCGTGGCAGCAACCGTACGAGTCAGTACTTGGAGATGCCGGTCGCCGGGTTAGAGATGGCGTTACGAAAGCTTTGTGTGGTAGTAGAATAACCTGCCAGGTCTGAAATATTACGTTTCGAGAAAAGAAGATGCAAAGGGAGCCCTTTTATAGGGTCGCCAAGTGCTCGATGTAATTATGTACGGAATGAAGTATTCTGCCACCCAAACAGACACCCTGCTTTGAATTTCGTAGCGGTCTCGCTTTGTCCGCACCTGGCATTGCAGCCCTCATCTAGCGTCGTCGTTTGCTAACTAGCTCGGAGCCATTTGAGACAGAGCGTAGATGCCGGATGGTGTTGGAAAGCAGGTAGCAGAGGAGCCGAATTCGGTCCAATCACAGGCATGTGTTCCGTTGCCTGGAAAGACCAAAGTCCTGGGGACCTCCCTACGGGAGGGGGGGGGGCTTTCTTGCCCTCTAAAAAGCGGGATTTTCCCGGGCCAAGCCCCTTTGGTGGCCAAAGGGGGGGTTTCCAACGGATACCCAGACGCCGTGGAACCCGAGGTCGGACTCATGGTGGTGTGGACGCGAGAACCCCAACAAACAAAATCCCAGCCAACTTTTGAGCCCCCCCTCCCCGCCTCAACCTCAAGTGCCCGCCCGCCCGCCCACCCGGCAGCCCAAGAGACCATGGACCATGGTCCGTGGCCCATGGTCCAACAGAGTGGGCCGACAAAGTAGCTGAAACCTACAGCCTAGTAATGCCGTATATGGCGCCGTCGTACACGTGTGAGCTGCGACCACCGCAAACATGCGAGTAACCCGGCAGGGCCGTGTCCTGTTCAGGTGGGAAACGGCCCACGGTGAGACTGTCTAGAACTCGCAACCTGGCTCTGGACCGCACTATCGACGACATGCAAACAGTCAGTCGACCTCTCGGTGAACATGGTGCAGGCGAGCTGGCCGTGAAGCGGGGAGCAAACACACGACTGCCGTGTAACAAAGCCCAACCCAAGGAAAGTGTGGCATGCCCCTACAGTGCTTGACCGGGCTGCTAGAGATAAGACTACGCAGGGATAAGTGGTGGCAGCGCGGGTGTGTATGTGAATGTCCGTCGCCCATCTCCCCGTCACCACCAACTAGTAGTTAGAGGAATCGAGGAGCCCGGACGTCCAGCGGCCGCGTCACGTAGACACGGGCGGCCCTGCAGCCGCAGAGGAGCTACGGGCGGCCCTGCAGCCGCAGAGAAGCCACGCCTTGACATGTTAAGCTGAGGAGCCGGCTCCAACAGCAGCCCGACATCAACGCTGGGTGCCAGCACACCCCACCGCACTTCTGATGCAGGTGCTGCGCCTTTGAGCGCTCAGCTTGAGAAGCACGCTGCACACCGCCGATAGCATTTCACGATGCTGCTCGCACAAGACATGCAGCGTGGCGAGCCACCCTCCTGGCTTTCAGGAGCAATCATTCAGCCGCCCGACTACCCTATCGCGCTTGTTCCCAGCTCACCTGCATGCCCCGTTTCCAAGGGTGGTTGCCACAGCACAGTATGTTGGTGGGATGGATAGATGGCTGGCTGATTCAACCAGAACGTTCGGCTTCGGACAGAGGCCCGGCATGCCACATAATACAAGCGCGGCTGGATCTGCCATGGTCAGGCTCTCGCCGCTGGGCAGCAGAGGTGGTGAGCCCCAGCAAACGATGGCGGCGCAATGGGCGGATGTGAGCTTCCGAGACTCTGGGCTGTCGACCTTCTTCCGTATCTGTGCTGTGCGTATAAGAAGGTTTCTAGACTCAGGAAAGCCAACCCTCAAGTTGCTCAATCCCCAGCCATTCGAGCAATACCTCTGAGCAATAGTTGCACCCAAGAGCGCCCAACCGATCACTTGTCTACGCTCACTACCTCTATTCGCCGCCAGCCTCACATTACGGGAGACAATCCCCATTCATTGTCAGCCTGTGCAACAATGTCCTACAACGTGTATCGGGTGACTTACATTGCCATGCCACGCGACCACCACGCCCTGTTCGTTGAGACCAACACGGATCAAAGCTCGACGGGCGGGAAGAAGAAAAGCGGCCTGCTCCTCCATGTGATAGGGAACATACTGGAAGGGATGGAGTTCGAACAGAAGCCGGCGACGCCTGAGGCATCTCTCACCTATGCTAGTAAGTCGTTCGTCGGCTGGGTTGCCGCCGAAGACCTCGACCGCCTCATATCCATCTGCACCAGCAACCCCCCTCCGCAAAAGCAATTTGAGCTCGACACGCGGCTATTTCCGAACGAGCCCCTGCGACGCTGCCAGGAGTGGACCAGCGAGACGGTGGACATGCTAGTCGCCAACGGCGTGCTCCAGCAGTTTGCCGCGGCTGCAACGGAGGAGGAGAGTGCTGTGGACGAGCAGCCGTAATGGGGTTGGAGCTACGAGCATCAGAACTGGTGCTACATGCAAGACGGCGGGAGCTGCGAGTGGGCCACAGGAGAGCAGCAGCAGCAGCAGCAGCAGCAGAAGGAGCAGCAGGAGCAGGAGCAGGAGCAGGAGCAGGAGAAGATGGGCAGGGGAAAGGGCAAGGGAAAGAAGTAAGAAAAAGGACGCGAGCGCCATGGGTGCACAGAACATTTTACATAACAATTACATTATAAGTCACTAGCTAGATAGTTTGTGCAGAATCAGCACCACAGCTCTCTGAAAATCGTGCTGAGCCACAGATACTCGTTGTGGTACTCGTCGAGAGCGTCGGCGACGTACTCGTGCCAGTTGTTTCGCCAGTCGCCCTCGGAAATCATGGCCACCGCGTACTCCCAGTAGCTCGGAAGCCAGCCTGACGACTCCCAGTCGATCAACACTATCTCGCCGCTGTCCCTGACGACGATGTTCTTTCGCTGCAAATCCCCATGGGTGAAGACGGACCGGTGGCCATGGAGGACGGAGGGAAAGGCGCGGCGGTAGAAGGCCGCCCTGAAACTTAACCGGTCGCTGCCGGTCTGCAGATACTTGTCGACTACGGCGCCGTTGAACTGGTCCTCGGTGTCGAACGGTCCGGCAAGGGGGTCCTGGGGCTGGTCAGGGTCGGGGCACGACCAAAACAAGGACTCCTCGAAGGGCCGCCGGCCAATGCAGCCGTAGTAGCCTGGCGACGGGACGCTGCGCATCTTGTCGAGGATGCGGCGCAGCTGGCGGACGGCGTCGGCCTTGTCGGCGTCGCTCATGCCGCTCCACCGGTCGAGCAGGGTCGCGCCCCGCACGCATTCCATGACGATGTAGCCCATGTGGCGGCCCGAGGGGGATGATCGCCTGGAGTAGAAGGCGTAGACGCGCGGGACGGGCAGGCCGCACGTGTCGCGGGCGAAGAGCATGTTCTCGCCCTCGGTCAGGCTGACGTTGACGCCGTACTTGACCACGTAGTGCTCGCCGACACGGACCACCATGCAGCCGGTCGCGTCTTTAAGGACCTGTGTCGGTGCCGCGATGGCGGCGTCGGTCGGCAGTGGCTCGGGGAGCTCGTCTGCGGCGACGAAATATGATGCGCGTCGGGGTGCAGTCTCGGCGGATTCGGATTGCTGGGTCGTCGTCGAGGAGTCGGCCGTCGAGGAGTCGGAGTCAGAGCCAGAGCAGAAGCCGTCGTCGGACACGGAACCGTCTCCACCTGCCGGTACCGCATCCGAATCTTGGCCAGTCGGGTTCGCCATGGCGTTGGCGTTGGTGTTGGCGCTGGCGCTGGCGCTGGCGCTGCCGTTGGCGCTGTCGACAAGTTGGGGGGTGGAGTCTGGGAGGACTCTGGATAGAGTCTCCATAGATACAAGTAGAAGCGGCGAGATGAAGGACTCGAGGTTCCAATTGTTGCGTGTCAGCTGGATGACGGTAATACCAGGTAAGGTAGGTTGGGCCCGTGTGTTATTAGGTTGGGTTGTGCTGAGAGCGCTGGAATGGGCCTGTAACTCGGCGTCGGGTCGGGTGCTCGCAGGGGTCTATCACACAGCGTGCTCGAGGTGGAATGGAATGGTTGGTTGCACGACGCTCTGCTTTGCCAGTGTTCTCTCTCGCTCAGTATTTCAAGGCCCCCCTTTAATACCTCCCCACGACCGCGGGGCCCTCCATTGAACATTCGGGGCGAAGTTGAACAAGAGTCGAGCTGAATTGCCTTCCTGTATTGTGAACAGGAGATCGCCTCAATCCGGAAAGGGGTTAATTAGACCGGCTGCCCGGTGAACAAGCCAAGCCACCTACCCTCACAGTGTGAGAAGATCCGTAGGAATATGACGGCAGCTGTACCGTGGGATTTTAAACCCAAATCACTGTGAAGGGTGACCCTTTTTCTAGCCCGAGCCTCCGTCCCACGTTTCCCCCCTATCGGGCTACCTGCAGCTGACATTGAAAGGCCACTTTCTATACCTTGTACATACGGCAAAATCCCTAATTTAGATTTTGGCGAGTACGTCGATCACAGCTCTATTCAATATCGTGAATTGAATCTAGACTAACAACAAGACCTCGTTGTGTCCCTCTGGAGCGAGGCCTAGGCTTGATTTGGCAACGGAGTAGGATTTGATTCATTTCAACAGGAACATCCAACAGGAACATCGCGCTTAGAACTACAGATATCCAACCCCATCCACCTGAACGCCTCCTCCGAATCAGACGTCGACCTTTTCGATCTCGCCCGTCTTGATGTCGAACACAAAGCCCTGGCAGCCCTGCTTGAGCCGGTCGCTGATGAGCGGGTGGGCGCGGACCCACGCGACGTCGCCCTTGACGCTCCCGACGAGGCTGCACACAGCTAATTAGCAACGCCCACAAAAGAGAGAGAGGGGAGAGAGACACGCACTCGGCATTCGCCCCAAACGTGATGCGGTCGACGTCGGCCCAGTGCTCGCGGGCGACGCGCGCCTTGACGCCGCCGCGCACCTGGTCCTCGGTAAAGGCCAGCGTGCCGCAGTCGGTGTGGTGCACAATGGCCAGCTCGGCCACGTGGAACAGCTCCTCGACGATGCCAATGTCGCGCAGCGCGTGCCGCACGTTGCCGCCGGCGTTGCGGTGCACGACCACCTCTGTCTGTGTCAGTACTGACGTGGAATTAGGGGCGGATAGACTTACGGCCCACGCCGAGGTTGAAGTAGCGCTCGGGAATGCACCGCGGGTCCATGCACGTCACTGGGTTGTTAGCTGGGGAAGATTGAAAAGTTGGATTCTTTCAGGATACGCACCGATGAGCGTCGTGGGCAGCGGTCCGTTGGCCGCCTGGATCTCGCCAAAGGTGGGAATGGGCGTGTGCTCCGCCAGAGTAGCCCTGTTCTGTCAGTCGCGGGTTACAGCTGCGCGGGGAGGTGGACAGACTTGTTGCGCTCGATCAGATCAGCAATTGTGGGAGCCATTTTGATGAGGTTTTGATTTGCGGTTTTGGGGTTGTTACGGTGTTGAGATCCTCAGAGTTGGAGTTGATGCTTCTGCTCTGCGACTTGGACTCATCTCTCGACGGCTTTGCGACTTCATATACTAGTTTCAATCACTACTAAACCGACATCTGCCAACACGGTTCGAGAGACTCGGCCGGATGCCTCGGATCGCGACATTGAGTCTGCAACATTGAGCCTACAGCGTTGAAGCATCGCGTCTCCACTAGCCGGGGTGCCAGTGTCCAAAACGGGACACATGAGGCGATTCGCAATCTAGTTGGCGATGTGCACCGGCGCATGCTTACATGAGTGGCGTTTGGCGGTGATGACCAACAGACCGAGACTTCTTGCCTGCCCGGGCCACGGGGGATCTGCAGTGCGCACCTCAACGTCAGATCCTGCCAACAGGGCAGCTTGGCAGGCACTGAGGCAGCGTCTGCACGATGTCACAAGAAAGGCGCCGCCGCCAATCAGCGCGCCCCCTGAGAGCTGGTTCGGTGTCACGCCTGAAACTAAGCCCCTTTGGGGCCGTGGTATCCTGGCTGGCTGTCTGGGCCGCGTTGGACGTGCCGCAGCGGTACAGCAGCGGCCCCTACCCTAGCTGACGCACGTCAACGACTCAGCGGTTACTTAAGACGGACATTAGAGCCCTGGCTCACTCAACCTTATCACGACGCAGCGTTGCAGCCGGACTTTGCGGCTCAGAGTTAGTATTCCGCGATTGCGTTCGCTGCCCTCTTTGGGAAAGAAAAGAAGGCCTGCCGACGACCACTGACAGCAGTGACAAGTCGACCCAGTCTCGCCTGCAAGTCATCGCCATGCTGGACCCCGAGCACGCGCAGCACTTCGCCTTTGTCAGCTATGACGGCCCCAGGCTCCCGCGCGACGCAAAGACGCGCAGCCTGATCCGGCGGCGCGCCATGAAAGACGTGGCCGCGTCGCGGCGGCAGCGCGGCGACTACGGCAAGCACAATCTGCGCCAGTTCCCCGTGTTCGTGGGCGAGTTCGTCAAGGCCGAGCCTAGGGACGATGCAGCCCTTCCAGACGGCAGCGACAACGATGACTCGCCAACGCCCAGCTCCACCGAGACGGTCGCTTCCGCGCACAGCGTCACCAAGTACGAGCAAGCCTATCAGGCCTTTCCACTGCGCGAGCGAGACTGCGGCTTTCTGGCCAGCCTGTCACCGCCCGCCGACGCCGCCACGAAGCTGCAGCTCTTCCACCCCGTTCCACGGGGCGACGCGGGGCTGATGGCGGCGTCGGACCTGTCGATGCTGCTAAGCCTGGCGCCGCTGACGGGGCTGCGACTGGGACTCGCTAGCCTGGCGCGCTCGCCGTGGGAAGTGAGGAACCGCGGGCCCGACCCGAGTTTCCTATCGGCGCCGCGGCTGGGGAGCAGCAAGCTGCTGGCCTTTATCCCCAGCCGGTACGGGCAGGTGGCCACGCTCACACATGCCACCGACTGCGTCGTAGCCAAGCTGCGCCACATGATGGTAGGCCAGGGGGGAGGGGAAGCGGATGTGCTGGGCCATTATACCAAAGCGTTGCGGGCCCTGCAGGTGGCTCTGGACGATGAGGAGCAGCGGTTTACCCCTGAGACGCTGTGTGCGACGCAGCTGCTAGCCGTCTACGAGGTACACCCCCTGATTACACATGACGACACGTCGACACTGCTTATTTGTTAACACTTCTTGAACAGCTGCTCAGCGCAGACGGCAAGCCGGTCTCATGGATCCGCCACGTCGGCGGCGCGACCCGCCTGATTGAGGTGCGCGGCGTCGACCGGTTCAAGAGCGAGTTTGACCTGGCGCTGCTGACGGCGCATGCCGGACCGGCGGTGAGCAATATTCCTCCACTCTTCCGTCTTTTCCTTCCCCCTGCCCCCTTCCCCCTTCCCCCGTCCTCCTTTCCTCCTTTCCTCGTCCCCTCCCTCCTTTCCCCTTCACTCCCATTCCCCCCCTCCCATTTTTTCTCCCCGCACCAACTAACCCGCCCAGGTAACCGAAGCGTTCCTCAACAACAAATCCTGCTTCCTCGCCGAGGACGCGTGGCTGCGCGTGCTGCGGGCCGCCATCAGCGGCGACGCGTCGCTGGCGCGGCAGATGGACCTGGTGCTCGCACTGTGGGGCCACCTGGTCGGCGGGCCGCACGTGTTCGAGATGACGACGGCGCTGGTGTGCGCGCCGAGCCCGCCGCCGCAGGGGGTCGTCGACGACCTCGTCGAGCGGCTGCTGGGCGACCGCGCGCGGCTGCTGGTGTGGCTCGGCATGGCGCAGCAGCGCATCGGGCTGCGGATGCACGGGTCCTACGAAGACGACGAGATGGCGCGCGACGTGTCTGCGTTTCCGGCCGGCGAGGATGAGAGTGAAGACGACGGCACGCACTTGGCCCTGCGCGGCACGTACACGACGTGCCGCATCCTCAAGGCGCGGCTGCTGGTGGCGCTGGCGCCGGCGCGCTTCCGCCACCTCGAGGCCGAGTGCCAGGAGCTCGCCGGCCGGGTCATGCGGTTGGGGGACCAGCAGCCATCGGCCGGCCGCGTCTCGGGGAGTTTGGTGGGGAGCCTGTTCATGTCTCAGAGCAGCTGGATTGCCAAGGCCATTGTCGAGACCAGGGATGTTTGGGCTGCTGAGAGCGCCGGCTCGGGCATGATCGAGCGGGCCAAGTTTGAGGCCTGGTGTCGGGCCATAGGGCGGAAGGTGCCCGACTCGTGAGAAGGTGGTGACGGTCTATTTCTTGCATTTAGCATTGGGACGCAGGGCGCTGTTGGTCGTTTGCGTTTAGATAGGCTGCGTTGCCCAGACACACAGCCTGAATGTGTACATTCCTCCTAGATCCAAGAGTTGCGTGTGATTCCGACTTCAATCTGCAGCACCCTGCTGACGAGGTAGACGAACCATGTGAGCTTTTTGGGGGCCAACTTCAGTTCGGGCGCGCGTTGCGAATGGCGTCAGGTTACACGCGATGAAGGTGAGGGGACTCGGGGAGAATGGTTCGGAAAATGCCGGGTGGATTTCTTGCAGCAGTGGAAAGCCAGTGCTTCTCGGGAGCCTTGCGTTCAGTTCACGGGTGGTCTTATGCATGCATTGGTCTCGGGAGAAGTTGGAAAGTCGGCGCTTGGCCCCCACGCCTCAGCCGTAGTGAAGATGGATGGCTGCGAGTTGCCTATCGAAATGCCCTGCGTGGCAGTGCCTCACTCGTCGCAGAGGCGACAGCACCCCTCATTTCCCCTTCTTTTCCAAGTTTCCCTCCACCCATTACAGCTCTTCTCGTCTCAACCCCCGTCGTTCGGCCGAAAGCCGCATCCTTCCACAGCTTACAGCACGCCGACAACGTCTATGATGGACCCTCTCTCCGTTGCCGCGTCGGCCATCGCCTTTGCCCAGGCTGTGGGGGCGATCGGTGCTGGAATCAACACGCTGAAATCCCTGCAAAACATGTCGGCAGAATTCTGCGACATGCTCAACGAGCTGTCCTCGCTCCAGGCGCTGCTCCATCAGCTGCGAGGAACCATGGAAGCCGCGGCCGAGCCTGGATTCCTGCTCCCCCAGCGCGCCGTCGAGCCTGTAACCAAAATTCAGCAGGAGCTCAGCCAAATCGTCAACGAAATTGATGCCATCTCCAGAGACATCGCCCGCACAAGCAATGGTCTTAACAAAAAGGGCCAGCAAAAGATATCAGTGTTGCGATGGCAGCCAAGGCGGCAAAGGCTTGTCGACCTGCGCGAGAAAGCAAGACGCTGCCGCGACAACCTGTCTGCCTGCATCGACCTTCTCGGATTCTCTCACCAGATTCACCAAGGCCGGCTTATGGTGGAAGTGCATGGAATCCTAGCAAAATCCACGGGCGCTGTCGAGGGGGGCTTCAACAGAATGCAGCAGACCCTAGAGCAGCTAACCAATCTCGTCGACCACCGACTCAATTCCGTCCACAGCCGATTCGATGCTCTGGAGATGCAGACTACCCTCACCAGACCAACAGGAGCATTGACGCACGTGGCCAGCCAGCCATCTTCGGTGGTCCATATTCAAACGTCCGTCGGTCAAAAGTGCAGCCCGTACTGCAAGTGCCAATGCCACACGTCGTCTGCCGTCCGAACTCCACGCTGGGCGAGGTCTCTTGTCGGCTCGTTTTTCGTCCAATACAACAGCATTCCACTTTTTGATCGGAGGACCTGCAACATCTCTTCGTGTCGGTCAACCTCCCGGAAGTCCATGACAATGACTTACAGCTTCCCGAAATGGCTCGTCAGTCGTGCCATATGTGCCACTGCAGTCTGGGGCTCCTTGACAGACGCCGGTGCTTCACTACATCTCCGAGTACCGAGGGTCAAAGACATGGGGAATATCTGGGCCGCTATAGTTCTAAACCGTGTTGATTTGTTGCGAGACTGGATAGCCAGGAAAGAGGTCCTTCTCACAGATATCGACGATACCGGCGACAGTATAATTAATGTACGTGGATTCAGGTATTTGATGTCTTTTTACATTATCGACACACTCATTCACTGGCACACAAAGATGAAAACTAATAATTATGACATGTGATCAAATTCATGTAGCGCTTGGTCTGCACGGAAGATTATGACCTGGCTGCCGCTGTACTCGGCGAGTTCCCCGACACTTCATTCCCAGACCCCCATGGCTGGTAAGAGTTATGATTGAATCTAATCTTACCTTATCGTTCTAACTAACCTGCAACAAGGACCCCTTTCTCTGTGACCAGAGTGGCCCTCCGCATGCACACTGTGTATGGTTCGGGCCACGCGTTATCCGTCGACTCACTCCAGACATTCCAACGAATCGCTGAAATCGAAGAGAATGAGGCAGAATTATCAACCATTATCCACGAAGCTGTTCTCGGCAATACTAACATCAAGCTAGAGGCTGCACTGACCTTGGATCCATCCCGAATCAACGATTTCGACAGTGCTGGCTATTCTCCACTACACTGGGCGGCGAGGCTAGGCAACCCTCCAGCAGCCGAGACTCTGATTCGGCACGGAGCCAACGTCAATCAAAAACGTAAAATCGATGGGAATACTCCATTGCATATGGCTGCTCGGTCCAGCTTAAAGTCAACTGCAATGATTACATTGCTTCTTCAACACGGAGCCGACGTCAACGCCACCAACCGGTGCGGAGAGCAGCCTCTACACTTTGCGAACTCTGCTCAAAAAGTTGGAGCTTTGGTCCAAGGAGGCGCCGATCTAGACGTACGCAATCAATGGGGATTTACTCCCATAGGCTCGAATATACGATATAATTTTTCCAACGCCGATGAGAATATACGCCAACTTTTTGATGCTGGCGCCGACATCAACCTTGCAGACAATTATGGCTTGACGCCTTTGATGCTTGCTTCTAGTTGGAATAATATGATAGCCCTTGGGCAACTCGTCGAGCTTGGCGCAAAACTTGACGCTGTCAACAATATGGGCAGTTCTATCCTGGGGTGTATAGCCCGGTTTGGCTCGTTTGCTCAGATCCAATACTTCCGGTCAATCAAGATGGATGGATTGGACCCTGACCTCCATGATAAATTTTGCTATAGACCTCTGGGCGATTACCGTCGGAGATTAGTGTATGATTTATTCTTGTACCAAACTAGGCCAACGCAAGCAGAGGCCTTCGCATTCTGCTCCCTGATCCTCGAGATTAGAAGACGAAACTGGGGTTCGGGACAATTCTTGGAAACAAAATCCCGACTCGAAGCGAATGGCAAACACGAACAGCTCCGACTCTGGGTGGGCTATCAGTGGCAGCGTCTCCACGACAACCCAGAGTTGGCCAATGATGAGTGGGATGACGACTATGATTACTGGTTTGACGAAATCGATTTGTGGGGAGAGCCTGTGGACTACGACACGGGGATACTCTTTGACGGCAGCGATGGGACCAACTCGAGCGAGCGCGACGATGTGCACGAGCAGGAAGACGATGGCGAGTTTGTTGACGCGCCGGAGTACTAGACCTAGGCGACTATAGCGACCAGTTTCATCATCATCTTCCGCCCTCGCAAAGCTCACCGCAGCCACCGGCATCAACATAGCCAGCATACGCATCTACCTCCTAGATTTGAGGTTATACAAGCACGATGCAACCCCAATCTCGGGGGACCGTACACTGGCTGTTTAGCCTGTTTCGGCGACCGAATGTGCACAGCTATATAACCGCCCGTTCTCACTGAATCGATCTTGCGAATTGGCATCATGCGCACCCACAGTCACCAAGATGCGCTGCATCGCATCGGTCAACAGCGCACTGCTGCCGCTCCTCCTGGGCCAGGGCGCGCAGTCTGCCGCCATCCCTCCACCTTCCGACCAAGACCCCTCGCGCAACATCCTCGACTACCTCGACACGCGCTCGAACTCGGCCTCCTCGGGCTGCGCAATCACCGTAGCAAGCGGCAGCCTCGTGTTTCCCGGTGCGCGGATCAGCCACTCGCCGGCCGGACACATCGACTGCACGACGCGCCTCGCGTTTGCAGGGCTCCCCACAGGCTACGCGTTTTCCATCCAGACTGCGACCGTGGCTGGGTATCTGAGCCTGGAGAAGGGCAGCTTCGTGGACAAGATTCAGGTCCGGGTGGCGTATGCGCCGGTGAGTGTCTTTCGGTTCTAATCTGTCGCTATGATTTGCTCACATCTGCCAGAACCTGTCGAGCGCGGACCAGGCGGCGGCCAAGAACCCATACGGCAAGTACGGCGTCGGCTACGACGGCACGTTCAGCCTACCGATGGCCCTAACGCCGGGGGGCGCGCGGTCTTCGCTCGCGACGTCGGGGTGCTCTGTCAGAGATGGTACCGCGGCGGTCACGGTGGCGCTGTGGATCTCGCTGTCCCATGAGGCGATTGAATTCGACGACACCCTCCCGCACGCCGGGTCGGTTGGCGGTGATGGCCCGGGCCAGCAAGTACGAGTTGCTTTGGATACGCTGTGGACGCCGTGTCAGGGGTGACGCTGGAGGGCGGGTTTGGCCTATGTGTGCGAAGAATTTGGGTTTCAAACGCTGCGTCATGTACTTTACAAACAAGCAAACGATGTCTGTTTATCTTTGCCATGAAACAGGTGCTTGCTTTCTGTCACAATCGGCGGCACGGAGAAAAGACTAGAAAAGGAGTGCTTATGTTGGAAAGAAGACAGGAAGCTAGGCATGCCACATGCACTAGTTAATTATACACATAATTAAGCTCATCATAGCCTAGGCCGTGGGTGGCCGGTGTGTGCGCAACCAATGCGGCCTTTCGGTGCCTTCAGATATTTCTCAACCGATCGTGTTGATCACGCCAACTTCCATGACTCAGACCTCAACACCTCACACCTCTGACCCGCCGTCGACCTCGACAAAAGACGACAAGTCGCTAGCTTCAGACCCCAGCCGGCTAACCCACCCGCCGTCATCCCAGAGAACCGACTCGTCGTCCGGCGTCCACCAGTCCGCGCCCAGCTGCAAGTCCTGCGCCTTCTGCCGGCGCCCCCTCCGCCGGCCCGATACCACACGCAGTGTGTACGGCGTCTCGGGCGCAGGGATGCAGTTCATGGCAATGTCCTCGCCGTCGCCGTCGCCGCGCCGGATCACGCCCATGCGGATCAGGTCCGCTACCTCCTTGTCTTCACCCGTCGCGCCGCTCGCCGTCGCCTGCAGTGCCACGCCCCGGGGCCACGCCGCCGTCACGGGCAGCGCCGACGCGTCGCACGCGAGCTTCTGTCCCTCGGCGATGGCGCCGCGCGGCCCGGCGAGCGCCTTTGGAAGTCTCTTGGCGCGGCGTGCCGGTGCAGGCGTAGGATCTGACGGGGCCTTGGGTTCCGCCTCGCAGCCGCCGTCGCAAAAAGTGATCTCGACTGCCTCTGCCTCGCCATCGACCGGCTGCTCAACAACAACATCTTCTTTCGGCACATCGTCGGGATACACGCCTGCAACCTCGCGGAACGCAATCGGCCGCCGCACGCGGGGCCTGTCGCACGCACGCGCAAACTCGCAGCGCCGCGGCCCGCCCCGGCCGTTGCCGCTGCAGCTGTAGCACCACTCGCGCGGCGGCGGCACCTCCACTTCGCCGTAGCGAAACTTGGGCGCGTTCGCCCGGTCGTGCTCGATGTGGTACGCGCTGTAGGCGCCGCGCGGCACGTCGTTGCTGCGCACAATGAAGCCGTTCGGCCGGCCATTGACGGGGGCGGGGCGGATGATGCCCATTGGATGAGTTTGATGGTGAGTTGGTGGGTTTCACGACGAAGTTTGACGGCTATTTTCGACTGGTGACGTTTAAAATGTGCGGCGGGGAGAGTGAGATGAGGAGAGTGAGGCGAGTCGAGGGCTGCAGTCGAGTGAGATGTGCTCGTGCTGTTATATGGCCTGTTGCTGGGGAGTTAGCTTTGCCGTAAGTTTCGGTTGGTTCGTGACTCACGCCGGATCTTGGCTATCCACATCACTGCTACCTGCCGCACGTGATGATCAATCGAGAATTCAATTAGGATAGCAAATTGCCTAAACAGGCAGGCTGGAAACGGGGGCTAGCGACGGGACCCCATCAGAAGGGCACCCCAGAAATGGATCCAAGGGTTGTGTGCGCTAGGGCGTGTGACTCTCATGTCGAGCATCACGATCTCACGATCGCCAGCTTTCTGCCTCTCTCATGACATTGATTTTGAGGCCGGACCAAGGAAGAGGCCCCTCTCCCAAAGTTTCTCGCGGCAGTGGGCCGGAGAAGGCGTGCCAATGACGGGGTTTTGAGTTATCTAAGTCGGTTGCACCGAAGCCGGCCCTCTCGTGAAGTCGGTCGGCACAGCTTCCGAGCGGAAGCACCCCGCCAATCATCAATCTCCTGCACCTCGTTGGCTGCCTTCACTCCGGGGAAAATGACGTCAGTCTGATGCCCATAAATAATTTCGATGTCGGCCGGAGATGAGACATGGAGATCAACCAATGAAGCATCCTAACTCATCACGATGGATACGTCAACTCACCCAGAATACACCCTCAGACGAACTGGCCGCCCGTTTTCCAAAGACTTTCGCGCCTACTTTGAGCGCGACAATGTGCCCATCTCTCCGTTCCACGACATCCCGCTGTATGCCGACGAGCAAAAAGGCATCTTGAACATGGTCGTCGAGATTCCGCGGTGGACGAGCGCAAAGTTTGAAGTCGGTGTTACCACGAGTCCCTCGTCTGCTCACCCTGACTGAATGCGACGCCAGATTTCCAGAGACAAGAGCCTCAACCCCATTGCGCAGGACACGCTGCACGGGCAGCCGCGATTCACGACGCACTGCTTCCCGTACAAGGGCTACCTGTGGAACTACGGCGCGCTGCCGCAGACGTGGGAAGACCCGCGGCACGCGCACCCCGACACTGGGACGCGCGGCGACAACGACCCGCTGGACGCGTGCGAGATCGGGCGGGCCGTGGCCGCGACGGGCGACGTCAAGCGCGTGAAAGTGCTCGGCGTGCTAGGGCTGCTCGACAACAACGAGACGGACTGGAAGGTGGTCGTCGTCGACGTGGCCGACCCGCTGGCCGAGCGCCTGCACGACATTGCCGACGTCGAGGCGCACCTGCCCGGCCTGCTCGGCGCTACACGCGACTGGTTCCGCATATACAAGGTCCCCGACGGCGCGCCGCCCAACCGGTATGCCCTGGGCGGCGAGTTCAGGGGGAGGGAGTGCGTAGTACTGTGGCTACTGGCGTGGATTTGATGTAATGTGGCTGACGTTTGTAGGTATGCGAACGGCGTCATCAAGGACTGCACGGATGCGTGGAAGAGGCTGGTTGAGGGCAAGGCCGAGCGCGGTGAAATCTCCCTGTGCGTGCATGTGCCGGATTTTACCCGTGCTCGCTGACCTGTCCCAGAGACAACACGACGCTTTCCGGGACGCCGGGCAAGCTCGACCCCGGCGACGTCGAGCTGCCGCCCGATCAAGACCTGAGCCCCGCGCCCGTCGAGCAGGACCTCGACGAGTGGTACTTTGTCGACAGGGACGCGCTGGGTCTGTGCGAGAACGTAGAGTCGTTGGAGAATGGCAGGCTCTAGATCGTGTTGGACGTGGACATCTGTGAACAGGAGTCGACACGTTTGCATTGACTAGGCGATAGATCACTGTTCATGCTCTGTGCGGCGGTGCGGTTTAGACGGAAGCCAGCGCGTCGTGTTCGTGACCAACCGGTATGCTGCTGTCGATATTGAGACTGTAGTGGCCCTGCGTGGAAGACCTTGCAAAGGCGTTTGGCCCCCGGGAGACGATGGTAGATTGCGTGGAAGAGTTTGCCTTGAATGGGTGGCGTGAACACATGAACAGTCTGCGTCCTAGGTCTAGACTGCCAATGCCCACCCCCCAACTGAACAGCAGCACTATAAAAAATACAGCTTACTTACCCGCGCGCTGTCTAGTGGACATAATCTGCACCAAAGTAGAGGTTTTCGTTAAACTGACATGCGCCCGTGCCCGCCCCAAAGGGTTTCTTCAAACTTCCAGCCGAGATTCGTCTAGTCATTTAGATAAGCCAATCGTCTTTGCGGTGGAGAATGTCAAAGACCCGATTCTCGTTCGGCTCCCGTTCGGCAAGCCTCCGCGTCAACAAGCAGATGAACGAAGACGCCACGCCGACCTTGTACGGCGGTAACCGATTCCACATCCCCGACATCAACACCAGCCTGTTCGAGATTCGGAAGATGCGATACACGGGCCTATTAACTCAACTCCTCGGCGCTAACGCCAGACTTGTACGCCACATCATCGTCACTTGCCCGCTGATTGGGCGTTCCCACACGGGAAAGCTGCGGCCCGAGTACGCCTAGGCGTTCCAGCTCATCTGCGACGCCTGCTAGGACTTGCACATGGTCGAGCTAGTCAACCATCTCGGCGACTATTTCGGCAAAGTGAATCTGCGCGACTTTGGCTATCTTCGCCTGCCCCTCCGTGACGCAGTCGGCGCGCTGGATCGCGACGCCTTCAAGGACATGCGCTCGCTGCAGAAGATCGTCGTGACCCAATGGTGCGCCGAAGAGGACGACGAATTCAAGCACGTCCGCGATATGCTCGTGGAGGAGCTGCCGAGCGCTAAGTGGTCGGAGGAGTTCAGACACCCCGATCAACCTTGGACAGCTCGCCGCCATCACGATTCCAACCTGTGCGAGAGCTATCTGGAATATGTTCTAGAATCAAGGAATCCGATTATTATGGCACTATGGAGTCAATTCTGATAGTACGCGGGAACGATTGGCGGTGATAGGCAGTGGTGAGAGGTAGTGGAGGTAGTGGGAGGTAGTGGGAGGGTGGTGGTGAGACGAGAATACTCAATACACAGCACTAGATAGATAGATCGGTGCTGAATTGGTCTCGGGTTGGGACTTGGTAGGGGTGGTTATAAATATGATATTGTATTGGATGTTGCTGTGCCCGGACTTGTCTTGAATGGTGACCGTGTGACGTGATTAGTTGGCGCAGACCCTAACCCTACGCAATTGTCGTCTCCGCCTGAATTACAGAAAATGTCTTTGCCGAAAAATGCTTACACCTACAGGTACCTACCTCATTATATTACATTTGACGTCTGGCGTCCAGACTCTAACCACTTCACTTCACAACCCGCTCGAGAGCGCCTCGCCGCGATGAATTTCTTTAGGTTGCCGACAGAAATCCGCTTCAACATCTACCCCGAACTCCTCGTCCACGATGGCACTATCAAGTTTGTCGTGGACCTCGTTCGAGTCAAACGCGAAGTTCTCAGCCCGGCCATTCTTTGTGCCAACAAGGCGATAAATCAAGAGGCCGCGCCGTTTCTCTATGCCGATAACTGCTTCAAATTCCCCTGTGGATTCATCCCGATGTCTGTAAGGTCGAACGGCTTCCCGGTTTTTCTGGACCTGTACATCGCACCGTTTCTTCGACGGATTGGGGCCAATGCAGCCCTTGTGCGGCATATCGAAATCAATTTCCCAAACCGGCTCACTTACCATAATCTTTCCTACGATCAGAATGCTGAAGTCCTTCAACTCGTCCAGCAAACGTGCCCTAGTTTAAAGACGGTCAAGATCTGGTGCACGCCATACACCGGTATATCCGGGCCCGATGATGATGCAGTACCGGAGAAGCTGAAAGAGCTCGACGATAAGCCCTTCAAGGCTTTCGTCTCGCTGGAGAAGGTTGTTGTAGTCTTTAGGCTATTCCGTGTCGTTCACGCCAGGGATAGGGCCAATCTCGATGATCTGATGCTCAAAATGCCGAGTAGCAAATGGTCTACTGAGCTCTTTACATTCGGGCAGACACGTTGAATCTCGCGTGATAGTAGGGTGGAATTTGACAGCTATAGAAATCTGATAGCTATCGCAACTGGCGGTATGGAAGGGGGATACCTACGAAGAATACGGCGCTGAGAGCAATACCAATTTTACATATAGCTAAAATGTAGATTCTGTATGCGTCTGGCTGTCTGATCGTGCCAACAACATGATCGGTCGCCCGCCACTTCAAGCCTGCAACTGTCTACAGCGAGAGTCAAGGCGCGCGTCATCGGCAATGCATCTCTTCAAATTCCCGGCCGAAATCAGACTGCTCATCTACTCCGACGTCCTCGTCCAGAACGACCCTCTCGTATTTGGTGCCAATTCTCGCGACGGCAAGCCACCGCATGTTGTTTGGGTCGGAAAGCGCGGTCTCAGCCCGGCCCTTCCTTGTGTTAGTAAGGCCGTGAATGGAGAGGCCGCGCCGGTTCTCTATTCCCAGAGCCGCTTCCAATTTCCTGACGTCTGGAGTAGTCAGCTCGAGCCTATCTTATATTCCCTGGGTTACATCGGCGAGTTTATCGAACAAATTGGGGCCAATGCAAGTCTGCTGCGGTACATCACCATCAACTTCCCGAGTCGAGATGAATTCAATTACACGGTCCGTGGCAAGGCTACTCTCGAAGAGGAGCCTCTCAAAGCCCTCGAGCTCATCAAGGAAAGCTGCCCGGGTTTGAGGATCGTCCAGATAATAACTCAGTCATCGGTACCTACATTTCCGTCTCAGGCCACGGCCGTTTGCACTGAGCTGGTAAATAAGCTGCCAAACTCCCAATGGTACATCAAGCTTAGGTCAGCCGTGTGCTATCTTGAAGTTTGGATGACTCCTTCCGAACTGGCCGAACATCGTTGGCGAAACTTATGTGGAGGGGATTGCGTCTATTCTCTAAGCCAGCCGACTCGTTTCTACCTGACCTGTTTGAGTTAGAAGGCTATGGAGAATACCGTGAGTATTTTCTGTGATACGAATGTGGACTGCTTGTACGACGAATAGAAGAAAGAAATTGAGGCTGCGTATGAATAAATCCGGGTGGGTGGTGGATTGCACAGTCGAGGAAGATTGGGATCGGACGATTCACAGCAGACCTGCTTTATTAGTGGGCCTCATGTCGTTGGTGGGCGTGATGTTGTACTGCTTGAGTAGCTGAAATGGAGCTCCGAGCTTTGACGCTGCAATCCTACCAGCACCATCTACATGAAGGTGGCTTTCTTGTGATGTATGTGCCTTATTGCCGCTGTACCAAGGCTCTAACCTACTGCTATCTAGAGTACCCGCACTTGACCTCACCTTACGGCCTCCTGTCGTAGACAATAAAGACCCAGACGAGCTAGCGATGAGGAAAGCTGAAGGCCGCCCGGGAAAGTGTCTCCCCCGAGAGATGTCGATCGACTCCAGTTCTCTGCCGGCCGTTGACGATCAAACAAGAGAAAGGATGTAGTGAGAATTAGTGATGATAGTTCGCTTGAGACAAAATGTCAATTGGCTAAGACGACGAGCCGCTACAACCTCAAAGGCGTCGTCAACATGGCCCGATACTACCACTACGAGCCTATACAAGTCATCGCATTGACGACAAACTTCGAAGCACCGTTCAAGGAGGGCTGCCTATTACTATAGCTACGAACTACTGACCGGACTGCTCGATACCTCTACTAAGTGTCACCATGTCCGACGCGTTTCGGAGAGGCCGCAGCAACAGCATTGCTAGCAAGAAGCCGTCTTGGGGCCAAACTGGCGCCGCTCTGCCGCCCAGCAAGTGATCCTTTCGGCATCTCCAACGAAGGCTAGCAGCGCAGAACGTGCATTTCACTCAGCGACAACAACTGCTTTGGATACATGCAGCACCCTAGGGGCAATCCCAATCAACACTACATGATACCCCAAGGACCTCCGGATCCTCATTTATATCTCCAAGTCAGACCTCATGGGTCTTGTACCAATAGAACGGGCCAAGGAATCTGTCGTGGCCTTTGCTTGCTCATTTGCGGCGAAATTATGCAACGTCACGTTTGTCTTCAGGGCTTTTGTCTCGGGTGTATCGCATGACGGACGGGGACGCTGGCGGCCGCGTTTCGGCCGCCTCCTGTTACATGTTAGCACTCGAAGGACTTAGACTTGGGAGTAGGAGGGCTGGGCGTATCACATCCAACGAAGTGAATTAGCTGGTGAGGATATTACCCCCGAGAAGTTCGCTTTGGTTGACTATGTACTGCCTTGCAAATCTCATCTGGTTGGTGAATCCTGACGAATCCGAAATAAAGTGGGGCGAGGCACCACGGCAAACGGCGCGTCATCCAGAAGAGCAAGCGCGAGGGCGGGGCCCTTCTCCGCGACAGCAAGACCGTGAACGCCGAGGCCACGCCCACTCTCTACTCACATAACCGATTCGAGTTCGGCAACGTCAATTCTCGGCCGTTGGAGACCGTTCCCGAGAATCAGACTTGCCGTCCTCTGTCTCCCTCGCCCTCGACCTGCTCGCTCTATTACGTACCGCACATCGAGCCCTTCTTTCAACAGATTGGGGCTAATGCGCGTCTCGTGTGGCATATCCGTTTTGCGAACATGCTTCGTATGGAGAGGGACCCCGGAGAGTGTCCGGGCTGTTCAAATGATTCAGGCAACGTGCTCGCATTTGAGGACCATCGAGACACTGTCTGATGGTGGCAGTCTCCCATTCGGAATCGGCAGACAAAAATACATAGGGGTTGCTCGTTATTGGCATACTGAAAGAATCAAAACTTTGGACGAGTGCGGCATTGCGGATATGCCCTCCCTCGAGAAGATTGTTGTGCGCTATTTAATATCTAGTTCTAAATTCGCCCACCGGAGCCCCGACTGGTTAGGGACCATCGACAGACCTAGGCCCAGCGACTACGATCACACATGGTCCAGCGACTGCCAGGCGCCAAATGGACCATCGAGTTCGTAGACCTCCCCGGCCCAATGAGCGACAGTGGAGAGTCGGAGGGCGACGACCAGGATTAGCCTAGTATCAAGACGCATAGGAAGAGAGACCAGCGGCGAGAGGAAGAACAAGATCGAGGGGTCCATGTTGGAATAGTTAGCTCGGTAAGTTGACTATTCCTATTTTGGCCACGCCGACTTTTGGCCCATGCAGGGCCGCCACTTATATTGTTGGAATAGCGATATTGGTGACCGCACACTAGCGGAGGTCGCGTGACCGCGCACGTGTGAAGGCACGTGCCGCGCGCAGACCTCCCGCCCGCACACACAAAACCCCGGTCGCCCTAGAACCCAGTTTAGTTCCTTAGACAGAATAGAACCAACATTGCACCCCCCCCCCCAACGGTAGATCTACCACCCTTAGACCTGTAGGATCCCTACGTGGTTTGAGAACCACGAACATATATGAATAACACCTTATATTTAAGTACGTAGAAAAAACGGCTATAAACCTACTGTACATAATGAATGATTTCGGCTATGAAAAAGTTAATAATCTACTTTTTCTAATAACCGAAGGAAAATAAGGTTAGCTAGCCTGCAGGGCTTGTTGTTATGGAGCTTTAGACACGTGTGGATTTTTATGTATATATAGGGAGCTTCCCTCTCTCCTTTCTCCACACCTTCTTCTCCCTTCATCATAAAAAATTGAACCACTCCTTCAATCCACTTCTTCCACATACCATTCTGACTGTCTTGATCTTTTCTTTCCAACAGTATCATTGGCTTAGGCCTGTGATATCTGTGGGGTCCACAATCCTTGATCGAAGTCCTTGACCACTGCAAATCTTCCTCAACGACTTACACCCCATCCTTCCACCTACAGAGTCCCAGACTCTGTCATCATACTGCCATTTAGGCACTTTTCATCAAGAAGTAAAAGAATTTGGCATTGTTTTGGGAAGTTGCGGTGTATTGAAGAAAAAACAGCTTATCATATTTGGTGTAAGTGCATGGTGGCCTGCGTAGGGGCCAAAAGTGGGCGTGGTCAAAATTAGGCCTCACATTGCCGGTTGGGGATAGTCGGTTACAGTCGCCGGCTACACAGCTGAATACACTCGCTTTCGTCGCTACCTAATCAAGCCCAACCTCATCTAGCAGCGAAATTAGCTAGACCGAGAAGATGGCGAGTCATCTTCGTACGCAGCACCTAACCATCGCTCTGCAACGAAGCCAGCGCTGACCATGTCGTCGCAGCCAGTTCCCGCAAGCCCAAGGCTGCCTGTCGCTTTGCCGCCCGCGGATACTGCGCCAGAGGTAGCGTCTGCGCTTTCGCGCATCCAGGCCCCGCCAGCCTTGCGTCCCCTCCGACGCCAACGTCGGGCTCGCCCGAGTCCAAGGCGCCGTGTCGCTATTTTGCAGCGGGGCACTGTGCCCGGGGAGATGCATGTTACTTTGCACACCAGCTAGCGCCATCGCCAGCGCCCGGCAGTGTCGTTGTGCCTGTCCAGTCCGCTGTCGATTCGAGAGCGCAGCTGCCATGCCAGTTCTTTTCAAAGGGCTGCCGGAACGGCGACCGCTGTCCGTTTCAGCACACCAAGGACAAGGACACGGAGGGCACGGACACGCCAGTGTCTGAAAATGAGCAGGACGCTGCCTTTGACGTAAGTACCTGTCCAGTATGACTAGGCACGTGGCTGATCGATACAGGACCAACACCGCGACACCTGGATCCGTGAGCTTGGAGGTGGCTTTGCCGAGTTTGAAGACGGCGCAGTGGTCGCCAAAGTGTCCCTCCCCTCAGACATCGCTGGCGTCCGCCTAGACGGACTTCCTCTAGACAGCACTCCGCAGACCGTCACCGCCCTGCTCGCCGACATGGACGTGGTGGGGCATTTCCGTGTCATGATAACAGACAGCCGCGCTGACGTGCATGTCGACGACCCCATGCTGGCTAAGGCCATGTACAGCAGACTAAAACTCCACACAGACCCGTCGCAGATCGTCTTCACCCCTATCCCGAGCCCCATGCCGCGCGGGTCCGGCCTGCATAGCGTCGACTGCCGACGCGTCCACTGCTCATGGCACCGGTCCATTCGCACGGCCTGGCTAAACTTTGGCTCCGAGAAGATGGCACAAAAGGCCCAGCAAAAGTTCGACGCAGGCATCTACAAGGTGGCCGGCACCAAGGTCAAGGCGAAAGCGCCCACGGTGTCAGAGAACCCGTCGAACCGGCAGGTCTGGACAGTGATGCTGGAGATACCCGGCACGGCGGACAAGCTGGACATTATAACGTCGATCCCGGATTTCGCCAGGCCGCGCCACATTGAGCTGGGAGTGCCCAGCTACACTGCCGACGCCGACACGGCTGCCACGATTGTCAAGTCGATGCTGCTCCAAGCTGGCCCGCTGGAATGGTGGGAGCTGGGCAGTTCGAGGGGTAAGCGCATCAAGGTCCAAGCCCGCTTCGTCGAGGAGTCGCACGCGCGAGAGGCCGCCTTGACGCTGAACAACAAGCTTCTGTGGTTCAGCAGGACCGCGAGGCTCACGATCCATCTCATCACGTCGTCCAAGGTCAAAGTGCTGGCCCGCATCTACGACGCCGTGGGCGAGCAGCTCGAGTCGCAGAGGGCCGTCTGGGAGCGCCAATTCGTCCGCTTCCTCGCGTATCCACCCCAGCACGGCTACCGCGTCCTGAAGCTCGAGGCTGAGGATCCCGTCCTGGTTGCGCGGTCAAAGGACTCGCTCGACCGCGTGATCACCGGCGTCGTAGCCAGCAGCAACGGCAGCGACATCTGGAGCGCCAGCTTCCAGCGCAACGGAGACACCAGATGCAAGAGCCTCAAGCGCGTCGAGGAGGAGCACGGCATCGCAATTGTGCGCGACCGCCGCAAGTCGCAGCTCCGGCTGTTTGGGTCCGAGGAGCGCTGCAGCAGGGCCGTAGTGGCGCTTGAACAGCTTGTGAAGGATGAATCTGGCGGCGACAACCAGCACGTCATTGAGCTCGACGCCGACCAGTTTGAGTGGGCTTGTCGCGGCGGATTCAAGACAGTCGGCGCCAGGCTCGGCGACGACATGGTGACATTCGACATTGTGTCGACGCCAAAGAGAATCCTCGTCGCCGGATCCGAGCAGGACCATGCCATCGCCGCAGCTCTCATCGCCCGCCGCGAGACTCCGTCTGCTGTGTCGGCCTCGGACACGATCAAGACAGACTGCTCTGTCTGCTGGACCGACGCAGAGCAGCCGGTGCGCACGTCCTGCGGCCACGTCTACTGCGTCGACTGTTTCATCGCGCTCTGCCACGCGCAGTCGTCGCCGACAGACTTTTGCATCACCTGCGTCGGCGACTCGGCGCAGTGTAAGCAGGTCCTCGCCCTCGCGGAGCTGCAGGAGCTGCTCCCCTCCGCAACATTTGAAGACCTGCTGGAAGCGTCGTTCGCGTCCTTCATCAGCCGCCACCCGGCGCGCTTCCGCTACTGCCCTACGCCCGACTGCGGGCAGATCTACCGCGCGTCGCCATCGTCGCCCGATGCCGCCGCGACCCAGAACACTTTCACGTGCGCCAAGTGCCTCGTCTGCGTCTGCACGGCATGCCACGGCCTGCACCCCGGCATGACGTGCGCCGAGCACCGGGACGACACGTCGGGAGCGCGCGCCGCCGTCGCCAGGGTCAAGCAGGCGCTGGGCATCAAGGACTGCCCGCGCTGCTGCACCGCCATGGAGAAGATTGAGGGCTGCAACCACGTCATGTGCGGCGGCTGCGCGACGCACATCTGCTGGGTGTGTCTGGCGACGTTTGACACGGGCGACGAGTGCTATGGTCATATGAACGAGGAGCACGAGGGGGTGTTTTTTGATGTTTGATGCTGGGCCTACACCTACAGCCTGCAGCCAATACAACAAACGTCCGTTTTGTCTGTTGGTGCAGAGGTAGCTTATGACAGATTGGTGCTGCGAATGCGAAGCACGGGTTCATGTGGGAGTTGGCATCACGGCGTCGAGTCTGTGGCTGATTGAGGGAGATTGTTCGGCAGAACAGCCGTCGTTCCGAAAAAAATCTTGGTCCATAATTTCGGTGCATTTTACTATGAAGCTTTGCCTCAGCCATGCTGTTCACACACACTGACACGCGTGCTGTTCATACGTGCTATTCATGACACTGCTCAGCCTCTTATTGGACATCATTCGAAGTGAGCCGGGAAGTCGGGACGACAGTTGCAGCCAGGGCCCAGCAGCACGAGGCGCAGCATATTCGACAGCCCAGCATTCGCCAGCCCAGGTCCCCCTGGTTGGCTGCCGTGCAAACGTAAGTTCGGTAGTTGGACCGCTCGGACGTGCGTGCATCTTCCTGGCGAACCGGGGACGGGGATTTAGGGGTGCTCCGGTAGGTCCGCGCCGCCCCGGAATGCGACGTTGCTGCAGCCGACAAGTCGCCGACCGCTACCCCCACGAACGCTCCTCTGCCTGATAGGTCGAGGCGAGACTAACTCTTACTCTTGCAATTACAAACTGAAGCTGGTTATCGGGCCGCCTGTGTCAGCATTTGACCCGGCAACGAGATCCAGGTGAGGGCTCTGTGACAGACACGTGGTCGAAGTTGGTGGTTGAATATTTTGAAGGGAGAGTGAGCCTTGGCGCATCCTCCAGCTAACACCAGCACTCATTGTACGCCGCCTTGCGCCAAATGTTACCCAACCTTCAGCAGCTGTGGTTCGACTTTTGACCGCCATCTTGAGCCCGGAGTGCTGCCATACGCATACGCATACGCATACGCATACGCACACAACAGCCTTGCCTTCAGCATGGAAGCCATCTAGCCTGCTCGTTTTGTCGATGGCTAGTCTTACTCAGCAACCAACTATTGAATTATAATCGCCGCACGGCGGATGGTCGGGCCGCTGCCAGTCACGGTGTCTCGTCAGGATACGAGGGGGTCGCAAGGCATTCGGATAATGGTTGAGCTCACCGACGAATGTTGCACGACAGCAGGTAGGCAGAATCCGAAGTTAAGTCGGCGGTATCTTCGTCTATAAATACAGAGTCAATCTCCCGCCTCGCAACTCAATCCGCAAACTCAAGCTCATCAAACTCAAGCTCATCAAACTCACCAAGAACCCAAACACTCAAGAAACCTCCCAGCACCACCTACCTCCAAACTCAAAATGGTCAAGCTCGCCAACATCGCCATTGCCATCGTGGCTGCCATCGCCGGCACCGAAGCCACCTTCACGCAGGCGTGCAACGCGCCGTACGACGTGTGCGGCTGGATCCTCACCAACGGCGTCTATGGTGCATGACCTCAGACCTTCCAGTTCTCAGACCGAACCAAGCTAACAACAGCAAAGGATACGACCAGGCCACGCTGCAGGCGGCGGCCCTCGCTGCCGGCCAGAGCCCTACCACTAGCCAGCTGTACAACGGGCTGTACGGCTGCCGCGACGACGGCGCCATCATCTGGAAGCAGTTGTGCACGTCGGGCTGCCAGCCGCCCGTCACCTTCAACTCGTTCTGCAACTAGGGTTGGCAGTTGGCAGTGGAGCAAGCGTGGTGGTTGGATGGGTAGAGTGGGCTCGTGGTGTGAATGGAGCGAAGGGGGTGGGGAGTGGGATGGGCAACTTTAGTCTAGATTAACTTTCTTTCACGTCCGCATTCTTTTGAACACAGCTGGCCAGCAATTCAACTTACTTTGAGTGTCTGGTGCTATCTTGCGTGAAGACAAAGTTGAATTTTGACCAACTCCACTTTTCACGCAGAGCTTAACAGCGACCTGATCAACTCGGAGATGGGAATCTCAAACTTTGCCGTTCACTTCGGAGCAACCCTTTCGTCCAAGAGGCCCTAATTTTCAGTGTCCCCGAGCCATCAATCTCCGCCAGAGACAGTTATCGTGACTCTTGAGCCGCAGCCTTGGCCATGAATACGCGCCACAGCATCCTTTGGGTTTGTTGGTCTGCTGCGCACAAACACTGAGCTGACTGGGAGACATATTTAAATTTGTAATGACCATCTGCGACGCTTGTCCTCGCGTGTCTCCATTCCCCCTTTTCGTTGCTCTGCCGCTTCAACTGTTCAACACCAGCCAACTCACCTGATTCGGGCTTCGCCATGGTAGAGCTTTACACGGGCATCAACTCCGACAATGAGGGCCACTTGTTCAGGATAAGGAGGGAGTCCTTCTACGATTCCCACAGGTTCCTCCCGACCCCCGACACCATCACCGGCTTAAAACACGACACCGGCGAGCCCTGGGAGTCCTACCCGCGCACTCGCCGGTATATCGTCTAGGCAACGTTCGTCGCAGACCCCGACACGGACACAGCCAGTGGTGGATCGTGCCCAGCACGGAGCAGATGAGGCGAATGCACTTGCGGCGGCTTCGAGCGGCGGTTTAGGCGGGGGCTGAGCGGATAAGCTAAAGATTCAAGACACCGTCTGATGGCCCAGTTTCATGATCATACACTGACATGTCTTTTTCTAACAGGATGCGCGGAGGCTCCACCGGGAGACTATTATATCAATGCACATGCAACGGCGCATCTAAACGCAGCGGAATTGGTTCATTTTCGTAGGTCTGCTGACATGGACCGGCGGTGAGTGCCGATGCTGATAGCCGTCTGTGTAATTTCCTGATGTTTCCGAATTCCGTTAGACTGTCTGGTTGGGAAGACTCGCGTCGGTGTGTCTGCTGATTGGGGCCCAACCTGTATTCTTCGGAGAATTCTTGCCTCACTCGGCCGACCATTGGAGGAGCTCATCCCACTGCGTCAGAGTGGCTTCAGCCACTGGTGAGGTGGTAAGGATGAACGGCATGTACGCTGAACCACCTTGGCTTCCCCTAAACTGTTTGGGCGTGCAAGCTGGTGCCTACGTGGCACTGTGGCATGTGAGGTGTCCGCATCCAATGCTTTGGGCGGCATTGAAGTCTTGGAAGGAGTGTGCGGGTCAAGTACGGTGCATGCCCAACTAGTTGTAGTTGACTCCTTCGGGGAGGCGCTGGAGTGTCAAGGCCCGACCAGTCCTCAACCGCCCTGGTTCATGTTCCCTGCTCGGCCATATAGATACAATACTATACTGAACAAATGGCCATACCTGTGCTTTACAACTCCTTCAACCTCTAATGCCATCAAAGTAACACAGCTTGAATTCGATTGACAAGAATCTTTGTCCACGGAAATTAATTAGCAATTCAGAGAGGCCATGTGCGGCGCGTGCTGCAGGCTCTGCCGCCATTGCTGCGAGTCATGTTGTCCGGAGAATGCCGACGGGGCCAAACAGCTTCCCAGTGCTCGCCCAGTACAGCAGCTACCGGATTCCGTATCACAGTCCGCGCCTTTGCCGACTCATCTGTCGGTCTCCGGCCCCGTGTCTCACACAAAGACTCTCACAGGGGCCTCGGGCGACCAGAGCCTCACAGCAAATTCTCCGCCACAGGACAGGTCTGATGTCCAAGGCCCGACATCTAGTTCACCAACCCGTTCAAGTATCCCCAGATCTGCGGGAGGCGCGCCTGGTCGGGCTCATCCAGAGCCACCCGCCCCGCCTCCACCTGCACTTGCCACGGCTCACAAGAACATAGAGGCACCCGCACTGCCTCCAACGGCACCACCCACGCCCCACACGAGCGTAGAGGCACCCGTACCACCTTCAGCTGCACCAGCAACGGCTCATATAGACGTTGAGGCACCAGTACCGCTTCCAACAACGCCGGACCCACGACCAAACCTACCAATCTGGCAGACCAACTCCGCGTCCACCTTGATGTCGGGGCGAGTTGAATCGCCGCCCCCAAAAGCTCGTCGGCCAGATTCTACGTCCCCGCCAGTTTCGACCCCGGCCCAAGCCCCGGCCCCGGCCCCGGCTTCGGCTTCATCCCAGCAGCCGGAATGGAAGTTTAATCCGGACGAATACACAGTCGGCTGGATCTGCGCGCTGACCACCGAGTATGTCGCCGCCAAGGAGTTCCTCGACGACAAGGCCGTGCAGCCCAAGTACAGGTCGCCCAACGACAACAACGCGTACGCGCTCGGGACCATAGCGGGGCACAAGGTTGTGATTGCAGTGCTGCCGGCCGGCGAGTACGGCACGTCGACGGCGGCCAGCGTCGCGCGCGACATGCTGCGCAGCTTCCGCAACGTGCGAATGGGGCTCATGGTCGGCATCGGCGGCGGCGCGCCCCGTGCAGGCCACGACATCCGCCTCGGCGATATCGTCGTCAGCATCTCGCGGAACGGCAAGCCCGCCGTGCGGCAGTACGACTTTGGCAAGGCCATCCAGGGCCGCGAGTTCCAGATGACGGGAAACCTGAACCAGCCGCCGGTGCTGCTGCTGGCGGCTGTCAACGACCTCGAGGCCAGGTTCCAGAGCGAGGACCACGGGCTGCAAGGGGCCATCGACGAGGTCCTGAAGAAGAAGCCCAAGCTGGCCAGCAGGTATGGGAAGCCAGCCCCGGGCACAGACCGGCTGTTCAAGGCGCACGTCACGCACGACGGCGAGGCGGGCTGCCGCGGCGCAGCGGACTGCGTTGGGACTCCCAGTTCGCTCCGGCAACGGGGTGAGAAGGGGGAGCACGAGGAAAGCCCGGCCATCCACTATGGGCTGGTTGCGTCAGCGAACAGCCTCATGAAGGACGCGCTGGTGCGGGACCGCCTGGCCGCGGCCGAGGGCGTGCTCTGCTTCGAGATGGAGGCGGCCGGGCTGATGAACCACTTCCCGTGCCTGGTGGTGCGCGGCATTTGCGACTACTCCGACTCGCACAAGAACAAGCAGTGGCAAGGCTACGCGGCCATGGCGGCGGCTGCGTACGCGCGCGAGCTGCTGCGCCGGATTCCGCCGTCGCAAGTCGAGGCCGAGAAGAAGATTCTTGCGAGCAGTACATCCCCCTCCTTTAGAAACGGCGGGGAAGTGAGGGACTGACCCACACACTATGCAGTCCGCGACGACGTGTCGGCAATACAAGGCAAGCTCGGCCGGGACGAAGCCGATCGGGTTCTCGACTGGCTTACACCCATCGACTACAGCGCGCAGCAGTGCGATTTACTTGTGCGACGACAGGCAGGAACGGGCCAGTGGCTGCTGGACTCGGAGAAGTACCGCGCGTGGCTGGCGGGCCACAATCAGACGCTCTTCTGCCCGGGAATCTACGGCGCGGGCAAGACTATCATGACGGCGGCGGTGGTCGACGACCTGCGCCAGCGGTTTCCGCGTGACAGCACCGTCGGCATAGCCTACATCTACCTCAAGCTGGACCGCCACGACGAACAGACGCCCGAGCACCTTGTGGCCAGCCTGCTCAAGCAGCTGGTACAGGACCGCTTCCCGTTGCCCGCAGCCCTCGAGAAGCTGTACCAAGAGCACCGGGCGGGGCGAACGCGGCCGTCGCTCGACGAGCTGACGGCGCTGCTGGCCGAGGCCGTCCGGCTGCGAACGCGGTGCTTCGTCGCCGTCGACGCGCTGGACGAGGGCCAGGCAAAGAGGCCATGTGTTGAGACACTGCTGCGCAGCATATCGAGCCTGCAAGCCACGGCAGCTGCTGCTGGCTCTGGCGCCGGCGCGGTGAATTTCTTCGTCACGGCACGGCCGATCCCGCACATCACGGCCAGCGTCGTCGCCCACGGCGCCCGCATGCAGCCAATCGACGCGCACAGCGACGATGTGGTGCGATATGTCGCTGGGCGCATGCCCGAGCTGAGCAAGTTTATCACGACCACGCCCGAGCTTGAACGCGACGTTTGCGCTACGATTGCCGGATCGGCGGGCGGCATGTAGGTGCACGCAACACATAGGCCGCAGCCCCTTATCGCTAATTCTCTTCCCAGGTTCCTCTTGGCCGAGCTGTACTTCAACGCTCTCCTGGGCAAGACCACAGTCGGCGAAGTGGAGGACGCGCTGGCGCAGTTCCAGAAGCCCGGCGGCTCCGCGTCGTCGTCGTCGTCGCGCGAGAACGAGGAAAGCCAGCGCAAGCTACTGAATGATGCCTACAAGGGTGTCATAGACCGGATTGCAGACCAGCCGGTCGGACACAAAAGGCTCGCGCACCGAGTTCTGACGTGGGTGGTGGGCGCGCGGCGCCAGCTGACGACAACGGAGCTGCAGCACGCTCTGGCTGTTCAGGGCGGCAGGCACAAGGGCACGCCGCCGGCGCGGGTCGACGACGGGATGCTTACGCTCGTTGACGTACTGGTGTCGGTGTGCGCGGGGCTGGTCACCGTCGATGCCGAGAGCAACGTGATCCGGCTCATCCACAGCACGGCGCGCGACTTTCTGAAGCAGCTCAGCTCGGAATTGCTGTCGACGACCACGCCCGAGGCCGACATGGCCGCGGCCTGTGTCGCGTATCTATCGCTGGACGCCGTCCGCGACTTGAACCCCGTGCTGGCCCTGCGCAACTACCCGAAACTGGTCAAATCGTGCCCGTTCTTCGTGTATGCCGCGCTTTACTGGGGTCACCATGCGCGAGACGCCGAGGATCCCGACGTGGTTGACCCGTTGATCCGCGCCTTCTTTGGTCACAACGACAACGTCGCAGCGTCCAGTTTTGTACTGCTGTCGTTTCGTTCTCCATTTCCGGGACAAGAGCACTGGTATCTCGACGCGTCGGACGTGAGCGGGAACGATGGTGACGATGGCGATGGTGACGATGGCGATGAGGAGGATGACAGTGATGATGAAAATGAAGGCGAGCAAGACGAGCCGGCGGCAACATCAGAGATGCATCTTTCGGCGGCACACCTCACGGCCTATTTTGGGATCGACAGGATGGTGGACGATTTCTGCAAGCTGGACGTGAGGGACTCGAGGTGCAGGACTCCTCTGGCATGGGCGGCCAAAAACGGCTGCGAGGCCGTGGTGTCGCGGCTCCTGAAGCAGGACGGCGTCGACGCCGAGTCCAGGGATGACGGCGGCAGGACGCCACTCCTTTGGGCCATGTGGTATGAGCGAGACGCGGTGGTGGCGCTGCTGTTGGGATCGGGAAAGGTGTCGGCGCACGCGACCATCGAGGCGAAACCCGTCGTCCAGTTCCGGGAAGACGTATCGCCCGGCTGGTCTGACCCAGACCACGATCGGTACTTCTTTGGCGCATTGCTCCAGAGCCAGCTCGACGCCAGGTTTGACCTGACACCGCTCGCGTGGTCTGCCTTTATCGGCTACCGGGCGGTCGTCGAGACACTTTTACGACAAGATGGCGTCGAAATCAACGCAAAGGATCTCAGGTACGGCCGCACGCCGCTTTGGTGGGCCGTGAGGAACGGACACGTTGACGCGGTGAAGCTGCTCCTGACGTGCAACGGCGTCGACTGTGCCGCCAAAGACAGCCGTTCTCAGACCCCTCTCATCCGGGCCGCCGCAAACGGGCGCGACGGGATGGTTAGGCTGCTGCTTCGGGGACGGTGCGCCGACCTCAACGCCCAGGACAAATACGGCCTTACAGCTTTGGGTTGGGCTGCGTGGTATGGCCGGAACCAAGTCACCGAGACTCTCATTGCCGAGCCCGAGGTTATCTTGAACTCCAGAGACAAGGATGGACGCACGCCGCTCGCAGGAGCCGCCGAAAATGGGCACGTCGGAGTGATGAGGCTGCTGTTGGCAACGGGTAGAGCTAACGTGAACTCGAGAGACAGCAGCGGATGCACGCCGCTATTGGAAGCTTCCAAAGAGGGGTATGCCGAAGCGGTGAGACTGCTATTAGACTGCGTTGAGGTCGATTTGAACCCTAAGGATGTCCATGGGCGCACGCCGCCCTTTGTTGCCGCTGAGGAGGATCATGCGGACGTCGTCAGACAGCTCCTATGCAGAGACGGGGTTGATTTGGACGCGAGTGACGAACGCGAGCGTACGCCCATCTCGGTAGCATCAGAGAAAGGCCACGAGGCCGTCCGGGAATTGCTGTTGTCCAAGAATCGCGGTATGGCGCAAAGCAACAACAGGCACAAGTCCCCAGCAAGGCCCTCCCAGAGCCGTAGGCCAGTCCACGAAGAGCAGCAGTGTTCTAAAGACGCGGAATGGGAAGCCAATCTCAACGAGTTGCAACCGTACCCCTGCACACTCGACCCAACCTTTATGACATACAACGAGGGCAACGAACGGAGAAATAAAAGAGTCGGCAAACAGAAGCAGATTGGAAGTATCAAATCGGACGAGTACGACGTTATGAGCTATGGCAAATGCTGCGGTTCCTGCACAATAATGTAATTTCTGAATAGACGCGCTCTACATAACATACTGTTAAAACAAACTGTCAATCTAACAAAGCAGTCTCAAACTACGACGGCGCCCTTGTCTCAAGTGCGTGCCATGGCCGAGGCCAGCTCCTCAATGGTGCGCGGGTCGCGGGGCGCCGTGTGGCCTTTGCCGTAGTCGAAGAGAACGGCCGTGTCATCGTCGCACATGGCAAACAGGGCCATGACGCAGTGCATGTACGGGTCGTCGCACCCGACGATGTGGCACGTCGGGATCTCGATCAGGTTCCCGCACTCGTTGGCCAGCAGGCACTCGATGGTCTCGTCGTCGCGCAACCGCGCCGGCGGCCACCCCGAGAAGAAAATGGCGTACTGAAGGGTCGGTCAACTGTAGAATGCCGCTAGAAGGAGCACTAACCTTGAGCTGCCGCGGCCGGTTCTCCTTTTCGCACTAGCGGGCTTCCTCGATGATGAGCGTTGACGCGGCCATGGCCCTTTCGGAGTAGCCCAGGATACCCTACACGAGTTAGTCAAACCTTGACTCTGGCACAGGCAACTCATATCGATCTCGGGATTTTGATCCAGAATGGCAAACAGGCGCTCCAGTGTGACCCTGACGGCCGAGGTGCCTTGGTGGAACTTGGAGCCGAGCTCTCCCGCCAGCTTGTAGATCGAGTCCTCGGCGGTGACGCCACTCGGCATTTCTCGTCTACAACGCACCCTTTGATATCGAGCACGCGTATGGGTTTCCACTCGGTACGTTGGAGCTATTGTACGTGACCTCTATACTAATAAATTACCCTATTGGTGGCGTCTGAAATGTGTTTCGAGATGGATACGGTAAAATACATCTCGACTTCTACGAGTCCATTCACCGGCAGGGCGGATAACCTCGCGCGAGTGCTCGTCAAAGGTGCGAGACATGAGCCCCAATATGGCTAAATTCCCCTGTCTAAGACAGCCCTGACTCGGCGGTGCTATTGTTGCTAATTGTGTATCTTAGGTTTTGCTCTGGTCATCGAATCCGAAACCAGCGCCGTCCTCATCCACGTGAGGAGCCGCAGGCTTGTTGTAGTCGTCAGGAAACTCGAAGACACGGCCCCGCCAATTGCCATAGTTACCGAGTCTCGGTAACACCATGTTTACCCAACGTAGTCGGGCGTACCATCACGGCGCCCGCGCGCACCACCACGGCCACGGCTACCACCAGCACGACTACCACCACCACGGCCACCACCACCACGGCCGCGTCCACCGCGGCCACGGCCACTTCTGGCAACCTGCACACTGGGCGTAGCAGAAACCACCGACGCCAACCTAGCTATAGCGCCATCTTCTCCCGCGATGACGCTGTTCAAGAGCCTTCTCGAGACCAATATTCTGTCGTCGGCAGAGGCTTTTCCCGGCTTGGCGACGCCCTTGTCCTTGCCAGCCGCCGCCTGGCCATCAGTTCGAAGTTTTTTGCGTCGGGGTTCGCGACCCTTGCCCTCAGTCGGCGCTTGTGGCGCCAGCTCTTCCCCCTCGCCCAGCTTCCGCTTATTCGGGTTTTCGTCCGCAGTTGCTGCTACTGTTGTTTGTGGCGCCGGTGCCGGCCCCGGCCCGTCGCCCAGCTCCTGCTTTTGCGGATTCTCGTCCGCCATTTTTTCTAATGTGTTGTAGTTATCGTGATTGCTTTTGTGGGTATCTTTGTGGTTGTGGTTGTGGCTGGTGGAGGTTCGCGGGAGGATTGGAATGTCGAGGTTGAATGGGATTAAGAGAAGTGTGCAGGTTTAACACGCCGGGGCGGTCAATTCACAGAGACATAGAACTACATCATATTAGTCAAAGGCAAGCTCGTGCCGGATTTAGTCTCCGAGCCCTGCCAAGATGCGATGTCTTTATTCATGCCGAGGTCGAACAAAGACGTCGTACTTTGCGCCCTGGGGCCGTGCAACTTCCAGCCCAGGACACGGAACACCTCTTGCTTGGTGGCGTTCCCGATCCACCTGCTCCCATCGGCCATTGTCGTCTCCCAAGCTCCCTGGGTGGCGGCAGGCGCCTTCAACCAGACACCAAACCCCATCTGCTCCACTGGTATGTTAATAACAGTAGCTTGGACGTTGTTGGGTGGAACCTTCTGGGCGTTCCCACGGGCAGACGTCTATCCAAACCCGCGGAAAAGGATTTTCCTGGTACGGCTGGAATCTTGTTCTTGGGCATCGCTTGGAATTGCGCCGAGCCCTCTATGGTTTGACCCACAGCCTCGGTCGCCCCCTCCGTCGCGATCGGAAGCGTGTGGCATGGGCTAAATTTCTTATCTCGATATTTGCAACGCGGTGCCACGATCACCGCTTCTAGAGTTGACTAATCCTCCTCGTCCAGTTCCGCTTTTGCGGCTTTTGATCCGCCATTGCTGCTACCGTTGTTGCTATTATTGTCGTACTTTATTGTCGCGGTTGTACACCGTGGCCATTCACTACCAACTCACAGTATCACAGAACGGTAGCCACGATGAAACCGCCAAGTCGGGTATGCTTGCAGATAAGCCCCAGCCCATGGCCCACAATATCAACACTAGCACTGTTGTTGAGCACACCAGTTCTGCGGAAAATAGAGGACGCGAGGCGGGGTCGAACGTTCTAGAGGACGAACCAGCAATTCACCAAGCCAAGAGATCGAAGATGTACGGCGAGGCAACCTTACTATTGAGCAAGAGTCCCAGCATGGGGATAGTGGTATCTCAGAGGACGGCCATACCTCAGAGGACAGTGATATCTCGGAGGGCAGTAATATCTGGGATAATAGTGATACCCCGGAGGCCAGTGATACCGCCTCGGCCGATGACACACCACTTGATCACAGTATCCTGGCTCCCATCATCGCCTGGGCTGTATCGCATCACGGAACCTGGTACTTCGTCGACGCAGCGGCCCTCAAGGCCAACAATGTTCCGGTCTTTAGATTGGGCGACTTCGACAAATACATCCTATCTCTCGAAATCGGCACAACTTGCTTTTTCGCCCAAGTCAACCCAGTCAGCGGAACGGTTTCCGTGCTGCAATCTGCAGAGTCTCGATGCGTCCGGCAACCGTGGTGTCGCGCTTTAGCTGCAGAACTAGGCGGCTGTTCGTCTCGCACGCCTGCTCGCGCGTTTCGCCGTTTGATGACATTGTGGCTGTTTAGAGAGCGGGTTTGTATGGGAGGTGGACGTTGATTGTGGCAGATTTGGTGTTGAACTTGGAAAGCCGTACTGTAGGCTGTAATTGCCCCGCTTCCAGCCCTGGAGGCAGGCGGGGGAGCGTTTTGGTGCGCAGAATTTTCACATGTGGGGCTGTCGAAAGTGAAGCTAATGTCGGATGAAAAGTGTCAAAAATACAGAAATTGAAGGGCGGGACAGAGTACAAACCAGGCTTTGGCTATCCAAGACGTCCACAACCAGCTCAGACAGGATGGATTTGGCTACCAATTTAGATTCTTCTCACAAATCTCTCAGATTCTACGCACCTTTGTGTTCGCTAATTTGTGAGACAGCTTTCATTTCAACCCATAATACACCCTATGAGAGACTCTCATCCCTTATTTGAATAGCAGAAACAAACTTTCTTTCAACTTTATTTAATCAGCGTTAATAAGCGCAGACATTCTTGGCTTTGCCACGCTGCCACCCACGTCTCGGTTAGCAAGCTGGAAGAGCTCTCTAAACATGGGGTGCGGAATTTCCAGGTACTCTTCAAGTCAGGCGCATGGTAAGTAAAACTCGGTTGAGCTCTTTCTACTGCTTTGCAAGTGCTGAATTTGCGATACAATGCAGACCACAACGGCCCGGCTCCCCAACAAGGGAGCCAAGCAACAGAACTCGCCCCGATGCCCGCACCGGCCGCGATCCCGATACCCACGCCGGCCGTGATCCCGATGCCCGCACCCGCCACGATCCTGAGCCCAAAATCTGCCCCAAGCCGGCTAGCGAGAGGGGAATCCTCCTCTAGGAATCCTCGGCAAAACAAAATGGGCCCTGGAGTGAGGCATCTGGATCTAGCAGCACTCTTCCTAGAGGCAATTGCGAGGAGAAGGAACATCTGGCAAAGGCAATCAAGAGCAAGATGGGACCCACCTAGCAAGGGTTGAGGGCTCCCAAATGGCATTCGAGCTCCGAATCTTTTTGGGGGATAGACCTAGTGATAATAGGTAATAGCTCAGCGTCCCAACCACAATCTGAATTGTACACCTGATTAGTTAGTCAACGGCGTTTACGATTGATCAGCGTTGGCTCCCTGTCCAGCTGCACAGTTGTAGGAGGTTTTCGACCTGGCAGCTCATCGGCCATCTCGCTGGTGTACAGGTCTCCGGCCATCAACTTGAGCTTTGATCAGGGCACCCTACTTTGCATTCCTGGCAAATGGTGGCAGTCCATTGTGATTGTCACGAGGTCAGCCTTTATTACCGATTTAAGGTCATAGATTCAGATTCTCGGCGGGAGAGTTTATTTGGGGTTGTCGTCGGCAGCGTTGCAAACTCGATGGTTGCGTGTTTTTAGTTGTTGTTGATACGCGCTACTTTTTCCGAACTCCGATATTGATACGAATATCGGATTTGTAATGAAGGGAGCGCCTCTACAATACACCAAGCTTTATGCAGACTTGCATGGTCCATGCACATGCTTTTATCGACAGTGATAATCATGAATTCCAGCGCCCTCTATTTAGTCTTCGTAGGCGCATGGCCTCGTTCATGCCGGGCCATGCGTCGCCAAGGGCTCTCGTCCCAGTTGGCATCTCTCAGAGCCCGATCGCCGTCACAATCAGGCTCTTCTACGCAACGGTCGGCTTAGGAGCCATTTGTTTATAATTTTTTATTCTCCTACGGCCGACGCCGTCATCGTCGCTTGGTGGAATTAAAACATTTAAAATCTAATAAAATCGACCACAAGAAGAGGAACCATAGCAAGCCTGACTTGGTGATGAAGGAGTGGTAAATGGCCCGTTGATGACGGAAAGGCGATGAGCTCAATCGGTGCGACGCTCGGATCTTGGCGCACGAGGGCGAGGGCTGGCGGCGCAGCTTGAAGAGGAAACCCTGCCGGCGTTGACGACCTTTTCAACGAGCTTCTCGTGGCCAGCGCTTCGGTGATGGAGGGCTGGGCTTTTCGACGAAACTATAGCCCGTATCGGAAAAACTAAGGTCTTTACGAAAATCATATTAACCAGCCAAAGCACAGTATAAATTAACCTGTATTGTGGAATCTAAAGAAGGAAAAGGAAGGAAGCAATTCGCAGGGAGCGGAGGGCGCGGGGAAATAGGTCGTGGTGCGGACCACGTGCCGGGTCGCGCACGGATGCAACCAATTAGGGCGCATCAGTCCATGCACTTGCCAGGTACCTGCCGGTAAAATCCCGAATTACCATTCCGCGGCCCATGCGCAACCCGGTGCCCGGGCAAGCGGGTGAAGAAATAAAAGGGTCACATTACCTAACTGGTACCTACAAATATGCCAGTTTTCTATGTAAATACAGGTACTACTTATGTCACTCTGCCCCACTACCAGCCGGTTATTTGGCCCTCTCCCGTTAACACATCTTCCATCCTCCTTACCATGGAATCCACCAAGCCGTTGATAGTCTTCTGACTTACTCGCTTCCAACCTTCTAACGCCAGCTCTTTGATATCGCTCCCAATACGAAGGTGTGCTCGAATATACTGCTTTACAGCTCGCCAGCAGTTTTCAATTGGCGATAGGTCTGGAGAGCCAGGAGTATTGAAGAAGTGCTTCAGTCCATGCCGTTGCTTCTATTCCCTTACCATATTCATCTTTCCTCGCTTAGAATTCCCACCTCCATGACCCGAGTCTCCGTCTTCTTCTAGAACAAAGATATTACCGCGAGTAAGCTAAGGCCCAACGGCTTTTTCCATGATTTCGTCCCTATAAACCTCTAAGCTCATTTTCCCATTCGTATTTGTTAGGACCTCGTAGAAAAATAGCTCCGATTTAAACCCCTATCCAATAGCGGCCTAAACGTGGTATCTACGGATCTCGGTTCCTTTTGGCGGCGGTTCGTCGCTATGATGAATGTAGTCTGGATAATAGCGCTCGCCTGGTTTCGGATAATTTGAACCTTTCCTTTAGAAAAGACCCAAAATGGCATTCATCCGACTACCGGATATTACGCCAATCTTCTAGGCGAGGGCGGAATTAAAGAGTGAGTTTTGCAGCTTGAACGCGCCTTTTCGTATTCGATGGCGATACGAATCCTTTTTCGTAGGCGATACATTTCCGGTATCCTAAAGTACCCATTGCCTTTGCGATAGTACGTGCCGAGATAAAGCTTGGAAAACCTATTACGATTAATATTATTTATATAGAAATACCGTCTTCTAAGGCAAGTCCTTGCCAGCTTAGGCTCCGGCCTTGGAAGCCATAAGTCCAAATAATCTTTTCTATAGCAGCTAAGTCATCCTCGGAAAGAGCCTTCTTCCGGCCGCGAGTTTCGACCTCGAGATGCCTTCGTAAACGACCTTAGTGTACGATATCGTCGCCACGGCTCCGACTGACGCCAAACTGGCGGAAAATATCGGACTTAAAGTAAGTAAGCTAGTGCTTTTCGAAGGCCGCAACTGCACCGAGAATCTAGGCTTTAACTAGCGTAGGATAGTGATGATCGCCAATTGCCATGTTGTTGAATTTGGTGTTGTGACTGCAGTGGCGGTGTAGAGGTGTAGAATCGTAGTAGAGTGAGGAATGTAGGGAACTGTTAGTGCCTGTGTTAGTGTAGTAGCTTGCCAAGCCTTTTTGTGTGGCCCTTTTATTTCTTCAACCGCTTGCCGGGTCAACAATGTTCAGGCTATCAAAATCGTCAAAAGGTCCGAAAACGCGTTTGTCAAGGTATTTTCCATTTTGACAATTTCTTCGTTACTGAGTCAAACTCAAAATAAGGGCAACTTGTAGAAGACAACTCCGGGGCCTAGATTTGTGCGCATGATTATTAGCCACGTTACGGGCTTACTAAGGTTATAGAAGACAACGCGTGTAGTTCTTCCGTAGCGCTCCCACCGATATCCTGAGCAATTTAACGTCTAACGGATTTTACCAGCCTAAGTTTGGCCCTTAGTATCACAACCGCCAACAGGTGCTAATAAACCCTAGGAAGGTACGTTAGATGGAACGTTCTATACCGCGCTACCGGGGTTTTAGAAATTAATATTAGATATATTCTTAAAGTACTAGTAGACTCTCGGTTTTAAAAACGTATAGCGCTACTATTTCCTATTTTATCCTTTTAGAGTAAAAGGACTATTTTGGAGCGGTAAATTCCTTTTGGAGGGGGTAGAAATTGAAAAAAAAAACGTACCTTTTTTTCTTTACCCCCTACCTTTATACCTTATAGGTCGGGCGCTTCTTTAAGCGCGCTCGTAAAGGTCTAAGTCGGTAAAGAAGTAAATAAAAGAAGGTATATTATAAGGTTAAACGCGGGACGTTACGGCTTATAAGTAAACAGTTTACGCCCAGGGCGCACCGGCACCGCATACGTCTTCATGGTTAATCTAGTAGATTTGGGTGAGGACTAGAAGGTATATATAATGATGACCCTGTCGCCAATTACAGCATTCTTGTTCTATTTATACTCGTGCTGGCCGATTAAGTTTCATACCACGGCACAGCGTAAGTCTTCTCGGTGTACGTGTCATCGGCAAATCCATGGTTGTGCCGAGCCTTGACTGCTCCGGGCCGTTCAAAGTTCGGGTGTATGGAGCGGAACGGCCGGCATGTGATACGCCAGTTATAGTCAGCCGGATCCGAGAACCTTTCGTATTGGACTTGCGCTTCGTGCTTCCGCTGGGTATTGGCTTTTTTTCGTGGCCAGCTTTAATCTATATATCGCATAAGGTAGGAGCGTTAGTGAGCGATGGAGCCGGGCGCGTAGGGCGCCTGGGCTAGGTCCGCAGCCAAAATGGACTTGAGCGGCCAAAATAAACTTGAAGGAAGACCTTCCTACTAGGTTAAATAGAAATCGGCTTTAAATCCATCCCTAGGACTCTCTTGCGCCTATAAATTGCTCTTTGTCTAGGAAGACGATAACCAAGATCAATGTACGTAGTATGACTATATCTGAGATTGATTTCTAAAACCCCGGGCGCGCGCTATGGTAGATTAAAGCTCATAAACAATTGCCGCCTGCGCAGTAATTGGTAAAACTACGGGATGGAACATAAATGCCGTCAGACGAAGCTACGATAGTGGGACTCTCTCGGGTGATAGCTCCAAGGTTATTATATGGATGCTGCATTAAAGGGCAAGATGTAGCTCGTGAGAACATCTCTTTTTCTTCTTTAAGCTGCTACTTTGTTTCTTTCCTTCGATGGGCCAGAACGCCTAGGACGATCGGGATGAAGTAAGCCTGGGTAGTAAAAGGGTGTGTGGTGTTACGGTACGGCCGGTTTGGATGGGTTTGGGGTTGGGTATTTAAGGAAGCAGGGAGATTTCTAGTGTTAGAGTACCTGGTATTTTTAACATATTCAGTCACCTTGGACACGGCCTTTCACGCCACTTACGCACACCCAAAGCGGCGAACAGAGACTACACGACAACGGAATAGAACACAACTGAACATTGAAACAACAGGATCACTCAAACACGGACTCTGCTTGATCATTCTTTATTCCACTACCAGAATACATTCTAAATAACACCGGAAGAAAGACTAGTATACAGCAGACTCGTAAACGCTGACGCTGGATCCCTTCCGCCGCCTCGTCTGCGCTACGTGGGCGCCCCAGTCCGAGTGATGCCCGCCGACTATAGCAATCTCCTGCTGGTGCTCTACCGACTCGCCTAGCACATCCAGCTTCTCGATAGCCTCGAGAACCTCTCGCGGCGGCTCGGTGCCAAACACGGCCTGGATGTCGCCATACGGGTTGAGGCCAAAGTGCCAGGTACGGCTACTCGACTTGGCCATGATACCGCGGGCCCAGACGCGGCGGCGCTCGTAGCATGCAATGACAAGCAGCAAGGGCGCGTTGACGGTGCGGATGATGGCCACGTTGACATAGTGGAAGGCGGCCGGCCCGAGAACGAACTTGAGCGGCAGCATGACAGCCAGCGCGATCATGTTGAAGGGCGGCGGGTACGCGAAGATGGAGTCGCTCTTGACACCCTGAAACGTGAGCACCGCGCGGCGGAACTCGATCTCGGCCGCCGAATTGTCCATAATCTTGGAGAAGGTGTTGGTCAGAATGGCCACCAGGATAGTCAAGAAGAGCGTGTTGCCCAAAAACGCAAACGTGACTGCCAGCGTCGGGCCGAGAACCGCGTGGAAGTCGGCGGTCCGCTCGATGCCCGTGCCGTCCAGACCAAACCAGATCCAGAAGAGCCACTTGCCAATCGTCACATAGGTCGGGCTGTTGGCCTGCCACGAGGGCGAGCTAGTGTCAAAGTTGGTTCGCATTAGCCACACCAGCCCCAGGAGAAACCCGGTGAAGCACCAGATGGCGATAAAGGTGAGGCGCATAAAGTCGCGCATCATGGCGTGCATGGCGATGAACACGATGTTGTCGGGCATCAGGTTGAAGGCGATCCGGGTTAGCAGGACGGGCGCCGCCGTGCAGAGGATGGGCAGCGCCAGGTTGACGTCAAAGCCAAGCAGGAGCTCGATTGCGCGGGCCGCGCCGTACATGGCGTAAATAAAGATGAACGTGATGTCGAGGAAAGACCACAGGTTCTGGGCGTGCACTTCCCAGCCATGCTCGATGATGGCAGCAAACTGTTCAAGCACCCAGCCAGCGGTGAAGATGCTAAAGGCGGCCTCGTAGATCCCAAGCTTGCGGGTCCCGTGCGTGTTGCCGTTGCAGTGTATCATGGTGAGCGCATACAGCGTCAGCAACACGGCAAAGTGCCAGAGCTCGATCAGGTTCCGCAGCCGGGGCACAATGAGGCGGCGGTGGTTGAGGATGGAAGCGCGGCGCGGGTCGTACAGCGACACAGGGTGGTGTTTGTAGTGGTCGGGAAGGATGTCGACCAACGACACAGGGGTATACACGACTAGGCCGCGGTAGACAGCGTCGACGACGCGCTGACAAGCTAGTGACGCAATAAGGATCTTGCTCTCAGATAAAATGGCAAGCTCGAGCGCTGTCAGCTTGCGCTCGCGGCCGCCGCGTTCCTGGGCCGGCCACTGCGGGGAACGGCCCCGGCGGCGGACCTCGTCTGGGGCGGCATCAAACGGGTCAAAGCTCGAGACAAGCACGTTGGCGAGCAGCAGCAGGCCTGGGCGTCGAGGGTGGTCTTCGTGAAACCGACGCAAAATGCGAGCGGCGACGAGTTCGCAGAGGGTGGCGCGCGCAATGTTGACCGTGTAGTGGAGGGCTTCGTCCGACTGGGAGCGGAGAAACTGGACGCGGTTGGCGAGGAGGCAGTAGACGGTGGAGAGGTCGTCGGGGTTGTAGAGCCGGTCGACAAGGGGGCGCACGAGGAGGGACGTCATGCGAGGCGTTCGCAGTTCACTGAGCGTATACGGGTCATCTGTCAAGAGTCAGCCGAGAGCAAGGCGGAAGACGGGTAGGTAGGGACGGGCACCATACCAATGGCCGCGATCATCAAACGCCGAATGCTACTGGTGTCAGCTGTGGCCTAGTCCCGACTCTCCCAACGTGCATACCGATGAATTGACACGTAGACTGGTATTGTTTCTTGGTCACCACTTCTAGTGCCCGTTGCGCCTTCGCGTTCCTGCCCACGGCCATGTCGGCGGCGTGGAAAGAGAGGTGCGGTGGTGTCTGTTTGAGGGGAGCAGGGAGCCGACCCGGGCCCGTATTCGTCGAGGTCGATGTCAGGATCGTGACCGCGGCGCGGCAGGCCGGGACTGCGAATGCGGCCTTGTACAGCCATTTCGGCGGTGGCTGCGTTGGTCGAGGTTCATTGCGGGTTGGAGGATGTCGATGGTTGGCGAAATCGTGCAGCCAACCGCCGAGCCTCCGACACTGCAGTGGGGCGCGGCTTGGGGGCTAGCCACGTAATCCTGGGCCAACTTGGCATTGCGCGTGCCAGTGCATCATCATTGGGGCGCGTGGTGTAAAGTTGCTGGCATCGACGACCAAGGAACGAGCACGGCAACGATGCCCGCCGATGAGGTGTTGCCTCTGCAGACTCGAAGCTTGCCATCCCTCCCGTATCGATGCATCGCGCTTTCTGGACGGTAAGGACGGACGGCCGGGGTCCGCACACGAAGCCCTCTCGGGAAAGGATTCTCGGAGAAAAGCTGAATGATGCCAGGTCAATTGCTCGCTTCAAGCGATGGACAGATCCGTCTGTTGGAATTGATCAGATGTCGTTGACAGAGAGAGGTTGTTGCACTAAATGCCATGTGTTCCCGAATCTGGTGCCCCACATTCTGCAGTGCAGCTGCAGGCTCGGGATTCAGGGGTCGTTCAGGCCATCTAGAGCTAACCCTATTCGGCGAGGACAGTACCAACACACACCGCATTGTACGCATTGGTTGATTCATTCACTTTCTTTCACTGCTTTGAGCCAATTCGACTTGATTCAATTCGATCTGGATTCTGAAGTTACATTTCCCACTCAGACTGAATCCATTCCCTCCAATCAGAAAAACGTCCCATTGAACGCGGCGGCCACGGCCTGCGCCACCAGCTTCTGGATTGCAACGCCCGGGTGATAGCTGTTGAACCACAGACAGGACTTGCCGTTGGAGTTTGTGCACGTCGCGTCGGGCGCCCCGTATGCCTTTGGGTTGGCCAGCGCCGTCTCCCACGGGGGGCTGGTGTCGACTATGGTGAAGTTCGCCTCCGGGTTCGCCGTCTTGAACGCCGCAACGCGTGTCGGCAGCGCGCCATTCCACTGCGTGATCGCCGTCACCAGGTCGGCAACCTTAGCGTTGGATTTCATCTGCGGCGTCTTGTTGGTGGCTATGCGGCACGTCAGCTCGGCCCACCAAAAATATGAGAGAAACATACGAGGGATGCTGAGCAGCGCAAAGTTCCTGGCGCCGCCCGCGTAGAGCGTGCCCAACAGACTGAAATACCGGTCCAGGTCCTTGTTCAGACGAGCCACCTCGCCCGACTGCGTGAACGAGTTGCCGACGTCGTTGACGCCAATGAAGACGCCAAAGAGGGCATTCTCGGCCGTCCAGGGGGCGTACGACGGCTTGGACTGCAGGTTTGACGTCCACGTCTTGACCTGGTCGGCGATGCTGGGAACGCTGGACATGTACGCCTGCACGATCGAGTTGTCGACTGTCGCGCCTGCCACGGCGAAGTTGAACGTCAGCGTCAGCGACGTGTTGAGTTGGCTTGCGAGGAAGCCCGCCCAGGTGAGTCCCCCGCTCTGCGTGTTGCCGGGCAGCGGCGGGTTGCCCATGGGGTTGGACGCCGACGGCTTAGCCCCGTTGATGTTGAAGCCGCTCGAGGTGTAGGAATCGCCGCTTTGAGATGTTAGCCGTGGCAATGCGTGTTGACGCGATTCAGGCCGGGTCTTACAATACGAAAAAGTATTTGGTCCCGGTGATTGCTGCCTGCGATACGGGAGCGGCGACGGCGGCCCCCGCGGCGACCAACAAGAAAGAAAGCTGTGCCAACATTTTCTACGACCTTGGCTCCGTTCGAATAGTTTATCGTGGCCGTTTGATCACCCGTCGTGCCTTCGTATTTATAATGGTGTCTGGTGGGGAGGTGGTGCAAGCAACGTCTATTAGGCTAATAGGTGAATTGCAGCCCGAGGAAGAGTCCAGCAAAAAGTAGGAGACGGAGTTAATTTGTTTAAACAAGTTCAATTCATCCATGGTGGTTCATTGATTGGCTTGCTGCCGACTTCCTGGTTGACAGAGAGCTCGCTTGTTTCTCCACTTCCAGCTTTGACAACTTTACCATGTTAAATGTTCGGCTCGAATGAAAGTTGAGGGACCCAAGCTGTTGCAGTAAGGCCAATCGTAAATCGTAGTTGATTTGAATTGGGTCAAATTCGCATCGACGTGTGCTGTGACGGAGTCTTGCCTGCCGCTTGGTTTGGCGGAGGCTGTGGCCGCGATTAGGACTCTTCCCTGAATCCTCTTCTTGGTCAATGTATCAGGTTAACTGGAAATGCTGATTTACGCGAAGAGGTAGGTGAACTTGATTCTCTTTGGTCTCGAGTCGAAAGCATTTCAGGGGTAACCCTAACCCAGAAGCTTCTTATCTTATCGATTGCCGGCCCACCGTGGTGGGATGGTGGGGGGGTGGCCCACCGGTGTCGGCAGCGCAGTGGCAGAAACACGACCGACCTAAAAAGATTTTCACCGTTTTCTTATCGTAGGCCGCCGTGCGCAACCAATTTCCATCCACATTGATTGACTGAAGCCGTTGATAGCACCGTCAGTTCGTCATGTCTGCCATACCCGGAGAGGCGATGCCTCACAAGGCCTTTGACACGGTCCTGGTCCTGGATTTCGGGTGAGCCGCGTCTCGTGCCCCGCCTCCGCGCGCATCGAAATTGAAATTGAAATTGAAGCTAACTCGCGACCCTCGTAGATCTCAGTACACTCACTTGTATGTCACTGGTGCCAAGACACCCATGTCTCGTCTCTACTTGGACTCATAGCACCCAAGCCATCATCCCATCACCCCATCACCCCGACCATCCACTACAATGACATCCCTATGCTGCCGCCGGTTGAACTGACCATCCCAGAATCACGCGCCGTCTTCGCGAGCTCAATGTCTTCTCGGAGATGCTCCCGTGCACCACAAATATTGCAGACCTAGACTTCACCCCCAAGGGAATCATCCTCTCGGGCGGCCCCTACTCGGTATATGAGGAAGGAAGCCCCCATGTGGACCCTGCAGTCCTCGATCTGAGTATGCCCCCCGGCTCTTGGCATGCGCTCTGTGCTGACATCTACTAGACGTTCCTATTCTTGGCATATGCTGTACGTCTGCTGTCCTGTCCTGGCCACGCCCGCCGCAGCTAACCCAGACATAAATCGCAGATGGCATGCAGGAGATTGCGTACCGCGTAAACCCCGAAAACGTCATCGCCGGCACCCACCGCGAGTACGGCCATGCCAATCTCAAGGCACAGACGGTCAACGGCCACGTCGACCGCCTGTTCCAGGGGCTCGAGGACTCGATGCGCGTCTGGATGAGCCACGGCGACAAGCTGGCGAACCTACCCGAGGGCTTCCACACCGTGGCAACCTCGGACAACTCTGAGTATGCCGCCATTGCCCATGGCAGCAAGCACATCTACGGCCTGCAGTTCCACCCCGAGGTCACCCACACCGAGAACGGCACCAAGCTGCTCGAGAACTTTGCCGTCGGCATCTGCGGCTGCCAGCAAAACTGGACCATGGCTGCGTTTCTCGAGACGGAGCGGAAGCGGATCCGCGACATTGTCGGCGAGAAGGGCCAGGTGCTCGGAGCTGTCAGCGGCGGTGTCGATTCCACAGTCGCCGCCAAGCTCATGGTGCGTCTGATTTAGCTCCAAGCATCCGTGGACAATTTCCCTGCACTTCCAAGTCACGTGGTCCGCTGACATTGAGCAGAAAGAGGCCATTGGCGACCGTTTCTGGGCGGTTCTCGTCAACAGTAGGTTGCCTATTCGCTCGCAACATGCCTAATCCATTCCATTTTGTGCTCTTTGAGGAGATGCTTACATATATCAGACGGCGTCATGCGGCTCAATGAGTGCGAGCAAGTCAAGAAGGATCTGACCGAGAACCTTGGAATCAATCTCACCGTTGTGGATGCCTCGCAGGTGTTCTTGGACGGGCTCAAGGGGATCTCGGATCCGGAAAAGAAGAGGAAGTTTATTGGTAAGGCTCTAATCTCGGACTCTAGAATAATTCTGTTGATTGACAATTGATTCGTTGCAGGCGGCAAGTTCATCGACATCTTCGAGGAGGAGGCGCTCAAGATCGAGGCAGCGGCCGCCAACTCTGATCGGGCGGGCAAGATTCAATTCTTCCTCCAGTAGGTCCGACACAGTTACGTTGCGGTCACATCCGCTAACGACATGCACAGGGGCACTTTGTATCCGGACGTGATCGAGAGTCTCTCGTTCAAGGGCCCCTCCGCCACAATCAAGGTCAGTCGAGGTCGTCCCACTACATGGCAACAAGTACTAACAGCCTTTAGACCCATCACAACGTGTATGTCGTCTCCGCCTCTTTGCAGAGCTGATGCTAACTGACTCAAGTGGTGGACTCCCAGAGCGGATGGCCAACGGTTCGGGTCTTCGCCTGATCGAGCCGCTTCGCAGCCTGTACAAGGACGAAGTGCGGGGTACGTGCTGATTTCCTGGCTGCAGAAATCGAAGATCGTTCGCTGATGGAGCTGGACAGAACTTGGCCGTGCTCTCGGAATTTCCGAAGAACTCGTCATGAGAGTACGTCTTTGAACCCCGCCCAGATCACTGACGAATGCTGACTTTCGCACAGCATCCCTTCCCAGGCCGTATGTGTCGCCGCACCCCTTACCGCTGACATTTGCTAACCAACCCAGCTGGCATTGCTGTCCGAATCCTGGGAGAGGTGACGCCTGAGAAGGTCGAGATCGCTCGCCGCGCAGACAATGTCAGTTCCTTGTTCCCCCTGGAACAAGGCCGTGACTAATAGAACCAGATCTTCATCACGGAGATCCGCAAGGCTGGCCTGTACAACCAGATCTCGCAGGCATACGCCGCCGTCGACCCCAGCCGCGCCGTCGGCGTCATGGGAGACAAGCGCGTGTACGGATACATAATCATCCTGCGCGCTGTCGTGACCATCGACTACATGACCGCCGAAGCTTGTGAGTGCCTGCATGCAGCAATGGCAAAGAATCGGTGAACACAATGAAGCTAACGAACCCGCAGTTGAGTTCCCATGGGCGGTCCTCCAGAAGGTCATGAACAGGATCATCAACGAGGTGGATGGGTATGTTTCTCCACCCCCGAATGCCATTCGCAACAGTTCCACTAATGATGCTCTTGTGTAGTGTTTGCCGCGTCACCTACGACGTTACAAGCAAGCCGCCTGGAACGATCGAGATGGAGTAAGCCTGGGCAGTAAAATGGCGTGTGGTGTCGCGGCGGCCGGTTTGGGTGCATTTAGGGCGATGGACGGGATCAAGATCGGATAAGACTTATCAAGCCCAAGCCCATGGGGTCATTGGTTTCGGTAAACTCGGATAGATTGGCATAGACAATCAGTTTCACGTTCCCAACGGCGTGGCGGCCTCTCAGACCCACAAAAACACGCCATATCCGATTGCCGAAAGGCGTTCAACCACGCAGTCAAGCCATATTTGCTTTTTTCTATCTCGACAGGGACACTCGCCTTGGCGTACGCTTTCTCTCCTAGGCCTATAGCTTGAATTAGTTGATTTAGAATTGAGTGAGTAGATTTGTCGTCGACTCCACAAGCTAGAGAGCAGCGAGCCAATGGGATGGCGCCACGATGCTGACGTGATGCCAGGCAGCTGCCAACGACTTCCAAAGCGGTCAAGGCTCTCCTTTCATTCGCCCAACACCAATGTTGGCATCGACCATTGTCCAAGCTCTTGCCTCGATGCCTTGTCCTGGCCTTGCGATTGAAGCAAGCATGGCTGCCAGCGCCCCCAAACTCAAGTACACGGCCGTGACTGGCTTCTTCAAGCACAGCGACGAGCCCGCCATTCCGTCGTTTGAATCTGTGAGCCTCCGCATCATCCGGCTGTGCTGACCGGTCGAGCTTTGCTGACGGAATTTGTCACGACAAAGGTCACGCTGCCGGGCCTGGGCCTCATTGACCGGGCCTACGAGACCGACGACACCTTTGACCCGCGGCGCGAGAAGCAGCCCTGGGAGCGCTTCGTGCACTACCTCGGCCACCTCAACAGCCCAGGCGCTGCCGCCGACAAGGCTGTCGCGTATAAGCTCATCTACGCCGCCCGCCATGGCGAAGGCTACCACAACGTCATGGAGGCCAAGGTCGGGACTGTCGAGTGGGAGGTATTCCGTCCACCCTTGCACACTTGAAAATGAACTCCAAAAAGAATGCTAACCCTGACAGGCCCACTGGGCGCGCCTCGACGACGACGGCACGACCACCTGGTCCGACGCCAGCCTGACGCCCACGGGCATCAGAGAGGCGCGCGCCATACAGGTCTTCTGGGCCGACGCCGCGTCCAGCTTCAAACTGCCGCTCGCGCCGCGGCACTACGTCAGCCCGCTTGCGCGCTGCCTCGAGACGTGCGAGCTGGCCTTTATGGGGCTCGCCGTCCCAGACGCCCCCGTCCCGCCGTTCAAGCCAATCATCAAGGAGCTCGTGCGCGAGCGGCTAGGCGTGCACACGTGCGACCGCCGGCGCTCGCGGACGTGGATTGCCGAGAACCACCCGTTGTTTGCGTTCGAGGACGGCTTCGCCGAGGCCGACGAGATGTGGAACCCCGACGTCCGCGAGACGCTAGAAGAGCACGCCGTGCGCGTCGAGAGGTTCCTCGACGACTTGTTTGCCAATGACAGGGACAGCGACATCGTCTCGCTGACGGCGCACTCGGGCACCATCCTGGCCCTGTACTTTGCCATTGGCCATCCCGAGGTCAGGCTTGCGCCGGGCACGGTCGTGCCGGTCTTGATCAAGGCCGAGGTGGTGGAGTAGGACGGTTATCCGCCTGGTGTTCGTCCTGCCGTTCTCGTTAGAAATTTAGTTTAAACGCCTACTCAAGCCATCTGAAGGCCTACTTTTGCAATCTGACGGCCTACCTTGGATATACGGTTTATTTCTTTCGTCTACTTTACATCTAAGAACATCTTCCATAGGTACCTCTGATAAATAATACACATCTCCCCGACATCAGTCGGATACGGGCCCGGTCGTATGGCTTAACTCCACTACGGCCGCACTGCGTCAGCGTCGAGTTCCAGCTGCCAAGGTTGTCGCAGAGGCACCGACCCAGCAGCACGCCGGCCATTCAGCTCTTCCCCCGTACCTCCATGCCATCTCCCGGTTGTGCTCCGCCGTACTTTGGCGAATACGCACTTGCATAAGAGCAAATTGACATTTTGGCCCCAGGCCCGGGAAGCGGGGTTCTAAATTCACAGAATCGTGCGATTACAAATTCCAGAGTGCAGTTGGAGAGCTCCCCAGCCTGGGCCTAACTTGGGTACCAAGCGATGGCGGGTGTGTCATAATATGGCCTTTTTAATCGGGCCCACCTCTCTTTACACTTTGACAACATCCTTCCTTCAATCATTCATCCTCCAACACAGACCCATCGAGGCATTGACTTCGAAGCCATGCACCCTTACAGCGACGAGACTGGCGCCGACCAGATCGTTGCTAATTTCGCCAGTGAGGTCAAAGACAAGGTGTTTCTGATCACGAGCGTGTCCCCCAACAGCCTAGGAGCCTTCTTCCCCGAGACTATCGCCAAGGCATCTCCCAAGCTCACCGTTCTCGCCGCCCTGAACGTCGAGAAAGCGTCCGAGGTGGCTGCCAGCATCAAGGCAATCAACAGCGCAGCCCAGACGCGCATCCTGCACCTAGACCTGGCGTTTTTTGCCTCGGTGCGCGCGGCCGCTGACGAGGTCAACTCGTACGCCGAGGGCATCAACGTCGTCGTCAACAACGCAGGCATTATGGCTGTACCGTACTCCACTACCGTCGACGGCCACGAGAGCTGCTGGCAGTTCAACTACCTCGGCCACTTCCTCTTCACGAACCTGATTATGGACAAGCTGCTGCGCAGCGGGCCCGCCCCGCGCGTCATCGAGGGCTACCGGCTGGGCGGCGTGCGGCAATTTGACCACGGCTTCCACTGTGGCGCGTCCTACGACCCGTGGTTTGCCTACGCCGCCTCCAAGACGGCCAACATCCTCCACGCCGCCTCGCTGGCCCGCCGCCTCGGCAGCAGGGGCCTGGTCGCCGTCAACCTGAGCCCTGGCGTCATCTACAAAAACCTGTCTACCCACGGCGCCTTGGACAAGTTCGACAAGCTGTGGGCCTTGCTGCAGAAGGTCGGCGACCCGCTCGGGTGGGCCGCCTCAACCCCCTTGGATTCCAACTGCGGCGTTGCCATCCACGCGTATGCTGCGCTGGCCCCGGCCGTCAAGGGTAAGTGAACATGTAGTGGCTAGAACGCTGCTGTTACCTGTGTCAAGCTAACCTAATGCTTTCTGATTAGACTTCAATAGCTAGTACATTCGCTCGCTCGACAAACTGCCCGATCGGGTTGAGGGGATGTCGCCTTGGGCCATCGGCGAGCTGGAAGCCAGGAAGACGTGGGAGTTAAGCGAGACGCCTGTAAGACAGAAGTTCGACTTTGACAAATAGTGTATCATACGATAAGCGTGATCGATGAGGCCGGGAGAAGAGTGCGGCCTTTGGGATTTTGTGTACCTCTGAAGCTGCTACGCATGTGTAAAAATAGAAATCCCCCCTCTAGATATCTCATGTATATACTATCTCTTGAATCGAATGGCTTATGGACATCCCGACGTTGTTTAGAAGTGTCTCGTATTTCTTGTTTCTTCTGGAAATGTCCTATGATGTTATGCTGCCTCGATCTTGTGAAGTTGTGATGCTATTCTGTAGCGTCGCTCAGGCTATCCATCGTGGTCTTGATCCCGTCCTATCTAGCCAATTCTGCGTATGGTCGGCTGCGAAGGAAGGCGGCAAGATAGCAGCCGAAGGAGGAAAAAGAGAAATTGTCGCGGTTACTCCCCAGCAAGCCGGTGCCAGCCGCTGCCCTAGCTGGCAAACGGAAATATGTAGTTTAGAGGTGTTAAAACAAGTCAAACATAAAAAGTTGAGCCAGTATGAAAACTAGTTTAAACGCATCCGTAAGAAGTCCAAGAGAGAAAATTGCCGCGTCCGAGATCCATACGTCTTACCGTAGACGAGCCTGCTGCCTAGGCCCCTAAAACTAACAGTATAGCTGGGCCGGGCCGTTGTTGCGGAAGGCTAGCTGTTAAGTAAAGACAGCAATATCCTAGCTAAAGAAGCAAAAGGAGAGACCCTCGCAAGCCACTTCATTGCCTTCAATAGAACTCCCAAGCTAAGAAGATATCCACCAAACAGGCTTTTATTGGGCATCTAGGTACGGCGGCTAGGTAGTGATGAGAGTAGAAAGATACTAAGTAATAAAAGAGAAGCAACAAACTAGCCACATACCAGCCTTATAAGCTATAGGCAGTTATGGTCAAATGTTTAGATATGAAAAGGAAAGAGGTACGGCTACATAATTACGCTAGTCCGAGTGTCTCAGATTATAGTAAAAGGGTTTACACAGTGGCTCGTGTTAAAGTATGGCTAGTTACTAGGGTTGTAGGGTCCTGAAGTATAGGGCACTATAGTGGCTGTGTTGGAGTTGTGAGTGTTGTGGCCGTTGTGTGGGTGCTGAGGGCGCTATGCCTAGATTGTTTACTTTGCCCTAAGCTCAATCCGCTCACGCGGGCTCTATTATACAGAAGGGGGGGGCGTGCCCGCGAAGCGTGCGCGTTCCTCCTTCCTATCTTCATCCCGTTGTTCTTCGATCCAACTTACGGGTCTCTTCTACCCGCCTCGGTGACAGCCATCGAGCCACATAAAAGTTAGTTAGTTGGGGCGCCCCGGCTGCGCGGCGCACGTTGTGCGCTCGCTACCTACCGCTACCCCAGTCTTCCCGGGTGTTGCCCGGTGACTCAGCCCCCCTACCCCTTTCTTTAGTAGGTGCTTCCGCTCCTTCCCTACGCTGCTCCTTCCTTAGTAACCTGCCCTCTTCCTTCGTTATTCCTTAGTCTGAACTTCGCTCGACTGGCTGCGGCCTGTGGACCGTGCCGCGGTGTTTGCTTGTTTGTTTGCCCTAGAATGGTGTGACCCCGAACCGCGTGAGGTGCGGGGGCGCTGCTTCTGCTCGTTCCTTCCGTTCCGGGCAGCTTGTGACGGTTAGGTCTGTGCCGTAAGCAGGTACGGGCCCGCCTGTGGGTATAAGTAAGGCCTTCTTTTTCTTCACTTTTACTTCTTCACTTTTACTTCAGGTCTTCGTCCCCAATCCTCAATCCGTCTTGCCCTGCCCTGGTCTATTCAAGTCTATAAGAATGAACTCAACCAGTCTTGACAACTCCATAAATTCCATGCTGCCAGCTCCTATGAGGCTGGTATTCGTGGTGGGTTTTCTCCTTATTCAACTGTATCGCATGATACGACAAGTACTCTTAATCAGCAAGCAAAATTTTGTTCCGGTCCGTTGGAATCCCCTTGTATACCTACTACGATATATCTACCTCGGGCACAGCAAGTTCAAACCCCAGAAAAACAGCAACCACAACAAAAATCCCGCCAATGACCAGATGGACTGGGTGGACATCCGGCTCGCGAGAGGCTTCTTGGCGATATTTCTCATGGAGTTTGTATTGGCCATTTCCACGTTTAGACACGCTCGCGAGGTGCAAAAGGACATGAATCCGCAGTGTAGCGTCAACATCGATGGGGACCTGGCCGGAGTCGGAGTAAGGTCGGCTCTTTGGGTCCAGCAGGGCCTGATGTGGTTATTGGTGATATCGGGTGCCGCATTGATAAGGCCCAGAAAGACGGCGTGCAAGGAATTTGCAACTGGCCTGGTCATTGCGCACCTCTCACTAGCAATCGCCGTCGTGGTGCAGATGCAACAACAGACCCTGTCTCCTCTCGATGCAGCTGTCGGCACAATGATGCTCGATGCGCAGAACCTCGGCGTGTCTGTTGCATTGTCGTCCCGGGATATGCTGGCCGCACGCTGGGCGGTAGTCGTTGTTTCAATATCTCAGTTTCTTGGCCTGGTGGTCATTGGCGTGATCATGGCTCGGTTTGACGACGGATTATTTGCCGCGCCGAATTGCAATTGCTTCTCTTTTTTCTGGTGGGTATGGAAGAGCACGTGTGTCGCCGTGTCAGCAATCGAACACCCCATCTTCTGGATCTACTATGCCTCCCGTTGGCTACTCGCCATGCGGAACTGGCATTTTAGCATAAGCTACATGTGAGACTTTCACCGATGGGAACGAAACAAGACCACATGGGAGAACGTGCCACCAACCATCGGTCTCGACTTTCTTCAAAACCTCCTTTTTGGCTTAGTATCTATCATTTGTGTCGAACAAACGATAGGGGCTTATAGCTCCACCCGGTCGCCCCAACTATTCACTGTCGGCCAGATTTCGAGCCTGGTGATTGCAGGAGCAACAACACTTCGGGCAACCTGGCTATATATAACCATGACTAATTCTTTCACCGTTACATGGCCTAGCGTGGACGAGGAAGAGCGCGTTCAGGAAATCCAACCCTCTGTACGGGAAGAGTCCCTGGTTGGGGCTGACCGGGGTGGAGGGGCATTTGAAGTAGTAATACGATAGTCCTTGGAGATAGCAGAGGAGCCAGTTCCAGAGAGACAAGGTACTTTACAAGAGCGAGAGTAAATTGGACGTTGTTATTAATCGCGTACGGGAACCCTAGCTAGTTTGAGCTTAACCCCTTTAATACCAATAGCATAACCATAGCTTTGCTACCTAATAACACGTATACCGAGAAGACTCACGCTACCGTCCTATATATAATACGGCATTTATTCTTCCTCGTCTTTAATATTAGATAAATTAAGGGACCCCCCTTATATATATATCCAAAAGGCGTATATGATATTTCTGGATGCCTACGGAAGCTTTCTAGATGCCTACGAAGCTGTCTAGATACCTACGGAAGCTTTCTAGATGCTTGTCTCTCATCCCCGCCTTATCTTGCCTTCAAAGGATGTGATGCGATGCGATGCGATGTGGTCGAGAGAGAGTCAGAAAGAGAGGGCTTGCTCGGAGTCGAGTGATTAGTTAGCCTGGCGGTCGAGTCAAGTAGAGAGCATGGGCATGATAGTTACCTGCTGTGCTGGCCTACGACATGTCCAGGCGGTCCAGCGAGGCCAACAGCTCCTCCTCCCGATCCGCCTCCTCCAGCGCGGCCGTCAGGCGGTCCAGCGCGGCCTGCATCTCCAGCTCCGCCGCTTTCTTCTCCAGCTCCGCCAATTCCAGCTCCGCCGCTTTCTTCGCCATCTTCGCCAATTTCTTCTCCAGCTTGGCCGACTTCTTCGTCAGCTTCCCCTTCTTCTTCTCCAGGGCCGCCATTGTCGCGCGTCGCTGCAGGTGCCGCTTCTGCCGCTTGCGAGCCTCCAGGCGTCTCTGGTTCATGCGCTGTTTCTGCGCTTGCGTTATGAACGTTCTGGATTTCTTTCGGCGCTTGACCGGGGCCATGGTGGACTCGGATCTCGCCATAGTCATGGTGGACTTAGATCCCGCCATGGTCATGGTGGACTCAGATCCCGCCATAGTCATGGTGGACTTAGATCCGGCCATGGTCATGGTGGACTCAGATCCCGCCATAGTCATGGTGGACTCGGATCCCGCCATGGTGGACTCGGATCCCGCCATGGTGGACTCGGATCCCGCCATACTAGAAAACAGGCGAAGTGATCCAAGAGATCAGCGGCGGCGTCGGCGTATGAAATGACGACTACGGCTCGGATCTAGTATCTGTTAGGCATTATCGTATTATCCCCGGCCCGACCCCGAGACCTACCCGAACACCGGACCGTAGATCCACCACTAGCGAGAGATTGAGACATGCGCCAACAGCAAGCCCGGAACCCACCCAGAGCGATAGATCGAGGCGTACCATAACACAGAATTTGGGATATACTGCGGGACTGAGTACGAGCGGCGGGCCGGGACGTGCTGTAACCCCGAACTGGGAATTCGCCGCGAGTGGGGGATCGGGACAAGATACCCGCCATAATAGATAGCCTCTATAGGTATCTAGAAAGCTTCCGTAGGTATCTAGACAGCTTCGTAGGCATCTAGACAGCTTCCGTAGGTATCTAGACAGCTTCGTAGGCATCTAGAAAGCTTCCGTAGGTATCTAGACAGCTTCGTAGGAGGAGAAGTAGAAGGAGAGGAGAAGCTGGAGAAGGCGAGATGGCTGGAGAAGGAGAGGAGAAGCTGGAGAAGGCGAGATGGCTGGAGAAGGAGAGCCAGAGCTGAAGGAGAGCCAGAGCTGAAGAAGGAGAGCCAGAGCGCCCCATCTATCATCAGTTGTCCATCCTTTTTGTTTTCATCGCCATCACCCGGCTCATCGGGAGGCCCGAGAGAATGTTTTGGTCGGATATGACGGTTAATAGCTGCTTTGATGGTACGTCAGGGAGGCATATACAATATCCATGTGGCTCTTGGCGACGCCTGAAGACTGTGGGCCTGACTACGGGGCAATCGGATTTGAGGGGATATGGCGGTGGTGGTGGCGGCGGCAAAACGAGTTTCGAGGCGATTTGGCGTTTTGTTGCGGGGCTGAGCCCTAGCTGGTAGGTGCATGGGCCATAGGCCCGTGCACGGGTTCTCGCCCACACATTTAGTACGGGGATTTTCCCCTCCTACAGTTAGCTAGCCAATGCACATCACACATTGTCAACCCAACACGTTTGACGACGAAAACGCGGTCACGGAGAACCTGAGATCGGTTTGGTTCTGGGACAACACGAAGAATTTGCACGTCCCGGCCTTCGACACCGGGCTTACCTAAAGGGGGTTTCATGAGCTTGATCGCTCACTTATACCAGGACGTGCGCCAGCATTCGAGCTTGGGCTTGGTTACGGGCTGGCAGAAACTCTCAGGCTTGATCGCAAGTTCGGTGGCAGGCTTAATCGCAGGCTGGCACCAGAACTCAAGCTTGATCGCGGGTTGGCAGTAGAACTCGGGCTCGGTCGTGGGCCAGCAGCAGGACTCTGGCTTCATCGCGGGTCGCTGGTATTTGGGCTTGTAAAGCCTTAGCGTACGCCGTACATACCTTAGGATCTTTTACGTATACTTTGGGATCTTTACGTATAATTACTTAAGAGTTCCTACGTATATACACCTTGAAAATAGCAGGTTGCCCCTTGCATAATTTATGTCCCAAGTACTCTCTACACGGCACCAGAACTCGTCCTCGATCCCGAGGCGCTAGCATTGGAGCTTCGTTGCGGGCTGGTACCAGAACTCGATCGTTGAGCCATACTTGGTGGATGGAGCTGATGTGTGCAGTGGCTCGTAACTGAACAAAGCTATGTGTAGATAAAGCGTCCCCGTCCTTGCCAACCCGGCGCATAATTTATGAAGATTTGTTTCGATAGAACTCTACAGGGACTCAAGTTCGCCTATTAAACTTCCGAACGCTAACCTTCTTGCAACCTCCAAAGTATTGACTAACTGTATTGCTAACCTATCGTGTCGAAACCAGACGCTAACCTTCTTGCAACCTCCAGAGTCTTGATTAACCGTACCGCTAAGCTATCTTGTCGAAACCAGAACAAGCGGCATCACAGCATAGCTCACACAGGTACCTGGCCATCCCGGGTATGTACTAGAGATTAGAGAGCTTGCGAAGGGATTTAGAAATGATCTAGAAATCTTGGGTAGGTACTCCGTATCAGCGAGCTTGTGCAGGTATATAGAAACCTCGTACGTCTTGTACGAGAAACTCTTAATCGCCTCTATTACTAAATCAACTATGTCGGTATCCTAGGTGACTCCGCCAAAGAGCAAAGGGCGCCAAACCAAGCCCAAACACCCCATTTAATCAAACAAACCAACCAACAAACCCGAACCCAGTGGTCTGGGAGAGACATGAACCGCAGACCACGGGCCGTAAAGTTAAACAATACATTCCATCCCCTAATCCGCCATGTCGGCGTCCGGATCGATCTCGGTCCCGAGGTCCCTATCCTCGAGAAAGCGGCGATCGAGCAGGGCATCGGGCAGGTACGTCTGCCTGACTTTCCCGTCCTTGTAGTTGGGGGGGTACTTGTACTCTGCGCCGTAGCCCAGGTCGCGCATGAGGCGGGTCGGGGCGTTGCGGAGGTGCAGGGGTACGGGCAGGCTGGCGACGCCGGGCTCCTGCAGGGCCGAGTAGGCGTTGTTGAGGCCGCGGTAGGCGCGGGTGCTCTTGGGGGCGAGGCACAGGGCGACGGCGCAGTGGGCCAGCGGGATGCGCGCCTCGGGCATGCCGATCTGTTGCGCCGCCGTGTACGCGGCCGTGGCCAGCGGCAGCAGCGTGTTGTCGGCCAGCCCGACGTCCTCGGACGCGATCACCACCATGCGCCGCGCCACGAACAGCGGGTCCTCGCCCGACTGCAGCATGCGCGCTAGGTAGTACAGCGCCGCGTCCGCGTCGGACCCGCGCACCGCCTTGTGGAACGCCGAGATGGTGTCGTAGTGCTGGTCGCCCGCCCGGTCGTACACGAGCGTCTTGGTCAGCGCCGCCTTGATGTCGTCCTTGGTCAGCGGGTGGTCGCCATCCGCCGGCGGTGTTGGGTTGTTGGCGAGCGACAGCGCGAGCTCGAGCAGGTTCAGCGCCGTCCGCGCGTCCCCGTCGGCAAACGCCGCGAGGTAGTGTAGCAGCTCGTCGTCGACGAGGGGGCTTGGCGCGGCCGCGCCGTCCGTTTCTTGCTGTAGGGCCCGCAGCAGGATGCGCTGTATGTCCTCGAGGGACAGCACCTGCAGGGTAAAGGTGCGGCAGCGGCTGAGCAGCGCCGACTGGATCTTGAAGCTCGGGTTTTCCGTCGTCGCGCCGATGAGCGTGATGGTGCCGGCCTCGACGGGCTTGAGGAAGACGTCCTGCTGCGACTTGGAGAAGCGGTGGATCTCGTCGCAGAAGATGATGGTCTTGCGCCCAGTCAGCCCCAGCTCGCTGGCGGCCTCGCCGAAGAGCTTCTTGCACTCGGCCACGCCGGTGCTGGTGGCGTTCAGCTCGATGAAGCGGCTGCCGACGCGCCGCGCGATGCAGCGGGCGATGGTCGTCTTGCCCGTGCCCGAGCTGCCCCACAGGATCATGGACGGCACGCGGTCCGACTCGATCAGCGAGCGCAGCACGCCGTTCGGGCCGACCAGGTCCTGCCCACACACGTCGTCGAGCGAGGTCGGGCGCATGCGCTCTGCCAGCGGCGCCGACCGGCTGGTCTTGGTCCGCTTTGCGCCGGGGGGCATGGCCGCGATGCCATTGGGTTTTGTTTCTGTGGGATTGCCATTTACCTCAGCCTCTGATTGCCCGGCCGGTTCTGCTTTTGCTACTGGGGGTGAACTCTGTCCCGGCCCTTCCTCGAAGCTGCGCTTCACTCCGGCGGCCGCCTTGACGGTGTTGGGTCCTGCTCCAGCGCTGGAGCTCGACTGGAAAGGTATCGAGCCCGTGGTGCTCGTCGCAGCGGGGATCGAGGGTGCCTGTCGCTTTGCGGCCGGGGTCTGGAAGAAGGTCGAGGCGGAGCGCTTCTTCTGTGTCGAGCTCGGCGGTTGTGTCTGGCTGGGTGGAGTCGACGTGCGCCCGCTCCCGCCCCCACCTGCGCTGGCGCTGGCGTCGTCATTTATGCTGATCTTCTCGAGGAGGTACGTCTCGCAGCCCGAGTCGATATGGGCGTTGATGTCGAGCGGGTTAACCTCCCGGTTGCAGATGGGGCAAATCACCACGGGCATGACCACCGCAGCCCAGATCGGGCGCTACTTCTTTCCCGCCGCTAGGTGATAATGCTGTGTCGTGCATAAGGTTGCTTCGTAGGTCGGGTGCAAATTGCTGTTTTCTTCGTCGATTTGGGAGGCGCGCTGAGGTGGCGATCGTTTATTGCTGGATTTCAGGACGCGTTTGTCACCACAGCCCCTGTTAATACGTGGGCCCGTACTGTTACCCTGTCCCGCCACCACGGTTCGGCAGGCTGACTGTGGGGTAGCTTCCGGGCCGCTTTGCTGACCCATTTCGCGAGCAGCTCGAACCTAACTCTTGACTTCCAGGCTGTTCGGAGCCCAGGAGCATTACAAGTTTCGGCTGAGCTATCAGCAAGGTTGTCTTATTCCGTCTTACGAAATCCCCGTAGGAGGTCAAGGACGTAAAATACGGTACCTGGCAAGTCAAGAATTCTGTTATGCCTCCGCGGCCCTCCGGGGGCCCGTGCGGCTGGCTGCTCGCTACGCTCCGAAGATGTTCTTTCCTTGAGTAGTCAATCCGGTCGACCAATCCTCGGAACGGAAACATTCGGTGCATAATAGAGTTGAAAACCGGCCTCTCTTCGCTACCTTACGCTCGTAAGCTCGCCCACGGTGGCCCAGTGGCTCCGTTTCGCGGAAATGAGGTATGCAGGTTTCTATTCTAGGTATGTACAGTGTGGTGTGGTGTAGGTACCTCGGGTATGTATGTGCAAAGGGAGATGGGTTCCAAACGAAAAACAGAATCAATGCACCTGTAGAGCACTTCTAGCCAAACGCCATTCGCATGCCTTGTTTGCATCCCCATGATCAATGCTGCGCAGCCGCCGCCAGACCACTTCGAGCCAAGAGACTCGTCCAGGCTCGTCCGGGCTGGGCGCTCAGCTGCGTCCGCCAAACGCAAGTCGCACGCTGTCATACCATGAACGACTCGCCACAGCCACATTGCTCCTCTGAAGCACACGCTATCAGCTTCCTATCTTTCTGTCAAGTAAATCAGGGAGGCAGATGAACTCACTGATGTTCGGATTCCGAAACACAAAGCGCTGGCTCAGCTTGTCCTCGACCCAGTCCATCTCGCTGCCGATGATGCTGAACAGGGCCTTGCTGTCGACGAGCACGCGCACGCCGTCCTGCTCGACCGTCTCGTCAAACGAGCCCGCCTTGTCGACGAACTCGAGGTGGTACGCCAGCCCGCTGCACCCGCGGTTGCGCACCCCAACCTTGATCAGCTTGGGGTCGGGCTGGTCCAGCAGCGCGCGCAGGTGGTCGACCGCCGCCGGCGTCAGCTTCATGGCCGCCCGGCGCGGCGTCCGCAGCCGTGAGCGCTTGGCTGGTGCTGCCGCCTGCGTTGTAGGGGCTGCAGGTGTTGTTGCAGGGGTTGCCGATGCAGTTGGTGCTACCGGCGTGGCTACCGCAGGTGTGCTTTGTGAAGCGGAATCAATCTCTGCTGGCGCTGGACTCGCAAAGCTCGGTCGCGGCTGCTGCGCTTCTCGCTCGGGGATCGACACCGGGGACGCTGGTGTGCTGGTCAGCGGCGTCGGCGGGTGGTTTCTGGGCGGCCTTGTCTCGTAGACTCGGGGGAACGGCGGCTGCTGGATGGCGCGCGCGATCGAGGTGTCAAGCGCGGAGGCATTGCGCGGTGGCGACGGCGGCTGGGAGGGCAGCGAGTAGGACTGGAAGGTGGCGGCGAAGGGCGCGGGCGTCGCCGAGAACTGGCGCGACTGCAGTATGCTTCGGCGGCACGAGTGGCACACGTGGAGGGCTCTCCTGGAGAGCAGTCGCGGTGCGCTCATTTTGAAGGTCGTTGTGGGGGGGGGGGGGGGGGATCTGAGGGTGGTTGGAGGTTGCTTGCGGTCGGCGATTGCGAAAAAGCGGCAATTTGATTTCTAACGTTGGCTCGAGCAGCCGAGCGATGACATGACGCCAAGCCTCGGTGGCCGCTCGGTTTCCGCTGGCCAATCAGCGACAGCACATTAGGAATCGGCGCTTTGGCATTTCGAGCCTCAACACCAGACAGCCCGGTCGCAAACATGGGATGCAAAACGCCGTTCAACGAAAAAGTTAGGTTTTAATTTATACTGAGAAACTCAAACCGCCTGAGCTGCCTGACTCTCACTCCGAGTTCTTTTCCTGCTCTTCTATCCCAATTTTGCATTCTGATTGCCTGAGCCAGGATACCCCTGCAACTGCGCAATTTCAGATCTGAAGCTCCCAGTGGGTATTGCAACGAAACGCCCACAACGAAGCTCCCACGCAGGCGACAGGCCATCACGACTAGAATTATATACGTGGAAGACGCGCATCCAACACGCAAAGGCTGAGATATCATCTATTGCCCTGTGAAAGAGAAGCAAGCCACGACGTCTCCTTCCAGGGCCCTTCCGAAGAGCAAACATCTTTACTCCATCCAGCCTTGCCTCACTCCAGCCTCACTCAGGCCTACTCGGCCACCATTATCCGCACATCCGCCACGGCCGCCCGGGCCATCTTCTTGAGCAGCGTGCGCTCGTCGGCCTCGCGGTAGTTCTCCCAGCTGTCGAGGCCCTCCTTGGTCTGGATGCTCAGCGTCTCGTAGCCCTGCTTGATGACCTCGGCGACCTGGAGGCTGGTCAGCTGCGAACCCGAGCGCTTCCCCACGACGGGCTTGGCCACGCCGCCCTCGCTCTCCGCCAGCATCTCCTTGTAGTGCGTGCTGACGTTCACCAGCGTCGATATGGAGTTGCTGGGCCGATGCGCCAGGCGGTACGTGTCGCGGAACTTGACCAGCACCTCGCCCGACTCGACCACCTTGTAGAAGAGGTCGTCGTAGGCGGCCGGCGTAGGCAGGAAGGCCTCGCCGGCCGATAGCCCGAGCGCGAGTAGGTTGACGACGTGGTCGAGCAGCACGTCGATCTGCGGCAGCCCGCGCAGGTCGCCCGCGTACGTCGTGAGGAAGCGCACCAGCGCCAGCAGCGACCGGAACAGGTCGGCCCAGTGGTACTGCAGCCGCGTGCGCGACCGCGACAGGTAGCTGATGATGCGCAGCAGGATGCCCACGCAGAGCGTGTACAGCCCCACGTCGAGCCGCCGCCGCAGGTTGTGGTTGATGGCGTCGACCATCGTGTCCATGACCGCCGTGGCCATGACGCGCTCGCCACGCACCAGCGGGAGGTACGGCGACCGCTGCCGGCAGAGGCGCACCGCCGCCTTGCTCTCGTCGCTGCATATCCGCTTGCACAGCACGGGGTCTTCGACGAGCAGCCGGAACACCATGAGGTTGAGATGCGAGTAGAGCGTGGTGCGCTGCGAGAGGTGCGCGTGCTGGAGTAGGTACGACGTGAGCGAGATGAAGGTTGCGAACGGCTGCTCCTCGCCCTTTTCCGGCGGCAGCGTGACAAAGTTGAAGCAAAAGAGCTTGTTGGCGTGCGTGAAGTCGTACGTCGCGAGGAGAATCGCAGCCTCTTCGACCGGCCTTTAGAGGTCAGCAGGCGCTTGCACGATTGACAGGCTTACTTACAGTTCGGCAAACATCTTCTTCGCCGTCTCGACGTCGTAGGCCGGCTTCGGCGGCGCCTTTCCCCCAGGGGCAATGGCGCCCAGCCCAATCAGATTCAGCGTGCTAGCCAGCGTCCATCCCTCTGGCAGGTCGTCCTGTACTTCCACGTAGTGAGCCCGTATCGTCTGGCACGTGTAGCCGACGCTTTTGATGATCTTCTTAATGACGCCCTCGTTGACGAAATCGTTCAGCCGCATCTGGTACGGATTCTGGAACTCGAACTTGTTGTAGTTGGCCAGGAGCCCGACCAGCGTGAACGGCGCCGCCATCGCAGCCGGGTTGTCGATGTCTTGTATCAACTGAGCCTGTCAGTCTCTTCCTGGGTGCCTTCACCAGTGCCTCCACGGTTAGCTTCCCGACTCACCTTCATGATGGACGGGAACAGGTCCCGCTGGATAAAGTAGGTAAGCAAGCTGGTCTGGTATGCGCCCGACGTGACCGAGAGGGCGACCTCGACCGCCTTGAGCCGTAATTCCACTGCGAGTGTCAGTTGGGTCTGCGCGTGACAGGGTGGTGTAGGTGCATACAGGTCCGGCCATTCCTAATGATCGAGTCCAGCGCGCCGACAAACTCGGTAAACACGCTGTCGACGTGGTCGAGGCCGGCCAGCACCTCGATGATGTCGGAGCTCGGGTTGGTGTACTTCTTGGCCAGCACGGCCGTCATGAAGGTGCTCAGTGTCTGGATCGCCAATCAGCACCCAGACCAGCGCTTCCGGCGCAAGCAGGCAGCAAGAGGGAATTACATCGAGCGCGTGCAGGTCCGCCACGCCGTGCCCGCTCTTCAGCGCCGCCACGGCGCGCGCAAACAGCTGCCCCGTCTGCAGCTCGTAGTGGAGCAGGTCGTTCGGGCCTATGTCGTCGAGGATGCGCCGGAGCGAGGCCCGGTCGGGGCGGAGCAGGAAGAACTCGCGCCAGAAGCCCTCTGGTTTCTCGCCATCGTCGCGGTCGTCCTATCGGGGGCAGGGGGCAAATCAGCGTCATTCATGCGGTTCCTGTTCTCCTTCTTTTGCAAGGTTATTTCAGCCGCCTAGCAGTCGAGTCCGTCCGCGATCGCAGGGTTTGAGGTGTTGTTGAATCGGGACTAAGCCTACCTTTTGTGAGGTTCAGACACGTCAGCGTTTGTTCGCACAGCTTCCGACAGCAACAGCAGCGCACACTGGGAACCGCAATGCAAAATGCGCAGAGGCAGTGCGACAAGCATTCCACGCCAGAGGCACGGAAGGATGGCAACAGCTTAAAAATAAAGGCTTTGCAGAAAGGGGCAAGCGAAGAAGAAGAAGAAGAAGGGCAAACCTTGAAAAGCGCCTCGTACAGCTGGACTATCTTCTGCTGGAAGACCTCGGGGCGAGGCTGGTGGGTGAGAGGGGATTGCTCCATATAGTCTCGTGTATTATTCCGGTCATTTGCTCGGGCTGGGCGATCTGGCTTCGATGGGTTACGGTTTTCGGGAAATGCGACGCCTGCGTCGGCCGCTGCCAGGCGGGCTGCCTGCCCCCAGACTGGAGAGAGCATGGGAGCGAGCGCACACAGTGCGCAGATCGGCAGGGGTGGTACGTTTGGTGGTATCCACACGGTGCGCTTCAGCCGTGCTTTCCGTAGGGCTGAGGAGCTGGTGCAACGGCGGTTCGACCTCGAGTTGGCTTGCAAGTTGTTGCAACGGACCTGGAGCAAGTGGAAGTGATGCCGTTTCAAAGTGCAAGACATCGTGGACAATAAGCGAGCAACAATCAGAAACCTATGTCTATTTACCGTTCGCAGACAGGGCATCAGTGCACATGCCAACCACGAGTGAGCTCGCCTGCGAAGCTCCTTTGTCACTCAACGAGAGAGACAACAACCACCCCTTTGAACAATGGCGAATCTATAGCACTGCAACACCTCCACATCACGTCACATACACATATATATTAGCACAGAAAATGACAATCTAATGAACGCGCGCTATCATGCAATACTATAAGATGGAAGCCACTTCTCGACACGCATCGCATGCCAAGATGCATTATCACTCGCCAGTATCCAAAACTCTCGCCTTACAAGAGCTTCACCCCTTCTTGGGCGCCTATGGATATGTCAACTGATATTCCCTCAGTCAGTACACACCCCCCACCCTCACCCACGCGGGTATCGCCACGGCCCATGCTATGCCCACGCGATTCTGTGTCGTACCAACCTAGTGCTTTCCTTGTCCGTCTCTTAACTCGTACACACGGGACACCCTGTTTAGTAGAATACGAGCACCAGCCCGTGTGCCAAGAAAGTGTCTACACCATACACCTACACGCGCCTGCCGCCGCCGCGTCCTGCCCCGGTTCTATCAACAGCCCTCCGCATGCCTCTTTCAGAACCTTTTCTCTTCGCCTTTTCTCTAGCTCGACAAACACATCCGGAGCTTCTCCCGCGTCCCTGTGCTGTGAAAACCAAGCAAAGTGAAACACAACCGAGTCAAAATCAGGCCAGAGCTCGTCTCGTGGCGTGGTAATGATATGTACCAGTTCCGCCGTCTCCAAAGAGGAAAATAGAACGGGAAAGGTCGTAAAGTCATCAGAAGTAGCTCAAAATAATAGCCCTTGCCGCAAGTGAAACCGAATAAAAAGACTTGGGAAACTGTCGTCCGAAACTGTCGTCCAATGTGATTCCAATCAGACAAATAATACGTAAAAGAAATACAGCGATGGCGGGCAAGCAACTGTGCTGATACCCAACATCGCGATGCTGATGGCCCCTTATATCCCCCAGCTCCCCCTCCGCTCTCGCACACCCCACGCGAGCGGGCTGATGGCGTTGAGATCGGGGTGCTGCCGCGCCCACTCGTAGATGTACAGCTTCAGCGCCTTCCACCGCGGACAGCGGTCCTCCTCACGGATGCCATCCTTCTCTTCACTATCGAGCATGATGTGCCCCGTGGGCTGCGTCTTCTTGCCGCCGGGGCTGGTGGCGACAGCGGGGTTCGGCCGGGTGCCGTAGACTTCGTGGTTGTCGTCCCCGCCCCACAGGTGGTCCATGATGGCGTCGTCATCCTGCTCAAGCTCTTCGGCGCTGATCCGGCTGATCTTGCTCAGCTCCTCGTCATACTGCCGCGCGAGCGCCGGGTACCCCAGCGACAGGTAGTTGTACACCTGCGTCACAAGCTTGTCGTCAAACTCGGCCGCAATCTTCTCCTCGAGCTCTGCCGCCGCCTTCTCCTTTCGCAGCCGGTCGTCCAGGTTCTGCAGCCCCTGCAGCATGTGTAGTCCCTTGGGCTCCTGCGTGCGTGTCCGGTGCCCTGGGCGCAGCTTGTGTTGCGGTCCGTTGTCATTCTTGCCAGGCAGCGGAACGGTGCCGGCTCGCGTCGCGCCACCGGTGGGTGACGTCTGCTCGCTCTGGTCGACGGGAGCGGTGGCCCCAAACGCCTCAGAAAACGGGTCCGCTGCTGACCTGAGAGGCAGCGGCGTGTGCAACATTGCCGGTCGATCTACGCGGGCAAGCTTTTCCGTCTGGTCGTTTGTGAAGCAATACCCGCGCCACAGACCGCGCTGTTCGCTAGGGTCGCGGTTCTGCTGCTCTGCCGTCTGGCCCTTTTCCAGATCCCACAGATGGTCGGGCTCCAGCTTCGTCATCTTCGGCGATGGACACATGCGGAACGTCAGGTCATCGCCCAGCATGGGCGGAGAGGTCTTGATCCGCATGCGGTGCTGGTTGCGCGCCCGCTCCAGCGACAGATCTCTCTCCTGGCCGTACGAGTAAAAGGGCGACGAGTAGGTCTGGAAGTTGGTCTCGGCCGGTATCTGCGAGGCCGGGACATATGGCATGTTTGCCGACTTGCCCGGCGGAGCCGAGGGGATGTAAGGCATGTACGACTCGCCGATGGGACGCATCAGCGGAGACTCGGGAGGCAGGTACGGCATGGCGGCCTCGCCGATCGTGGCTAGGGGGGACTCGGCACGAAGCAGCGGCATGTGTGTCTCCCCGATCGGGATCAGCGAGCCCGACGACATCCTCGAGGACCACATGGGAGAACTGGACATGGACGCCCTGGGGCCTCTCGTCAGGCCCATGGCATCGCACGGCGGGCTGTCCATGCTCATGTTATCGAGATCCATCGTGGACATGCGTTCCTTTTCCCGGCTCACCAGATGGGCATGCTCCTGCATCTCCTTGAACGCCCAGCTGATGTCTTCCTGGGACGAGTTCCGCCGCGACTGCAGGTGAGCCCACGGGCCTCGGACCGTAGTCCGCCCCCGGGGGCTGTCATCGTCGGACCCCTCCCGCACGTAGAAATGCTCGGCACCGCCGATGCGCTGCCCGCTGTTGGGGAAGGCGCTCATTGCCACCTCCTGCAGCTTCCTCTGGGCATCGCGAGCCACCAGGTCGAAGACGCCGCCTGCAATCTCGTCATCGCACGACTCCCGCCGGGCGTGACCCTTCTGCCTCGACGGCGTGACCGGCACAACATCATGGCTCGGCTCGCGGCTGGGACGCCTGCGCGGTTTTGGGGCGTATATGTGGTTGGTGTAGGGTGTGATGTCCGTCTTGTCCGTCGGCCTGGTGGCGGGCCCCTCGTCTCCTGCTCGGCGGGATCTCCGGACCGACGACTCGACCAGCTGCGGTGCAAAACGTCGTTTCGCGCGGGGCGATCGCGGCGAGGCGGAACGCGGCGAGGGACTGGGCGTGAGCTCGCCGGGGGGGACTGTCTTGCGGTAGCGTTCGAAGGTGGTCTCAATGGGTATGGGAGCAAAGCGCGGGCGGGGCCGCTCTCGAGGCCTCTCTCGCGAATTACTCATTTCAAGCTGTCGATTGGGGTGTCAACCATGCAGTGCGGACCGGGACGGCGTAGTAGCGGCGAGGCTTCCAAGTTCAAGTCGTGTGTGGGTGTAGTAGGCTGCGACAGTAGCAGGCAGTCGGGGTCGAGCGTCGGTCTGGTGATGCTGTCTGAACGGACGCTGAGCGAATGCTAGGTCTGGCAAGCTGGGCAACCACCTTCTGGAATGTCTCGCTTTGGCATGCAGAAATGAAGCGGCTGCCCAGCACTGCACCAGCACCGGCAGAGTTCGAGATACTTTTGTACGTCGGTCGAGGCTGGGAGGAAAGGGGCGATGGGGGTCGGGGATACTGTGGCACGGCGTGTAGGTTATTATTGCAGCATCACTCTAGCAGCCAAGTCCGTGGGCCGAACAGCGGCCAACCCACCACGCAGTGGCAGGGACCTGGCAGAAAGTGGGCGTGGGATGGAGGGGTGGGCTGCGCATGTACCCAGCACCGTGCGGATTTGGGAACGCGGCTTAGCCTGGGGCCGCGTGAAGTGGGCTCGCTGTAAACTGAAAGCAAAACGCTGGGCAACATGGAGACACGAGCACCGGGTTCTGGGGCCGTACTGTCCGCCGTCAGCCCTGCACTGTGCCGCTACAATCCCTCAACGATTTTCTGGTACCCTGCGTGCAGGGTTGAAGCGGGGGTTGGCCGCGCTTGCCTCTTCTTGTTTGTCGGGTGCTGATGCTATGGGATGGCGCGAGGTTCCGCTGTGCCACTGACTGCCAGTGAGCGGATAGAGCAGCCCAGCGCCCGGGTGCATTTACAATTTGCTCCTGACTGACATCATCATCACACTGCCTGAATTCTCAAGCCCGCGCAGTGCGGGTGTGTTGCAGATCCGAAGCGTGCACAAAGCCGGCTTCCGTACCTTATCTTTCTCGAGATTTGCTATCTCTGGCCTGGCAGCAAGATGCTTCGCAGAGTCGAGAGGCTTCTTTGTGCAGACCCGTCCATGGATTCCCAAAACAGTCACCCCGTTGCTAGCCCAGGGTCCTGCCCTTGGCGCCCGGAGCCTCCCCTCACGCCAGGGCAACAACATTCAGCCACGCTCCAGGTGGCCTTTTCGGTCAAGTGACGGTCCGGGCGCGGGATCCCCCCGAGCCTCAGCGGTCACTCCCTTACGAAATGGAAATGTCAGACACCGCCCACGCTGTTGCGAGGCCGTTCAGCCCGGTCGGATGTTTGTGGCCTGCCGAATTGCATTTTAGGGTGAGTTTGAGTGGGCGTCGTGGTTTGCCACTTTTGGTGGGAGACGAGTTCTCGAGAGCCGAGGGACTCAGCCCTCCTCCGACCCGTAATTACCACAGTTACGAAGCCGCCATCAGCGGCACCCACAACGCCAGCCACAAATTGGCCCGAGATGAATCACCCGAGCAGTAGGCTGCCAGCCCACTGTCGAGGTCCGCTGCGAGCACACGGCCGCAATCTCTGTCGCCTGTGGATCAAGCCCTGGCTAGACGCGGATGATATTTAGTCGCCTCAGTCCTGTCGCTCGTGTTGCGATGATCTCGTCTTCCCATCTCTTGCCTCGACTGCAGTTTCGTGTTGGCCCTCTGGCTCCGACTCTGGCTTCGAGAGACCCACGAGCGAACGCGGAGTGGCCCACGCGGGGGTCTCGGAGACTCACGCAGCCAGCCCTTCTTCGGACGCGGTCACACTACTTATGCACCGACATGCGCTGTTTGTTCCGTTTTGTGCTGATTGTGCTGTGCTGCAGTTGGCACAGTTAGCACGGCTCTCGCTGCCCAGCTTGCGTATCAGCACAGTTGGCGCCGGCCCCCCACAGTCGCTCACCGCTCGCTAGCCCCGGTTAGCAGGTGACCATCGAGGCACGCCAATTGCTCCGGTGCACTGGCGATGCACTGCTAAGTAGTAGAGTTGTGTTACTATAGTAGACAGTCGCCTCAGCCTGCCAGCCTGCTAGTCGCTAGCTTGTTCAGGCTATCACTACGCAACATGAATCGCAGTGTTAGCATTTAGTTATGCTTCGTCGTGTTTCCCATGTCAAAGGAGCACAAAGTAGCGACTCTGTCTCGGCCTGCAGCCCGCATCAAAAATACTCCTCGTCGCCACACGCAGCACACCCTTCCCTCGTGATGCCCCGTTTCGTAACGCGTCCGGCTGATTGGGCAAGACGGTCCCTGCAGCCAGCATTCGCAGACCGCCTGTCCCCGAACGGACGCGTCCAGTCTCCAACGCCGGCTCGCAACCGCCATTGGGCAATTCCGCCCTCGCCGGCATGATCGCTCTGGGAAACTGGTCAGCTGAGCACTTTCTCAAACGGGAACTGCCAGTACGGCAATATAAATCTGCTTGGCCGCGTTGGATTCCCTGCGGCATCGAAAATGGCCGCGCACTTGACTGTCGCCGAGGTGGGGACCGAGAACACCGCGTACAGCGGCATCATGGCAACCCCGGACTCTTGGCCGGATCTTGCGGGGAAGTGGCAATTCCTTGTGGTTCAGGATTGTTCGTTGCCCGTGATTCGCCTTATTATCTCCGTGTTCTGATGCCCATCTTGGCTGCTTCCGTATGTCGATCCCATCATCCACTTCGACGTTGCTTTCTTTCCGTGGAATCTCGAATCCCATCTTTGCATGCTCGCTGCAATCGAATTCTGAGGTTCGTTTATTCAAGACCAGATGAGCTGTCACAGTGCACGGAACAGCAGACACGAGTGCCGCTGCATCCCGCGTCTGTCGGTTTCCGATTCCAATTGCTACGCGTCCCGTGATTGGCTGCACGTAGATTGCGCCGCACAAGCAACCGGGAATCCGGGACTACAGACGGGTCTCACCACGTCGTCACGACGCAAGGGAGCACAGCTCATGCCTAGCACAGGCGTGCACTTGTCCCTTAATAAGCCTCCCTTAAAGCCGGCAGTCCGCTGATGCCGTGAAAACGTTGATCCTTGACTCACGGTGGACAAGCTCCAGATGACAGAACCTGTTATTGCCTCCTGTCTCACACCTATGTCTCGGCTCTGCTGCCGCGGAGCGAATGCTCCAGCTCAGAGCTAACCTTGATGGCCTTTCATGAGCTATCACGAGCTGCTCAATGCAAAGCCGAAGTTACGTGTTGATACTTCAAGTCAGGTTGAGTGTGCTTGAAACTTTCAATGGCCCTCAGCATGAGTAACTGCTTTGCGCATTCACATACATGATACCAGGTAGGGGTAGGTATTAGGTATTCAACAGCATCGTATGAAAGGTAGGTCAGGTAGGCACGGGCAGTATTTCAAACCAATTCAAACAATATGCCCGTACCAAAAGTTGTATCGTTTCAATTCCAAGCATGTAAGCATTCAAGCCAGGACAACGTCTTCGGCCTTCCGCCCCTCGATCAGCAGCTCCCCTCCCATGACGCCGTGGACATAGCACTCGCCGAGGAGGCGGAACAGCGGCTGGCCGCCTCCATCCTGACCGAATGAGCGGAGCGCAAATGGGACGGCTGAGCCGAAGGGCACGAACACGACGTCGCCGGGCTCAGAGGCGGGCGGGACCTGGGCCAGGCGGCCGTCGTCCAGCACGGCCACACGCCGGCCAAGGCACAGAGGCGCCGTCGCCATCAGGTAGTCGGACGTCCGCCCCTGCAGCAGTCCGATATGCTCCACCAGGATCGCCTCATCTTCCTGGTTTAAACCGTCCAAAGGGCCGTCGTCACCACTCCCAAAAATAGCCCGCCAGGCTGGCCAGATCTGCCGCACGGCATCGAAGCCATCGATCATGGCGCTCCTACCACCCTCTTCAACCGGCACCCCCCGGGCGGCCCGCAGTATCTCCTCGCCCGTGTGCAGGTCGACATCGCAGCAGAGCGTGCGCCAGACGTACTCGAGGTGCGGGGGGCTGGTCCGCATGTCCGAGGCGAGGAACTCCTCGAGCTGCATGGCCCCCCGCGCCACCGCGTCCAGGTCGCGGTGGTACACGGACTTGAACCGAGCCGGGTCGGCGGGCCCGGGCTCAGCCGCCGCCGCGCCAAGGCGTGCCACGCGCCCGGCCACGACACCCCCGACCTCGAGCCAGCCGGTAGCGGGACTCACACGCACCCGTGCCGGTAACGCGCCCAGGCTCCCCGCCGCGTAGTACTTGTTTACGCCGCCGTCATCACGCGGCGACAGCACATGCAGCGGTCCGCCACGGACGGACCAATCCGGGACCCACGACGGCATGCTGCCGCTGCCACCGATGCCGATGTTGGCCGCCGCGCTGTACAGCAGCTTGATGGCGCCGCCCACCATCACCGTGTGCTCGGCGTAGCGCACAAAAGTCTGCGTCGCCGGCTCCGTGTAGTTGGGAACCGCCGTGCCCGTGCGCTGCAGCTGGCCCTCGGCCTCGTCGACCGACAGCCCCAGCAGCGCGTACACGTAGTCTCGCGGGTCAGTGGCCTGCGCGTGCCGGCACCGCTCCAGTAGGTCGATCAGCTGCCACGTCGGGCGGTAGCGGACGCGCGCCCTCGCTACCCGTCGTGTCCCGTCCGCCGCCTTGCGCACTCCTCCAGCGGGCTCGCGCACCAGGCTCTGCCGCAGCACGACCATGTTGACAAAGTTCTTCTCGGCGAGCTTGAGCACGTGCAGGCGGCGGTGGTGGTGGTCGCCGCCGTCGTCGTCTCCGCCGTCGCCCGTCGGCCGGACCATGTGCTGCACCGCACGGTTCGCCTCGGCGAAGCGCTCCCAGTCCAGCGCCCAGCCGCCGCACACCACCTCAACCGCCGCCCCCCGCACCACCTCCTGGATCACCCACGTGCGCGACCACCACGGCCGCAGGAACAGCGCCGACAGCGCGCGCCACGCCGGGTCGTGCGGCTCCGGCATCGCCGCCGGCGCCGGCGCCAGCGGAAACGTGTGCGGCTGGATGCGCTGCGCCAGCGGTATGCCGCTGCCGTCGTCGTGCTGCTGCAGCGCGGCGTGGATGCGGTCGACCAGCCCCGGGACCAGCGCGCTCCCGTCGGCCTCGCCGCCCAGGAACACGACGACGCGGTACGCGCGAGCGTAAAAGGCGCCCATCTGCCGCACCTGGTGGCTCTTCTCGCCCGCGTCGGCCTGGTTGATGCAGATGCCGTCGGCCCATAGCGTGCGCGGCTGGTCAGGCTGCCGTAGCCGCCGCAGCGCCGCGTGTAGGTTGGCCGTCACGGCCATCGTCTTGCCGCCGTCGCCGTCGGTGTCGCGGATGCGAATGCGCTGGGTCGGCGCCGGGTCGCCCCACACGTATGACAGCGCCTCGTAATCGGGCCATGGTGCTTCGTTGTTGTCGTTGTCGTCGGGGCTGGTGCTGTGCACGCTCAGGTTGCATGCCACTGGGTCGCCGCCGGCGCCAGGCAGGACCTCAACGGTGCGGAACGAGTCGGGGTCTGGCAGCGGCGAGTACGCATAGCTATCTCCCTCAGGAATGGTTTGCGCCGGGCTATCCGCCGGCTCGTCCATTGTTCTGTCGTGTACGGGAGCGGATTGGACGCGGAGACTTCCAGTGCTCCGTGCCCCGCACATTCGGATTGCGGGGGGCGATGTGTTCGGGAGTTGGTTGTGCGGTTCTGCTGTGATACGGGCTAACTTTCAAAAGTGTTTGATGTGTCGAAGAGACGAGGTAGTCTTGGTGGCAATGAGGCTGTGCGAAACGTTGTCAATGTCTGTCGTGCTCTGCCACCAATCAAGACAGGTCACGCAGCCCGAGCCCTCAGATTCCCGCCTTCGTTCTTCTTTCCATCCTGCTCGCTTAGACCAAGTCGCAGGCCACCAACGACATGAAAGTGAAACATTTGGTTATCGTATCTAGAAATCTGTCTCGACTCTCGACGGGTCACCCGGGTTATTTCAGAAGCCGGCAACTCAACTCTTGGACTCTTGCGAGTCCAGACTGTCATACCTCATAAAGCCGAACAACAATCGCTCCGTCGGTCTTATCTGCAACATATACCCGTGACAAAAACCACCACAGCTAGTTTGAGCTTGTCAGGGCTGTCTCCATCTTACCCAACTTAGGGGGCCAGCCAGCCCCTGAATCAAATCGCAGGACACTATCCAGTTGATTGCTAGCCAGTCGCCCTACTAGTAACATTCCAGTCGGAGTAGCAGCTTCTCACTTGCGCAGTGACATCTTGTGCCTGGGCAGCAGCGGGTCGAGCCACCTACTGACGGCTGGACTGGTGAGTATGAGTAGGAAGTTGGCGAGACTGTCTGGGGCGTTGACGGCGTACTCGAGGGTGTCCAGCACTGTACCGTAGTCGTGTTCCCGCACGCCGGATCTCTCATATGTGGACCGGTTGTCGACAATACAATAGACGGTTGTTCCTTGCGGAACTAGATGGAACAGCTCCTTGAACAGACGGCAGATTGCTTCCAGGTCCCCCTGCGTCACCCGCCCTTCGTCGCCCTCAAACAGGCCTGGCAGCACTATCGGCTCGGCTTCGAATCCGGCGATTCACCACGAGAGACAGGATCATTCGTGTGATCAGACAGCGAACCAGGCTCTGGGGACCACATAGGTGGTCGTCCTCTCCCGCATGCAGTCCCGCAGTAGTATTCCAGGACGACGGCTGAGGGCAGATCCCGGGACCCCGATTGATAGCCTATAGTGGGGGCCTGGATTCGGCCCCGCTGACGTAGAACCCTCGAGAGTACTGCACAAATGTACGACAGCGGGCTGACATCTCCATACTGGGCAGAACCAAAATATCCGTCAATGCTGACGATTTCCGATCTGCCGTTCCTCAGAAGCTCAACTCGGGCGACCATAACTACCGCTTCCATCTTTTCAGGCGAACACACGGAAAGCCCCTTGCGCAACACGTATGTGGCGTCATTTACGCTCTGAAGGTGGCTGACGTCGTCAACCCTAAGCAGGTCTTCAGCCGTAATACAAGGACCATAAACGTAGGGTTCGACTGCAGGATCATATGTAAAGTTGAGGTCTGTGAAATAATGTTTGTAATGTGCGACGAATCAGGGCACACCAGCATCGCCCGCATCAGTTCATTTTCGGCTCAACCTCGGCTCAACTTCGGCTATGCCTCGGGTGCTTTCAGGAAGCCCCGGATGACGTGATCAGTCAAACGCAAACGCGAACTTGTGGTTCACGCGCCCTCCTCTCCCCAAGCACCAACGAAAAAAAACACCCAAGCTGTGGAGCAGCACCACCACTCTCCATTCCCTACCAAGAACCTGCCGGTTGCTGGCCGACAGTGTGCTCACCGCTGTGTCGTCTGCTAATGGCACAGAGCTTTGCGCGATGCCAACGTTGCAGCAACCATCATCTCCGACGTGATTGAGTTTGGCGGTGCGAGCTTTTTTCTTCACAGCCGAAGCAAAACCTGGAGACGCCGCTTTCGTCCATGGACATGTTTTCGACCCAGCAATCTGAGGCTGTCAATCCGTGATCGTTGAACGCTTTGTGGGTACCTCCCGTCGCCAGAGGCAAGATGCGGCTCAGAATCACGACCTGGAATGGTAGAGACCCGCCGCCCCTCAGTGTTCCTCTTGGCTCGTGGCGTCTCTAACCTCGCAACAGTCAATGGCATAAGGTTCGTACTGGCCAGCACGAGGGCAGCTTGGGAGGGTTCTGTCTGATAAGTCTCTTGCAGAAATCCTTTCTCATATCAGCCATGGCGAGAAAACCGCACATACCAAGTGAGGATGATCCGGCAGGTCAGCCATGGACCCCGTACTGCTCAGCATAGCTTACACTCCACTTGCTAGGCCATGTTCGACAAGCTGGAGGCCGACATCGTCGTTATGCAGGAGACCAAGATCCAGCGCAAGGATCTCCAAGATGACATGGTCCTCGTGCCTGGCTGGGACGTGTACTTTAGCCTGCCAAAGCACAAGAAAGGTTTGTCTCCCGCCCCCCCCCCCCCCCCCCATCCGTCGTGTCTCTCCCCTGACAACACGAGACCCAGGGTACTCTGGTGTGGCCATATACACCCGTCCCTCGAAGTGCTGCCCGATCCGGGCCGAAGAAGGGCTCACAGGCGTTCTCTGCCCCCCCAACTCGTCCGTCAAGTTCCGTGACCTCCCTCCGGATCAGCAGATCGGCGGATACCCAAAGCCCGGCCAGCTCTCCAGCGCTGTGGATGAGCCGACGCTGGACTCCGAGGGGCGCTGCGTGATCCTCGAGTTCCCCGCATTTGTCCTCATTGGCGTCTACTCGCCTGCCACACGAGACGAAACCAGGACCGAGTTCCGTGAAGCATGGATCGACGCGCTTGACGTCAGAGTCCGCAACTTAGTCGCCATGGGCAAGCAAGTCTTTCTCTGCGGCGACCTCAACATCATCCGGTCTGAGCTGGACACCGCGGGACTCGCCGAGCAGCTTCGAAGGGAGGCCATCTCATTGGACGACTTCTTCTCGAGGCCTGCCCGGCGCTTCTTCAACCAGCTTGTATTCGGGGGTCGAGTCATCGGCGAGAGGGATGAGGGACGCGAGGAGCCCGTCTTGTGGGATATCTGCCGGGAGTTCCACCCGTCCCGCACCGGCATGTACACGTGTTGGGAGACCAGGAAGAATGCCAGGCCTGGCAACTTTGGGAGCCGGATAGACTATGTGCTATGCAGCTCCGGGATCAAGGATTGGTTCGTCGACTCCAACATCCAGGAAGGCTTGCTAGGATCCGACCACTGCCCTGTTTATGCAACACTCGACGACACTGTCAGCAGAGATGGAGTCAAGGTCCATCTCCTGGACGTCATGAACCCAGAAGGCATGTTCAAGGATGGTCAACGCTTACAAGAATGGTCACCGAAAAACCTACTGCCCACTTCAGCGAAGCTCATCCCCGAGTTTGACAAGCGGCGCAGCATTCGTGACATGTTCTTCAAAAAGCCCGCGCCATCTTCACAGAGCAACAACCCTTTGACATCCACATCTGGCAGCCGAGACACGTCGACGCCCGCAGATGATGCATCCGGTACGCCCAGTACAACAGGCCTCGCGAATCGAAGTCAGTCGGTCCCGGAACCACAACCACCATCGAGCCAAACGTCCACTTCATCTACTCCCTTTGCCACGGCACCACAACAAAACCCTGTTACGCCCAAGCGCCAAGCGGAAACTGTGTCGGCATCAAGCCGGCCACAAAAGAGGGGCAAGGTGACACTAATAAGCAAGGAGAGCTCCAAGTCTAGCTCGGGGCCCACACAACGCAGCCTGATGGGCTTCTTCAAGCCCAAGACACCAGAGGCCGGCCAAAACAAAGAGAAGGACAGCAGCACTCACAACGACCCTACCCCAACGCAGTCAGATGCCCTGTTGGAGGAGGAGGAATTTGCCCCGCAAAACAAGAATGATGCAGGAGAGCCCGTCGGGACACCGGATCCCGAGGGCTGGCCAGGTGATCACTCGAAGGCCGGTGAACAGTCTATCAGCGGTAGGGTGTTTGATCCCATCGAGTCCAAAGAGTCTTGGTCCAAGCTGCTCGGGAAAAGAACGGTCCCCAAGTGCGAGCATGGCGAGGATTGCCAGATATTGACCACCAAGAAGGCTGGCGTCAATTGCGGTAAGAGTTCCCGCCCCCCCCAGACATCCCCGGCCCAGACTGTCGCCACGCAACACATCTTGATATGTTTCCCAAGCTTTCTCCACATAGCGGCTAATATCCATTTGTCTCTAGGTCGATCCTTCTTCTCGTGTTCCCGCCCCTTGGGCCCAACAGGTCGCAAGGAAGAGGGCACAGCATTTCGTTGTGGAACGTTCATATGGAGCAGCGACTGGAACGGTCGCCAATGATCCGTTGGCAGGGGAGCTTGGTCACCTGCCTTGACGAGCGCAACACAATGCCTTGGTTCCTGCATAGCAGGCGGCGAAGTTCCTTGGCACAGCCGTCCGGGATCTACTAAGCGCTGCCCAGTTGTCGCTGGCTGCCACCTCTTAGGTATTTTGGACGAAGATCAGCCCGCAGCTGTTCCTTTCCAACTATGAAGTAGATAGGGATCTGGCCTCGAGGCCATTCGCATGAAACCAATGCGTCAACCAGAATCATACAGAGTTCTCGTGCGTGTTTGGTGTGTCGATCTTCATTGCCCCACGGCCTTTCCAGGCTCGAGATATTTTTGTGAGGCTAACAGTCTGGTCATACAGCTCCCAAGCCATGCCACTGGTAACCCCACCCACGATGCCTTCTCGTTCTCGTGTCCTCTTCTTGGTGTTGCGATGTATTCCACCACTTTTTTCCCGGCCTGCTATTCAAAGGCTTGCTGCCTCCTCTGCCTCGATATGAAGCTATTCCCATCCACCCTTGTGCCTCCCTACGTCGCTACCACCTACCTCTCCGGCCTTGATGCCATTCCCGCGGCAACTCGGGCTCTCCCTCGCGCCGTGTGGCGTCTCTCCCTCCTGTCCTGAAGGCCCCATTTCCAACCCCATTACCATCAACCGCCGCATTCCTCCCTGGCTCGCTCGGTACTGTGCCTCCAGCGGTTCCTTGACTGCGAGGCGCCCTTCCGGCGCGAATGCGCGTGTGCTTCGCCGTGGGCTGCTGGGGGCGGTGAGGGTCCGGGTTCCGGCGGTGGTGAACTCCCCCAGGCCTCCGGTTTTCGCTTGGGTGGGACATTTTTTATTTGTGCGACGATTCCCTTGTGCCTGTGGGGATTGCGTCGGGGCGAGGACCCATCAAAGTTGCTTGGGAAGAAGCCATGACCGCACTAGCCCGTCTGCTTTTTTCCTCGGGGGCGGAATTCGGTGTCCTTGCCGTCGTCGTCATCGTCTCTACTCTCGTGCGCGGTGTCGCTCCTTTTGTAGGCCCCTCTACTATTGCTAATTAGGCCGCGCTGCTCTTTTTGTAGAGCGGCATGACAGACCGGTCCCTTGTGCTGGTCGTGGCATTGAGTTTCGTGCTGTGTTGGGTCGGCTATCGCGTTACGCAATGGTTAGAGAGTGTTTTCTTTAAATGCAGTGGATTTGTCGAGCTGCGATATACCGAGATGAACGTCCTAATACCATTTTATGAGATATAGTCGTACAAACTCGTTTGCTCCTCTGCCTGCCTATGCGATGTGTTGTGGTACGTCTTAAGAACAAAGAATAGGGAAGGATGGGAAAGGGCAAGTGAGTCTTGAGTAGCCATCAATACCAAAAGGCGAAGTGGTGCAGAAAGAAGGGGGTTCTGGCCAGAGGCCAGAACACCACAGAGGTGCGGTTGAATGGGGTCAGCTTAGCTGAGTTCTACTCTGGGCTTCGGAGCTGAGCAGAGCTGTACGGAGCTGAGCGGGTCTACCATTCCAGTTTGCCGGCCCCCTTTAGATCATATCGTCCTCACACATCGGTCGATTCCGGAGTTCTTGAAGAATTACTTTCAGGGTGAAACGGCCTAACAATACGTACGAGAATTCGACTCTGCAGACGCACAGATTCAAGTCTACCTAGCTCTGGTAAAGTTTAATCGCTTTCCACCTAGAGGTCTTTAAACGCAATACCTTGTCGGATCGCCTGTAAGATGTGATAGCATGCATCTCTATGTCAAGTCGTATGGATAAAACTCCATACTACCGCGACTTAGATAAGATCGAACAAGCGATGCTACGTAGAGCTGACGAGACTTGCCTAGATTTTGCTAAATCTGGGTGGAGCAGATATCCCACGAGGATTACCCATCACCATGCGCATACCAGAATTTGCGACGGCCAGCACGGCAAAGTCAAACGGCTGAACGGCATCGACAGAGTTGTGCGGTCCACTAGAAACTCTACCGGCATAAGATCAAAGTTTAGCTGGACACAAGACACGTACACCACTGATAATTCATGTCGAGGAAGCGTCCTGAGCCAGCACCGCCATAAACAACGTGTCGAAGACGGCGCCAAATACAATGTCGTCCGCGCCAGAAGCGCTGTTGGAGAGTTTCGGGAAGTCTTTGGCCAAGTACGTGGATGTACCTCATTGTCGCCAATCGACGCCGGGAATGAGACCGTGAAAAATTCAAAATTTTCTGACCGCAATCAAGAAGCCGCCCGGTCCAACGCAGCCAACTCAGGACAGACAAAATGGAGCCGAGGATGAGGCTACCTGAGAGTGCGCAGTTGAGGTGTGATAGTGTTGTACATCAATTCCCGTTCGGCTTCCCTCCCACCCCTTGTATACTATCTGGATCTAGAATTATCTAGAGGGGAAACCCTGTTCCGTTTGAGATCCGACGAGCAGACAACGAGTCGAGGCCGAACTCCTTTGTCCATTGTCGGTGTCATCCTGTGGTCTAGTCAGGATTTCAGCTCGCTTCACGCGCTTTCCTCGGCTACGACTAGCACGTAACAGCAATCCGCAGGATCAACATTCTGCCTCAATCATACCTTGCCTTACTTGGCCCGCCGCATTGCAACAATGCGAGTTCATTGGTTCAATTCCAGCACCCACATGCGAGACGATTATTCAGCCAGTATGATGACAGGCTGACCCGCGGGCCATCGTTGATACGACCGCATTCGGACGTGTGAAAGACATAAAGACTGCAATTCTGGCACCCAGGCTGGACACTGGACACCATGCAAGCAGATCATACCTCGAAACAGACCTTGGTTCAACAAGAAATCTCCAAAAGAAACACGCAACAATGGCCATGCGAGCTCTCATCCTCAACGCCGAGCAAAAGACGGCCGCGGTCCAGCAAGTCCCCCGGCCCCGCCCCGGGCCAGGCGAGGTCCTGATCCGCGTCGAGGCCGTGGCCCTCAACCCCGTCGACGCGACGTACGTGATGCACCCGCTGGGCGCGACGGGCCGCACCGTCGGCAGCGACTTTTCCGGGACGGTGGTCGAGTTGGGACCGATGCCCACGCCCAACAACAACAACAACAACAACAACATCCTCGCCATCGGGCAGCGCGTGGCCGGCTTCCTGCAAGGCGCTTGCAGCGCCAACGACCGGCCCGGCGCCTTCGCCGAGTACTTGACGTGCGCGGCGGACCTGGTGTGGCGCGTGCCAGACTCTATCACGCTCGAGCAGGCCGCCGCCGTCAGCCTGTGCGCGCTCACGGCCGCGCAGATGGTCTTCTACCGCCTCGGCCTGCCCGCGCCGTTCGCGTGGTCCAAGGGGACAGAGGCTGACGATGACAAGACCAAACCCCTGACTGTCTTCATCTACGGCGCCTCGACATCCGTCGGCATGTACGCCGCGCAGCTAGTACGACGCAGCGTGCAGGCGAGCGGCCGGACCCTGACGCTGCTCGGCGCGGCGAGCCCCCCACGCTTCCCCCTGCTGCAGACGGCGTACGGCTACGACGCGCTGGTCGACTACCGCGCCGCCGACTGGGCGGAGCAGGTGCGAGCGCTGGCTTCCGGGGGGGTCGACTTCGCCGTTGACTGCATCGCCACGGGCAGCACGGTGCAGTGCGTGTGCAGCACACTGCGCCAGAACCCCGGTGACCGCCCGCGGGTGGCCGTGGTGCGCTCGCGCCAGAGCAAGGCGTGGGACGGCGCCGAGCTGCCCACCGAGCCCGTCTACGGCGCCGTGTGGGAGGGCCTAGGCGCCGACGTGCAGTACCACAGCGGCATCGTCGTGCGCGCGTCTGAGAACGCCAGGCGGTTCGCGGCGGCGTTCTACAAATGGCTGGCGGGAGCTGTCGGGAGCGAGCTGGCGCCGAGCCCTGTCCGCCGCATGCCTGGCGGTCTGGACCGGGTTGTCCCTGATGGGCTGGCGTTGATGGGCCCTGGTCCTGTGCAGAGGTCTGAGGAGTGGATGAAGCCGGTCAGTGCTGAGAAGCTGGTGTACAGCGTACAATCCAATCCCTGAATGTTTGTTAGCGTGGTTTGGGCAGAGCAAATGTTATGCCTTCGCGAATATACCGGCCAAGAAAAGCCGTAGGTGTTGCAGAGAAGAGATATCTAGGATTCTAAAATACCCAGGTATTCAAATGGATTTTACCGCCTTCGGCGAAAAATCTTTAGGGAGAGCCGTAAAGTACTGATGCCTTTCGGGGTGGCGTGAAACTGAACAGACTTAATATGCAGGTCCATCACGCCTCAACTGGGCACTCTTGGACAGCCTTATCGTCGGCTTTATCTATCTATCTCAATTTGGCTGCGTTGGACTGGACAAACAACCTCTGGCAACAGAACATTTCGGTGGTGCCCTACATAAGTAGGACATGGCGACTTAAACAGCGCCTTATAGAATGAAGCTATTCGCAAACAATATAAGATTACTGGAGGGAGCCGGAGCCGGCTCCTCCTCCGGGTGCTGCGCCCAGGCAGGAAGGGCGGTATCACGCTGAGGAGATGGGCTGACAGCTGTCTAATGGATGTCTAAGGCCGGACGTCAACCTAGTGGGAAATGAAGGACGGGCAAACTCCTGCAGAGGCTATTCGTGCTAAGCCCTTGAAAATGTATCGTAAGCTTTCGTATGTATTCTGAGTTTTTGTAATCGCTATGTCTAGGAAGCTCAAACAAAAGATCCTAGCTATCAAAGTACGCCCATAGGCGACGAAGATTTGCTGAAAGCGGTTCTGTTGTACAGCGTGATTAAATGAGGTCTGCCATTAGAATAAAACGCTCGGTCTTGGTACGAGCCGAGCTTTGAGCCCGTTTTGTTTTTTGGGAGTTTCGTCCATGACTCTTTATACAGCCGGAGTTAGTCCGCGAGACTTATTGATGCCGTATAACTAAAGCATCTACCTACCTATTCGATGACAACCTCCTGAAACGTCCCCGCTGCGGCAAAGCTTCTGATGATTTGCTCTTGATAGGTTGTTATGTCGTCAAATTGCAACCCCCCAAAGCCAAACGGGAACAGCCCAAGCCGCTCGAAGCTGCTGCCGCCGGACCGCCGCCCTAGCACGAGGCCATGCATACCGACATACGGAGACGTAGTTGAGACCGCCGCCATGCAAACCGGGAGCAAATATACCGTGCTTGGGCCCCACGATGTTGGGCTCGCTTCGATTGACCGCCCGACTGTGCCTTGTTCGCCATCTGCGTCGGCACTGCTGCCTCGTGGGACAAGCTCGCAGTCGTGGAAGAATTGAGGCAATTGTTGGTCGTCCATAAACGCCACGGTACCCTTGAAGCTAACGGTGTAGGCCCCGGGATTGCCGGACTTGCGATTGACCCGTATCCCCGCCCAAGAGGAATTGTAACGCATCTCGCCGGTCATGAGGATGCCAGCGAGCGTGATCGATCCAGACCGCACTGCGCCAAATGGATCCGCCGTGGCGAGGGATACATTAACGTTGTTAATAAGGGCGCAAGCGTTGAAACATTCAGAGGCTATCGCCGGCATGATGTCGACATTCCCCTTGACGGATGCCCAGGAAAACGAAGGCGCAATGTAGCTCTGTGGCAGCAGGCTCTGGACGCGGTAGTGCTGATACACGTACCAAGACAATCCTGCCGGCAATGTGGATTGCCAGATGCCGGCGTAGTAGGCTGAATTTTCGTACAAAGAAAACTTCCTAGCCATGCCAGCGAATGCCACCAGCTTATCTGTCTCTTTAGTCAGAGACCGGAGCGTATAATCCGAGACTAGAGTGTTCCAGCTCTCATGCCTCTGCCTGGGGCTAGACCTGCGCCAGATCTCGAGCGAACCTGGTCCGTGAGATCCCTTGCGCGGCTCCTCCCTAGCCGTCCCGTGCAATGGTTGGTCGATATTGCTGTCCCAGGGCGTGATGCCCGAGCATTCACATACTCGAGCTTTTCGACACTCCCACTGAACTTCATCCGACGAGAAGACCATTGTGCGTCGCGAAAGGGCTTTTTCTTGCATGATCCAGCCGCGGAGATCGGTTGGATCGAGGGTAACGTCGAACGCCTTGCCATACGAGTGGATGCCTGTCTCAAACCGCTTCCGTGCCAGGAGTTGCTCCGGTGGACTGTCGAGGTGGCCGGTATCGTCTTCTAAGCCAAGGACCAATGGCATAGTCCTCTGCTGCTTTAAAAATGAGATAGAGCCGTCTTTCGAGGACGCTGCGGATATGGTGAAGTGCGCACTGCTGTAGACATCGGCCATCTGCGCAGCTTCCTTGGCCCAGTCACCTACGTCGTCTTGGATGATGCAGAGGGCATCGATCCAGATGTACGCGATGTCGAAACGAGCTGCGACAGTAGCGGCATCCTGGAACGTGTTGGGAAGGCATCCCCGCGGCAGTCCGCTCCGAAAGGACTTGTAGCTGGCGGTCGTGAGCTTGACGGGAAGGTCGCCGCCCCAGCAGTGGCTAAGTGCAACATAGGGCATTGCATCACCCTGCTTGGTTTCCACGAGAGAGACAATTCCTGCAGAACATGAATCGAAGTGCAAGAGTCGGGTGGGGAGGCGAAGTGGTCCCTCTTGAGCACAGGATGCATGGGTTGCGCACCACGTGAGGCAGTCCTGGAGGAACGTCCAGGTGGACGCCGAGTCTGTCCGTTCACCGACCGCAATCGGCTTGCCAAATGGGCTCGGCAGACCTTTCAAAATGTAAGTAATCCGCGTAATACTGTCCTTGTCAAAGAACTCTCACCAGAGTGCTCTCGATATATCTCGAGCGCTTTATGGTGTACTTGGAATGGCCGGACAAGGATTCGCTCCCCCCTGGACGTCGGACAAGTGGGGTTACTGATCTTGAGGCTTTCAAAGGTCGGACGATCGCAGTAGCCTGAGTAGCTATCACCGTTGAAGTTCCACCGTACAAAGATGCCGAGAAGGTGCTGGATCTGTAGCAGGTAGCCGCAGAATCGACACCCGTTCTTGTGACTCTCCTCAAGATACGAGACGTAAGGCGCCCCGTGGAGCCCTGTGCCCCTCGGCTCGTTGTCATCAATTACGAGGTTACTGCAGAGTTTGCACCGCTCAGGCTGGTGAAGGACAGCTTCAGCCATATCGCCACAAGGCGATGGACAGTTTTGCAACTTTTGACTGGGCACGGTTGGGAAGGCGATGGCTGTAGTCTCAGAATCTCAGCCACAGCGGTTACCGCGCGATCTTGGGCATGCACACTCTGATCTCCACACTACCAGAACCCTTCCACCAACCAATCAGAGGATAAGCCCAAAAAGCGCGCGGCCGCTGTCAGGAGTTTGAGTGCGCCCCACAGTCATACGCCCTTGCCACTGTGGCGCTGTGGGAGTGACTCGCGCGAAGCGCGCTAGGTTGTCACGCAGTGTGCGAATTGTCGTTCCTTTTTTTGCCTGTGCACTAACAGCCACACCGTCATGGCCTAGCAGTGCCTTGGAAGAGTTTAAAAAGAATTTGTTGTGCTAATGTTGGCGTAGATCGGGATTTTGGCACGATTTCTTTGCTGACTAACAAGTTGATATCGCGCATCTTTTCTGCCGCTCTAGACCGCCCCAGGTCGATTTTTCTTAAACGCGACGCAGCTGCGTGCCGCGATTCCTCCACCCACCATTGATTACCCCGTACATCCTCGGCAATACTTCATTTCTCGATGACATTACAGCCTTGGTGTTCTGGTACGAGCTCAAGCATGGAGCAAGCTTTTGTCAGAGGCTCTGGACAAGAAAAAGTTTGTTCCTGATGTCCAAGGATTCTCTGCATTCAAACACAAGGCGAAGCTGCCAACTGAAGCATCACCCGCCCCGCTCAGGTGGGGGACTTTCCATCCACGCGCCCGACAAAAAAAAAAAGAGACTTGTGAAAGTAGGTTTTTGGTGACGGCACCACTAGTTAAAGACCTAGCCGAGGAAGGTTAGAATTTCCTATTGACTAGATCCTCAGAGTAGAGGGTGAGTCTTTTTTTTTTGTTGGGCGCCGTGCCACCGCGCGATGCGTTTTCGACCCTAGATCCGATGCGGAATAATGGGGTGCAGATGCGGGTCTGCACATGAGCACTCTCCTGATAGGCTGCGCCAAGAGAGGGCGGGTCCACCCCACCCCTCTCACCCCCCGCAATCTCTTTCGCCGCTTCCTCCAAATCTCGCGTTTACACCTCCTGTAAATACTCTTGGTATTATTCAATCGTGAGATCACACACCGTCAAGCAGGTCGCCGAACCAGGGTGCGCAATCGAATCGAACAGTAGGTCACAATTGAACAGTGTATCCACAGGACAGAGCAACCAAAAATCTCAGCTCAGAGCGCTGTAACAATGCGGCAGCTGAGCCGCAGCACTGCCTCGATGTGGCTGCACGGCTGCACTTCAAGTTGGTTCGTTCAAATCCCACATGATCCACACACGAAACTCTTGCTCACCAAAATCCGTTTTGGGACATGCCTGTGCAGCCTGTGCAGGATCACGTGTGGGCAGCGCTGGCCGAGAGATTCATCTACTGAAACAATAAAGGTAACATGACATGACAATCAAGTATCTTCTCAACGCAATAAAAATCCATTCAGGTTTTCACATTTGGATAGATTACAAACCCAGTATCTTCTTAACGCAATAAAAATCCATTCAGGTTTTCACATTTAGATACATCGCATAGCTTCAGTCCCAAAAAGTCTCAACGGCGCCGAGCCCCAAATATCCGTATTGCCGACAGATCCCAGAGTACGCCGAAAAGCTTCTACCACGGGACCCACGAGCCCACCCGAATTTCATTCATGCTATGCCGAATCTAAAAGAGTGGAAGACTCCAATATTTAACTTTCCTAAAAGAAGTTGAAAATTGTGCCCGTGGCGCAATATGTGGGTTGGCCCTCATCTCCACATAAAGTTACGTATATTTAACGAAAAGTTGGTACGTCGTAGCTTTGATTGTCCTTTTCTCTTCCATCCATTCCATTATAAGCATACTATCAGCCAGAAATCAGCCTTATAACCCTTACTAGTAGTGTCTACTAGGAGGGTCCTCTTTATACCTCGTATGGTTTGCTTTTGGGTAGCCGACATATACCAATCATCTTGCCTTAGGTGCAGAACTTGATAAAGCGCCTACGTTGGTAGCGCCATCACCACTCTTCGTTAGTACGTGGTCACATGCGCTCGTACAATGATTGGCATCAAACTTGGCTAATTCAGGGGGAACTCTATAGGCCTTACTCTAGAGACTCGTCTACGTGCTCTATACAAGTTCACTGGACCCGACACGACAGATGGCGCCCGGAGGTAGCTCTATCCAGGTCACAAAACTCGACTGGCAGCCGCCAAGAGGCAGACCTATCGCCGAACTTGTCTTACCCGAAGCTAGTCTAATCGCCCAAGGATTAGATCCCTTGGTGGCTGCTTCTTACTATAACCTAATATCAAGCCCGCTATGTCGACTACCGGACGAGCTGCTACTGGATATCATGGACCGCGTCGATTGGGTAGGCCTACAGTGTCTACGAAGAAGCTCGCGCGTTTTCATGCGACTTTTTGGCGCCTACGAGTTCAGATCGCAATGCGTCAAACCCTTGCCACCTCAGCTTAGAAACATTCCTTGGCCAAATGCAATCCCCAAACCATCCAACCACCCAGAAGCGGAGCAGCTCGTCTCGCTCCTCCTTAGAGATCGATATTGTTCCCAGTGCCGCCACGTACGTCAGCTAGGATTAAAGTACGAAAAGTACCGGGCCTTGATGGCCGAGCAAGTTTACTGCGCCGGTTGTAAGCAGAATCATCCTAGAGCGTTATTCTCGGCTTCGCAAAGACTCGGTTACGCCGGCGAGCTAGCTAGTAGTAGTAGCAACCGCGTCTGTATCGCGCACGAAGGCTACATTCGTGTCTGCCGACATGTCGTTATCCGCTGGAGTAACATCAGAAGCTGGGCGGACCAGTATGACTTTGAGGATAAGGGCATATACGAATCCGTCGTCCTTCCGCCGACACCAATCTGCTCGGCTCATTACCAGACCTTCCCCTGCAAGCTACTACGCCAAACTCCCAGCAAGGTCAGCTTGAGTATTACGAAGACGCCAAAGAATCTTTTGCATTTATACCTCTCCTGGAACCACCACCTACCTACTCAGCCAATAAGATTAGGAGCGTATACAGCCAACGATTTGCGCAGAGACCTTGAAGAAACTTACCAGGATACTAGCCAATTTCTTATCTCCGATCTAAAGGCCGGTCGATCCGCTATCATGGGATACGTTGATCCTAATTATTGTTCTTGTATACGATACGCTGGCTCTGACAAACTCGATTGGCAACTGTCTCCAATTCGCCAGGGAGCAAAAAGCTGTCGTTCGGACGTATCTCTCAGTCTTGGATCCTCGGCGCCATCTTCATTTACGCATACCACCTCTATCTCTTCATATAGAGGTAGTGGTCGTGCCAAACATACATTCATTGAATTCCATGGATTGATTAGCCCATGCTATTGTGGGGGGCTCCAGGTACAATACCGCCGTACATTTGTAGTCGGTTTCGACGTTACAAATCCCAATAGGCCAACGGCAGACTACTATGAGGCACTGGACCCAGAATCTTACAATCTAGGACCTGGAGATGAAGAAAGCCGTCATATACTATGGTGCGCCGATAGGTCTTGTGAGAACTACTATTGGCACCGTTCTGGAAAACGGTATCGATATGTCTTTAAGAACAATGCTTCGAACGGTTTACACGATCATAGGAGCAATTGAGAAAGTCCTTTGATAGATGGCTGCTTTTGCCCCAAAGAAAGAGTAATAGTGCTTCTTTACCAACTGTATCTCTCATTCTACTTTACTATATGACCATCTAGGCTGATTTGACTGAGATTTTGTATCAGCTTGCATCAGCCTGCATCTCCGCTCAAGTGTTATCAGCTCGTATATCCCTTGAGACGCTCAGAAAGAACGCGTTAGCATATGTTCAATATGTATAGAGTATAAGGATCGTGTTGCACGTGATCTGGATTGACTGAGCATTGAATTGTCTGGTTAGATCGATCTAAAATACAGGTAAAAAAAGCGTCTTCTTATAGCCAACAAGAGAAGAAGAACGGTGCACGAGGCGCCCGCGCAGCGTGGGCGCGCCATACACTGTAACTAGAGAGTCCGCGCGAGCGGTTTGAGCTTAGTAGAGGGACCGCATGCCCTTAGAGGGCGGAGCTTACGCTCTTACGGTGTAAGATAAATAATAATATAGCCAACAAGATCGCTGAATATCCCCACGGAAGTCCGTATTCAGGGTTGGCATTCCGGGCAAAAGGAATGCCGTAGAAATGAACGAACCCCCGGTGTAAGGAATGCAGTCGGTTTGAGGGTATTCCGAACGTAAGGGCGGGTGAAAGGGAAGAAAAAACGGTCAATTTTGTAAGCAAGGTCAATTTTTGGCGACAGATCGTAATGGCTCGTGGCGCATCACAATTGCATGTGCGCCAGGCGCCCGTGTCGCCGTGGGGCTGTGCGAATCACTAGCCACAAGGCTAGTCGTGTGGCACTTGCCTCGTCTTTGCCACTAAATTCGTCCTCTCATCATCCGCTGTTCGTTCATCTGGGATCACCCAACATTCGCGGACGCCATCAGGGAGCGAAACAAAGCAATCCCAGGGACAGAACGTGTTCAGCTTCCTGGACATTGAGCAAGGAACGCCATCAGGCGTAGGTAATTGTATTGGATTTAAAAAGTATATTACTCTTATTATTATCATCATCATCGTCATCATCATCGTCGTCGTCTTCCTCGTCCTCTTCACTATCCTCGTCCTTATCCTCGTCCTTCAATTGTTGGGCCGGTGGCCCGGGAGGGACCGGCCGCCGGGGAACGCACCAGCGCCTCCAGCTCCTCCAACCGCTCCAGCAGAGCCCGCTCCAGCTCCGCCACCCGCTCTCGCAGCGCCGTCACGTCGGTGGCGGCGGCGTTGGCTGTGGTAGTGGCGGCGGCGGCGGCATTGGTGGCGGCGGCAGCGACAGTAGTGGCGGTGGCGGCGGCGGCAGTGGCGGCGGCGTCGGGGGCGGCAGCGTCGGCGGCGGCAGCGGTGGCAGCGCCGGCGGCAGTGTTGGCAGCGCCGGCGGCAGCGGTGGCGCCAGCAACGGCGGCAGCGACAGCGGCAGCGACGGTGGGGCCGGCGGCGGCGGCGGCATCTGTGGCAGCGGTGGCGGCAGCTTCGGCATTGTCGGCGGCAGCGGTGGCGGCGTTGGCGGCAGCGGTGGCGGTGGCAGCGGCAGCGGTGGCGGCGGTGGTGGTGGAGGTGATGGTATCACGGCCCCAAAGCCACAGGCAAAATTTGACGGCCATATCTAGGGCCGTTGCGGCAAATGCTCCCCAGGCGGCGGCGGCGGCGGACGCTTCTGCTGAGAGGCCCATTTTGCTGCTGTTGCTGTTGCTGCTGTTGCTGTTGCTGCTATTGCTGTTGCTGCTGTTGCTGCTGCTGCTGTTGCTGTTGCTGCTGGTGCTGGTGCTGGTGTTGCTGCTTCTGCTGGTGATGGTGGTGGTGGTGGTGGTGGCGGTGGTGGTGCTTCTGCTGCTGCTTCTGCTGCTGGTGCTTGTGCTGGTTCTGGTGTTGTTGCTGGTGCTGGTTCTGGTTCTGGTGCTTCTGCTTCTGCTTCTGTTGCTTCTGCTGCTGCTGCTGAAGATCGAAGGGTGGGAAACGAGGTTAGGTTCTGGCCGCGGGGGTTTGCTCCTTTCGCAGTCTTTGATTTTCCGACTTCGAGTTGCGCTTTCCGAACTTTGGGTAATCTTCCAGGCTTAGAGGAAGCTGCCATCACGTTACTTGCAGTCTTTGATTTTCCGACTTCGAGTTGCGCTTTCCGAACTTTGGGTAATCTTCCAGGCTAAGAGGAAGCTACTATCACGTTACTTGAGGATGGATGTGTACTCGACTATGGACGGATATCACAATGAGCCCATCATAACGAGCCATGATCCCATTCTTTCCCGAATTATATAAACATTATATCGAATCAGAGTTTCCTCACTACGGATGGCTCCTAGTAAGCTATCCTATATCGTAGCTACCACGAGCTAACTAAATGGAATATTATATAGTAGTACTTCGCTTATTTAAATTAACTACGGCAGTTGTAACGTAGAGGGTATACGGTACTAAAGTTGAGTTGGTTATTTGGGGTTCTTATATAAAGCCAACAGCCCCTCAACTACCTCCAGCACTTTTATAACTAGGTTAAAAGTCTTATAGTAGTTAGTAATTCGGACTACTCTAATCTTTCAAACGGCTTAAATCAGGTGGCTGAAATAAACGGATATGTGCTACCAGGTTCATCTTCTAATTCCCATACAATCCTCAATTCTAGTTTTCCCAGCCGGTCGACGATCGAGCCCAGAGTCGTTATATAGCAGATATCCAGTCTTGCAATTATATGACGGTAATATCCAACGCTGAAAGTTAAACGATGAAAGGAAGGAAAGAGGCCACCGGCGGGCCACGGCCAGCCGAGGAGGAGCGAGAGCTAGGTCAGCGGGGCTCAACACCAAGAAAAACATCACCACTACTAAAATCCTGCTTGCGAATGGCTTTAGGAGTTGGTCGGGATGCGCGCCGTAGTAGAGGTCCGGCTTGGCCGGTGCAATCGTGCCGTCGGTGAGCGGCTCGAGGTGTCCGAACAGCGTGTTCCTCGCCATCGGGTGGTCGGCTTGTCTTGGGCCGCAGATGACAGGAATCACATGCTGCATCACGTCTTCTTCGTCTTTGGCTATGGCAGTGGCCACCCTGAACGGTGCCTGATTATGCCGGGGGTTGAGGCCCTTATTGGCCCCCACCGCAAAGCAGCTGCGACTTGCGGCCTGGCGAGTCTGCGAAAGTTGCAAAACTGACCGAAAAAGAAAACAGCTGTCATATGGTGATGATGCAGCAAGTCGAAGCAGCGGCTCAGATTGGTTGGTTTTGGTTTGGCGCGCGTGTGAACGGGCATAAGTCCCGTGAGTCATTCTTAGCCCGACGGATAAGGATGATTGGTCGCTGTGTGGAATCTCCCACTCTGAGAAAAAATCCAGACGTGGAGTCGTACATCCGGATAGTTAAAGGCTCGGTGCGCCCGCAGCACAATTCGCCTTGTTTTTTGTTTTGTCAAAAGACCAAGAAATGTCACTGAGGAATGAGACGGCGCCATTCAGCGGATTTTACGAGGTAATTACCTACCCAGGCTTTGATTGGTCTGACATGATGGCTGCTTAACTTAATTTTTGTTTATTAATTAGAATCTGCTCGAATCCTGCGGGCAATTCCCTCTCCCCTTGCAGACGTTCCCTGAGACACCACACTCGACCGATGAGATATTCGACCTCAGCGACGGCATGTCTCGCTGTACTTTGGCCGAGTATGCATGCCCCCCCCGGGGTCTTCCATCTAAATGGATCCAAGACCTCCTGAAAGTAGGTAACGTTAGCCCCAAGATTTCGTGGGTAGACGGATTAGAGTAAGTATAATCCCGGCAATTATTATAACAATTAATTTCTAACTAGGATAATATTATCTTCGTCTACGGCCTAGGATCTAACCCCGTAGCGGGCGGCGAAATATACGACGGCGGTTAATACGTCCGAAGAAGGGACCACGGACGGCGAGCGATTCGTAAACTAGCGGCCAACTAATAACTTTGAAGTGTTTATCAAGCCAATATTTAGGGTATTATCGGATACTGTTGGGTTCACCAGGGTACCGGTACTGGAATCAACAGGGCGCGCTGCGCGCCGAAAAGCTGGTGGTTCAAGTGATGGATTCGTTGTGTATTCTATCTGGCTTTCTGGCAGTGCCAGAAAGCCTCCTTCTTATACTACGATTGTGGTGGCGAAGTAGGTCGCGAAGTAGGTCGCGAAGTAGGTCGCGAATCCTTTGTGTGTGTGAGACAATTATGGAAAAGATGCATTGGCGAGCTAACTCTAGGAGGGGAAAATCCCCATACTAAATGTGTGGGCGAAATCCCCTGCGGGGGCGCACGGCCCAGGCACACGCTAGTCTAGGGCAACAGATACCTACGGAAGTGCTAACAGTGGTTAGATTGTATCCGTACTCGTCAGACTTTCCAACAAGCCAATCTTTCACAGGGCCCATTAGGGGTGCTGTTACGAACTTGAACGAATCCGCGAGGATTCTAAGATAAGGATTCTATTAGCTATTAGCTCCCTCGGCGAAAAACCTTTAGGGCGAGCCGTCAGGTGCTAGGGCCCTTCAAATATTAGAAATTCCCATGCTGACAAATATTAAAGGGCTAAGGTAGAACATATTCTCTAGGCATTTACAAGACAAGAACGGCATTAGTCAATAGGTGGGAAGCATATAAACTGCGCAATGAGCAATCTTATTTACTGACGCACTATCTCTGCGAGTTCCAATCTCTCGCTTCAGAATTGCCTTTGCCCTAAGCCGCCAAGACCATATCTGCCCAATCTATCCAGCAACCGCCCGATCATGCTTCGTAGTCCGATGTGTCGTCCTCACCGGACATGTCGTCCTCGTCTGACGTGTCCTTCTTGTTCTCACAGGGTGTGGTGGTTTCGTGCTGATAGTAGAAGCATTTTACACTTGAGGTCGAGGCGGCTCATCTCACTGTCGTACCGCCAGCCAAAACTCATGATTTGCGGAAGTAAAATGGCCAGGCACTCGGGACTCGTCTCGACTGCCTTTTCGATTTCCTTGAGGCGATTCTCTCTGTCCCACTGGCCCTGTCCCATAGTTAGCAATCAAAGTGGTCCTTGTTGTCTCTGTCATTGGCTCAGCACTTACAAATCTTCAAAGAGCTCCGTGCCCATCTGAAAAGCCAAGAATGATCTCATTGGATCTCTAGGCGGGGTGTTGTCGACCACATGTCGAAGGTGTTCCAGTTTGACTTGGATGGAGCGGTGGAAATATCTGTAAACTATGTTTATGGCGTTGTTGGAAAGACCCTCACAAAAGTACTTTTTTGAGAGGATGTAAAGGTTGATATAGGTTGTCATCTTGACGTCGCGATATGTTTTCTTTGTGGGTCCTTCTATGGCAAAGCTTTGCGACTGGGCTTTGCCGTAGAGCTAACTAACGAAAAAATCGAAGGCAGCCGCGTCGTTATCTGGGAGTCCAAGGACTCCCTTCTTCGTAGGAAACTCTCCCCGAAAAGCAGTCTTGAAGAAAGAGCTGGACTCCGAGATCAGGTTTTCGTAGATCGTGAACTTGGCCCGATCCGTACCGACGAAAACGGCGGCGATGCGATCGCTAAGGGCCTTACGTATAACGAGTTAGCTTATAAGAAAAGGTCTATACGATCGAGGGTTTTAATATACGTATTAAGCGACGATATCGTCGTAAAATGAAGGCCTCGTGATATAGATTTGTAGTATTGTACCAAAGTAGTACGAGGTGAGTATCGGGTAGTTAGGTAACGAAGGAAGAAAAGGTAAGAACGAGCGAGACTCGCGAGGAACTATTTAATCTTGATAAACTGTGTGCCTGACAGGCCTATAGGACAGCACCCGCAAAGAGTGCTATAGTAGGCTCAGTACTGTAGCTGGCGGAGCGGAAGCGGAGGCGGTAGCGAAGTCGGGAGCCAAGTGCAGGGTAGGTCGACCAGTACTGCAAGGTAGACTGTAGGGAACTGTGCCCTGCGGTCCAGTACAACAGTGCTTTTGCAAGGCACTGAGGGAAGCAAGCTAACTGCTACAGGTCTATAGAACTCTGCTACAGGCCTGCCACTTAGACTGTGAGAACTCTGCTCAGCAGTCTACCTCGTAGGCTACAGGGGACTCTGCCCTGCAGTCAGGGTCTTCGGGACCAACTGTGGGTTCTGAAGAAGACAGAGAGGAGTTGTATTATAAGAGATTATAGTACAACAATGTGTACTTGTGGTGCTCGCACAATGGTGACGACGTCTGCGACGCTGGGTGGTGTCGGTGGTGCTCGCGCGACGAATTAATTTCCAGTTAGTCGCGAGCCCGAGCCCCGCGAACCCCTCCTAGCAACTGCTACCCACCAGAGGAAACCACTTCCATTCCTCTAGAAGTTAGCACAGACCACGTTTCAAAATGAATTGAAAGAACGTACATAATCATGCATAGATAGGTACGACTGCACTGTGAATATGCTGCGACGGATGTCTCTAGGCGATGCGCGCGCTGGTCCTTGCTGTTTTCACTCGAAAATGTTGCTCAGAGAGCTTTGGCGGATTCGGGTAAATATCGGTTACAGAAGCCTGTATGGTACCGCCATTTAATTGGTTGCATTCCATTTTACGTGTCTGTGCAAGACGGAGTAGCAGGCGTTTCTAAAAACGGCATTCTATAGGCTAAACTCGATATGGAATCCGTTTCAATTAAGATAAGAGATAAGAAGCCGCATTTTGATTCGGTGCACTTCCAGAGCCCCATACCCTCATTTTCGGCCGCTTTGAGTCCTAGAGACAAGGTTTCTAACCGCCAGACTAGTAGTTGGGTGGGTGACCACCAGCGAATCCCTGGTGCTGTATGTTTCTAAATTTTTGCCGTCTTCGCCCTCCGAGCTTCAGGCAAGTTCTTCGCCGGCGTGCTCGCTTTGAATTTGATATTACAGCGCGTCACGAAAGACAGCTTGTCAAAGACGTCGAGGGACATGCACCTCGACTGCAGTTTGGCATCCTGGGCCAATGGCGATGAGCAGGAGGTACTGGTGCCGTTGCTTAGTCATATCTCACACGTCAGACACTCATCCAGGGCCACGAATTTCAGTATGCAAGCTCGCTTCCACAGGACCCAATGCAAGCCCGCAATCCAGGCAGCCTCCGCATATTTTTCATTGGCTGCCGCGGCGATGCTCTGCTAATGGACATCCGATTCCAACTGGTTTGCCTCTCCAGACTTTGGTCTGTTGCTGAAACCGTTTGTATGCCCAACGGCATCCTCGACACCGACCAGAACGCCATATCTCTTGGAACGGCAAACTGCAGAACAGCCCTTAATCTCGCCCTACAACGGCGACAAAGGCGGAGACAACAAAAACTGCCTTGGCAGAGTCTGCGGAGCTCCTGAGTGACTGGCAGGGTCACCGTCGTCAGCCTCTGTGGATACGGAACAAAACATTGCCCCTGCCTGGCCAGTCAATGGCAAAAAGCAGATGTACCGATCCACCCTGGACTCGAACCTGGAACCTCCTGATTCGTAGTCAGACGCCCTACCAATTGAGCTAGCGGGCCTGTTCATATAGTTTCGATAGAGAAAGCCATGTTTTATCATGGCATGCCCTAGGTCCGGCAACGCGGCGACGACGTCCATTCACAGGAAACCTGATTCGGCTGTTATGCATCTGGACGCGAAGCTTATCGCATTCTGATATCTGGACAAGCTGTTCAACGAAAATGGAGAAATGAAAAAAAGAAAGAAAGAAGGTAACAAATAAGGAGCACACCTAGCCCATTCGTGTTCAGCTTCTGCTGCCATTTCCACTACCACCCAATCAGCCCCTGGTTCCTCGCCCGCAAGATCACATCAAACTCCCTTGGCCTTGCTGTTCAAATCCAAGCCTACATGATTGATATACTCCCAGCAAAGTTGTTGAGATATACCTGCCACCTGCACAGATCATCCAAGCGCGAGCTGCCAGCCCCATTCACCCGATTCAGCAGCCTGCTCGCGTCAGGTCTCACCGGCGGGGAGGCATGCAGACATCGCAGATGACTATCTTGGTCTCCAGTGCGCGGGCATCCAAGACCATCGTTGGGGGAAGGGCACTGTGGGCGAAGGCATTTCGGTGGTCCGAGCATAGGACGGCCGTGTACGTTCGCGGATTGTTCGCATCCATGACCTTCTTTCCGCAGTTTCTGCAGTTGAACGTGTACCGCTTGCATCCGCAGCTGAGGGTATCGGCAAGTTCTGCGCCTGGTCCTTGTTTTGGAGGCCGCGACGCTTGCGGCGACTCTTCCTCCTTTGATGAGGAACAGCCCATGATGATTTGGCAAGGGTGATGATTGGTTGTTCGAGATTTTGTTTGAAATTGTATCAAATCGAAGAGCTGTTCTGTGCGTTGGTCCTTGATTTCAAGAGACAAATTTGAGAAAAGCTATGAAGAGTCCTGACGTCAAATAAGGAAAACTCTCACTGCATTTTATACGCCAGCTTGGCAGAGAGCCAATCGCATGTAGCATCAGTGGCGGCATTGACCTGCTTGCTATCCAGACGATTCTTGCCCTTAGTCTTAGCCTCGTTGAGGGCGCAGTGAATCAAGACGAGTCACCAGACCGGCATCCAGAGCTTGTGTTGCTCAGTCCCCAAACATATATCGGCGTGTTTGCGCTAATCACGCCCACAGCAGCGAGACTATGGCGTGTTTGTTGTCTTGGGAGTTCTGATCCTGTAATTCTGGGGCGCAAAAGGGGCTCTCATCTCAGGCGGCCAAAGATAGCCATGGCAAACATTCCACCCAACAATTGCAGCTGGGAATGACTGACCCAGTCGGTTCTTGTTTGAACGGACAGGTGGAGATCGCTGGCGTGAGTCCAAGGTGGACGATTCTCCACCAAAAAACACAACCCCTTGTCCACGGCGAGACGGCAAAAGCAAATGCACCGATCCTCCCAAACTCGAACCTGGAACCTCTTGATTCGTAGTCAGACGCCCTACCGGTTGAGCTAGCGGACCTGCTGATATAGTTCAGACATGGAAGGTGGCGTTCTACGCACGCGCGCCCAACAGGAACCCAGCACCATGTACTTTGGTTCTGTCTGTTCTTATGTGTACTCGCCATCTCTGCTTATTGGAACGTTTGTTGAAGCGCCGGCAGTTCCTGTGTCGTGTGAAAAGAAAAAGACGAGGTAGAGCATGCGCCTCGTTCTTATACGCCTCCTTTAAGTCCAGGCGTCACTCGTAGCCCGGACACAAACCTCCCAGTCCGTATCACTCATAGAATGTCTGCAGTGATTGCCGATCGCACTTGGAAACGTTGCTACATTCTGATCCCGTACCCAAACTGCTGATCCAAAAGAAATTTAATTTTTTTTGGTTACATTTGGCCCATTTGGCTGGCTCCTTTAGCCCCATCCCATCCCAACCCGTGGCTCCTCACTCCCATGCTCCCAGCCCGCATCTTCCTCTTACGGCTCAAAGTAGCTCGCGCCGGGTCCGGGCCACATGGTGACTGGCCGTGGCCGCACCTGTCAAGGGAATCAGTAATCTAGCATGGACATAAGGCCTGTTGAGCTGCTCACCCGGCGTTCCCTGCGCCGTCTTCGCTCTTCGCGCGCGCAGTGTACGCAGGTTATCTTCCGCGCTTTGATCAGGGCCTTTTCGACACACGCCGAGGGGGGTGGGTTCGCAGGATCCGGCATTGCCTTGCAAGTCATGCACTTGGCAATATCCAGTTTTTGGTTTTCTTCCTCGTCCTCAATCGTGTGCCCGCACTCGCGGCACTTGAACGACCAAAGCGTGCAGCCGCAGGGCAGCCGGGTCGCCACTACCGCATATGGGTCGGTCGGCCACAGCGCAGGGTTTCTCTCCGGGGGCAGGAGAGAGTTGGGCCCCCCGACGAAAGCACCGCCCCCGAGATGGTAGGCCCCGTCCGGCATCGGCCCCGGAGCTGGCTCTGCGTCCTTTGATGGAAAACAGCCCATGACTTTAAGGTATCTGAAGTGATAGAGAAGAATATGAAGGGTTGTTGCCCGTGTCTTTCAACAGGCAGAAGGGAGAGAAAGATGATGACATCTGGAACGAAATCCTTTCCTCTCCATATTATACTCCCAGTAACGAAGCTAGGCTGCGTACGTTGCCTTTGCTATAAAAGGACGTAGGCGCCATCGGACGTACGATGAGTCTTGACGGAATGGAGGCAATGGGCCAGGAGCCATTCGGGCCGTGTTTGATCCCCTAGGTAAAGGCACAAATAGACTGTGCTGCGTAGCTCGACACCTTGCGCCTCTTCGCCAAGTGAAGCGCCCACTCCGGTGTCGTCATTAGGCTTAAGACATCGAGTCAAAGCCCGTTTGCGTTACACTCAGCGGGCAGGCTGGTTATGGCAGTAGGGTGCAGCAAAGTGCCATAAAAGGCGCCCTCAACCCGCCCTGATGCGCCGGCACCAGTCCCTTCCATGCTGCACCTGCCAGTCGCACAGCCAGACCTCCATGACCATGCCGACGAAGCCAGCGACGCAAATGCCGCCGCTGTCGCTGACCGACGTGGCGCCCAGGCTGAACTCGCGGTCCTCGACCGGCACGTCCTCCATGATCTTGGCAAACGTGTTGACATACACAGCGCCGCCTAGCAGCCCCTCCCAGAAGACGACGGCAAACACGAGATACACCGAGGGGATGAAGTTGAGGAGGGCGTGGAGCGTCAGCAATACCAGGTTGACAACCTGCAGGATCGACGGCAGGTAGAGGTGGCGGATGCGGATGAACGGCGACGACGAGCGCGAGATGAAGACACCTAGCTGGTACAGGAAGCCGTAGAAGGGGTAGAACTCCCTAAACTCGGCGAAGGGCGACGCGTCAAGCGGGAACAGCAGCGTGGGCGCGACGCCCTGGTTGATGGTGTACTCGGCAATGTACACCAGGAGCAGCGGCAGCATGTAGGGCACGAACAGCGATCTAGAGCGGCGGAGATTAGCCAGGAACGACATCCTGGCCTCGCCCGGGCGCGCAGAGTACGCCGTCGACGCAGCTGCCGGGACAGACGAGACCGACGACGCCGTTCCAGCAGGGGTGTCAAAACTTTCACTTTCTCCATCCCCCTCGTCGCTTGGTTCCTGCTCCGACAGCAGTGGCTCGTAGTCCCTCTGCACGGCGGCGCGCATCGGGCCGTGGGGCAGGACGAGAAAGAAGCTGACCAGCATGATGACGGGCAGGAAGGCCGAGGCGAGCAGGCTGGCCTTGACGCTGAAGCCGATCCAGTCCGTCATCAGCACGTACAGACCTGCGCCGGCGAGGCCAGCGGCCCCCGTCCCGCTGCCCCACGCCGCCAGGCTCATGTGGCCGTAATAGTGTGTCAGGCCGAGAAAGCTCAGCTCGCCGCCGCCGCTGCTGAGGCTGGACAGGACGACGCCGACGAGCTTGACGGCGACAGGCTGCGACGGGGGAGTGAAGGCGACGAGCAGCATGCCGGCCGTCGACAGGGCGACGAAGACGAGAATGCGAACGGCGTAGGGGACGCGGTGGATGAAGTAGGGGGCGACGAGCTTGGTCAGGAAGCTGGGCATGACGTCGGCGAGGAGGACGACGCCCTTGGGCACGTTGCCGACGAGGTCCTGGGCCGCCGACAGGATGATGACGTAGAGGACATTGTTGACGAGGCCTGGAGGTGTTAGAGGGTCAGGGGGTCGCAGGCGGGAGAGAAGGGGGTCGCAGGCGCACCAAACAGCCAGAACGCTACCAGGACGGGTGTGTCCGACTTGCGGGAGAAGCTGGCGACGCGGGCGCGGAAGAGCGCCCACGACGACGACGGCGACCCAGGCAGTGGCAGTGGCAGCAGGCCTAGCGACGAGGGCGATCGGTTCATAGCTTGGTGTGGCGTTTAGTCGCGCGCATGCTGGCCGTGCAGTTGCTGCTCTGATGGTGACAGGCAGGCGGATGGTGACAGACGAAAGATTGACGACGTCCACTGCGGCTCAGGCGATTTAGGCTGCCAAGCAAACTGACAGGGGCTTGCATCACGCGTGCGCTAAGAGAGATCCCTAACCCAGACGCCAAGAGCCAAGCCTACAGTGGAGCGGTCGGTTTGATGACGACGACATCAGAGACACCTCATCCTGCCGACAGCTTGATCAAAAAACGGTTGCAGATCAATTCCAGCCACTGTGCGGTTCTCGCTATCTACCAACGCCCAAAGGAGCCATTCACAACGCGGCCACGTCAGACAGCGTAAGACACAACCATAGCGGGGTATCACCGTCACCATCACATCGCCATCACCGTACCCGTCATCAGTTGGTAACCAGAGCCCAAACTTCCTTCGTTCCATCAAACAGTTCTTATTCCATCCGGCAGGCAGCACTAGTCCCTCCACGGCCCGTCGTGCGCTGCAGCACCCGTGGCCGCCGCCTAGTATGCCTCGACCTCCCTGCACCGCGTCTCGGATGCCATCGCCTCGCTCCTCCAGCCCGCCCGCCGTCTATCATTCAATACCGAACCCGCCCGCGCCGCCCCTCCCAAGACCAAGATCCAACCTGCCGGAGACGCGGCGGCCACAAGTCAGCTGGCCCACGACGACGCGCCGCCGCTGGCTGCCCAGTTCGCCCGCAGCGTCTCGCCGCGGCGCACCATGCCGGCCGCGCGCCGCCCCAGGTCCGCCACGGCGCGCGACCCGACCTTGAAGGGCGTGAGGAACAGGTGCTGGTGCGGCGCCTCGCAGGGGGCGCCACCGAGAACACACGGCGTGCGCACGTGGCGGTACACTTCGGCCTCCGGCTGGGCGTTTGGGTTTGTGGTGTCGGCCATGCCGCCGTCGCGCAGCTGGCGCTCCACCACGGCGTCGAGCACGAACCCAGCCTGGTCATGCAGGATGGCGTCGCGCAGCGGGTACTTGTTGCGAGAGGCGATGCGGTCGAGTAGCGACGCGGTCGCGCTGGGGTCGTCTTGGCCCTGCGGTGTAGTGTACCCGCCGCCCGGCCCGCGCACCCAGTCGTGCAGGTTCTCGGCCAGTCGCGAGTTCCACTTGCCCGTCAGCGCCGCCGCGTTGCGCAACTGCTCGGCCTTGGAGTGGACCGCCGAGAGTGCCGGCCGCGCCAGGTCCCAGCCCGGCGTCAGTGACGGGTCGAACAGCGTCGGGATCATAATGGAGAACCGGTCGGCCCTGCGTCCTTTCATGTCCGTCTCTGGGTTGGTGTTGTCGGGGTAGGCGTTTCTTTTGGCCGTCGCGCACCCGTCTCGCTGCTGGCCAGCTACGCCAGACCACGCCACCGAGCCCTTGTCCAACGCGCTGTGGTACAACCGCTCCGCCTCGTTGAAAACGCTATCGGCTAGCAGCTCGATGACGGTGCCGCTAATGTTTAGGGGCATCGACGCCAGTGCCCAGACGTCCCACGTGCCGAATGTGAACACCCACAGCGTCTCGTCGGGCCGTGTACTGGGCGTGCGGGTCGCCAGGAACGCCGACACCTGGTTGCTCAGGTCTGGCAGGCTGACCACGGGGAACTCGTCGGCCTGGAAGCCGTAATTCCTGCCCGGGCTGTGGTTGCCCCACGTCTCGTTCATCAGGTGCTCGACGGCGGCGTCGTAGATGCTATTGGACACCATGGCGTGCGTACTGTTGTCGGCAGCCGGGACGAACGACTGGTACTGCGAGCATTCGAGCTGCGCACGTTAGCGATGTCAAGACCCAGATGTGACATTGACACTACCTCTTGGCAGAGCACCTCTGTCCATCCCCGGCTCGTCTCCTTCTCGAGGCCGCGTACGGGTGTGGGCATCGCAATGTCGTCGGCTCCAAACACGACAATCCTCAACCGGGAAGCAGATCCATCCTTGCTGCTGCCGCCGTGAGCATATGCGTCCGCTAGCGGCGATGCGGTGTGAGCTGCCGGCGTCGTCTCGTCGGGCGTTTCGTCCGTCGCCCAGCCGCGCCAAATAGTCGTTGTCGTTCCGGCTGCGACCGCCGACAGCCCCTGGTGCGGCACGAAGCGAACGATCAGGATGAAGACGGCCAGACACGCGGCCAGGTGCAGTAGGATCTTGGGGCCGCCGCGGAGCACGCGCGTTGAGAAGAAGGCCAGCAGCGCGTGCACGCCAAACTTTTCCCGCGACGAGAGCATGCCGCCTGGGAGCGACGGGATATTGCTGTCATGAGCGAGCATGCCGGCGCGGCGCGCGGCCTGCCGATAAAGGTCTTGGCGCTCCGGGTGTGTAAGAGAGGACGGTGAAAGCGAAGGTATGTTTTGTTGTTCTGTTTGGATTCAGCACCCAACCAAACCGTCACTTCCGGCCACGGAAGATGGAAAGACCAGATTGTATCATGAAGTCTCGACGCGGCCGCTGCCCTGCGTAGCCTTGTAAAATGCGCCTTGCTGCCCTCGATAAGGCGAGAGAAGTGAGCGAGGACAAAAATTAGGTAAGGAATGGGGTCGGTGGAAAGCTCAAAGACTTTGAGGTATTTTGAACACGGCGTAGATTGAAGACATAAATTGAAGACGTAAAATGATGCAGGAATAGAGATGCACCGGCGGCGAGTTTAGCGGTTTAGTGGGCGACCGTTTTAGCTACGGAAGGAGAGATGGATTCCCGTGTCCTCCTGCCAGTACGGGTCATGTTGCGGTTATTTTTTGTCTCCCAACCAAGTCCGTCCGTCGGGATCTAGCAGCTCGGCCCTGGCCCAGCATCTCGCCTGGCGCTGCTTGGATAGTCCCAGTGGGACGCGTGGCCCGGCTGCCAAGACGGGGATGGGCTGCATCGGAACGCGGAGATGAATGGGGAGGCGCCGGGATTGGCATGGGCCCAGTGTGTTTCGACGCCCGCCACAAGCGCTACTTCTGTGCTCAAGCAGCAGTTTTCAGCTATGTAGCAGTTCGCTAGCCCAGCCGCGCCGAGAAGTGAAGGGCTGGTGGGTGTATGGGAATGGTCAGGAGATAGCAACCATGTGCCGCGCGAACGGGAAGTAGCCGGGAATACGGTAGCAGTTGGTACCCTATTTTTATAAAGGGGCCGACAGCACCGCACATGATACATCGGGCCGAGATAAGAAGAAGAAACAGAGATGGCATCCGAGGAAGGGCCTGCTTTCACACACATTCAGTCGTCCGTCTAGGCGAGGTACAGCCCACCGCCGTCGTCGATCACCCACGGCCGACCCTCCTTAACGATATTGGCTCGCTTGCTAGTGTCTTGGTGATCCGCCTCGTTGTCTCGATGCGAATAATCGGATAGGTTCTTTTGTACTCGTTAAGACGCACGTCCAACACCAGGGAAGATGCCGGCCAGCTTTTGTCAATGTACACTTTCCAACGAGACATTGCGTACATACCTCCCACCGTTGGTGCTTGAACGTCGATAGGGCCAGGCTCTGGAACAGCTATCAACACAATGCAGTAGAGCAAACAAGAGCCCGAACATCCAAGACAAACATGGCGTGGCATCCGTGCATATTGATACGCAGAAAGAAAGTTAAGGTTGGCGCGAACCGCCGGTCCAGGGCGCCAGGGGATTTGCAACCGACCGGCCGATCCACATGTACGTATTTACTAGTCGGCGAGCAAGCCTCCTGAGACATGCTGGTGGACACGACACGCGTCGTGCCCACATCCCACGCGCAGCATTGCTTGCCCTGCGAACTGGCTGACGACAACGTCAGAGAGGTGAGCGGTGTGATATATTGTCGCTGTCGTGTTCAATGGTGTAAAATTCACATTGTCTAGATCTTGTTGCCAGGTTAAATATCTCTTATTCCTCTTCTCTTCTTTTATTTTCCCTTCCCTTCTCGTCAGTTCAGAGCTGCCGGCGCATGCCCGAGATTACATGACGGGAGTAACTTTACAAAGGCCACTGCAAATATCTCATCCTGTGAACGATGATTCATGTCATTGACTTCGTTGTAGGCTTTATAACAAGTGCGGCCGTGACAAATTGCCGAGACTGGGTTGATAGAAAATGATAAATATCGAAAGAGGCAGCCACAGTCTGCCAAATGTCAATCCAGCCGCAATGAACACCTAAACCCACGTCTCGTAAGCCCACCCCAGGACGCCGAGCGACGCAAACAGGGTAAAGAAGGGCATCTGCGGCCAGCCCGAGGGCCCGAATTCCGGGTCGACGCCGTCGACGCCGGGGAAGAGGGTGGCCACGAGGCCAGCTACCCAGTACAGGGTGCCAGCGATGACGGCCCGACCCAGGGCGTCTTCGACTCGCTGCGGCGTCGCGTCGTGCGGGAGGAGACTCGGCCACCACGTGTAGTACAGCGTCGCGACCCCCAGCATCACGGCTATGGTGATAGTCTGCGCGCCGTGGAACCTGTGTGCGGTCAGTCCGTGGTCTCAGAGCCCGGTAGCTTGCCAGGGCAGCGAGAAGGGTCAGACGTGCTTGGCATGGGGCGGCCACCGCGGGTTGAAGATGTGCGTGCAGCTGAAATAGTCTGCTTTGAGCGTGCCCGCGATCATGCCGACGGCATCGAGGGTGAGCAGGACCTTGCCCAGCATGTTGGCGTGTTGCGACAGGTCCGAGTCTCGACACGTCTTATCAGGAAGACTGAGGCTGTTTTCGAGAAGCGAACTAGAGGAGCAGCATTCGCAGTTCGCTTCAACGAATGCCTAGCAAGCTCAAATCCTCAGCACTGGCAGCAGACGTCGACGAGAAGATGTTATAGATGTTGTATGTGCCGGTACAAGTAACATCTCGGCCGAGGGGCTGCATTTGTACGGCCACACCCCTCATTTCCAGGCCGTTTTGTGGAGGACGGCAGCTTCGCTCCGGGTGGCCCCTCCGTTTCCTTTGCCAACCAGGCAGCCAGCTGTGGTTGCATCACGGCCCGGCTTTCGATGGCAGCGAACGCAGAATCCTAAATCGCATATAGAACGTTTGACAGACGTAGGATCAAGATGGGACATGTTCCTAGTCTGCCGTCGGAGACCGAGCAGTGGACCGAGCATTTGTCATGCTCGCTCTCGGCTCTTGCTGTGCTTGCAATGTGCCGTTGGGGGCCATGGGCTGTCTTCAGACGATGCTGAGACGACAGGGCCTGCCGCACTGTACAGTATGTACTGTACTGCGTAGGCATAGTATCCGCACTTGCTGAGAGTGGACGTGACGAGCCGGCTTGCTCCGATTTCACCCCTTAAGTTCGTCAGATTCAAACATTGGGACGAGCTGAGATGATAAGCCCAAGCAGTCGATTGCCAGAGTTTGAAACGTACCAGTAGACGTGCAAGACAGCTTCCGTTGCTCGTCACCTGCTCCACACCGCCAGAGATGGCTGCAAACCTTAAAAGCAACCTCCCAGCCGCAAACAGGCCAATTACAGTGGTCTGTTGTGGCACTGGTGGCCTGTGACAGCAAAGAAGAAAGCACCCAGCACCCACTGGACCAAGACAAATTTCGGGGCGGCGGCTCTCCACACACGCACGACCAACCAACAGCCTGACCTGAGCCATCTGGGACCAACGCCCCGCCCACTCCATTCGTCTCCAAAATCGCCTTCAAACTTTTGCCGCCTGCCCGCCCTGAGGCGTCCAGCTCCCGTCCTTCTTCAACCCACGGCACCCAGCCCTCCAGTAGCCTCTGCTGGGCAAGACGACAGGATTACCCGTGTCGCAGAGACACGCATCCGCTCTTCTTATTTTTCACAACATTTCACTGCTCGGGATTGGATTGTCCAATCTCGTCGACAGGTATGGCGTTTCCCAATTTTCTCTTGCCCCTCCGCCCGACGAGGCTTTTCAGCTTGCCTTCCCCACCGCTGTGCACCACCGAAGCCAGCCGACTCCGCTCTTCACCCACGGCCAGACTGCTACCCGCTCCCCTTCAGCCTTGGTTCCTCCCTTCAGCCTTTGACTCCATACCCTCTGAAGAGTTTCAGAGACCAGTGTCTCCAGCTCTGGCAGTCAAGAGCATGGATGCATAGCCGGCGCTTGAATGTTCGTTCGTTAACGTCTCTCATCACCAGGCCGAAGAAAGTCATGGCATTGCCCGACGTACCAACCAACCAGTCCACAAAGCTGCAGAGATTCTGAACCTGGTCCCGAGCTCTGCTCGCTAGACCGGCGACCCTTTCGCGCTGTTCTTCGACACGATGGGGGCCGGCTGATCTCCTGCTCTCTCACAGAGGGCCATGGATCGAGTCAGTTGGCCCGCCAGCCCCGCCCAAGTGGACTTCGGTCACGGCAGTCCGGGACAAGATGGGCAGGCATATCACACACAACAGATCACGCACAGAGATGCCAAAGAGACGGTTGCATATCACACATACGGCGGGAAGATATACCTGACAGTGTGGACAAATTCAACTCGACGGCGGGCAAGCCATGTCAACATACACTACCTCCAGTGCACCTCGTGGGAGCATGAAGAGACAAGGGCGCCCAAGGAGCGGCAACAAAAGGTATAGGCCTCGCGCCCGTCTCCGCCATCCAGCAGCTATATCCAGCAGCTCCATTCAGCAACTCCAAACCCTTTGGGATGTCAAACTTCACACTGACATAGGACCGACATAGCAATCTCAAAGCAAGTTGGCGGCAACCACAAGCCACGTTCAAAGCCAGGTTTAAAGCCAGTTGTGCACGCACGCGGCATCGGCTTCACATGGTTCAACAGCGTCATTACTCACCTCCGCAGCGACCCACGCCCGTCAACTTTAGCTCGTGCAGCTGGCCACCCGCCACATCAACAGCTGAGCAGGTCGTATCACGTCATGCAACACAACACACGATTGGGAAGTAGGTTCCTATTGTCAAATCCATTGTCTTCTGTCTTTGCCGAATAGCGAGCTAGGCTCCTAGTCAAAGTGACCAAGCGCAAGGCGCGACGGCCAAAGACTGCTGGCGGCCGCCAGCCAGGATTGCCAAGGGTATTGTGTCATCCGCCAAAGTACTTTACCTAAACAAACGCTTCTCCCAACCCCGTGGCCCTTCGGCCCCTCATTTTCCTTATATCGTGAGCAAGGCGCTCGTTCACCCGCAAAGTGGATCCCATCGCGCCTCGCTTCCCATCAAAATGCAATGCATGCTTCGTTCCCAGCCCCAGACTTTTTAAAGGTACGCCCCGGCGGCAGTATTGGGCACGTCCAAGGACAGGCCCAAGGTAGGGCTTCGTGTCGTTACGTGGCGAGTGTCGTCAACCAAGACCCGAGATATTTAATATGATACAGGCAAGTATTCCTACAAACAGAAAAAGATGTGGTGGTCTTGGCTGGTGGTGGATTATGGCGAGATTAGTGTCTGCTGGAGTAACGCAGTCCCAGGCTGAGTGTCGAGGATCGTCCGGCACGAGCGGAGCAAAGGCCGCTTCAGACGAGCCAGCGAAGCGTAAAAGTGTTGACGCCAGACAGATCATACGTCTCATATGGGTAGGCAAGCCAAGTGACCAGATAAGCCATGGTCGGACCAGTCGGAGCAGATGAAAGTACTGAAGCGACGAGTTATCGAGATCTGTAGCCATGCAGAAGCTTATTCCTCTTCGGAGCTCTCCTCGTCTTCACTGTCGTGATCTGCTTGCGGTGTCGGGTCCGTGGACGCTCTGCCCGTGCCCTCGATCGACTCCATGGGCTCTTGGCTCCCTGAAGCCCGACGCCCGGCCTGGGCACGCAGCTCGTTGAGCTGTGCAATGCGCCGCTCCTGCTCCATCTTGCTCATAGGTTTGTTCTTCTTAGTCTTGGCAGAAGTCTTGTTCCTAGGTGCAGCGACCTGCGGCGACGACGCGGCAAGCGTCGTCTCCTTCTCGGCGCGGAGGTGGGGAAAGGTCTTGGTGACGAGGTCATACAGCTTGGTCAGTGCATCTTCGGTGAGCAGCTCGATATCTAGCTCGAGCTCGCCCGAGTCATTCTCGCCCTGCCCCGTGTCCTTCTTGATGATGTCAATAGCCTTCTCAAGTTGCTGTCCATCGAGTTCGGCAATGCCGCCCGCAATGATTTCCTTCTCCAGCACGCCCATCTTCCGCTTCGTCGCCTTCTTCGTGCCGGACTTCTTGGGTGCTGCCTTGTTGTCGCTGGGGCCGGGGGCTGCTTTCTTAGAGCTGCCGCCGCCACCCCCCACGGAAGCCTTCTTGCTCTTGGCCGGCTTCGGTTTGGCTGCCTTCTTGGCCGGAGCGTTGGCCAGTTTTGACCGCTCCTGCAGGAGATTCTTTTGCAGCATGGCAACCACAGACTGGGCAATCTCGACGTCGTCAAGCGCGGCTGTGCCCGAGTTGACCATCTCCGTGATTTTCTTTTGCTCCTCCTCGAGGCGCCGTTGGATCGTAGCCAAACGAGACTGCGCCGCTTTCTGCTCTTCATCGAGTTCGGGCTCGGCCTCCGATTCGGCCTCGTCGTCCTCGGAGTCATCCTTGGGGCGGGGACTCGTGGCCTGCGAGGTTGCAGCTGCTGCAGGCGCGTGGCGCGCCATCCAGTCGTCCTTCTTGTTCATCTCGCGACGAAACTGCGTCTGCAGCCACAGTGCCTGGCTGTAGACGAGGTGGTTTTCGCCGTTGAAGGTCTTGCAATTCTTCACTATAAGATCAAAGTCCTTCTCAAACTCCTTGAGAGAGGCGTATTCACCATTGCTCATCTTGTTGCTCATCGTCTGGAGGTCCATGGGCTTCTTGATGATCTTGTGGTACTGGGGGATGTTTAATTCGACGGGGTCCACCGGCTGCTGGAAAGGGCCGTTGTACTCAAAGTACTTGGGCTTCCGTATCTCGCCGAGGACCTCCTCGCAGAAACGGAGCTCGGGAGACATCTTCTTCCGCTTCGTCTCGTACACCAAATCTTTGGGGTGTGCGGGTTTCACCGGCCGCTTGGTGCGGCTGTCGGGCTTGGTCGAGTCGCGCCGAATGAGGGGCACGCCGTTGCTGCTTGCAGGGATGGCGAACGCAGGAGAATCGACCACCGGTGCCTTTTGGGGCGGAGTCGCAGCGTCGATGCTCTTAGCAGGACGCTGAGGGGGGGGTGGAGGCGGATGTGAGCGTGGTTCTGTATGGCGCGACGGATGTTGCTTGGCGGCCTCCTTCCGGTCCGCCTTGACTGGTTCGGCAGCAAGTTGCTGCGACATGCGCGAGAGTATGGCCTGGCGGGTCGACTTGGCCGCAATTGTGACATCGTGGCCTTCGCCATTAAACAGCACCGAGTTTGAAACCAAGAGGTCCAGGTCGCTCTTGAACTCGCCCATGGTGGCGTATCTGGGGCCGTCGCCCCGCAGCCGCTTCTCCATTGCGCTAATGTCGGTCGGGTTCGACACCCTCGCCGTATAGCCGGCCCACAGCTCAGGCCATAGATTCTCGACGGACGCCTTGAACATTCCCCCTGCTTTGGTCTTCTTGACTCCAGCAAGTGTTATCCTAATCTGCTTGTTCTGCCAGTCCGTGATGGGGTTACCGTCTAGCGAATCATCCGTCAACGACTTTGGATTCCCGTTCTCGCCATAGACAGACGACGTAGCGCCAGCTGCCTTATTGCGGTCCGCTCCGTCGTCCTTCTTTGCCACCTTGACCTCGACCTGGTCTGCCACCGTGTCAACCCGCGCCCGCTTGGCGACAGGCTCGTCCTCGCTGTCGGCGTCGCGTTCCCGCGACACTTTTGCAGACACCTCCGACATGCTATTGTCTGCGGTTGCAGGCACTGGCGGTGATTGGGCGTCAACGGTCAGACTTGGTTGAGTACCGGCAGCAATGCTTGATTTCGAGGCATCTACGGCCAGGCTTGGCGGGGTGGCTGCCTGGATCTGTGAATCAACTGGAGTGACTGGCGGCACGTCGCTAATGACTGTGTCTTGCGTACTCTCAGCCTGGTCGGCAACAGACGGCTCAGCCTGCGACGGCGCATCGTCCATAACGACGTCTTCCTTCGCGGGCGCATCAGCGGTTGAGTCTGGCGCGGCCTCGGGCACTTTCTCGGATATGCTCGCATCGGGAGCTGGTGATTTTGTGGGCGCATCAACCATATCGACATCGCTGGGCGGGTCGGAGTCCATCTTCGCTGGAGTCCCTGCAGGTTCAACCTCTGACTTCTCCACGTCTTTGGCGTCGCCAGCTACTGCCTGGTTTGCGGAGAATGCGTCCTCGTTCTGGGCAATTGACGCGACGGTGGTCTTGGGCGAGGCCAACTTCTCTGCCCTGTGGATTGGAATGTCTTCCGCTAAAGACTCTGGTGTCGCAGTGCCAGGTGCCGGGTGACTGCGGTGTGTTAGTAATTGACGCAGCAATAAGGCATCGCGCACGACGAGTGCAACTGCGCATGAGGAAGGTGCGGCATACCCGTTGGTCTCTGCAGTGCCATTGCGAGCCTCCTTATCGATCGCGGTAGCCATCTTCAACGGCTTCTCCTCGAGGAGCGAGCCTTCTGAATGCTGGGTCGTCATAACTGCCATTCGGAGGAGTGCGCAGTTTAAGCGAGATGATGCGACATCAAGTCGGCTGGGCGAGTCAGTACGACGGATGTGACGGAGAAGTTGACGCGGCGATGCGATCAGGCAGGTTGCGCAAATGCAGATGCGCCGGAATGTTCGCGATGGGGATGCGATGCACACGGTGATGGCCTCAGACCACGTCGGCAGTGCCAGTTGGCGCGAGGTGGGGATGGAGCGGAAAAGACGTGCGCACGCGTGGATCGCAAAGAAAGAAAAAAAGAAGGGGAGAAAATTGCGACCACTCACAGATTCGCGAGTTGCGGTAGAAGAGGCTGAGAATTAAAAGCCGCGGCCGGCAGCCAGCCTCGTGGAATGGAGAGGGTCGGGAATGGAAAAACTTGGGAAGGCGGCCGCAAATGGGGTGGCTGGGTCGATGACGGGCAGGCAGGGCCTGGGGAAGTGGGAAGGATCGCAGCGACCGAAAAGGCCGGGCTGGGTCGAGGGCCAAAAGTCGAAAGCGCGTCGCTGCCTGGTGCGCTGGCTCTGGTTGGTCCGTGGGGGGGGGGCTTGTTTTTGTACCGCGTCGCTCTTTTTTTTGAAATCGAATTTCTGGGTGAGAACACATGTCAGTCCCGGTCGGCAGCTCGGGGCTATTTATGAGAGCTGTTTAGCTCCAGCGCGCCGCGGGTGGCTCCGCCTCTGACTGGCTGGCTGGTCTTATCGAGTGCCTTTGAGGGGCGTGGTTGGCCACAGCGTGCACAATGGTCCGTGCACGATCGACACAAGGGGCACTAGCCCGTCCTCACACCAGGCTCGAATTTTCTTCTCATTCCCTTCCTTCAAAGAGTGCCGCCTCCCAGCATCTGCAGCGCTGCTCCCGCCTTTCAGACGCAGTACTGGAGAGTGCTGGACGCTGACGCTTGCCTTGGCTGATGGAGCACAACGCCTGGCGATCCGGCGACAACCGCATGCGAACGCTCGCAGCGCGGCACGAGCCTTCTTCCGGCACAAAGACAGGAACGAAAGGAAAGACCTACCAGCAACTAGAATCCGCAAGGGAATCGCAGGGAACTGTGATGGCGGTTGCGATGCGATTGCAAAGACCGCTACAAACCGCAACTGCACCGATTGCAGCGCGCCGACTGCGTGCTAACAGCGATGAGGCGGCAACAGCAGCAACGACCTCGGGGGCAGTCAGTGTCGAGGGGCGACGCGAAAACGACGCGATAAATGCGATGCAACAGCTCAACCACTGCCTAATCAAAGGATAATTAACCAACCGACGCGAATTCGTGGGCTGCTGATGCGTGGCGCGCTTTGGTAAGAACGTAGAGCACGGATCTCGGGAGGGGTACTTGGCGAGGTACTTGGCGGTACCTTAAGTCCGATGCGTGGAAGGACCGGAAGGCGGAAATCAAGACTTTTGGCGAGCAAAATTGGCGAAATTCTGGAATCGGGGCCAGTGTTTATTTGTAGGTTGGTTGGTCGGTTTAGGAAGTCGCCCAGCCCAAGCTTCACGGGGCCAGGGAGCACGCTGCAGGGATCTGGGTTCGCCCAGAGGCGGAACGGCCAATCAGCAGCCTCTGTGTCCCACCCTCCCCGCAGGGATGCATCTGCCCCGACCTGGAGTGCCTCCTTGGACGGCCACTTGGATGGCCAGTGAGGGCGACGAGACGAGTTCAGAAAGAAGAGAGCCTCTGAAGCCTTAGTCAGTGAGCTAAACGGCTATAAGGTCGTTGAGAGCGTATCTAGAGACGAAAGAGCCCAGACGGCGTAGCAGTGTCAAATCCGCCGGTCCTGCTCCGAAGTCACTTGCTGGAGCATCCTGTGGGCGCCCAACCAATCAGCATGCATCGGCAGCAATTTCCCCCGTATCCATCCGTATTTCAGGCGTCGGGTGCCTCAGGCAATTTCAGGCTCCTTACACAGCCACACTCAGCCGTCCTCTGGTGACTCATCGTGCAGCCGTGAAGAGCCGGGGTCTCGTCACATGAGCAGTCACGGGGAGATTGCGAGGCAGCTTATCTGGCCGCCAGCGCACAGATCAGCCAAAACCGTCGAAGACGAATTGTGGAGCTCAGGAGCGACAGACCAAAAAAAAGTTTGGTTGCATCCTAAGTTTTTTCGGGGCTGCATTTTCAACGTCAACTTGTGAGAGCTGCACGACAGCCATTGCAATTCAGCGGACGACCGAGACAAAGTGCACTGCCTTCACCTCAGCCAATTTGTACGAGCATCATTGCTGTGATCGAACTCCCGGCTAGTCTTCCGCCGATCGCTTGGCGCTTAAGACCGCCTCTCCCTCATTGCCACAACTACAATTGCAACTACAACTACACCCGCAACCAGCACACCCAGACACCATGTCGAGCAGGCGGAAACCGCCAACGACGCTGGCACGGCCCGTGGTCAAGCCCAGTGCCAAGACGCCCGTCAAGACCAGGATCGACGAGACGCGGACGGCCGTGTCGATAGGGCTCTCGCCAAAACCATTGTCGCAGCCCAAGGCCGACGCCATCGAGATCTCGAGCGACTCGTCCAGCCACGCCAGCGGCTCTGACAACGAAGAGGACGAGGCCGACGCTGCCCCCACAACAGACCGCACACGGCCCCCCAAGGAGGCCCGGCAGAAAGCCGCCGCCAAGTTAAAACCCGAAGACGGCGACTCCGAGATGACATCACCAAAGGCGGCTGGCGAGGGGGGCGGCAATGACGGCGAAGAGGACGACGACGCCGCGGAACCGACCTTTGGCGACCTGGTGCGCGGCGGCAGCTCCACCATCGACGTGCCGGCGGCGCTGGCCGCGCAGCAGCTGCAGGACTCGCTGAGCAAGGCCGGGGGCAGACAAAAACAGCTGACGAGGACAATCGCGGGCGGGCCGCTGCTCAACTCGACGTCACTCGGCACCGTGCTCAACCAGGCGCTGCGGACCGACGACGCGGACCTGCTCGAGTCGTGCCTGCAGACCAACGACGCCAAGATAATACAAAACACCATCAACCGCATGGACTCGGCACTGGCGGGCGTGCTGCTGTCCAAGTTGGCCGGGCACATGCACCGCCGCCCGGGCCGCGCCTTTGGGCTGATGAAGTGGATGCAGTGGACGCTGGTGGCGCACGGCGGCACGCTTGTGACGCAGCCCGACCTGGTCAACCGGCTAGGCGAGCTCAGCCGCGTGCTCGAGGAGCGGTCGCGCGGTTTGTCGAGCCTGCTGGCGCTCAAGGGCAAGCTCGACATGCTGGACGCGCAGATGCGCTTCCGCAAGTTGGTCAAGACGATCGGCAGCCGCGGCGGTGACGACGAGTTGGCCGAGTCCGACGATGAATCCGACGACGATGCCGATGAGCCGGGCGTTGTCTACGTCGAGGGCCAGGACGAGGCTGGCGGCGGCAAGGCGCTGGCCAACGGCACCGCCGCGGCCGTGGCGAGGGGCGCCGCGCTGCTGCTGGACGACGAGGACGACGACTTCCCGGTTGTGGGCAACGGCGTCGCGGGCGACTCGGACGACGAGTCTGAAGAGGAGGAGGACGAAGACGAGGAGGAGCTAGCTGCGGGCGAATCGATCGACGAGGACGAGATCGACCACGACGACGTCGAATCGGCCGAGGAGGACGAGAGTGACGGCGATGGGCCGCCGGCGAAGGTCCAGAAGGTGTCGTCTAAGTTCACAAAGAGGATGTGATTTCATGCTGCTAGATGTCTATGCCAGATGGTGCTGCTAGATATGCATGCCAGTTGGTGTTGCTAAATGGTGCATGTAGAGGAGGATACAAAGTCATGTAAATGTGCAGGTATCGTCAAGATAAAATAGAATTTGGCCGGTGTCGGCGTCCTATGTTAATTCCGACTGTCTTGCCGTGACATATGCCTTGCAGTGACTCTTGCCTTGCCGTGATTGTGCCAGAATCTGCGATCAACGTTGTAACACTGGCCAACGAATGACACATGCTGAACTAGAACCAAAATCTCTTCGACTTCTAAAATGCTCTATCGCGACTTCTATCTCCCATATACATGTAACAGGTCGCGCCTTGTAGCCGCCATGTAGATATGTACCCCCAAGTCTTGTTTAAAACGTCTTGCCCCTCGCAATGCTATGCTATGATGATATGATGCAACTTGATTCCAAAAGCCGATCCAAGTGTCCTGAAGCCGTGACCAGTCTCCGGTTCAAGCCCAACGCCTGAAGAAAAGGGTAGACTTGTATCCAAATCCACCCACAAATGAAACTTATGGAGGTGTACGTCCTGTAATCCTATGCCCCGATCAGGGCATGATGCTCCGGCGCCAGCGCTCCACCATGTCGGCGTGGGCCTGGGGCGTGACCATCGGCATGCCGTAGGGGGTGCCATATGCCGCGGGGATGCCGTTCATACCGTTGGTGTTGTACATGGCCACGCCGTTTGGCATGACGCCCGGGAAGGCCGGAGCGGCGTAGTTCATGGCAGGCGGCATCGCGGCCGGCCCGCCGTAGGCACTGGCGGCGCCGTTGTAGCCGCCGAACTGCGCACCTCCAGGCATGGCCTGCTGCGGAGTCCCGAAGATGGCGGCGTTGTTGTTGCCCCCGTAGGCTAGACCGTTGGGGATCGTAGCGCCCCCGAGTCCGTTATTAAATCGCCCGCCCATGTAGCCTCCCAGCTTGAGACCAGAGTTAGTCACGGGCAGGACGGTCGGCATCTGCGCCCTCACCGCTGCCATCCGTGCGTCTTTTTCCTTCTGTATCCGGGCCGCCTCGGCCTCTTGCCTCATGCGGTCCACGTCCCGCGGGTCCACTATGCCTCGCGGGGCTTCAAGCGGGTGGCTGCCAAGCACGTCGGCCATTGACAGCCGGCGCGACAGGCGGTTGGCGTCGAGGTTGGCCCTAGCCTGCGCAAAGTTTGCGTTGGCGCCGAGAGGCGTCCCAGCCGGGATTGCGCCACCCGTGGCGAACTCGCGCTCGCGGGCGTCGCGCTCGGCTTGCAGCCTGCGCCGCCGCTGGCCGAGAGTTTCTTCTTCCTCGGGCAGGTCATTGCCGGGCGCTGCGTTCTCTTTGCCGCGGTCGGTTACGGTGTGCCCGTCAGAATCAGTCCCTTTGCCCTTGTCTTTGGGGTCCTCGCCGTCGCCGCCAAACCGGCCGAGAAGTTCGGACGTGAACAGGCCGCTGACGGGGCGAGCGCGGGGCAGGGGGTTTTCGGCAGCTAGGCGAGCCCTACGAGCTGCGAGACTCTCTCCCTGAACTGAACCGTCGCTTTCCTCGCCTTCGCCAACCTCACCAGAGCCCACCACAGAGCTCACGGATGGCTGCAGAGGTAGGGCCAGTCTGGACTGCGACCGCATGCCTGGTGAGCCAGCGGCCGGCGTCATTGTCAGCTGGCTCATGCGCTGCTGCATCACGCTCAGGGACAGCGGCATGTGGCCGTTATTTCCACCCCGGAGCCGGTCGCGACGGTGGCTCAGAGGCTCGTTGTCCTCCATCTCGCGGCGTTCCATCAGGCCGAGCGGCCGGTGCACCTCGTTCATGACAGCGGTGATGTCCATGGTTGACCGGTTCACCCCGTTCGCAGCGGCGGCAGCCTTGGCCGTGAAGAGCATGCCAAGCGGCACGTCGTCGTCGTCCATGTCCTCGAGGTGGTCGAGGTTCGTGTTCGGGTCTTCCCAAGCGAGGTTGACACGCTTGGCCCCTCTGGCCTTGCGCTCCACCTCGGCGACCGCATCGAGCTCGAGCAGGGTGCTGTGCATTCCGTCCGGATAGGCCTGGACAGTCGGACGGGTTCTCATCTTGTTGCGCTGTTTCCGCAGCTGCAGCTCTGCGAGCAGTGTTGTCGGAGGTCCGTCGTATGCCAGGTCCCCTTCCTCAGAGCTTTCTTCACTCCCATCTGGGTCTTCGTCCGAGTCTGGTGCGAGCTGGTTCGGAGAGAAGGGAGCGTGGTCCGTGGAAGGCGACGAGTCGTCGTGCATGCTCGAGGCGCGGCTGCCGCCATTGAGAATCCCAAGCGTCGTCCGTCGTTCGTTGGCTTCCGTGTCCGGGCTCCGATTGCCGAGCAGCGAGAGCTGGCTTGCCCGTTTTTGGGGTCCCTGCGGACTGAGAAAGTCGCTCGTAGAATTCCTCATAATGATTGTCTTGCGGTTGCCCATGTCCTCGGTGAAGGGTCTCTTGCTCTTCCTCTTCTTTTCGCGGCCATACACCTCGGATCCCAGATGACCGGCAAAGGCGTGGTCCGTAAACGCGCTAACGGGGGCATGTGCCGACGCGTCCAGAATGCTGTCGAGCGTTGCCATGGCGGAGCCGCCCTTTACCTCGATCTGCGGCGTGGTCGAGGGCAGGTCGAAAAACGCACTCGCTCGCAGCTGGGGCGGCAGTCCTTCGAGAACCGTAGCACGCGACTGGTGCTTGTCTGTCTTTGTAAGACGCTGCGGCCGGCGAATCTCGCGCTTTTCGGAGGGCTGTGGCGGCTGCGGGATGATGGTGCTTGTCTCAGACGGTTGTCTCACATGTGACGGGTCTTGCTCGCGATCCACCCCGTCCAGCCCAGCGAGCTGTGGCGTTTGGTCCGCGCTCGAAGGCGCCGGGCCGAGGTCAACCTCGGAAAAGCCTGCCATGAATGGCAGGCTGTCCTTGCTCCCATGCAGCCCTTCGATCGGGTCAGGCAACCACACGCGGGATTCGCGGGCTGCCAGCGGCATCGCGCTCACAACCTGGGAGCGGCGTATGTTGTGTGCCGTCGCCGCTTTGGGCTTCTTTGACAGCTTGGGAGGCAGGTTCAGCATCGCAGGGACGCGCGCGGGATAGTAGACCATCTGCTGTCCCGTGCCCGTATCAAAATACGTCGACGGTCGCTCCTTTGGAGGGGCGGGCGGTCGCTGTCGCTCCTTTCTGGGCTGTGGTTCTGGGACTGCCGGGGGCTCGTCGACATCGGGGTCGCAGTGGACGCCGTCAAAGTCGCCAAAAGCCGCCTGCGCTTGGTCGTACGTCGCGGTGGTTCCCGAAGTAGTTGGCCTCTCCGTCCCGTCGCGGGACTGTGGGCGATAAGGCAAGTACTCGTCGGGCTGGTGAAGCTGCAGCCGAGGGGCATGGTCGAATGCGTGGTCGAGCATTGGCTGCATGACCTCCGTCTCGGGCGTGTACGTGTCGTCGTCGTCTGCAAACTGCGCTTCAATGTGCTGGTGGGCCTGGGCCCTGATCATTTCGTCGTCATCGTCGTCCAAGCTTTCCCCTGCAGCGGCAGCACGGTCTGCTTCCTCGAGCGCTTCGAGGGTCAAACCAGTCGGGTTGTTATCGAGCTCGGCAATCTGGGCGAGAGAAAGTTTGCTCGCAGTGCTCCGTGCCGAGCTCTTGCCCGGGCCATGGCGGGCCACGAACGGAAAGTCTTCGCCGTTTCCAGCCTCGGACAGCAGGCCCGAGTTCTCGGCAACGCCTGTCCTGGGTGACGGCATGCCAGCAGAGCTCCCCTTGCTTCCCGAGCGCAGGAGCGCCGACGAGAGCGATAGAGAGTCTTGCGGGCTCATGAAATATCCTCCGGGCGAGTAGCCTCCTGATCGCGCCGCGTTGTTGGTGCCCAAGATGGAGCTGTTCCTGCTGATGACAGACAGGGGCTGGCTGAAGATGGAGCCGCTTTCCGACGAGACCTTCCTGTCGACGTGGGCGAGGATCGAGGAGCGGCGGCTGTCGCTGCGCTTCAGTTCGTTGTGTTCGTCACGGATGGCGTCCTCGATGGAACTGGTCATGGACAGGCGCTCGGCGGTGGCCTCGAGGGCAGCAATATTGCCGAGGTAGGCGCCGGATCGGGACCGTTTGTTGAGGTCAGGGGTCGGGTGGCTAATTGACAGGCTAGCGGTCGAGGACGTGCGGACAAGAGGCTGCTCCGAATTGGGCAATGCAAAGGGCACAGGCCGGGTCAGTCTTGTGTCGCCAACAGTCGGGGATGGGAGCGAGGAGCTGGCTGCAGAGTCAGAGTTGAGATGGGAGCCCGAAGGGGTCGACGGCAAAGGAGCGGCAGCGCGCGGCACAGGTCGTTGGATGCTGTGCACTTCGGGTTTTTCCAGGCGCAGCGTGATGCCAGTGTCTCTGTCTCGATTTTCTCGATATTCGTCGGCAGTGCGGGTAGCAATGTCTCGACTCGCTGTCGCCGTTGACCTACTCGCGTCCAAGACCGTTTTTGCAAGCGTTGCACCGGTAGCAGTAGCTCGAGACGGTGGCGGCGAGGGAGAAACCGTCAACGGGGGCGAGACGAGGCGCGCGTGCTGACTCTTGATTTTAATCGCCGATACGAATTTGTGTCCCCTGGCAGCTGCGGCGGAGTGCAGTGCCTGGAGGGCCTCGAACGATTGGATCCTAGCGTTGACGCCGTGTGCTGAGGTGGGTGCGGGCGCTGGCGCTGGGGCCGCTGGGGCCGCTGGGGCCGCTGGGGCCGTCCTGTAAAAGGCCCCTCCAGGTTTGCCAATTCGATCGCGCATCTCCAGCTGCTGCAACAGACCGTGTTCTGATTTGGGGCTGCCGCCCACGTCTGACGGGCAATTGTCGCTAACCATGGACAGCGGCGTAAATGTCTGCTCGGCCAGCGTCATGTACGTCGAGGGCGATGTCGAAGGTGAGAACGAGAGCGAGAGTGAGGGCGACTGCACGGTCGCTGTGGACCGCGACGTCGAAGTCGGCGATAACGGCGATGCGAAAGCGGTATGTGTAGGGACAGCGGGCCCTTCGCAGGCGTCGTCATCTGCATCGGCCTGGCCCAAGGCGCTGTACGGATACCTTGCTGCCATGTTTGTTGTTGCCCTGGCCAGTGCAGGTTAGGTTGGCCACGCGAGGGCAGATCGCGAGGGCGGATCCGACGTCGATGGTTGAATCACGGCGGCATGGGAGCTGCTTCGCCGACCCGTGCTTCCTGGTTTGCCTGACCTGGCCTGGCCTTCTTGCCGGCCTTGCCTTTCCGGCCTTCCTTAGCCTTTACTTTAGGTTGCCGGCCGCGTGCCTAGGGCGTCTAGTGGGCGCTGATGCTTTGTGGTGTAAGTCGAGGGAAGGAGGCGAGCAGCACATAGGGTGCGTCTAGATGTGCGGCGAATACTCGGTAGGCCAGTCGGTGTAAGGGAATGTGTCGCGTGCGTGTCGGGACAGACGGGCAGAGACACACCTAGAGCTGGGCCGAGAGGCAGGACCGAAGAATAAGGTACTGGGTTACATGATCAAGAGTCAAAAAGACGAGAACCGGGAGGGCCAAAGTGGCTACGGCTACCTTGTTTATCTAGCGAGCGAGACGGCCGGGAACCAGGAACGAAGCACCGGACTACATGTGCACCAGCAGCCAACACACGGCGGTTGGCTGGACTTGTTAATCTCTGAAGGTGGTTGCTCTAGCTCTGCGATATCCGGGTTCCTGCCTGCAACAGGCTGAACGTTGACGTGTGGCACAGGGGGGCAAATCAGGGATGGACCACAGCGCGGCCACAGCCAGCTGAGTGGCAGTGGCACTGATTGCGGCACCTCTTCCTTCAGTCATTCGGTGTGGCTCGTGGCTGCTCTCACTGTCACTCAGTTATCGTCGCGATCGACTTCACTCCACTGTCTGCCACATCCGCATCCGAGTGGACGCTGGACGGCGATCTGCGCAACAGAACGAAAAGAGAGCACTTGGGACGGGCTTGACGAGGCGGGCTTGACGAGGCGGGCTCGCGGTCGCATTGATCTATCTGGTACGGATATCGCGTGTAAGTTGCATTCCGAGCAATGCGAGACATGAGACACGAGACTCTCTCTCCCCGCCGCGCTCCCCTCTGCTCTGCTCTGCCTCTGCTCTCAATCGGCGGGCGCGAGCTAGTCGGCATGCAAACAAAGCCAACTCACGACCTGTCTCTGTCGCTGCCCCTGCAGGAGAGGTGGATGTTGCTGGCGCTGGAACCAAGAAAATTGGAATCTCCCCACTGGCACTCGGCAGCTAACTTTAGCTCGCCCAGTTCAACCGAGCTGCCTTATCGGACCGGGTGGCTTGGCTGTCGACCAGGTCAATCCCGCGCCTTCGGATGCACTGTACCTGGTGGCTGAACCAGACTCCGCAGTCTGACGAATACCGCAGCAGATATCATAGATACACAACCTTATCGACCCGGTCGCGGCCTAATATTGGCCAAATTGCCAGCGCGTGCACACAGCCATAAGAGGCGACATATCAAAACACTGGAGTGCCAATATATGGCTGCCAGACAAGTCGTAAGCTTTGGAAGAGCCAACAAGGCTGCGAGCTGGGTTGTTGGATCCACCCGATCAAATGGCGAGATGCCTGCCCCAGTGCCTGCCGAAGACTGCGATTTACGATGCGCAGAGATCTGGAACCCACGCCCTGCGCCCACCTCACCAGCAATCCAACATGATGATGGCACAGGTCCTGACGAGAGCAGCAGCATGGCACAGCTAGGCACCATGGCTGAATAGCGACTCCCAGATACGGGTTAGTTGCCATGGACTCGTCCGCGAACCGATCCCTGTGCCGCGTGCGCCTTGCAAGGGAACGGCGCCCCGTCGTCATCTAGCGGGATGGGGAAGGAGGGCGCGACGCCGTGGCTCCTTGACGCGCACGTCTCCTGCGAAGAAAAAAAAGCACAAACACGCTTGGGCCCTGGAGATCACGATCCAAGCTCACGTCTCCTGTCGCTTTACCAGGGCCATTGCATCCTCTCCCCGGATTCGGTCCCAACCAGACCAGAGAAGAGGTGAGTGTCTCGTGCGCAGTTTCAACACCGGCAATCGTCCATCGAGGCCTGCAGTTCGGCACTCTGCGACACCAGCAGTTGAGAAAGGTTGCAACAGGCCGTTGATGACACCCACCAGCATCACTGGCCCCCAAGACCCGGGCTCACCATGCCCGGCAGCCTCTGCAGGGGCAGATGACCACAGATAGCCCGGTGTAACCCCCATCGCCCCCGGGTTTAAGCTGCAGAAGGTTGAGGCCAGTCGAACTCTCGTCATTTGGGTTGACGTCTCACCGACCGCCCCGCCACGCCAGTGCCAAAGCCGTCGCCGTTGCCCTTCCAAGCTTCGGCTGCTCGGACCAAGACGCGGGGGAGCGCATCCTGAACCTTCGTTGGTCTCGAAGCCAATGCAAATGCCAAAAATTAATTAACGGGCAGCCCTCATCTCCGTCAACGTTGCGTGGGGCGCTCCTTCGGCTGCCAGAGTCTTGGCTTCTATTTAGGTTCGCTGGCTGGGTGTTTGCGCTGCCTCCTCCATCGACTTATCGAATGCTGATTTCTGGAAGTCTGTACCCCGTCGCACCCGACGTACATACATGCCGACCCGTGATTCTGTGTCTGTTCCTTGCATCTCTGTTCCGACACTGCAGGTGTGTCGGGCGTGGAATGGCCGCGCACAAGACTGCGGACGAAGGAGCAGAGAATCCGCACCTTGTGCTCGTCTCTCGCCCAATGACCGCCCTGTAAACAGTGGGACGCTCCCCCCTGCAATGTTCCCCACCCGATGGGATCGCTTCATCAGGCAGTCCGCTGAGGCGTTGACCGTGTGCTTCCTCATCCTCTCTTCATGACATCTACATGTCGTTTGAGCCAATTTGACGAAATAATGCACCCATAACTAACGCGCTTCCGTACCGCCATCCCACTGGACCAAGCGGACGAAGACCGCCTATCTCGCAGCGCTGCGAGTGTGAGCGCAACAGGCAGCGGGAAGCCCAGCCCTTATCAGACCCCCCACGGCACCGCGCTAAGCTGCAACCACCCCTCGCGTGAAACAGCCCGGCCGGCCACAGGACAGAGATAGAGATTTGATCCAGCCGCCGGCTGCGCTGAGCGGATGGCGGCTGGCTGGAAGGGCGATTCATGCACAACCTAATATCCACGACCACCACGACAGACAATTGCCGGGTACTGGGGTCGTCGGCAAGGTCTTCATTCGTAGCAGACTTGCAACTGAGCTTCTTTGTGTGCAGAAGAAATAGGTCCGTGACACGGCCATCACACGATTGAGATTACGAGAGGACCACGGAGGCTCGAGGTTGTGCGCAGTTTCAGAGCCACACCTTGCTTGGCGACATCGAGAGCGACAAACCAAGTTTGGGGTGGAACAGGGACACGTTGATATACTAGACTAATCAGCCAATTTACCTGTGGCGCAACTGAGGAAGACAACACCTCCCGTCCTCTACTCCCGAGTCTACTTCGACCGCGCTGATATCCGTATCTTTCTGGTGTCGCACAGAGCCGGCTTCTCACAATCTCTTATCGTGCGAGTCGGGTTGCGTTGCCAGCCGTCGGTCCCACTGGTGGCGTCCGGTAACATTTAATTTGCTTTTTGACTGTTATGTTACAGAGGGCACTGGCTCAGAATGAGGTGAGGCTGTATCCGGGCTTTCGAGTGAAATTACGGCTCGTTTCTCTGGGCAGCGAATCACACGCTGTTGATAACTGTTCCTGCATTGCAGCGTCGTTACTATTTCATTGCGTTGGATTCAGACAGCACTAATTTACACAGAAGCGTGGTTTGACTGCATGCACCTAATCGTCAGGCACAAATCCTGGCATACACTCCAATCCCTGAATGTTTGTTGGTGTGGTACCTAGGTAGATACTTACAAATAGTAAAGATCACAGTAAATAAATATACCGGCTAGGAAAAGCCATTAATTGGGATTTCTAGGATAGAGAAAGGCCTCCAAGATTCTAAGATAGGGATTCCAATAGTCGTTAACTCCCTTAGCGAAAACCTTTAGGGCAAGCCCCAAATTAGTAAGGCCTTTCAAATCTTAGAGAGTCCCCCAGTAGTAAACATTCAGGGATTAGATCGTACTCCGGCCATGCTAAATTACTGCTCACTACCTATGATTCCCGGAAGTGTCGTAAAGCCCATGGTCTTATCATTGATAACCATTTATACAAACAAAATACGACACCTGGTGCATCAGATATCGTTTGTTACGGATGAGGTGAGGCACAAGACAGATCCCATGAGATTTCTTAGGTTGCAGTCATGTTCAAGTTGACTCGTCACTTCACTACCTCTACGTCCGCCTTGACGGCGATCTTAATAGTACTACCAACTAACGAGCGGTGGGTAACATAACCTGGTATTAGGAGAACGAGGGAACCTCCGATAACCGGCTCGTCGAGCACGGGGACCCTTTTGCGTGTATATGTCTCAGTCTACAACATCCTCCCCACTTTCCAATCCGTCCCGGAGGCAGAGTCCCAATACCGTTTCCCGAATTATTTATTAGCAACTTGGCCGGCAAGCGAGTGAAGAGCTACCAAGTATCGCGTTTAGACAGTCTCGGGAAGCTAAAATTCCAGTTCAGGCCTGCAGACCCTAGTTAACAGCTATGCTTCCACACATATAAGTTCAAAGTATGTGTGTAGATGGAAGGTAAGGATGGATAGAAGAAGGAGGAAGCGTCATTTGTACGCAAGCTATGGCTGACCGTTATAATAGCAAATCACAGCGCTCCACCCTATGCCGCTTCTTGCGGGTCACTTTGGAAGTATGCCGGAATCCAGGCTTAAACCTGCCACTTCCAAGAACGGTTCCCCCACGCGCCGCTGTGTTGCCCACGGCTGTCAGGTGTGATCCTGAAACAACGAGCCTGATAACGGTAAAGGTAAGCCTAAATACAGCTCTAACATCTTCGAAAAATTTGGAGAACCCAGCTCTGTGACTGGATTCCATCCCCTTGTCGAGTTAAAGACCTCAACTTCGCAACCATGGTTCGGCCCTTGCACAATATCGTTCATCGCACCGAGATTCGTGTATAGCACTGGATTCACAAATCCTACCGGATCTTTTCCCACGCGCAGCCGCTCATCGTTAATCATGCTGATAGTAGCAGCGAACCAGGCGCGGAACCAGACACCCCGGTGACAGATGTGGCGGCCCCATCCAGCTCAATAGCAAAGTTTGCAGCGTTGGCCGCTACACCGGGTAGTCTCCTACCGTCCCAGTTGAAACGATAGCTAATGTTTCGTCTCCGGAGGCTATCGCCCTCTCTACCCAAATACGCTCGCGTTGCTATGACCTGCTGCCAGGATGGCGCGGGAAGACGTTACTGAACCCTCTTCCAGACGTGCTATTTGTCCTGGATCGGTACACTATCCGGAACGCCTCCTCACGGTAAGATGAGCTAACGAGCTCCTGTTGAAACGGCTTTTCAACCGCGTTCCGCCAACCGCCGTGACGTACGGGCAAGTCGACGGGCCTGTCGATCCACAGGGACCAGAATCGGTGCGTCCCGCAACGCATTCGCAGCCTGCCCCCGCGGGTCCGAAATCCGAAGTCGCAGCGATGACGGTAACCCCTATTAGCCGGAGCCTGGGTAGCTCGAAGCATTGGCGGCGGACATACGGCTCAGGCAGATCGGCTTCCATACAAGCGTACGGCAGCGAAAGGACACTCGGAAGGCATCCGAGCGTACCGCAGTCCGAGGCGTTGTACCCACCAGGCAAGGGGTCTGGGTACTCGCCGTCGAAGGAGGCGTTCAGGGCCGCAGTAGAAGGGGTTGAATGTGGCCAGAAGGCCATTCAGTTTCACCTGGCCCGACACGTCGCCGACTTGGTAGTTAATCATGTTGGCTGGCTGCGGGTTGGCTAACGCCATGGCGTATTCGAAGTCGAGGTCCGCGTTGAAGGCGAAGTCTTGGATCTGCGTCTGCCAGTATCCACCGTCCACTTCTACGATGTTGGTGCGCCGGCTGATCAGGGCTGGCGCATATGTTGCGAAGAAGGTGTCCGGATCTCCGGGTAGCCAGGACACCCAGGCCTGTTCGTATATGCCGAAGACGTTAGGATGGCCGTTGTGGTTGGACGGAAGGCCATACATTGCCCGCAGGCAGTCTGGCGTGATGAGGGACAAGCAGCTATGTGCCCCTCGCGGACGTGCCGGCGCAGGAATACGGCGGCTAGTGGTATACCCCTTGCCGTGGGTTGGCCGTTGCTGGGACGCGGCGCGATTCTCGTCCCAAGACCCAAGTGGATTGTGGGTAAGACGAAGTTGATGTGGCTGCGCACCGAGTCGGTAAGCTGTAGTTCTCGCATTACACGTGCAAGCCGCCATTGGCTTCAGCAGTGTACATGTGGTGGCGAGTTTGAAGCAAGGCCTCTGCTTCTCCAACTGTGGTATCAAACATTGCACAATTCGCATCATGAGAGCGGACGATGCGGCTGGCTGGAATGCCCGACTCGCTTAACCAGGCTCTGACGGTGACCCAAAACTCGCGTGCCGGTGCGTATTGGGCAATCAACTCGGCCAGCTTGTAGTAGCGGCCAAATGTGAGTAATTGCGGCTCGGACACTTTGAGGAGGCCGTCATTGGCAAGGTGCAGATTTTGTTGTTGAAGGGCAACTTTGAAGGGCAACTTTGAAATGCAAGGGGGTATCTCTGGGAAGCGGTTGCGACAGGTTTCTCTAACTAGATGTGTTTCCTGAACGCTTTTCGACGACGGAAATTCGTTGTTGCGCACACTCACTTGGCCATTCAACAGGGCCCAAGCCAGTTGAAACATTCTTTACTGGTTTCGTTTCCCAGTTCAAGGCAGCGATGCAACTCGAGTGCTACAATGGTCGTAATATTTCCGGGCTATGCGATTCTACCTCGCGAGGTTACTCTGTCGACAAGCAGCTCTAAAACTTCTGGAGGTTTGCTTTACTTCCACGCGGAGATAGGTACTTTCCCTCGCGAATTTCGAAGTCCCCTAGTGGGTTTCTACAAGTATCGTGTTTCGCCTTTCTTGAGTTATCTGCTCTTCTGTTTGCACTACATCGTAGACTCGCATGGTTAGGGGGCGACTGCCTAAGAAGCTATGTCTCTTTTCCTAAAAAGATTTACGAAGTCTCTATGCTCCTCCCCATTGTCTGGGCATGATGCACAAGATGCGGGGCACTTGCGCCCTGTACGTTGGCAGATACCGCTTATGCGGCTGAACAGGTCTCTTGGCAATACAGAGGCAAAAGGACCCCAAAGCCCTGTTGGACCGTCCGTACCTAGTTGGTTTGTTCACGACGATACGGTTAGGAATAGTGGCAGTATCACGAGGCCCTAGGTAAGTGTGGAGCTACCGGCGGGCGATAATTGTTAGTACCATTTGCAAAGCAAACACAAGACGTAGTTCAAGGTAGCAATGTCCGGAAGGAATTGAATTTTTTTGGGAGAAAAACGAATAAGGAAACCAAGACTATACATAACTAACTAGCTCAGTAGTCTATACACAACACAAGTCGTATCCTGCAGGCCATTAAGTCTACGTGGTACGTCTGAGGCGTTAAATGCTACCAACCAACCAACCAACCAACCAACCACCTTAACCAACTACCAGTACGGGGGAACGATGCAATCGGGCCTATAGGAGCATGATAGAAAACTCCGAGGAGATGCATTTTTGTCTCTTCGCGCTCCTGTCTAACTGTGCGATGTCTCTGGAATGGCGGGTTAGAAACAGACCAACAGTCAGGCAGTCCGCTTCACATTCAGCCATACCGATGCTATGTGAGCATATCCGCAACTTTTCAGCTGTTTGCACACACGCACCTCCTCACGACGCCAGGGACCAGATACCATGAGTCGTTCTGTCAGCTACCTTGCCGTTTGGGGAGAACTGATATGATTATAGAAGGAATAGCTGCAAAAGGTTTGTAGCCGGCGTAGGATCCCACAGACTCATGACCGGAAAGTTCGGCCGTTGCGTATATCAGACCAATTGCTGACTAGTAAGCTCGGGCTGACTTGTCCGTCTAAACATGAAAAGGCTGCTGTTTGTGGCGTGGATGACTGTAGTTGCAAACTCCTATAGGCTGGAAGCATATGCTGATCCCAACGTAGTGTAACTGTGTTGAAGTAGTAGTTACGACTTATTACTACCCCGAAACAGGAAGCTGGTACGGCTTTCTTAAAGAGTATCCTTCATTCCAGATTGTCGCGATCGGCGCTATTGCGCCGCAAGGGATCCATGGAATTCCGGCTGTGCGAAAATTTAGCTCGAACCTTATGACCTGATTGGCGATTTGGTCAAAGCGGAACTAACGGGTGTTCCCTGCAGGCACTTTGCCCAAATCTTTGAGTAACACGCATCTTGAACAAAATCACCTGTTATGCGTTTCCTGACCACGCGGCATTGAAAGTAGCAAGCACTGATTTTAAAGCTGGAACCGCTTCTTGTCAACTGATGAAGATGATACATGTAAGATGGCGTAAGTCTAGGCTTGGCGGCGCAACCATCGACCCGAGAGCTACCGACGAATATCATGAGATGCTGCATTGCTTACCCGTGATCAGCACCGGATTAACTCCTATTTCGTCATGGAAACTCCGTATGGTCTGATATCTGAAATGGCATGCGGCTTGAGGGTCCAATATGTCGAAATTACGCCGTCTGGTGAAGTATAAGCAGCAGTTTCGAGAATGCCAAAAGGCTATAAGTACGTGCGTCTGAACTCGTGGAATGGAAGAAGACCCTGTCTCTACACGATCATTGCACTGTAAGGCCGAGAAAAGCACAACCAGAACATCATCGCGAATCCTACATCACTATGCACTTCTCAGCCATCACCGCCGCCCTCCTCTTCGGAGCCGTCGCCAACGCCTACGAGATTGTCGTGTACAGCGACGTGGGATGGACGGGCGCTGAGGCATCCTTCACCTATGACGGACGCCACTACCTTGAGTAAGCCTTGCCGAGCTGCTTCGACGAATAACTTGCCTTTCTGCATCCAAAACTGACAGAAATGCTTCCTGTGCAGCTTTGTCGGCCACTCTTGGGAGTTTCTCTCACCCGGTGGAGATGGTTGCTGTGTCCGTACGTGCCACACCAACAAAGCACTATCCTTCGTGTACGTTGGGAAAATACACTGACATAACTTATGTAGGCTTCTGCTACGGGGGTGAGCCTGTTGGCTACCGTTGTAAGTTAACCCTCTGCTGCTTCTTCTTCAAAGCTCCGGTGAGAGTTCACTCTAGATACTAACTCAACGATAATTAAGGCAGCCAATCCTCCAACTACCGTAGCAGCTCTCCTATTGACGAAGTTGTCACCGGCTGTGGCGACACGCAGCTGGACTGCTAAAGTGCTCGAGTGATATTCTTTAACGGTGGTAGCGAGGCGATCTTACATGAGGGCTTCTTTAGTCATGGTGGAGGTGTCGCCCGGAAAACATTGTGAGGGCAGAGGGGACAAGGGAAAGCGACTATTTACCCGAGAATGGATTCCCAGAACCAGATTAAGCTTCCAATCGACAAAGGGCTGGTGTGGGCGAGAGCGCAGGTTGCCTGCTTCAAAAGACCGCCCTGCCGGGCAAGCATATCGTCTAGTTTCTGATTAGCATAGTTATGTAGCTGGGCGCATCGCTCTTTCCTATAGATAGTTTGAACAATCAACTCTCCCTTCGGTGATGTTGGTTTTGGGTGGTGTAATTGGTCTGCGAATTGTATTTTCTTTTCTTGTGTGCACTAACAATTTTACACCACACAACGCACACAACGGTATTCAAGGGCTGCAACAGGGGGTGTCACAGCATGGCCTGGTACTTCGAACTGGACCTCGTGCCTGTAGTCTGAAGCCCTGCTCAAAACGATAGGTACATGTGTCCACCCCACCGTCCCGCTGATACCGTAACTCATTCAATATAGTATTATTGATTTAAGTAACTATATATAATTGGGGATGAGATCCTATAAAAGTCATAACTGGCCAATCATTGATGCGATAGTGCTTACTAGCTTTTGGTGAATTAAACGAGTGCATACGGTACCAGGGCTCCTGCATTGGCATGGTGGTCCGTACTGCTGGTGGTCCGTACTGCTGCAGACACCGCCAAACAGTGTCCACGCCTCCCCACCCACTACTGAGCATTCTCAGCATGCTGTGATTGGTGATTCAGTTCCCGGCATGCTTTGATTCACAGCATGCTGTGAGTAAGTATCTAATACGGCACCCTTCAAGTCCTGATCCTACGTGGCCCTCTTCTACAGCTCCAAGGGAGCCTGGCTTGTGTGCATTTAAGAAAGAGATCTCCCTGTCTTGGTATCTTGTTTCTTCTCTTCTTCTCATCAACGTTGGGCAACAAGTCAAGACTCTGTCTGCTGTCCCATCTTCTGCTCTGCTGTTTCGCTCGCCTTGCTCTCTTGATGCACTGCAGTCTACCAGGAATCCGCCCACATCCCCAGACTGCATGCCCACTCTCTCGGTCTCCTAGACACTGCTTTTGTCTGCCTAGGTACCTAAGGTACCCTACCATGGCACCTGTTGATAAGTAAATGCCGCTTTTCACCCCGCTTTCTCCGTTGTTTGTGAGCATGATTATGTCCTCTTTCATTTTGTTTCCTCTTTCTCTCTTGCTCCTCTAACACCATAATATCTCGTCGTTTTTGTTCGTGGTTCTCAAACCACATAGGGATCCTACAGGTCTAAGGGTGGTAGATCTACCGTGGGGGGGTGCAATGTTGGTTCTATTCTGTCTGTCTCTGGAACTAAGCTAGGTTCTACGTACGACCGGGGTTTTGTGTGTGTGGGCGGGAGGTCCGCGCGCGGCACGTGCCTTCCTGCACGTGCGCGGTCACGTGGCTCCCGCTAGTGTGCGGTCACCAATATCGCTATTCCAACAGTTTTCCTCTAATAAAGACTACACCCCACCATCCCGTACACCCAGACACTCGTCCAGTAGCTACCCGCTTACCTTTTCGTCATCCACAGTCAAGACGTTCCCGCCGACCAACCCACCCAGCCGGGCACCACCGAGTTATCGGCTATCGATATCTATATGCCCGATAATGTCTTGGCCCGGATGTCTTTCACCCCTACGGAGGCCGACTAGCGCCTGGAAAGGATTAAAGCTTTGATTAAGGATGTCGACAAAACCTTGAAGACTCCGAAGAAGGACACGACGGCGCCGAAGAGCGGGTAATAAGGGTATGGATAAAGGTGGGGGGGGGGTATTAGACAATAGACATCGTCCCGTAGTCGCTGGTCTCTAGTACGGCTGCCTTCCCGCCAACACTCTCTCACCTCATAGAAAGCGGGAAGGCGATAAAGTTTGGTATATTACGAGATACGGATGTATAAATATCAGTACCCTATTCTGAAATAACCTGCTGCCTCTCCCCTTAGCGTGCCTTCGACAATACGAATCTCATAATAGTCTCGCTTCCCTAGCCCCACCGTCCTAGCCCCATTCTACCGCTAGACTCGCTAATATAGCCAATCTACGATAATATACAAAGTGGCCGAAAACGAGGGTATTATATAGGAGTCGAAAATGGGGCTCGGGAAGTGCACCGAATAAATGATTTAGTTTTTATTATATTATAAAGGAATGAGGAAAACTCGAGATGAAAAATACGCTACTCTATTAAGAGATGACTAAAAAAACAAAAAAAAAACAAGAACTAATAAAGAAAAGAAAGAATAATAAATATTATACCACCCTCGATGTGCCATTAGCGCCCACTGGCCCCAAAAACAACCCTCGAAGCCCCTCCAAGTTTTCCTCCCATCTCGACCCTATCACCACCGCCGCTACGGCCACCAGCACTACCGCCAAGCCTAGCAACACCAGCATTGTGCCCACTATCTACGCCAGCACCAGGAACCCCTCAGCCAGCACATGAACACTCCCAGCCAACGACATCGCTGCGTCCCGCTCCTATCCGCCATTACTACTATAGCACCCCTCCTTCTTGACCCCCTCGTTCTTAATACGACTTAACTCCTCGGCCTTCTCCTTTCTAACCTATATATTACTTAATCCTGTATAAATTATTAGCATCCTATTTAGTAGTATTCTGACTAGAGACTAATTAAGGTATTAAGAGTAAAGTCCTTTACTAATATCGTCTCTCTACGAAGAATAGGTCCTGAGGAATAAAGTATACCTTTAAGGGCTCTGCTCATAGTATTCGGGTTTCCTCGTAGACTCACCATTCCGCATCTGTTAATTATAAAATACGCTACCTAGCAAGTTAGGAAGGGGTTAGCTGAACGGATGCCTCTAGCGGTGCCTACGATGGGCTGTCCTCGCTTCGCTCAAAGGAATAGGTGGCTGTTAAAGTATGGCTAGTTACCAGGGTTGTAGGGTCCTGAAGTACAGGGCACTATAGTGGCTACGCGCCGAATCGATAGATTTGGCTCTCTAGGTCTTGAGAAAGGGGTGGCGGTTTAAAAAGCCGGCCATCCAACGGATACCAAGTGGCTTAGGATCACCACGTTAGTCGATTATACGGCCGGCTAGACCCCGAATCTACGAGTAGGTAGGAGGGTACCTAGCGGCTTATTGAATTCGTATCCAGTTGGCTAGATGGCTTTCCTAAGTAATAGAAAGCCGTTGCTGGTCTTCGTGGGCGACGGAACGAGGGAGGGCGCCATTAAGCCGGCGGTAAAGGGTGGTGGGGGGGATGGCCCATCTCCGGGCGACGGAGCGGAGTCGTCGAGTTCGTTACGCCTCGGCGCAGGCTTTGCGGAGGTCTTCCTCGGTATAGGAGATAGCCATCTCAAAGACGAATAAGTTACAGAAAGAAGAAAAAGAATTGGAAAGAAATTGATCGAGTGGTGGCTGTTTTATATTGGGGCTAGGTGGTTTTGGGGACCCTGGTCCGGCTTGTTCCGCTTCAGGGGGTGTTTCGCTTCAGGGTGCACGAACTTAGGCCCTCATTAATAGCCCGATGATTATTATCGGCCTGGGGCCGTTCCTAGTATATCTATAAGCACTACTTGATATTTCGGTGGGCTAACTCTACTAACAAATTATCTCCGGTTTCGCCGACATTGTCTAGACCGCGACTATTACCATCTCTGCCATGTAGATGAACCCGGAGCACCTGACCACTGTGGCCGATGCTCAGCCTATTGTAAACGCCTTTAGAGAGGTACGCATTCCCCACCTATAGGGTGAGCGCTCTGCCACCCGGAGAACAAATAGAGCACGTGTGGAGGGCCACGGCAAGCCCGCGGCCGACCCGGGCGTTCCTTGGAGCGCGTCCGCCACTTTGACAGTGCCGGAGCCGGCAAAGACGCTGAAGTTGCCTGGCGAGGTCGTTCCCTAGAGCGTGTCCGTCACATCGACAGTACCCAGGCCGTCAAAGACGCCGAAGTTGCCTGGTGAAGGCGTTCTCGACCGGCCGCCGAGCGCCACGAAGCCCATAACAGCGATAGCTACAAGAAAGAATAGCTTAACGACCTCGAGGACGTTGGACAGTTGGATGCCGTACCTTATTTCTAATCAGCCAAAACCGGAGCGTGCACTTGATTCTTGAGCATGGGGTGAGCATCTCTAGCAGGCTGATAGCGGTGGTTATTTTCAGCACCACCCTTCAATGCTTCGTCATGGAGCTCTTTGACGGCACCCCGTGTGCTCTGTTCTAAACCGCTGCCGCGCCAACACATGCGGACACGGTCGTCCCCGTCCGGTGCAGTATAAGTGGCAACGTCGACCGGCGCGCTGCATCGTCGTTGAGGTGCCAGAGCAGCCACTGGGCAGTGTGCTCCGTGCACCGCGCCCGCGACATGTGCGCAACTGCGAGCCTTGAAAGCGCCTCGATACTGTGACCATCGACCTCGATAGCCAGTAGGCTGATGGGGCCGGACCCTGGGGTCGTCCCTGTCTTCGGCAGGCTCACAACGATGCTAGCGCTAAGGCTCGCGACGTTTGAAAGGCATCCAGCTCTACCACGTTGTCAGTGGTCACAAGCGCGCAGGACGCCGACGTCTACTCTTCGCTATGTTCATCGCCGCCTGGTTTGGGACCTTGGGGCCCTACTTCTAGCCGGCTCGGTCCGCGCTGGCGGGTCGAGCGAGACGTGGCTGGGCCCCTGGGGGAGCTGCGAGCCATGTTCAGGAATGACTTGAGTGAGCCATTAGCGGTGCACTTCTTCGCACCTTGTGTGGTCTCGGCCGAATGAAGTCCTTCGGGGTCGGCGGCTTTAAAGGAGAAGAGGGAAGCGGAAGCGAAGACGCAAATAAGTCACTTCCGCCAACTGGCGAGCGAGCCACTCGCATCTTCAATCTCATGCTCCACCTGGATGGCCGGCTGGCTGTGGGTCGGATCGCCAGCTGGGTGGGAAGGAGTGCGAAGCACAGTCTACAATAGGTGCGGTGCTCCAGATTCCCGCCGGAAAAATCCTTAAGACAGGACCCGCCGCCGGTTGGTTAAAGTCGTGCTGCGCCAGACGCTACCAAGACAATCTCTGCGGCGCGTATAAGGGCAGCCTGACAGCCTGCCCAGACTTCCCCGCCAGCAAGTCCGCGGATAGATGCGTATTAGATTTTAAACTGTCTAGCAGCGGAGCGATTGGTTGCCGGAAATGGAATGCCGTCGGACTCAGCTGCCGGGGCAGATCCCGGCCCGAATGCGACAGAAACTCACCGTGCAGTGTGCGTAACGGTGACATTAGCGCCGATTCTGCCCTGCACCATTGGCGCGCTAAGCCCCTTGAGCCAAGCCGAAACCCGATCCCGAGGCCGAACACGAATATTCAAGCTAGCCGAGCCCACGGCTCCCAGTGGCGCAAGGCGGGGCGCAGAGGGCTGAAACAGCGAGCAAAACCCTCCGAATCACATTGGCACAAGGGCCGGGTGCTATGCCCTACTCAGGGACACTCACTAGGTGGCACTCGCCAGCAGCAGATCTCGGCGGTAGCACAACGTTCGCCAGGAAGCCCGTGTTGGCTCGAACTTGAGCGGCAACCCTCTTGAAACCGAAAAAGCACCAGTTCAGCTGCAGGTGCAGGTGTTGGATCGAAATTCCGAGTTGGTTGCTGTTGTTACACAGTTGGTTCGTCGTCCACAGTTGGTTCATCGTTACACAGTTGGTTCGTGACCGCATTCTCCCCTGCGCCGCTCTCCTCCCCAATCCACAACGACCCCCTGGCGCCATTGGCTCTGCGAGTGGAGCTACCCCAGACCGTAAAGCAGCTTTTCCGCCGATGTCTACAATGTCGACCTCGCCTCACTCTCTTACCTGGCCAGCCGGGCACAGTCCCAACCCAACGCCGCAGCAAGGCGCGATGTAGCCGCCGACTGCACGTCGGGCGGCGGCCGTCAGCTACTCGAAAAGGGCGGCAATGTCGCTGCGGCGCAGGCGGCAGCCCTCGAGATATAAACGCACCGGCCCTCTGGCTATCTGCTCGCCCAGACCCCCCCTCGAGCCGCCCACAGCACACAACCTCCAGCCATGGGCCATCCTAGTCCGAGAACCGTCGCCGCTGCGAGGGCCGAGGAAGCCGTGTCTTCGATGTTGCTGTCCAGTGAGAAGGGCTCCGGCTCTGCAAGCCTCGACGGCGCCCTCGCGCAGCAGTACGGCGGCAAGCATGTCGGCGGCTGGGTATCACGCCTGCCGGCGTCGTGGGTGCCGTACGTGCAGCTGACGCGGCTCAGCCCGCCGGCTGCCCTGGCCCTCATCTATTTCCCCCATTTCTTTGGCGTGCTGTTGGCCGCCATCCTGTGTGGCTCCCCGGTCACCGCGGTCCTGCGGGCTTGTGCCGTGCTGCTCGTCGGCAGCTTCTTCTTCTCCAACGCCGCACACGCGTGGAACGACCTCGTCGACGCGCCGCTCGACGCGGCCGTGGCCCGCACGCGCGCCCGGCCGATCCCACGCGGCGCCATCTCGCCCCGAGCCGCCTTCGTCTTCACTGCCACCCAGGCCGTCGGCGCCGCCGCCGTGCTGCTGCTCTTCCCCGACCCTGCCGGGGCCGCCTGCTACACCCTGCCCAACATACTCGCAACCGCCTACTACCCCTGGGCTAAGCGCCACACGCACTTTGCCCAGCTCGTGCTCGGCGCCTGCCTGGCCTGGGGTGTCGTTGTAGGGTGTGTGGCCATGGGCTACGAACCCTTCGCGGCGCCCCCCGTGTTCGCACTGCGGCTGCCAGCAGGCCGTCCCAGCGCGCGGGCCAGCACCCCTACCGTTGCCGTGTGGGCGGCGTCGCTGCTGGGCGCTGATGTGCAGCTGGGTGTGTCGGTGCTGTGCCTGTGGGTGGCGTGCGTGCTGTGGAGCGCCATATACGATACCATCTACGCGCACCAGGACGTCAAGGACGACACCGCCCTCGGGCTCAAGAGCCTTGCCGTGCTGTTCCGCCGCCGCACCAAGCCCGTGCTGTGGCTGGCCCTGGCCGCCATGGTCGGCCTGCTGGCGGCGTGCGGTGTGTCTGCGGCCATGGCCGTTCCGTACTACATCGTCGCCCTCGGCGGATGCGCCCTCTCCCTCGGCGCCATGGTGGCCATGGTGGACCTCGCCGACCCCGCCAGCTGCTGGTGGTGGTTTCGCTATGGGTTCTGGGGGGCGGGTTTGTCCATTGCTGGGGGCCTGCTGTCTGAGTATCTGGTGCGCATCGCCTGGGGGTGGTAGCTCAAGGGTGGGCTGCTGTATTGTGGTTCTGTAGCAGATAGTTCACAAAAAGGGGGCTTTGTCCTAATTAGTCTGGTTGGCTTTAATGCTGTCGCCTTGCATTGATCTTGGACATATTTGACTTGCTCCTTCCGTTGGATCAATAAGACGTGTTCAGCAATGCTGTCGGCACCCGGGAGGGCATTCGACAAAGGCCTTCTTGAATGCTCCCTGTGACATTGGATTCGTGAAGTGCTAGGCCTGCGGCACAGATTCACGCAAATCTGCTCGCCGTCTTGTACCCATACACGGGATTCCGTTGGATCTCGCGGCACACTAGATTCACTCCACGACGGATTTCGGGCCATTCTCTGCGGAATCGAGCTTCGTTGGATTTGTCTTCAACCCTCTGTGGCTCGAGTGACCGCACCCGAGAATGCATGCGCGCTCCCGCAGACCACCCGGCCCTGTGCTGACGTCTGGACAGAGTAAGAATACAGAAGACTGCTCTCAGTCTCGTGTCTTTCGGCGTCGTTTCCCAAAAAGAGGATGCCGCATCCACACACCACCTCATGCACGTCGCTGCATGCGGTCAGCACTTTGTGATAACAACGCCGGTCAATCGTTTGCCGGCTAAGTCAACAATAGTTTCCTACGAGGGCGGCCGGGATTGGCCAGTGGCTCCAGATACCCTCGCGACAGCGTCTTAAATGCACGATAGACTGATTTCGGCTGGCGCGCCCGCTGAATGAAATGTCGCCGCCGGGCCCGCTTTGCATTCCAAGGGAACGCTTCACCGGAATTCTGCGATGCTGCACAGTTTGTTCTCCAGTGATGTTTGAGCAAGTGAGTCGCGCCATGTGGTTTAGAAAGCACGGGATCTTTGGAGATTCCTGCTACAGTCAGGTTTGGACATCGATTTCGTCGTTGCGTGTGAAGTAGTCTTGGCTAAGAATAGTTGCTCGGTTTCTAGAACCCAAGGGATCGCTACCCATGCTGTGCGCGAACCAACACGGGAGACGGCATCCAGTCGTTGTGGCAGGTTATCTGCACTTGGTTCTGAAATTTTCAGCGAACAATCAACCAGTCTCGACAAGATGGTCACGGATTGGCTTCCAGTCTACTAGAGCTGACAGTCACCAGCTGACGACCGTTCAAAAGTCCAGGCGTCTGACGATGCCTAGTAGGATGGCTAGACTCGTAGTATCAAGATCCACCTGCCGAGGACCATACTGAACAGGAGGAGAACCGAACAGAAGGAGAACCGAACAGCAGAGACGGCTTGCAGGCACTTGAGGCCTGGTGGATGCGTGCCGCTTGTTTCAACGAATAGAATGGAAGCTTTCGGACGCCCCGGACTGCCAGGGTAGGGTAACTACAGCACCAGCGCGGAGCGGGAGCTATCCCAAACTAGAAGACGGATAGGGTGTGGAGGAGGCCTGGAATCGCGGGAGCCTATCTGGTTGGGCGACTGGCTCAATGGCGGGTGGCGGCTAGGGTGTCTGCTGCATCACTGCATTGCTAACGCTTCATACTGCGCCTGCGGTGGACTTTGGCCTGGCAGAGGCCACCGAGGGCCTGCTCCAACTAGGGCCCTAGCTCCAATAAGAGTGCTGTTGACGCCGCTGTCCGCCGCCGAGCTTCAATACGCGCAAGCCGGACAAATACGCGCATGTTGAGGGCCGCCGGACCAGGCTGCTGCTAAAGATGAGTGCCTCCCTCGTTCCGCATACCTCTCGATTCTCCGACCAAGAGTCTTGCTTTGAGTTTTGCTTTGAGGGCCATTACCGCAGACTAGACGTATTCAGACCACACGCACACCATGGGCACCATCATCATCACCGGAGCCAACGGCTCTCTGGCCCTCCCGGCAGTGGAGCACCTCCTTACGAATGCCCCAGGCTCGACTCTAGTGCTGACGGTGCGCAACGACAGCGACAGTGATACCAACACTAAGGCACTAAGGGGCGTGGTGGCCAAGTACCCCAACGCGCGTGTGTCGATTCGGGCCCTCGACCTCGCCCACCTCGACGCTGTCTACATGTTTGCGCGAGCCGTCGCGGCCGAGATGGCCCAGGGCACGCGGCCGCCGCTATAGAGCATCGTCTGCAACGCCTACTACTGGAACCTCGCCCGCCCGCTCGAGTTGACCGCCGACGGCTTCGAAAAGTCGATACAGGTCGCCCATATCGCCCACGTCGCCCTGGTGCTGCCGCTTCTAGACAACTTTGGCCCCCAGGGCAGGATTGTGCTGTTCGCCAGCGACGCCTATGAGCCCGGCAAGAACAACCTCGAGGTGTTTCCGCCATCGATCCCTGACGACGACGGCGAGCTCGACCGTCTCGTCAGGCCCACCGCAGACGCCGCCACCGACAACTTTGGCCACGGCTTCCTGCGCTACGCCAAGTCAAAGTTGGCCATCGTACTGTGGGGACACGCGCTGAACCGCCGCCTGCAGGAGGTAAGCCGACAGACTGGCAGACTGACGTGAGGCCAAGCTAACTCGAACAGGACCCCAAGCTGAGAAACATCACGGCCGTCATCATCAACCCGGGCAACCTCTACGACTCGCGCGCGCTGCGCGTCAACACGCCGTTCAAGCTGGTGCTGCTCTCGAAGCTGGTGGTGCGGCCGCTGGGGTACTTGCTGCATTTCTCGGACCCCACGATGCGCACCGCGGCCACGGCCGGCGTCGACGTCGCGCGCCTCGCCACCAACAATGCCCTGCCCGGCGAGCGCGGCTACCTCCTCCTCCTTAACAAGACCGAGAGCTCGCCCGACAGCCGCGTCGAGGCGAAGCAAGACCTGGTGTGGGCCAAGAGCGCAGAGTGGGCGGGCGTTGCCGGGGACGCGGCGCCCCTGGGGTGAGAGTGTGATGAACGCAAGATGGGATTAGCGGGTTGGGACGGACACGGGAGATTAGGAAGAAGTAACCAAGCTGTTCCCCTTCTGCTTCGCGAGGAGCATAGAAATCAAACCAACATGTGACGGTCACCATTGCAGACGGGAGACGGTGAAACCTGGTCTACCCATAGTGCGAAGCAACACAAAGACAACTTCCAGACCTGTGCTATGTATGACTGTGCAGACGCTGCAAAGCTGACTTAAGCAATGATCTAATAGCACAACGGTGCGTTGGCATCTGATTGGCCAGCATCAGCCAGTCACACCTCGTCAGCCACCCCTGTCCTTGCAGTGTCAATTAAATGAAGAGCACCGTGGTGCCTTTGTCGTGCTTTCTGATGGACAGCGTGCAGTCCGTTTGATGCCGGGGTGTATAGTATTGAGCCCATGTGTGTTAAACTTCGGCCCACCTTGCGGAGTGGCGCATCTCAAATGGCATCGACAATGCGTGACACCTCCGCGCTGTACTCAGACTGACGGCATATTTAAAATGGGTCGAGATGCTGTAGTTGATAGGGAGTGAACTGAGGTCGTCGTAAAAATCTCACTATTCTCTGTCATCAGTGTCTCCTGTCACCAGTCGCTCTCAAAGCTTGTTCACTTTCGCCTCAACAGGCGAACACCACACGAAATGTCCGATAGATCAAACCCGCCCACAGCCGAGAGCGGCTCCGCAGACAGGTGAGTGATGGCTGTTCCTAGCCTCAAACTGCTGTTCACTGCTTACCCACCAGACCCCGGAAAGCCTGTACAGTGATGCTCGACATGTACCTACGAAGCCCCCCGACCATCACAGAGCGGCTGGCGTTTGCACAGTGTGACACGGGCACCAGGAACAGTGCTTCTCTGGCCGGGAAAGGACGAGGCGATGTATCATCTCAAGAGCCTGCTTGGTCGAGCCTGAGCGGTGGCAGCTGACTCCTGAGCACGTGGGGTTGAAGGTGTCCTGACTTTCGCCGACGGGGTGGATGTTGAGAGACGGTGTGCGTGGTGAAATTTTGAGATGGCTGAAAACATGCCCGAGCTGATGAGTTTGAGCCGCCGGCTGCTCACTTGCGCGTTCCAAGTGTTGATTGACCAGCCACTGTTGAGAACATTGATTGAATTGCCACTGGATTCAGACTGAGACGGAAGTGAACGAGATTTAGGCTACACTGCCGGCAGCTTTCAACCAGCTGAAACTTGTCCAATTTGAGACATCGTGGTGAGGCACAATCCTGAGACCAATAGTTACCAGCTCACGGGCATCGACGGCTGCGGGCGCGCTGGCTTCCTGTCCGAGTACGCCGAGAGCCCTGCTTGAGGTCGCATTCAGCCAAGACACCGAGTGCCTCAACTTCATGGGAGGTCGCGCCCAAGGGAGCAGTTTCCGACAAGGGGCTCAAGGTCAGGGCCGACTTGACGAGACTTTTGAAAGCCGTGAAGTAGTGAGCGGGTTGATCATTATGATGGGCTGCGCGCTGCAGTGACTCGGTCGAATTGATTTTCAATTGCTGACATCCTGCTTCTGTCCTGCTCACGTGTCGCGGGCGCGCTCCTCCGCGGCGGCTTCCAGCTGGCCGGCGCAGTGTCGTTGGCCTGCTGTGTTGGCGTTGGCGTTTCAAAACAGGGGCACAGCCGATTTCTTTTCGCGTGAGATGGCCTGGCCTTGGCGGTACCTGGAGGGACTTGACGTGCAATCTCTCCACGGTCGCGAAATGGCATTTCCGATCTTTTCCAGCCTGAAACTGATCGGGGAATTGATTCGGAGCGGATGAGGGTATTTCATGGAATTCCAACACATTCTCGCATCCGAATTTTGCATCCGAATTTTGCATTCCGCTTGGGGGTCAAGTCACTGCAAGTCCCGAGATTCGAGAGGAGGACTTTGATTGGCTGCCGCAGCTTCCGGCCCCGGCCCGCAAAGGCCGTCGAGGACCGCAAGCAGACGACCCCCTCGGACACTGCACATAAGACTGCGTCCCATCCACCGCACTCTTCATCTCGTATTTGACGTTATCTCGCATAGCACGTCTTCAGAGATCGCCATGGCAGCCGACACGAGCGCGGAAGCAGAGGCGCTCTGGGACTCCAAAATCTTTCCCGTCTTCTCGGGCGGCTTCCACACCCCGGAGCAGAAATGGATGGACGCCGCCATCGAGCACTTGCGGCGGCGCCACGACGTCATGGGCGAGTATGTTCGGCCCTGCGATGAGATCGGCGAGCTCGTGGCGATAAAGAACATGCCGTATCACGCCGAGAGCGGCTTCGCCATGGACATTGTCACCCGCAAGAGGCCGAAGGCGACGCCAGCCCATCTCCCCGAATACACAGAGGAGGAGTACACCATCACGATCAACACCGAACTGGAACACGACATCTCGACGTCCGTGGCCAGAGCCATGAAGACCGACCCCCTGGCACTCGAGGTTCTGAATTTCGCCATGGACTCGCAGCCGACCGACACGGCGTTTCACGGCCACTTCCTCCAAGCCACCCGCCGTGTCGAGGGCGAGACGCTCGACAAGGTGTGGAAGGCAAAGACAGACACAGGGGAGCTGGCCGAGTTCACGCAAGAGGTAGCCCCCCTACTCGCCGCCGCCCTGAAGCGCCTGCACGAGTCGGCGACTTGCCACTACATCGGCGTGCCGGGGGAGCTCAAGGCACGGCTGGCAATGCACAACGTCTTCTCCGACGGGCGCGAGCCAGACATGGGGCCGTTCGAGCGGGCGGGCGTGGTCGATGCTGAGGAGGCGTTTGACGAGTGGGCGCTGGGACATCTCACCCTCGTCGAGCAGGACAGGTGGCGGCCGCTGCTCTCTCAGGACAGGAAGGAGAGAATACCGAAGCGCCGCAGCAAGTACACGCCGTTTGTCGCGACGCACACCATGCTGGCAAAGCAAAACATCCTGCTGCAGGCAGACGAGTCGGGTAAGTACGCCGTCAGGGCATTCCTGAACTGGCGGCGTGGCGGCTACATGCCCGACTATGTCGAGCGCGCTCTGGTCGAGACAACCTTCAAGCACGACAAGGTGTGGCTAGAAATCCTGAGGAAAGTGGTGCCGGCGGGCGGGATCTCGACTACTCAACTCGAGAAACGGATCGAGTTCACGGCCCTTTTGGTGGAAGAAGGGAGTTGGGGTTGCCCTTGATGGCTGCTGCTGCAGGGAGTGGGTTTGTGTACTCTGGAGTTGGCGCGTTGACTTTGTCGAGATACTCTGAATGGATAGTTGACAGTCTAATCCCGAACTCTTCTTTTCCGTTTCTTTGTCTTGTTACCCAGCTTTTATCCTTACTTCCGCGGCAGGCGAAGTTTTGGACCTGAACCGAGATTTCAGGAGGCCATTTAACAATGGGATTTGCATGCAACGGAATTGGGTGCCTGCGTGCTTGCTGGCCGGTGTGTACTCGTACTCTAGGCGAACGGTATGGCGACCTATGAATCCCGTTTTTGCGGAACAACACTCGCGTCAATGGCTCGGGGTATTTCTGACTCGTTCTGACCAAACAAGTTTAGCATGGCTTGCGAGAGCACGCCGTGGACGCGCTGCCAGGTCACTCGTCGGATTGGTATGGGAGTATTCCTGCAGACGCCGCTTAGCAGCTCGCACACACCAATTTGACACTTGGTGCAAATGTATTGGGTGGGATCCTGGCAGTCCGTGGTTGTCACCTCGAACACCGAGCAGAATATCACGGTGTGTGCCGATATCGCAAACGACAGCAGCATGCAGTCGCCTGTCAGACTGCGAGGGCGTTAAGCATGCGAATGCTTCGATGTCAACGTACCGTGCCATGGCGTTTGCTGTGCGGCAAGCTACTGGCTTCATGGCAACCACAAGCTCGAGTGCCTTGAGCGTTGCATATATGCAGCTCAGCCCGTTGTTCTCGAGTGGCTGCCTTGTGTGCAAGCTCCGCTATTTTCATCCAACTCAGTGTCGATGCCAATTGCTCGTTGGGCGTGTCGCTTTCGTCGACTTGGCGCTGGCTGGTCAACAAAGTATAGCGACGGCTGTTGGGTACATTTTTGGCGCTTTGAAATGTCCAATAAATTACGTGTTCGGGCTGGTTCCGACGTCTGGCACAATGGCGATGTAAAGATGGAAAGGTGTTCATTTTGAGATTCCTCGTCTGGAAAGTGACCTTGCGGACGCCTCGGTCAGGGTTAGGGTTGCAAGGCACGCATGCCTTGGCTCCGACTGCCTCTTCAATCTGGACGTCAGCGCCTTCGTCCACGCCCCATGGCATGATACTCGTGTGCTACATGGACCGCTCAGTATGTACAGCTGCTAACCGCGGTCTCTCAGGAATCTAATTATGCCGGCGATCTTCGTACAAGGCGTCTGCGCCCTTGGGCGTCGGGCACCCGGATACGCTTTACCGTCTAGCACTCGAAGAGAGAAAAAGACTCGCGTAGACCGAAATCGGGATATAACTAACCGGAGCGGGTAGTTTTTGGGCAAACAGGAGAAGGAAAACTGCCGAGTTTTATACCTGCTGATTTTAGAAAGGATTACCAAAACTGTAAGTTTTCTCTGATTTCTGTGGGGGTCATAATTACAAATTATCGGCAAAAATCGGCTCTGAGCCGCCGAAAAATGAGGAGGTTGCTATCCCAATTGTAGTTGGGGTGCATCTTCGAGTACATTAAATCCCTTACCGACGCTGCGCTTTGGGCGGTCATGGGTCCCACAGCTGTTGCGACGTCTTCTCAAGATGGGGCCGCGGCGCCCGGATCCGCACTGCCGAATCGGCCAGCATGTCATCACGGGCCTGTTCCACTCTAGCGAGCGGCGGCATGAGATTTCCCTGCCTTATCTGCAGGTCCGGGGATGACGTCAGCTGGTCTAAGCTGTCCAGCCACTTCTATATGTGGGAGATTGTGACACTCTTCAGATCAATCTCCTTCACCTCCGCAATCCGGTCCTCCAGCACCCCCTGAGCGTGTAGACATGCTGCTTGCAGATCTGGAAGAAAGCCTCAAAGTTAGGAAGCAGAGGCACGTCCCCAATGTCCCCCATATGTCTCCTCGGAAGCTCTTCATCCCAGCTGTACTGCGTATCCTGCGCAGTGACAATGGGCTTGCTCTCCTCTTCGTATTTGCCACAGACCCGTGACTCGAACATCCAGTTGGCCCATACATCGCCGTCGTCGCCTTCGCCAGCGAGGAGACAAAGAAGAAGAAAGAAGAGGCGGCCACCAAGAGGCTCAAGGAGCTGGAGCAAAAGGGTATTTCGGGAAATGGCAAAAGGCCTTCACGTCTTTCCGTACCGAAAGGCAATCTCGGGCCATGGGGGCAGTAGCCAGGAGCGCCTGGCGATTCTCTGGGCCGTGCTGACCGACAGCCCGGATCCCCTGTCAAGGGTTTTGGCTATTTTGAGTTCCCAATTCTACCCGAGATGGAGAGCTTGGTGTCCTAGGAGGCCATGATAGCCGCGCGGTGGTTTAGATTGCCTGAGTTTAAGGTGCCGATCGAGGCGGTCGAGCCGCCTGTGATGGGGGTCGGCAAGAAGCTGACAATTGGCGTCCGCCCCGGCGGCGTGCCCTGGCACGAGCACCTCCTGGACGACATTGTGAAGGTGTGGCTCATGGTGTCTACGTGGTGGCAGGAGGGCATGGCATGCGTCCAGGCTGGTGGTGCGCTCAAGCGCATCGACGAGTCATTTACGCTGCAGCATGAAATATTCAAGATCAAGACAATCAATAGGTTTCGGCTGGCCCAGCTGAGGGAGCTGTGGCGCGGGACTTCTAGTTAAACATTCGAGGCAGCTTGGAGGGGAGGGCGGCGGTCTGTAGACCAACCCTGAGAATTTCGGTTAGGAGAGGCCGCATTTGGAGATGGGATCTGTGGGCTGCGATAAAGAAGTGGCAGGAGCGAGAACAATAATGAAAGACCTTGTGGTGGACAGAGCCGGATCCGTCTTGTCCAGTTCCCCAGGACAAAGACCGCACCTCCAATACACCGCACATCCAATGGCAATGAACCTCTACGCAGTGCCGAATTTCAGTGTTACTCCGTGAGAAAAGTCCAAACTGCTGTCAATCCCGAAATGTTCAAAGCTTGCAGCACAGTGATTATTTACCAGCATTAAATTGCCAGCCTCTCACAATGGCAAACCCACAGCCGCCGCAGCGGGCGCAGTCGCCGTGGAGGGCCAAATACGGCAGCGTCGCGCCATACTTCGACACGCCCAGGATGGGCAACATCAGCCACTCGGGCCTGGCGCCGACGATGCCGGCATGCGTGCAGCCGTTCGGCATCGATTGGGCCCTGCCAAACGTCCCGTACCCGAGGACCCCAAACAGTTCTATCTGGCTCGACAACATCTTTTATGCCGAGGAGGAGCAGGTCCAGGCCAATTGTGGTATCAAGGGCTGGCAGGTTGGGTCCCTAAATCGGGGTGTTGACTGCGAACCTGTGGTGCAGCCTGGGGGTGGTGGTGGTGGTGGTGATGATGATGATGACGATGTTGAGGAGGAGGAATACTCGGGCCGAATGGTAAGTGAAACTGGACATATTACTTTGTCTGTGCTGATGATATGCAATCCACAGACCAGATCAATGGCACGGGGCAAGAGGAAAGGGGCAGCAAAGGAGGGACGACCTGCAAAGCGCCGCCGTGGCGCCGGCCCGGCTGCTGCTGCCGCCCACCCCGCGCCCATCAGCCCCTTTCGCTTCGTGGAGGTCAAGGAGGACCTGTGGCACCCTGTCTTCCGCAAGAACCGCTGGTACGACTGGAAGCACCCCATCGACGACAGAGCGGGCCAGCCCATCCAGCCGCCGCAGGAGTGGAGCGTCGACTACCCCGAGTTATGGAAGGAGCTGCGGATCTGCATCGAGATGGCGGATAAGTTCCTCGAGGCCTCGCTGCATGCTGACTGGTATGCTCTCTTTTTCTGCCCAGTTCTTAGTCATGTGCTGGAGCTGACTTGATGCGGAAAGGCTCCACCACGTGCTCTTTTCTCCGAGAACCAAGGAGGAGCATGATCGAGATGATCTGGGCCCGGGCTTCCAATTCCAGAAACAAGACTTTGACCAGATGCCCTACCGCATTCAAATCGCGCCCGACGGGGATGGAGATGGAGAAGGAGAAGTGGAGGTGGAAGTAGAAGCAGTAGATGACGACGGAATGGATGTAGACGTGAATGGAGAAGACGCGGACGAAGCAGAACACGCGGGAGACCAAATGGATGTGGACGTGGGAAAAGGCGAGGGCGAGGGCAAAGACGAGGCAAACAAAAAGTACAACGATTCGCGGCAACGGATCGAGGACTACACCAAGTACATCGTGTGGAGCTTCTACAACTTTGACGACGCGGCGGGCTGGAGCAACATCATGGGCCCTGACGAGTGGCAGACCCGCGGCGTGACGGAATACGAGAAAAACAAGAACGGAATACCTGAGGGCCTGGAGCACGAAAACTTTGTATCCATCATGCTGAGCACGGCCCTGCTGCGGCCCCTTCTGGAGCTCCCAAACTCGCGCGAGGGTGTGGCGGAACGGTGCATTATCCGGTACCAGGTGGCTAACTTGGTACGTGACCCCTTGCAGTTGCTCCTCCGCCATGGTGCCTGGCTGATCATGACCTCAACAGCTTGTCCACGAACTGATGGTAGGCCAACTCCCAACTGCCGATGCGAAGCTAACCTGGCCAGCACGCCATCCACAGGGTCATGTTTATACTGGACTACGAACATATTTCGGCGTGCGAACCGGTAAGCAGCTGTCCTTCGTCCTGTTGAAGATTCTGTCTAAGCAGCTCTAGCTCTACGGCGCCGAGAATGCAGCGGAGCTGGGCAGCAGCTGGGAGCAGGCGCACTTTGGCGGCTCGATAAACCCGGCGCCCTACTTAGAGATGCAGGCGCATGCCGCCGGCTATGTGCTCACGTCCAGACCCTGGCCAGCCGCAGCCATACACGCTGAGCCCTTCAGCATTCTCGACTACGACGACGACGGCAAAAGAACCACAGAGTGGACAATCTCGCTGCTCCCGACGCTGTGGGCGTCGAATTTTGCGTCCCAAGACTACTGGGATGCCGAGTACGCCAGGTACGGCGTTGGCGCGATGAAGGTGACTCCGGTGTTGCAAGCCAGCCATACGCTGGCGCGCGGAGGTCCCGGCCAAACCAAAGAGGCGACGAATGAAGACTTGCGCCCTCCAGGCTTGAACGTGGCACTGCAATCTGTCCACGACGACCTCGCAATGCGGAAGGACCGTCTAGATCACCTCCGCCCGTGGTTCGAGAGTGAACTCAGCGTGTGGTCGCGCAGCCCGTTCGAGTGGATCATGTTCCGCACCGCCCTCGACCGTTTTTCCGAGGCGGTCGCCATCCGCGACGAGGCGGCGGCGAGCGCGGCGTACGGGACCGTGGCCATCTGGCTCAACAGCGTGCGCACGTACCCGGCAGAGATGAGGAGCCGCGCCTTGTACCGCGCACTTTCTGAAATGATGGACGCCGCAAGGCCATTTCGGGACAAGCCGCACACGACCGACGACAACCGGCCGTCCACCATCGACGTGCAATACAGGCCCAGCCAGGCGGCGCGCGCCAGCGGCGTGCCGTGGGAGTTCACGTCCCCGCTCAGCCGCACCCTTCGCCCGGAAGGACGCCCCCTAATCCCCCAGGACGTGCCGGAAAAACACAATACGCCCCCAAGAAAAGCCAGGCTTATCCTGCTCGACCGGGCCGGCCGCGCCATCGAGAGAGCCCGCGACTACCGCCCCAACATGGCAGACTCGACGCTGCTGCAGCGCGTCGCCGAGCTCCAGATCCACCTCCGCGGCGAGGTCGAAGACTACGAGCGGGACGACGAGTGGCTGTCGTGGAACTTTAGCTTTCCCGACTACAGAACCAGCGAGGCTGATCCCTACGACAACCTCGAGCCCGACGACGACGAGAGTGCGGGGGACAGGGCTGGCGAGAGCGAAGAGGGGGGCGATGACGAGACCAACGATGCCAACGACAACGACAACGACAACAATCACAACGACAACGGCAACAATGACAACGACAACGACAGCGACTTGCCCCTTGAAAGCTCGTCGAGCAGCGGGTCAGGCTCGGGCGGCGACCACCAAGAAAGTTACGGCATAAGGAAGCGGCGGGAACTGAAAGGCCGAGAACAGCCATCCGACACGCTGCCAGGCGGCCGCCGTGTCAAGTACTGGACCATCTCAGAAGTCGCCGGCCACTGGTCCCCGCAAGGTCGCTGGGTTATAGTGGAGACGCGCGGACACCACGGATACGACGTCTTCTCCATTCCCGGTGAGTCGGCTGCCTTGCTCTGCCATCTTCGTAACTAACTACAAACACTGACCAACCCAGACTCTGCAATGAGCAAGAAGCCGTTCCAGAGCCTTGCCAGCTTCGAAAGGCAGGTCGTGCACACGCCCTACGGAAGAAAAATCGACACGTTGAAGAACAGCTTGCTCGTGCGCGCGATCCGCGGCAGCGCGTTTGTCGGCAGGCTGCTGCTGCCGCGGCCGCACGCCGACGTCGAGGAGATGAACGGCTTAGACGGCCGCCCAAAGTGGATCTACTTTGGCCAGGACGTCTACGACATCACCGGTGAGCCTTCCACTCCATACTCCATTTCACAGGGAGTTGCTAACGAAAATGCGCAGAGTTCGCCTTTGCCGACGCGAACGAGGGGCGGTATCTGAAAGGGCCACACGGAGGCAACGTTGCGATGTCACTGTACGACCGCTGCAGTACCATCGACGTGCCAGACCTGCTGAAGCGGCTGGCGCCGTACCGCTGCGCGACCATCAAGCCGCCACTCCCCAACCCGCTGCCTCGGCCCCGAAGCCAGCTGCCCGTGTACACGATGCGCGAGGTCAGCCGCCACGTGTACCGCGAGACGCGCGTCTGGGTCGTGATCGAGCGGCTCGTGCACGACTTTACGGGTGAGTCCCCCTTTTCACTCTTGTTGTTTCTCCTGATAGGCTGACATCCCCTTGCGGGCGGGGGCAGACTACGCGGACCACCACCCCGGCATCAGCGACATAATCTGGCAATGTGCCGGGCAGGACGCGACCGGGATCTTCTTCGGCAACCACGGCAACCGGGCGAGCGCGGACGCGATTCTCAGGAACGTCGCACACCTGCGCGTCGGGCGCGTGGTGGAGGAGCATATCGAGGCCCACGGGCTCCACGCCTTCGAGATCCGCATCGGCAACTACGTGTACAACTACAAGCGTGAGTGGCCTGATCCCGTCTTATCCCTGTCTTCTGCAACGCAAAAGAAACGTGTGCTAACGGCCACAGGCCTCGTGGAGAGCCAAGCCGGCCGCGCCCAGTGGGGCGGCTTGGGCACGTACAGCCAGCAAGACGCGACGGCGCATGCGGACGCGCGGCAGCACGGCGCCGGCCCGGAACTGCTGCGCGCGCTGCAGCAGCGCCGCGACCTGATCTCGGGCAAGATCCGCCGCGCCATCAAAAACGTCGTCCCGCGCGACGAGCTGGCGCGGCACAACCGCCTGCGCTCGCTGCGACATCTGCTGGCCGACTGGCCGTCCGTGTGGGGGTCGTTTGAGGAGCCGCCCAGCGCCGAAGCTTATCGTGGCGGTGGCGACGTTTGGGGGCAGGGGGCCGCAGCGGGTGGTGGTCCGGGCCAGCTGCCGCCGAGGACGTTTGATCCCGGCGACGTTATTTCCGACTCGGTGTATGTCAGTCTTGAGGGGTTGGTGTACAACGTCACGGGTCAGTGTTTCTTTTTCCTTTCTCCATCAACCGCCCCCAGCTTGCTCTCAAATGGAAGTGATGAACGACAAGAATTGCTGACGACACCACAGACATGATGCGGTACGGCGACGACGACACGCATAACGACCTCGCCCAGTTCGCCGGCGCCGAGATAGACCGCTGGCTGGCCTACCAGCTCGAGGTGGAAAACAAGTGTCCGATCGTGGGCCGTCTCGGGCCCCAGTCAAGGTACACGAGCCAGGAGGAAAAGCGTAGCGAAGACGAGAAGCGTGGCTGGCCGAAGAAGCAGTCTCGAAGACGTGAGGGTAGGTGGCCCTTTGTCCCCTTTCCCGTGAATCTGTCATGATGTCATTGGACTGCTCGCTAACTGGCACATCGCGCGGATACAGATGTCAAATACCGACGGCTCAAGCGTGACAATAAGAGGCGGCGGATGGCGCGTCATAACACGCTAAAGATCGGCAGCGGCTCGTGCGGTACCGTGAGGAGGATTAATGTGCGGCCCGAGCTGGAGAGGGAGTACAGGGAAAAACTGGACGACGAGGCGCAGGGCATGGCTGGGGTGTCTGGGGAGGAGCCCACGGATGAGTCTGGGGATATGATAGTTGTTTAAGGGTGTCATGGCGGTGATTGATAACTACATAGTTGATATCTGTAGTTTCCGTGCACCCTCGTCGGTCAAAAAAAGCCAAGATTTATCGTTGGAGATAGGCATTGTTCCGTATTAGGACCATTGCTTGAACTGTTGATTGTGGTAATTTCAAGGCCGATCAATCTTGAGCTCTGGGCTGAGCCAGAAGTTTTATGTATGTACAGGGATTGTTGTTTGTGGCTTGCATGTCTGCCTTGGGCTGACTTTGGCTACCCACTGTTGGGAGATTTTTATCCTCAGCTCTGCATCCCTCTTTTCATTCTTCCTCACCACGGTCATCTCAAGCAGACATCATGGCTGATCCATTCACCATCGTCGGTACGGCTGGGGCCGTCACTGGCCTCGTTGACGGTTCTGGGCAGGGTCATCGAGGCAGTCTCGGCGCTTCGCAGCCAGTGGAAGGACGCCAATCTGACCGCGCTGGCGTTTGAGACGCAGCTGGTTGCAATGCGAGCTGCCCTGGCCAAAATTGAGCAGTGGGCCAGCATAGCCAACGAGCCTCACCACCAGGACGCCTTGGACGAGATTGCGTTTCTCAAAGATCAGCTGAGCGACGCGCTCGCTTTTATTGACAAGGCTGGCGTGGTAGTTGGTGAGTGAAAGAGTACGAGTTCCGTATTGAATCTATCCTGGCTTCTCCCCCACCAAACGTACCCCCCGCCGTCAACGCACTGCTGAACTCCAGGCAGGGTGCAGCGAAGAGCTTTGCCGCGGCGTTGATGGGCCGGATGGGGGAAATCTTTCAGACTCTCGCAGAAAATGCCCGGAACCATCGGGAGACGGGTGTGACGAGGGACGATCTCAGCAGCGCCATGAATGCCTTCATACCCCAGGTCCGAGAGCTCGCCGAGATGGCCGACGATGACGCCTTGAGTCTGGCCTGGCGGGTGGCATTTGTGTTGATAGACCTTTCCTGGACTGACGATTCCGTTGGTTATGGCGATCGGCCGTCGGACGAGCGGGCTGACGCGCTCTTCATGGAACTGATGAAGAAGATGAGAGAGGCTGGCACGACGGCTAGCATAGGCATTGACTGGGCTGATGATTTGGAACACCTGAATCGCGAGAAAGAACAGGAAAAGCTATGTAGTCGAGCCATGGTTCCCTGAAACCATCAAGGCGCTGGAGGAGTTGGTGGAAAGCGGTTCCAAAAAAAGAAGGTCCCAGAAGTAGTCATGATTGAAGATTGAGGCAAAGCACGAATTGTGGCTGGGAGTTCGTCTTGGGAAAAGTCGTTGCACATGATGCATCAAGTCTCAGGAATAATGAGCCAAACGAAGAGATAACGTTAGACAGCAAATAAACTTCAAGCTGAACAGCGCAGGGAGAGAACCACACGCGCTCACGCACTCTTGGCAATGTCACACTGCAACTCCTGACATAGCAGAATCAAGCAAGCTGCACGACCCTCACCGCCGGCCCAGCCTCGCGCCACGCACGCGCATGCACGACAGCGACGGTACACCTCTCAGCAGTCCCGTCGGCGTGCCCCATATCCTCGTCCACGACCAAAATATTCACCCACCCGGTTGCGCTCGCATCTCCGGCCGTCTCGTCCCGAAACGCCGCCTCGTCAAACATGCGAATCTCGCCCTCGACACGGTTCAGTCCCCGCTCCTGCCGTCCGTGGTACTGATAAGAAGCAGACACGCCGACCATGACGAGCGCCTTCTCGGCCTGCGAATCGCCGCGGCCGACGTATCCGTACCCGGCCTGCTCCCACCACAGCCCACAGTGCCGCGTATGCTGGCCGCGCGCGTCTCGAGCGAACAGACGGCGCACGGGCTGCGCGCTCTGCGTGAACCCGTGCGCCGCTGCGCTGAGATACTCGCGCGCCGGGGCGACGGCGAAGAACGATGCAAATGGCACGCACGGCGCCGAGAAGCGGAGGACCGTGTGGCGCGGGAGAGGGGCGGACTCGGCTTGTGGCATGGCTGACGGAGGCACGATCCACCATGAGGAGTTGCGGTCTGGGTCAGGGAGCAGGCGTGCAAGGACGCGGTCTGCTGGCTGCGGAGGCGAGGGTGCGGTTGTTGTCCCCTGGACGGGGGGCGTATCATTGCTCTGCTTTTTAGCGGTAGTGTTTGGTGTGTCCTGTGGTGGGTTTGCGGTCGCTTTGTGGTCATCTTGTACCTGTTGACTGGTTACCGCTCGCACCGGGAGCACCCATTCATCTGGCGCCAGAGCGCGCCTCAGGCTGCCGCCTCCCTCTGGCATGGCGATGACCCGCGGCGGTTCAGGTCTGTACTCGGCCACATCAACGACAATGGATTCACCACCGGAGCTGACCGTCTCGAAACGCTTAACCAGCGGTGTGGGCAGCAGAAACTCGCCCCCGCCATGCGCCTCCTCGAACACGCGGTACTCGGCCGGGCCATCCCAGCCCGCCCAGGACCAGCTGGGGAACTGCCGGTCCGGATCCCCCAGCGTGGACTGTAGAGAGGTAGGCAGCTCGGTACCGCGGCGCGGCAGTCTCGCGGCGGGCGTCCATAGCAGCGCGTGGCTAAAGACGGCCGCTGGCAGCCCGTGCAGCGTGGTGCTGTGCAGGTGCTCGTCCAGCACGGCGAACATACCCGCGAAGCCGCGCAGGATGTCGGCCTTGAACGAGAAGCTGCGCTGGCTGTACGACTCAACCAGCTTGCTGTAGACGTGGAACACCCTGCCGAGCCGTGCACGCGGCGTCAGGTCATACAGCGTAGCGAGGTTGAGGAGCGGGTTGTCGCGGCTGGCGCTGCCAACAAGCTGCCCATCCGAGGGCGCCGCCTCGCTGCCACTATACGCCCGGAAATACTCATTAGCGCCCCCTTCGCATCGGGTCTCACGGCCACAGTCAAAGTAGACCGTGTCGTGGGAAAAGTACAAGCACCGCCGCGAGAGCAGGCGTTCCTGCAGGATCCAGCCTCTTGTGTTCCACTTGGAGCCTTCTAGCGCGAGATCCAGAGGGACCGGCGTCGCTGTTAGGTAAATCTTAGTGCTGCTCCCATCACCCTTTGACGTGTCGTGGTCGAGCTCGGGCGACCGGTTCGACACGGTCAGCGTCTCGACTGGCTGGGGGGCCCTGGTGCCTGGCATGACTCCCGGGAGGCCGGCGTCGGCGTCGTCCCCGTGTAGGCCAACGATGGTGGCAAATGCCTGCCCGTACACAATGTCCATGTTGGGAATGTCCCGGGCCATCTCCTCCGCATTGTCCTGCACCATGCAGACGGCATCGACCCAGAGAAACCGCTCGCCGAGTTCTCGAGCTAGTGCCATGGCGTCCTTGATGGTCCGGGGCAAAGCCACGGCCGACAGAGACCGCGCTTGTTGCCGCGCCTCGTAGTTGGACCGCAGCGTCTTTGATGCCCCCATCGACTTGCCCCAGACGTAGCTGAGCGCAAAGTACTTTTCGTCCGACGTGGCAGGCACCAGGCACCCCTGCACGACGTCGATGAGATTCAGGGGGATGTCTTTCTCCGCGCGTGTACCAGAGCGGGGCATGTTGCACGCGGAGCCGTGATTGTGGTCACAGTCATTCAACCATGCTTTGACCATCCTGAGGTTGACCTGCTGCCCACCACGACGGAAAACTGGGCCAGTCGTGTCTTGCAGAATCCTCGGGAACTCTACCAGGTCGTAAAAGTCTAGCTTCCCCAGCGGGATAAAACCCACCTCCCTTGCTTGCCGAAGAGCCCTGTCAAAGTTCGTGCGCGTCACGATCCTCAGCTCACCGACATGTTTGAGGCCGTAGTCAATCCTCATCACCGTCTCCCCCGTCGAAAGTCTATCCGTGGACAGACGCGTCCCTTGGATCTCCTGCTTGATGGAACCCAGGAAAGGGTGGAGCTGGCCCGACGGCATCGAGATGATGGAGAGGATGAGGCGGCAGATGGCGCAGTTCTGTCGCTGGTACTTGAGCTGGGAAAAGGATCCAAACGGGAGGAGAGAGAAACTGGACGCCGTGAACACCCACAAATCTTCTCCCACTGGCTTTAGCGGCTTGGCCACGTCTCTGCACAGCCTACACAGCTTTGGGTTTGGGTGCCGTCCTGCCATTCGGAGTTTGTCAATGGTCTCCCGTTCGATGCGCGCCTCACGGGCTACAAACTCTTCAGGTGAAACATGAGCTTTGGGGTCGTACCCCAGCACCTTCTCCCACGTTTTGCTGGCATCCACGACCGCTTCGCCAGACTTTGGGTCTTTGGCAATCATAGGAAACCCCAAAAAAGACGAGAGTCCGCTGGCAGGCGGTCTTGATTCGCGACTGTTCCGCGCCGGGGCGCTGGCAGGTGCTGTCGCGCCGTCCAGTTTCGCTACTTCGTACTTTACCTCGTCGTCAGACAGGACACAGCCGGCTGTCGCGGCTTCTGCCAAGACATGCAAGTGTGAAGAGTGGTCATTAAAGAGCCTCTGAAGCCCGCTGATTGCAGTCTGCTCAGCCTGGCAGCACGATCGAAATAGTTGAGGAAGCGCCCGCTCCGCTCGCTTCCTCATTGCGTTCTCGGCTGGGGCGCGTGCGATTGAGTTGGCTGTCTTGGTCAGAATCGAAAGCCAATCAGTTGAGAGGTTGAACGTCGAGGATCCGGCTCTCAAACTCATGCCGTTTATACCAATGTAGAGATCCCTTGTGTATCTGAGCAGGTACGAAAAATGATCGAGGTCGGTGGATAGCAGATACCGCTTGCCTAGAAGGTTGGCAAGTGTGGCCCTGCACTGCCGCTTCTGTGGGAACTCGATGGGCGTGGCGTTGAGCATGTCTTCCATCTGGACAATTGCCGTCTCGGTTACAGCGAGGGACTGAGTTGAGAATGCATGCTTCTGTAGGCTCAGAAAGTGGTCCAGGAGGTGCTCTCCCCTCGTCGAGTGACTGAGCGGTGTTTTCTTACAGCGCAGTCCTGAGAACTGGAGGACTGTTTCGAGGTCGGCTTCGCTGTTCGTCTTTCGGTGTCTCGCCTTGCTCAGTCTGACTATCTCGTTGAGGGGTGCACGTTGAGTCTCAAAGTCATCGGGCAGCGCGTCAAGGGCCATTTTGCAGTATCTTATTGCTTCGTCTAAATCCGCGAGCAACCCTGTCTCCTTAAACGCGTCTACAGACGAGGCGCACAGCTGCATCATAGCCATACCGTGCTGGGCAGTTCCTGGAGCACTAGAGTCCAGCAGCTCGTTCAGCAGCTCGCGGGCTTCCTCGCGAGTCTCTGGGCTCTTGTCGCGGAGGTATTTCTGGCGAAGGCGCGACGATAGATTGTTTAGAGTCAGCTGATATGTATCGGAGTCTTTCGGGGCGGTGCGGTATATCTCCCGTGCACATTCCGACGCTTGGTCGAGGTCCTCAACGTCGTCAGTGAGCCGGTACCGGTGCGAGAGTGCGTAGCCAAGATTGGTCAAAATCTTAAAGTATGTTGCCGAATCTCGATCGAGCAGTCTGGTGGCCATTGCCGAGTCTCGTGCTTGGCAGCCATACAACACAGCCTGGTCCAAGACATGCCGCGAGCCCTTGACGTTGTACAGTGACATGGCGGCAAAAGACAAAGAATCGAGGTGTTTGGCGCGGTCTGGCGAGTCTTTGGGGAGCCGGCGCAGGACAGTGTCCAGCTGGTCGATGGCATCGTGGATGTAGCTCTCGCGCGGGATCAGGGGGAACGTGTCGATGAGCAGGCTTGCGAGCCCCGCTCGGGCCCTGATCTCGTCTTCGACTGGAACTTTGCCCGAGGCCAGCGACCGGCGGAGAGTTTCCTGCGTCGATGCGATCTGGATCACCGCACTGTTGGTTTCGTCTGGGTCTGCCATTTCTTGCCTTTTGCGTGCTATCTGTTCATGTTCAAGGGCCACGACGTTTGGGGCGACTGCAAAAGCGTATCCATCGTGATCAAGGGCGGCAAATCCGGAGAGGGGAAGGCAGCTGCCAAGCCGTTTGCTCACCGAGAAGTGTTCAGCTTTCCCTCCAAATTAAATGGCTGGCCAATGAGATTGGAAGTCATGCATCACGGGCCGACTTGGCGTGGCTACCCTAGATTAGTCCAGGGGTGTGAGTGGGAGAACCGCCCTGATGAGGGAGTGGGAGATCTGAATGCAGCACCTGCGGTTTGAGGATCGGAGGATCGACTGGAAGTGATGGTGTAGCAGCACGGCTGGGAATTGACATTGCCCAAGATCACATCATCTCACAACCTAATGCAATGTCTAGATACCACAAAAAGACATGGGAAGCCCATGACTGGTTAACCTTGGTTGCAGACTCATCAGGATGAAATCTTGTCCATTGCATAATTTGCATTTGTAAACCGAGAATCATTGTGTTGAAATATTAGTTTATGTCGTTGCCACGCAGCGAGTAAAAATTATTTAAATATCATTCGGAGCCAAATGATTCGTCCAGAACCCCGGGTCTTGTGCGATGGCGGGTAGATCTTATACGAGCGACGGCAGAGCCTCCCACAGTCTTCCCCAAATTCGCGGTACACTAACGACACGTTGTTGGCTGTTTCTGATTCTCAGCCCAAGCAAACATCGCAATCCTTTAGGAATTCTTTCAGCTCCCCGCATCGATTATTAGTCGCGGTGATAAGGGAAGTGCCATTTGGCGCGATGACTAGCCCAAGCTGCTGGGTGGCTTCGACAAAGTCTCGAGGTGCGGGATTCGCAACAATGCACCTATCCCTATCATTCAGAGAGCTTGTGGCCGAGATGGATGGGACGTGGGCGGTGCCTCTTGAGCGAGAGTTGGCATGTAGGCGGGCAAGATAAAAGGCGCCGCCATCGTGGCCTGTTTCGTTCCAGCACCAGCGCAAACCGCAACTGATCGTCCATCTTGTCAAGCACCGTTGTCCAGAGACTCTAGTTCGCCATGCCAACTTCCTTAACAAAAGCCATGTCTATCTTTGAGGACCATGTCTTTTAGACCAGTGCGGTTGCATTGCTGCTGGTACTTGCGGCCTATCTTGTCATCCCCAGGTCCAAGGACGATGACGGCCCTGTTGCCATCACCGAGACGACCCCCTTTGTCTCCAACATATACATGGTCGTGACAGACATGGGGAGCTTTATGCGTCGAGCAAGGTACGGACAGGCACTGGTCCCGTTGTCAATGACGCCGCTGACAGATAGTAACTCACTGCAGAGACCTGTTCGGCAGCCACACTCTTTTGAAGTACCGCTTGGGGCCCAGAACCTCGTACATCATCCACGGGCAGCGGAACATCCAGGTACTATTCCGGCCCAGGGCGGACATGGGATCCGAGGGGTTTATCGTGTATTCCAAGCTAAACCTGGGGGGGATGGACGAGCAAGATGTGCAAAGGTTTATGCAGGACCACTCGGGCCGCCACCATGTTCCAAATCCTGGCACCGAGGCAGTCCCCGAGTCGCAGCGTTACTAGGCAGCCACTCACCAGCTATACGACGAGCATCTGTCCAAGGCCCACTCCGCCAGTGCGCTGGCGTCCAAGTTCTATGAGATTTTCGACCAGCGGCTCGACCCGCTACCCGCGCGGCGAGTGGGTGGATGGGGGCTTGGTGAATTTCCTGAAACGGGACATGGGAGAGAGCGCGTGGGTGTCGCTCCAGGGCACAAAGAGGCTCTAGATGGACCCTAACATGATCGATACGTTTTGGGAATTCGACAGAATCGCCTTCAGCCTGCTGTACGGCCTGCCCAGGTGGATGAAGGCGAGTAGGTGGCGCGTGCGGGAGAAATTCTTTGCTAGTTCGACCCAGTACTTGGACGCAGCCCGCGAAGAGGCAATGCAAGCACTCGTCACCGACGCCGCCAAGCTTGTCACCCTCCCGCTTTTGCAGTCCATTTATGTCGAGACTCTCCGTTTGCACTTCTCGATGGCCATCACTCGCAAGACCAAGGCTGCAATTGTCCTCGAAAGGCACCAGATTCCCAAGGGCTCCTTCGTGCAGGCCCTCACGCCAATATCGCATTTCGACGACACTGTCTGGGCCAAGGACGGACGTCCCGCAACGGAGTTCTGGGTCGGGCGCTACCTCAACTACCGACAGGAAAGTGGGCTAGGTGCCGGAGTTCTCGATGACCGGCAGGACGGGTGCTTGGTATCCATATGGTAAGATGTCCATCTTCGACAATGGGTTGTGGCGATCGGGTTTCTGGAAGAATGTGTTAACTGATTTTGCCCGGCTCTGTTATTAGGCGGCGGAAACGGAATGTGCCCTGGGAGGCACTTTGCCAAGCAAGAAATGATGATCATCACGGCTGCGATAATCACGCGGTTCGACATCGAGTTTGTCCAGTGGGCCAGGTTTGATGGCACCAAGTCGGACAGGGAGGCTCGTGGCGACGAGAACTATGCCGGCTCGGCTGCGATGCCGCCCGACCGCGAGATGAAGGTACGGTTCGAGAAGCTGTGGTGACCGGTGCTGCACGAGAATGCAACGAGCAGCAGTCAGAGAGGGAAGGTGGGGAGGAAGAGTCGCCAGGTTGCGCCTTCCTGACTTGAGAGGAAGGCGCACACGTATTTGCCCTGCCTTTCTGAAGTGCCCAAAACCCGCCTAGCCTGCTGCATTCCGTCGGCTTCGGCGCTCTCTTTCTCCTTTTGACCTACCCAAACTGATTTGTCATTCCCTGTGTTTTGGTAGGCATTGCTCGGTTTTCATCTCAAGTCTGTCGGTTGCCTTGCGACGAGCCTCTGCTCCGCGTACGACTAGTCCCCGCGGCTTTGTCTGGTAGTGTGCAGCTGGCAGTCGCCTGATCTTTCTTTCTCGCGCCTCTGCCATAACGCGTCCCTGCCGTAGCGCGTCTCTTCATACGCATCTTTGACATAACGATCTCGCACAGCGAACACCTTCCCTCCACAACCTCCTCCCACAAGTCGAGGGCGGACCTGTGCATTGCGGAATCAACTTCACTGACCGTCGACACCCGAGACTTACAGGTAGCCCTCGCTACCGCACACTCAGAAGATCATGGCGAATGGTCGCAATAACCGCCATAAAAGTTTGTCCCCGATCCCGCCGGTGTCCACATTCCACAAGTGCCGTCGCACACCTCCTTCACATGAAAGTCGACGATTGACCTCATCGCCTAATTTCCTTTCCCTTTCCTTACATTTCACTACATTCCCACTAGACTGTATGATGCAATGGTTAACTCTTGGCAGACTACCAGCCCAACACCTCTCAGCCCGGAAATGAAACCACGGCGGGGGATGGCAAGAAGCTTCGCGCTATTTACGATGCCATCGATGAGGCAATTCTCTCAGGTATCTCGAAAGTGAGGATCCAGTCCATCATTGACGCTGGTAAGTAAGTCCAACCTTTGTTCTTGATACTGGTCTGACCCTGGGTGTTCAGCAATGGCTGCGACGTCGCTTCCGAGCACGCCGGCTCCCGTCGCTGCGACTCCAGCCTCCGGCTCGAATCATAATCCCGAAGATCGCCAGATCAAGCCTCCTCTGGCAAACCTGAGACCAACTCCCAAGGGCCCTTCGAACTGGAAGCCCCCTCGCAATCCTCGAGCTTTTGGCCCTATCAAAGCTGAGCCAGACACGAAGTTGGATCGCACCATGACGACGTATGCCCCCCCGCCTACAAACACAGGCACGGACGCACAGGGTCGCTGGTACCCCAGAAACTTTACAGGGCTGGCAAATGGGCCTCCCTCTGGATCCAATATGGCTTCGACCGTCGCTATGCCCCTCCCGTCTATTCAAGGAGGTATGTGATAAACTTCCACCTCAAACCGCTGCCTCGTTCTGCTTGCTAACCCAATGACCGGCAAGGTTTTGGAGGCTTTGGTTCAGCGTCAGACACGAGCGCCTCTTCGGCTTTGCAGAAGCGGAAGCAGGGGTTCCTGTCCCCCGACCCAACTCCTAAGCGCAGACAGACCTAGTGCGACAGGAATATTGGCGAGATATGGGAGAGCGCCTTTAGGCGGCGATCGGGATGACACATATCACGGTGAGTTTACTAGCTACTCAGTATAGGTATTTACACTTCTGGTAGGGAATTAGCAATCTCGTTCTCGTGCTTCCCGCTGTTTCGACGGCTTTGACGTGACAAATGTAATTCTGATCGAGGCCATCGCAATGGCGGCCGTGGCGCCCTGCCGGTACCAAAGGAGCAAAGAGCTACCCCCCTTAGTCTCCGTCAATATTATTTCCTTTGGAAACGCCCCAGCCATTCCGGGGCCGTCTAGGTTGCCCATCAAATGTAGTAGCACCGGTGCGATCCTACCTTTACTAATTCTATAATATATGTATACAGCGATATTTGACATGTATACAACGATATCTAAACCGCATACACTAGTGTTTGCACTTCATACGACAATCCCCAGACGAGGTACTTTATCTACCCGGACACATACCCTCAGCCGTGTATCATCATAGGCCTCTATCTGGAACCCTGAAGGCCCTGGCGCTCTGAACTAATGGAAAGTCCTATCCTTGCAAATTTAATCACTCGACTATGACCACCTGTACCATAGACTTACGCTCGCCAGGCATGCCTGTCCTCGTTGTCTTTGTTGTTTTCTTGTTCTGTCAATGTTTGCTAACCGTCAGTATTTGTGAATAGCAAGTCTATCAGGGAACACGAGACTGGCGTACTGTAAACCCACAATGGGCTGTTGTAGATCCATCACCAGACAATGAAGCCCAGCAGTATACCACTCGTTGGAGACGAATACTGTGACCCCGCTGACGCTCTTTGGTCGTATATGGCCTTCATGGTGGGATGCAAGGCGGCGGGCCATTCCTGGCTCTTGTCACGTCTCTTCATCAAGACGGCCCCGCTCCTTCAGCGACCGTCTCAACTTGTCCCGGACATGCTGCGTCTCTGCGGCGCGTTGCCCATACACCCTCTCTGCGTCCTTCAGCGCCTGGGCAAGGTGCCAGCTTTCCACCGCGAGGTGGCCCTGGAAGCGGTACAGCTCGGCGAGGCACTCCCTGGAGCCGATGCGCTGCCCGTCGCGCACCAGACCCATACCGTGGAACTCGCTGAGGATCTGATGGTGCAGCGCGATGGCCTCGCCAAAGCGGCGCTGGTCCTTGAGTATGTAGGCGTGCATCAGCACTGCGTCCGTCAGCTGGGAGTGGAGGCTGGGGCACGTTCGACACCGCTGGATCAGCCCCACGGCTGATTTCTCCGCGGCTGCCAGGTCTAAGTTTCGTCGCTGGCACACGACCAGCGCGAGGTGGCTCTTGAACGTCTCGGAATGCTCTGGGCCCAGCCGTTCTTCAAACAAGTCCCTCACGAGACGGAGGGCGGCGTCCAGGGTCCTGCGGGTCTCGCCGTCGCGCTGGATCTGGGTGCAGACTTGAACGAGCGGGTGGGTTGCACCGAGTCTGATGTGGAGCAGCTCGGCCATGAACTTCAAGATGATCCCGCACAGACCGGGGAGGTGGCTCAGGTAAGCGGGCACGGCGATGGTTAGGATCCTCCTCAGCAGAGTTGCAGGGTCGGAGACGGCGGCCTCAGGCGCCTTTCGCCACGCCGCGTGGAAGTTCTCCCAGTCCAGCTTGGACGCCCCCACGCGCAGCAGGTACAGAGCGCTGCCCAAGTCGGCCCAGAAGCCCCGGACTGCGGGATTGGACGGCCCGGATCTGACTGAGCCGGACTGATCACCCGCTGCTGCATTGCAGCTGGACTTGCAGGACGTGATGTCTGCAATCGAGCTGACGAAACTGTGGGTGGCTTGAAGAATGATCTCGGCGGATCTGGTCTGGAAGAAAGGCAGCGTCGCACCAATGTGGTCGGTTGGCTGACCCGAAACTTGATGTGCGGCGTCCTTAAGCCCCTGGTAGTGGGCCCACAGCTGGGGGGTGCAAGGAGCGGCCCCTGGCTCCTTGGACCTAACATGTCTTACGATTCGGTGATGCTTAATGGGCCGGTTGTTGAAGACCAGGCCGGACAGCTCTTGGTTCTTGGCTAGGGCGTCGGCTATCTGCAGGGCAATCTGGTCCTTTTCGTCGGCCGTGTAGTTCTTCTTGATGCCCCATTTCTTGACGCGGAATGTGTACATTCGCTTACTGTATGCCAGACTCAGCATCAAGTCTTGATCCCGGTGTTTACACCCAAGAGGGCAACTCACGTGGCCTTGAAGCCGAATTGGGCGGCCATAATCCTCCGCACCTCTTCAAGCGGCCGGTCTTCGACCAGGTACAGACGGGTAATCGTCTCTCGGTGGCACTCCCACATTGGGAGGGTCTCTGCATGAGGGCTAGGAGACATTGTGTGCTGGTTTGTGGCAAATTCGTGTACACAATGAGACAAGATTGAGGGCCTCCGCCGACGTGTCGTCTGTGGCAAGGAGTCTGGCCAGTGCGAGGATGCTTACGATGAAAGTCGACAGCTTACAAAGTGGCCGTAGGATCCGGGAGCCCGAACTAGGGCTAGTGGCAGCGTGGCTGGTGACAAAATTACAACGCAGCATGCAGACTCGGTGGCTCAGTCTTCCCGTGCATGATGCACTCACTTCGGGTTGCGATAACAGCTACATCAAGCACGGAACCAATGGCGCAGTTGCCGATGAGTGAGTTGCAGCCGGCTGCATGCGTCCCTTGGTTTCCTCTCCCGGGTGCCCAATCGAGCAAAGATGCGCCCACACTGGGCGTACGACTACCAATTGGACAGGCCGTCTTGCTCCTCATTGTGCACCCGATTTGGACTGACACTCTGTACGCTAGAAGTCGGGGTTTTGTGGGTTACATCGTGGACTTGGACTGCTTCGAGACTCAACGAGGCTGGACAAACCGCGCTGAGTGCTTCAGTGTTTGAGGCTCCCCGCTCATCAGTTCATACTTGTCTTGCAGACCGAGATGCAAGAGCTGAACTGAGCCAAGAGCATTTGTAATGCGAAAGGCAACTTCCGATCTAGTGCGATAGGGAACGTTACATCTAGCAGACATGAGGTTTTCTTCCGACTTAGGCCTTCTTGTATTTCTACTTCTTTTCTTAGCAGCGTGTCGTACAGAATAAAACCACCTCACCTTCATCGCCGTACAGGTAGAGCACTAGCTATTCGTATTCAAATCTTGATCGCTATTTCACACCGTGTCTTGTTGTCATCACCACACTCTATCTCTCAGCATGGCTGTTCCAACCTGCAGGTGGTGTGCCAAACTGAACCTCGCCCCGACAACGTTTATCATTTCGGACGACACAGCGGTCGACGTAAACCCGACTGTCGAACTACTGCAGCTTTGCAACAGGCGATTCGAATTGGGTAATTGGAAGCGCATCAGGGACAGGGCGAACAACGACTGCAAGCTGTGCAGCCTCGTCTCCCTAGCCGTTCCAGACCATCACGAGCTACCCGATGATTCGACGTGCCATGTTCTTTGGGAGGTTGACGGCCGCCTCTCGATGGACTCGGCGAAGCCACAGAAACGCAGCCGGAGGCTTCGCGTGTGCTGGACGGCTCCTGTCCATTGTGATCTCGATCCCGCAGCCCGGAAGGCCATCAAAGACTACGTGGCCTACCTGATCCTCGCGGCTCCAGCAAGATACGATCCGGCGAATGTAGGCTACCGGCAGCTCCTGAATGACGAAACCCAGTTCCTGGGAAGGCGTGTCGGCCCGACAGAGTACAAGGGCAACATCATCCGAGAGTTCATGAGGCTCTGCGAGTCAAACCACGGCAAGCTGTGCACCAGGAACCTCGGGGTCGAGCAGGATTTTCTCCGGATCTTGACTGAGCCGTACTTTGGCGTCTTCGACATTGAAAACAAGCGACTGGTTCCCCTGCCGCAGGAAAAAGACAAGAAAGGCAACATCCGCTTCCTCCCATACGCGGCCGTAAGCTACGTCTGGGGCAAGAGCGCCAATCGTCACTACAAGACCAACATGCGAAACGTGCAAAAGAGGCGCAAGTCGGGCGGCCTGGCATCCGTCATGGCGCAACTCCCCCTCGCCCTGCAGCAGAGTATCCAGCTGGTCCACTCGCTGGGCATCAAGTATATCTGGATCGACGCCCTGTGCATTGTCCAGGACAGCACGCACTCTTGGAACCTCAACGCCCGGGCCATGCACTTGATATACGGAAACGCCACCATCACGCTCTGCGCGGCCGACGGCGAAGACGCGCGGGACGGCTTGCGGGCGCTGGACAACAAGCTCAAGCGCACCCAGCACATGGAGACGTGCGCGCCCGGGGTGCGCCTGTTCCTCCACGAGCCGCCAGAGGCCAGCATCGAGGCGTCCAAGTGGAACACGCGGGCGTGGACGTTCCAGGAGCGGCTGCTGTCGCGGCGCTGCCTCATATTCACCGGCGGCCGCATCTACTTCCAGTGCCGGTCCACGGGCATGTGCGAGGACGTGTTTGCCGACCGCAGGGGCCGCGGCTGGTCGCTGGACATGGTGCGGTCACCGCTACAGATGCTGTCGCAGCTGAAGCGCCGCAGCCTGTGGTTCTACGTCCACTGCGTCAAGCTCTACACGCAGCGGAACTTTTCCGAGCCGTTCGACATCCTCGCCGCCTTCAGCGGCATGTCCGAGCTGATGGAGTACACCATGAAGTGCCCCTTCCTCTTCGGCCTCCCAACTTCTCATTTCGACTTTGCGCTGCTGTGGCAGCCCGTCGGTCGATCCTCCAGGCTGGTCAAGCCCGTGCACACCAAGGAGCCCAAGTATAAGGAGATGAAGTTTCCGAGCTGGTCCTGGTCCGGCTGGGCGAGCAACGGGATGGCGTACCGGCCCGAGATGGTCGGCGGGTGTCTTGAGGACGTCCACGAGTGGCTCCTGGACCATACCTGGATCGACTGGCGTATCCGGGACGGCCAGGGCACGCTGAAGAGGGTCTGGGGTCAGCGCCAGTCGCGCCGGAAGCGGCCTTCCGACGAAGACGACACGCAGCAGCCAAGATGGAGAGGCTACGGCCGCGCCATGGAGGTGGAAACGGGCTCGATCGCCCCGTCTATTGAGAATCAGCAGTCGTCGGACAGCGAATTGGACAGACGGGAGAGGTCGGTGCGCACTGAAATCAGTCGAGAGAGGGCGAACACATTGGCTAGTTTAGAATCAAGAACTAGACATGACAGAGTCAACCCAATCGACGTGACACGAGACATGCGGAGAAGAGAGAATAGATTCACTATGCCTCGTCCGAGAACAGGAAGGAAATATGACGGAGTCAACAGACAGCCCCTGAGGGAAAATTTCTTGGGCCGCGTGCCGAAGGGGGACGGATCAGATCGCTCAACTCGGTCCCCCTCGTCTTTGGACGCCCTTGTCGGGAAGGCTGACGACTCGGACGACTTGTACATGGTATATGACAATCACGACTTAGGCGTGCGCTCGGACGGTATCATGGGTAGCCCTGTAGCAGACCCTCTGTACGACGAATACGGCCGCCATCGCGATGCGCCGGGACGGACTACGGTGCGCAGCGTGAGCGCTGACGCCGAGTTTTCCCTGACGCTGCCCGAGGACCCGTACAACGTGCCCGTGGACGGGACCTTCCGAGCGCGGGGCACAGTGCAGAAGTTCCCCGACCAGATCTTCCTACAGTTCTTTTCGTGGCGGGCTTCGTTCCGCGTCGTGCCCGCCGACGTCACTCCCTCGGGCCATTGCGTCTCCGATCATGAGGAGGTCGAGGAGGGTCTTGCACGGTTTGACATCATCGACCGACGCGGCGACAAGTGCGGGTCGATCCTGCTGGACCCGGAGTGGTTCGCGAGACAGAAAAAGCCCCTGGACGATTTCAACCCCAGGAGGTACGACGAGGAGGAGGAGCCGCCGGTCGGGAAAGACAAAGAGGCCGACTGCGAGTGCAAGTGCCACAGGAAAAAGGAGGCAGAGGTGGATGGAGTGGGGGTGGTGCCAAGGGGAAATACAGACCAAAGTCAAGTGACGCTGGTTGGGGATTCCCCTTCAGAGGGAACAGTTCATCACGAGAACAACGCAGGGGATGGGCACAACCACACTCGCGGGCATACGGAGGCACGGGGTGGCGGGGAGCAGAGAACCGAGTTTGACTTTGTTGCCATATCCGACGCAAAGTCGTTCACGGCGGCCGAGTTTCCGCACTGGGGCTACTACATCCCGAGCGAGCGGGAAGAGTCGGAGTGGGACCTGTTCTATGTGCTGCTCGTCGAGGGGTCGCCGTTTGAAGGTTTCTGCCGCCGTGTCGGCCTGGGGAAGGTGTTCAAGGCCGCGTTTGATCAGTCCAGGGCGGAGTGGAGGGAGATCATCCTTGGCTAGATGGCTATGACTAACTTGTTTGCGTGCCACGACATAGGGAATGATTGCTTGCGTGGCAAGGCCATAGAAAGTGATTGATGTTTCAAAATTAAGGACGACCGAGAATTAGTCAATTCCCTGAGTTCTATTACCATCGACCATGACATAATTAACCTTTCAGCACCTCAGGCTAACCACGTTACCCCGGCGGCCCCGTTTGCCGGACTTCGGGCCTTGCTCGAACTCCAACTTCGAGCTGGGACGGGCGGCCGGCCGGCTCGGCGCCCTCGGGCACTATCAAGGTGGCCACCGTGCTGGGAGCCTGAAAGGATCTCACGCTAGCAAGCTCGTTTGGCCTAGATAGGGGCATATTAGGATCTACTGTATGTAGTTCAGGTATTGGAGTAGGTGTGTTAAAAGTAAGCATACGTGATTCGAATATTAGCACATGCATCTTGAAATCTAGGGGAAGTAGTCGTAACCACTTATCACACGTGTTACATGCCGTTTGCAGATGTAATTAAATCATGACAAACAGAAGATGGCGCGAGAACTTGGGATGACTCCACGTCAACCTTACCACTCATGCAACTTGACTCTACAACACACAGTCATAGTCCATGAGCTCCGGGGTTTAAATGACATTGTGCGGAACTCCACAACACCCTCTCAGATATGAAATCAATTCAATGATCAAGGGACAAGCATTACAAAGGTAATTCTTAACCACAATGGCGAAAGCCGTATTCATAGACTTCCTTGATAATATTCCGGCCTCGAAGCTGGAGTGCTTCCCAACCGGGAACGACCAGCTAAGGATCTATATGCAGCCGCTGCGGGGGGGCGCGAACTACCACCTTGACAAGTAATGTGTAAGTAAGGCCGCCTTATGTAATACATCATTCACATGGTCTTCCACGACTCTTCTTCCCCCTCCCTCTCTCCCTCCCCCCGTCTCACTCCACGTGATTGGCTGACCACGTCTTTGCGTGAGAACCAGTTCACCGCCGGTGGTTACCACAACCTCCAGACCCAAGCCAACTCCCAGGCCAAGTCCGTCACGGTGAAGAAAACTGCGCCGCGATCGGGGGCCACGGTGCTTGTGCTCGGAGGCTCCGAGCCACCCGCGGCTCCGGACGAGGTGCGAGATACGTTCCGAGACTCGTATGAGCTCGAGGGCGCGGCCATCAAGCCGAAATAGAGGCCCATCAAGATCTAGCCTATGTGTTCAAGGAATGGAGTACGCATATCAATATTAGCGCACGTGTTTTAGATATTAACATATGTGTCCTAGCATGTTTGGTAGGCGCACAAACTAAAAGTAAGGGTATTGTGGATGGCGTCCCATCTTCTATTTCAGGCCTGTCACGTGCCCATCACGTGACCCCATTCTCCGAGATGTACCATCGACTAAATATGACATAATTCAGCTAAACGGAGCCACCGTAGGCGAGCTTGCGAGCCGGAGGTGGCGTAGAGAGGCTGTCTCTTCTCTTTTACCGTGAGGGTGCCGAATGTTTTTCGAACGCTGATTGGCCAGTTAACGTCCGTGTCAAAATACAGGACAGGGACTGGTCGATCGGACAATCCTCGGATTCCTTAAGCCGCGGAATACCGAGCGCAGCGAGCTGCCCGCCGCAGGCGCCCCCGGAGGGCTGCCGGAGGCACCGTTCAGCGACCCCTTCCTGACTTGCCAGGTAGCTTATTTTTAAGCTTTCAGCGCCTCAGGCTAGCTACGCTACCTCGCCGGCCCCGCTTGCCGGGCTTCGGGCCTTGCTCCTGCTCCTGCTCCTGCTCCAGCTCCAGCTCCAGCTCCAGCTCCAGCTCCAGCTCCAGCTCCAGCTCCAGCTCCAGCTCCAGCTCCGATCTGGGGCGGCCGGCCCGCTTTGTGCCGAGACGGACCGCCTTGCCCTTGGCGTTCCACGAGGTAAGGAAGGCATCCCGGACCTCCTCGGCAGATACGGCCGGTTCGGCGCCCTCGAGTACCAGTACGGTGGCCACCGTGTACGGAGCCTCAAACCTCACGCTGGCAAGCTTGGCCTTTCGGTTGGCCTGGATCTGCAGGTTGTGGTACCCATCCGCCGTGAACTATCAAGGAAAAGTGCGGTTAGTCATACACGTGCTTCCTCATCTGGGTCTGGGTAAGCTTACACATTGCTTATCTAAGCGATAGTTCCCTCCCTGCTTGGCTGGCTGCATGTAAATGTTAGCCATACCGTTGCATGGCGGGAAGCCCTCCAGCTTTTCGGCTGGGATGGTTTCGAGGAAGGCTAGGAAAGCGCGCTTAGGCATTGATGCTGATGTAAGCAAATTGTCTGAGATGAGCACGTGTGCTATGTTGTCTTGTATTGTGATGTGGTTAACTAGCTAGCTATGTGCCTAGGTGAGAAGAAGTTGCCGTGGATGGCTGGGTTGGGGTGGGAGAAGCTGAACCCGGGGGCCTTTTAAACCTCCCGCGGTCTGCCTTTCGGTGACTAATCGATGCCAATGTCATGGTGTTTTGACTCATGAGATCCGCTTGTGTAAACGGGCGGTGGTCTGATTGCCTTAATACAATCCCAGCACACTCAGAAGCCCAAACGCCATTCTCTTCAAACGGAGGATAACCCTCATGACCACCCCCTGAGGCTCTTGGCTGGTTTCACCACCTTCGTTTGTGTCATCGTCTTCGCTGCCCTTGATAGCCTCCTCGTCACTTTCCTCCCCACTATCCTCAGCAGCACTCAGGCCATACTTCTCTCTATCGATCTCGTTATTCAGCCAGTAGATCACGCTCTCCCACCGATCGTCAAACATCTCCACCAAACCACCGACTGTCTTCTTGAGATTCACCTCATCCTTGGAATGCAGCGAGTTGTCGAATAGGACGTCCCCCAGTGCCTCGGCGTAGATGCCGCGCAGCACCTGTTGGTCCCAGTCCTGGCGGATCGCGGTAAGATTCTCCTCTTCCTCCTCGGTCAGACTTCCGCACGGCGGCGGCTCCTGGAAGAGCTCGATGCCCTTCAGAAAGTATGGCATAGCTTGATCCGTATCCCACGCGGAACAGATGCCTGCCGACTCCCAGTCGATGACGCCGGTGAGCGCGAAGGTGTCTGGGTTGACCAGCACGTTGTTCGCCGACAAGTCGTTGTGCCACAGCACCTTGGCATCTTCGGGGCCTTCGGCGTCGCCAAAGATGCGCGGCGCAACCTGGCGCAGCTCGTCGAAAGCCTCGAGCACCTCGGGCCCGCCCTCAGCCAGGCTCTCATCGAGGTGGCAGTAGTACTCGGTGCCGGGCTTAGGTGTGAGGCGGCGAATTCGCTGGCCCAGCAGGTCGATTCTGGCGACGACAAGGTCGCGTGCTGTGCCGTAAGGACCGCGATGCGCTTGCAAGAGAAGGCGTTTGTCGCTGTAGAAGCTGGGCGACACCATACGACCGACAACGAAGGCGGGGTCAAGGCCGAGATTGTCGTCGGGGTCAGACAGCTTGCGGTCTGGGTCGTGCTTCTGCCATGTCACTGGCGTGTGGTTGACCTGGGGCCAGATGTCGGAAAAGTACAGGTTGCCCAGCAGCGGGAAGCGAAGCTGCAACAGAGTCTTCATGTGGCCTGCAATGTCGATGGCAAGACGCTTCTTGGCGTCAAATGGCATAGTCTCGTCCCAGAACTCCGAAACCGAGACGCCAGGCATTTTTTCCATGAGAATCCATTCGTAACCCAGCTCGTTGGAGGCGCTGGATGCGTATGCCACCACCTGGGGCACTGGAAATGTTGTATGCTTCCGAACGTATTCCATGGTCGCCACCTCGCTCTCCGTCTTGAAGAAGGGGTCGACCGGGAGGGGTATGCGCATTAGGTATTTTGGGGCTGCAGGGTCTGTGGCGGATGATATGAGAAAGAGAACGTGGAAGCCGCCTTTTGCGAAGGGCTCGATGGTGGCATCGCTGTAGGTGTCTGCTGGGAGATGAGCAACAGCCAGCTTGCGCGCAGCCTCCATGTCGATCTCTCGCGGCCACGTCGCTTCCAGCATACCCGTCTCGGGGTCATTCTTCCAAGAGGTTCGGTTCTCGTTGACAGTGCTGACTCGTATGGGCCCGGAGGATGCACGATACGGTGCCGTGTAACGGCAGAGTGAATTTTGCGCCATTTTCCCTGCGCGTTATTCCAGTGCGGTTTGGCTTGAGAGATGAGAGATTGTCGAAAAAGGATCTGCGTCGTTCGCCTCGCTCAGAGCGCGTTGATAGAATGTGACGCGTCAAATTTGGTTTGGGAAACAGGAAAGACAGCGGCATGGAAGTTGGTCGTCAAATAACTAGCTATTAAAGTCCGCGCGAAGCTTCGGCCCCCAAAAACATAGTCCAAAAGGGCCGAGGGCCGTTCTCCGTAAAATAGAAAAGCTATTGTGTGAACAACGTCTTTGATGAGACGATAGAACCCCGCCAGAAACCTCCTGCCAGAGCTATCAAAACGCCGCCTGACTCACAAGCAAACACGATACTGAACACGAATGTTATCCTTATCTACTCTCTGAAACTCTCAAGACAAACATGGCCTAACAGTGTCGCAACAACAGGAAAAAAAAGAAAAGCAATGTTACATCAGTCATACCATATGCTCTGGCTGCATCTTAACCCTTGACACTCGCTCCTCGACGGGCTGCGACGAGCTTGCACTGGGTGGTCTCTGGCCGTTTGGCGGTGCGGGATGGCCTCGGGATGAAGTGTCTGCGTGATTCCCCGTGCCGTTCCCATTCGCGACAGTGTTAGCAGTGCGTTTGCGTTGTGTACCCGGTTTTGGATAGCCATTTTCATTATTGTTCAATTCGATTGAAAAGGGAATCGGAGGATTGTTGCGGCGCTTGTCCTTTACCTCGATCTCGGTGCCCTCTCCCTCCTTGTTCTCGTTGTCCTTGTCCTTTTTGCACAACGACCGTTCCGACCTTCTGATCTTCTTGGCTTTGCGGATCTCGTCCTTCATCTTCCGCACCTCCTCTTCAGTTTTTTGCATGAGTCGTTGCGCGTGCCACTCATCGCTGAACGTAAGCCAGACCCTGTAGAGGCCGAGTTTGACCATGAGCCAGGTAGCGACGTAGGTGTACACGGACCATACACCAGCCCGCAACAGGCTGCTGAATGTCACGATGACAGAAATGAGGACAATTCCAAAGGATATGGGGACTGACTGTGTGTTACTATACAACCGCTATACCGAGGATACTTGGAGACTTACACATAAGCTTTGTCTGCTCGGCGATGGTCCAGTCCGTGCCACTGCTTCCAAACTCAATGTTGTTCATGCCAAAGAAGCTCGTCATGAAGGAAAGAGGCAGCTACTTGTGCGTTAATATCTCAAATGACCAGAGCGTGTCCATGCAGGCTGCTGGAAGCGACTCACGAAAATGATAGTGATGGTGGTGAACATCATGATTGACCGTCCTTGGCGGACTGCCTCTTCGGCTTGGTTGACCGACTCCCAGGCCTGCACGACGCTGGCTTGCTGTTGCTTCAACGACAGAAGATCATTGACCTTGGGAAGTGTCAGTATTTGATTTGGTCTGGGAGTCTGGTGCGGGTAACCTGACTTACACTTGTGGCCGTGCTCTCGGCCCCTTTCCTCAGCCCCTCGAGCTCGTCAACCCGGTCGTCCACCTCGGAAAGCAGCTCTTGTGACTGCATGCGGAACCAGGACAGCTGGTCCTTTTTCGTGGCCCTGTCGTGCTCCCTGCCAGGATCGTTATGGAAACGATTTGACCGGTGCAAATCCATGTGTTCATTATGTCGCTGATCCCATGGCCCATCTTTCCACTGGCCTTCGGGGTCCAAGATATGTTCGACATGCTTGCAGAATCTCCTGATTACCTCCCTCTGCTTCCGGTGGATGTGGATCATGATATCAAGCTCGTCGATAATGTCCTTGACTTCGCGCTGCAGCTTACCTTCGGGGTGGATATCGAGCAAGGGGACATGAAGTTGGGATGAGTCAACAAACTTGGACTTGGACCGATACACGTGCGACGCCTTCTGCGTCCAATGCCACACGTGCTGGAATGAAATGGTGTGTTGGTTTGTCTGCGTCTCGGTTAGGCATCTGCTACAACGTGGGTTGTTCACAGCAGTACTGACCACATTGCCAATCGCCTCGGAGAAAATGTCCATGACCTGGGGTTGGCTGTCCTGCGCTGTGTTAGTAGTCGAACCGCACAACTCGGGAGTCGGCCTACCTCGGTCTTGGTTCGATCAAAGAAAGTATTGGAGCACTCGTCCAGGATTATGAGGGCGAGGTCGTAGACCGATCGTATCTGGTTGTTGCGGGCAGACTTCAGTCGGGTTCGGATCGACTTGTGGATTCCAGAAAGGTCATGTTTGTTGTAACCGTATCGCCTCGGAAACGACGTGACAATGGTCTGCTCGTCAAGGACCCACATCCACAGCTGGTCCACCATAATAAGCTGTGAAACCTTTTTGATGTCGTTCTTACAATGGTCGCACCCGTGCTCATCTGTTCGGCTCCAGTGGTCCGTCCATTGGTACTCATTCTCCGACTTTGGGCTGTCGGGGCTTGGTGTGGCGGGTCTGACCCGCATCCATTTAGATAGGAGTGTTTCCTTCTTCTCTGGCTCTTTCTTGTGTAGCTTGTGGCAGAACTCAAGATCCATGTTGGTTCCGCGGTAAACGACCTGATCCCGGTCGCGAACCTTTGTCGTCTTCAAGGTCCAGTAGTATGATTGGTCCAATGTCCGTCGAGGGTGGAGGGGGGGCTCGTGGTACAGATACTTCTCCAGCATATTCTGGTCTCGCCAGGTCGACATGCCCTCGTAAAGCCGTGCAGCGTCAAGAAGATACTGGCCCAGGGGATTCATGTTCTTGAGTTTCAGTCGGCCGTGGCGGTCAGTGTCAATGTGTATAGCAACATCTTTGAAGAGTTGGGACATTGATCTCTCGATCCGGATGCCATCCTTCTTTGCTGGTGCTTCGTTGCGACTGAGCCTGTCGATAATCTGCTGGTTTGGATGCTCGGTTCCGTGTGTTGTTTTTCTTGCGCCAGAATCCAGCTTTTCCCGGATCTTCTTGCGCTCCTTTCTCTTTTCCAAGTTGTATGATTCTGTCTTCACACGCTGTTTCTGTGACTCAACGTCAATCATTCTCGCCACTGAGCTTCTCATTCTGTCCGTCTCCCAGTGCATATACGGCATCTAGTGAGCGTACTTAGTAACAATTTGTCAATTCCGGAAGTCGAGGCTGACGTACAAAAAGAACAATGTTTTTGGGGTTATCTTCGATTTCATTGATCTCTGTTCGAGTTAGTAAAGCATCAATTTTAGACTGGTGGACTTGCCTGAAGATATTCGCTCGCAGAGGGGTCGCATATGCCTTGCATGAACGACACCGCTGCGTGCGCCGTTCTGCTGGCCACGCCAAAACTGGGGCCTGAGAAGCATTCGAGTTTGGGTCTTCACCGGCGGTTCCCGATGGCTGCTCCCGAGGTCTGGGCGTTTCTCGCCATAGTACCCGGCAATTACTTGCTGAAACACGTGAGCTTAGTCCAGTGCAAGAAAACTAGAGCGCTCGTTACCTCTATCCACTAATAGACAAGACAAGTCAGCTATACATTGACTGGAATGGAATTTGGCATGTTGGCAGACGGCTGAGGTCTTACCTCCATATTGTTAGACGGAATGTGGAAATATCGTATGCGCTTCGGATCCTTGTCTTTGTAGAGCTCTTTCCAGAGGATATTACTGTCCGACTTCTGTGTGTTGCTGAGGAGCAGACTCATAGACAACCGCTGGTCGGGAAACCTGCCCTTGAATCGAATGTCTGTTAGCTCCTCGTCGGTGGGCTCGAAATGGTCGTCTTGCATGCTCTGCCGGGCAGATACCGAGCTATCCATGGGCGGCGGGAAAGAATCTGCTGTAAAAGAATTGACTGATTTGGCGCCTTTCGTACGCGTGTATTGTATCAGGTATGCGTTGACATCTTTCAAAAGATCGTAGTCACCGACCTTCGAGTCAAGTTTCTGGACATTCCGGTATTTTTTGACCACTTCTCTGATATTTTCATGGTCCGGGTCCATTGCCGAGTCTGGTATGTTTCGATCAACGACTCTCTTCTTGCAGGCACTGCGGAATGGCCCAAACTTTTCCACCCAACCTCTGTACTCCTCTATCCCCTTCCAAGTCCGAACCTTTCGAATCCCCTCTTTGTACGGTTTTGACTCCCTCCAGGCCTTGGAGCTTTCCTTGACGCGGAGAACCAGATGGCCACATTTCACCTCGGGCGGAGGGGCCGTGGTGGCCTGGGAGGCGCTACTGGGCGCCGAAGCTCCTGGGTCGGGTGCGTTGCGGAGAGCCTCTCGCAGGATCAACGTCCTCTCGTATTGGGCATCGATGGCGACTGCTATACTCCCAATCTTCTTGTCCACGCGACTTGCCACCTTTTGTTCTTGTGCAATCCTGGCCGCCTCTGTTCCGTCAGGCTGGCCGCTTTCGTCCGGAGTCTTGACCTGCGCCTTGAGCTTCTGGCGCTCTAGCTCCGCTTCGTACTCCCATATTGGATTCTTGATCTTTGAACCGTCTTCGGCTGTAATCTCCAGGTCGAGAAAGTTACGGCGCTCCGAAATTTCAATGCATCCAAAATAGTGCTGAAGGGGGTCTCGAATGGCCTCAGGGCCATGCGGCTCGGCCGAAAGACAGGCCGGAGGGGCGAGGTCCTGATCAACATGGGTCAGTGGCTTCGCAGGTGTCACAACCCAGGTATTCGACCGGTGGCCTTGGTTCAGGGACGGCCGTGTCGGCTGATTTTGACGGAGCGACATGTTGGCGCGTCATTCTAGGGACCTAGGAGCCTAGCTTACCAGGAAAGCACCAGGCTCTGGCAGCTCGACTCTTTATGCTCCAGCGCAACCGCAGGCGAGCAAGAGGGGGCAAATATGGAGCAGCTCTGTTCCGATTTGGGAGGGTTGTGTCCAGCTTGACAGGTGCGGCAGCGAATGAAATGGCCCAGGTTCGCGATCAATCTGCAGGATCCTGGGGCAAATCAGTCCCAGAGTGGCACAGCTGAGAATTGACTCGGCTGCATACTGCTGGCGGCCACAGTCGAATCAATCCCAATTGCGCTCCGATGGTAAATTGGGGTGTGTGGCATACTGTAGACCTCAGCATGAGGCTCTGCGCCGTCCCCGTTCCCAGAGAAGATTGACGCCGCCGGCTCGGTCCATTGGTGGTCATGGATGCCCCTTTCGTCCTCGAGGCTGCCGATTGAACCAGAGTCGGCGCAATTGGTTCGTGTCTGCTTCCAGGCACAAGAAACGAGCGTAGAGCGGGGAAAGGGAGGGCGGTCCGAGACGCCAATACAGGAAATTGTCGCGTGCTGCGCTGTGTGCTCAGTGTCTTCCGAATTGACACTGTCACGGCTGCACTTTCGGCGGGAAGGCGCGGCCCTGCCCCCCCCCCCCTCAATCAGCAAATTCCGAGTCGCCGACCGATGACCAGCTGCGAGTGCCAGCCAGTCATTAACCAGCGGTTCCATGGCCATGGGCACCCCTCAACTCTTTCGGGTCCTCGAAGTGAGCGGTACAGAACCAAGCCTGGGTACGATGGCGAATTGACTGACGGCTGCGCGCACATATTTCGAGGCTTTGAGTCCCAGATTTATTAGTTTCCTCGGAGAAGGGTGCACATTGTTGGACAACGACGGCCCGGCGCCCCAGCACCCCAGCCTCTCCAAACACTGCAACCCATCCAACAAGGCTCCGGGCACGACATCGTTCGTGTTGCACTATGGCTTGCGCTTGGCTTGCAGAGCCCAGGTTCATTGAGATCGGGGCGAATTGATTGGCCCTCTGGGTATGCCTTTTTGGCTGCCTTTCACTTCTCGGAGGGTTGCAACATGGCAGGCTCAGCTCATCAGTTGCGGCTGAGTCGCGCCATTCTCTACCACCGCCGAACTTAGGGATGCCTGGGCGCATGCGTACCAACATATGAGCAAACGTTTCAAACGCTGAACAGTTGCTTGGAAGCCGCGCCTCGATTCTGTCATTGGGATGGTTGGTGTTCGAGAAACGATATGCGCATATTGTACGGAGTAGAGATGTTCCTTTTTTCTTGCCCAACCTACCCAGCTACATATGACTGCCTAGGTCGGTGCCTTGTGAGACTAGCTTCGGCTCGCCTTACTGCCGGTTTGTTGTTGTGTTGGGTCTTTCACAGCATCTGGTTCATCGAGATTTGTGTCAGGGGCTTCGCAGTGCGTGTCGGTCGCTGCAGCTGGCATGACTTGCTGACAGCTGGCGCTGGGGTGATCAATCCATGTCAGCATGACAAGATCTCCTTGGGCTCCGCGTCAATGATGATTGGGCTGTTAGTTTTTTTTTTCCTGCCCGTGAAATAAGCATCCTTGGCAATAGCTTGTTCTGGCTTCGTGCCCCTGATCCCAGGAACTAAGTGGCTTGCACCTGGCTTAGCCCACATCCAGGCCAACACCAGCGCCAACAATGCCCACCGTGTCGGTGTTCCAAGAAAAACAGCAAAACAAATACATGGAACGGTAATGTCTTAACTCAGTATGCTAAGTCAATGCCTGACGTATTACTATGTGCGCTTTCCACACGCACACGTAAATCTCTCAACTTCGTTCGCACTACGCCCGCAAAGATCCGATCGGAGCGACTATCACAGCCTCGACCTCATCCACACCCACTCCAGGCTTTGACTTCTCCTCGTAACGCCATACAAAACAACCTCTTTCTACTCCTGACCTACGTGTCCACTCACCTAATCCAGCTGTCCAGAAGCATACGTTAATCCATAAACAATAAACGCCATTCTGACTGCATATGCTGGACGGCTAGCGCTCTGTACGGAGTATCTCATGATCGCCTTTATTAGTCCTGAGTCTACAGAAACTCTCCCTGCTTTTATTATTGTATGGACTTACCTACTACTGGATTGACAAGAGTGGAATGGGGGGGGGGGAATAGGTGCCATATTTGGCTGCCGGCCAGAGGGATAGAAAGCGAAGCTCGATCACATTCTCAGGTTGTACTGTACAATAGCTTACGCCAAGCCGACCCCTATATTCCTTTTAACCTCGGCTGGTGAATCGTGGCGACATGTCATCGAAAGTGACCTGTATATATTGCTAACATCAGCCTTGCCCTCCAGACATATATTGCTACGTAGCATCAACATTGCCTGATTCATGTAATGCTATTACATCAGTTGTCTATTTCCATATCTCCAAATCCGGGTACCCCGTTTTGCGAACCATCGGGGAGATTTCAGCACACCAGTATTAAAAGAATATAGAAGGCCGTATAGACCGAATCTTCTGCATCTTTCGGTACCGCATTCTGTGAGCACCTAGCTTAGCCTTGGTAGCGCGACTCGTTCCATTTCGGATAGTAAATGCAAGCAAAACCCGGATAGCATATTTGCCCGTTGGGCCAGTCAAATAATAATTCGGACGGCGTGATGAGAGTTGCGACCATATAGCTACTGTTGCCTAGAGTACGAGGCAGCAGTTGTTTGTTTTGTCTCCTGATGCAGAGGCAGTCTGCGACAGCTGGCGCGGTCGCTGCTTGCCGCGACCACATGATGACCCGTTTACCCGGTAATCGCCATTCTCCTCGACGTCAGCCATAAACACCGCAAGCACGGCACATCTGTTCTCTTCGGCTGTAATATCGGGCATTTCGCAACACAGCCAATGTTGTCCCGTCAAGATTGAGAGGGTGTCGTCGTCAAAATCAGCATCTACCATAACCGAGTCCCGAGTTCGGCTAGAATGTACTACAGATTAAGCAATTTGAGGCACTCCGTCCTTAGATCTTTATGTGTACCTGGGCTACCAATCATCTGTACTATGCCAATTGAGACTTGAAAGGATTCCAGAGAGCTTCTGATAACTCCAAGTACGTGCTAATGCGAATGGAATTGAATGTGGAAATTGAAATCACAAGGAAACTTCCCTGGATCCGGATCACTGCCCCAATACACCAAATTACCTGGTAAGCTTACCTACCCTTGGCAATTTGAAGAAGAGGCCATAAAGTCGCCTTGCTAATAAAAGCTCACACTGGACGGTCGTTACTAATCCTCTGACCAATCCACAGAAAGATTAAACCGATATTGCCACAGGCGCAAAGTCTTTGCAGCTTCCAGTAATGGAAGCCCTCGACGAGGACCCATACTTTGGTTCAACGGCTGCACGATAACCTCAGCTTACGTTGTCACGAACACGTCTAGCCATGCAACGTCTCCTCTCTCAATGGCAGGTAAGCCGTCTCAATTCGAAATACGCCTCGCGAACGTATCTCATTTGCCGAGTGTGTCTGGCAATGTCGTACGAGGAGAGAGTCAGACTGACAGAGTCCATCGTGTGAAGGTCAATAGAAATATAAATAGGGCAATGGACGGCGCCGTTAGAGGTTGTGATATCCCCATCATCATCATCATCATCACCAGCACTCAGTCAGATCCATGCAACTCAGCCAGCCTCAACCTGCTCTACACCACAAAACACTCTACACCACAAAACACTCTACACCACAAACATCACCACCCCAACACTGCAACAATGGTTTCCATGACTCCCCTCCTCACTGCCCTCCTCGCGGCTCTCCCCCTGGTCCTGGCCTCGCCAATGGTCGGTCTCGAGACTCGCGGTGAGCTGACCAAGAACGCGGCGTGCAACACGGCCAAGAAGTCGTACTCCGGGAACTGGAGGAAATTCCCAGCCATTGACACGTGGCTCACGTTCGACGATCTGTTTGAGTGCAACCGGGGCTCGATGAGCGCGTCGGGCAGCACCTCGGCCGACATCACCAAGATCAAGGTCGCCATCGTCGACGCGGCTAAGCTCGGCGTCGACGAGCGCGTCATCCTCGGCATCATCATGCAGGAGAGCCACGGCTACGTGGGCGTCCAGACGACCATCAGCCCCGACGGCGTCCCGACCGCTGGGCTGATGCAGTGCACTGGCTGCGATGGCTTCCCGGGCAAGAAAGGACTGACTCAGGTAACTCTCTCTTCTTGTCCTCCGTCTCTACCCTACACACTCCCACCTTCAACAGATCTAACCACATATGAACAGGCGCAAATCTCGAGCATGGTCAAGGGCGGCACGAAGCATTACAAGGAGAACCTCAAGACCTGGGGCGACAAGTGGAGCGGCGAGTCCATCTACCCGGCCCTGCGAGAGTACAACTCGGGCTCGGTGAACCCTGATAACCTCAGCGATGGCCGGAATGCGACTCCGTCCTATGTCAGCGACGTCGCCAACCGCTTCCGCGGCTGGGTGAACTGATGACACTTTCTTCACCCTAGACAGGATGGAGAATGAGGCTGAGTTGGAGGTACTCACTCGTAGCCGAGAGATATTCTTGGGGGCTGTAGGCCTGAACACTCTTGCTAATTGGACTAGGAATGGTGGAATTGGATAGATGAGACTTGTGGAGGGTTGGGATCTTGGAACACTCTTTACGCTGCTTAGGTACCTAGACTGCTGAATCATTTGTTTCTACAAACGTGGAGCTCTGCCCTTCTCCGGCACCGACAGAACTGGTGTGACTCGTAACGTTCCGGGTGATTGGCTGGGTCGCACCACGGATAAACTCAGACTCGGAGACGGCGTAAGCAAAGTAATGCAATACAAGAATATCCGTCGTTGAGATTCACGACCGTCCCGCTAAAGTATATACACGTATCCTAAACCGCCCTATTGACTTTCCCCGTTCCCTTCTTTCACTTTTTTCTCAAACCTTCTCGTGTAGCCCGGGCTCAAAAGTATTCTAACGTCCACACCACGACCACACCCATCCCTCATACCCAGATCTTCTTCAGGCCAAGACTTCGCCTGTCTTGCTCTTGTTCTCCAACACAAGGGGATTTTCATCCGTTCTCGGCTGTAGAGCGAGTAAATTGCCTCAAAACAACGCAATGCCAACTCGGGCTGTCCCAAAGACATGCTCAATTCAACGACACCGCAGACGAGTTCGTGATCACGGAACTGGAAAAGAATCGCAAAAAGCCTGCCCAAATTCCCAAACTCCAGCCTACGAAAACGCCGGAAGCAAAAATTCCACTCCTCCAGTTCGAAAAAGAAATGCAAAAATGCCGAATGCGAATGCCCACCCGAGTCACCTGCTACACCTCCGCATGCGCCCCTAGGCCCCACGGTTGCGCAGGCTGCCCACCCGGCCAAGACCCAGCCACTTGCGCTTGCCGCCACCGCCAGCGGGGACGGAGCCATTAACACCTAGGGCACCCCCATTTTCTGCGGAGCCGGGACCCTGCGCCGCCGACCCGGGAATGTTTCCTATTAGCACCCCGCCGCCGCCCGGGGGGTCCAGAGGCACACCGCCGTCGTCGTTTTCGTATCGCCCAGGACCCTTATTCCTGAGGATCGGGGGCGGCGTTGCGCTGGCTCGCTCGTCGTCTACAAGAGAGGTCCGCTTACCCCACGACGGGGCGCCCATCATCGGGGCCGGGACGTTGCTGAACGACGTCTCGGTGGCCGCAGCACTGGAGGGCGCAGCGAGCTGGGGTTGCTCTGCCGATCCGGTCGAGCGCCGGAAGAGGTTGTTAAATCCCCGGGAGCGAGGCGCTTGGCTCGCTGTTGGGGGGTAGTGCCGCTGCTTCGGAAGGGTCTGCGATGGGGACTTCTCCTGCGGCTCCTGCGGCTGCGGTGGAGGCAAATGCAGCTGTTTCGGTGGGACCGTCTTAGCCCGGCTCTGCCTCGGACCTGCTTCTGTCAAGTCTGGTTGGGCAGAATGCGGTCGCGCGTCGATGCTGTTGCTGCGGGTTCTGCTACCCCGGGCTGGACTCTTCTTGACCTTTGAGCTCATCGGCGACGGGCGTGCAGGCGATGGCGGGATGCTGCCAGTGGCAGACGTGATGGCCAACGCAGAAGTCGATCCAGTCTTTGCATGCAGGCTGGAGCGCCTGTTGGGAGGCGGCGGGGGGGCATTGCCCGCAAGGGCCGGGGCCATAATACCAGAGCCAAACAGTGGCGCCGGCAACGACTCGCCGAGGGCATCCAGTACATCTGCCATCGGCGTGGGAGAGGTGCTCTGGCCACCGGCACCTACGTAGCCGGCTCCACCAAGCGTACCGAACATAGCGTGTGTGGCCCAGCCGTCGGTGCTGATCGGAAAGGAGAAGAGGTCGGGTGATATGCGGCCCCCGTTCTTGTTCGGGCCAGCCTGGGACACCGAGCTCATCGGGTCCAACGCACCCGCTTGGTTGGGCTTCATGCTCTCCCGCATCCAGGGGTCGAAGCTGACCACAGACTCCATCCCATCTGCAAACTCGTCCGAGCTGTCGCTGTCCCAGCCCTTCTTACCCGGCCGGTACGACACTGTAGTTTCGCTAGCGGAGCGGGGCCGTTGGAGCTGAGACATGGCAAACTGGGCGTCAAAGGGACCCCCGTTGCTAGGAAGGTGCTTGAGATTGTCAAAGGTGGGAATTGTCCTAGACTGCGGGGTCGGGTTGTGCGAATCTTGTCGACCACCACCCTCGCCAAAAGAGTTTTGCGAGGCAGTCGTCTCCGAAAGGGCGAGGTAGCTGCGCTCATACACTAGGCTCCGGTCTTTTGCCAGAGTGTCATCCGAATTTTGATAGCGGCGCAGCGTCGAAGTTGAGATCGTGTCCGGGGTCGGCGGTAGCCCGTGTAGTTCCCGGCGCAAGTGGCCCTGCGTGAGTACCTTCTGCAAGGCTTCTCGCTTCTCTTGCTTCGTTTTGGGCTGCGTGTGAATCGGGGGGGCAGGAGCCGAAAGAGCCTGGTCCTTTTCTGGATTCGAGGTGGATGGTCTCGATTGCTCGCGCATCGCGTTCAGCGTCAGCTCGAGCTTCTCCAGCCGCTGGAGAGGCGATCCGCCCATGTCCAGGATATCGCTAATATTCTGGAATGGGGTCAGCCCGCTGGAGGCGCTCCGAGAGGAAGATTGACGACGTGGCTTTGTTGGCGTCGCGGAGGTGGACATTGCCGGAGACCCGGGCATCGCTGGCTGGTTCGCAACGGCACCGTCCAGGAACGGCGGGCTATCTTGCGGAGGCGACGAGCTACCATCTAGCCTCTTCTGGCCGTAAACGCTCAAGAACGAGCTCTCGCTGAGAACACTCAAGGTCGGGCTGCTGACCCCGTTATGGGTAGCGCGCTCCGCCTCGTGAGAGTCCTCGGCCATCCGCGGTAGGCTGAGTACGCTTCCACGCACGCCAAGATAGACATTGCGCAGGTTCTCGGTGTTCTCGCTGAAGTCGGAAAGAAAACTCGGCATCCGGTTGAGGGCCTTAGCACTGTTGGGCAAGTCAAGCATCTTCGACTTGGAGGGCGCAGTTGAGACCGGTGTGCTTGTCCGCGTGTAGAACAGCCCATCCTGTTCGACCTGCCTGACCATCTCGCGCTCTCGCAGCAGCTGCTCTACCCGCGCCTCGAGAACCACGATCATGGCAACCGCCTCTTCGACTGCCTTGTCTCGCTTCTCCAGCTCCTGTATCAATTGGTCGTTCATCTCGTCGGTCTGCGCCTTCTCCCTCTCCATCGTCTCGAGCTTCTCGACGCGCTCCTCGAGAACATTCTGCCTCTCGCGCCGATGGAATAGCTCGAGCTTGAGGTCGAAGTTCTGCTTGTGTAGTGTCGAGACAGTCTGCTCTATCTCCTTGAGACCGAGGCCCTTCCTCTTGGAAGGCTCTGGGGGACCATTACTCGACCCAGGCCGCCGGGTTTCGGGGGGGTTGTTTCTGGCGGGTGAGCTCTGCACGGCTCTGAGGTCTGCCGAGGCACTCATGGCCTCGTTGCTCGCCCGGCTCAATGAGCGCTCGCTCTCGACTTTGCGCTCCCGTTCTAGTCGCTCCTGTAGGAAGGTTGACATGGGGGGCAAGGATTGCTCCGAGGCCTCGCGCGACAGCTGTGATTTGGATCGTTCCGACGTTGGCGTTCGGGCGCACCGGTTGTGGTGGAATCGGTGTGCGTGCGGAGGGGCAACCTGCGATGAGGACGAGCTGTTGTTGCTCACCCTGGTCCGGGTCGAACTGGTGCTGGACCTGGAAGCGGTTCGGGGGAAGGGGGGAGGTCGGGGGCGGTCGCCGGATTGACTCTGTGCGCCGAGGCCCTCCATGTTGGGCAGTGACAAACGCCGTCTGTTTGTGGATGTAGCATATACGTCAGAAAGAAGTCGTCAACCAACATCAGCCCGTCGCAGCCGTAGCGATTGGCTATCTGGCAGTCGAATGTCGCACGGAGTCGGAGGCCAGCCTGGCAAAGAGGATAAGAATGGAATGCCAAGGTCAAGGGATGATGCCTGTAAAAAGTGGCGTGAAGACTCCTTAGGCAAGGGTTACTGAACCTGACAACAACGTATAGGAACGAGGATGCGCAACACGGCCGGCGGCTTCTAGCTGAGGCTTGTTCGCCCTTAACTGAGCAGATATCGACAGCCGTCAAGGGGCACAACCGGGCTTGCAGCGGGGATCCGACGATCTACCACACAGCAAGCGTCCGTCGCAAATACGTCAAGTCACGGAAATGTGAGGGGCAAGAGCGGAACCAGAATCATGGTCGACGTCGATGCCGCCAGTCGTTTTTTCTCGTTGCTATTTAAACCGGCAGCGTTTTGTTGTCACTGTTCAGCGGACAAGGCGTTTGCAGATTTGTCTTCGGAACAGGGAGAGCGGCAGGCTTCGAAGTAAAGGGCCAGCGGCCAATTGGAATAGGCGGTCAGCAAGGGAACGGTCGAGGGGGTGCGAGGAACGGAAGGATATTGCGTCGTTGTGGTTTTCGTCAGATGTCTCGGTTCAAGGAGCGAGGAAGGAGAATCGGAGGAGCGAGTGGTGTTCCGACGGAGTACTGCTACCGTCCGCGAACATACGTAAAAAAAAACAGACGTGCAGCGACGCGAGAGATCGTAGCACTAGCAGCAAATCTAGGAGGAAAGCAGGAAAAGGAGATCATGTCAGCGGAGGAGTTCGGAAACGAAGCAGCCCGGCCGAGCCACCAAACGACACCACAGGACAGGAACTCCACGGAAGCATTGGCAGGCGTGGGGACCCTGCGAGCGGCGACAGTGCATCGGCGTGCATCAAACGAGGCAAGCAGGCAGGAGAAACTTTCTGATTCGAGAGGATTGGGAGCTTGGGCTTACTCCATGTGGCTAGCCTCCCTGCCAATGGCACCTGCAGGAAGGCACAAGCGTACTTTCTTTTCAAGTGCGTTGCTCGGCAGTGACATTCGCTTGAGTGCTCTGACAGCAGATGGCCCGTCGTATTCCATTTGCTTTCCGTTCACAACCTAGCAGGGCCAACCACCATTTCGTCGTCACATCATTGAGACCGGACACTCGGAGATGCCCAAAGACCGCAATGCACCTTGATGCCGGATTGTCGTCTCTCTTCGGGCAGATTTCCATGAAGTCACTCGTGTCATCATTTTGCTGCCACTGTGGGCCAAGGGACTTGAGAGGAGCGGGTTCGGCCCCTCCAGTGGGCGGCCAGTGGGTGGCCAGGGGTGGCCTCTGCAACCCTCTAACAATTTCCCGCTCCTGGGGCATCACGGCTGACAGCCAATCATGGGCTTCGTCACTCCAACCCAGAGTGCTGGATGCAAGCAGCCCGGTTCCGCTGCGACCTGGAAGGAGTGAGTGGGGCCATCCCAAGACGGCACTGAAATAGGTCAGAAAAGGGGCCCGCGCGGGAAGGTTTTTAATTCGAATTCACTCCACTTCGTTCTGGCTGTCGTGAGGAATTGAAAGGGCACCTTTTCGCTGAGGAATTTGCAAAATTCGGCAAACCCCTTGCCCGCTAGAGCGTCTCGTCAAAAACAACCCAGTCGGGCGGCCTGGCCCAACGAGTTATACATCTGGATTCCAGATCACACTGGCTTCTGGTGGGCTGCACCCATCCCGGTTTGTCCGCACCGTCGGGTCACTACGGCGTTCTTGTCGATAGAGCAGTGACGCCGGCACCTTGCAGGCACAGCTTCCCCTCACTCTCTCTGAGAGCGACGTGGACCAAAGTCACATCACCTCACGACTGCATGCATAATCTGCGCCGTGGTGCTTCGCCTGTGGTGCTTAATTAAGGTTGAATGTATACGTCTTCGATTCTGCCGTGGCCTCGGTCAAAGGCTAGAAGCTGATAGTCCAACGTCGACTCCCATGTGCTAGTGCAGCGAAAAGCGTGGAAGTCCTCGACCCCTCTTCCCCCCATCCAACGGTCCAACCCGGCGTATTTTTGGTTTGGTCAGGGGCCAAAGCTCTCGGGCCTCGACGGAAACCTTCCCCGGTCTGGCGCGTCTGGAGTTGCCCGCTTTCTCATTCGTGGGCGTGCTAGGATAGGCCTTCATCCCTTTCCTTTCTTCTGTATCCGTACGGAGTAGCGCTGCCTAGATCCAATTCCAGGGCCTCACTTCGAGCCGGCTCGAACTTGATGTGTCGCTGCAGACGCTCACGGCCATTTGGGCTTGTCAAGTCAACGTCATGTGCAACACTCCACGAAGCACACTGTTTGGCTAGCGGGCGCCCACGATTGAATGCACAAGCGTAGCGCAATGCAAAATGGTTGGCAATCGGCATCCCTTGCGTCCTGCACCACGTGCAGTGCATCTGCACATGCGGCGATCCGGCCAAGCCAGTCCAGCAAGCCTCAAGGCGGTCAATGTCGCCCCTCTCGTTCCTCGCCTGTGATGAGTTGTGCATGTCTGTCTCGGGCAATTGCGATGGCTGAACAGCAGTGGCAGCAAACACGTTTACAAAAGCCTCGCGCGAACACGAAAACGCCACGGAAATATCACCGCCCATGCCGAGACAGTTTCGGTGAATTGCAGCTTTGGCCAAGAATTCTCCTCAACCCTCTCCAGTCGTGTAACTCGTAGCTCAGCTCCTAGCCAGAGCCAATGCCACCATCACCAAGTTAGGCTCACAACACTTTGCAGTGATACCCAACCGACGCCCAGGCGGCTCTTTACTGTGGATATTCCGTCTCGACAAACGCAAGTGTATTCCGAATCATGAGGAGTGTAACTATTTTGACCCTGCACCACTGGGCATCAGCAATCTCCCTAGTAGTCCCGCAGCAAGCAAGCAATGTGCGCGTGCAGTGTTCGCACGAGTGGCTCGTCGCAGAGCTAGCGAACGCCGAATTGTGACAGCGCGTCTGGTACCTCGTCGCATCGACGCGTCTCGATGATGATAACACCGAGGTGCTGATGGGGCCGCGGCAAGGCACGGGTGGGGTGCCGGCTACCCTAACTTCCTCTCGACGCGTCGAGGGTCAAGGAGGCGGTCGTCGACGAGTGCGGCACGGTCTGATGCTATCGGTGGTGCGTGGGTAGAAAGCTTTCGTGCGTCCCGACCGCTAGGCACAGGGCCGGCGGCGATGCAGACACTTGGTGCAGGACCCGCGACTTGAGACTATGCACACGATGGGTTCTTTGCACGGTAACAGGAGCGGCAAGAGTCTTTGGGCAAGATTACAGCACGCGTCGGCGCGCGTACCCGGGCACAGACCTTGGTCTTTGCACAGGAGATACGTGACGCTATCCTCGGCAGTGGCGACGTACAGCTGCGCATCCGACATGTACTTACGTGTGGGATCACGCGGCATACAGCTCATCTCTAGAGTAAGAGTGTGTAACTGACTTGAGCCGGAAGTGTATTGATTGTCAAGAGAGGGATGCCACCAACTTCAAACTGAGTTTGGAGTCATCGCTGCAGGGACGGAGTGCACTCCAAATCCTCAGGTGAAGAGGTGTGTTTTAAGCAGACATGGCTCTTGGCAAGCGACGCAAGAGATCGGGAGGCTAGGTGATATCTACAACGAAATCAGTTCTTCCTTCCTCCGCTGGTTGAGGGGGCCAATGTTTTGTGCGGGAACACGCGCAATGCTAGCCCCCTTCTCAGACTGTCGTCAGATGATCACACCCGACCTCTCGCTGACAACCTGCCTAGTTAGATCCATCAACTTGTCCGCCAACTCATCGCTCTGCGACATCTCGCTGCCCGGCTCCGGAATGGCGGGCGCGCAGATGAACTGGCCAGAGTCCTCGGCCATGGTCGCCGCGTACACGCTCGGCACTGCGCCCTGGAACTGGTCCTTCTTGATCAGGTCCATGCCGTACGACATGGCGTAGCCGGCAATGGGGTACCTGTGAAGGACAGGACGTGTCAGCCCAAACGTCACACGCACAACACGCTCTCTCGTGGCTCTCGCCGCGATTCAGGGGAGGGCACTCACGGCTCGTGGATGTCTTGGGTGCTCTGCTTGGTGCTGACAAACCCCGGGTGCGTGGCGTTCATGAGGATGTTAGGGTGGCCGTTCTTGGTGACGTTGCGGTTGAAGTAGCGCGTGAAGAGGATGTTCGCCAGCTTGCTCCGGCCGTACTGGCCGTTGGGTCCCGCGTCGCTGTTTATCTCGTCGAGGCTCGCAAACTGCGTGTCGGACGGGGCTCCTTGGTGAGCGTTGCTGGCCTGGTTGCTGATGCGCACCGTATCGCCGCGGTCCGCCGTCTTCTTCATCAACGGCAGCAGATGGCTCGTCAGCACCACGTGGCCCATGTGGTTGACCGCCATGTGCTTGTCGACGCCGGAGCTCGTCAGCGACGGCGTCATGATCCCCCATCCGCTGTTGTTGACCAGAATGTCAAGTCGGTCTGTCTCTTTCCGGATCGCCGCCGCCACCCGCTCCACCTGCTTCCAGTCGGCCAGGTCGCAGTGCACCCACGTCACCCGGTCGGCCGTATCCTGTCCGAGGTCCTTTGCGATCGCCTCCTTTGCCGCGTCGCCCGCTTCCTTGGTGATGGACAGGATGTAGAGCTTTGAGATGTTGTGCTTGAGCAGTGTGTGCGCGATGCCGTAGCCGATGCCGCGGCTTCCGCCCGTCACAATGGCAACCTTTCCCGTCAGGTCTGGGCACTCGTCGAGGCTGAACTGGGTCGATCCCAGCTTCGACATGGGGCCGCCAAAGTTCTCGGCGAGCGTGTTCTACGACTGCATCAGCGCACGAGCAAGCAGCACTGTCTAGGACGCGCACCTTGATTGTCTGCATATTGGGGATTCCTGCCAGTAGCGGTCTTGTCATGCACAGCGTTCTTTGGGACTTTCTAGCCGGTGCCGGTGATCGGGGAAGAGCAAACGCAATGCTTGCAATTCCCACGGCGCCCCTGATTGCCCTCGGACTGCGGCCACACTCTGCAACAGATCTGCTTGCCATCTAGCATATAGGCACTGAAATGGTCTATACAGGTGATTTTTTCTTTGTTTTGCAAGCGTTGCCATCTCCCCAATTACTATCCCATCCTCAAAGACAGTAGATGGGCAGCGGCTAGCAGAACACGACTAATGGATGACGTGTTCATGACAGCGACAGCCACAACCGTGAAGAGCTCCCACATCCTAACCCTCGACTAGATCATGGTGCGTTGCTAGCAATTGCGCGGACCTGGGGCTATTTTGAGATCCCGTGCCTGTCCCAACTGATGTCTTGATGGCTAGATGAATTGATTTCTAAGCACCAAAAGAGAACGAAACTGAAATAAACTCTCCTAATTGTGCACCTTTTGCTGCACCAGAGCTCTCAATTACACGTAGCATTAATGGAAGTCGCTTTACCTTCAGCCTTTTGAATGATGCAGATAAAAAGGAGCTCTCCCATGACGCGCAGGAGCCAAAAAAATAATGCTTGACAAGAGTGGGATTCGGACCCACGCCCTTTCGGACCAGGGAATCATACGAGCAGGGGGTATCCCTCGCTCGTGAATTAAGGGATGTATTCCTAATGCTTGTTTGTTGAAGGAGTGGGTTAGTATCGAGCCATGTCATGCAGCACAGAGTTTGCGCCTTGACACGCAGCAAACCGTTTAGTAGAGTAGCCCTGATTTTTGCCCGAAGGAGGTCACGGCTATTAGAATTCCGTTATTAGATCCTAGAGGCCCATATTTCCCCCAGAAACACCATCCAGCGGCAGAATTTCTACGAGTGGCTCACAGGGTTCGCCGCAATCCACGATTCAAAATCTCGTAAAGGGTAGGGGAAAACCTTGATATCCCGAGCACCATTCTCCTCCAGCCACTCACAACCTTCATCCTCCCCATTGAAAACATACTGGACAGCGGTATCGCCACTCCCATCTACTCCCATCTTCAGTAGATAGCTTTCCGTAATATCCTCCCAAGAGCTCAGCGCATGATATTGGGCATCCGGTTTTCGCGATATAGTGCCAATGATAAGAATGGCGTCGCGATACGTCCGTAAACGGGTAGGGAGAGACCGGCCGGCACGACAACGCCAGACAAGCTCTTTCCAGGCATCATCCGGCCAATATAGACGTCGAATATCAGGCTCAGATAGTGTCTCTATCGAAGCGTTGGGGATTCGTAGGCAAACGATCACGACGGACTCGGAACTGCTGCGTCTTTTGGCGTAGCTGGCATAATATTCTGCGACTCTCACGTCCGGGGAGAAGTAGAAGAGGGATCGTGTAGCGCTAAAATCCGACGGCGCTCGACTTCGAAGTGTCCCGATATTGGACAGGGCTCCAGCGTCGTCGAAAAGTCCACTTATGCGACCCTGGTCCATTCCCTTGAAGAGTGTAGTGTATCCAGGCGCATTGCGAGACGCGATGGCGCTCGCCGAGCCCCAAATGTCGGAGGCCATTCCGGGCATACTTTGCTGCTGAAGACCAGAGGCTGAACGTCGCTGTTGGCCAGTTGGAGTCGAAGACAAGCCTGAACTCGTTTCAATATCTCCTTGACTTGTACCGTCGTCCCTCGGATGCCCGCCTGGGCGTGATGCTCTTCGCCGTAGTTCCATCTCACGACCACGCGATGATCTCTGAATTTCTTGCAATCCAGCATAGCGCATGTCGATAGTATCCCTGACCCAATACTGACAAGAATTGGACTGCCGGAGATAGGTGAAGTGACGATCCATGATGGCATCCCGAGTAGCAGGGGCAAGACCGCAAGCGTCTAAACACACCCGCCATTCGACATCGTTTTCACCTATAGCATCGGACCTATGTAGAACGCGTCCAAGAACAAAGTCAAGAAACGAGACTTGTAAACCTCCGTCGTCGGGGTCAACCTCACGGCGGGGCCCATCGTGGGGCCAGTTAACCCACTGCTGCCATAATTCATCGGTCTTTTCAGTAGATAGCCCAATGTGAATCATGGTTTCCCGAGAGATTAGGACGTCGGGAATTGTGGAAAATGCGACTGATGATTCGAGTGAAACGTCGAAGGAAATATTACGATGCTCCTCGTCGCTTGATCGGTTTAGCCGGCGCTTGTGAATACGGCGGAACCCCGCCGTGCTCTCCGGAGACACCAAGCCTTTGGCTTTCAGGTCCTCGAAATCGAGAGGTGCGAGGATTGTACCGCTTTCGGACATGTTGAGGTTGGCTATATATGAAACTAATTAGCAAGTATTTTCCAGCTTATTTAATAGCCCAGAGGTATCGACATACCGAGTAGGTACCACTTGAATTTATTTTGGTACCTCAGATCGCGCATGGAATTCCGCTGGTTCGGAGATGAAGGGCGAAAGAAATTATTACGTCGGGGATGGATGAAAGAAAAATTGTGAATAGAAGATGGTTTTTTGTCGGGAAGTTTATTAGTCCGGGGATGAATTACGAAAGAAAATCTCGTATTTCGAAGACACTTCTTATCGGGAAGTTACCTCGACCTTTGTAGATGCTTTGGGACCTCTAGGGAAAGGCTGAAAGGTGGGTCTTGGAGGAGTTGGCAAGAAGGCCAAGATGGGTTCCACGTCACTCCAAAGACCAGGAATATTGAGGCGTCAGGCAAATGCTACAACGGTCAGGCTTGTGTCGGGACGCTTCGGTTTGCTCGTGAAGTGGCGTCCCGCCTGCTGAAAGGTTTGTTGGATCGCAGGACTATGTGCGAAATAACGTTCTATCCTTCACAGTTAAGACCAGGGCAGGGGTCGGCTGAAAGGTAGGGCGGAAGGTGGGCAGGCGAGTGGTCTTGGCAGGCACACCGGCGAAACGCCGCGAGCAGGGTGGGGTAATTTGATGAAGCTCAAGTCCAGTGATTAAACTCGAGAAAAGCCGGACCTCGGAAAGTCACGCCAGCCCGTTCGTAAATGAACTGATGGGGTGCGGGCGACCAGCTGAAGTGCGCGAACGGTCAAGGTTTAATCAGAGTGTGGAGGGAACGGTCGCAGGGCTGACAGGGCCGCAGCAACCGTTGGGTGGGGCGGGTGGGTCGCCTAGCGTGTGAGTGACCGATTTCGATAGTTTTGAGCCGCACCGCGTACCCGCGTTTGAATATCACGACCACCTCACCTTACTTTCACTTTTATTTCCAACTCCCAACGCAATAAACCTGCTGCCCGCAGGAACTCCCCACTCGCCTTCTTCTACAGCATTCCCCGGTCTTCCAACTCCTTTGAATCACGCCAATGACGGCGCAGAACCTAATCGGCGACTCCACACCTCAGCTCGACGCCTGCCCGGCGTCTCCACCAGGCAATAGGACGCGCCCTCACATGCACTGATTCTGCTTCTTCCCCTCGCCCTTTGCACTCGCGTGAGTCACACAGCACCCGCCGTTGCCTTTCGCGGTGGCCCACTCTCAAAATTTCGCGTCGTGCAAGGACCACCGACAAAATGTACTTAAACACCCGCCCTCCCCTCCTCCGGTTCTCTTTCTCCCTCCAACACTTCTTCCTTCTTTTTAGATCGGCACATCGACACATCGCCATCATTGCCGTAATTAATAACTTCGCCGTAATCGACACATCGACACGTCATCAGCGTCGCCAGCATCGCCGTCATCGCCATCATCGCCAGCATCGCCAGCATCGCCAGCATCGCCAGCATCGCCAGCATCGCCGTCATCGCCGTCATCGCCGTCATCGCCGTCATCGCCGTCATCGAAACATCGGCAACTTGGAGGGGGGTCTCAGGTTAAACGCCTTGCATGGATCCCGGGTGTGATGGTGGGCCTCCAAATGTGCGCACTGGGGGATCATCTTGGAGGGGGGTCTCAGGTTAAACGCCTTGCATGGATCCCGGGTGTGATGGTGGGCCTCCAAATGTGCGCACTGGGGGATCATCTTGGAGGGGGGTCTCAGGTTAAACGCCTTGCATAGACCTCGGGTACGTGGTGGGCCTCCAACGGAAGGCAATGTGGACTCTGGGGGTTTTCTTTTGACGGGGCAATCGTGGGCACTGGGGGGTTAATCTGTGGCGGAGGGTGGGCCTGGAATCTCCTGCGGGATTGAATGCCAAGTCGTGCCTCCGGGTGGCGGCGGGACCACAGGCTTGTTGCTCTGGGGGATCGTGGGTTGTGGGCAGTGGGCTCTGGGGGTTTTCTCTTGACGGGCAATCGTGGGCTCTGGGGGGTTAATCTGTGGCGGAGGGTGGGCCTGGAATCTCCTGCGGGATTGAATGCCAAGTCGTGCCTCCGGGTGGCGGCGGGACCACAGGCTTGTTGCTCTGGGGGATCGTGGGTTGTGGGCAGTGGGCTCTGGGGGTTTTCTCTTGACGGGCAATCGTGGGCACTGGGGGGTTAATCTGTGGCGGAGGGTGGGCTTGGAATCTCCTGCGGGATTGAATGCCAAGTCGTGCCTCCGGGTGGAGGCGGGACCACAACCTTTTTGCTCTGGGGGATCGTGGGATCTGGGGGCTTTCTCTTGACGGATCTTGACTTGGAGGGGGGTCTCAGGTTAAACGCCTTGCATAGATCTCGGGTATGTGGTGGGCCTCCAACTGGAGGCATCTTGGGTACGGGGGGACCACAGGCTTTGCTCTGGGGATCGTGGGCTCGGGGGTCTTTTCATTGACGGGTATGACTTGAAGGGGGGTCTTCGAGACCTCGGGTATGAGGTAGGCCTCCAATTGTGGGCAGTTTGGGGGGTTTGCTGTGGCGGAGGGTGGGCTTGGCATGTCGTCCTTCGCGATGATCACCAATGTCCTGCCTCCGGGTGACGGCGGGACCACAGACTATCGACGAATTATCACGACAATACTTTGCTGGGCTCGACGGAAGGGGTGATGGCATTGGAGTGGTGGCAGGTGATGAAATTAGAGGTAGGTCAGGCAACATGGATTGAGTCTGGTAGAATAGACAATGTAACATTTGCCAACTTCTTCGTCTTCATGGTATCCCGCTCCTCGTGATTGCATTCCAAACGACGCCACTCCTTGCGGACAGTCGTGATCGATTCTAGGGCAATGTACTTCGCCATGACAATGCTTCATTCACATCTCTAAATCGACCATCGTTCTCAAGTCTCGCAACAAGCCTGCCTTCTCAACCACTAGTGTAAGGGGCTTTGGGACAAGAGTGTCAAGAGTGGCAGAGGCAAGAAGGCTAGGTGGTTATTGTGTGCAGCACTAATCTCTGGCCCGCTGCGAAGTCTCTGCGAGCCAGTTCTTCCTTAAGTACGCACGGTTGAGAGCCCCTGCGTCCCTAGCGATCCTCCCCCTTCACTGTCAGCACGGGTCACGTGCCCCTCACGTGATGACCTCCCCTGAAGTCCCTGAACGACCATGACAACTAGATTGCCCGTAGGCTTCCACTCGCTGTTTCCTTTCGACAGCAACAAATGCTCGGCCGTAGTTTCCGAAAGCACACCATGGCCAGACCGCATAAACCAGCTCTTACCGTGGCGTTCGATGTGGTGGCCGGGAGATGACGGTTCGTGATACTTGGGACCAATGACGACCCAGACGCTCACTTGTCGTCTGTCACAATGATCCCAGAAAGACCGAATTTTACGAACCCTCCCCTTGCAATTGTGGCAATGGCTAGCTTCAATATATCACTCGAACGAGGAATGCACTTGTATCTCGCCGCTGCTCACGCCGGGTCTGCTGGACTTGAGGTGCCTCGAGCAACAGAGACTGCCTCTCCCACCAAGTGTCAAGGATTCTTGAACATGTATGTATTGTTTAATCTCAACGCCCCAGCATTCGTGGGCCTAGTCCTTCCATAATGATGCCCTCGGACGCAATGCAGCATTATTCGCGAATATTCTCAATTGCTACAATCCTCTGAGATACAGTCAACGCTGATGAACAGGTACCTACTTCACGTACCTTAGCTGGTCCGCTAGAAACATGAACACTCGCTAGAGTTCGCTGATTACACCTTCCACCGTGCTCTGAAGATCTACCAAGCCATAAAGATGCATAGAAAATGAGCTTTATCCCGTGCTTGGAAAATGCCGCGTCTGGGTCCCATCACCCGGGCGTGGTTGATGGTTAAGGTCGCCATAAAATTGACCCTAGTGTGCAAATGAGCTATTCTCTTTCCTAGCTTCTGTTTACTTCCTTAGCTTACGCCCGAATGCCCTCAAACTCCCTCACAACCGGAGATCCGCTCAGTCTACGGCATTCCGGTTGCCCCGAAGGCCCGGCCGGGATACGGATTTCCGCGGGGATATTCAGAGGTCTTGTTGGCTATATGAAGACGCTTTTTACCGTATTTTGGACCGATCTAATCAGACAATTCAATGCTCAGTCAATCCAGATCACGTGCAACATTAAGGCAATAACGACCGCACCAGCAAACAGGCTGCTGCACGTCAGGACTGAACACTTTGGCTCCGCCGCCGCCGCCATACTCAACCCCTCTATCTTCAATTTCTCCCCGGTTCATTGACGGGGAGTGGGTGGTCGCCATCTGCTCCGTCGGTCTGAGCGACGGCAGGGGCGTGCCCACCGCAGCGGAAGAACCACCCGCAGGCACGTAATTGCTTTCGGCTCCCGGCGCAGGTGGAGGAATACCAAATGCACAGCTGCTCCGGCCCGTCGAGAATGGAATGTTGGCTTCAGCGTCTTGACTTGTTCCCATCATCTGTTCGTCAGCCTGAAACCGGACCACACCGCCCGCCCCAGAATTATCTCCGCGGGCAGCTGGCAAGGTTGGAGGCATTCTCAGGTGCGCTCGCGTATCGCCACTCTTGTTGCGAAGAGCCCGCGTTAATATCAGCGGCGTCAGCGTTATCTTCATGCCACGTGGTCGCATGCTCGCAAACAGCCGCAGGTCCCAGGCGAACTGGGTGAGGCTGTTGGGGTTGGAGCTCAGGGCCTTGACGAATAACTCGACTGGGTCGATGGTCACGGCGCCATTCCTCCACTCTATGCCATCTAGAAACCCAGCCGTTACATTCGTAACTGAAACACCACTTATAGCAAGGTTGGCGGCGCAGGCGTCGAGAAAGTTGATGCACGATATGCCGATCTCAAATATCTTCTCAAATATGCTCGTGCCGGGAACTTGGACAGCCGAACGTGGCAGTGTCGCCAGTAGGGATGCTGTGCGGCAGGCAATGGTCAGCGGGAACGCGAAGTGCAATGTTTTGTCGGGAGCTCTCCAGCTGATCAGCCCCTGCCGGAGGGAGCTCTGCCACACGATAAGGCGTAGCCAATGTTGTGTGATGAGCAGATTAAATCTCTGGATATCGGTTGGCTCCGAGCTCTGGGGGCCGTCTCTGTTCTGCTTATTGCTGGTGTTGCAATGATGGCCATGCTCATCGACGGGCGGATTGGCGGGTGCCCCCTCTACTGATTCAGAGGACGCGGCGACATCTGTGTCAGTAGTGTGTACCGTCTCTAAAAGATATCCTACCACTGGAGATTGCAATGTCAATGCTGGCGAAATCGCCAGCCAGATGGTTCTGTGGAGCGAGATTGGTCTCAGCGCCGACGCGAGGGGCAGACGAGCCGTTCCACGCTGTGACAAAAGATTCATCCGGCGGAAGATACAATGATACGAGCTGAAGGAATCGCAAAGAGATATCTCGAGACTTGTATAGATACCGCCCAGTGGTAGGCTCGAGCGTCTTCTTCAGTATGATTGTCGTCTTCGGCACGATTGACTTGCCGCGCAGAAGCGTAAAGGAGCTTCGTTGAACTTATTAGCAAGTAGGTGAAGGGAATCGACCATGCGGGGAGCCTTACCGCTCGGCCATAAAAGCTGCCAGAAGCAGCGTTGGTGCCAAAGTATTGCCTCCGAGGACAAGTCAAAGTACGAGGAGTTCTTTTGGAGGCCGAGCTCCAGAGCCAAATTCAAGGCTTCTTGAAGATAACCCCATGATTTCTGGGCCTCACCAATCTCGAACAATGACACCGATAGCCAAAAGGACATCACGACTGTGATTGTTGGGAAGTCTTGAACAAGACCATACAACTTCCTCACATGGATACACTCGTCCAAGAAGTAGTGCCCGGCGCTGTCCCACGAATCTGGCGGTTCAGCGCCTTCGGCTTGCAAGGTATTGCTAGACATGTAGAAACACGTTAAAGCTGAAAGAGCGTAGAAAAGGCTCTAGCTAGCAGGGTTTAGGTCCGAAACATTGAAACACACGCGCGTCACGACCTAAATCTCCGGCATGTACAGCAGCGGCATGATGGGGTATGGTACAGGTTCACTCACTCCGGTATGGGGTAGTGATAACTTCTGGTTGTCGGTGGGCCCCGACCTGGAGGGACGACGCTGTTGCCGTGGAAAGCCTGGTTGGGGTCCGGCCGTGGTTTGGGCCAGGAAGAGTCCAGGATGGAGGAGGCAGCCGAGATAGCGGCCGAAGGTGGCCCATAATCGGTGCCTATATTAAATCTGGAAAGCGTGTGAGAATCGGGTCACTGGGCTGCGGAATATGGAGCTTGGCGCTCGCCTCATCACGATGTGGGGTGGCACGTTTCTCGCGATCCCACTCCTGCGCTCCAAGCTTGGGTCCTTGTCTACTGAGAACATGATACCTCGTGCATGTCAGATTTGCTGACCGGCATGGCATACAGGGTGACTGGAGGTCGCAGTGACGTCCTTGTGAAGAGAAAGCCAGCCTTCTTGAACACTGGCATGAGTGCGTGTATATGAGAGGTTGGAAAGGCAAAGGATGGGATAACAGACCCTCTTTCAAACAATGATCACAGGCATTTCCGCAGTAGGCGTGATGGAATTAGTCACCGAGGCGTGGCCGGCAGGCCGGGCTAGGCCGACGTTATTGGCGTTATTGGGGTTGTGAATGTTATGGGTGCAGGGGGGTCCAGATCCGGGGCCGGGACCGACACCCTTCCGAACAACTAGCTCCCTCTGATAAGACTTCAACTAGGTAGGTAGGTAATTAGACGAAAGGATGAACGGCAGACAGTTTCCTGATCAATCCGAACGTCGCTCGAATGACGAATGCCAAGCCGGATGTGCCTGCCAGGAGCTACCCAGTTGGCTTCGCAATGTTGACACTGTGCAGGCCATACTGGAGCTCCCTCCTTGTGTTCTTGGTGCAGCTTACATCTGCGTCTTGATCGACAGGAGCAGAAGAGTAGGCCCAAAATACACCACAAAGCTAAGATACTGTGAACAGTATGGCATGTTAGGACTTGACATAGCCTTGGGATGCAGGAGTGTGTGTACTGTCATCGGGGTACGCATCACATTGATCTGGACTTCCGCAGGCACAAGGAGCACGCTCGAAATCGAAAAGAATACCAAGACGTCTAAGAATAACCTAACAAAAGCAACGCTGTATCATCCCATATCATACCGTGCATATACAATGTGTGCGCTTTTTTACAGCTCCTCTTTGAAGAAGGTCTCCTGGGAGCCTTCGTCGTCCTCGTCCTCGTTCCCTCTTCCAGTCGTTTTACCACTGCCACCACTAGTCCCCGGCCCCCCGGGTTTCCTTCCGTCCTTCCGCGTCGCTGGGCTGGCACCCTCTTCGTCGTCGACGTCGACCACGCCGACAATCTCGGGTACCTCGCCCGGCATCTCGACAACTTCGAGTCGCCAGGCGTTGCCGTCGGCGTACTGCTCGATCTCTTGCCTAAATTGCTCGACCTTCTTGGGATCTAGGTTTAGCTTCTCTAGCTGCTCTCGGGTCATCATCTCGACCTTGCCTCCATCTTCTTTGTTCTGGGCCGCGGCAACTATTTCGACTACCGGGGCCCCGGCTAGCTTTCCACCTACCTGGTGTCTTGGAGATGGCAGCCTGGTTGGCGGCATCCCGTCCTCGCCGGACCCCAACACCCGACGGCCACCCACGACGACTCCGCCTATCGTCATGCCGGCGTACTGGTTTTGAGAAGCCTCTTTGGACGACTGGGCGGCTGCTTCTTGGTGCGCTCCGGCAACGCCCATGGCCTCAGCCGCCTCAATCGTCTTGCGCTTGTGCCAAGCGGCCTCCTCCTCCTCGCTCCCGATAATGTGCCGGCAGCTGATCGGGTGGGCTCGCGTCTCTTTGGGCGGCAGAAAGGCAACGTCGGCGCAGAGCCGGGGAGTGTGCACCATCATCAGGTACGTGCAAATCGTAACCTCCTTGATATATCCAATCCTGTCGACGTTGGAACCAGGGTCGCAGTGGTACTGGACCTCAATGGTGCGGGGGCGGCCCGTCAGATCGCACACGGTGCCGCCGCCGAGGCGCTGCACAAGATAGCGCTGGTCGCCCTTGACCGCGAGCTCCGTGTTGGGAGGCGCGGCGCCCTTGTTCTGTCCTGCACCTTGTCCGTCGACAGGAGCTGCAGTAGCTACATCTTCTTTGCCCAGCGGCTCTTTCTGGTTTTGGTTCGAGTCTGCACGCTGTCGTGGTTTGGAAGTCCTTTGCATCTCATCGCTGGTGGGGTAGGTTGTGCCTAGCACGTACTCCTGATCCCGCGGGTCCTTGACAGGTGGCCCGCCCTTAGCGTTTGGTAGAGCATGGAACTGTACGATAGCTTTGCCATAGCAGAAGCTGTAGCTCCACCATCCCGACATGAAGTAGAGGCAATGCCCGTCGAGACCGTTCATCAGCTCCCAGCCTTTAGCCGACGCCCTAGTCAGCTCGCGTGCCTCCTCCGCCTTGGCGAGCTCCGTTGCCGTCTGGTTGAGGGCTGGGGGCGGTGCGATGATAGGGATGGAGCAAAGGTAGCGCGATGGCGGGGTTGTGATAATTTCGTATGTCTCCGAGACCTGGCGGCCGGCGTCATTTTCGTCGGAATCATCGCTTCGTCCGGTGGCCGCATCGGCGGGGGCGGACTCGCGGACGTTCCTGGTCAGGTCGGTCTGCGAGGAAGCATCGGAATACGTGGCATGGGGTACGCGGGGCGACTTAAGAAGAGCGAGAGCGTCGGATTCGGAAATGTACGTGTCTGAGAAGATGACCTCGAACTATAAAGGTGGTCAGTCGGTGGACAGCGACAGCGACAGCGACAGCGACGGTGACGCGGCAGCGGTGGCGTTCGGCTGTGGAGGGGCCTATGGAGCGAGAAGGAGCTGCAGCTACGTACCTGGGGGTGGGCCAACAGATCATCGTGGACGCTGAAGCCGGGCTGTCGCGCAGCGCAAAGCCGCAGCGAAGCTATGAGGACCAGAGAGAGACGGCGCATTGTGCCGTTAGTGGCATTCTGCCTCTCGCGCAAGTCGTCTTGACAGTAATGTCGGTATTGGCTTGTGATGCAGATGGGCCGTGTCGCACATCCAACTTGATAAGGTGGCTTTATCGACTGCGCGTTTCCGATTATGTCATCACGTCGGTTGGCTCCAGGTTGTGCCTGCACGTGCGAGGCCCGCTTTGTTCCTGGCTCTACGGGCGGGGATACGGACACGGATACCACTTGACGGATGGCATCTGCATTCTGACATCGTCACTATACGGAGTAACAACAGTTAATTGCGGCTAAAATTTCCTTGTTTGTTGATGAAGCACAAATTGCCAGCGTTGCAGTATGCGGTCGTTTCTATTTGAGTTGGGCTCGCTCGCAGCACGACTCCTGCAGTGTCTGCTTCTGGGCGTGGAGCGTAATTAGGTAAGGTACGGAATATCCGGCCACCGAATTGAACATCAACCCAGCGAGCCAGCCAGAAGGAAAAACTTCGACCTTTCTCCAATTAAAGTAAGATTGGCACAGAATAGTCCCCGTAGACTGGCCTCTCTCGTGTCGCTCGCTATCTCCTTTCCCCTTTCCTCGGCTTTCTATCTCTCTCCATATGAGAAGGGTTAGGCCAGCACTCAGCTCCGGGGATCATGCCCGGGATCTTCGAGCGACGATCAACTATCACATCCCTACCAAACCCGGCCAGACTTGTCGCCGATACGTATTAAGCCAGGTCCTCGAACCAAGACCCCATAGCGGTGGCTTGGCTGGCAATGTATTCAGTACTCCAGAAGGAACGACCACGACCGGCACCTTAGCCCGCACGAAAAAAAATCCACCACATCAATCAGAGCTGTCGGGCTTCCTCTGGACCCTAACTCGCGGTCATGGTGGGGCGTATTTGGATTAGACCGATGTGTTTGCCCGGAGCCGTCCACGGTAAAGAATGGATCAATAGAAGGAGGGGTCAAAAAGCTGGCCGCACTTGACCGGGAAATTTATTACCTCTCTTTATTGAGCGTGCATCCAGCCCAACCAAAATCGAAATACAAAGTGCTGATCAGCGACAAAGTTGTGAGAGGCGTGATATGCAGGAGAAGACCGCATATGCACAGTACGGGGAATGTTGGCGGTGCAAAAGGGGCGGAAAGTCGGGGTGGGAGGGGCACGTGTCTCGGGCGACTCCCGCTGGGCGCCATTCGCTCGAAACAGCACTTGAGATGTCTTCGGGTCCGATCGGAAGCTAAGACCGGCCCATATGTTTGTTACACCAACGACTGTGCGCCCTGCCGGCGTCGAGTGCGGCCTGGAGGCTGGGTCGGGATAGCTGGAAGAGTCTCAAGAGTGAATTCTCCGATGCACCTTAGTTTCTGCTTCACATCAGTGCACGGATTTCAGGGCAAGGCTAGGTTGCAAGATATTTGCGTTGTGGGGACGACGAAGCGGATCGGGGGTGCCCCGTGGACTGGGAAGCCGGAGACGCGGCGCCGGCGGGGTGGGGTCCGAGAAATCGAACGACTACTGTATAACCCGGATTTTGTATCACAACATACTGCCAGGGCGAGCAGGCAGAAGCACTTCTGCCCACTCCCTAGCAAGCCAAGATGTTGACCCCCCACCGGTGCGGTAGAGTCCGGGCGAGGCCGGCGAACGGCCTGCCACCTCGGTGCTTGAACTTTCGACTCCCTGTCTCTGTCTCCTCCAATGTCCATCTTGTCATTCAACTATCTAACACCAATGGAAACTTCAAATCGAGGGCTCAAGCAACCCCGAGATCCCCAGAAATCACCTGCAGGAGTCTGGCTGCAAGTCGGAGGTTTTGGTCCAACAGCAGCACGGGCAACGCTAAGCAGCGCAACCTAGACAATTGCACCGGGCGGCCAGAGCCCGAGGTGAGATAGCAAGGTGAGACGGCCACCGGACGAGATGGAGCTTGGGCTGCTGCAGCCGAGCCCAATCCACCCGAGTCTGCCTGCCCAATCCACCGGCTCCGCCGGCTCCGCCAAGAGAGGCAGACAATCAGGTGCACAGGCCCGCCAGAAGACGCAACCAGGTCTGGCCGGGCTGCTCGACGGAAGCCAGGACGTCAACGACTAGCTTAGGAAAACTGGCTCGCAACGTCGCCCGAAGGGTGGCAGCAGCAGCTTTTTCAGCCAGTCAACAGCCGTCAGGGCATCGCCTCACTTTCTGGAGGGCTTTTTGGCCAATCAAGCAGGCTGGGTGACTGAAGCACCCCTTGACAGCGAGGCGACGCATGCAAGCCCAGAAATTCCCAATAGCCACAATTGGCTGCCTGCTTCACCCCCCATCCAACGTGCAGCACAGGCCCAGTGCAGCACGCACTGAGAAGCTACCGTGGTGCCGTCGTATGCAGCGATGCACATCCCCCGCCCTGGTCAAATGATTGACGGAAAAGCGTTTGTGCTCGCCGGGCTCTTCTGCCACAATCCCCTCAAGCCACGCTTTAGGGGAGAGTGATGGTGGTGGTGGTGTGTCGGCCGGCTCTCAAGCGCTGCGACGGTAAATCAACACGAGATGTCCTGACGCCCGCTCACCTCGATCCGGGGCCAGCCAAGTCTTTGAAGTCTGGGGAATGGTGCCCAATCCGAGGTCCGTTCCCGTTGGGCCACGACTGCCGGAAAATTCTGATCCAAGTGGGGAGCGTTCGATCTGGCGGTGCAGGACGGGAGGCAAGACAGCTGGCCATGACGGAAGACTTGATTGTACATACATGTCGAAACCGACAAGTCTGAAAGGCCAGGTTTGAAGACGATGAGGGGATGCGAAGTACAAGTACGAAGCACCGTAGGTAGCCCGCATTACCTCAGCCAACCTGAGGGTACTCGTACCTGAGTTGCATTTGTTCTAGACTCCAACAACCTAGCAGCCCAGACGAAAGAGCAGGCAAGGGCGGCCCAGACGGAAACAACTTGACCTCCACTTGAGTTGGACTTGGATCCAGGCAGGAGCAAGAGCACCAAAGCAATGCAGTGGCAGTCGCTCAATGCAGTCTCCCGAGTAAGCAGCAAGAATTCCATCTAACCTGACCCCTCATTGCCATCCTCTCCGCACCACACCCACCCACTCACAGCTCGCAAAAGCGCTGCAGCCAGTTTCAACCACTCAACTTCCAACTGTCGATTGAGGCAATCGGATCCAGAAAGGTAGACAGTCTGGCCGACACGGATCCCCTAAAACCTTTTTCGAACACCCCGTGAGTCTTTGCGCGCTAACCGGCGCATCAGCAGGCACTAGCACTACTGGCACTGATCTGGCAAAGACGTCAGCACCCAGAACCCTGGACACTGAAATGGAAATCCCACCTCACCCAAGCTTCCATGGATGCCGAGTTCGCTCGCGAGCAGCGACAGATCTGATCAGACTCGACAAGTGCGTCCCGTGTTCACGACTGCTGCGCTACCACCGGACATCCCAACAAAAGCTCTCCACTGCAAATTCTGTCAGGTCTGCAAGATGCTCTGTCCTGACGACGACTTGGGCAAATCCGCAACGCAAGCCTAGCCGGATGGGGAACGCAGAGGTCGGCCGGCAACTACCTAAGCCACAGGCCAACTTGCAGGCCTGCCAATAGTGCAAGTGGCAGACGCTTGCGGGCAATACCGGGCGTCTCCTGTGGCAAGACAAAAAAGTTCAGCGATTCTCGCACGGTATTCCCTGTGCTGCGGTAAACCGGCGTGCTTGCAGTCAGTCGCAACAAGTGGGAGCAGGGGAGTCGTGGCAGATGGACAGCAGCCGGCCGGTCTGGCAGAGGGCCCGCCCGGATCCGCTAATCGGGGACAAGATCTTCTTTCTAGCGTGCATTTCTAGCGCATCCTAGGCGTTCCACAGCAGGCTCTCGGATTCGTCACACAGTGCACGCCAGAAGGCTGTCCACTACTGCACTTTCAGCGAGACGAAGCCATTCCGGCGTCGGTGCGGCAGTGCCACGGCCAACCACTAAGACTCGGACTCGAGATTAAACAGTCTCCTACACGCAGGATGCGTCAAGGCAATCAAGCGTGGAAAGCACATTTGGACGCAGTCCTCAAACGAATTCGTCCCCAGCGCCATATGGAGTACGAATCCATGCGGGATGCTATCGGCCTTTAAACAGGCTGGCATCGTCGGTGTGGGTGGGTGTGGCCTGGGAGTGGTGTGCCCCTTTCAACCACACACACCCCTCCCTGCCCTCCACGTCCACGCCCAGCCCACGCCTCCACGCCCTCCACGTCCGCACCCATCCATGTTTCCCCAAGTATCGAATCCCACCCTTTTGATCTGGCGCGCAGTGCTGCAGTGTAGCTTGCATATCGACCTAAGCTCTGCTGTTTATCGTCCGTCTGTCTCTCTTGGTTCTAAAATCGCTTGCTGCGAATCGACACGAGCCGTGGGCCTGCGCTTGCATCTCGAAGCCTCGTGGAAGACGACTGGATAAATATCATTTGCTCGCCGTCAACTGCCAAATCATTTCCTCCTGCAACATCCGCTTTTCCATTGTTATTCGTTTGCTTGCCCGTTGCTGCAAGCGAAACCTGCCTTGACTCATACGAGGCTTCTTGGAGAATCACAGAGCTCCTCCACTGCTCGCCGTTGGCAAGCACGTTTCTGGTCCCAGTCAAGAATCGACGAGGCTGCAGTGTTCGACTCGTCCCCTATCGCTCCGCAGCTGCCCGTCTCTGAGAGACCGCCAGCCGACTCCTCCGTCGTGCCCTGCCCTTGTCTTGCCGCTTCTCGGTTCAACATGAGCCAGCAGAACCTGGACAATGTTCAGAGGCTCGAAGCACTGCTGCGCCAAAAGGCCGAAGAGACTCGCGCGCTCGAGGTTGCGCTGAACCGCGCTCGCTCGTCTGCCACGACGGCCAATGTCGAGTTCGACGCCGGACCAGGCGACTACCAAGTCTTCTCGCGGCCGGCACCGAACGAAAATGTGCGCTCCAGGAGCAACACAGTCCCCCGCAGTGCCCTGCCCGTCGGCATGGCTGCAAGCATTGACCTCAAGGTCGAGCATCTCCAACAACTGGTAAGGTCCCAACATCTTCCCATCTGAAGTGACCGTGAATAGCCCCACTCATGCCGCGTTAGGATCAGGCGCGTCCCATGAAGCGTTCAAAGACCACTCACCCTATAGGGTCCTCGTCAACAGCAAAGATGATGAGGTCCAGCTCGAGCGCCTCCGCCGCCATGGCAGTGACAAAGTCCAATCCCTTCGTGACGAGGGGGCCGGGCCCTGTTGCCCCGCCGTTCCACCAACCCCCCGCCGCACGAAACAGCCTCCCCCATAATGGGCCCGGCATGCTAGATGACTACCTCAACCAGACTCAGCTGCAGCAGCCCGCAAATGCCTTCATCCACGGCGACTCGCTCTTCCCTGGACAGCCCCAGCGTCTCACTCTGGAGTCCCTGGCCCCGGTAGGCAAAGAGATGGGCGTGGCCGAGTACCTCACCATGATCGGCGTTGGCGGCGACGCCATGGCAACAGCATCCCCTATTGGGATCTCTTCGGCCAACCACCTGTCCCCGCACGATGCCATGCAGTTTTCCAGCCACTCCAACATTCCATCCGCCTGCGGATCCATGACTTCGGGCCCGACCTTGGAGACAGCGCCCATGACCAGGTCCAACAGCACCATGAACGACAGTGCGTCTATCTCGGGACAGTTTAGCGAAATGGTGCGGATACAATCCCAGCGGTCGACAAGCGGCCATGTGCGCCAGGACAGCTTCAGCCATTCTCTGCACCGAAAACGGTCCGCAGTTGACTCGGACTTGTTTTCCCTCGGCATCAACCCTCAGGGGCCCTTCCCCGACGCCTACCCGTCTTCGGCTCCCGCAGCCTCCCTCATGCAACAGCACCAACACGCAATGGAGAGGTCAGATTCACAGTCAAGCACGAGATCCTCGTCGTCGGCTGGCCCGCCCTACGACGAGGACCCCGATGACGCCTTCCTCGCCGACCATCTTTCCATGGAGCGGTCAATGTCCAAGGACAGCATCAAGTCAACCCAGTCGCTGAAGCACCGAGCCAAGGAGGCCCTCGTTCGCCAAAATGTCAATGCGTCCAAGGCTCCCCACATTCAGCCGAAGCCAGCTGCTGAGACCATCAAGAAGGAGCCTGCCGCGAACACGGCCTCAAATGGAGACGGAAAGGCCGTGATTGCAAAGGCCAAGTACGAACGCCCCAAGCACCCAAAGGTCAAGTGCTTCCAGTGCAACGAAAACCCCGAGGGCTTTAGAGGTGAGCACGAGTTGCGGCGACACACTGAAGCTCGGCACAAGAGCGTAGTCAAGAAGTGGATATGTCGTGATCCAGAACTCGCAGGCATCCCCCATCACGAGTCCGCTGTCAAGCCGCTGAGTGATTGTAAGCAATGCTCGCAGTCCAAGCAGTACGGCGCCTACTACAATGCCGCTGCCCACCTGAGGCGTACTCACTTCAAGGTCAAGCCAGCCCGCAAGGGCGGCTCCAGCTCCAAGAACGGCTCCAAGGGATCCAACTCTGCCTCCAAAACAGACGAAGAGAAGCGTGGCGGCAAAGGCGGTGGCGACTGGCCGCCCATGGCAGAACTCAAGCTCTGGATGGTCGAGCAGGTTGTGCCAATGGACCAGGAAGGTGCATTCGCGCTCAACGGTGTTGAATCGGTCGGTTGCCTCGACCCCGAAGACATGGAACACGAGCTGGCTTATGACGCCGAAGCTAGTCTTCGGTGTCTCGGGCCCAACAACTACGACATGGCTGCCGCCTTTGCCGGCGTTGGGGGAGGGTTTGCCGGCGATCTTGACGGCATTGACCCTTCGTTCCAGAGCCTGCAGGGTGACCTTGGTGCACAGGCGTCCGACTTGTACATCAACACTTCCATGTACGCACCTTCGTCTTTGCATAATATGCCCATTTCGTCGTCCAACTTTGGCTACCCCGACCAGCTCCAACAGCACGGCATGGCTTCGTCAATGATGAGCATGGATAGCCACGCTTACACGTCGCCAGTCTCTTCAGCTGCGACAATCACACAGAATGGTGTCTTTGTGCCTCATTCTCGCGACGAGTTGGCTGAGATGTCATTTGACCTCACTTTTGTTACTGCGGCCCATTGATGGCTCTCCCGCGCACGTTACTATAACTTGAGTGTCGCCTCCCCATTTCATCACTGCCGACTATTGCGTCTTTCTTTGCGTCGCACCGACGAAAAAAAAAACATTTAAGTTCACATTACAAGAGTGTCGAGGCGCCTAGAATCCTCGGCACTGTGTTATTCCGAGAGAATCTTATCTCTTTTGTTACTGTCACTTGGTATCTCTTGTTTTGTTTTAATCTTGTTTTGTCACTTGCTTTCGTCGATATCTCATGACCCCCTCGCCCTCTTCACTCTTTTTTCATCCAGTCGATGGGGATACGTTATTGCTCGTCAATCCCGGACTAAGTCTCGGGCTTGTCGTGGCCAGGATGGGCATGCGAGTGAAACCCGTGCCATCAACACATCCAGGCGTGGATAGACGGGCCAGCTATCCCCGTTCTCCCTTCACACGCATGCACGCACGCGGTACACCTGCAATGCTTGCATGTCTTATTACCTTGACTCTGTTGTCCCAGAGAGGCAAACAGTCGACGTCTCGTTCGTCAACCAGCGGTAGGAGGCAAGCCGCCTCCCTAGCTGTTGCTGTTTCACACGTCGGGCTCATTGTCGGCGTGAAAGTTTTCTTGTAGCTATCTGTGATTCCGTCGTGTTTGGATTTCCCCTCATTTCTTTTCAGCGAGGCGCGAATGAGATGTTTTTCTGGTTATGGTGTACAAAGATGAGATGCGGAGTTTCTCTTTAGACTTGAGCTTCGCGATTGTTGCTCTTATTCTTATTCTTTTCTTGTTTTATTCGTATTATCTAGGGTCAGACGGGGTTCACAATGTTAGCGGTGGCCTATGGCAGTGCGCCAAGGTCCATGATCCACGAGGCGTTTCCTGTTTTCCTTTGGATGGGTGTGAACGGACAGGGACGTGGAAAATCGCCGCAGGATGTGGCATGGGTGTATAAAACCTGGAGCGAGACCAGTGATTGTAAACAGTCGTTTAAAGACCGCGTTGGGGTGTTGATGCGGATCGCTGGGCTTGGATGGAGCCAGATCCATAATGATATCATCTGCTCGATTTAATGAAGCACCGCAACTCTCAGTGCCTTGCTTCTGCGACTTAGAGTGAAGAAGCCTGTTTCTTGACAAGTTCAGTCGCGTTTAATCGTCAGACTTCAGTGCCTGGTGGGAGAGTTGAACGAAGGTGAAATAACTGGGACCATAAACGATGATTCTGTATTTCACGTAACACGAGGCTACAATACCAGTGGTGTCGTCCTCATGTGGGAATAATAGTACAGCTATGGGACAACAATTTCCTTCGCTTGCTGATGCCCTTCCTTGCCTCCCGCCTCTTTGGGTATCTCCAGAACTCCCGCTTCCACATCGCCCGCGTGCGCGATGTTAGTATAATACAACAATGTTTAAACACAGCCCGTGGCTTGGTCTGTCACTAACCAAGCTATCGGGATAAAGGTAATTATGTACAGTTAGTAGAGCCGCTAGCTACGCCAGCCAAAAAAAACAATGGCCGTGCCGTCGAGACACCGCCTGAACCAATATTACTCAAAAGGTATTTGACCAGAAACTCAACAAAGGCGCTGTCTGTGGCCAGGTCAGTCCAGCCAATGCCAGCTGGCCAGGACCCTGCCCTTGCTTTCGGGGGCGAGGCGCAGAAACACGGCGGGGGCCAGGTCGAGGTCGGTGGGCTGGCAGCCGACGCAGCGGTCGACGACGACAACATCAACAGTCACGAGGCCCTTGCCGGCCTCGCTGTAGTCGCGCGTGACGCGGATGCGCTTGCCGCACAGCGGGTTGGCGTTGGGGTTCGTCACCCCCGCCGGCATGGTCGCGTCGAACACCGAGTGCGCCACCGCCGTGATCATGTCGCTGTCGCTGCTCGTGATCCCGCACGCCCCCAGCCCCGTGCCGTAGTACGTGATATCGCCCGTGTATATCTTGTCCGTGCCCTTGTTCGGGAGCGGCAGGTCGCCCGGTGCAGGGTCGCTGGTGCTGTTGCTGCCGCCGCTGCCGCGGTTCCGCAGTCCGAGGCCCAGGCCCAGAGCGAGCGCGAGAATGAGTAGCAATGCTATTGGGAGGACCACGAAGAGCATCAGCGAGCGCCGTGAAAGCCGGTCGCCAAAGTATCTCCGATATGGCGGTAGGAGGGCGTCGAAGCGCGAGCTGAGACGGTTGCTACGCGTCGCCGGCTGCGGCAGGTACGGGCTATGATTGTTCGGTGCCTCGGGTGGGAGAGGGGCAAAGGAAGACGAGAGGGTGCGGTCGTCGGTATCGCTGCGTTCGCCGAGCGCGAATTCATCCTTCTGCGCCGCCGGTTCAATTGTTGTTACGTGGCTGGACGGCAGCGCTGAGGCTGTCGCGAGCGGGGGGGCCGAAATACTGGTGGATTGGCGGTGGCTGTTCCATCGCGAGGCCGGGCTCGATGTCAGGCGTGAGAACAGCGAGCGCTTGGGGGGGTGCGATGGCGTTTCCCATTCTGGGAGATAGCGGATTCGCTCTGGCTGCTGCCGTGACAGCTCGTCGCTGTTGTCGGCCATGCTCGCTTTCCACGATTTGCGACCGCGGCAAGAATATGGCTACTTGGTTACTGCTGCCAAATTGCCAATGACCATTGTCGGTAGGTTACAAACTTGCCTATTGCAAAGCTGGGTGTGTTGCTGAGTTGTGGTCACGTCTGATAGCCAGAATGAATCCCCCAGATTGTTGACGGCGCGCAGCAATGGCTGATGTCAGTGGTGGCTTGGGGGATTGGCTTCCCAGCGGACCAGGCAAGCCAGGTTTGCCCTGTTTTCTCCAATCTTCCCCGGACGGCAGGAGCCACTTGCCTTTGCCAAGCATTTCGTGGCACGGGAGAAGGCCGGGGTGTACTGAGCTATTCCCTTCTGGGCTGTGGTCTGGCCAGCCTGACAGGCTGTATCCGTACAGGCAGGTAGGGAGGTAGGTACGGAATAGGTAGGTAGGTAATTACGCCAGAATTGACAAGCAGCGATTCACTTCCTCAAGCTGTGTACCTGGAAGAGTTTGGTGTAAAACCCACCGTAATTTTCAACTTATCACCACTATATGCCGTAGTCTGCGGTGCTCTCATCCTCTAGGAGACCCCGTTCCTCTCCAAGTCTGCGAGCACGAGCCTTGCTCTCTTTGACGGCCTGCGCAGCAACCCTGACCGGCGCCCACTGCAACTTTTCCACCAGCAGCCCCAAACCCGTGGCAGGCGACGACGATGCACGGCGCTCCAGCTGCTTGGTAAAGACGTGGTCGACGGCCTCGAGCTGGAGCCCGCCCGTCTCGGGATAGAAGATCCACACCACGACGGCGTTGACGAGGTTGAACGCCGCCCAAATGAGATAGAACTGCCAGCCCATCTTGCCGATGCCGACTGGCGTCACCTGCACGACGAACCAGTTGCCGAGGAAGTCGGCCGCCGTCGCCAGCGCGGAACCCTTGGCGCGGATGCTCAGCGGCAGGATCTCGGGCGGGTAGATCCACACGCAGGCCATCCAGCCCCACGAGAAGCAGGCCTCGAACAGAAGCAGGCAGACAACGGCCGCCACGGCGCCTGCACGGGTCCCCGTCGCCGTAGCGAGCGCCTCGCCGACTAGGATGATGCTCATCGCCAGCGCCATGGTGATGAATAGCTTGCGCCGCCCGATGCGGTCGATGGTGTACCATGTCACGAGCGATGCGAAGACGTACCATATCTGCGTGAAGCATCCCAGGAACAGCGCTCGCTCCTGGCTCATGCCAAGACTAGTTGTGAACAGCGTCGGCGCGTAGTATCTGGAAAGGAAAGGTTAGGCTTTTCAGTAACAGTGAGGCAAGATGGCGGCTCTTACGTGATGATGTTTATGCCCGAGGCCTGCTGCATGAACTGGATGCCCACGGCCAGGTAGAGGCGCTTGTCGGCCTTGACGCCGTGGGATCGGAACAAATCGGCCCATGTCGCGCGCTCCTTGGACTCGCGGGCGATGGCATCCTGAATCTCGGCCATCTCGCAGCGGATACCCTCGTCATCCTCGGGCTTGCCCCTGAGCCGCGCCAGCACGGCGAGCCCGCGCGAGGCAGTGGCCCCTCCCTCGTCGGCTCGGTGTCGCACCAGCCAGCGCGGGGTGTCGGGCAGGAAGGGCGTCAAGACCAAGATGAAGAGGGCGAACACGCACTGCAAGATGAGCGGGAGACGCCACTGCGCCGAGCCCGGGCGGAAGTAGAAGCCGTAGTTGATGATGTAGGCGAGCGCAAGACCGACCAGCATGGTGGTGAGCTGGCAGCACACGTGCCAGCCGCGCTGGGCATGAGCGCTAATCTCACTCTGGTAGACGGGCGTCGCACTCGTCGTATAGCCGACGCCAACGCCGACAACCACGCGGGCGGCCATGAAGGGGGCGCGCGAAGGGGCGGCGCCCATCAGCAGGCCGCCGGCGGCGACAACGAGGGCGCCCAGAAGCAGTGTGCGCTTGCGGCCCAGCGACTCGGCGGTAACTGCGGCAAGCAGGGCGCCGATGATGGCGCCAATATCGTAGAGGGCCGTGATGGTGCCGACGACGAGCTCCGAGGGGCGGCCCATGGCGTCGAGCCAGGATTCCGAGATGACGACGCCCGACATAACGCCCTGGTCGTAGCCGAAGAGCAGGAACCCCGCGCTGCACACGGCCGTGATCGCCGCCACCAGCAGCGGCCCGCGCAACCCCGGTGCGCCGTCGCCGCTGAAGATGCCGGTGTTGGTCATGGCAGCTGCAGTTCCGTTTCTGCCCGCTGCATGAATTGCGGTGGGGTTTAGTTGTGATGGAAAGAAAGTCAGCCCCGGCCAACAGCAAACAGCCCCCGTGACGGATGAACACACCCGCCGCCCCACATGAATGGACGGCCAACAAGGGCAAGCGACTACCTAGGACAGGGGCCTGTAAATCCTGGAGGAACAGTCGCCAAGTGTTGCAAACAATCGCAACTAACGCCTTCATTTCTCGAGCACCTCAGATTGAGTTACTGCCTGAGCTATGAAGTACATGACGGGCGAGCCTTCGCCTGTCCTTGACAAAAACAAAAGGGGTATTTCCTGAGCATAACCCTAACCCTGTCCCTTTGCTCTTGACCTACCTGCAGTACGTCTCTATCAAGATGCAAGGGTCGTGTCTCGTCTCTAACAATGGCATTATCTATTAAGATATTTCTGGACTCCGACACACCCAGGTTAGAATCATGAACTCTCGTCACTCCTGCGTGATGGGCTGGGGGCTGCGCCGTGATGCTCCTCGTCAGACGACACCGGCAGCGGCTCGTGCTCCTGCTCGTGCCTGTGCAGCTTGATGTTGATAAACATGGCGAACAGCCCGAGGTCGTAGGCCAGCCTCAGGGCGCCGGCCGCCACAAAGGCGATCCAGAACCTGCCGTTGCCCGCCAGCACGCCCGTGATGCTGGGGCCCGTGGTCGACGCCAGCGTCCGCAGCATGCCCGTGATGCCCATGACGGCGGTGCGCTCCTCGGGGCGGACCACAGCCGCTATCAGCGCTGTCCGCGGCGCCTGGTCCATGTTGTTGAGCCCTACGCGCAGCAGCAGCAGCGCCACCGTGACCGGGACGCTCTGGGGCAGCGGGAAGAACAGCACCGCCGCCGACGACGGGATGTGCGTAAACACCATCGTGTTCACAAGGCCAATGTGGCGGGCAAGCGGCCCGGCAAAGATGGTCGAGCACGTCGCGAGGAAGTAGCTGGCCGACAGAATGTCGCCGAGCGCGGACTGGGGGAGGTGGAACTTTTGGTCCATGTAGTACGTCGTCCACGACATGCTGACCATGCCGTCCGCCAGCGAATCGATCATGAAAAAGACCCAGAGAAGGGCCATGAGAGACCGCGTCTCGCTCGAGATCTGAGTTATCCAACTGGTCGCTGGCGGCTTGGGCTCTTCGGTTGCGGCGCCCTCGGCCGAGGCAAGCAGCGGCTCGGTCTCTTGGGCTGCTTCTCGGGCCGGTTTCTTGAGCTCGCAATTGTCCGACAGCAAGCTGCAACTTAGTATGTTGACCAGCCCCATAACCACGTATAGCCAGAAGCAGGCGTGGTATGCGTCGAGGAGTGTCCAGCCTTCTCTCGCGTGCAACTCCTCGATGATCCTGCCGGCCAGCTCGGTGCCGAGGGACGACCCCAGACTCGATGCTGTCACATACCACACCAGGACGTCGGCGCGGGTAGCCGGGCTGGTGAGCTCCGAGATGGTGGACTGCTCGATGGCGCGGAAGGGCCCAAAGTCGCCACCCGTGGCGCTGATGACGCCCACGACGGCTGCAATCAGAAGAACCCAGTAGTTTTCGCACAGGGCAAAGGTGGCGCCCGAGAATATCATGAGCGCCGACCCGGCAATGAGGGTGCGGCGGCGGCCCACGCCGTCTGCGATGAGAGTTAGCACGAGCCCCAGCACGACGTCGCCGAGCAGCGTCAGCGACATGAAGAGGCCGATGCGCGAGTCCGAGACGTCGAGCTCAGCGAAGAAGAGAGCCAGCATGAGCGAGCTGGCCCCGTACGCAATCATGCGGCAGCTGCGCGAGAAGATGATGAGCCTGCATTGAGAGTGTTAGTTTTCTTGTCCCATCACTTATATATCCGTATGGGGGCCAATAAGAAGGTCATCGGGCGCTGACCAAGCATCGCGACCCGTCGTGAAGACCGACCGTAGCCCCGATTCATAGAAAAGGGACATGCCCAGCGCTGTTATCATGTTGTGTAGGAAGGCAATTACCAAGACAGAATGTCAAGTAATTACAACACGCCTAAGGGCTGAATGTGGTTGTTATAAAGAAAGAAAAAGTAAAAGTAGGGTAAAAATAAAATAAAATAAAAGCCGTCAATCGGACACGATCACAAGTGGCTGGAAATAGCGCAGGCGCTTACTGAGAGCGGAAATAGACGGTTGACGAAAGGAGTTTAAGGAGCAATGACGAATAGCACATCGGCTCCGGTTCGGCGTCTCGTATTTACGCCAAGACCCCACATATTAAATCTAGTTCCAAAGCACATTCAATCGCCGAATAGGGAGTTTCGAAAAGACTGTCCCTCGACTCATAAAGTTCTAACCTATAATTACAAGCAACGCCTCATCCATGCGATTTTTAGTGGAATATAGTGATAAGAACAACGATGCATTGTGTTTATTTTGCAGAGTTACTGTGAAGGCATTTGTAGTCAGGTGTGCTAAGAAAATAAGAAATGGCTGTAAAAAAGAAAAGAGCAACGCAAACGAAACAAGGTAGTCCGCTTGGCAGCTCCAGACCTGGCCTCTCATGTATCCAGCCACCCCAGTAGTTGATACTGGGGCTCCAGCTCGAGGCAGTGTCGGGCAGTGTCCCCGCGGCCCGAGCCGGGTTACGACAACACACTGAGTGACACGCTGTCCTATTCGGATTTGACACAAGAACAAACCGCAGACTAAATGAAATTGGAACTTGATCAATCCTCCGCTTGCTCGCTCCGCGCATACACCTCCCTGCAATGTCAAAGCTGGCTGTAGTTCTGCACCGCTACTTATTGGCAGACCTTCCAGCTCCTGATCGGTTGAGTGCGAGGACGGTAACGTATATAGAGTATCCAGTATTGTCTAGTTGCCCGGTGCCGATGAACTCCCCGCAGTTGAGGCTGTGGTACAGAGACACAGTGGGCCACGGTCCAGCGAGGCTCGCCTGATGGATATAGACACTCCTGCAACATCATGCGAAATTGATAAGCATTTTAGCCTTTCTTGTTTTCTCTTGTATCGCCATCGGAGCTACGCAGCTGGGGTGATATTTCAGGTGGGCATGGTCTTGTCCTCTACATACCGCGATGCGGGAGGTTGCCATAGCATGTTCCCGGGACAGAGGAAGTCATTCTTATAGTCGACAAGAGAGCCCGTGCAGGTGACGCCCGAGTATATGTTCGCATCTGCCCTGCCGCCTCGCGCCTCGAGGCTTGACTCAGTCTTGTTGGTGGGTTCATATCGGGTTACCGTCCCCCAGCCATACTCGATTATGTCCACGAGAGTCTATCCCTGCTTGAAGGCTTGCAAGGCACTATAGCGGTGTACCTAACGGCCAAGTGGTGGTATGAACTACAGCTACGGCTGAAAGAACAAAAGACATGTGCGTTGATTACCTACACTACTCGTGTAGTTGTTCAACCAGACCCAGACTTCAACGTTTCAACCAACGGGCGGTGACAAGATCCCGAACCGTAACACAGTAGCAGGATCCCTCACCCATCCAACTGCCCAACATGACCCCGTTCGCCTACAGCCCCCCCCCCCTTGGTACCCAAGGTCCTGAATAGGGAACGCGGGCCGCTGCCTCGTATATCCCACCCAATTGCATCTTGTATAGGTGAAGCCGCATACTCACCACCGCCCCCGTCCTCTCGCAGCTCGCCTGCCGCCGCCACCGCCACCGCCCCACCCAATGCGCCGAATCTCGTCCAGTACCAACACAAAGAGGTAGACCTTGATGTGTTCCCAGGCCCAGCGCTTGTAGCTCTGCGGCGTGGCCGACCAGCCAAGCACCCACAGGCCGGCCAGAACCACGGCGACAATGGCCCTGCGCAGCAGCTCGGGCGCGACGAACTCGGCGACGACGAGCAGGGCCGCCTCGCTGACGGCGAAGGGCCAGTAGTTGCGCGGCTGCCAGAGCCAGAGCTGGGCGCTCTGGCTGGTGGTCGTCTCGATGCGGCCGTTGCGGATCTGCGTGCCGGCGGGCAGCGGCAGGCTGACCACGAGGTCGCGGTGCAGCGACGCCACGCGCCACTGGAAGTAGAAGGCGCAGAACAGGAGCAAGCCCGCCAGCAGCCGGTCGAACAGGAAGCTGCCGCTCGTCGCCATGGGGCCCAGCAGCCACGAGAAGGGCTCGAACGGGGTTGCGGCCGTGTAGAGGAGTGCGACCAGGACGAGGGACGAGAATTGGCGGGCTGCGACCGAGGCCGACGAGACGGAGCCGGTGCTGCCGCTGCCGCCGGAACTGGGGTTGGGAGTCTGATCGAGAGGGCCCGAAGGCTTCTCGAATGTCACCATCTTTTTGCTGTCTTTTTTCCCTTTAGGTAGGGGCGATGAGCGAGGTGGCGATGAATGGGCTGGAGGCTCGGTTTTCGACGACACATGGCCTGCTTGAATCATCAACAAAGGATAGACGATTCAGTTTCGTCGTCGAGCCCTGAGCTTTAATAATACACGAGTGCTACCTGGTCTCGTAGGCCCAAGCAAAATAAAATTAGCATTTTGGACCCCACCCCTGCCTGCGACGCGTATTAAACCTAGTACAACGGACTCGGAACAGGCAGCAGGACAGGCAGCAGCGGTTTTTTAACCTCGCCTGACCCGTGCGCAATGTTTTCTATGATCGAATTCACGGCCAGGGTGTGGTTGGGGGCCGGATTTCACCTGCTGCCGGGGATCATGACCGAGATTAACTAGGGTTGATAAGCCTATCGGGGAAATGAATAGAATTAGATTTTCTCCGGAGCGCCTACTGTGTACAGTTCGTGACTCCTTTGACGTGCCTGGCGTTTGAGCTAGACATGTCATTCTAATCTCAAAGTTCCATGTGGGAAACAGCAAATCCTGTGCGTCCGTGGATTATCCGCTCTGGTCCGTTGCACCGCCCATAGCTAGATTAGATCCTTGCAGGACGGCTCAGCAAGTGTGTTAATTAGGTGCCTACCTACCCATCCGATTCGGAATCCTAAATCTTGCAAAGCCCCCTTGGGATGTGGGTTCTTTTCGGGTGACTTTCCAAGTTTCCAGATTTGAAAGACCTTACTATATTACGGTTCACCTTATAGATTTTTCGCTGACGGAGGCCATAGCGTGAAACGATACCTATTATGGAATCCTAGAGGCCTGTCACTTTCTTAGAAATTCTAGGATTAGACTATAGCTCTCTATTCAGCGCTGTCAAATCCCGGCGCATAGGCTCCAGAAAGAGAAATGGGTTCCCTATCGAGGATTTTATTTTTCAGAACGCCAGGTTCCAAAAGGGGTTAAACCTAAACTAGATATACCAGCTACCTAATTACCTAAGCCAATAAGCGCAATACAAGATCATTAAACTCCTCACAGCTGTTACAGACGGCTGAAGGGTGCCATTCTTCAAGAGGCTGGCTAGTAGTAACAGGCAGTGTCCGTTGTCGTCTTGGGTCATTATAAACTCCCTGGGGGAGTAATACGAACTTAGTGGACGTTCTCTTCAACGGCGCCGGTAATGGACAAGACGGCCTGGTGATCGATGAGCTGTATTTGGTCTCCTGTCTTTGGCGCCTGCTCCACATGCCTGTAAGTTGAATTCATCTGGAACAAAGTGTTCTCCGAACGACCTGGCATGTATCTAAAGTATGACACGCACGAAGTTGCGAGGTCAGCAAGAAGAGACCCGTGGTTAATTAGAGGACAATTAGATTGAGGAGAAATGTCAAACATACGTCCAGAACGCCTAAATCGTTGCTCTCGGAGCTCTGCTTTAGGTACTCGCTTATGCCGCCGTGCCCGACCTTGCCCTTGATGGACCAAACCAAGACAATCCCTTCTGGGAACTGTGGGCGCGGTCCGTTGCTGTAGTAGCGTAAAATGTTCTCGTACTCTTTTGTGCGGGCGTCGTCGTTCGACAAACGAGCTATTGTATCGCGCAACAATCCGACATGCCTCTCACGCTTGAGCGGATCTAAGGCGGCAGGAAGGGTGGGAGTGTGAGCCATCTTGTGGTGCAGGCGTATGTATGGATAAGAAATCGAAATGGATAGCCAGGTTGCAACAAGCCCTTTCGCTGTGGCAGGGAGGGGAGACGACTGCCTAACGCCTGCAACACGGCTACAACTGCCCTGCCAGGGCGGCACGTAGATAAGGTAACTTTCTGACGACGGCAGCACTGCGGCAACGGCCCTACCTAGGTGGCACCTAGGCAACTGCCTAACGACGGCAACGATGTTGCAATTGCCCTGGCACTGGGCAGTATCGGACAACTGTCTGATCACAGCAACACTGTTGCAACGGACCTGCTGACTCGGGGATAAGTGTCCCAGGGAAAGGGGGTTTGGTCCGTATCTCCACTTCACTGCCGAGTTTTATCCAACGTGAATTGTTCTGGGCTAGTTAGTTGAGAACATTTTTCGTTGCAACACTTCAAGTCTTGTGGGGGTGGCGTTGGATCTGACCCAGTTTCAAATCCCCGGCGAGTTCAACGAGGTGATGTGAAACGGCCAGCGGGGCAGGAAAGACCCAGATGGAAACGCTTCGGCTCGGCCGCTCGAGGGAAATTATTTGGCTGGAGGGAAATGAGAATGAAGCGGTGAGTCTGAAAAGGAGCCCAACAAGTCCTATGCGCGTTCGCCTATTCGAACTCTTCCCTCCACCTTTACCTAGTCGCCTCTGCCTAGCTATATGATTAATCACCATGACCACCACGGCCAACCACGGGAAGAAGACTCGAAGTGAATTTAGGTATCATTTCCTTTGCGCTCCGCCAGCACCCAATTATGCATTCGTTTTTTCCCCACCCTCTAGACCTAGGATATCACCCACCCGCCACGCTCGTGAACCCATCCCAGCCGAGACCACTGCGATCACAGCATGGCGACGAAAAATAAGAGAAGAGAAAACGCACACACACGTCGCAATACGCCAAAGGGTCCCCAGCTTCGGTCAAGCACTTCTGACTCCTGACTCGACCCTAGTGACGCCGTGACCAACACACACACACAACCTTGGGAACTATGCAGATGAAGGAAGAACCATCCAAAACCCATGCAACTTTCACATGAACTTCCACGTCCATGTTGAATCTCTTTTGTTAATTGCTACCATCGTAATGCGCCACGGAGGATGTGGATCTCCCAAACCCCAGCTGCGAAGCATACAGAGAAACGAGCGGAGATCATAGATGGTGGGTGGCGGTATTTGGGTGGCCAGAAGAAGCATGCCTGTGTCAAGTCTTCTTGTTCCTTGCTTTCCGCCGCGCCGCCTCGCGGTGGGCGGGCTCCTCCTCGGTGACGAGCGGGCGAGCAGTCCAATGATCGGGCACGGCGGTGCCGCTTCCGCCGCTATCGGGGTCTTCGGGCGGCCCATAGGCCTTGTCGTATGGGGCAACCCACACCTGTGACACAGGAAAGAGTAATCAGATTTTGGCTCTTATTTGTTCATGGCATTTGACAATTGAGATCACTAGGGGCCGGTCAAATAGAATCTTGCAAAATTCTTACTCGCTGGTCACGCGGCGCGTTCGAGTCGCCTGCCGGAGGAGGTACGTAGTCCTTGCTTGGCCCTGCCTCGCCCGACTCTCCCCACGGGTAATTGTCCATCAGCCCGGACGTGTAGGGCTCGTAGTACGGAATTTCGGGCGACGTGACCATGTCCGAGCTGCCTGACCCGTAGCTCATGCCTGGATTACTGCTATCGTGGAGCCTCATGGCCCGTGCAAACTGAGTCCCGAGCTCTTCGCCAACGTGGCCCTCATCCGCCGCCAGTCCAGGGTCCGCACCCACGTCGGCGCCGTAGCACGTCGCTGCCGGATCGCCATAGTCGTCGACGGTCCCGTCGAGAATAGCGAGCTGTCGCGTAGCTGAAGGCCGCTTCTTGGGATTCATTTGCGCCATGGTGTGGATGCTCGCGTATTCGGGCGACGTCGCAATGTGCACGAGCCACGCGTGGATTTGCGGGGCCCCGAGCTGGGAGCACGAGGCGCGGAACTGGGCATTGCGCACCCAGACCACGGTGGCGAAGAGGGACCATATGTCGACCTTGGTCGTCTGTGTCTGCCTGTGGAAAACCTCTGGCGCCATGAACGGCTCGGTGCCTGCGACCGTCTTGGCGATCTTGGGATCGTTGGAGAGCCCGAAATCGCCCAAGCAGAAGTGGTAACTGTTGTCCGCGTCGTACTCCCATAATATGTTTTCGGGTTTGATGTCGCGGTGGACGATGTCGTGCTTGGAAATGCACTGTAGAGCCAGCAGCATCTGCCGCAAGACGGTCTCGCCCAGCGACTGTTCGTCGATGCCGGGCGTTTTCTCGGCCAAGGTTTTCAAATTGCCCAACTTGAGAGGCATGAATATCTCGCCCCAGTTGTCGTTCTCTCCGCCGCCCGCCGAATCAATGATCTGGAGAATGTGCTCCTGTGTTTGAAAAGAAATCATGTCAGCAACAGAACCGGCTTTCGCCGGCGCGAAGTGTTCTGAACTGCAAGGCAGCCAACAAGACAGCAAGATTAGTAGAGTGGAAATGTCCTCACATGTTGTATAGATGTATCTTTGTTGATCTTAAAGAGGTTGGCAACCTCGCGTGTCGCAAACTCGAGATTCTTGCCTGACAGGCTGTGAAACTTCTTCACCGCCATGAGTTTCCCATCTGTGACGTCCATGGCCCACCACACATTGCCGTATGCGCCGCCGCCCACCTTTTCCCCCTGCACGTATTTCTTTGCTCTCGAATTCCTGGGTCCCACGGTGTATGGCTCGTCCTTGCTGGGGAAGTCGTACAGGCCGTCAGAGCGCCACTGTATCTCGAATTGGTACCACTTGTCGCGGCCAAAGGCGATGCGCGAGTTGATGCCGCGCGCGACAAGCACCGACTTGGTGTTGTTGCGAAACTTGATGGTGAAGCCGTGGCCGGTGGTGGTGCCAGAGAAGGGCTCGGTGGTGCCGAGGTCGGAATGATCGAAGAGCAAAACGGCGCCCGTGTCGGCAACGACCTGGAAGGACGCGTGCAGGTCCGAGATCTGGGAAGCGCCCTTGGCCGACCGCAACTCGGGCAGGAAGATATCGGTGTCGGCGCGGCCCAGGGTGAAGGACTGCTTTGCGGGGTCTGAGAAGTCTATCCACAGACCAAACGTATTATTGTGGCTGTCGAGCTGGTACTGGTAGTACTTGTTCCTAAAGTGCTCGGTCGCCTTCCTCGCCGCCGTGTTCAGCGGCGCGAGCACGAACTTGGGTGGCATCGGCGTCTGCGCGCTGCCGCCGCCGCCGCCGGCGTTGTCATCGTATGGCTCGTCGTCCATCGTTGGCGGGGTACATCAAGGGAACGCAGATGCGGGGCTGCAGGTTTGCATAGACGAGGTCAGCGGCGCGAGCGGTGCCATGAATATCTCCTTCTGCGCCCCGTGCTCTGTTTCCGTCCTGTTCTATCTCAGAGAAAAAAACAGCAGGCGGCAGATCAGAAGAGAGCTAAGGAGAGAGCGAAGGGTCGAGCTAGTATCGGACGGACGCTGCGTTCTGTGGCGGGGCCGAGAGGTGTCGTCGATGGTTTGTGCGGTTGGTTGCAGATCGTCAACCACTGCAAGATGTCGCTGGGGAAGCGAGGGGCGTGCTGGACGCGTGGAAGACTGCAAAAGCTGAAAAGCTGGCATCCAATGTCTTGTGTCATTAGCGCAGCTAAGGGGGGTGCGGGGGACGCCGCAAAGTTCCCTTTCGGTCCCGTCTCGTCGTCTGGGCCAGGCCACCTTGCAGCAGGCTCTTGTCGCTGGCTCCCGCTGGCTTCACTTACTGTACACGGTATGTACAGCAGCGCAGCGCTCGCAGGCAACCTGGAAGCCCACAGGCACGCGGGAGTGGAGGCGGATGATAAGCTCAGTAAGAGGTGCTGCGTCCATTGGCTGGGGCAGCCAAGTCGGTGACTCGGCATGACCACAGCGTGCCGCGATTTGGGCGGAGCAGTCTGGATGGCGACCACGCCGTTGTCCTACGCTGGACACACGCGCTGGAGCATGGCTGGGCAAGGCTCCACGTCGCGGGCCTGATGCTGCGCCGGGGTGGCCTAATGGTGTTCTAGCCAATCACGAGGTGGCGAGGATCTCTCTTTCAGGCCTCAAGGCCGGAGTGTTGGGCCCAAATGCAACCTGTGGATTGAACTGGCGTTTGGAAATTCCATTGTTGTCGCCGCCTGCATCTCGGCTCGGCAGAAGGTAGCACCCAACAATGGCAAGCCGGAGCGAACGAATATGCACGAAGCCCACTTTGTGAGAAAGGAAGCGGGAAGTCGACGCTCGTCGAGATCACGTTGACGTTGGTGTCAATCGTTAGGGGAAATACTGCGCGAGGTCGGCAAGCGCGGGCAGAGAACATCTTGGAGATGCTCCTGGTCTCGAGACGTTGCGGATGGCACCATCATCTCTGCAATGGGCTGGCATCCCCCGATCCATCCTCATCGGTTGTGTCGCGTCATGTCGAGTCTGGATTCGAACGTCGGGCTAGTCTCTATCATGGAAATACGGCACGACAGGAAGCGAAGGCTGTGTCAAATTCCATTTCCAGGCAGCTCGGGTAGTGGCGGATCTTGAGCCGAATTGGGTGTCGAGGTGCATCATAAAATATGAAAGCCATTGCCTCCCACCAGAACAAGTTTGTACCGACATTTTCAGTCCGATTGACAGCCGTTCGTTAACAAAGAAGAAAGACCAACATTCCATTTGCTGATGGACGTAACTGGATGGGAGTTCCTCTAAACTCGAATGACAGCTGTTGTTGGAGTGGAGCCAAGGAGAGAACACCAGCCACCCCGGCCAGGAGAGCACAGGCCAGCTCTGGGCTGCGAGAAAAGCGCCAAGCCCATCCCAGCGATCGGGGCCCCACTTAACCCACTTGGCCTTGAGCCGCTGCTGGGCGATTTGCGATTTTTCGTCATCAGGAGAAACGTCGGCCGAGGTTTGCTGGGTGGGACCTTGACGAACAGATTTCGCCTCCCTTCTTGCGACAGTTCGCCCGCCGAAGACCGGCCCAGATAATCGAAGAGTGCAGCCAACTTTGCCATACAAAATTACAAACGCATTCACCCGTCTCTCAGATCCCGTCCCATTGCGCTGAGCCTCAAACCGAAGAGAAACGACAACATGCCTGCGCGATTCGCCGCTTCCGCAACCGCTGCCCTCCTCCGGCGGACAGCGCTCCGGCCGACCCCCACCATTACCGCCACTCCCTCTATACTCCCCAAGGGCCTCCGCCAGGCAAGCAGCTTCCTGGAGGATCAGCCAGCGCCGCCGCGGCTGCCGGCCGAGCAACAGGCCGAGTTTGAGCGGCTGCAGCGGGCGGCCGAAGCGGCGCTGAACTCGCACACGACCACAGAAGCAGCACCCCCGCTCGCGACGTCGCGCTACGTCTCGTCACCTTCGGCAGCAGCGCCCACACAATCCCACGACGGGGCGACGGCGCCACCAGTAGCGGAACAAGAACAAGAACAAGAAGAGGAAGAGACCACATTCAGCTCGGGCATGCGGCAAGGCGCGCCGCCCGAGTTCCACGGGCCCAAAAACCCCAAGACGGGCGAGGTCGGAGGGCCCAAGAACGAGCCGCTGCGGTGGGGCAGCGCCAGCGACTGGAGCTACAACGGCCGCGTCACGGACTTTTAAACAAGCAAACACACAAACGGGCCCGGGGCGTGTGTTGGGTGACAGAAGGGGTGTTGTTCTACGCTGGGGCCAGGGACGTTGTGCAGACGCTGTCCAGACGCTGTCCAGGAGACCACAGGCGCTCGCATGCACATGCTAATGTTGGTATGAGTGGCTGGTTCTGCTACTGTTGGTCTGCGCTACCACCTCTCTTGTGAGAAAGAGAGGTCAGCTGTATAATACCATGTATAAAAACAAGACAAAAGAAACCATATAAGCAATCAGACGAAATATTTCTCATGGAAGTGGAACACGCAGAAACGAATGAGAAATACTCGAAACCATATGTCCGAGCGCTTCCCGGGCGGCTGGGCGCGTGATTAAATATATAATTGTGTCTATGGGATACATATATAAGGCGGTAATGTTCTTACAAGTATTAGGCTTACATAGAGGGCGGGAAAGCAAAGTTAATAAATAAAAAGAAAAGAATACCATCGCACCGAAACGCCTTCCTGCTATGCAAGGCGGGGTGAACAAAACATGAAGCCAGAGCTAGAGCAAAGGTATTTAGCGCAGTCAACGAACCCTTCAAACAACCGTAAACTCGGCAAACCTGGTGCGCCGTACGAGAAGCAGCCGCGAACAAGCTTCATGCTTCGACCGCCGCTGCTTCTTTTGCCTCTGCCTCTTCGGCAACCACTGCTGCCTGTGCTTCCACCGGCGGCTCAGTAGTCTCCCCGTCCTCTTTTGGCGCGGCCTTCTCCAACTCAGAAGGGAGCTGGGGTTGGGCATCCGCTTCGATCTTTTCCGTCGCGCCGTTTTGCTTCACAGCCTCAGCCTGGTCGCACTCGTTCCGCTCCCCGTCAGGCCGAGCCGATTTCTCTCTGGCGGGCCGGTTCTCCTTGTCGCCTTCGCTTGGAGGTTTGCTGGGCTGCTGCTTCCACCAGGCGCTGGAGGCCTCTCCCGGCTGTCCCGCGACCTTTGGCGTGCCGTCTTCGTGGAAGCTGCTGTTCCTCGGCCCGCCCGCCCACGCAGGGGTAAGCTCCACCTCTCGCAGCGCTTTGCGTATCCTCTCGCGCCGGACCTTGCCCCTGAGGCGGTTCTGCGATGTGCCGCCATTGGTGACCCAGCGGAGCCCAGTAATCATAAAACTGATTCCGTCATGCCTTGCGCGCTGGCCGGATTGATGGCCCGATTCCTCGATATCCCCGAGTAAGCCGCCGAATTCCCGGCTCTTTATCCCAAACCGGGTTGTTGACGAGTACTTCTCTAGGGTAGGAAGGATGAGGAGATCGACGTGGAGATCCCGGTTTTCCTTGACGATGGCTGGACCGTCTGCTGGGGGCTCTGTCAGAACATCGTCCGACTCCTCCGGTTGCGAAACCGCGCGGCCTTTGCCGTTGCTGACGGCACTCCCATGTCCATTCAACCCAGCCAGGTCGGATACTTCAAACCCCTCGTCGAGGCCGAGTAGGTTCACAGCCACGTCCTCGGGCCACTCGCCCCTGATCCAGCCAGCGTGGATGCAAGCCGCAATCACATCAGAGTCGTCCGTGTAGACGTCGGTTCCCCACAGGGCCCTCCGAGACGTGATCTCCTCTCGCGCGGCAGGGGTGAGGTGTTCCTTGCCGATCTTGACTGTCAGCGTGCAGTTTTCTTTTCCCTCGATCAAATCCCATGGAAGAGGCCGAGGAGTCGACAAATATCCAGTTCGAGGAGGGCGGCCAGTGCGCGGGTCTTGAAGCCTAGCCTGCTTAAGAATGGGGTCATAAACAATATCCCCGAGATGGATCCGGGGACGGTCCGCTACGCTGTCTAGAACTTCTTTCGAAAAGACAAACTGCTTGGGCTTTTCGATCACTACGGGGGGAGGACTCGGAGGCGGCGGCGCAGCCGGTTTGGCGTTGTGGGCAGACAGCGGGGCGTTGCGGGGGACGGCATGGTGATGGGTGGTTGGTAGCTCCCTTGCGAGGGCAGAAGTCGGCGATGGAACCGGGGTTGATCCTTTTATGTTTTTGAATGTCGTGTTACCCGGGACGGTAGGGGACGCTGTCTGGTCGAGATTGTGATGGTGATGGTGGTGGTGGTGACTGAACAAGTTAGCACTGGACGAGCCCACTGAAGTGGCAACGTACTGGTGATGGTGGTGACCATGGGTCTTTGGCTTCTTGGCGCGGCCACCGATAGGGGTCCGTCTGCCTGTGCTTTCGTCGTCATTCCTGACCTCCTCTTCCTTGAGCTTTCTTCGTTTGCCTCGCGCCGGCAGCTCGCCTTTAACCTTCACCGACGGATCAACGCTGGCCTCTAGCAGGGCACCGTCGGAATCCTCGCGCCTCAGCAACCCGGTGGGCGCGAATGGCAGCTGGGCGCCAGATGGCAAGATCGGGCTGGATATTGTGCCAACTCCTGTGCCGATGCCCGAGAACATGCGGCCGAACTCGCTCTTGATCCCCGGCTCGCCAGCGGGGCCCGCAAGTTGGGGTTGCGCTCCTTGCACTGCTTGGGGAAGGGGGGATATGCGACCCTTGCGATTCATCTCCTGGACTCCAAGCAGAGTACGCTGGTGGCTAGATGGCGTAGCCATGTCTTCCATGGTGCGAAGCCTTGCCGAATCAAACATGGCAGGCGCTCCTGGATTGCCATAAGCAACTGGTTGGGGCGGCACGGGTGGCTCCTCTCGGCCGCGCGGTGGAAGCTGCTGTTGCTGCTGCTGCTGCTGCTGCTGGCGTTCGAGATGCATAAGGTTCATCCTCTGGCGATCTGGAGACTCGTAAGATTGCCCCAGAGGCTGGCCGGGGGGGATACCGTGTTGGTGAGATGGGTGTGGGGGTGGAGGATGGCGCTCGATTGGGGCTGGAGCGTAGGGAGGGTGGCCGTTGTAGTGCGGCGCTGTAGCCGGCGGGTACTCCTGATGCCGAGGAAGATGAGCGGCAGGGTCGTAAGGTGCTCTGGCCTGCTCGTATCCCGGTCTCGGCCAAATCCCTTGCTCTCTCGGATCTGGAGGCCGATTGAACTGTGGCGGTCTCTGTTCCATCTGCCGTGCATACTCTTGCTGGTGCATAGGGTGCACTCGCCCTATATCGCCCCCTGACATGGTCCTCTCCCGGCGCTCCCGTTCCCGAAATTCCATCTCCCGTTCTTGTCGGTCCCGCTCCTGGCGGTCCCGCTCCTGGCGGTCCCGCTCCTGCAGGTCGCGCTCTTGACGCTCTCGCTCCTGGCGCTCCCTCTCCGACATGTATCTCTGATCTTCGAATTTCATCACTCTTATCGGGCGCTCGGGGTTGTACTCATCCGAGTGTCGCAAGTCTTCCCTACGCGCATACATGTCTGTTGGTGGTGGCCTGCCAATCTCCATCGGCCGCTGGGGAGGAGCAACATTCGAAAATGCTTTCGGCTGACTGCTCGGACGTGGGGGTACCGTGTTGCCGGCCATGCGCGCTTGTTCTCTCGCTTGCTCTGCGGCGGTCAGCGGGGGGCCTCTCTGGGAGTATGCCTGTGGTGTACCATATCGCTGAACTTCAGGGGTCGAGTGGAAGCCTTGGGGCGATCCAGCTGCGGGCCCTCTCGGATCTCGGCTATCGTATAATCGGTGGCGCTCGGGTGTTTGCGGCCGCCGAAAAGCCACGTATTCGGGCCCGGCTGTAGAATGCATGCGGGGAGATGCGTGCATAGACTCTCTATACGACGGCGCAGAGACGCCTGGAGGAGGCCCCGGGTATTGAGGTGGCGGAGGCTGGTCTCTAGAAGGAGAGGGACCGCCTAGCATCGAGGAGATTGACATGCTACTGCCTGAGCCCCCTGTCCTCGGCAGTGATTCGAGCGCGGGCAGCTCACGGCCTCGGGGAAATGCGGTGGGTGGTCCAACAGAGACGGGGGGCGGTCGCGGAGGCGGCAGCCCATATGGACCGCCCATCGAGTGCGAATTTGGCCCTTGACCCTGGCCCTGTTGTTGCGGATGTTGGTGCTGCAGCGACGGCGAGGCTGGGCGTGGCATGCCACGGTTCATCGCAGAGCCAGACGGTATCGATGACGCGCTCTGGTGGCGCGAGTGGGTCGACGACGGCAGGTGGACGGGGCCGGGGCCGGGATCGGGAGGGTATGTTCGCGAAGCTGGGTAGTAGGGCGGTGGATCGGAGGGCTTCCGCGAATGGAGATCCGAGTATGCAGGATTTGTCGAGGGAGCATGGGGAGCAGTCGAAGGATACGGTTGCTGCGTCGATGCAGGCGCTGGCGGGAACGATGGGCGACTAAATGGCGACGCAGCGTTCCGTGAAAAGGGAAGTTGGGGCTGTTGTCTTGGATCCATGGTGGCGAGTCTGGCGGGTGCCGGGTCTGCGTTGTCCAAAACAATGACGATGGCTGTCGAAATTTTTTCTTCCCCTTGCGCCCAGGGGCTTGGCCTCTCAGCAGGCCTTTTCTCGACGGCGCGCCGGCACACGAGGCAAAATGCCCGGTAGAGCGTGTCGAGGAATGTCGCGATGCCGGCTTTTTGATGTCCGGGCCTAGGGATTCAAGGTTTGGAGGAGGGAAGAAGGGTGTGCGAGGCGTGAATGCGGGAAAGCATAAATTTTGCGTCTTGCGTCGGCAGGGCCGTCTGGGGAAGGGCCGCAGCTGCGTGACCGCCCGAGCTGCAGAGTCTTGGTGCCAACTCCAGTGGGACTGGAGGTGGTCCGAGCTAAGGTAGTGCCCGTGTTGCGGATGGAAAAGCGCGCTGGGGGTTGGGGTGGAGTGGCCAGGGGCCGCGAGAGGGCCGCGAGAAAGGATGTGCAGAAGCCGAATGGACAGGGATGCGAGTTGGCGCTAGTGCTGTTTTGACAACCAGGGGGTTCTGATGGCTGAAGATTGGCGCTGCTTGTGTGATGGTGTGGCTTGCACGATCGTCACTAAAGCTGCATCTCAGCTAAAATGTCTATTGGTCTTTGGACGACTTTAAAACCACGTAAACCGCAGGCATACCTTATCACCCCACTGAAGCACCTGTCATGGAATATTCTCGATTATTCTCAATTCAATCGGTGCATACTTGCTCTGGGTGCAGCTGGCTTGGCGCAACCGGGGGTTTAGAGAGGAAAGGAGACAAAAATTAACAATAGACGAAGGGCCGCGTGAGCTGACGAGCAGATGTAAGCAAAGCGGACGGGTAAGGCGTAGGCGCAGGCCATCGCTACGATCGCCTAACTTAACTCCATGTACATTGTACGTACATACACCGGGTGTGCGCAAGGGAGGCAGCAATATCGCATCTTGGCAGGCTGGAGGACTACGGCAGGCGTGCGCAGCAGCGGGCAGCAGCGGCAGGGAGCGGCGACGGCTGATGAGGGGATGAGCCGCCAGGATGGCAAGTGAGGTGGGGTTTGACGCGCCATCAACAGGACGCCAGCAAGCTAAAGCTTGTTCCATCCTTTAGCTTTCCCCTCCAACCTAATACCTTCAGTTACCTTAAGGAAAGCGCGTGGTGCCTCCGCCACCCGGTTCCCAGCGCCCCGCCCGCCGTGACTCGTCGGTTCGAAGCGTCCGACGGTGCGCCTATCAAGCGGTTTGTTGCACATGCGTGACAAAGCCATTTGGTATGAAAAGCAGAGACGGCCATCTCGAAACCTTGGGCAATGTCGGATAACAATTGAGCCTGGAGAAAAAGCACCGAATGTGACCAGCCCAGCCCACTGCCGTGTTGTGGGGTCGCACCGTGCCCCGCTCTTACTTCCCCCTGTCATGCATCTTCTGATCGTATTCATCACTGGAGGATTGCCGGCTCGTCCTGGGCGCGCCGTATGTACATACATAGTAGGTGCTACAGATTACAACAACCCGACGAGTCGTTGCAGCACGCCTCCTGTGCCACCCAAGCGGCAGGCAGCCTTCTAGGATCTGCATGCCGATTGTGATTGAGATGCGAAGGAGACGCCAGAGCGAGTCAGCACTGCTGCGGCAGCCAGCGGCGGCGGTTGGATCCAAGCCCTGAAGGTGTGGGGAGGCTCAGGCTGCAAATTATGAGCTGGGGGCAGCGCGCCTTGTTCCTGGCTGCTCCCGCAACCCAGGGAAGATCCCCGCATCGGGGATGGACCCAGACTCTCAGTGGACAAATTACATTTCTAGCCTCAGTTGTGCCAGTGGTGGCTTGCCTCGAGCGTGATTGGCTTGCGCAAGTAAATTCGGCGCATCAACAGGGGCAGCTGACGGGCCCGATGGAGGGTGGGGAGGTCCATTCAAACTTCATAAACGCCGAGTCACAGGCTCGCGCACAAACGCCACGACACCCGCCAAGACGCCGCCGCCTGAAACAACAACCGTGTTCCTCTCGGACGGCGGTGGTATGCCGCCGTGCGGCTGCACATTGGCGGACGCGCCTGGGGGCCGCGGCCTCTGCTGTTGGCGCCGCGGAGTCTATCGACATGCTGCGATAAAGGGGTCTTTAACGCATTGTCTAGCTTAACTTTAGCCTCCTATCTGAAGCCATCCTGGGCACGAACGCGCTGGATCATCCATCAATCCTATCTCGCCAAGCTGTATCCGTATCTTCCCAATGGTTCCAACGTTATTAACTCTGCGGGGCTCTGCTGAAAGCCGTGGAGGCCATTCAGAGCTCATACTCGAGTCCGCAACTCGACCGAGATTGCAGGCAACATCCATCCTACGTCAATATTTCCGTGCCCTATGTGGCACAAGCCGGACAACTTCCTCCCGCCATTTTCATTCCTCGGACGTCACTCGCAGCATGCACATTCGTTCTTCCCAAGATCCAGCCCACCTGCTGACATGCGGTTGTCCTCTTGTGCTCTCTTGATGGTTACACGACACAATTGTCGCGATTTCTTTCCATCCCACGCCGCAGCTTGCGGGAAGCGGCAAATCCACTTCAAACCAGGCACATGTTGTTTGCACAAACTCGGAACGCTTTGCAGTCGCGGTATGTAACCCCGTAGATTTCATTACTTTTTATTCCGTATTCATTCATTTTTTTTTTCGTTGGATTTACTGATCCAGCAGCATCGACGGCGTTCAACAACCGGACACTCTTTACTTTGGGCAAATTTTCCCCCCAATTTTGCCCCTTTCCCCTTTCCCCTCTTAGGCATTCGGCACGCCCGGCGCGGCCGCCTCGAGCAGCTTGTCGAACTTGGGGGTGCCCAACCCCGTGACGGGATCCCAGCCGACGGTGGCATTCCACCGCGCGCCGTTCTTAAGGTCCTTGCTGCCATAGCAGCCGACTCCGGAGCCTGTGGTGACATCGTTGAACGCGGCCGTGTTGTTGTACAGCCAAGGGTTGAGGAAGCCGAGGGGCGGTTGACCCTGCGACTTGCGGGCGGCGTTGAGCAGGGCGACAACACCGGCAAATACAGGGCTGGACGCGCTGGTGCCCGACAACAGCGCGTTGAAACCCTTGTCGATGACGGCAAAGTTGGAGCCCTGCGCAGCCACATCGGGGATGGCGCGCCCGGAGCCGTTGAAGTAGGCTGCGTACGTCGAGCCGATGCCCTGCAGGTACGCGCCGACGGCGCCTGCCTGGTAGCTCGGCTGCGCGTGGTAGATGCTGAAGCCGCCGCTAGAGAAGCCCACAGCGCGCTCCGGCGCCGTGCCAGTTGTCGCGCCCACCGACGTCACCCATGGGCACCCCGCCGGGAACGTGGGCTCGAAGAAGGTCGCGTTGTTGGTGTTGCGCACGCACGAGTTGCCCGGCCCCGAGTCGCCCGAAGAGAACAGCACCGATACGCCCCGCGCCCCCAGCTGCATGAACAAGTTGCACACCTTGACCGCGTAGTCCTGCGGCACCGACTGCTCCTCCTCTCCGTACGACGTCGAGATTGTCTGCGGGAGCTCCGAGTCGGGCTGCCCAAGCACAAACGTGAGCCACTCAAGGTACGGCTCGTTGCTTCCCGGGGGGCGGGGCTGATCGCGTGTCGGCACCAGGGGCCCGCGGCCACCAGTGCTGTATTCGAGGATTGGAATTGGGTGGCTGATGCCGAGAATGTACTGGATGTCGAGATTTGCCTCGCCTACGCCGTTTTCTCAGCACATTGTTCAACTGCTCAGTTGTTCAGTGGATCATGTCGAGGCAAGGGGTGGGTAGCCTACCGCTGTCGCTCGAGCTCTTTTGGTCGTCCAGCCCTCCGTTGGCTAGCTGGACCGTAAAGTTCTGCCCCTTAGCGGCTGGTGCGTAGCGCTCTTCGAACGTCTGCAAGTCTGCGTATCTTGCGTACTCCTCGAGGTAGGATGCGAAGGCCACCTTGTTGTCAGCAGAAGCAGATACCGTGTAGTTGATGTTGTACAGCGACTTCAAGCAATCCGGCGTGATTGTGGAACCGCAAACGGCAGCACCGGCCTGGGCGACAAAGTTGGCATTTGTCGTCGCAGTAGGGGTCTTGTCGACGGCTTCCAGGCGGTGCATCTCAAAGATGGTCGACTTCTTGGCGCCGAGCTGGCCAAAGCGGGTCGTTGGCTGCACCAGGTCGACATGGACGGCCACGTCGTCAGGCACCGCATACGAGAGGGTCCGGAGCTTGGGGCCGCCGCCCCCTATGTACTCGTACCAGCCGAACTTAGTGCCGAGCAGCTCGTTCGCAGTGCCGACCGTTGTCGTGAAAGAGACCCAGTCGTTGTCCACCAGAGGCTTGACGCCGTATTTCCGAAGCCACTCAGAAACAGCCGCCGTGGCCTGGTCTGAGGGAGCCGTATAGGACCGCACCTCGTCGCGTGTCATGTGCAGTCCGTAGTTTGGGTGCCCTGGTGTGGACATCTCGAGCACGGCCTGCTCCAGCGCCTCGGTGTGCTGCTGCTTGAGAGCGATGCGAAGGGAGACGGGCTCGTCGAGCGCCGCTTGCCCGAGCGTCCTCCAGTCTTTGGGCACCGCCGCAAGCCTGTCCATGACGCGGGCCGACGCCACCGCCGCGAATAGCAGAGACAGAAGCATGGCGACGATGGGCTCTGAACTAATCGCCGAGCAGCCTGGTCGAGAATTGCAGATGCGCAATGAGAGCCGTCAACCTGTAAGGAGAAGCCGCTGGAACGCAAGGTCAAGAAGTTTTTGACAGGCTGGCAAAGTCAAGTTGGGAGGCACATGCCAAAAGTAACTTTGGCTGGAACAAATCGCCAACACAACCGGCTTAGGCTCGAAGTGTATCGACCTTGTGCCTTGAAAAAGGCGTTGCTGGCGGTAGACTAAATGCAATTAGTGTCCATAACTCGCCGTCTCAAAACTTTGAGAGGGCGTACGGCTGCTTAGATAGCCGAAGGGTTTTGACTGTCGAGATCCAAGACAACGGGCGGAGGGACCGAGTTGGTGCTCAGGAGCTTGTATCCCTATGATTCCTTCCAAATTAGGAAGGAAGCGGTTGTGGTACTCCTTGTACCCAATTCCAATTTCTCGATGGAGGGAACCACATGCCGACCGACCAAGTTTGAGCCCTTGCAGGAATGCCGGAATGCGCCGTTCCACAGGAGCGACCTTAGCTCCCGCGGCTTGGCCCCATGGTCTGCCAAAAGAACCCTGTGTGCCCTGGAAAGTAATTAATTGAGCCCGGCAGATGGAGGCTTGGTCCATGCTGCCTTAACCATAATCCGACTTTAGCCGAATGTTCGCGCTAGAGTAGCTAGGTTTTAAAGCCTCAGCGTCGGCGGGTAGGCCGCCTCAAAGGGGCAAGTCGCAACTAGTAGCTGACGGCCTCGCATAGGGCAGGTGTGCAGAAAGCAGCCCAGCTGCATCTTCGGCAGTACTGACCAACTACGCCGGGGACTCGTCTCTCGAGACAATTGCGCTTGTACTACGTTGCACTTGTTCAAATTTTCGAGTATTACAGGGCGCGTCACGGGAGGGAAAGGAAGCGAGGATTGTGAAAACGGGAGGAAGTCAAGGTAAGTGCTCAAAGCCCCACCTGATATAAGGGGCATCATATTAACACCGCGTTCCTGCCCAATCCAGGTATCAGCTCTTCCCAGACTAAGGAGGTGGTTTATCCGCGGACTGTGACCTTGCCTTGCCCCGTTTATTTTCGGAATAATTACATTCCACAAGTGCAAGGTAATTTGGTTCTCGAGTCATAGAAGCAACCATTGTAACCCCAGAGACATTTTCCATAAACAGATTTGCAGAAACAAACTTGGCAGGCAAGAGACGTTGGTTGTGCTTGCAGATGTGGTCATTGCATGACATATTACACGATATTATATGTATGGCCACCTTCTCTACTTGGTGTTAACGCAGATAGCCTCGGAGGCTCTCTGGATGCGCGGCACCCCAGCACGCAATCTACATGCCGCGCCTCATGCATCTCGGGGTTGATAGCCTCCTGCCTTGTTCAGATATACGAACCCCAAAGTACCGAGGCACACAATCGAACCCTGAAGCGGCTCGGAGGATATTCCGTCGCCTTGGCCAATACAAGAGTCGTAAACGGTGCATGTAGCCATTTAGGCAATCCATGCTGTGGTAGATCATCCGATTGGAAGCAATGCGTGCATTGTGCGTTGCATGTTGCTATATTTGCTGGTCTCGTGACGGGGTACGTACTGATTGAAGATCAGAGCCGACGACACTCACTCCGCGCATGTGGTTTTGTTCTTGCCATGATTTCAAACTTGCTTGGCGGCGATGCAATTGCCATAGATGGCTGCGAGACAACATTATCACAACTCCAACCTCTCTTCTTTCGAGTCTGACCAGTTAGTTACCTACACGGCTGGTGCAGACTCATCGTACTGTAAAGAATTGGCGAGCCACAGACGTAGGCTCCGTAATATCTCGATCAGCGACTCGGCCCACAGATTTTTTTTTTGGTTCCGGCGCATGCATGAACGGATGGCCTTGACGCATTGTAGATTTGAAAACGAAACTTTTGTTCCCCTGACTATAAGTACAAGAAAAATAAAGAGAAAACGCCAGGATATGAACCGAGCAAACAAAACATCATACAACAATCATTACACGACTACACGTATAGCCAGATTCAACTCCACAGTCTCAATGAGCAAATATTTGGCCAAGCAGCACAACAATAACGATAGCCGACAAAATTGCCCAGCCATTCTGCGCGGGCCTCGACAAGGAGCCCGTGCTGGTAATGTCTCCAAGCCCAGCAACAGCCCCTCCTCCATTCTCTGCGCCTGTCGCCGCAGATGACGACGAGGACGAGAGCAGTTTACTAGCGCTGACGCATGCGACGTGTGAGTGCGTGGCGGGTGCCGTGCCGTTGTCGATGCCCTGTTGGTCGCTGTGCGTCCATGACAGGACGACAGGGAAGACCCAGTTGCGGACGGCGTCTAGGGCAGTCTCGTTGCCTCTATCTAGCGGGGGCGTCGAGGCGATGAAGAATGGGTTGCTGGTGTTTATTCCGTTCCCGGCTGTGAAGAGCGAGCTGGGGAGAGCTGGAAATGGTTTGATGATCAGCGGGTTGACTTTGATAGCTGGGACATTGGCACCCAGCAAGACTCACTCTGCGGCACATTGAATGCAGCGCCCCCGTCTAGCCCACCGGCCAAGAACCCGCGGCAGCTCCGCGGCACTGTCTGGTTCTGGCAGTTGCCATCAGCGGCATCAAACCCGGCCGCCATGTCAGCGACACAATCTGGCGGGAGCAAGCCACGGCACGACCCGTCCAACACGGGCGGCGCCGAGGACGACGTGGTATTCGCCAGCGCCGCGTCCGACAGCCCCAGCAGCCACACAGCGGCGCACACGGTCCAGCCACTGTCGCCGTTACCGCTGTCAAGACCGGCAACATTACTTGTGGAGGCGTTCAGCCTGTTGCCGCTGCCAACACTGGCAGGGGCCGACAGTGAAATGAGCGCCGCGTCAAACACCTTGGCGGCCGTGTCGACGCCAGCGGCCCAAAAGGACGAGGGGTCTGCGGGGTTGGCGCCCTGCAGCGACACGTCGGCCGCAACCTGAACCACGAGTTGGAATCCGTCAGTGGCCAAGGCATCATCCGCACTTGGCCCCGTATAATTGTTGTTGCCGGCCGGCGCAAAGACGTTGTATCCGGGGATGGGGTATGAAGAGGAGTTGGCGGTGGCGAGGGCGGACGACTTGACTGCCTGGGTGAAAGTATCGGTGGGTAGGTTGTACGGCCGTCCCAGATAGTCGATGAGATACTGCTGCTGGATGAAGACATCTCGCTGGGCTGTGCCCTGGGCGACGCCTTGTAAGAGGGCGACGGTGGTAAGACATGTCAGCCAGCGGCTGCCGCACCTATAATGAGGAAATCTACTCTCCATGGTGGCGCTCAAATTGGATCAGCAGTCAGATGGAGAATGAAGACGAGGGGCTGCGTAATGAAGTGAGCTCTCGCCATTAGATATTCTTCGACTGTTTCGGCACGCTCGAGGCGATCGTGTTCGACCTCTTCTGCCCGTCTAATATCCCTCGTGGTGGGTGACGGCAGGCCTGCATGCGGGTGCCGCCAAAACCTGGCTGATACAGAGGGATGCGATGGAGCATTGTGTGGTTGGGCCTCTAGCGTAGCAGCGGCGCCAGCTTCTGCACCGTGCCTTGCATGAACCGCTCGCTGGACCGACCCGGGTGCTGGACCTTGCGATAACATTCCGGGGGATCGACCGTCGGATCCAGGAGTCGTGCGGCCGCTCCGTAAAATTAGCTGCAGGGTCGTCGTGCCAGCAGCGAGACGCGACAAGATGCTTGTCTGCATTCTTGGTTTGCTTTGCCGAACTTCCGTTGAACGGGAAGTGAAGCTACATTATCGGGCCCAGAGACGGCGCGAGCGTTGCTTTGGGCTGTGCAGAGGTTTCAGAAGCCATCCGTCGACTGGTTGTCCGTCCCAGGGTGAATCAAGTCAATTGAGTTGGATTGAACGAAACAAATTCGCGGCGACCAATCCGGCAGTCACAAGTTTTCCGGCTTTGGAACAGAGGCCGCGCTGTAAGAGAAGACCAAAGCTGTGATAATTGCAGGTTTTCTGAAATTGTACAAAGTAGTTGAACGCCCGACATTTTCAATCGAAATGTAATAATTAATTAGCTCTAAAACTAGCTCATTGGGGTTTCATTCATGTGTGGACTACCTTTGGCTGTTAATTATATATTAACCCGCGCGATCGTTTATGACCGATGTGGAAATCCCGTAATTAGTTTGCCGTAATAACTATATTGGCGGGTGGTGTTTGTCGGTCACTCGACGGATGATGGTTCCCAACTTACATAGTCTGATTCGAAATCAGCCATAGAATAGAGCGTAACACTATGGTGGCAACGTGGATAGAGGCCGAAGAGCAGCCCCTAAAGGAGCAAATGGAAGAGGGATCGTAAAGACGGCAATCAAGAAGTTGATTGGCGACTGGTCATGTCTCGGATAGATTAAAGAATATCAGAGGATAGTGGTATGATCTTGAGCTTTTATTTTTCTGTAGCATAAATACACCTGCTCCCATACACGCTGCCCAAAAAGAAGAGATAAAAAAGCAGATAGTCCAACGCTCATCAACGCCGGGCATAATTTACAAGCAACACCAGTCATATCATACAAACCACCTTTTCGTTGCGACTTGGCATTTGTCTTCAATCACACAACCTTGTTGACCTTCTCATCGTGGGATTCACGGGGAATGTCTTCGTTCGACCCTTTGTGAACACCATGGCTGATCTTCTCGGCATCCACGGCAGCACTCGGCCGACTGCTCGGCACGACGGTCTGCTCGTCATCATCGACACCAGTGGCATGGCCGTTGCCGTGGCGGTTGAAGTACTCGTCGTCGCGCTGCATGCGCGATAGATAGCCAGGGGGTACCCACTTGCGTGACGTCCACGGCTTGAGGCTACTCTGCCCGTACATGGAGTCGACGTTCTCGAGGCTGAGGCTGACCGACTCGTACAGGAAGAACCACACGACCAGGGCCGCCACGATGTTGGTGCCGACGAACACGAAGCCGTACGAATACGAGATGCCGCTGGTTGCGAGCGGCGTGAGGAACGAGATCATGACTGTTTCAGACGGTTAGTACTGAGGTGCGCTTTGCAAGTGCTGGTGACGGGATAGAAGGGGAGGAGCTTACAGTTTCCAAGCCAGTTGGTCGCCGTGGCCAGAGATGCCTGCTTGGCGCGGGTGCGCAGCGGGAAGGTCTCGCCGATGACGACCCAGATTATTGGGCCCCAGGTGCAGGCAAACGAGGCGATGAACATGGCGGCGGCTACAATCATGACGATGCCGGCGGCCTTGTTGTTCTCGGGGGGGAGGGCGGTGCCGATGGCGGCAAACACAGCCAGCCACGCGGCCTGCCAGATGGCGCCGATGAACAGGGGCATGCGGCGGCCGTAGCGCTCGACGACGTACAGGCCGTAAAAGGTCATGGCGACGTTGATGGCGCCGAGGATGAGCTGGACGCGGATCGGGTCATCGACGCCGGCCGACTGGAAAATGGTCGCGCCATAGTAGAAGAAGTAGTTGACGCCCGTGTATTGCTGCAGGAACTGCAGCGCCATGCCCAGAAAGGTGCGGTAAACCTGCTTGGGTACGCCGTTCTTCTTTGGGATGACGCATTCTTTCCAGGTGCCGACAGCGACATTGCGCTCCTTCTCGATCATTTCACGCATCTCGCGCATGTCGTCCTCGACGAGCCCGTGGCTCAGATCGTCCTTCATGCCGCGCAGCCTCGCTAAGGCGCGCCGCGCCCCTGCCCAGTCCTCGCGGCCCGCCAGCCAGCGCGGCGACTCGGGCACCATGAACACGCCCAAGCCCAGCGGTAGCGAGAATGCGATGCCCAGGCCAACGACGATGCGCCACGAGGCGGGCTCGTCCTCGATCTCACGCGTGCCGTAGTTGACGATGTTGGAGATGAGAATGCCAAACGTGATCATGAGCTGATATGTGGCGACAACGGCGCCACGGATCTCACGCGGTGCGCACTCGGACTGGAACATGGGCACACCCACCGACAAGACACCGATGCCAAGCCCCGCCACGAAACGGCCCATCATGAGGTGCACCCAGCTGCTGACGGCCGTGAGCTGGATAATACTGCCGATAATAAACAAAACGGTGCCAAAGCTGAGATTCTTACGCCGGCCCAGCCAGTCGGCCGTGTAGGACGAGCCCAGGGCGCCAAACATGGTGCCAATGCTCATGAGCGAGACGATGAGCGACTGGATGATGGGCTCAAAGTCCTTGGTGCCGTCGCCATTGTCGACCTGCCCGAAGCGGTTCTTGAAGTCGGTGAACAACAGCATGCCCGAGATCTGGCCTGTGTCGTAGCCGAACAGGAACCCGCCGATGGACGTGATGGCTCCGAGGAGCAGCGCCTCGACGCCGCAGTCGGCACCATTGATGCGGATTGACCTGCCGGAGACAAAGTCAGCACGGGCCCGGCATAGGTAGTTGATGTGCAAAGTGGTGTAGGTGTCTGTGGCTTACCTTCTGCCGAAAACCATCTCAGCGGCTTGCCGTGTGCGTGTGAGTGTCGTTTAGTCTTAATTATAGTTTATTCCTCGCTCGGTCCGATCCAGATTGACAACCTAGGGAACTGCGGGGAAGAAACAAAGGTCGGGGCGGTCGATCCATGGCGGTGGGATTAAATAGACACTTTATTGCTTGTTGGTAGTGATCTGCAACGGGGTCTGCTGTTGAGGGCGGATGATGTCACACTAGTCTGACTGATCGGTGAGCCAGATGGACCGAAGAAGGCAATCGATACCAAGCTTTCTTATGGGCACATGGCCACCGATCCCTGCTGTCAACCACGGCCCAGAGCTGCTCGGGCGTGCGGCACCGTCCAATGGGCGGCGCCAAGACCCCAAAAAGTGCCCTTTGTGACGTAGCCCTGCATCTTCATCTTCTTCAGTCGACACGAAATCCGGGGGTGGCGCCTCAAGGCGGCTCTTCAGGCATTGCTCAGTAACCCGCTGAAGCCACACCAGCACGAACCACGGCCCAGCGTCGTCATTAATTCTTTGTTTGCTACTTTTGGTTGTCGTCGGCGGCTTACCCGTTACCTCCACGGCGCCTTGCTGACTTTCCCGTGGCCGTTGTCCATGACACCTGACGGCGACGGACTTGCGATAGAGTTTCGGCTTCATTGCTGCCGCTTCATCCTCTTTTACCTTTCTCTTTTCCTCCTTTTTCTTCCATCTTGAGTTTGGGATTCCTCCTCTGGGTTGTCTTGTCTTCTTGGCCTGGCCCGGCCTGGCCCATCCATGATCCCCACATTTCTACACCGTCAAATGCGACTGCAGCGCGCTTCAGGTTGGAGCTAAGTTGGGTCGATCAGCCCACCACCACCCATGACTGACAGCAGTCAGGACATGATGGCTCGACGTTGACAGTGGAGCCGCGACAATTCCACTCACACCTCATCCTTCATCCAGGCCCTGGCTGCTGTAATTAGATGGGGTGGCTGGGAAGGACTAGTAAGTCATGTTTTACAACCAGAGGCGGGATTGAAAGGTTGAGAATGGAGCTCAAGCAAAACAATACGAGTGATTGGTTCAATTCATCCTCTTGGAAGCTAAATGCTGAGGTGGGTTTTGCAAGGTTGGGAGAGCGGTTAATCGAACACTACCTATTAAGTCTAGCAGGAATCGAAACCAGTGAGCTAGGGCTACCTAGGTGATAGGGCATAATTCACGTAGATGCACTAACAATTACCTAATCCAATGGCTGCGTGGCGCAATGGCAGCGCGTTACTTTCCGGTGTTCCCAATCTCTCAGTTGGTAAAGGCTTTGGGTTCGAGTCCCAACGCGGTCGTTTTACTTTTGCGCCTTCTTTTTGCACTCTCCGCAAAGTTCGGAATGACCCCTTCCAGTTTCCTGTACGAGTCCAACTGGGTATGCGATTCATCTCTGGGACTCTCATCCATTGTCCTTGTCGTTCTCGTCGTTTTATCACAAAACACAAGACCGAGAATTATGCGGGAATATCGCGACGTCTATTTTCATGTTTTTAAACCTCCAACTCCGCTCCAAAACCGTGCACACTTTGAATACCTATCTAACCAACCAAACTAATTGTTACAAAATGACAGCCCGAGTTTTTACAGCAACCTTCCACGACAGGTGCTCATTGCAGCATTTGCTGCATGGCGTTGACGCGATAGCTCTCCCTCCGTTCCATCAACTCGGCGTGCGTGCCGCTGTCCACAATACGGCCGCCCTCGACGACCAGGATGACGTCCGCCTTCTGTACAGTGTGCAGCCGATGCGTAATGGCCAAGACTGTCGTGTCCCGCGCGACTCGCTCAAGGCCCTCCTGCAGCGCCGCCTCGCTCGCCGCGTCGAGCGCGCTCGTGCTTTCGTCCAGCAGCAGCAGACGCGGGCGGCGAACGAGGGCGCGGGCAATCGCGAGCCGTTGCCGCTGCCCACCAGACAGCCGCGACGCAGACGCACCGCACTCTGTCGCGTAGCCATCGGGCATCTCGGCGATGGTGTCGTGGATGCTCGCTAGTCTGCAGGCAGTCTCGATCTCGCCATCTGTGGCGTCGTGGCCTGGCCGTGCGCCAAGGCCCACGTTGAAGCTGACACTGCCATCAAAGAGGGCCGGCTCTTGTGGGACGAGCGCAACAGCGTCTCTGAACGAGGTTGACGCGCGTGCGAGGTCAAGGCCGTCCAGCGACACGGCCCCGCTCGTTGGCGTGTATAGCCGCTGTACGAGACTCATGATGGTCGACTTGCCGGCGCCCGAAGGCCCGACGAGTCCCACAAACTGGCCTGGGTGGATTGTAAACGACACACCGTCTAGGACAGGCACATCCGGGCGGGCCGGGTAGGCAAAAGAAACGTTGTCGAATGTGATTTTGACACCCTCTCTCTTCTCGGCGTTGAGCTCGCCGGCGTTTGTCTCCGCGACCGCTTCGACATCTGGACTGCCTCGGGGCTCGTTTTTGCCTGTGCCATGAAAGGGACTCGAATCACCCCCCTTCTTCTCCACGAGTGTATGATCAGACCCAAGGCTCATGATAGCAAGGATGCGCGAGAATGCCGTGCGGGCCCGCGAAAACTCGGGCGCCAGCGAGAACATCTGACCCCACAGCTGAGCGCTGACCAGCATGGACACTAGGATGATGAAGAATTGGGTCTGGTTGTTCTCGCCTGCCATGATGCGCTGGGAACCCCACCAGTATGCAAAGGCGTAGATCAAGAAACTGGTGCTGTTGGATAACGCCAGCCACACGTTGGTGAACGCGGCGGCCCGCACCATCTCGTCGCGTGTGCTGCGCAACAACCGCGAGTATGACCCTGAAACCTCACTCTCAAGTGAGAGAGCAGCTACCGTGCGGATCGACTCGACGGCCTCAACGGCCACAGAGGCGGCTCGCGAGAAGGCCTCGGCGTGCCGTTCCTCGTAGCGCGCCAGCATCCGCAGCTGCATGAAGCCAGCGCCTAGCAGGATGGGGATCGTTACCAAGCACACTATGGCAATCTTCCAAGCGATAATGTGAGACAGAATAATGGCGATGATGAAGTTGACGATGATGGAAAAGACGGTGCCGATGGTCGAGCCGCCAAAGGCTCCAATAGCCGCGCTGTCTTTTGTGATAATGGCCAGCAGCTTCGACGGGCTGCGACCTTCAGACTGGTGCCACTGCACGCCCTGTTCGAGTAGAGAGCGGAACGATAAGACTCGTACCGAGTACAGCAGCCTCTCTGCCAAGAGTCCGAAGCACGACCATGCAAAAAAGTTGGCTACGAGCTCGATGATGGCCAACATGAAGAGGAGGCCGCCAAAGAACTTGCCGAGATACAAGATGCGGTCAGCGCTGTTTTGGCACGGGTTGAGACCGCCCACGGTGAACCCAAATATCAGACCTGAGCCCGAAAATGTGCCGCCTACGATGACAGCCGCAATGACGGCAAGCACCAGCCACCCAAGCGAAGGGCGGACCAGCTGGGCCATTCCTTTAAGCACTGTTCCCCAGGGTCTCGGCTGATCCAGGTTCTCATCGCCTTTCGTTTTGTCTTCCGACTTGCTGGCCATCTTCTTGAGAGTCACGGCGCCTGCAGCTTCGGGCTTTTCTGTCAGAAGCACCTCGCCTTTCAACGAAGAGGCTTCAATGGAGTCTCCCGATACGGATGAACGAGAACCGCTCTCGCCCTGGCCAGCTGTGCCTACAGACTGCAGGTTGGCCATGCGGGCAAAAGCACCGCCTTCGCGGGCCATGAGCTCCTCGTAGGTGCCTTGCTCGACGACTTGGCCGGCCTCGAGCACGATGATGTTGTCGGCATTTCGGATCGTTGACAGGCGGTGCGCAATTGAGATGACGGTTCGGTGTTTTGCTGCTCGTTCGACTGCCTCCTTGATGCGCTGTTCGCTTGCCGAATCCAGGGCAGAGGTGGCTTCGTCCAAAACGAGAATCTTGGGGTCGCGGATCATGGCTCTCGCCAGGGCAACGCGCTGGCGCTGTCCGCCACTGACCAGCGAACCGCTGGGGCCTGCAGAAGTTCCATAACCCCTTTCAAGGCGCTCAACAAAGACAGCTGCATCGGCCTGATCGGCGGCGTCTTGAGCGAGTCGGACGATCTCGGCGATGAGGGGGCCAAAACTGTTAGCCACCGAAGGCGTGATGGCATCTTTGCCCTTTTCCGCCAGCTCAGTAAGCTGGTGCCCATGCAGGGTCTCCTTGAGATGCTGGTGTTCCGGCTTGGGTGAGTTGATGAGACCAAGAGCAATGTTTTCGAGGATGGATCGGTCAAGCAGCGATGGCTCTTGCTGGACGAGGCTGATGAAGCTGCGGAGGCCGCGGACATTGAGTTCGCGGATATCGCAGCCATCGAGGGTAATGGTACCCTCAGTAGGATCCTGGAGACGGGCCACGAGCGATGCAATGGTTGACTTCCCGCTTCCGGAGAGCCCAACAATGGCAGTGTACTTCCCAGCCGGGAATGTCAAATTGACGTTGCGGAGCACAGTTTGTTCAGGGCGTGAAGGATATGAGAACGAGACATTTTGGAACTCAATTGCGCCTGGCGTGTCAAACGGTAGCACGGTACCTTCATCTGAGGTGCCGTCGATGGCCGAGGGAGTGTCAATGTCGTCGATCAGCCGCTGGAAGGCGGCCGAAGCGCCGCTCAACAGGGGCAACAAGGGCGCAATGCTGCCAAGTACCACACATGCTAGATCGACGAGTCAGAATCGTCATCCAAGGGCTGGCCACAACGTTCGAGGAAGGCTTACCGTCGACGAGCAGAAATACGACAGTGTAGATCTGGCCAACCGAGTCATTGCCGCGGCCCATCATGGTATCAACAACCATGATACTGCCCTGCCAGAAAGCAAGCGCGTTGGCCGAGTAGGCAATGAAATATAGAAAGCCCGCCTGAGCAGCCGATGCGATGCTTTTCCGGATTCCCGCGGAACGGGCTGTGGCAACATGGCTGGCAAACTTGGCCTCGAGTCTCGGGCCCGCGCTGAAAGCCTGTACGACGGTGATATGGGAGAGAGCCTCAGAGGCAACTGACGAGGCCCGAGAGGTGGCTTCGGACGACCTCTGGAGGTACTTGTTGAGAAAGAAGCCACCGATCATGGCCATGAGCAAGAAGGCGGGGACGAGGGAAATAAGCATACCGGCCAGGCGCGGCTGCTTGATGAAGGCAACAACATAGGCAGTGATGAAGAAGCTGATGCTGGCGATCAAGATGCCGACTTTCTCCGAGGTGCCAGTCTGCACGGCTGTCATGTCGCCGTGCAGCCGGCTGCTGACCTCGCCGGCGGCCAGGCGGGCATCGAAGAATGCGGGCGGCTGCCGCAGCAGAGCAGCGACATAGCGTGCACGGAGGCGCTGGGCGAGGCGCTGGCTGACCAGGCTCCACGACAAGATGTAGACGTAGATGACGACGAAGGCGGCGATGGCAATGTAGACGAGCTGCAGAACCTTGTCGTTGATGACGCCCTTGAAGGCATATGGATCGGCTTCGGCATCAACAGCACACGTCGCACCGTTCATGTCGTCGACCAGCTCGCCGAACAGAATGCCCATTAGCGGGAACGGCACACCGGCCGCAGCGGCCGCCACGGTTCCCGTGAAGAGAAGTAAGTAGTCCACCCATGTCGGATTGACAGCGGTGAAGATGCGCAGGTACGAGAAGAGGGACGCGTAGAACTGTGGGAAGCGCAAGGCTGTGTCAGCAAGGGGCCTCGAGTTCTGGACAAGACTGCGCGCTCGCTATTCGGAAATTAAAAGGAACAACAGCTGCGCTGGGTACTGACGGGTGCGTTTGGCTTGTGTTGCGCCTCTGACTTCGCCGGCGATGTTGCCGGTAATGTTGATTGACATCGACTTGCCGTTTCTTGTTCTGGTGCTTGTGTCGCCAAGCCCGTGCTCGCCGCACTCGAGGGCCGCTTCTCTCCAAGAGATTCGACTGCCATTGTTGCTAGCTCGGATTGCAGCTCCCTCAAGGCTCAAATTCCAGGCACGGCAGGCGCCAGGACGATTGACTTGACCTGCAGGTAATGGCAGCAGGCACGATGCAATACACACTTAGGTAAGCAGTCCCCGTCCGACTCGATCTCGGCTGCGGGCTGGAAACACCCGACGAGAAAGGCGCGAGTGGCGTGTTTGCTTGAGAGGACTGAAAGATGTACCTACGATTTCTTCCCGGGCGACAGTACATTATGCCCCATATCGCTCTGATTTGCCTGCGCCGGTCGGCTCCAAATTTCGCCATACTATTAGTCACCGGGAAGCTCAGTGCCTTGGCGACTGGCGATGCCCGATGCCGGGCTTGGCGAGGACGGATCTGATAACGAAAAGGGACGACAGGGGTCGGATCTGATAAAAAATTCTCATCTGATGCCCCTCCGAAAGCCCCGCCATGGACGGCCCCAAGACCTCCCTATGGAGCACGCTGCAGCGCGATGTCACCCATCCAGGATTCCCTCTCCATTTGCAATTTTCATCCAACTGATTAATCCCTCGGTCCACAGCGGAGATACATCTTCTTTGGCAAATCCGGGCCACCCTTCTGTTCGCCATTTTCTCGTGACGACGGCCAGCACCCCGTGAGGCAGTCTCGAGCATGTCGCCATTCTGGATGGAAGCTGGCGACAACAGGTTTGGAGGGTTACCGGTTTAAAGTTATCAGATCAGACTTGGCGCCTGATGGCGTGTTATCCACCCCGGGCACGACTGAGTCGGGAATCCTGGGGATTGTCGTTGGGGTCATCTTCCCGATACCGCATCGCGGCATCGCTTTGACCCCTTTCGTGGCCAGTTTGCCTCCATCTCTACACCCGACCCGACTTCTTTTCCAGTACAGAAGATTGACTCAACCCGGTTTTAATATCATCCACGTGGTTCTCTGTGTGCCGTCTCGCATTCTCTAATCAGGGTCTGAAGGCATTAGCGCGTTACTGCGTTGCATCCGCAGGCACGCCCACACCCACGCCCAGACACGCTGGCACACACACATTTGCACCTCGGAGAGCTCCCAAGCTAGGAAACGAGCTCGTTGTGTTACCATTAACGGCATCCCCACAATTCGCCCACCCGATCCTAGCTAGTTCGTGCTTGACGTCCCACTGTCTGTCTAGTGTATTTCACTGGCGGGCGGGCGATTACGTACGGGCAACACATCCCGAACGTATGCCGGGATTCGACCCCCTACTAGCCGTTGTCCAGACGCCCGTCATGCATTATCTGATGATCTGATAAAATCTCTGCGTGCCGGCTAGAATCGTCCAATGGGACGTTAGAATACGCGAACACGAACGCAACCGCCGACTCTCGGCCGCGACTCCCCGCACCAAGTTTGCATGCCTTTCCCGTGCAATTCAGAGACTAATTTACTCATTCCTTGAATTCGTCTTTATATGCGTACGATGCCGTAGTAGATTTGTTCGGTCCCTTTTTAACCCTTAGTTTCTCCGTTGTGCGGAGAACTCCCTTTTCACCACCCATGACCCCTGTGAAACCTAACCCGCCATCCTTTCATCTCCCGCACGAGCTTGTCATGTTTTTTGCTATATTTTTGTTGATCTAGGAAGTCTATAGCTGTAGTACTTTGAGACCCCGGTACGCTATGGCAGCCAGCGTCATGGCGACGACACCCGCCAAGGCGGCCGTATTTTCCGACAGGAGCCGCGGGACCGAGGACGCCTCGTCTTCTGCTGTCGTAATAAAACCGGCTGCGGTGTAACTTGTAGTGCCGGTCCCAGGCAGCCTCACCATGAGAGGCACCTCGACGTCAACGCTGCTATCCAGCACGGCCGCCGGGTGCACGACGCGTGCCTCGGCGGGTGGAATCCGGCGGAACCCCGACTTGGTGTACAGGCCTTCGGCCGTGCGCGACGACTCGAGGTAGACGGGCAGGTTGCAGCTGTCGCCGAGGCTCGTAAGGGCCTGCACGAGCGCCGTGCCAGCGCCGCGGCCTTGGTGCTTGGGATGCACAGCACATACCTCGATGTCTTTTTTTTTGGTCATCATGTCAGCGACTACAACATTGATTACAATGACAAGAGCAAAAATGAATATGAAATATGACCCACATATATAAGCCTTCCCCTTCCACAGTCGCTCCCTGGTCTCGCACAGCGGCGCCAGCAGTCGCTCGGCCTTGTCCCGCTGACCGCCCTCCAGCCACTCGGCCTTGAACGGCTCGGCGTCCCTGCGCGGGGTGGTGTAGAGGTACGCGATGGCCATGCCGACGATGTCGCCTGATGCCGTGTCGACGCACTTGAACGTGTATTGTGGAGTGTCGTTGTCGGCACGGTGCCACCATGCCAGCGTGGCGTCGGCGTGCGCGGTGCGGAACTCTGCCGAAGTGAAGCCGCTCGGGAACAGAATGTCGAGGAGCCCGTGGCCATCGGGGTCTGCAGCGAAGGCTTCAAAGTAAACGTCGTACACGGCCTGGATGTCCGGAATCAGGGCGGGGAGGACGGCGAACGGCATTTTGAATGAAGAATTTGTAACGAATTTCTCGTATCTTCTGTCTTTAGCTTGGGATGGCAAAATGGATACGAGTCTGAAAACGGCCGAGAGATGATGGATTGAGACCGGAAAATGCGTATTCACAATGGCGAGCGGGTTACTTTACAAGTAAACATCACAGTAGCCACCTAGGACACTGACACTTTTCAAAGCAATTTACACGAGCTTCCTCTTCAAGCCAGTTCCCATAAAATATAATAGAAATATCGCGCGGGAACTGTACAGTACGCGCACACCCAGCGATCACATAGATCTAGAGGATTAACGAGGCATCAGCAATGCCGATCACCAGTATGTGTCCATATTACATCCTAGATGACGCATTCGTGGTGTTTCATTTTGACAAAACACCGCACTGTCGCAACGTTTCCCATGCGGGTCCTGTTCCTCTCTCCACCAACCCCTCCTTCCCGTGTCCCGAAGCCGGAGGTGCCGGAAGGGGGATGGACAAGAAAAAAAGAAAAGCCAAACAACGTGACGGGCAGATCCCTATTGCAGCCCCCACAAGCCCCACCGGCAATTGGCCCATTAAGGTTATCAGATCCGCACCCCCTGTTCAACCGTCTCTCCACTTCCGGTTGCCGGCTGGTTGGTTGCCCACTTCATCACATGGAGCAAGCGCCAACCTGGTTCGCCTGCCCAAACCGCGCCCCGTACCTTTCTAGAGCGCCAAAGATGGATGGTTCTCCAGCATCGACGCGCGCCCTCCCATCAAACCCTGCGACTGCATTGTCCAGCCTTCCAGCTTGTTCTGGCAGATGGCTGCAGGTCATTGGGCGGGGCGAACCACTAAACCAGTATTGGTAGTAGTCATCGCACACATTCTTGATCCCTGCCTTCAGTTCTTGGCTCCCGTGATGGATCCGTAACAGGCAAGAGGGAAGCAGAACTTCCTCGTTGACCGCGGCATGTCGCCATCCTCTGCCCTAACCGAATCGGGGCAATCCTCCAGATGGTGGCTTCACATGGATGCCCTTGACCGACCTTGGGAAGCAGCACCCATGGTCTCAGACACGCAGGCCCTCAAGCGAGTCCCACTTCCGATGAACGGAGTGGGGGTGGCCATTATGGTCGGGGTGGCCATTATGGTCGGATCAGGAGTGGGTGCGAATGGTTCGTCTGGGCTTGGTTAGCTTGCCCTCAGTCCAGGGTTGGTGTGATGATTCCCTGGAGTAGAAAGAATCGCGAAGTCTCGCTTTTCTCCTTTAACCATGCATGCAAAAGGTGAGGGGCAGATATCTACCTCTTTACCCACGGAAAACCAGAGACACGCAGCTGTGCACAGAACTCTTTTCAGCCAATCCTGGGGCGCCCACTTGATGCCGTATGCGTTGACCCGTCCTCCACCCTCACCATCCATCCAATACGACAACGGCATATCCAGGCACACTTGCGGGCGGAATCAAGCGGCACAGGCTTCGGAACCAGCTCCACGCGACCGCAGGATGCATCTCGCGCGGGACGCACCCCCTTACGGTGGTGTCGGGAATGGCTCCCGCCGCACTGCGGCAAATTCAATCATAGAGGTGGCGACAGCAACCATACCGGCCCCGTGCCTCGCCGTCGACGCGACTTCGACCGATGGCAGCATTGATGCCAACCTGCAAAATTCACTACTTCTGGCCTGCATAGTTCTTGAGCAGAGGGGCAGGAGCGACGACGACCGGATAGAGCAGGCATCTTGGGGTCGAAGGACTGCCGGCGGAGCCGGAGCGGCTTCCGAATTCCTCCTTTCCGTGTCGGGCTTGCAGTTGAGCCGCACACAAAGCGAACCCATCTCGGAAATATTGAACGCCCTAAGCAGATCAACACAAACTGGTGTTGCTTCAGATCAGTGCAAGACATTTTATTTTAATGAAGGGAAGGTCACACGACTGTCGTCGCGGAAACACCAACCGGATCACGAAGGACAGGTGCGTTACCCGGTTTTTCTTCCCGTCAATGGCAGCCCGGATTGACATAAACCAGACATGGCTGTCCCGGCTAGAAGCCGTACGAGACGGACAGAATCTCACCCTGAGAATTCTGCGGAATGACACGAACGGCTCCTCGGCAGGGAGACAAGCACCCGGCAAATTGGAAGCGCTGGTTGAGATCCTGGGCGTCATTACGAAGACCCCCGAGAAACCGATCGCGGTCCTTTTCGACCCCTTCGGCTGCGACTCGGACCAAATCTGGCAATGGAACGCAGAGCTGCCGCCAACCATCGACCGCTGCATTCACGACATCATCTCCGAACAAGCGGGGACAAGACCAGAGAAAGTTGCCGTTTCTTCTTGGGATGGCCGTTTCACGTATGCCGAAGTAGAATCGATGTCAACCCGGCTGGCTCTCTATTTAGTCGCCCAAGGCATCGTTGTTGGAACTATTGTTCCCCTGTGTTTTGAGAAGAGCCGCTGGACGATTGTTGCCCTGCTGGCCGTTATAAAGGCAGGCGGCGGTTTTGCCCTCACGGACCCGACCAGTCAACCCGAAGCTAGATTGAAGGCGATGGTTGAGCAAACAGGCGGCAGCTTGATTGTGGCTTCTCAAGGGCAGTCTGACTTGGCGCAACAGATTGTGCCGAAGGATGGCCAGGTTGTCACCGTTTCTGACGAATTGTTCACCACATTGAGCAACGGAATCGAAGGCACATCGGCATCCTTGCCGCTCATCCCGACCTTGACAACACCACTCTATATCCAGTTCACCTCGGGAAGCACCGGCCGACCGAAGGGCGTTGTAGTTTCACACTCCAACTACACCAGTGGTGCGATCCCGCGAGCAGCCGTGGTGGGGTACACCTCAACATCGCGAGTGTTTGAGTTTGCAAGCTACGCATTTGATGTGAGCATCGACTGCATGCTATGCACGCTTGCAATGGGAGGCACAATCTGCATTCCTTCAGACGCAGATCGCATGAACGACCTTGGTGGCGCAATTGCGGCCAGTGGTGCGAACATGGCGCACATGACACCCAGTGTAGCACGCGTCCTCGATCCAAAGGTCATTTCTGGGCTGGATGTCCTCGGCCTGGGCGGCGAGGCTGTCTCGGCAGCTGATGCGGCGGCTTGGAGCAAAGGAAAGACTAGCGTCATCATTGCTTATGGCCCCTCTGAGTGCACCGTTGGTTGCACGGTGAACAACACATTCGCTCACGGCAGAGGCGATGACGAGAGGAAGCTGTTCACTACTGGCAACATTGGCAAAGGCGTTGGCGGCGTTGGTTGGATTGCAGATCCCCAAGATTCCGAGCGCCTAGTTCCCGTTGGTGCAGTGGGCGAGCTGCTGATAGAGGGCCCTGTTGTGGGTTTGGGATATCTCGGCGAGCTAGAAAAGACGGCTGAGGTCTTCATCGACGATCCTGCGTGGCTTGTGGCCGGGCACGGCGCCACTCCCGGCAGGCGCGGCCGTCTCTATAAGACAGGCGATCTCGTCCGCTATGACGCCGATGGGTCTGGAGACATCGTTTTTGTTGGGCGGAAGGATGCTCAAGTCAAGCTTCGGGGGCAACGTGTCGAACTGGTTGAAATTGAACACCATTTGGGCAGCAGACTCCCAGGCGGAGTCAAGATCGCGGCCGAGGTTATCAAGCCGATTGGTGGTGAACCAACGCTGGTCGTCTTTGCTTGCGACCCCAATTCTGCTTCCGGCTCCCCAAGAGAGGCGGCGAGCGACGTCGACGCAGAGCCCTTGGCATTTTCGGCGGAAATGGTAGAAGCCCTGGCCGACATCGACGAGTCGCTTGCTTCCGACCTTCCCCGGTACATGGTACCGGCCGCCTACATCCCTCTTCACGAGATGCCATTCCTTGTGTCAGGAAAGATCGACCGCAAGAAACTACGTAAACATGGGGCCACTTTGACTCGGGAGGAACTAGCTGCCAGCAACCGGAGGAACAAAAAAGGGGGATCTAAACATCCCGAGACAGACACAGAGCGTGCACTGTGCCGCGTCTGGCAGGCGTTGCTCGGAGATAGAGTCGAAATTTCCGCCCAGGACAGCTTCTTTGCTCTGGGCGGCGATTCTCTTAGGGCTATGAAGCTCGTCTCATTAGCACGTTCTGAAGGAATCGCGATAACTGTCGCCGATGTTTTCCGGTACCCAGTGCTGCGAGACATGGCAGTTGTGGCCACCAAGATACCCTCGTCTGAAGAGGGCTCGAATTTTCAGCACCCAGTTCCACCATTCTCACTGCTCGAGACTGACTGGAATGCGGAGGACGCGCGGAGTGAGGCGAGCAGGCTCTGTGGCGTAGATGAGGCCGACATCGAGGATGTTTACCCCTGCACACCACTTCAAGAGGCACTTATGGCTCTCTCAGCCAAAGTCAGGGAGGCGTATGTCGCCCAGCGGGTTCTGAAAATGGACAACATGGAGTCAGCAAAGCGCCTGAAGACAGCCTTTGAGGCCGTTTCGGCCGACAGCTCAATCATGCGCACGCGTATCGTTCAGGTATCAAAGCGTGGGCTGATGCAGGTTCTGGTCAAGGGGCCCGTCGTCTGGCGCTCGGCTGGTTCGCTGGCAGAGTACCTCAAGAAAGACCGCGAGGAGCAGATGGATCTCGGCAAGCCGCTGGTGCGATACGCCATGATCATGGAGGGTGGAAATGCTCACTTTGTGCTCAGCATGCATCACGCCTTATATGATGGATGGTCCATGCCCCTGGTTGTCGACCGCGTGAACCGGTCGTATCAGGGTTTACCACTGCAGCAGCCGGCTGCCGACTTCAAGGACTTTATCCACTACCTGAACCACAGCTTGGACCGGGCAGCATGTGATGCGTACTGGCGCGATCAGCTTGCCGGTGCCACAGGCGTGCAGTTTCCCCGTCTCCCCTTTGAAGGCTACCAGACCCAGGCCGACTCGCTGCTAGAGCTAGAAGTCCAGTTGGACGACCGAAGACCGCCGGCTTGCACGAATGCGACCGTCACGCTTGCCACTGTGATTCGCGCAGCGTGGGCGCTTGTTGCATCACAGTACTGCAGCGGCAACCACGACATGGTTTTCGGCGAGACTTTGACAGGCCGGAATGCGCCGATTGTTGGCGCCGACGAGATTGAGGGGCCCATGATCACGACGGTGCCCGTCCGCGTGTCGATTGACCACGATGCCACCGTCGAGCAGTACCTCCAGTCCATTGCCGAGCAAATGATCAACCAGATCCCCCACGAGCACGCGGGACTGCAGCACATCCGGCGGCTGAGCGATGATGCGCTGCAGGCGTGTGAGCTGCGCACTGGTCTGGTGCTGCATCCTGCTGCTGGCGAGGTGGCCGTCGACGAGAACACACCGGCGAACGGGCTGGTACCTGCGGGCGACGCCGAGGCTGCCCAGGAAGCACTCAAGTTCAACACGTACGCCCTCATGCTGGTGTGCGCGCTCTCGACCGACGGATTTCTCGTCATGGCGAGCTTCGATTCGCACACGGTCGACAAGGACACGGTTCAGCGCGTGCTCGGGCAACTGCGAATCGTGGTGTTGCAGCTTTGCGACCAAGACGCAAGGCAGCGGAGGATCGGGGACGTGCAGTGTCTGACAGAGGCTGATTTGCACGAGCTCCAGCTCTTGGGCAGCCAAGTCAAGATGCCAAGCGCCGACTCGGACACGTTGGAGTTTGAGTTTGCAGACGGGTTCGAGTCGCTGTGGATCGTCGACGCTGCTGACAGCCAGCGTTTGGTGCCAAGCGGAGCGGTCGGGGAACTGCTTATCGAGACAAGAAGTCAGCTGCCTGCGCCCGCCGTGGCTGTCGCTAGGCCAGACTGGGCCAATCGCGTGGACAGCGAGCAGCTCGCGAGGCAGTCGCGATTCTACCGAACCAGTCGCCTAGCGAGATTCGACTTCAGTAGCGCTGACAGCCCCACCTTCCGTGTCTTACCGAAGACATCTCAGCCCAAGGCAGCAGCCGCAGCCCGAAACTTGACGCAGCCAACAGCGACAGCTCCTGCCGTCACGGCCACCTCGGCCAAGCAGAAGACGCTTCGCGCCATCTGGGCGCGGCTCCTTAACGTCGACGAAGATACCATCTACTTGGGCGACAGCTTCTTTGCGCGCGGCGGCGACTCCATCACCGCCATGAAGCTGGTTTCCGAGGCGCGCCAACAGGGCATGCACATCACCGTTGCACTTGTCTTCGCGAATAGGACGCTCTATGACATGGCCAAGGTCTTGCAAAATGCCCCCACGCCCACGCCCACGCCCACGCCCAAGTCAACACCCGCGACGTCGGGTTCTTCAGAGGCAGTTGCAACCGAGTTGGCAATCGTGGCAGGGAGGGCGGCCGAGTACCAGCCGATGGCCCTGTTCCTCTCGTTCTTCATGGGTCGCTTCCGAGACCAGCTCGCCGATAAGACGTGGAAGATCTCCGACGTGATCCCCACGCGGCCGCTTCAGGAGATTGCTGTGCGCGGCACCGTCGAGCTGCCTCGGTTCTCCCTGCGATATGAACTACTGCACTTCAATGGCATGGTGGACAAGACGCGACTTTTCACGGCGTGCCAGGAACTAGTGTCGCGCAACGAGATCCTGCGTACTGTCTTCGTCCGGGTCGACGGCACATGCTACGGTGTTGTGCTGGACAGTCTGCCAATCCCCGTAATCGAGTACGAGATCGACGGCGACAGTACCGAGGAATTCGCCAGCCAGCTCTGCCGAGTCGACGCTCAGACCCGCATCCCGTACGGCTCTTCTTTTGTCAAGTGGTTCTTCATCACAAATGGGAATCAATGCAGTCTCGCCTTCAGGCTCTCACATGCCCAGTACGACGAGATCTGCCTTCCCATCTTCCTCAATCAGCTCCACCAGCTATACCAGGACCCCAAGGCAGTGTCCCCCTCATTTCCATTCTCTGCATTTGTCAACCACACACTGCGAGATAGCATACCCCGTGCGATTCCCTATTGGCGCGATCTCCTCGCCGGGTCTCGCGGGATATCAGTACTTCTCCCGGGCATACCGGTAACGTCACGCCGCCATTTCGCCATCCATCGCTCTGTCAACATCTCGGCCCGCAGCCGCGATGTCACGGTGGCAACACTACCTTCGGCCGCCTGGGCGCTCACACTGGCCCGTCGTCTACATGTTTCTGACGTCGTCTTTGGCGAAGTGGCATCTGGCCGAAGCGTTGACATTCCCGGCGTGCCCGACGCGAATGTTATCGCGGGCCCCTGCTGGCAGTACGTGCCGACTCGCGTGCGGTTCGACAGCGAGCCGCCCATCAAGACGGGCCACGACCTCCTGGCCGCTCTCCAGCACCAGCACATGACAACGTCGTCGCACGACAGTATGGGCCTCGACGAGATTGTGCGCCAATGCACCGACTGGGACCCGGAAACGACGACTTGGTTCGACACAGTTGTTCACCAAGACGTCGCCCACGTCGAGACGCTGTCGTTTGTCGGCCAAACAGCAAAGTTCGAGACGCTCTACCCTTACGAAGAACCACTAAGGGAGTGGAAGATCCAGGCATTCCACGACGGCGACACGCTCACCCTCGAAGTCGTCACATATGAGTCGTGGAAGGACCATGCAGTGAAGTTGCTCGACGACGTGGTCACTTCGCTTGAACAGCTGGTTCAGCGGCCTTGGGACCAGCTTGATGTTGTGTAATATGTGAGGATATCGTTGTGGGGCTGTTCTATATTGTATTTGTACATATTCGGTAAGGATCATAATTAGGAGTTTTCTGAATCTAATCTCTTCGTATATTGAAGCGGTGAAAAGGCACCAGTGATGAAGCGGGACATAAGTACCTAGGTAGCCTAGTTCAAGGAAAAACGCCGCACTGTTCCTCTGCCGGGAATCAACTTCGACCCCCGCGGACAATGCAATTATCCTGCCATGCCAGGTTGTGCTGTTCTCGATACACAACGGCTACAATTATTGCTTGCGGAGTTCCGCCACTCTAACGGCGCTAGAAGTGGAATTCTGCCCCTCAGCCAGCCCGTCAAGCTGTCGCTCGCATCATCAAGTGCGCGCGCGCGCGCGGTAGTCCGAACCCCGGGGCTGCACTCGGCAAGCAAATTGGAACGGGTAGTGGTCATGCAAATAGGTAAAAGTCTGGCCCGCGCATCAGCCGTAGAGGATTCTGATGCGGGTACCGGTGGGAAAGAATTGGTGACGCATTCGGCTGCTGTGCGACCCCGAAATTCCGAGCTTCGGTTTCCTAGGTATGATCTCGGGTTAACACGGCCAAGGCAGATTTGGAAATCGGCAGTGAGCTTTTGCATATGACCAGCAGCCAGGTGCATGCGCGCATTGAGATCGTCCGCAGCCAGTGGTCGCTCAAAGTTTCACAGATGCAGCCCAGGACAGGAATGGCAGATTTAAACCGCGCATGAGCCTAACGATTGTTGAATAATAGCACTTTTTGTTCTGGAAATGAACTTGCCATTGCCAACTCCTAAACTTGCCTAGGGCAAAAAGTTCATTCTCTGAAACAGGGCTAGAGTTACTAAGGACCCTTGCCCAGATAACTAGTTTCCAAGTTAGTTCCAGCGTGTTTTCAGGTCTGCTTCTTGATCGGCTGAACATTTAATTATGGGTTCCTACTAAGGTGTTAGTCAGTGAACCATAATTATGTACCGACACAACTTGATAATATCTTTTGAGGCGCTCATTGTCGTGGCTCAAAGGGTTCAAATTTCACCACCCCTATCAGGCATTGGCATGATCATTGTTTCGTATCCAATCACCACTGGTTGGCAGAATTGATTCGGCGTCCGTGTGGAGGCGCAGCCAGAGACCCGAACGCGGACATCCAACGGCTCGTCCACAACCTCTCAGCCGCCGGAACAGTGCCAAGCTCTGCCGACTTCAGCCCTACGACCCCCGTCGGGATAAGGACGAAGCAAGCCAGGTTAATTAGGACGCCCGGCCCTCGCCCCATCAGCACGATTCTCTTCTTCTATCTTCTTTCAGAATGCGATTCAGGGGGGTTTGCTCACAGAAAACCCGGATCAATTGCGGCGAAATCTACCTCCTCAGTCCCCCCCTTCCGAGCTGCTCTAGTACGACTAAGAATTGGCCAGACGAGTAATCTGCGACAATCAATTGCCAGAATTACAGACGACGGCAACGCGCCCTGAAAGAAAAGGGAAAGAAGCAAAATGGACTTCTCACTCTTCCTCGCATGCTTCTGGGCTCTCCTCCTCGTGCCCCTCTCGTTGTGCACCCTGGACGCAACGCTCAACCAACTCCTCACCAACTCGGCAGCCGAATTCTTCACCAGCGGATACGCCACGTTCATCGTCCCGTGGCTCATCTTCGAGGCTGTGGCTGGCTGGTTTCTCACCACAAGGATCCGTGCCGGGATCCAGCGCCACCGGCTACGCGACTCTTCCGCCGCGGCCGGTAGCTCTCTCCCGCGCGAAAATAGAGTGCACGCGGCGGTGCTGGTGCTTCTGACCTCTGCCGCAATACTGGGCCTGCTATTCTTGTCGACGGGGATGTTTATGGCTACGGCGATGGGTCTGATGGACAGCGGACACACACCGGCCGCAGTGTGGTGGCTCGCGTTCGCTGTGTGGGTGGTCTTTGGGACGGTTGTTGCGAGGGTCTTGTGGGCTTGGGGCTCTGCGGTGAGAGAGCTGATTTGGCCGCCTCCGAAACGGCGCGGACATGAGTCGTGGGACGTGGTCGAGACTTGCGGCGGTTGTGATGGGAAGGGAAAAGGCGGGTTGATGCCTGCCTGAAGAGCTGTTGCGGTGCTACGTTGGGATGAGGGGGACTGTTTGAGACGGACAATGAACACACCGGCAGACAGTGTACGAATGCCTAGGTAGGTAATTGAATGAAGTGTGCAGTTCGTAGTGCATCTTTTGTGTTTCTCATAATCTAAAAGCCAGGTCGCTGTATAAACGGAAGTGCAAACTTCAACGTGGCAAAGGCAATGCTACTGGTCGCGGGGTGGATCTATATCCTCGATTCACACGCCGTGAACAAAAAATCGCGTCCCCTCAACCGGCTCAAACGTCTTCTCCCGCAGCTCGCCTACCGGCTTGCCAAACACCATCTGCGCCTTCAGACTCCAGTCGGCGGGGAGCTTCCACTCCTCGGCGACGCGTGTGTTGACCATGGGATTGTAGTGCTGGAGGTTGCACCCAAGGCCCTCGGATGTGAGCATGTTCCAGACTGTTGATTGCATGTCAGTAACGACTAAACACGTAAGTGGAGAGGGATGTCCTACCGGCATATTGCAGCATTCCGCTCATGTGTTCTTCCCCTAAATGGGTTGAAGTTTGTTTAGCGCCCGCTAGTCCTAAGACAACTCCAAGGGGGTTCTGGTTGCTTACACTGGGGGAGGAGGTCCCCGATGAGCGGATACTGGGTCTGCAAATCCTTCAACCTGGAACCGGCGGCAAAGAACAGGACCTAAGTGGTCTCGGCGTTAGCGATGCTGTCTTGCCAGAGGAAAGGGGAAACTCACAGTGCCGTACGCCGCACGAAACATGTCGATGCGCGCCTCGTAGCGTTCCTTGAACACCTGAGCGGGCATCTTGGTCTGGGCAACCTTGCGTGCAATGTCCCAAAACTTGTGGTGCTCGGCCTTGACGAGCAGCACGACACGGCTGCCCTGGTAGTTGAAGGGGCTTGGAGAGTGTTTGACGGCGTCGTGGATTATCTCCTGGATCCGCGCGTCAGGCAGAGTGATGTCGTCCGACAGCGTGTGAGTTGACCGCCGGTTCTTGAAGGCCTCGGCGAGTGCGAGGGTTGAGGCTGAGGGCGACGACATGGTGTCTATGGCGCGTGGTGGGAGTAGGTAAAGTATGAGGATAAGGACGAGGGTGGCGCGAAAATAACGGGGTAAAATTGCTAGGCGAGAGTTGTTGATGAGGAATACAGAGAGAGAGAGCAAGACAATGGGGCCAAGGACGGCCGACATATTTATCTCCATTTCCAACAAGGAATCCAAGACAGTCAATGCAATGAAGCTGTTGGCACTAACAAATCCTGCGAGTGCTAGGCGCGTTTGCTGTTGTGCGTACTCGGTATCGTGTGCGCGATGTAATAGCGTTTTGTCGGGGCTCGGTAGTCGGCGTTGACAAGCTCCGTCCAATACAGGCTTGTTTCACTTTCACCTGCGCCGTACGCACTTGGTAGTAGACCCATGTAAAGGGGCGCTGTACCAATTCCCCAGGCTGACACCCGCGCGCTAAACTAGAGAGTGCGAGGGCCGATTACAAATATCAAACAGCACCTTTGGCCCTGAGAAATGACAAAGCAGACTTGGAGGATCAAGCAGCCGACATCCGAGGTGGTATTACGCCTCAACGCCGCCCACCGACCGCCACGGATTGCCTATGAACTGTTTTGTTCTGTTCAGACCCAGGAATCGGATATCCCTGGTAATGCTACCTAACACGTGGCTTATCAGCCCGGAACATGAGAATATCGTAGCGAGCGAGCGAATCAGATAAGCGAGTTCTTGACAAAAGTGTTTGATCCACGACCGTAGAGGCCAATACGCCTAGTCTTTGGCGAGTCGGCCAATTGCATAGATTCATGTATTTTGTTGGCTACGAATACAGGGTTGTAGCCCACAGTGGGCCGAGATTCTGGTAGAAACTTCGGCCGAGCCACAGGGTACGGCAAGACTTTCGACCTTTCCTGGCCGTTGCGAACCCTGTTTTCTCTGTGCAAAAGACCTTCGATGAGAGAAAGAAAGGACCAATTGGAAGTTTGTCCAATCGACGACGTGCCCAGAACGAAACTCGCGCCGCTCTGGTGCGCAATCATCGAGAATCCCAAATCCCAGGTCTTGAAGATTCCGTACATACAACATACATATACCAAGTATGGTTAGCGTAGACCGGGTTTCTTCTTTCACCGCCGGAAGAGAATCAGGAGGATTCTAACGCTAACTATCCGCACTCCGGCCGCATTGTTCCCGATATTGATACGAGTATCGGATTTGTAATGAAGGAAGCGCCTCTGCAACACTCCAACACACCAACTTATCTAGAATCCTTCAAGGAGGAAACTTACTGTGGGAAGATGCGGGAGACGGGGAGTCGGTACAGATAACTTGAATAAGTAGGTACTTACCGGCAAATTCCCAACCACACCTTAAAAGGTTGATAAATATTTAGTCAGGAAAGAATAACGAAAATGAGTCAGACTAGAAGCTTCAAAATGGCTACGATGTAACGATATTGTTGGAAAGGAAGTTTACCTAGGTCCTCACGGTGACTTAATCCTATATAATTGATTCTAGACTAAGCCAATATTGAGATACTAAAACATGGCACATGACGTTCGTTTCCAACGATGTTGAACCACAACTCCGGTTAATGCGATATTGACAACGCAGTCGACTTTTCACGCCGCCCACATACCTAGCGACTGCAAGAGTAAAGAACAAAGAACGTAAAAGATATATTAATACTGTCACATGTAGAGTTGCTGGCACTCGTGGTTTCATGAGTGTGGAAGAAATAACGAATCACGTTTCTGTCATTGGCTCAGGCCACACGGACACCAGCACCACCGGGACCACCGGGACCACCACCACCGGCAGCCTGGGTTTGGCCACTATTACTAGGCCTGAGCCGCTCTGCGCGCATCTCGTCCATGAGCTTCTTGTGGACGATGGAGAGGACGCGGTAAATGTTGGCCAGATCGTAGTCGCCGTTCCACTCGAAGCCCTCGCTGGACCGTCGAGCGACGTCGGACAGGCGCGCGTGCGACGACTCGGTGAGGTCGCAGTCTACGACCCAGTGGCCTTTGCCCTTGACGGGGAAGCGGTAGACAACGTTCTTCCACTCGCTGCGGTGTATCTCCATGTTGCGCGCGCGGTCGTAGGCCGAGTCGGGTGTCGCGCGCATCTGCGACAGCCGCTCCCGCGGCGAGTCTGGGACCACCCAGTCGTCGTACACGGGCAGCGTCGGGAACACGTCTGTCGGCCTGCTGTTGTTGATTCTTCGTTGGTGCTGGTGATGCCGCCCGGCTGCCAGCGGCGGAATGGGCGGCGCGGCACGGGCGGGCGATATGATGCCGCTGGCACCGGTCCTCCCGTCCCGTATGTCGTGGATCGGGGATTGAAGGTCATGCAGCGCTGGCGCGTCGTACACGGACGAGGCCGGGGACATGATTATGGGGGAGTCTGTGTGCTGCTGCGGTGGGCTGTCATTTGTGCTCGAGCGCAGCCTCGTAGAGATTGTCTCGGCCGACGTGAGAGGCGGCGACTTGAATAGCTGACTCGGCCCCAGAGGCGAGCCTGTCCTCCGCTTGAGAGGGACTTGGAAGAGGCCGTGGTCGCTGTCGCAGTCGATGGGCTCGATCAGCGGCGCCGTCTCGCTGGTGACCGAGTCATTTGGGTCCTGTTGTGGAAACTCCATGTTGAGTCTTGTCCTTGCTGCAATTTAGCAAACGAGTGGTCCCCCGAGTTGGGTCTGATGCTTTCGAGGCTCTAACCCGAGGCTGCCAAAGCCGTGGAGGTGAGGGCGAGGGCAAGGGCGAGGGCGAGAGAGAAGGTGATGATATCGGATCGGCCAGACAGCCGAGGGGAGTCGGTCGGGAAGCTATGGTGCAGAGCCAGGGAAAGTCTCAAAAGAATCGCCGTCGATCTCCCGCGGATGAGCGATGCTTTGTTTATATCGGCAGGCGAAGGGGCAGGTTTTGCCAGCGCTGCGCACCTGGGGGCGACCATGATGGCGACGCTTTCCCCCGCAACCTACACATGTTTCCAGTGTCGTCGGCACTTTTCGGGCCTGAAACAATTTCGCCAATATTTGGCAGGCTGGTACGAACCAGTGCGGGGGGGAACGTGACAGTTTTGACGTAAAAACGATGGAATGGGTGGCAGCAGCCATGTGTCAGGCAATCCAATGTGCCAATGCGGTGGTGGAAAGGGCGGGTTTGAAACGGCCGAGTTTGACGCCGCCCGACTTGAAATCGGGTCTCTGCTTGAGGCCCCGTCGCTCGGCCCGCGGGGGCAAAGCAGGCTTGCTTCTGTGCCGTCGGCTGCCATCTGCGCCGCAGTCATGGGGGCCGTTCAGCGCAATACTCACCACTGAAAATCGCCCTGGCCGGCCTTGTCGGGACCCCGTGCCGCAGAGCAGGCTCAACGAAACAGGCCGCCCGCCCCTGCTGGGACGACCGCTGTTGACATTTGCGGACGGTATTTCGAATTCCGATATCCGAATCCAATTAAGTCTCAAGCGACCCCGACAACTCCTTTCCTCTTCGATACTAATTCGGCTCAGGGATGCATCATGCAAGTCAGCCCAGTCGGCAGCCGATGACCTGGTCGGCGCGACCGAGTCGCTCATTCACATAATTAAGTTGTCATTTCAGTTGTGTAACCCACACGGAGGTTCCAGGACCAAAAGCACAGAAAAGGCACGAGGCATCCGTACCTAGTACTGTAATCAATTAGGTATCTTATTTCATAACTAAGGTAATGATGGCCTCGCTATCCGCGTGACTCCCCCGATCAATCAGCTTGAGGCCTTTGGCGACGTTGGCTGCATCTCGTTGTCATTTGCACTCCGCGACTCAATGTCGACTTCGTCGACGCGGTATAGTATATCTTGCCCGTCGCGCCCAGAATCCCCCTGTCGCTGTCGTCGTCCTTGGAGCTACCCTTGACTTCGAAGGTGCGGTGCTCAAACGTCGGCTTGACAACCGATGTCCTTCTATTCCCCGAGCTCCCGCTCGAGCCGTACCGCGCTGCTAATGTTCTGGACTTCGCGAAAGAGGACCCGCATTAAAGGAATCGACGCTACCATCGAGGTCACCGAGATCTCAGCCGTGTCCCAGATAATAAGCTGGGACGCATCCCCTGGAATTGACTCTTGTTGGCCCGTCCAGTCCATAATTGGGTGTGCAAGTGCCTGTAGGGAGTGTACAATGGAGGTTACAAACATGAATCTCTGCTTGCAAGTTTGCTTAACTGGGACGTCTTGGCTGAAGCCACAATTCCGGCGCTGTTTCGTCGCGTGTTAGCAAGAAAGCCGTGCAAACTCCGAATCAGGGGTGCCAGGAACCGCCCGCTACGTACACAATTCCCATGCTCATGGCAATCCCAAAGCCAAGCTTCTCCTTTTTCTTCATCTGCAGCTTCCAGATGACAGCCCAGGGCAAGAGAGCAAGCGTGAAATCGCAAGCAGCCGAGTACCCTATCACGCACACATTGGAAAGTCAGTTTGGCCTCAACGCTTGGAGCCGAGGCGCCGTCGTGAGGGAAGTTCAAAAGATGGGGTGTTGCTCACCGCCAGCCACGTAGCCAATGTTGGAGATGACCGAAATGTCCAGGCATGTGCCGTCAACCCCGGTCATGTTCCACGACTTTTGCACTGGACTACAGCCCACCCACGAGATCATGGCGTTGAGAGCCATCACAATGTTGAGTGACACGATGATGAACCACAGCGTCCACCGCATCCATCCGTTGTCGGCAAGCCGTAGCATCGTGGCTGCAAACGCCAACTTGCTCCACGAGGCGGCCGTGATGGTGAAGGTGGCTCTCGTCATCTTGATCAGCGTGTCCGTCCACGGGCTAGTGTCCATGTCCCACGATAGAGGCCGAAGCCGCGCGATATCATGACGGCCAGCAAGCTGCAGGTAATCAAGTGAACCAGTTGTGGAGGGGGCCTAATTAGTATTATGTGGTCCTCCAGTCAGGCCAGGTCGCCACACCGTGGCAGCTTTGGACTTACCCAGGACGCAATCAAGAGCCAGTAACAGGAGGATCTATTAAACTTGGCAGCCAGAATATAGTCCGACCCTGAATCCTTTTTCCGCGCGAGAAATTTGAAAGGTAGCTGAAAGACCCAATTACTACCTCGAACAGCCTTTGACCTTTCGGTTCTAATAAATCCCTTCACTCCAACGGAACAACGAGTTTGTATCCAGACACAGCTCCCGATTTCAAAGCTTTCAGTCCCTCAAAACCAACTCGAAGCCGGGTGGCAACACCTTGACAGGATGTGCGCGCAATTTTCCATCCTCAGCAGGCGCTGGAACCGATCGAAATGCCGCACGGCAGAGGCGCGCTTGTTGGCACTCCCAGGCCTCTCTTAGCCATTAGACAGCTTGAGTGGCTTGCCAAACACTTCAAGCGCGAGCGGGAACTGGACTTCGATGTTGCGCCGGATGCGCGTGCCCTCTGGGTACAGCTCGAGGCCCGTCAGGCGACCGCCGAAGCGTACCAGCGCCATGGTACCCATCGCCTTGCTAGCCCGTACACGAGCACAGGTGGATGCGGCTCTAGATCGGTAGATATCCCAGGCTTGTCTGGCCTCCCTCGGCCAGCGGGAGTCCGCCGTCCCCACACAGCGCCACGCCGGCCGTTGTCAGCGCCGGGGCTTGCCTTCGACATCCTGCACCAGTGCCTTTTGGAGCACAGGGAGCATGTTAGGGTCGGCTGAGATTGAAGGTATCGCAACGACTAATAATCAATGAAGCATGAACAATGTCAACAAACAATACTAGCACTGAGTCTGCGGCGGAATCACCGAGGTAGTAATTGAGCGGGGGTAAGAATAATAGGATACGTACTGTGGGCTCAGCTGGGAACAAATCCCTGGAAAGCTCAAGGGTGCACAAACCGAGACGCCAAAACTGGCAAGCTGACTCCGAATAATTCGGGTAGGAATCGGCATGCACATGCGCCAAGCCGGCAATGTGGCGAACACCGAAGATCTATCTACATGCAACTAGGAATTATCAGGGAGTATGTGCTCCCGCTGTGGGAGTCCGAAGCAGTGTTCTTATTACAACTGATGTTGATACATGTGATCAGACTGAATAAGTAAAGTTTTGACGAGACAGTAATTGTTCTTGCCTTCCTTAGGTAACTAACGAAATGAGATTATGGCAGACAGCCCAGTTGATAATAATTACGTAAAGAGTAGAGTGTCAGGATAAAATTAGGTGCCCAGGCTAAGGAATTAAGGTAGGCACGTTGCGGAGGAAATGTTCTCGACCGATTGATCTATATCCCCTGATTCAGTCTCCAAGCTCAGTAAGACTGGTTCCTCGTCGGCGCCAACACCCGATGAACAAATTCAGTGGCCCGAGTTGATGCCTTTCTCGGCGTCGGACTGCGTACCCTCGCCGACATCCTTCTTCAGCCCGTACTCCGTCTCGAGCTGCTTCCTGAGCGGGACCTCGCGCTCGATGAGGACAAGGGCAGCGGCGACCCCGGCAAATATAGCGCCAATCCAGAAGACGCGGTGCAGGGCATTCGCATACAGGGAGCGGATCTCTGTCTGCACGTTGGGCGGAAATTGCTCGACGAACGTGGCAGAGGCCTGCTGGAAGGCGCCGCCACCACCCAGGAGGGCGCGGGCACTGGAGTCGGACACGGAATCCAGGGCCTCGTCGATGCGGTTGTTGAAGATGACGGCGGGGATGGCGACGCCCCAGATGGCACCGAAGGCGCGGATAAAGCCCCAAGTAGAAGTGGCGGCCGCCTGGTCGGCTTCGGACACGGGCGCCTGGAAGGCCGGCAACAGCGTGTCGATGACTATGCCGATGCCCAGCGCGATTACAATCTGAAATACGGCCCACTCGGGTATGGACGTGTCGGCGTCCTGCAATGATAGCAGGCCCAGGCCCAGTGTAGTCAGAGCGAAGCCGCTCAGGTGGATCGGCTTGAACTTGCCCCAGCGCGACAGCGAGATGGCCGCGATCATGGCCCCCGGGATGCCCGCAACGGCTTGAGGGAGAAGTGAATAGCCCGCGCGCTCGGGCGAGTACAGGGCCACCGACTGAAAGTAGACGGGTAGGAAGTATAGGCACCAAAAGTAAACGACCGAGTTGAGGAATGTGTTGATGAGTACGATAATAGACGTGCGGTTGGCAAAAAGGCGCACCGGCATGACGGGCTCAGGCGCGATGCCGCTTGCGTCGAACGCCACGAACAGGCCCAATCCCAGGAACCCCAGCAGCAGCGGCACCAGCGTGTGCCACGAGTCCCACGCGTAGATGGTACCGGCGTACGTGAGCGAGTACAGGATGGCCACAGTGCCGGCCATGAGAATAAGATTGCCAATGAGATCAATGCGCCGCAGCTTCTCGCCCAGGGACCGGCCGTCGTGGTACGAGACGCGCAGGAACAAGAACATGGTGACGAGCGACACACCGCCGATGGGTAGGTTGATATAAAAAACCCAGCGCCACGTCGAGTGCTCGGCGATGGCTCCGCCGACAAAGGGGCCGATAGCCATGCCAATTCCAAAGATGGCCAGGATCACAGCCATGTACTGGCCGCGCTTGCGCAGCGGGCAGAGGTCCGAGACCAAGATGTTTACCGTCAGCACGATACCCCCGGACCCAACGCCCTGCACCGCCCGCCCGGCGATCAACATGCCGCCCGTCGTCGCGCCGCCGCAGATGCCGCTGCCAAACGTGAAGATGGAAACGATGGTGAGGAACACCCAGCGCCGGCCGAAGATGTTGCAGAGCTGACCAAAGAGGGGCGTGAAGGCGGTGCTGTCAGGGCAGCCAAGTTAGCTTGGTTGTTCCCTGAAGATAATGGCGATTGAGAGAAACACGGGGGTCCGATTAGGAGGAGACACACCTGCAAATAAAAAAGGCATTGGAAATCCAGATAAAGTTCTCCCTCAGCTCCAAGTCCTGCAGGATGTAGGGCCCCGCCGTCGTGACGACCGTGTGCTCGAGCGAGGCCAGTAGTGTGGTGATGCCTAGGCCGATGATGATGGTCCAGAAACGGAAGCCGCGCTCAAAGTCTTCCTCCTCCTCGGGCTTTTCCGCGTCGGTGGCGGCGGCGGTGGCAGCAGGAACGCCTTCGGCCGACGACGACCACTTATCCACCGTCTCGCCAGGGCCGCCAGTTGGCTTGCGGCCGTCGACGAGCGCGTCGGAAGCCATGGCAGGTCGCTTGCGGTGATATGTATGCGTATGGTGCTCGACTCTGGAGGATGGCAAGAGGTTTAAAATACCTTTCGGGTGTCGGCGAGGTTCTTATGTAAGTTATTTAGTGCACCCGAGGACGCCAAAGGTCAATGTTTATCGCCAGGCTCAGACTCAACCCAAGGGCGGCTCCAAAGAATTGTATAGAAGAGATATCTTCCTTCTGTGGAAAACCGTCTACAGCGAGGAAATAGTCGTGCGTCTCGTTGCATGTTTTGAAGCTCTTTCTTTTTATGGGAGGCTTGAATGGAGTGGCTTGTTTGCATGTGCAATCCGCGGACGCCGGTAGTGGTTCAGGGGCCGTGTAATTCGGCGTGGTTTTTCCCTTTTGGGAATAGTGCTGTGTTCGGATTCGGACTTGTTTTGCTGCTTAGGGGCCGAAGTCATCCGCCTCAACGGCTCCGGAACCCCAACCCATGGGATCTCGGGAGTGCAACATGCTCTGACCAGCCAGAAGGGGAGGGATACATACATTGGTAAGCAAAAGCACGGGGGATGCAAGCCAATCCCGCGAACTTCGCATTCTTCAACCATGGACGTTGATGTGATGTTATATCCATGATATTTTGGTACGAGACATGCGAATCGCTAAAAAATTACAACTGGCTTTGTTTAATACCGTTTCTGTACACTCAATAAGGCTTGCAACTAAGAAAAGTCTGTAGGTGTCTGGCTTATTTTGCATGTCGTAGCGAGTCTGGCTCGTTGGCTCCACATCAGTTAAGGGTTGTATTCGTGCCTAGACCTGGTATAACCAACCGACTAGTAATTTGCTTTTGCTCTCTCCAGTCTGTGTATAGTAGTTAAAAACCTCGGGTACGTTTTGAAGTTCCAACGTCCTGGCAAGGCTGTGGTTCGCAGTACAGAAAGAGACGACTATCTAGCCAAGGCTATATTGTGTTTCCCGACGGCCCTTCACACACTCTGCAAATACTAATCAACGGCGAGGAAGAAACCTTACCCACAATTCGGGTCTATTCTACAGTATATGCACGGAGAAATCCCGATCAAAACGAAAACTCGTGCCCGCACGCCCTCGAGATCAAACGTCCACAGCACCTTGCCCAGAAACATGCGCGTCTGCGACCACGCGATGGCCTGCTCGGAACACTGGCGCGGGCCCAAGCTGAAGGGGAAGAATGCCTTGAGGCTGTCACTCGCGTATCGCTTGTCATATAGTGCGTGGTCTGGCGGCAGCCAGCGCTCTGGGCGGAAGTCAAGTGGGTCAGCAAAGTAGCGTTCGTGGCACATCGCTGTAAAGTTGCTTAGCTGCACGACGACCTGTGTCTTTAGTTGGGTCAGTACGCGCTGATGAAGCCAAGAGGGAGACAACCGTGCTTACACCCTTGGGCACGTAGACGCCGTCGACAGTAGCTCCCGGATAAATGCGAGGCATGCCGGTGGGTGTGGTCAGGTGAACGCGCAGAGTCTCGTAGATGAAGGCGTGCAGGTACTTGAGGTGGGCGAGAGCTTCCGGGGTCATGTCGTCGTAGGTGGCGAAGGCGTCGCGAATCTCTTTGGTCAGGATGACATGCGTCTTGGGATGCTTGAGGGCAAAGAAGAGCACGGCGTAGAGGGTCATCTGCACGGGGTCGAAGCCGGCGATGAACATCTGGAACGCCACCTACTCGACATGCACGAACTTCTTCTTGGTCGCCGGTGGCGGATCCTCTGGTCCAATCATGAAGTCACGGTGCTTAGTTTTGCCGCGCTTGTCGATGCGCGCCTTGACCTCGGCCGCGTTGGCCTCAGCACCGCCGGGATCAGCCGAAGCACTCGCAGCGGTTCGGCCACCGGTGTCAAAGCGCGGGGGGTCTCACCGGTCTTAACGGTATAATTATGTCTCGGCTTTGCTTTCCCTTCCCTTTCCTCCTTCGCTCCATGGTTTAAATCCTGTGAGCTTCTGGGCAGCCTTAATTGATATAGCTGCCTGCCTCAGCTGGAGGGCCAGGCCTGATACATTGCGGGACGGAACCGCTTCCTCGGAGCCACAGGGTTGCATCAGGTTGCCCTCCCGGGTCGAGTGCGACCCGTGGCAGGCGAGCCGTAGCTCCATAATTAGAGAGCAAATGTCCCCGGTAAGCCCAATGAATTAATTGACAATTATATTTTTCTATTACCTAGGTGGACACTAGGTGGTCTTGTGCCAAGTCCATCCTTAACCATGCGCCTAGGCTAACTTCTAGTGGTCCCCGCTGGGACTGCAACTGATAATCTCGGATTCCATCGGCGTGTGTGCCCAGCAACCCCCGCCGTTCCCCGCCGTTCCTGCCCCCGCCTCTCTCACCCCAAGGTATATCCATGGGCTGGTAGAGGGTCACTAGCTTGGAGTGCGTCGCTAGCCCGACTACAGTGTCCCCCCTGGGCTACCTTATCCGTCGATGCTGCATGCACAATTATTCCCCACCCACTCTGTACCGACTTTAACCCATCAAAGACCTCGCGCGCTGCGTTCAACACCAATAGCAGACTGCAAGCCCACGAAGACGACAAAATAGGTACAGAATGCGAGGACAACAGCCCCTGACACCGGGCGTGTCGTCGCGACGGTCTGCGTGCGACCGCTGCCGCGGGCAGAAGCTCCGATGTCTCCGCGAAGGCGCAGACCCCGAAGGCCGCTGTGACCGCTGTGCGAAGGCCGATGCCCCCCAATGCGTGACTAGCCCCATCTACCACATGCGCAACTACTCCATCCAGGGCCAGGGCCACGGCCGGGGCCGGGGCCGGGGCTCTCAGCAGCCCGAAGACGATGCAGGTCTAGTTCCCGGTCAGGTTGACACTAGCCCCGTCTCGCGGTCGTCCCACAAACGCCGTCGCCGGCACAACGAAGGCGACACGCTGTCGGCGAACGCACCACACACGGATCGCCACCAGCAGCTGCCGCTCCAGGAGATCTCCCACCAGCAGCAACACCCGCGCCAGCAGGTCCAACCCCAATCCGACTACCATCAAAGCCGGACTCCGTCCGCTAGCGGCTCTGCCGTCTCCGCCAAGTCGTCTGACTGGCCGCCCCCACTGCAGCCGCCTGTCGCCAACGTCGCCCCCATGGCCGCCGCCGCCGCCGCCGCTTTTCCTTTCCCAAACTGGAATAGTGATATCTTGGGCTTTGAGCATATGCTATCTGGCGATAACCCCGCCGGCACGTCCCCGTCCTCTTCTGATCCGCACCATACCCAGTCCCAAGGCCCGTCCACCAATGCCATGCCGTGGATGCCCTATCGCGAAGATATCCTCGGAACTCACCCTCTTGGCCGTTTCGCCTCGCTGGACCTTGGAATCCTGCACGACGCCGGCGCCGCCAACGAGTCAGCCCGGCACGTCCAAGAGCTCTCCAGAATCAACCTCGACTTGGCCACCCAGGTAAAGCGCATGGTGCGAGGGTCGCCCCTTGTGAGTCTAAAGAGCATCATCGTCCCAGACTGCACCTGCCCCAACCCCTCGGGAGACCTCACGACACCGCTCGAGGACATACTGGACACGACCCGCCAGTATCTCAACATCTTGAGCTCCATCGCCGACACCCCCTCCCTGGCATCGTCGTCCGACTTTAACATACTGTCCTCCCTTGGCGGCTTCGGTGGCCATGTTCCGCTTCCGCAAGGTGCCTCGGCAAACCCTTCCATGTCCTCGGCCTCGACGGACCCTCTCGAAGACAGCGGCAGCAGCAACGCCACCTCGCTGTCGTCTCTCGCATCGACGCCTGAGAGCATCGCGACCTCGCCAGCCGCAGACCAACCAGACACCTCGACTCTGCTTCTCATTCTCGTCTGCTACGTTCACATCCTGAGACTCCATGTGGCCCTCTTTACGCACATCCGGCAGTATTTTCAAATGATTTCGCAGAGCAATGACCGCACCATCCTGCCGCTCCCTGGGTTGTGCGGGTTTGACAACTTTCCTCTACGTAAGTGAACATGGCCACATTCTGTCCATCCATGACTGCATCAGTTACCGACACGCAAAACAGAGTCTGGTAATCTGCAGTCCACCATGGTGATCCACCTGGTGACCAACATGCTGGAGCGCATCGAGATGCTTCTCGGTCTGCCGAGGGAGCTGCGCATCGGCACCCGCATGGACGGCATTGACGGCGGGCTGTTTAGGACCAGCGATCGCTTCCTCGAGCTTGCCGAGGCCGTCATCCGCAAGGAGGACGTCGGCCGGGCCGAGAACGGCAAGGGCGGCATCCGGTCGCTACGCCGTGACATGAAGAAGGCTAAGCGGCTGTTGCGTGGCGCCATTGCGCCTTAGTTTGCTTTTGCTTTTGTATTTGTGATTTGTAACAGAAAAAAAGGCTCCCAACTCATCTGAAAAGGGAGGAGATAGTGGCAACGTTCACAGAAGTCTTTAAATACAGCTCGATAACTGCCCTTGGAAAAGTACCAATAACCAGTGAAATTGCACGTTTTATCCCCTCGACCTAGTTATCCGTAACTAGTCGAACCAATAGCTATACCTGTCGCTTATTCAAGTTAACTTTTCTGGAACCTAGATTTGACAAGACGTTCAAATGGAAATTTTATGACGGAAAATACTATAGGGAAAAGGTAGAGGAAACGAGAAAAAAATAAACAATCGACTCGAACGACAAATGTTATGCACAATTACCTAGATATCATCACTGGTAAGTAGAGGCTTGAATAACATGGCTGCTTTGTTCCTTGTATTCTTCAAGGACTCGGAGAGGCTCCTATTCTTTCATACATAATGCAAGAGTTCATTTCCCCGTATCCGTAATTTGCCATAACAACTACTGACTGAAAAACAACACACAACAAAATGTCGGCCAAGTACTAAGTGTGTTGGGTTAGTTCACCGTTTTTTCGATAGTTGCCAGAGAGTTTCATTAAATAACAAAACGCCGAGACGGAAACCTTTCTTGGCATTCTTCCCGGCGGCTTGCTAATCGCCGACGAACTTGTTAAACTTGCTCCAAAAACAACTCAACTCCGATCTCGTTTGTAGTGAAGCCATGTTGTTGACGCAGGAGCACGTTGCACGTAGATTTCTCCAACCATAACTGAATTCCAAGCACCAGTGTGGAGAGTAGGCATGCAGTTTGGTTGGGAGTGAAGCCGAGGGCGTTGGCCAGGCCAACTTGACCGGTTGATAAGGCGGGGACGGATAATCGGGGCAGAAAGGGTGTGGGCCTTCGCCAACGTTGCAATGCCACGCCTTGCCATGCCATGCCATGCCAATTATGGCGAAAGCGGTAGCGAGTGAGAAAACAAACACCGGGCGGCGGCAGCAGCCATTCCTTTAAGGTTGTAACGATGCGGCTTCAGCCCAATTTAGATTAAATTTCTCGTCGTGGTGTCGCATCGGGGTTGCATATTTAGGAGCGCAATTCTTGCGTTGCCTTGCATCTTCCTCGTACTCTTGTAACACCATCCATCGGCGTAAATACGTGCATAATACGCACGCCAGCCAGTAGCCGGGAATCTCAACCACTTGCTTGTCACCTGCCTAGGTAGTAATTTGCAACATTCCGCCTCTCAAGCCGAGCCCGAAGGAGGACCGTGGGATTGGTATCCGTGCTACTATTGCTAAGCGGGGAGAGCTTTTGGCGCGGCACTCCTATCTTCTGCCTTGGCCTGCGCATGCCAAGACGCGTGTTTTTTTTCTTTCCTCCCAATATGTTTCAATGGCCTGTTTCCACATGGATTACTCTTGGCCGATCAGGGGAGGCTGCTAGAGAAGACCTTCCACGGATGAAATATAATGAAATGACAAGATTCGTATCTCCGGGAAAATGTAGAAAACTCGGTTCGTGAAAGGTTTATTTCCGCCTTTTTAATTACAAAATGATGATAGATAGTGACGGGTTACCCTGTACTTATCGCGCAAGAACGCCCGTATCAAATTGACCGAGTCACTAAAGCGTGAATAATCCAAACCTGTGTAGAGGTAATGACTGTAGTTGAAATTAACTGCCTTGGTAAGGTATTTAAAGAATGACAGGACCGCCATAACCAGCATAGACGAGCAAGATTATACCCCCAGTTTCAACGGCGATTACAAATAACCCAAATTATCCCATGCCCATACATGACCGGAAGGATATATACAAATTGATTAGGTAAGGAGAATTGAGAAGGGAGTAACGATAGTCCAGAAGTAAACAAAACCAATGCTGCAGTCTAACCCCTTTTTGGTGCCAATCTATCCGGTCCTGCCGGGAAATATGTCACTAACCACACCACGGTCTAGCCAGCTCCTCATAAACCGCATCGTACAGCTCTGTTTTTCTTGCCCGGAGAGCACATGGCATGGGACACTTCACCATTGTCTTGTGGTCTTTCCAGAGGTTAGCTACCTTTAAACAGTCTCGTCTAGTCCAGAGAAAGCACTCACCTCACGCTCAGGTGAAAACAATAACAGCGCCGACATGCTGGCCACTCAGTGTCGGCACGTTGTGGCAGCCACCGCCCTCGCCAGAGGCAATCTGGGTCTTGCAGCTGTTGGTACCAAAGATCTGCCACTTATAAGTGCGGCCGTCGGAGGGAAACAGGAAGCGGACAGCGGAATCGGTGGTGGGCGCTGTGTCCCACAGCGACTCGGTGTTGACGCAGGCGCCAAGCGTCTCCTCGCCACCCGTAAGCGTCTCGCCCCTGCCGTTGCCACACCCGCTCGGCCACCACTCAATCAAGTAGAGACTGTTGGGTGGGATTTCCAACGCCTGCCGCTTCTCTACCGCCGCAGTGTCGTCAGGAGTGGCAGCCGCGGCGGCGTCGGGAGTAGCTGCCGCGGCGTCGTCGGGGGTTGCCGCTGCTACGTCACCAGGGGCTCCGACAGTGCCGTTGGCTCCGGCTGCCCCGCCAGCGCCCGCGCCAGCACCAGCGCCAGCACCAGCACCGGCGCCCTTGCCCTTTCCTTTGCCTTTACCTTTGCCCCTGCGGGCATCAAGAATAGCCCCCGGCGCCATCCTCGCATTGATGGGCTTCGGGCCACCCTTGCCGGAGGGAATCGTGACGGTGCCGTTGGCCGGGGCCTTTCTTGCACCAATGGGTTTCGGGCCGCCCTTGACGCCCGGTAACACCGCAGTGCCGTTGGCAGGCGCATTCCTGGCTTCAACGGGCTTCGGACCGCCCTTGCCGCCCTTTCCGCCGGGGAGCGCTGCTGTTTCGTTGGCTGAACCGGCTGGGTTAGTCGAGTTCTGCCCAGCGGGGAACGTGCTGTTCTCACCCCGGGCTGAGGACGGAATTGCGAGGACAGACGTGGCGCCGAGCAGGGGCAGGAGCGCAACGAGATGGGTGAAGGAGACCATCTTGAGGTGTTTTCAGTCGGTATTGATGTTGTTGCGCTGCTGAATTCTGTTCAGCTGTTGAGTAGGCTCTGGTTGGTTGGTTGATGGCTGTTGGGTGATGAGGAGAGTTGTCGAGAGACTGAGGATCAAGATGAGGATGATGTTCTGTTTAGTCCTGGATCACGCCGGGTCAAGAGCTTATATAGATGTTGACGGCAATCGCTTTCCATTCAAAATACCGGCCATCACCCCCGCTATCCTTTCGGAACACATGTTCTGGACAGGCCCGTTACGGCCACGCTCCTATCTCCTTGATCTTCGTTGCCTCCTCCGTTTTGCATAACGCAGTTTTTCACGACGCATTCACACTATGCTGTTTTTTTTTTTGACGCGATTGCCGGTGTGCGCGGTCTGTGCTAGACGAAGCAACAGCCAAAGAACGCCCATGCATAGACTGCACAGCGTGGTTCGTGCGACTGAGACGAGGCGCGCCGCCGATGAAACTGGGCCGCCCAGGGGTCAAGCCTCTCCTTTGCCACAGCTGTTCTCCGTTGCTACAGTGTGCTTTCTTTACTGCCAAGTGAGGCGCGACGTCTCGGCTCATTCCGTCGGCCTATCTCCGTAAATCATGGGCCAATTCACGCGCGCGGCGCAGTGTCTCCTGACCGCCACGTTCGCCGCGTGGGCGCCTCTTGGCGTTCACCCTAATCGGCGATCTTGGCAATCAATCCAATCATCCTTCATCATAGAACCTGGTCCCAGCCTCAGTTCATCTCGGCGTTTTGCTGGTTGTGCTATGTTCACTGCGCCACTCATATCTAACTTCCGGGTCCGGGGCTCACTCGACCGAGCTTGTGACACGTGGAAGTCATTATGCCAGTGTCTGTTTGTCGTCTCGAGCGCCGATGAAGATGACCGACAATTACCCCTGGACCAAGTCCGTTGGCCCATCGGGTAGGGAATTCACAATCAATGGAGAATAAAGTTGTTGACGAGGGTAGTTAGTGTGCTGTGGTTGTAATTTGTGTGTCTACTCAATTTTCAGGAGGCGAGTTTTGACTATTATATAAGTAAGTAGTGCGTTCGCTGATCTACTCCATTCCTTTGTCTCCATCACTCCCACGTCGACATCATCAGTAGGACTGACTAGAAGCCTTCACCTCTCACTTAATTTCCATCCTTACCAATACCCTCATATACACGCCACTCGACAAAGGCCAGCTATGCGGCATTTCTCTCGCCTTGCCTTGGCTCTGGTAGCCGTTGGGGTTGTAAGCGCTAGCGATGTCGCAGACTTCTGCATTGACAAAAAGTGCGCCTCCTGTCCTTCGGGTATCACGTCGGCCGGCGCAGGACATCCCGACTGCGTGGTTTACGACACCAATACAGTTTTTGGCGGCCAGGGTTTCGAAGAGGGCACTGGCGATATCCTCTTCGACGTGTTTCCCAAATACGCCGAACCGGATGCTCTGTGCCCAAACGGTGAGAAGGGCGCAATCATGATCAGGTCGCCGGCCAGTTTGACTTCTCAGGGATGCGGTAATCTGATAGCGAGTTCCAACACGGCGCAGTGCAAGTCGTCGCCGCTGAGCTTGCAGAAAACCTTCATGGTCCAGTTCTGCTGCGGTAGTGCCGAGTGCTTGAAACTGGGCATCCCCATCAAGCGGAGCAGCATGCCAATTGGAGGACATACTCCGCCCCAGTCTGGCAATCTCACTATTCTCGGCTCTCGTGCCGCCGGCGGCCTCCAGAGCATGTATATGACGTTTGCCAACGGAACCATCATTACGCCACTCGAAGTCGGGAGCCCTGTCGACGCAGCCTCCGCGCCCGTCGAGCCGGCCTCTGCGCCGGCTTCCGCAGCTGCTTCCCCCTCTCCCGCTGCCATTCAGAGGCGGTGCGACGGCTGGCAGGAGGGCTCGTACAAGCCCAACGCGGGTGAGGACGGCGACTTCCTGAAGACGACGGACACCATGCTCGTCAGCGCAGGCAACGTTCCAATAAAAAACTCAGCGTACACATTTACAAACACCTACTCGAGCGGGTTTGAAACCACCACGGGATTCTCTGTATCCCTCGGCGACCCGTTCGGCATTATCAATCTCGGCGTTAGCTTTGAGTTCACCAACCAGACGTCGAAGCAGATTCAGTATAGCGTCGGCGTTCCGGCAGGCGTTACTGGTCGCGTCGGCTTCACCCCTGTCTACCGCTGTTCCAAGGGCTCCATGACGCAGTGCGACGGCACTGTCGTTGAAAACCAAGAGAGCTGTACCCCCTTCCTCACCGGCGGTGACACCGTCCAGGGTGACTACTCCATTGTCCAGATCTCATGAAGACATTTTTCTAGCCGGTGTTGGAGGATATTAATTACTGTGGAATAATCCATATTACAATGCGCTTGTTCCTTTGTCTCTTATTCTGGATTTTCTTGTTCACTAAGGTACCTTGGCTTCCGTTTGTTTTGTAGTGGAATAAAGATGGGCAGGTCCCAGGGAAGATAATGGTTTAGAGTTAGGCTCATGTAAAGTGTAAAAGAGAAAATGTCGGAGAAAAATGAAAGCAGAGAATTAGAAAAAGAGAAAAACAGTTATTCAACAACTTTGGCCAAACTTGCACCTTGACCAAGCTCAATCAAATTAGCAGAGCCCAACGCGTCGCGATTCGGCGAGTATCCAACATCAAAGGACGCAATATCCAAGGCAGCAAAGGTCTAGGGCGGCCGAAAATCTTTCAATAAGAGCATCGACCACAATATCCGCAGTCATCAAAAGAACACGCGGTAAAATCCAACTCTTCGCTTCTAGTAAAGTCCCAGCCTTCATCTCGAACACTGCCATCATTCCCAGAGGCCACTTGATGTTCAGAGACTGAATCTTCGTCTGATGAGTGGTCCTCGTAGCGATCCTCGACAGCTGGAGAATCCATCCCCACAGCAATGGCCGACGCTGACTTTCCCCAGCGTGCCCTCACCTCAGTGGACATGACATTACCCGCGTCTGGCAGCTGCTCTCTGACATCCAGCTCGCCAATGGTCTGATGGCACAACTCAAGCTTTCCGCTGGGGGCAGAGGAGGTCATCGCAACGATTCGGTGCACGAGTGCGGCGAGACGAGACAAATCGTCGACATGGTCCTTCTCCCAGTTGGTGACCTCGGCGCGGATGTCTCTAACCTCAATCTCCTGGGGTTCGAAGAAGCCGCTGGCGTGGAAGGCAAGGATAAACTTTGGGATTTGCGACACCCACAGTCGGGGGAGTTCCTCGCCGAGGTGGTCTTTGACAAACTTGCTCTTAATGCTGCGAGTCTTTAGGTCGAATACGTCCTCCTGGCCGATGAAGCTGCCGCCGGGCTTGGTTTTTACAGCGCACGACGACCCAATGGACGACAACTCAACGGACGACAACTCAACGGACGACGGCGAGACTTGGTTCTCGGACAGAGCCGCAACTAGAGTGTCAAGGGAATCTTCCGACGAAAGGTGAGTGGCTTTGGCCAGAGGCACGACAGGGTGCTTGCCGAGAGGAGCCTTGATATATCCATCAGCCTCGAAGCGGACGGCAATCCTAAGGCCGCCGAGAGTGTAGCGAAGGATGCGCTGGTGCGATGCAGAGCCTTTGACATCGAGCTCCCATGTAGTGTATGCCTCTGGAAAAGCGTGGCCAAATCCCCGAACGTCGGGGATTAACTCTGTCGGTGAGTTTTCGCGGCGGATGAAGAATACGGTGTTATCCACCTTCTCTACAAGCATACGAAATGGTTTGTCTTGTCCGCACACAAAGCGCAGCAGATTGCCTAGTGTGCTGCCACAGGCCATGATGTCCAGCTTAGCAGGGAGGTCTCGATCGACACCAAGGGCGGTTACGATGGCTGGTTCCATGGGATGCTTGGGGAATCGTGCAGCGTTCTTGTCGCGGAAATACGTCCCTTTGTCCTCCTTGAGCACGGTGGGTGCAACTGGAGGGGTCCACAAAGGCGGTTTTCCTGGTTTATGACGAAGTCAGAAGACAAGCTAGCTTTGAAACGAACGGCAGTAGGGGGTCCAAGGACTTCGGAGCGGAGGGAAGAAAGTAAAACGTACCAGGAGTCAGAATCGTGGACTCAGACCCTTTCTTATCGAGCCAGTTGAAGGAAGCAATGGCCTCGCAATCGCGAATCGCAGCCGAGTCGATGAAGTTCTTGGATTCGCCCACCATGTCCTTCACCCGAACCGTTTGTATGAGTTTTCCCAGAGGCGGAGGCGTTGTTGCTGGAACGGGAATGGCAGTCTTGCGACCATTTTGCCAGCGATTCTGGTCGTCACTGTTGCGATAAAATCGACGCTTGTGGGACCAAGATGACATGATGAAATGTTGTAGTGAGATGGATAAGTAATTGAGAAATATCAAGGTGCCAACAACTCAAAAGGGACGTGCAGCGAGGAAAGGGCGATCGGTTGATCCAGTAGGTGTCAGGGCTATGTGCTAGGAATCACGATGCTGGAATACCTACTCCTTACATGACCATGTCGAGGCGGGGAGCAGCTGTGAAGAAGACGAACAGACCCACCGGTTTTCCTCTCAAGTGTCTTATCTGCGTAGGCCAGAATCGCCGATATTATCCTTCCTTCTCACCTACCAGCCTTTTCCTCTGTTTGGCTGTGTGGCTGTAGGCCTCAATCTGCACTTCGTTTCCTTGTTTGTTACGGCACCCGAACACGGGCTGATCGCGGAAATGTCTGCATCCATCCGCGCGCGACCCTGGACATTTCCACAACCAAACAGAACCAGCCGTGAGCTTCGCTGCGTAGCTCATTCGTTGCAACGCCAAGTTGCAGCTGCCGACCTCCCAACGATTGGAGGCGGGTGCCCAAATTCCGGTGAGGACTCGCCACTGAAACCTGCCTGTGGCAGCATGCACTGAGGCCTACAAGCCAGCTCATCACCCGAAAGCCTCCAATGAGGCATCGAGGCAGTTTGGGCTAGGCAGTCATGGGCTATGTACAGTCCCGACAATTCCACTTATCTTGGGTCGCCGACATGGTCGCACAACGCCTGGACCCTCGAGCTCGGCTTCTGGCATATTGCCCATAAATGAGCAGGAAATCTTCAGGGCTGCAGACGAAAGTCTTCTGATGACACGGTCTCCGGTGTCTTCGTTCCGCTTTCATATGACTACCCATTTATTTCCTGATTAATCACATCGATTCCGCTCCCAGCACAACCTCCACAAGGCCCATTGCAACTCCCACCATCACTGCAAATCGCTGCCATACCTTTTCGTCGACAAGTAAACAAGCTGGACATACTCACCATGGCCACGAACCAACAGGACCACCGCCGGGCTACGCGCCTCAAGGCCCTCTTTCGCGACGTTCTCTCTGGAGACCGTCAAGTGAAGGTGGCTCAAGATGCCCAGCTATTCTTTGAAGCTATTCGGGCCCAGAAGTCGCCTGGTGCGTGCATTGAGGCCTTGGTTTCCAACAAGCCGGGTCTTGATGCCGTCAGAACCTCTGTCCGTGTCAATCTCTCCGCCCCGTTCATTCTCTCGCACACCCTCCCCCTCTTGGAGTACCTTTCCAATCCAGATATCAAGGCTCTTGTCGACGGTCAGCTTCTCCAACAAGTGCTTCTTGTCATTGTGAGCCCCTCGACCACTTGGAATGCCATGATCAAACTATTCCATGACAACCAAATCCCCGATGATCGTCTGCACCCCTTTGCATGGTTTGCACTGGAGCTTCTCTTACTCCCCGCCAATGCGGATATCGATGTTTTAGCCGACGTTCGGGCCATTGACGAGAAGGGCAGTCTCCAGAAGGCCCAGAATCATGAAACTCGCGAGCTTAGCTACAGAATCAACAAAGTCCTCAAAATTCGCTGCTCTCCTCAACAGGACGCTGAACATGGTGGACCAGGCGGCCGCCATGACAACGACCATGCCGATTTTCGTGAGATTCGCATTTACCCGACAACAGACGAATTCCTTTCCACTCATCCGCCATTCTACCAGACCACCAAGGAGGTTTTTGACGCGGACCTTGACAGTCGTGCCCGCGTTCATCTTGACAACCAATTCCGTCTTCTCAGGGAAGATATGCTGGCCGAGCTCCGAGAGGACCTGCAGGTCGCTGCGGGTACCAAGAAAGGAAAGAGGTCGTTTGCTCCGCTAGGCAAACTTATTCCGGTGGGAATTGAATTTGAAGACGAGTCAAGGAACAGGTTCAAGAAATGCACTCTTCTGGTTCAGTGCTATGATGGCCTCCAGTTTCTTCACCGCAAGGATCCCGAAAGCCGCAAGCGGTATTTGAAAGATCAGATCAGTATCCTCAGACACCAAGCCTTTGGCGTTTTATGCCGAGACAAGGAAATCTTTGGCTTTGCTTTCATCGACCGAGACATTGACCTCCTTGCAAAGTCGCCGCCTATCGTTTCCCTACAGTTTACAGATTCAGAAGCTATTCGGGCCGCCTTGCTTGCATTCGCAACGCCAAATGCCGACCTTGTTCGCTTCCTCCTTGTCGACACACCTGTGTTTGCATATGAGCCGGTTCTTCTCGAACTTCAAGCCATACGAGACATGCCGCTGCAAGACGTGCTGACCAACCCAGCCGCCTCGGACGTCCAGTGCAATGTCGCACCAGAATTGCACGGCCTGATTGAAGACCTAAAGCGTATCAGCCATGGCTTGGGTCCAGATGATATGGTGAACCTGCCGTCTTCCGACAACATTCGAGTTGACAGTTCGCAACTGGACTCCTTGATCCTTGCCCTGACAAGATCGCTGAGTCTGATACAGGGGCCACCGGGTAAGTTGAATCACTGATGAACGCTATCTGGCATATTCGCTAACTTTGTTTCCAAGGCACGGGAAAGTCTTTCATCGGGGCACGTATTGCCAATGAGCTGTTCAAAGCCGGCCAACGGATACTCGTCATCAGTTACACCAACCACGCTCTTGATCAGTTCTTGGAAGACCTCCAAGACGTCGGGATTCCACCTTCTGCAATGGTTCGGATGGGCGCAAAGGGAAAATGCACACCAAGAACACTGCCGCTTCTCCTGTCTGCGCAGAAAGGGAGCTACCGACGTTCCCAAGACGCCTGGGCGAGAATCAACTCCCTGAAATTGGATATCAACAACTCGGGGTCGAAACTTAGAAATGCCTTTAAGCAGTTTAAAAGCCAGTCTCTCATGAAATGGCAGGAAATTTCCGAGCACCTGGAATTCGAGGATCCGCTGTTCTATGGAGCGTTCCTTGTACCAGAAGAGAGTCCCGACTGGAGTCGAGCTGGGAAACGCAGGAAGCAGATGGGCCCTGACTATCTCTACGACCGATGGGTCAAGGGTGATGGCCCTGGCATCTTCTCAAAAGACGTCAGCGCAGTGTCGAGAGCAATCTGGGACATGCCAAATTCCGTTCGGATGAGTCACGTGGAGAGATGGACTAAGTCCCTTGTTGATGAGCGCCTTCAAACCATCCATGAGTATGCTCGACAATGCAATACGACCCAAGAGCAACTCGATGTTCTCTTCAACGAAGGAGATGCAAACATCTTACGCCAGAAGCAGGTCATCGGCTGTACAACAACCGGGGCGGCCATTCACTCCCGCCTGATTCGTGCGGCTGCACCAGATGTGATACTCGTTGAGGAGGCCGGAGAAATTCTGGAGAGCCACATCTTGACGGCGCTCGCGCCAAGTGTCAAGCAGCTCATCCTTATTGGTGATCACAAGCAGCTGCGTCCAAAAATTAACAACTATGCACTGTCTGTCGAGAAAGGCGATGGGTTCGACCTGAACCGCTCGCTGTTTGAGCGACTAATCATGCAAGGCGCATCCCACACAACTCTGCGCAAGCAACATCGAATGGTTCCAGAGATTTCCATCTTCCCCCGCAACTTAACCTATCCCGACCTGCTGGATGGCCCCGATACCGTGGGGCGGTCGCCAATTCGTGGGCTTCAAGACCGCGTCGTGTTTTTCAACCACGGTAAGCTGGAAGAGTCTGACAAAGCACTCAAAGATCGACGCGACCCGGGGACGAAAGAGAGCAAGAAGAATCTGTTCGAGGCTGAGGTAATCCTGCGAATCTACAAATACCTCGGCCAACAAGGGTATTCGGCGAACCAGGTCGCAATCTTGACACCGTACCTCGGCCAGCTCCGTGTTTTGCAGGACCTATTTGCCAAGAACCAACAAGATCCCGAGATCAGCGAGATGGACAGGTTTGAATTGATTCGAGCTGGACTTCTTAGCAAAGCTGCGTCAAAGGTTGACAAACAGCCCGTTCGAATTTCCACGATTGGTAAGAGATCCCAGCGTCCTTCGCAAGAGTTTGAACAGGGCTAACTGCACTTTATAGATAACTTCCAAGGGGAGGAGAGTGATATCGTGATCGTCTCTCTTACCCGCAGCAATGAATCTGGTGACATTGGTTTCATGTCGGCCCCAGAACGCCTTAATGTCCTCATCACCAGGGCTCGCAACTGCGTGGTTCTGATCGGGAACATGGACACGTTCATGACAAGCAAGAAGGGTAGAGCGGCTTGGCACCCATTTTTTGAATTGCTGAAGTCCGAAAATCATCTGTACGATGGTCTGCCCATCAGATGCGAAAAGCACACAGAGAAGACTGCGCTCCTGAAGGAACCGATCGACTTCGACAAATCGTGTCCCGATGGCGGCTGTACTGAGCTCTGGTATGTCCATAATTCCTTGTTCCCGCCTTTCAAGCCCTTTGCACATGGTCGCATGTCTTCCTGCTGACAACAATTTTGATAGCGGCGCTCTGCTTAAATGCGGGGTTCACAAATGCAGGTCGCGTTGCCATCGAGTGACAGACCACAGCAGGACCGAATGTAATCAGCTCATCGATCGCGAATGTGCGCGACAGCACAAGACACGTGTTCTCTGTGGTCAACAGAAAGTAGAATGCCAAACATGTATCCTAGAAGACAAGGAACAAGAGAGACTGATCAAGCGAGATATCCGGCTCGAGGAGGATCGCCAACGTCGACAAGAGGCATATGTCCGACAGCTTCAAGAGATCCAGGACGAGGTTCAGCACCAGCGTCGCATCAACAAGTACGAGGCTGAGGAGGAGGAACAGAAAAAGGTTCTCGAACAGCATCGCGCAGATCTCGACGCATTGAAGGATACTCAACAACGAATACAGAAACAAAAGGAGCGGCAAGCAGCGATGGCTGCCAGAGTTGCATCAAAGGCAACCAAACCAGCACCATCTGGTGTGGATCCTGCGGCCCAAGTCAGCCCATCTAGTGCCGGAGACTCGTTGCCCAATACCGCTAAGGAAGAATGGGACCAGTTGAAGCAGTTTGAGCTGGCGCGAAGCAAGGCCTTGGACGAGCTGATGGGCATGGTCGGACTGGAGGAAGTCAAACAGGAATTCCTTTCCATCAAGTCAAAAGTCGACACTGCTTTGCGACAGGGAGTGTCTCTGGCCTCAGAACGGTTCAGCTGTTCGATGCTTGGAAATCCAGGGACAGGTGAGCTTCCCTTGGTCTTTGGCTTGGTCATGACTGACAAATTTTAGGGAAAACTACCGTGGCTCGCATGTACGCCAAACTCATGACCGAAGTGGGAGTAGTCCCGGGAACCTGTTTCAAAGAGCAAACGGGGTCAGGACTGGCTAATCTGGGCATCTCCGGATGCAAGAAGCTGGTACAAGAGATTCTTGATGACGGCGGCGGGGTTCTCTTCATCGACGAGGCCTACCAACTGACTTCTGGCAACAACCCAGGTGGTGCTAGTGTCGTTGACTACCTTCTGGCGGAAGTTGAGAACCTCCGAGGAAAGATTGTTTTTGTCCTGGCGGGCTACAACAAACAGATGGAGAGCTTTTACGCGCATAATCCAGGCCTCCCCAGCAGGTTTCCAATCGACATGAAGTTCGCGGACTATTCAGACGACGAGCTGCTCACAATCTTTGAGCTGAAGGTAAACAAGAAGTACAGCAATATGATGCAGTGCGAAGATGGGCTCCGCGGCCTCTACTGCAGGATCATTTCCAGGAGAATTGGTCTCGGTCGCGGAAAGGAGGGATTCGGGAACGCCCGGACAGTTGAGAACACCCTGGACATTGTTTCGCGGCGTCAAGCCGACCGGTTACGCAGGGAGCGCAAAGGCGGAGCAAAACCAGATGATCTCTTCTTCACCAAGGAAGACCTAATTGGGCCTGAACCATCTGGGGCGCTGGCCAAGTGCAAAGCCTGGAAGAAGTTGCAAGAAACCCTCATTGGGCTCGAGTCGGTCAAGGAGTCAATTAAGGCCTTGGTGGACAGCATCCAGCAAAACTACCAGCGTGAGATAGAGGAGAAGCCGCCGATTCAATATTCCTTGAACAAACTCTTCCTTGGTAATCCAGGCACTGGAAAGACGACAGTGGCGAAGCTATACGGGGAGATTCTGGTTGCACTCGGTCTGCTGTCAAAAGGCGAAGGTGAGTTTTGGTGCAATTAATATTTGGAACTTACAAATGCTAACGGTTTCCAGTTATTGTTCGAAATCCAGCAGACTTTGTTGGTGCCGCTTTGGGCCAGTCAGAGCAGCAGACCAAAGGGATTCTCGCTGGAGCCGTTGGGAAGGTTCTTGTGATTGACGAAGCATACGGGCTCTACGGAGGCGGCCAAGGTTCGACCGGCGACCCATACAAGACCGCCGTCATCGACACCATCGTGGCCGAGGTTCAAAGTGTGCCCGGAGATGACCGCTGTGTTCTCCTGCTCGGGTACAAGGACCAAATGGAGACCATGTTCCAGAACGTCAACCCAGGTCTCAGTCGACGATTTCCTATGTCGTCCGCTTTTATATTCGAGGACTTCTCCGACACTGAACTGCGCAAGATATTTGACCTGAAGATGAAACAGCAAGGATACCAGGCAACCAGCCAGGCCGTCAAGGCTGCAATGGAGATGCTAAAGCGGGCTCGCAATCGCCCCAATTTTGGAAACGCCGGAGAGATCGACATCCTCCTTGACGCAACAAAGGCCCGCCACCAGAGGAGTTTCTCAAAGGGGGAGGCCAAGTCAAGGACCCTCCTCGAAGCTCAACACTTTGACGAGAACTTTGACCGAGCTGACAGGTCGGAAACCAATGTCAAGAAGCTTTTCGAGGGCACGGTTGGTTGTGAGGAGACGGTGGTACTGCTTGAAGGGTACCAAGAGACAGTGCGCACAATGAAGGTGCTTGACATGGACCCCAAGGAGAACATACCGTTCAATTTCCTATTCCGCGGCCCCCCAGGTACCGGCAAGACAACGACAGCTAGGAAGATGGGCAAGGTTTTCTACGACATGGGATTCCTTGCTACCGCCGAAGTTATCGAATGCTCAGCGAGCGACTTGGTTGGGCAGTATGTTGGGCAGACCGGACCCAAAGTCCAGGGCCTCCTGGAAAAGGCCCTCGGGAAAGTCCTCTTTGTCGACGAGGCATACCGGCTAGCCGAAGGTCATTTTGCCAAGGAAGCGATGGACGAAATCGTCGACTCTGTCACCAAGGAGAGATACTTCAAGAAGCTCATCATTATCCTGGCAGGCTATGAAGCTGACATCAATCGCCTGATGACGGTTAACGCAGGCCTAACGTCGCGATTTCCAGCGGTGGTAGACTTTCGGGCGCTAACAACGGACGAGTGTATATCACTGTTGACGACCTTGCTCCAAAAGCAGCGGACAGTTCTGAGATCGAAAGGCGTCGATTTGAACCTGTCTTGTTTGGAGACGCCAAGCCAGCTATTCAGGCTGTCTTTAGCCGACGGGCTGAAGCATCTCACCCTGCAAAAAGACTGGGCCAGCGCGCGAGACGTGCAGGAACTGGCAAAGGCCATGTTCAATAAGGTTTTGCAATGCAAAGAGGACCTTGCTCGTAAGTGTGTTGTGCTGAGCGAAGCTATCATTACCCAAGTAGTGCAGGCAATGCTGGACGAGCGCAAGTCTCGGAGTCAACATGCCTCGCCTCCGCCCACCATGACACTTGAGCAGGCACTGCAACAGCACCTTGGGCCAGCCACACAAGCACCGGCCAACACGTCCACAACAGCCCACACAGCTCAGGCGCAGGAGCAGGAGCCTACGTTGGCAGGGCCAGACGACAGCGAACAATTAGTCACAGTCAGTGATCAGAGTGAAAGCCCTGGACCACAAGAGAAACCCGGCCCGCGACGCCGTGTTCAGAGGGATGTCGGGGTGAGCGATGAAGTCTGGGAACAGCTGCAACAAGATCGGCAGGCTGAAGAGGAGAGAGATGACGAGTATATTCGCTTGCGTG